>CM073469.1:37887500-39355000 GCA_037074535.1 Gleditsia sinensis | reverse complement strand
TGGATGAATATCGATGGGTTGTATGGCTTGTGACGGTACCGAATATGGGATGCCTTATTAGCCTAAGTGAGCTGAGGAAGGGCCGCTCCAGCCGGGTGACAGTGGTAATGTGAGGAGGCAGATGGGTGATGGACTCACATTCCCTGATCACTATTGTGACTGTAGTCGATTGGTCACTATGTGTATAGGAAATGTGTGTGTGGGTTGACCAGATCGCCGAATAAGGCAGGTCATTTTAAATTAGGTCGACCAGATCGCCGAATGAGGCAGGTCATTTTAAAAGTTTATAATTTTATCTCAAAAGCTTATTATTTTACTATAGTTTATACAGCTGAGCATAACAACATTTGTTTAATGATCATACCGTGCTGAATATGGTTTGGATATCTAAATATCCTTTTATTTGAAATACGAGTCCCATATAGATGTACTTCTGAACTGTATTTTTTAAGTGACAAATTTTAAAACATGAGTATATCTATATGCTGACCTAAGAGGTCATAGGAGGTATTATCTGCTCACTGAGTTTTCAAACTTACTACACAATATTTCCACATTTTTCAGATAAGAATACAGAGTCTGATTCTTCAGATAGTTGACCAGTTAGATGACATGATCTCTGGGTGAGCCTACTTTGTTTCCATGGCTCATAGATTATGATTTATATTGTACTTGTACTTTAGAGTATGCTTTGAAATGCCATAGGCAGGATCCCTTCTTCTATTGTTACTTTGATATTTATAACTTGGTCTGTATAATGTATATACATGAGAGAACCTATATGTATCTATTTCTATGACAAAGAATAGTGTTATACATATTAAGAAAAATATCTGATTGAAAAAAAAAATATTTGTTTCACTTTTTGTAAAATTGGGGGTGTTACATCATCCACTGGATCTCTATAATCAAATGCACGGAACAACAAGCATACCATCTGCTTTTATCTAAACATAACACTAACAATAATGAGAACAAAAGTTTCCAATAGGTTTAACATTAAATGAATCATATAAACAATAAGTAAGACCATAGTATTATGTCCAGCTGTATAAGCTATAGAAAACCTTTTCTCTTTGTACATGATAAGATATAAAGAATGTATAGCCCACTTGCATGTTCAATAGACAGGTTATGCATTAATATCATGCATTCTCAATAATCAAGTTAAATATTAATATCATGAATGACATGTATGTATATACATGGTCTATTTCTCATACTCTTTTCAATTATCTGTCAGTCACCTTAACACAGCAAGACACCGTATGTCGCTGAGTCGCCTTACTTCGGGAAGGATCATTTTAACATCTCATACATCATTGCAAATATTCATAAATAGTATGATTTACTATATCATGCATACATATGATAATCCCAACTGCAATATGCAGAACATCATGCATGGTGTAACACCATTTTTTTTTATCACATTTCTCATAACAATATATATATACATATATATATATATATATAAACACCCATACATGTATATTACAAATCTCGCATAAGTATTCATCATACAATACAAGTCATAAATGCAATACATATACAAGAGTCCCCATACAGTACACCAACCTTGAAACACAAAGGGTGAGGAGGTGGTGCTGACATCAGGATCTTTACCGGCAACGCCGTCCACGGAAGCATTTCACTTCCTTTTATCTGAACATAACACCACAAAATAGTGAGAATAGGGTTCTAAATAGACTCAAAATTTTATAATAAAATGTGTAAAATCAAATATTATGTTTAGCTTTATAAACTACAAAAATATCAAGCTTTTATGATAAAATCATAACTTTTAATACACTTGCCTCATTCGGTGATCTGGCACACTTAATTTAAAATGACCTGCCTCACTCGGTGATCTGGACAACCCACACACTTAGTGTAAAATGACCAGCCTCACTCGGTGTCTGGTCAATGCAATGAAAAACATAGCTCTTCTTGTTGCGCAATGCTCATCACATGCCATAGCTATAAAAAAAAACACACATTTTCACTCATTGCTTCTCTTTTATTCTCATTTCCTTCTCTTTTATTCTCATTTGTTTCTCTTTTATTCTCATGTGGTTAGTTGGCCTCATCGGCTCACTTATGCTAGTAGGACGTCCCCTACCCGGTACTGTCACAACCAAACAACCCACCAATATTCATCGATGTCCACTCATTTCAAATGCAATGCATATGCACCAAGCAACTCACCATGAGCTTTACACTTGTCAATAACAAATGCAATGCAAAATCATCATTTTCATGCTTCATAAGTTATATAAATATACATCACAACTCTTACCATGAGCATATTTTAAATCATGTATTCAATAGGTATTTCTAGCTATACCAATCTTTCAAAATATCTTAAATCAATATTCAATGTAAGCCCTTTGAAATCAAGTAAAGAAAATAATGTTTTGGTGATATAAAACAATCACTTTAAAAGTATTTCTCTTGGTCATTTGGTTTCTAAAATCCCTTCAACAAATAAGGTTCTTTTTCATATAGAAAAAGTGAAAATAGGGTTTACGATCTGGGTTTCATAAAGAACACACACACCAGCACTAAACACGGCTATGGAACTCAGAACACGGCTTGACTGTGTTCTGTGATCTTCTTTCACTAATCAGACCATAACTCTCTCATTTCAGCTTCACTTAAGGTGATTTGGGTGTATATTTAAAGCCAAGACAATTACCTACAACCTTCATGTTTACCATGTCTTCAAATTTCGTACATATTATTCAAAAAAATTTCAAACACTAAAGCACTCATATTTACTATCTTGAATTCCAGATTCTTCGTGTTTTGTTCCCTTCCCTCACTAATCAGACCATAAATCTCTCATTTAAACTCTGATTAAGGTGATTTTAGTGTCTATTTAAATCTAAGACAATTACCTACAACTTTCATGTTTACCATATCTTCAAATTCCTTACATATTATTTCTAGAAATTCGAACACTAAAGCATATATTTACTATCTTGGATTCCATACTCTAATTTGACCTCTGCTTACTTCTTGGGTCATATCTCCCTTATATTGATTCCAATTTAGGTGATCTTTAAGCCTATGAATTCATGAGACATATATCTACAATTCTTATGTTGACACGTTCTTTAAAATCGTTATCAATTTTTCCCAAATATTTGAAATATCTAGAACAGAAAAATCCACATAATATGCAGCCCACATGTTGCACAATTTCACATTTAATCACTTGTAAAACATAGAAATTGCATCAAAATTTATGGAGAGTAGGTGTTAAGCCTACCTTAACAAGCTTCCTAAACTTTGTATAACAATTTCTCACCACCAAAACCTACATCCATACCTTGAATTAGGAAATCCATTGAAGAAAAGATTATCATAGAAGAATTTGGATCAAGAAAACCTACCTTGATTTCCTCCTCTTGCACTTTCTCTCTATTCTTCCTCTCTCTTCTTCTTCTCTCCTTCTTGATTTTTTCTGATCACTTCCCTCCCCTTTGATGGTCAAGACCATCATCACCTCTCAATTGTTTTAGAAACACTTCCAACCTACCACTCCAGCCTACCACTCAAGTGTTTTAGAAATACTTTCAGCCTATCACTCAAGTGTTTTAGAAACACTTCCAAGCTACTTGGTTAGAATTACTAAAATGCCATTCTACCAAAAAATGTGTAAATACCAAAATACCACTTTAAAGTATTTACAACATTACTAGTCCATTGAAATTACACAATTGCCACTTTCTAAAAGCATTACAATACGACTCTTACATTAAAGAATATGCAAATACCAATTAGTATTTAGGGAAAAATCAGGGATGTTATAGTTCTCCCCCCTAAAAAGGAATTTTGTCCCCAATATTCAGAGCCTATCTGTCTTCAAATAGTTGCGGGTATTTCTATCTCATGACACCCTCTCCCACGTGGCTTCTTTCGCCGTTAAACCTTTCCAAGTTATCTTTACCAACGGAATGGTTTTGTTCCTCAGCTATTTCACATACCTTTCCAAAATTGTAATTGGCTTTGGTTGGTAAGTTAGATTCTTGTCCACAATTATTGGCTCTTCTTGAATTATATGTGACATATCTAGTAAATATTTTTGAAGCTGTGATACATGGAACACATCATGCAAATTTGTTAGATACGGAGGAAGTGTAACATCCCTAATTTCATTTCTTTTATTGATAAAAGTACATAAAAATTTAATTAAGGAAATATAATCCTTAGAAATTCTTCACTTTATGTATATGCATAGAAAATGTTTCTAACATTAAGAGAACAAATAAAGAGGGAAAACCTAATAGGAAAGAAATTAGAAATAACATACTAAAGAGATGCAAAATTCTTGGATAAGGAAGATAAATTTTTAAAAACAAGTAAAGGTCTTAAAATCTCAAGAACATTGAATTAGGGTAATTTTTCCTAATTCAAGAACTAGAGTTACTAAGTTTAAAATCTTTACCCATACATTGGGCTTTTACCTATGGACACTTCATATAGAGTTTTTCCACTTCACATAAGTTTCTAGCAAGCCATTGGATAACCTAAGCAAGAAATAAAACGTAGACTTGGACTAGGATATAGTAATTGGACCAATAGCTCAAAAATTATGAAAATGTGACAAAGCCCTCCAAGAAAGGTAGAATTTTATCCAAAGCAAAGAAAATGATTAGGAATAAGCCCATAATGGGTAGGAATAAGCCCAAATCCAAGAGGAAAAATAAAATAAAATAAATTAGGTGATGATATAATAATGTAATAATAAAGATTAGGTTACATGGCATTAAGACAAAAATTTAGCAAGTGGTGTGATTCTACATTCATCATTTTGGCAAGTGGCATGATAATACAAGGCTTTAGGACAAAAACATCTATATCCTACACTCATAATTCTAGCAAGTGGTATGATAATACATGGCATTAGGACAAAACATTTCTATCCCACACAAATAATATCAACCAAATAATGGAGATTCAAGGGCTATAAATTTGTCACCTAAAAAGGCAAACCTATCATACTTGTTTAAGACAAAAGAAAATGGAAAAGAATCCCTAAATCAAAGGGAGCTTGTCCCTTATCTTAAGAACATATCATCATAATTTTAAAAATACAAATCTCCTTTTCCTATGCATATCTTGACTAAGGAAGAGGAAGACAAGAACATAAGTTGTTTGTTTTCCAAAAATTCAACAAAGTGTATCCTAATTGTGATAAGGTAGACCCATGATCATGAAATGTGAATTATTTGGTGGTCTATATAAGAAAACCCACCCTTACAACATTATAATTTCGTCCAAGTGAGGGAGAGGAAAAATAGAAGCAAGGTAGAGTGATGAAAGGAGAGGAAGAAAGGAAGAAAGAGGAAGGAGAAGTCTAGGGGACTAAGTGCTCCAGGTAAGTTTAACAATATTTCTTTTTGAAGAAAACTTTTGAAACTTATAATATTTATATGAGATTTTGATCTTAGAACTTTTATGATTGGTCATGATGTTGCTATATCATGTTACATATTGATCTTGCATGTGATGTATGTTTGAATACTTAGATTGGTGTAGATAGTTCTGCATGGGTATGGCTATGGGTGGCCGAATTTTATGCTTCGGTGTTTTAATTTCTGGGAACAATCTATAAGGAATTAAAATAAATGGTTAACATATGAATTATAGATATATGTGTCATGGATTTTTAGCCAGTGAAATCATTAAATTTAGAGTTTATATGAGGAAGATATGTTCCGATTAGTAAACAAAGGTCAGAAAATGGTTAATTAGGGAAGAATATGTTAGGATAGCTTCAGTGTTTTAAGTTCTGGGAAAATTATATAAGGAATTAAAATAAATGGTTAACATATGAATTATAGATTTTTGTGTCACGGATTTTTAGCCACTGGAATCACTTAATTTGGAATTCTTATGTGGGAGATATAGTCAGATTAGTAAGTAAAGGTTAGAACCTACCCGAGAAGAAATAATATTGACTTTAAGGGAGTAATAACACCACGATTTGTTACTATTTTGATGATATGATTAACATAAGAGTTTTAGATAATTGTCTTAGCTTTCCACAAACACCAAGATCACCTCAATCAGAGTTAAAATGAGGGAGTTATGCTCTAATTACTGAGAAAAGGTCACAGAGCATGGTCAAGCCGTGTTCTGGGTGCTTCAAGCACGGGCTAGCCGTGTTCGGGGCTATTTTTTAGTACATTTGAAGTATTTTTAAAGTATGTCCGTGTCCTGGAACATGGTCAGACCGTGTTGGAAGCTGGTTAAGCCTATTTTCAACATTTTTCTACCCTAGATGAACCTCTTTAACTCTAAGGTAATAGTAGAAATCAAATTGGAGAAGCTAAATGATATAAATAAGAAGAAAATTACTAAAGGCCAAGCATAAAGAGAAGGTTAGATATGATGAAAACCTGCATCAAGAAAATAAAGAAATAAAATAAATATTTAAAAAAGATGATGAATCTTATAAATGAAAATAATAAATGACTAGTATATGCCATAGCCATTGCCATTGTATGAACTTTTTACCATCTTAAGTGTGAAATTCTGACATGGAAATATTTTATAAATTGATATTTGAAATGGTTATGTTCATGGCATGATTACCAATGATTTATGGTAATAGTTATATTTTGATGAACATACTTGTTATTGAAAGCATATTTTGGCTATCATTGTGAAAAGAAAAGAAATGAGCATGGTCACATGGCAATCCGTGTGGTGCACCAGTAGGGGACAACCTACCAATGATTATGATTATGATTATGATTATGAGAAAAGAAAGAGAAAGTGTGCCATGTCGGACGGAGCGAGAAAAGCCCATACCGGAGAGTAGAGGATACTCACCTTGACCGGGGTAGCTTGAAATGAGAATAAGTTATTGGCCATCATATGATATTCTAAAAATAGTTACTCCTGTGATACATATTATTATTGTATGATTCTTATGTGCATAGATATAATGCATTCATGTGACCAAATATATTTTCTGTAGTTTATACAGCTAAACATGATGTGATGAGCTATATTGATGATGATTTATTGTTGAACTTACTGGGATTTAATTCTCACTATATTTCCATATCATGTTCAAAAAATTAGTTATGCAGATTTTTCTATAGCTTTGCCTTTTAGTGCACGTTGGATTGAGTACTTTATGTTTGGCAGATCCCAGAAGCAAATAAAATGTTTGTGGTCGAGTTAGCTTAGATCCCGGTGAAGGTGCAACCACTCGCACCTGTATCTCCGGAATTGGTCAACCAGAATAAATAAGATGTAGATTTTTATGTGTTTGATATGTTGTACGTATGTTTTGATTAATGACATGTATGTGAACTCTGTATTGTATAAATTAAATAAATGTTATATTGAGTTAAGTTGTAACGAGGTAATAACTTCATGGTATTTAAAAAAAAAATTGATACTTAAATGGAGTTGTTACAGGAAGTGTAATCTGATATGCTGACGGACCTACCCTTCTGAGAATTTGGTAAGGGCCTAAGTACCTCAGGCTCAATTTCTTTACTTTCAGTGCTTGGCCAATTCCGGTAGTAGGAGAAATTTTCAAGAATACATATTCCCCTTCTTAAAATTGTAACGGCCTCCTCCTCCCATCGAAATAGCTTTTTTGACGACTCTGAGCCGTCCGCATCTTATCAAAATCATATGTATCTGCTCAGACGTGTGTTGCATTAACTCGGGCCCCAATAAAATTTTCTCCCCCACTTCATCCCAGCATAAAGGTGGTTTACACTTCCTTCCATACAAAGCCTCATAAGGTGTCATCCTAATATTGGAATGATAACTATTATTAGATGCAAACTCTGCTAGGGGTAGATATTCATCCCATCCTTTTCCTTGCTTTAATGCACAATCTTTTAGTATATCTTCCAAGGTCTGTATAGTCATCTCTGTTTGTCCATCCGTTTTAGGATGATATGCAGTACTAAAACATAGGCGGGTGCCAAAAGCCTTTTGTAATGTTCTCCAAAATTTAGGAGTGAATCTAGGATCTCGATTTGAAATTATTCTATTAGGAATTCCATGTAACCAGACAACTTCCTTCATATATAGTTGGGCTGATTTATTTAAGGAGTAGTTAATCCTGATGGGTAGGAAGTGTGAAAATTTTGTCAATTTGTCCATTATTACCCATATTGCATCATTGCTTGCTTGAGACTTAGGAAGCCCTACAACAAAATCCATAGAAATGCTATTCCATTTCCACTCAGGGATTTCTAACGGTTGTAGCATCTTAAAAGGTTTTTGGTGTTCAATCTTCACCTTTTGACAAGTCAGACATTTCATTACATACTCAGCAATGTTTCGCTTCATTCCTGGCCACCAGTAAAATCTTTTCAAGTCTTGATACATCTTTGTAGATCTCGGGTGGATTGTATACTTACTTTGATGTGCTTTTTCCAGAATCTTAACTTTCTGATGTGATCTTAATTAAGCATGATATTAATACCTTTAAACTTAATTTTTGTTTGATTTAAGTAAAATTTAATTAGGAATTAACTCAGTTTTGTGTTTTGTGTTGTAGGAACAAAGGAAGGAGAAAAGAGAAGAAAAATATAAGAAATTCATGAAAAAATGCTACATTGTAGGGATTCCAGACTTTTCAGCACTATTTTGCACATCTCTCCCCCTTATGAACTGCAATCAAAGTGATTCAAGTGGCTGTAAAAAGATAATACAATTATCTACAACTTTTATGTTGAACACTTGGTCAAATTCGGGAGATTTAATAGTGTTACAAAGTTCACAAATCAGAATCACAGTGCAGTAGGATGAATTCTGACCTTTGGTCACTAATTTTGTCATATCTCCTTCAATTCAGATCCAATTAAGGCGATTCCAGTCTATGGAAAGAAGAGACAAAGAGTTACAACTTTTATGATCGGCACTTTTTCAAATTTTGGAATTTTCGAGCCGTCATGGCGCTGCGTCATTGCAGGTCCTTAGCGCCGTGGCGACGCCACCGTACAGGTCGTTAAAATCGCGATTTTTAGGGGTTTTTGACTCCAATTGAAGCCCGGTGGGCTTAGATTTGACCTAGATACAATCCTACTTTGATTAGGAGGAGTTAATCTATAAAAGGGAGGAAAGCAAGCAGATAATTCATTCAATCATTCAACCAAGTTCTTAATTACATTCTTCAATTCTTCTTTAGATTTTTTTATGGCCCTGCGTGGCTAGTTCTTTTTAGTTGGTTGAGATAGATTGAAACCTCAAGGGATCTTCATGCATTGTGAGATGTGGATTTGATTTTATTATTTCAATTTGAATTGAGTATTGAATATTCATTTGTTCTTCTTCTCAATGATTATTCATATGATTGCTAGGAGGCCTACTAGTATATTATCTGTCTTAATCTACTGCTGAATTATGTTTTGAACAAAGTCTTCAATTCTGTGATTCATGAGGCAAATAAGTTTGAGGATTTTGGATTATAAATCATTGAACCTATGATGAATAATTAACTAAATTAGATATAACCGATGTGTTTATATTTATTTAGCTCTATCAGTTTCTCTAGTTCTTCATGCAGTTAATAAGTTGTGCTTTACCGATGTGTTAAAGGATTGCTTGTTAATTAGGGTTTAATTAGTGCGATTGTCATTAATTTTCTAGGCTTAAGGAGGAACAGGGTTAGAAACCCAATGATAGATATTTAATTACAGATTGATTGTGTTGTTAATGATCAATTCAATCCCTTGACGGTGGATATCAACCGAAACCAACGTCTTTATCATTGATCACTCTCTCTTATTTACTTTCATTATTGTTTACTTTACTTAACTTGCGATTATCAATCTCCCTTTTCTCAATGACATAAGGTAATTCCAGTCTCTGTGGGATCGACCCTTACTCCCACTACTACAGGTTAGTTTTGAGGTAAGGTATCAATTTGGATGTACTTGCGACAGTACGCACCACTTTCAAATTCCCTCCTTGTGGCACACATGTTTTGCCTCGGTACATAATAACTCCATCTTTTGATACTGCAAAATAAAGCTGGTCTCTTCGGTCTTATAAAAACTGATCCTGTGACTGCCCCTCCTTAATTTCCATCTTTAAGTCACATTCAACTTTTAATTTGCTAATAATCAGACTTCCAGGGACAGTCACCACTGACAACTTTAAATTTTGGAACTCTTCAATCAACTTCATCTCCCATATAGCTCCTTTTAGATGATCTAACAGATCATCAATCCTGGGCAACTGATACTTATTCTTAATAGTCGCCTTGTTTAGTTGCCAGTAGTCAATGCATAGTCTCATACTGCCATCCTTCTTCTTTTCAAACAGCACAGGCGCTCCCCAAGGTGATACACTAGGTCGAATGAAGTTCTTTTCTAATGAATCTTCAATCTGCTTCTTAAGCTCTTACAGTTCCATAGGAGACATCCTGTACGGAGTAATAGAAATCGGTCTAGCTTCTAGTGCCAGATTTATGGAAAATTCCACTTCTCTCTTCGATGGAGGTTCAGAGATCTTAGAGGAAAAAACCTCTGGAAACTTATCGACTATCGGAATCCTAAGCAGTTCATGGTTCGTATTTGGACTGATAGCATACAAGAAGACACAACTTAGGTCTGCCTCTCTTAACTCCTTATTGAGTCTGTGAGCACTGATAACACTATACTTTTGGTTCTTTGGAGACTATGCGAGAAACTCAAAAGTCTTATTGTAGCAATCTAGAAGGACTCGATTCTTACTTAACCAATCCATACCCAAGATGACATCAATACTGTCCAAGGGTAGACAGACCAGATCCACTACAAAAGATCTGTTACTCATCTCAATAAAACAATTCAAACACACCAAGGAGGTAACTACTTTCCCTCCCGTAGGTGTCACTACCGCCAACTCATGCGGTAACTCAACAATAGTGTATTATAACTTCTCTACACATTCTATGGCTATAAAAGAATGACTTGCACCAGAATCATACAATACAATCAATGGTATATTGTTGATATAGCATGTACCTTGCATCAGATCAGGAGTGGATTTTACTTCAATACCGCTCAGAGTGAAAACCCTTTCTGGTGCCCGCTTAGGTTATGCAATCCTTTTCCCCTTCCCTTGTGGGCATTGCTGTACCATATGCGCCTTTTGTCCACACTGGAAGCAAGTAATAGAATTGAAGTAACATGATCCATTTTTATGGTATTGTCCACATTTCCCAGATGGATCTGTCACCGACTTTTGTGGAAAAGGTTTGGGTTCCACCATTGTAGGTTGTTTACCCCTCATAACAGCCTTTCCTCTGAGGTTTCTATGCATAATAAGAAATTCCCTCTTTCGCTTCCACTGAACCCGTCTTTCTCTATCTTCTTCCACTGTCTGCAATCTCTTCTCTAGTAGTCGACATTTGTTAATCAATGAAACAAATTCTCGGATCTCGAAACCCACCACAACATTATGGATTTTTGGATTCAGCCTTGCTTCAAATTTCATTACCTTCCATGATTCATTCAAATTATGTCTCATATAGTCTGAAAACTTTGACAATTCCTCAAATTTTGCAATGTACTATTCCATGGTCTGGTTGTTTTGTCTAAGCTGAAAGAATTCAATCTCCTCATCTCTCATACTTTTGGGAAAATATTTATCCAAGAAAATCTCTCGAAATACTTGCCAGGTAACCTTACGGCCTTGGTGACTTAGCAGTTCACTGGCTCTCCTCCACCAGTACTCAGCTTCCTCCTTTAGCATATAAGCTGCAAAATTAACCTTTTGCTCATCAGAGCAATTCAAGATTCTAAAAAGTTTCTCCAGTTTAACCAGCCACCTTTCAGCAGTTACAGGTTCATATCCACCCACAAAAGTTGGAGGTCGAGTCTTCAAGAATTCAGACCATCCATTTCCTTCTCTCGTTTCGTTTCTGTCTCTTTGACGATTCCTCTCATTCCCCGAGTTTCCTCCAATCCCTTCTATGGTAATATGCTGGAGATGCTGCAAAATTTGATTCGTTGCATTTTCCTGAGCTTGCATAGCCACAGCTATGTTGTTAAAGTAGCATCTGAGCTGCCTATCGGATTTTTTCTTGGTGGTGCAATCACTTACTGTATTAGTGAAAAAATATATGAGTTTTTATCAAGGTGATCAATCTCAACAGCAGTTTAAAAACTTACAGTAAGGATCACACCACTCAAGTATACAGTTAGGACACACTAGTAATTTCCTATTGAATTTATCAGCTACCTTACTCAACATTACCACATAACCATGTAAGACTCCACTATGTTAACCCAGGTGACCACCCACCCAATGGTCGCCTAGGATCGACCTGCTTTGATACCAACTATGTAACACCATTATTTTTCGTTTTATCACATTTCTCATAATATATATATATATATATATAAACACCCATACATGTATATTACAAATCCCGCATAAGTATTCATCATATAATACAAGTCATAAATATAATACAAATACAAGAGTCCCCATACAGCACACCACCCTTGAAACACAAAGGGTGAGGAGGTGGTACTGACATTGGGATTTTTATCGACAATGCCATTCGCGGAAGCATCTCTCTTCATTTTATCTGAACATAACACCACAAAATAGTGAGAATAGGGTTCCCAGTAGACTCAACATTTTATAATAAAATGTGTAAAAATAGATATTATGTTCAACTGTATAAATTACAGAAAATATTAAGCTTTTATGATAAAATCATAACTTTTAATACACCTGCCTCACTCGGTGATCTGGCACACTCAATTTAAAATGTTATATCTCACTCGGTGATTTGGACAACCCACACACTCAATGTGAAATGGCTTACCTCACTCGGCGTCTGGTTAATGCAATGAAAAACATAGCTCTTCTTGTTGCGCAATGCTCATCGCATGCCATAGCTATAAAAAAACACATTTTCACTTATTGCTTCTCTTTTATTCTCATGTGGTTGGGTGGCCTCATCGGCTTACTAAGGCAAGTAGGGCATCCCCTATCCAGTACCATCATAGCCATACAACCCATCGATATTCATCAATGTCCAGTCATTTCAAATGCAATACATATGCACCAAGCAACTCACCAGGAGCTTTACACTTGTCAATCAATAACAAATGCAATGCAAAATCATCATTTTTATGCTCAATGAGTTATATAAATATACATCACAACTCTTACCATGAGCATATTTCAAATCATATATTCAATAGGTATTTCTAGTTATACCACTCTTTCAAAATATCTCAAATTAATATTCAATGTAAGCCGTTTGAAATCAAGTAAAGAAAATAATGTTTTGGTGATATAAAACCATCACTTTAAAAGTATTTCTCTTGGTCATTTGGTTTCTAAAATCCCTTCAACAAATAAGGTTCTTTTTCATATAGAAAAAAAGTGAAAATAGGGTTTTCCAGCACTAAACATGACCTAGGTTTCATGAAGAACACACACACCAGCACTAAACAGGGCTATGGAACTCAGAACACGGTTTGACCGTGTTCTGTGACTGTCCTTCACTAATCAGACCATATATCTCACATTTCAACTCCGAATAAGGTGATTTCAGTGTCTATTTAAAGCCAACACAATTATCTACAACTGTTATGTTTACCATGTCTTTAATTTCCATTCATATTATTCCATAAAATTCGAACACTAAAGCACTCATATTTACTATCCTAGATTCCAGACTTTTCATGTTCTGTAATCTTCCCTCACTAATCAGAACATAAACCTCTCATTTAAACTCTGATTAAGGTGATTTTGGTGTCTATTTAAATCTAAGACAATTACATACAGCCATACGACCTCTCAGGTCACCTTACCGATATATATTGAAGGGGATACGCAGCCAAACGGGGGGAGATGCATTCAGACCTCCTTCTACTTAGTTTTAGGCTTGGGAAACACCATTAGATTAGGTTTAGAGTAGGATTAATGTTTGATTCATGTTCTTAGAGTAGATTTGACAGCAATTTTAGTTTGTATTTCATTCTTCATCCAGGTTCTATCTTTCTATCTCTACACTCATCTCTATTTCTATTCTTTCTCTTGGTTTGTATGGCATAAATTTACTTAATGAATTGGATTATGCTTTTGATTTATATTTCTATCATGCTTGAGTAGATTTGATCTAGGGTTTTCGTAAACCCACTTATGGTGTGATGATACATTATGCTGATTGAGTTAATGGAACCTTAATTGTGTTATCTATGGTTAATTAGGATTAGCTATTATGCATTGGTTATAGGAGTTGATGAATGTCTGGCCAATATTTATCACATCTTAGGATATTAATTGATGGACTGAAAGGCGAAGATTAATACCGAAACCTAATAGTTGATTAGGGATATCTTAATCACGAAAGTAGTTTAAGGCTCTCTAGGAATGAATCAATTAATGGGCATGAGAAAACCGATTAATTGTATTCCATGGTTGGCATAGAACTTAATGGACCTAGGTTGAACTAAGAACCACGAAAGTAGGTAATTGGATTAACCTAGGTATGATTAGTAATGCTTGAAAGAGGTTGCTAGTTAATTAAGGCTAAACCATCCTCAATAACCTAGATAATTGCAATTAGAGGTACTTATTAGTTGTTGAGTATCATAAGTGTGGTGAACCGTAACCCTAGGTTTTGTTTAATTGATTATCTTTATTTATTTAATTGTGACACTTTCTAATCGGATTACATCGATTTAGATAGATCGTTTCGTATAATTCTAGTAATTGACATTGTTCACTATAGGATACGACCCGTACTCGCCGGACTAGCTACAGCTACGCCGTGCGCTTGCGGTTAATTATAAAAACACACATGTTTTTGGCGCCATTGCCGGGGAACAAAGTCAATATTAGATATTTTATGAAATAGCTAGACTAAATCATTTTTTTTCTTTTCTTTTCTATTTTTCTGCATAATTTTCCTTTGCTGATTTTTGCTTCTTTTCTTCCTTTATAGGTGTGTTTCTCTTTTATGCGAAGAGAACGTGAGATTGTTGCTGAATTTGATCCGAAAATTTAACGCACACTTCGAAGGATAAGAAGAAGACAACAGCAAGAAAATTCTGCAGCTACTATGGGGGAAAGAGATAATCGATCTCTGAAGGACTTTAATACCCCAGACACTCATGGCCTGAATCCCAGCATAGTAAGGCTAGTGGTTGAAGCTAATAATTTCGAGCTGAAGCCATCTCTCTTGCAGATGGTTCAGCAGAATCAGTTTGGAGGGTCGCCTACTGAAGACCCTAATTTACACCTCTAGTGTTTTTGGAATACTGTGACACCTTGAAATTGAATGGGGTCTCCTTAGATGCTATTAGGTTGAGATTGTTCCCTTTCTCATTGAGGGACAAGGCCCGTGCATGGTTGCACTCTCTTCCATCGGGGTCCATTACCACTTGGCAACAACTTTCTCAAGCTTTCCTGGCCAAGTATTTCCCATCGAGCAAGACGGCTCACCTGAGGAATCAGATCACTACATTTGCTCAGAAGGATGGGGAATCGTTATATGAGGCTTGGGAGAGATTCAAAGAACTCCTCAGGATATGCCCACTCCATGGGTTGGAGAAGTGGCTTATAGTCCATACATTTTATAATAGACTGATTTACAGCACCCGTATGTCTGTGGATGCTGCAGCTGGAGGGGCACTTATGAACAAAATAGTTGATGAGGCTTATGAATTAATTGAAGACATGGCTCAGAATCACTACTCCTGGTCTAGTGAGAGGCAGCCCAGAAAACCAGCAGGTATGTATGAAGTAGATGCGTTTAGTCATCTTACTTCTAAAGTTGATGCTTTATTTCAGAAGTTGGATAAGCTAAGCATCAATGCTATTGGCTCTTCTACATCATCAGAATGTGAAATCTGTGGGAGTGTTGGCCCTGTAGCCAATGAATGCTAGCTTGGAAACCCTCACTTCAATACATACAAACCAGGCTGGAAGAATCACCCGAATCTCCCTTACAAGCTGAATGTAAATCAGCTTCAGAATAATTTCAGGCAGCCTCCTAGATATCAGAATCAGAGGCCATTCAACCCAACTCCTCCCCAGCCAAAGTCAAATTTGGAGGCTCTGATGGAGAATTTCATCTCCACACAGAGTAAGCAGAATGATGAATTCAGAGCCCAGAACCATTTTATGAATGAGGCTATTAAAGATTTAGACTCCAAGGTAGACTCGCTTGCTACTCATAGCAAGATGTTGGAAACTCAGATAGGACAGCAAGCAAGTCTATCTAATAGGAACTTTGGCAAATTTTCAGGCCAAACTAAGAATCCCAGAGAGCATTGTAATGCCGTTACTTTGAGAAGTGGTAAGCAGTTGGCTGAATCTGAGAGAAGTGGGGAGGTAAAGACAAATAAACCTCTGGCTGCATCTGAGAAGAAAAGAGAAGAAGAACCAGAAGAAGAGGAAAAGAAGGAAGAAAAGCCAAAATATGTGGCTCCTAAACCATACAAGCCACAAATTCTTTTTCCTCAAAGGTTGGTTAAGGCCAAGTTAGAGAAATAGTTTGGGAGATTTCTGGATGTGTTGAAGAAGCTGAATATCAATATCCCATATCTAGAAGCCATATCCCAAATAGCATCCTATGCAAAGTTCCTGAAAGAGATCCTCTCAAACAAGAGGAAGATTGATGAGCATGCTGTGGTGGTACTGATAGAGGGATCTAGTGCATTAATTCAGAATAAGCTTCCTTAAAAGCTTAAGGATCCCGGAAGCTTCTCCATTCCTTGCTCCATTGGAGATATGAAAATAGACAGAGCCCTATGTGACCTTGGAGCAAGTGTGAGCCTCATGCCTTTTTTAGTTTGCAAAAAGCTTTAGATGGGTGACTTGAAGCCTACCACCCTTTCTCTTCATTTGGCTGACCGATCCATCAAGCATCCAGTAGGTATATTAAAGGATGTTCCTCTAAAGGTAGGTAAATTTTATATACCGGTTGATTTTGTTATTTTAGAGATGGAGGAAGATGACAAAATCCCCATCATTCTTGGAAGGCCTTTCCTAGCTACGACTGGTGCCAATATAAATGTGAAAGATGGAAAGCTTTCTTTGAATGTAGGGGATGAAAAAGTAGAATTTAATTTGAACGATACTATGAACCTTCCATCTCTAAGTGAATTTTGCTACATGATTGGCTTAACTGAACCTAATGTGAATGATACTGCCATGAATTTTTCTTCTTCTGACCCACTTGAGTTTTGCTTTATGGAAAGTTCTTGTGTTTATGTCAAACAGGGGGGAGAAAAGCAAGACATTGAGGAAGAAATGAAGGATACAAAGTTTGAACCCAAACCAACTCCTCAAAGCTTGAATGGAGCAAAAGTAGAAAAGCATGAGCCAAGAAAATCTTTGAAGGCCATTAAGAAAAGCCTCATGCACAATACTAAAAGGCAATGGATTAAAAAGAGAGTTATTCAAACTCTCTTCAAGCCTCCTTGAGTAAAAACATGAACAGGGAGTCGAGCTAATGACTTTAAATAATCGCTTTGTGAGAGGCAACCCACATTTTAATTCTTAAGTTTCTTTTTGTTTTATTTTCTAGCTTTTAGTTTAGTTTTTATCTTTAATTTTAGTTAATTTCTTAGGTTACAGTTTAATGAGTGTTTCCATTTGATTTTTAGGTCTATTCCCATGTGCCCAAGGTTGAATTAATGAGTGAAAATCAAGGGAAATTGAGAAAGGTTGAAAACTGCAGCTAAATTCGAGGAATTAGAGAATTCAGCCAGCAACATGTAACATCCCGTAATTTTTAGATATTTTCCTTATAAATTCTTCACCTTACATATATGCATAGAAATGTTCTAATATTAATGGAATAGGTAAAGAAAGAAAACCGAAGAGAAAATATTAGAAATAAACATGCTAAAGAAAGGTGAAATTCTTAGGTAAGGAAGATAAATTTTTGTTAAGTAAAGGTCTTAAAATTTCAAGAAGATTGGATTAGGGTAATTTTTCCTAATTTAAGAGTAAAAGTTACTAAGTTTAGTATCTCCACCCATAAATTGGGCTTTCACCTATGGACACTTCATATAGAGTTTTTCTTCTTCACATAAATTTTTAGCAAGCCAATAGGATAGCCCAATGAAGAAATAAAACATAGACTTCGACTAGGATATAGAAATTAGACCGATAGCCCAAAAATCATGAAAATGTGACCAAACGCATTATGAAAGGTAGAATTTTAACCAAAGTAAAGAAAATAGGCAAGAATGAGCCTAAAGCCAAGAGGAAAAATGAAAATAAAATAAAAATAAAGTGATGGAATAATGGTGTAATCAAGATTAGGTGATTTGACATTAAGACAAAAATTTAGCAGGTGGTATGATAGTACAAGAATTTAGGACAAAACATCAACATCCTACACTCATAATTTTAGCAAGTGGGTAATAATACATAGCATTATGACAAAACATCTTTATCCCACACAAATAATTTCAACCAAATAATGGAGATTCAAGGGCTAGAAATTTGCCACTTAAAAAGGCAAATCTATCATACTTGATTAAGACAAAAGAAAAAGGAAATGAATCTCTAAATCAAAGGGATCTTGTCCCATATCTTAAGAACATATTATCATAATTTTCAAAATAAAAATCTCCTTTTCCTATGCATATCTTGACTAAGGAAGAGAAAGACAAGAACATAAGTTGTTTGTTTTCCAAAAATTCAACCAAGTGTAATCTAATTGTGATAAGGTAGACCCATGATCATGAAAGGTAAATTATTTGAGGGTCTATTTAAGCAAAAACCACCCTTACAACATTAGAATTTTCGTCCAAGTGAGGGAGAGGAAAAATAGAAGCAAGGTAGAGTGAGGAAAGGAGAGGAAGAAAGGAAGAAAGAGGAAGGAGAAGTGTAGAAGACTAAGTGCTCCAAGTAAGTTTAATAATATTTCTTTTTGAAGAAAACTTTTGAAACTTATAATATTTATATGAGATTTTTATCTTAGAACTTTTATGATTCGTCATGATGTTGCTATATCATGTTACATATTGATCTTGCATGTGATGAATGTTTGAATACTTAGACTGATATAGAAAGTTCTGCATAGGTATGGCTATGGGTGGCAAAATTTTAAGCTTCTGTGTTTTAATTTCTAGAAATTATTTGTAGGGAATTTAAATAAATGTATAACATAAGAATTAAAGATATATGTGTCATGGATTTTTAGCCACTAGAATCACTCAATTTGGAGTCCATATGAGGAAGATACGAGCCGATTACTAGTCCAAGGTCAAAAAATGGTTCATTAGGGAAGAATATGTTAGGATAGTTTCTGTGTTTTAATTTCTGAGAATTATCTGTAGGGAATTAAAATAAATGGTTAACATAAGAATTAAAGATCTATGTGTCACAGATTTTTAGCCACTAGAATCATTCAATTTGAAGTCCATATGAGGAAGATATGAGCCGATTAGTAGTCAAAGGTCAGAAAATGGTTCATTAGGGAAGAATATGTTAGGATAGCTTCGGTGTTTTAATTTTTGAGAACATTATATAAGGAATTAAAATAAATGGTTAACATATGAATTATATACATATGTGTCGTGGATTTTGAGCCACTGGAATCACTTAATTTGGAATTCGTATGCGGTAGATATGGATAGATTAGTAGGTAGAGGTTAGAACCTATCCAAGAAGAAATAACCTGTAAATTGAGGGAGTAATATCACCTTGATTTAATAATATTGCGCTACAATGTTCAACATAATAGTTTTAGATAATTGTTTTATCTTGAAATTAACACCAAGCTCACCTACATTGGAGTTAAATTGAGGGAGTTATGCTCTGATTAGTAAGAGAATGATAGATATGATGAAAACCT
Source organism: Gleditsia sinensis (assembly GCA_037074535.1). NCBI lineage: Eukaryota > Viridiplantae > Streptophyta > Magnoliopsida > Fabales > Fabaceae > Gleditsia > Gleditsia sinensis. The sequence goes on along the minus strand of CM073469.1, from coordinate 39,335,184 downwards.
TCATCAAGAAAATAAAGAAATAAAATTAATATTAAAAAAAAAGATGAATCTTATAAATTAAAATAATAAATGACTAGTATATGCCATAGCCATTGTCATTGTATGAACTTCTTACCATCTTAAGTGTGAAATTTTGACATGAAAATATTTTATAAAGTGATATTTGAAATGGTTATGTTTATGGCATGATTACCAATGATAATAGTTATATTTTGTTGAACATACTTGTTAATGAAAGTATATTTTGGGCTATCATTGTAAAAATAAAAGAAATGAGCACGGTCACATGGCAATCTGTGTGGTGCACCAGTAGGGGACGCCCTATCAACGGTTATGATTATGATTATGATTATGAGAATTGTAAGAGAAAGTGTGCCATGTCGAACGGAGCGAGAAAAGCCCGTACCGGCGAGTATAGCATACCTGTAACAACTCCATTTAAGTATCAATTTTTTTTAAATACCATGAAGTTTAACAATAAATCATCATCAATATAGCTCATCATGTCATGTTCAGCTGTATAAACTATAGAAAATATCTTTGGTCACATGAATGTATTATATCTATGCACATAAGAATCATACAGTAATGATATGTATGACAGGATTAGCTATTTTTAGAATATCATATGATTGCCATCAACTTATTCTCATTTCAAGCTACCCCGGTCAGGGTGAGTATCCTCTACTCTCCGGTACGGGTTTTTCTCGCTCCGTCCGACATGGAACACTTTCTCTTTCTTTTCTCATAATCATAATCATAACCGTTGGTAGGGCATCCCCTACTGGTGCACCACACAGATTTCCATGTGACCGTGCTCATTTCTTTTCTTTTCACAATGATAGCCAAAAATATGTTTTCAATAACAAGTATGTTCATCAAAATATAACTATTACCATAAATTATTGGTAATCATGCCATGAACATAACCATTTTAAATATCACTTAATAAAATATTTCCATGTTAGAATTTCACACTTAAGATGGTAAGAAGTTCATACAATGGCAATGGCTATGACATATACTAGTCATTTATAAGATTCGTCTTCTTTTTTAAATATTAATTTTATTTCTTTATTTTCTTGATGCAGGTTTTCATCATATCTAACCTTCTCTTACTAAGCAGAGCATAACTCCCTCATTTGAACTCCGATGTAGGTGATCTTAGTGTTAATTTCAAGATAAAACAATTATCTAAAACTATTATGTTGAACATTATAGCGAAATATTAAGAAATAAAGGTGATATTACTCCCTCAATGTCGGACCATATCTACCTTATATGGACTCCAACTTGAATGATTCCAGTGGATACAAATCCGTGACACATATATCTTTAATTCTTATGTTAACCATTTATTTCAATTCCCTATAGATAATTCTCAAAAATTAAAATACAGAAGCTATCCTAACATATTCTTCCTTGATGAACCATTTTCTGACCTTTGCTTACTAATCGGACCATATCTATCTCATATGGACTCCAAATGGAATGATTCCAGTGGATACAAATCCGTGACACACATAGATATAATTCTTATGTTAACCATTTATTTTAATTCCAAACAGATAATTCTCAGAAATTAAAATACAGAAGCTATCCTAACATATTCTTCCCTGATGAACCATTTTCTGACCTTTGACTACTAATCGGACCATATTTACCTTATATGGACTCCAAATATAATTATTCCAGTGGATAAAAATCTGTGACACATATATATTTAATTCTTATGTTAACCATTTATTTTAATTCCCTACAGAGAATTCCCAGAAATTAAAATACAAAAGCTATCCTAACATATTCTTCCCTGATGAACCATTTTCTGACCTTTGACTACTAATCGGACCATATCTACCTTATATAGACTCCAAATTGAATGATTCCAGTGGCTAAAAATCCGTGACACATATATCTTTAATTCGTATGTTAACCATTTATTTTAATTCCCTACAGATAATTCCCAGAAATTAAAATACAGAAGCTATCCTAACATATTCTTCCCTGATGAACCATTTTCTGACCTTTGCTTACTAATCGGATCATATCTACCTCATATGGTCTCCAAATTGAATGATTCCAGTAACTTATAATCCGTGACACACATAGATATAATGTTTATGTTAACCATTTATTTTAATTCCTTACAGATAATTCCCAGAAATTAAAACACAGAAGCTAAACATTTTTTACCACCCATAGCCATACCTATGTAGAACTTTCTATACTAGTCTAAGTATTCAAACATACATCACATGCAAGATCAATATGTAACATGATATAGCAACATCCATGACCAATCATCAAAGTTCTAAGATCAAAATGTCATATAAATATTGTAAGTTTCAAAAGTTTTTTTCAAAAAGAAATATTGTTAAACTTACTTGGAGCACTTAGTCTTTTAGACTTCTCCTTCCTCTTTCTTCCTTTCTTCCTCTCCTTTCCTCACTCTACCTTGCTTCTGTTTCTCTCTCTTCCTCACTTGGACAAAATTAAAATGTTGTACGGGTGGGTTTTGCTTAAATAGACCACTAAATAATACACCTTTCATGATCATGGTTCTACCTTATCACATTTAGGATACACTTTGTTGAATTTTTGGAAAACAAACAACTTATGTTCTTGTCTTCCTCTTCCTTAGTCAAGATAAGCATAGGAAAAGGAGATTTGTACTTTAAAAATTACGATAATATGTTCTTAAGATATGGGACAAGGTCCCTTTGATTTAGGGATTCATTTCCATTTTCTTTTGTCTTAAAAAAGTTTGATAGGTTTGCCTTTTTAGGTGGCAAATTTCTAGTCCTTGAATCTCCATTATTTGGTTGATATTATTTGTGTGGGATAGGAATGTTTTGTCCTAATGCCATGTATTATCATACCACTTGCTAAAATTATGAGTGTAGGGTATAGATTTTTTTGTCCTAAAGCCTTGTATTATCATGCCACTTGCCAAAATTATGAATGTAGAATCACACCACTTGCTAAATTTTTGTCTTAATGCCATGTAACCTAATATTTATTATTATTACATTATTATATCATCACCTAATTTATTTTATTTTATTTTTCGTCTGGGATTTGGGCTTATTCCTACCCATTATGGGCTTATTCCTACCCATTTTCTTTGCTTTGGATAAAATTCTACCTTTCTTGGAGGGCTTGGTCACATTTTCATAATTTTTGGGCTATTGGTCCAATTACTATATCCTAGTCCAAGTCTATGTTTTATTTCTTGCTTAGGTTATCCAATGGGCTTGCTAGAAACTTATATGAAGTGGAAAAGATCTATATGAAGTGTCCATAGGTAAAAGCCCAATGTATGGGTAAAGATTTTAAACTTAGTAACTCTAGTTCTTGAATTAGGAAAAATTACCCTAATCCATTGTTCTTGAAATTTTAAGACCTCTACTTGCTTCTAAAAATTTATCTTCCTTATCCAAGAATTTTGCATCTCTTTAGTATGTTATTTCAAATTTTTTTTTCTATTAGGTTTTTCCCTCTTTATTTGTTCTCTTAATGTTAGAAACATTTTCTATGCATATACATAAGGTGAGGAATTTCTAAGGATTATATTTCCTTAGATATCTAAAATATTGTCTAATAAATTTTATTTCCTTAATTAAATATTTATGTACTTTTATCAATAAAAGAAATGAAATTAGGGATATTACAATACCCACCCTGACCGGGGTAGCTTAAAATGAGAGTAAGTTATAGCCATCATATGATATTCTGAAAATAGTTAATCTTGTCATACATATCATTACTGTATGATTCTTATGTTCATAGATATAATGCATTCATGTCACCAAAGATATTTTCTATAGTTTATACAGCTGAACATGACGTGATGAGCTATATTGATGATGATTATTGTTGAACTTACTGGGATTTAATTCTCACTATATTTCCATATCATGTTCAGAAAATTAGTTATGCAGATTTTTTTCTATGGCTTTGGCTTTTAGTACACATTGGATTGAGTTACTTTATGTTGGGCAGATCTCAGAAGCAAATAAGATGTTTGTGGTCGAGTTGGCTCAGATCCCGGTGAAGGTGCAACCACCCGCACCTGTATCTCCGGAATTGGTCAACCAAAATAAACAAGATGTAAATATCTATGTGTTTGATATATTGCATGTACGTTTTGATTAATGACGTGTATGTGAACTCAATATTGTATAATAATAAGAAAAAAAAGGTTGTTATAATTGGTATCAGAGAAGGTCGATCCTAGATGGCTAGTGGGTGATTGGTTATCTGAATCAATCTTATAGTATCTTGAGTATGTTGTGGTAGTGCTGTGTAGGGGATCAGTGATTTCATATAGGTAAGAAATTACTAGTGTTTCTTATCTATATGCCGAGGTGGTGTTATGATTGCTGTTAAATATGTTTTTTGAAACTAACTATTGGGCTTGATCACCTTAATAGCAGCATAACTTTATTTTTGCCACAGTAGGAAATGGCACCACCAAGGAGGAATCCGGCAAACAATGCGGAGGAAATCCTGCACAACCTTGCCACAACAATTCGGGAATTTGATATTGATTTACTCCTTAGAACCCAACTAGTATCTATAAGCCTATATAGAATGATATCGATTGAATTTTTTTTAAAAAAAAACATTAGTTGCAAGACTTGTTAGACAAGGTATTTAAATGCTCCAGTACTTTTATTCGGAGTGCTCTAGTTCTATCTGTGAAAAAGAAAGATGGATCACTGTAACTATGCATAGATTATAGACAGTTGAATAAGGTGACAATGTAGAATAAAAGCCCATTATCTCGTATAGATTACCTGTTTGACTAGTTATAAGGTTTTCAATATTTTTCCACAAATTGATTTGGGATATGAGTAACATTAATTAAGGATAAGAGAAGAGGATGTACGGAAATTTTATTTTAGGACTTATTATGGGCATTATGAGTTCTTGGTGATGTCATTTAAATTGAAAAATATTTTAGCTACATTCATAGATTTAATGAATAGTAATTAGGTCATCCCTGGATCAGTTTGTTTTTATTGTTGATATATTAGAATATTTCAAAAGTTCAGAGGATCATAAGCAACATTCAAAGATAGTTTTACCAACTCTAAAGGAGTATGGTTGGTAAATATGGTATCCAAGTAGACTCTAAGAAAGTAAAAGTAGTACAATATTAGCTACGTTTTACTACATTTAAAGATGAAGATCTAAATCCAATTTATGCTTCCTGCGGTTATCTGCCGTCCATTCTATTTGAGTCATAGTTGGATCAGGTACATGAACATATGTTTGTAAAGCATCAATCAACTCCTCAGCATTTGAAGCTAAGATAAGAATTCGTCGTGCCGAGTGTGAGATGAACCTTTGTTCCACAACATGATCAAGGAAAGACAACAAACAATCAAAGAAGTGGTTAACATTTAACAAACCTATCGGTTTGTGATGCATATTTAGTTGTGCCCAAGAGACTATTTGAAAAATTTCTTCTAAAGTACCAAAACCCCCTGGTAAGGCAATGAAGGCATCAGCATTGCTCATCATTCTAGCCATGCGTTCATGCATGGAAGCTACCCTAAACTCTTCCCTAATTGTCTTTCCTACGATGTTAGATGCAGCTAGAGCTGTAGGAATAATACCTAGAACTTGGCATCCTCCTACATGGGCAGCTGTAGACACACACTCCATTAACCCACGGTTACCTCCACCATAAACTAAATGAATTTTTCTTCTGGCTAGTACCATACCCAGGTTTTGTGCAGCTTTCACATACTCTCCATCTTTTCCAAGACTAGAACCACAAAAGACACAAATATTTCGAAATTGACGAAATGCGATTCCCTTCATAGTTGCACACACCTTGACTTGGAGTATGAAAGTAAAGATATTAACGTGTGCATTTATAGAACTCGGAGAATGGCATACTTATGATAGCTATGTGAATAGGCTGGGAATAATTAGAACAGTTATGTGAGTGATTGGTGGATATCAGCTAAATTGAAGGTGAAATTTTCTAAAATGATGGCAAGCATGTATATGTATAGTAGTTGTGATAGTCGCTCATATTAGGCATATAAAGAGAATAAGGTTAAGATATCATCAGAAATTTATCTTTGTTGTCTTTGATGAAACCTTGATATCTTGATTCTTGTAGAGATGTTGTAGGTGATAGGCATAATTGGAAAAAAAAACAAAAGAAAGTGAAAATGTAAACAAGTTAGTTGTTGAAGAAGGATAATCAAATGATTTATTTTGTTTTCCCAATATTTTTTGCCAGTTGACTATTGGTATTATTAAGTCGACTAGCTATTTTGAGAAATTTTAATTTGGACTGGTTATTTTACAGTTGATTGATTACATCTATTTTGAAGTAATCAACTGCATCCTACCAGTTAACTACGTATTCTTTGATTTTCACAGACTTTTATAAGCTCAGAAATGTTTCTTTTTCCATGTGATATCTTTCCACCGAATACCAACAGATCTAGAGTAGATTTTGGCACATATATTCAAACTTTGCAGCCACCGATTTTTGCCGATATAACAGCTAAATTTTTGTTTTCAAATTTTCAAGAATTATGGCCACCGATTTTAACTCTCTCTAATGTTTTGTCCAAACTTTGACTTTCTATTTTAGCACCGTTCTTTATTATACTTTTTGTCTGTTCTACTGCATTGTCCTACATTAATATTTGGCATTAAATGCAAGATTATTTTCTTACATTAAAAGAAAAGTTAATTTATTTTCTTTGAAACTCAATTATTATGGTGACTAAGTTGTTAGTAGGTTAAAGTAATGAAAAGTTTGAAAAGAATGGACGGATGATGGTCTTATGGTTTTTTGACGAATGTAATCAAGAGAATTAGTGGTGTTGAAGTTCTTGAGAAATAAAATATAGGAAGTAGGATTTAAGTTAGTCTTTGAACTCTTAATTTGGAAATATAGAGAATATTCTAAGAACCATGTCCGAAAATAATGTAAGTGATAAAAATATTTGTGTTAAAGGATTATATCATACTAAATTGAGTCTAGTATCTAGGATATGAATTATGTTGGAATTGAGAATTCATGTATGAGTAATTGTTAGGAAAAATATTCTTGAAATGATTAGGTGAATTAAATGGGATTGACATAAGTAAGAATGAGGTGTTTTTGGATATGATAGAAGAAATAATTGAAATTTTTGACAATGAGTTTAATGGTGTTAATAAGCTTGTATAGAATTACTGTGATGAGGTAAGTTAGAATTATTAGACATGTGTCAATGGTACACGTTATTAAAGGTTTAAAGGATTTATTGCTACGTATGTTTAACATATTGATTAAAGGATTTGAGGATAAAAATAGATGATAGATTAAGATGATAATATTCAGGGGATGTTGTTGATATATGAAAATAAAAAAAATGACTTGATAGAAGTTTGGAATAAGAAAAGATAGTTACCCAATATGAAGGTGAATATGTTCCTTTATATGTGTGTTTTCTAATATCGACCCATAGACATATCCATGCGAGCTAGAGGATATAAATTGAAGAACTTATAAGTGAAAGAAATCCTTATGGTTAAGTTATATGGCAAAATCACTCAAGTGAATAGACATATTAAAAAGTAAAGATGTTATACAGAAAAGATATCCCTAATTATTTAGGTAATAAGGTTGGTAACTCTGAATAATGCCTTAATTTCATTCCCTACAAGTGGTAGGATGGACTAAAATTTGGGGACCGAATTTCTTAAGGGGGGAAAAATGTAACATCCCGTAATTTTTAGATATTTTCCTTATAAATTCTTCACCTTACATATATGCATAGAAATGTTCTAATATTAATGGAATAGGTAAAGAAAGAAAACTCAAGACAAAATATTAGAAATAAACATGCTAAAGAAATGTGAAATTCTTAGGTAAGGAAGATAAATTTTTGTGAAGTAAAGGTCTTAAAATTTCAAGAAGATTGGATTAGGGTAATTTTTCGTAATTTAACAGTATAAGTTACTAAGTTTAGTATCTCCACCCATAAATTGGGCTTTCACCTATGGACACTTCATATAGAGTTTTTCTTCTTCACATAAATTTTTAGCAAGCCAATAGGATAGCCCAATGAAGAAATAAAACATAGACGTGAACTAGGATATAGAAATTGGACCGATAGCCCAAAAATCATGAAAATGTCACCAAACCCATTATGAAAGGTAGAATTTTAACCAAACTAAAGAAAATGGGCAAGAATGAGCCCAAAGCCAAGAGGAAAAAATGAAAATAAAATAAAAATAAAGTGATGGAATAATGGTGTAATCAAGATTAGGTGATTTGACATTAAGACAAAAATTTAGCAGGTGGTATGATAATACAAAAATTTAGGACAAAACATCAATATCCTACACTCATAATTTTAGCAAGTGGGAAATAATACATAATATTATGACAAAACATCTTTATCCCACACAAATAATTTTAACCAAATAATGGAGAATCAAGGGCTAGAAATTTGCCACTTAAAAAGGTAAATCTATCATATGTGATTAAGACAAAAGAAAAAGGAAATGAATCCCTAAATCAAAGGGATCTTGTCCAATATCTTAAGAACATATTATCACTCAAAATACAAATCTCCTTTTCCTATGAATATCTTGACTAAGGAAGAGAAAGACAAGAACATAAGTTGTTTGTTTTCCAAAATTTCAACCAAGTGTAATCTAATTGTGATAAGGTAGACCCATGATCATGAAAGGTAAATTATTTGAGGGTCTATTTAAACAAAATCCACCCTTACAACATTAGAATTTTCGTCCAAGTGAGGGAAAGGAAAAATAGAAGCAAGGTAGAGTGAGGAAAGGAGAGGAAGAAAGGAACAAAGAGGAATGGGAAGTCTCGAAGACTAAGTGCTCCAAGTAAGTTTAACAATATTTTTTTTTGAAGAAAACTTTTGAAACTTATAATATTTATATGAGATTTTTATCTTAGAACTTTTATGATTCGTCATGATGTTGCTATATCATGTTACATATTGATCTTGCATCTGATGAATGTTTGAATACTTAGACTGGTATAGAAAGTTCTGCATAGGTATGGCTATGGGTGGCAAAATTTTAAGCTTTTATGTTTTAATTTCTGGGAATTATCTGTAGGAAATTAAAATAAATGGATAACATAAGAATTAAATATATATGTGTCACAGATTTTTAGCCACTGGAATCACTCAATTTGGAGTCCATATGAGGAAGATATGAGCCGATTACTTGTCAAAGGTTAGAAAATGGTTCATCAGAGTAGAATATGTTAGGATAGTTTCTGTGTTTTAATTTCTGAGAATTATCTGTAGGGAATTAAAATAAATGGTTAACTTATGAATTAAAGATATATGTGTCACGTATTTTTAACCACTGGAATCATTCAATTTAGAGTCCATATGAGGAAGATATGAGCTGATTAGTAGTCAAAGGTTAGAAAATGGTTCATCAGGGAAGAATATGTTAGGATAGCTTCGGTGTTTTAATTTCTGGGAACATTATATAAGGAATTAAAATAAATGGTTAACATATGAATTATAGATATATATGTCGTAGATTTTGAGCCACTGGAATCACTTAATTTGGAATTCGTATGAGGGCGATATGGACAGATTAGTAGGTAGAGGTCAGAACCTATCCGAGAAGAAATAACCTGTACATTGAGGGAGTAATATCACCTTGATTTATTAATATTTCGCTACAATGTTCGGCATAATAGTTTTAGATAATTGTTTGGTCTTGAAATTGACACCAAGATTACCTACATCGGAGTTCAATTGAGGGAGTTATGCTTTGATTAGTAAGAGAAGGTTAGATATGATGAAAACCTGCATCAAGAAAATAAAGAAATAAAATTAATATTAAAAAAAAAGATGAATCTTATAAATAAAAATAATAAATGACTAGTATATGCCATAGCCATTGCCATTGTATGAACTTCTTACCATCTTAAATGTGAAATGTTGACATGAAAATATTTTATAAAGTGATATTTGAAATGGTTATGTTTATGGCATGATTACCAATGATAATAGTTATATTTTGTTGAACATACTTGTTATTGAAAGTATATTTTTGGCTATCATTGTAAAAATAAAAGAAATGAGCACGGTCAGATGGCAATCCGTGTGGTGCACCAGTAGGGGATGCCCTACCAACGGTTATGATTATGATTATGAGAAAAGAAAGAGAAAGTGTGCCATGTTGGACGGAGCGAGAAAAGCTCGTACTAGAGAGTAGAGGATACCAACCTTGACGGGGGTAGCTTGAAATAAGAATAAGTTATAGCCATCATATGATATTTTGAAAATAGTTAATCCTGTCATACATATCATTACTGTATGATTCTTATGTGCATAGATATAATGCATTCATGTGACCAAAGATATTTTCTGTAGTTTATACAGCTGAACATGACGTGATTAACTATATTGATGATGATTATTGTTGAACTTACTAGGATTTAATTCTCACTATATTTTTTCATTTCATGTTTAGAAAATTAGTTATGCAATTTTTTTCTATGGCTCTGGCTTTTAGTGCACATTGGATCGAGTTTCTTTATGTTGGGCATATCTCAGAAGCAAATAAGATGTTTGTGGTCGAGTTGGCTCAGATCCTGGTGAAGGTACAACCACCCGCACTTGTATCTCTGGAATTGGTTAACCAAAATAAACAAGATGTAAATATCTATGTGTTTTATATATTGCATGTACGTTTTGATTAGTCACGTGTATATGAACTCAATATTGTATAATAATAAAGAAAAAAAAAGGTTGTTACAAAACACGGGCAGCCCGTGTCACCTAGCACGCCCGTGCTGCAAGCACGGCCAAATTGTGGAAAATTTGTGCAAACCCCCAGGAACACGGGCAGGCCGTGTCCTAGGACACGGCTGTGCCCCAGGTAGTTTCAAAAAAAAAGGGGGCCATCTAGCCAAAACATAAGTGGGCCATGTTTTTAACCCAGCTCCAATTCAAAATGCTGCATTGCTTATATCTGGCTTACTTATTGCTGATGCTATACACTTGGCACCAGAGTCAGAGCCCTCCACCACCTCCTTCAGAAGATCAATAAGCACGTAAGTTCCTTCTCCCTTTGCCTGTACTTTCATTGATATTGACATTGAGGACAATTTCATGTTTAAGCATGGGGGAGCGACTTTAGGATTGTGGTTTTTACTGGTTGAATATTTTATCTCATGTTTCATTGTATAATCATAAAGTTTGCTATTTTAGAGATAGATTGGCATAATATAGGTTGATTTTTAACTCATGAACATGTGATGCACAATAGGATATGAAATAGGTAGTTATTATTTTAGTCTCTCTCTTCTAGGATTAAACCTTTAATGTTTTGAAAAATATCTCTCTATCGTGCTCTGAATTGTATGCTATTTTTGATTTTAACACTATGAGAGTGTGAAGGTAGGGAGAGGTGAAAAATAAGGAAATGTGCACCCCCAAAAAGGTTTCACTTTGAGTACCCTTTTAAGGCACCAAAAGGCCTTAGTATGAGTACCTAGATGCATTTACCCTAGTGAGATGGAGCATAAAATGCACTCATTGCATATTTCTAAAAAAAATGAAAAAAAAATGAATGAAAAAGAGAAGAAAAAATGATGGAAAGTAAAAGAGTTTAAGTGAGAAAAAGAGTGACAAAATAGAAATAAGGGTAAGGCAACATAGGGAGATCTAAAGGATGAGGTGGCCTACTTGAGTGTACAAAAATCAATTTTATGCATACAACCAATAATAACAATAGAAGTAGATATATAATAGAAAAATTATTGGTTTAGTTTTAGAAGAATAGAGACTATATGATAAATTTCTATTCATATATCTATTGTGTGCACACAGATTGAGTGACAAATTATCTATATTGCATTTTTCTATCTTCTCGAATCTGATTGATCTTTCCCCCTTCCTAATATGATATGTTATTTTCTTAAGGACAAGCAAAGGTTTAAGCATGGGGGAGTTTGATAAAGGGGAATTTTGAGTACTTAATGGCTATATTTTATCCCCTAATTTATAGTAAACTTGTGGTTATTTCTTTGCTTTTGGTTATGCTTTTCTTTGGATACTACTTTGGTTGTTTTTATTCTTGTAGGTGAGAAAAAGAGGCCAAGAAGCAAGGAAAAATAGTCATGAAAAGTGCCATATGGACTTGGAACATGATGAGAAGGAAGCAAGGAGGAAGCCCACCAAAAATCAGCAAGAAAGGAGCATGGCAGCCCCCAACATGGCCAGGCTGTGCTTGGTGGCTTGCAACACGGCCAGGCCGTGTTCTCCGCAAAAGCTGCAGAAACTTCCCAGAATCCAGGCCGAAGCACGGCTAGGCCGTGTCTTGGAACACGGCCGTGGTTCGGGTCCGTACACATCGTCTTCTTTAGAGTTTTGGCCGTCAAAATTGATATATAATGAAGGGGATACGCAGCCAAACGAGGGGAGACGCATTCAGACCTCCTTCTACTCAGTTTTAGGCGTGGGAAACACCATTAGATTAGGTTTAGAGTAGGATTAATGTTTGATTCATGTTCTTAGAGTAGATTTGATAGCAATTTCAGTTTATATTTCATTCTTCATCCATGTTCTATCTTTCTATCTCTGCACTCATCTCTATTTCTACTCTTTCTCTTTGTTTGTATGGAATATATTTACTTAATGAATTGGATTATGCTTTTGATTTATCTTTCTATCACGCTTGAGTAGATTTGATTTAGGGTTTTGGTAAACCCACTTATGGTGTGATGATACATTATGCTGATTGAGTTAATGGAACCCTAATTGTGTTATCTATGGTTAATTAGGATTAGCTATTATGCATTGGTTATAGGAGTTGATGAATGTCTAGCCAATATTTATCACGTCTTAGGATATTAATTGATGGATTGAAAGGTGAAGATTAATACCGGAACCTAATAGTTTGATTAGGGATATTTTAATCACGAAATTAGTTTAAGGCTCTCTAGGAATGAATCAATTAATGGGCACGAGAAAACCGATTAATTGTATTCCATGGTTGGCATAGAACTTAATGGACCTAGGTTGAACTAAGAACCACGAAAGTAGGTAAATGGATTAACCTAGGTACGATTAGTAACGCTTGAAAGAGATTGCTAGTTAATTAAGGCTAAACCATCCCCAATAACCTAGATAATTGCAATTACAGGTACTTATTAGTTGTTGAGTATCATAAGTGTGGTGAACCGTAACCCTAGGCTTTGTTTAATTGATTATCTTTATTTATTTAATTGTGACACTCTCTAATCGGATTACATCGATTTAGATAGCTTGTTTCGTATAACTCTAGTAATTGACATTGTTCACTGTGGGATACGACTTGTACTCGCTGGACTAGCTACAGCTACGCCGTGCGCTTGCGGTTAATTATAAAACACACACAACACTTAGCACCATAACTTGCAGCATGTCGCCAGGTCACGTTGCCACCGTAAGGGTCATCCCAATATCTCATTTCAAAAATAGGTGTGTCACGTACACATTACACCATTACATATGTAACTCATGCTTTAAGAATTCACTTCATATGCATCTCATGCACCTTTAAAAATCGTGCATCTCATGAATATGTAATTTACACATATGTCATGCATACATTTCCCTATGCAACGCACTCTCATATTATTCATTAATGCAACATACATACAACATACACGTCTCATTTGCATGCACCTCATCCATTCACCAAGCAAGTATTTCACACATACACACCTCTCATTCACATGCATCTCACCAACATCTCATATGCAATCCATCTACATATGTCTCATCAATGCATCATACATATATCTCACACACATCTCATCTCTATGCCTTTCGTCAATGCATCATGCATACATCTCACACACATATCATCTATGTGCCTCTCATCAATGCATCATGCATACATCTCACACACATCTCATCTATATGCTTCTCATCACATACATCTTATCTATATGAATTTCATCAATACCTTATGCATACATCTCACACACATCTCATTTATATACATCTCATCAATGCATCATGCATACATTTTACATACATCTCATCAATATGCAATATATGATTTAATTTCTCATAATAAAAGGATGGAATTCACGCTACAATGTATAATTAAAAAGGTATTTATTTATATTTTGGTTCCCCTTATCATTATCCATTCATTGGAGTTCGTTTAAAGCTTTTAAAAAGGAAAAAATAGCAATTTTAGCCTCAAGCACGGCCTGGCCATGTCACAGAGCATGGCCGTGCTTGATATTATACAAATTGTGCTACAGAATCTCAAAATAGCCCGAAACACGGCCTGGCCGTGTAACGCCCCCAATTTAAGGGCACGTGAAACAATTTTTTTTCTACAATTAGATATTTACCATAACATGTATAGCATTATTCATTCTCATGGAAATAACTACATATAGGCTCTCTTATGTATACACATTATACAGACCAAGTTATAATTGTCAAAGTAACAACAGAAGCAAGGATCCTGTCTGTGGCGTTCAGAGCATACTCTAGAGTACAAGTATAATATAAATCAAAATCTCCGAGCCCTAGAAACAAAGTAGGTTCACTCAGAGATTATGTGGTTTAGCTGGTCAACTATTTGAAGTGGAAGGATCAAACTCTATATTCTTATTCGAAAAATATAGAAATATCTTGTAGTGAGTTTGATAACTCAGTGAACAGATAATACCTGCAATGACCTCTTAGGTTAGCATATGGATGTACTTATGTTTTAAAATTTGTCACATAGAAAATACAGTTCAGAAGTAGATTCATATGGGACCCGTATTTCAACTATTCTCAAATAAACAGATATTCAGATATCCAAAATCATATTTATCACGGTATGATCATTAAAAAAATGTTGTTATGTATTAAAATATTTTACATGAAAACATTAGGAGAATCCTATATCAGAACCATATTGCCCAGCACACAGCAAGGGATGATATTATGTTCAACTGTATAAGCTACAGTAAAATATTAAACTTTTGAGATAAAGTGATAACTTTTGTTGATGCATAATTAACATTCTATATATGCACTGAAAATCTTCTCTTTTTACATAATGCTCAAGCATGTTATAGCTCTCTATACATTTAATTCACTTATTTGCTATAGGCATAGTGACCGATCGACTACAGTCACAATAAGTTATCAGGGAATGTAAGTTCATCACTCATCTGCCTCCTCACATTACCACTGTCACCTGGTTGGAGCGACCCTCCCTTGGCTCACTCAGGCTAATAGGGCGTCCCCTACTTAGTACTGTCACAAGCCACACAACCCGTTGATATTCATCCATACATATAAATACATATATATATATATATATATATATATATATATATATATATATATATATATATATATATAAATGCATATTCATCAAATGCAATGTATAATTATTAAGCAACTCGCCATCAACTTTACGCTTACCATTCAATCATAATAAGCAACTTCATAGTTTTACAAATGAATGCCTCATGCACATAATATTCACTTTACAAAACCATACTCTTCTTGAACTATGTGCTAGTTCGTAAACAAAACAGATATTTTAACACATTTCAAAAACTTATGATAGCATAAATAATTTGTAAACAGAATCAATTATACATTTTAAGTTCAAGGATAGCATGGGGTAAGTCATAAAAAGAATTATCTACTCACTAGGTCAAGGCTCCAGGTTGGAAAGTCCCAAATGTATTTTTCCAAATCAAATTTGATCAAATGGACCTTAAAAACGTGTCAGGAGGGTCCAAAAATCTAGAAAATGACTCCGGGAGCTTAGTCAACTAATGAGTACTGTTCATGGCTAGAATACTATTCACAGTTATTGTTCATTCAAGAAATTTTTCATGATTTAATTCTTTAAATCATGCTTTCTAGGTAGGAAATTTTGCATACAAGGATTATTCTACCTTTTAAACATGATTCTTAGGCAAAAATCACCAGAAAACATTAAGAAATTTTGAAATCCTAAACTTTACCTCATGGTTACTATTAATCATTTTCGATGAACTTTTGGTGAGTTTTAAGTAAAATTGATCGGTGGGTTTTGAAGCACTCATCGTCATGAGTCCAACAGTAGCTCTAGTATCTCAATTGAATGTCTAGAATAGGAGATATCTTAAGGAGAAGTTTGAAACCTAGAGAGATAAAGAAAACTTCACGAAATGCCCGCTCTTTCGTTTCCCTTTCTGCTTCTGCTTCTTCTTTGCATCTTTTTTTTTGTTTTTATTATTATTTAATAATTAAATAATGTGATTTATTTATATCTATATATACATATAAATATTAGTGTTCATCTTAAAAAATTCAAAAAATTTCTAAAAAATTATATTCTTGCAAAACTTTAGTTGCACTCTTAAATCATAACTTTTATTGTTAAAAATTTTAATAAAAAAAATCACAAAATAAATATCTTTATGCATAATAAAAGAAAGACTATTTCTAAAAATAAACTAAAAATTTATTAGAGGCAAATATAATTATTTTAGCCAAAAAAAATTATTTTAATTAAAAATATATTTGTTTATAGCAAACATTATTATTTAAAAATTACAGGATATTATATTATTTCCTCCTTAAGAAATTCGGTCCCCGAATTTGAAACCATCCTATCACAATTAGAGATTAATGTTAAGGCATAACTTACAGTTATTAACCTCACTACTCAAGCAATTGAGAATATCTCTTTTGTATATCATCTTTACTTTATAAGAAGTCTCTTTACTTGAGTGATTTTATCATATAACCTGAACCATAGGAATTTCCTTCGACCATAAGTTCTTTACTTGTTGATCAACAATAGACATCAAATTTTTTTCCCCATAATTAAGCCAAATTCTTGTCCAATTGAATTTCTTGTAATACGATAACATGAGAAGAATCTGATAAGTACTTCTTTAGTATTAAGGCAAGACATACTGTATCCACATTACTTAATCCTTATAGCAAGGCTAAGCAATGTACTACTATGCCTACTTTGTTCAATATTTCAAAAGAGCCTATATACTAAAATTTAAAATTTTCCTTCTTTCCAAACCTCATTACCTCTTTCGTTGGTGAGTCTTTCAAGAATATTTGGTCACCAACTGATAATTTCTAGTGCTCAACATTCCTGGTCCTTATAGACTTTTGGCCCATATTGAGTTTCTTGTATTCTTTTTATAATCAATTTCACTTTATCAAGTACATCTTACAATAGGTCTGATTCTATGGAATCATTAAATAGAAACTTAGTAACATCTCTTACATAAGGCTTTTAGTCGTCCAATATCACTTTATTATAGACGAGTTCTGCTAAAGAATCTCTCACCAAACTCAGACATATTCTTGAAACATGCTCTCTAAACTAGCATCATAAATTTAGGTTAGTCATATCCTATCTATTACATGTTATTCCAAATTAGATTCCAAAAGTTTAACTTTACTCAACTCATCCACCTATTAGGAGACCTACGATGTTCATGTAAAACCTCAAATCATTTGTATATTGGTATGATTACTACTGATAAGGAAAATTCAACAAAGGACAAATAACTTCTATCAACTTTCACCAAAATTATATAAAGATACCTTAAGTATAACTTCTAATGCATAAACACATTATTTAGATTTCTATCAGCTATACTATAATCTAACATAAATCCTTAGGCTTCCTGAATAGCTCTTCTAAAACAATATATTCAATTCTTACTTGTTGACTTACCAAACAACGAAAAATATCACTTGTATCTTCTTTTTACCACTATACTAGTACAATTCTTTTAAATCTTAGTATATCTTTGTTGCCTTAGGGTTATCAATATTCAAAATCTATGACTTTTCTAAAATCTCTTTTCTCAATAAATATTCACACATGAATTTCCAATTTCAACATAATTCACATCCTAGATACATCCTATATACTATGTAACATCCTAAGTATTTAATAATGTTAGATAAATTTAAGAAAAAGTAAAAGATATATATGACCAAGAATTAAATTACTTAGTTATGGAACAATAAGGTAGTTAAAAAAGAATAGGTGACATATGATTAATCATGAATCATACAAATAAAATTCTTAGGATCATAATGGATGGGGGAAGGATACAAATACATTTTTAGGACATCACTAATTTAAGATTAGCAGTAAATTATGACAAGAAAGGGAGAAACCATGCATCTTCCTTATATTGTTTCTACAAACTATGACAAGAAAGGAACCTTCCTTATTTTATTTCTACAAACCATGACAATAAAGGTGAATTATTTGATAGTCTATTTAAGCAAAACCCACCCTTAGAACATTAAAATTTCATCCAAGTGAGGGAGAGGAGAAATAAAAGCAAGATAGAGTGAGGAAAGGAAAGCAAGAAAGGAAGAAAGAGGAAGGAGAACTCTAGAAGACTAAGTGATTAAAGTAAGTTTAACAATATTTCTTTTTGAAGAAAAGTTCTGAAACTTGTAACATTTATATGATATTTTGATCTTAGAACTTTGATGATTGGTCATGGATGTTGCTATATCATGTTACATATTATGTATGTTTGAATACTTAGGCTAGTGTAGATAGTTCTGCATAGGTATGGCTATGGGTGGTAGAATTTTAATTTTCTGTTTTTAAAATTCGGGAAAGAATCAGTAAGGAATTAAAACAAATGGTTAACATAAAAAATGTAGATCTATGTCTCGCAGATTTTTAGCCATTAGAATCATTCAATTTGGAGCCCATATGAGGTAGATATGATCCGATTAGTAAGCAAAGGTCAAAAAATGGTTAATTAGGGAAGAATATGTTAGGATAGCTTCTGTATTTTAATTTTTGGGAACATTCTGTAGGGAATTAAAATAAATGGTTAACATAAAAATTATAGCTATATCTGTTACGCAATTGTGGAAGCACTCAATTTGGAATTCGTATGAGAGAGATATGGACAGATTAGTAGGTAGAGGTCATAACTTACCCAAGAAGAAATAACCGGTACATTGAAAGAGTAATATCACTGTGATTTCATAATTATTAGTTAAACTGTTCAACATAATAGTTTTAGATAATTGTTCTATCTTTAAATTGACACTAAGTTCAAATAAATCGGAGTGGAATTGTGGGAATAATGCCCTGATTAGTAAGAGAAGGTCAGATAGGATGAAAATTTGCATCAAGAAAATAAAGAAATAAAATTAATATTTAAAAAAGAAGAATAATCTTATAAATGAAATTAATAAATGACTAGTATATGCCATAACCATTGCCAATACATGAACTTCTTATCATCTTAAGTGTGAAAGTTTGACATGAAAATATTTTATAAAATGATATTTGAAATGGTTATGTTCATGGCATGATTACCAATGATTTTTGGTAATAATTATATTTTGATGAACATACTTGTTATTGAAAGCATATTTTTGGCTATTATTGTGAAAAGAAAAGAAATGAGCACAGTCACATGGCAGTCTGTGTGGTGCACCAGAAGGGGATGTCCTACCAATGGTTATGATTATGTTAATGAGAAAAGAAAGAGAAAGTGTGCCATGTTGGACGGAACGAGAAAAGCCCGTACCAGAAAGTAGAAAATACTCACCTTGACCGGAATAGCTTGATATGAAAATAAATTGATAGTCATCATATGATATTATGAAAATAGTTAATCCTATCATACATGTCATTACTGTACGATTCTCATGTGCATAGATATAGTACATTCATGTGACCAAAGATATTTGCTATAGTTTATATAGATGAACATGACATGATGAGCTATATTGATGATGATTTATTGTTGAACTTACTGAGATTTAATTCTCACTATATTTCCATGTCATGTTCATAAAATTAGTTATGCAGATTTTTCTATGGATCTGGCCTTGAGTGTAGGTTGGATCTAGTTACTTTATGTTAGGCAGATCCTAGAATCAAATAATATGTTTATGGTTGAGTTGGCTCAGATCCCGGTGAAGGTGCAACCACCCGCATCTGTATCACCAGAATTGGTCAACCAGAATAAATAAGATGTAGTTATTTATGTATTTGATATGTTGTACGTACGGTTTAATTAATGACGTGTATGTGAACTCAATATTGTATAAAAAAAGTTGTTACATAATTGGTATCGAAGCAGGTCGATCCTAAATGGCCAGTGGGTGGATAGTTATCTGAATCGATCTTATAGTGTCTTAAGTATGTTTGTGGTTGTGCTGTGTAGGGGATCAGTGAATTCATATAGGTAAGAAATTACTAGTGTTTCCTATCTATATGCCGAGATGGTGTTATGACTGTTGTTAAATAATTTTGAAACTAACTATTGGGCTTGATCACCTCAATAGCACCATAACTTTGTTTTTGCCACAGTAGGAAATGGCACCACCAAGGAGGAATCTGGCAAACAATGCGGAGGAATCCCTGCACAACCTTGCCACGGCAATTCGAGACCAGGTCATGACCACTAATGAAATTCTACAATACCTCCAGAATGCTAATAACCTGAATGGTGAGAATGATGTTAATAACCGGATGGCAGGGAATGATAACGGTATATCTGAGTTCTTAAGGATTAGACCACCTTGTTTTCAAGGCGGCTTTGACCCAATCGTAGCTGAAAGGTGGAGAAGGGAGCTAGAGAAAATCTTTAGAATGATGGGTTGTACTGAGGAGTAGCAAGTTATCTTTGCTGCATATATGCTGAAAGATGATGCAGAATACTGGTGGCGTAAAGCTAAAGAACTTTTCGTTCACCAGGGAAGACAGATTACCTGGCAGGTGTTCAAAGACACCTTTTTAGAAAAGTACTTCCCAAGTACTGTGCGAGAAGAGAAAGAGATTAAATTTCTCCAACTCAGACATGGCAACATGACCATAGACCAATACATTACGAGGTTCGAGGAGTTGTCTCAGTTCTCCTCTTATCTACGATTTAACCCTGATGAAGCATGGAAGGCTGTCAAATTTGAGGCATGATTGAACTTGGAGATAAGGAATGCTGTTGTAGCTATGGAGACTAGGGAGTTTGTACCTCTGATAAATAAATGCAGACTCTAGGAAAAGATATTGACGGTAGTGGCTAATGAGAAACAAAGACGGAACTTCTAGAAAAGGAAGAACGGGTCACAAAACTCTGGTAGAAATGACAGAGGAAAAAGACAGGGTACTGATAAGAGGCCAATGACTGCAGGTCCCCGACCTTTTCAACAGAAGTTCACCCTAGTTAAGTGCACTAAGTGCAGACGCATGCATGGAAATCGACTATGCTACATGGCACAAGAAGTCTGCTTTAATTGCGAACAGAATGGTCATTTTGCAAGGAACTGCCCACAAAGTTTGGGGAAGAAGCCGGAACAGAAACCTCAAGTGATAGGAAGGGTTTTTACTCTGAACGGCCAAGAGGCAACTCAATCCCCCGAAATGATCCAAGTTGTAACATCCCTAATTTCGTTTCATGAATTAATAAAAATACAAAAGTATTCAAAGTAACATCCCTAATTTCGTTTCTTTTTAAGGTACATAAATATTTAATTAAGGAAATAAAATTTATTAGACAATTCTTTTTAGATATCTAAGGAAATATAATCCTTAGAAATTCTTCACCTTACGTGTATGCATAGAAATGTTCTAACATTAATGGAATAGGTAAAGAGAGAAAACCTAAGAGGAAAAATTAGAAATAATATACTAAAGAAAGGTGAAATTCTTAGGTAAGGAAGATAAATTTTTGGAAACAAGTAAAGGTCTTAAAATTTCAAGAAAACATTGGATTAGGGTAATTTTTCCTAATTCAAGAACTAAAGTTACTAAGTTTAACATATTCACCCATACATTGGGCTTTCACTTATGGACACTTCATATAGAGTTTTTCCACTTCACATAAGTTTCTAGCAAACCCATTGGATAACCTAAACAAGAAATTAAATATAGTCTTGGACTAGGATATAGAAATTGGACCGATAGCCCAAAATGTGTCCAAGCCCTCCAAGAAAGATAGAATTTTATCCAAAGCAAAGGAAATGGGTAAGAAAAAAGCCCAAATCCAAGAGGAAAAATAAAATAAAATAAAATAAATCATGTGATAAAATAATAAATATTAGGTTACATGGCTTTAGGACAAAACATTTATATCCTACACTCATCATTTTAGCAAGTGGTATGATAATACAAGGCTTTAGAATAAAAAATTTATATCCGACACTCATAGTTTTAGCAAGTGATATGATAATACATGACATTAGGACAAAACATTCCTATCCCACACAAATAATTTCAACCAAATAATGGAGATTCAAGGGCTAGAAATTTGCCACCTAAAAAGGCAAACCTATCATAATTGATTAAGACAAAAGAAAAAGGAAATGAGTCCCTAAATCAATGGGACCTTGTCCCTTATCTTAAGAATATATTATCATAATTTTCAAAATGCAGATCTCCTTTTCCTATACATATCTTGACTAAGGAAGAGGAAGACAAGAACATGTATCAGGGAAGTATAGAGTGTGATCTTAGAACCTAGATTAAAGAGGCCCTAGCTCACGATCAATACTTACAGGATCACAAAGATCAAGATAATTTTTCTGTCTCAAAAACTGCAGCAATCATGTATCAGGGAAAGATTTGTGTCCCTTAAGAACGAGAGTTGAGGACTAAGATCCTACAGGAGGCACATCAGAGTAAATACTCAGTCCATCGTGGATCCACTAAAATGTACCAGGATTTAAAGAGGATGTATTGGTGGCCAAGGATGAAAAAGGACATTGTTGAGTTCGTGACGAAAAATTTAATTTGTCAGAAGGTGAAAGTGGAACATCAAAAGCCAATAGGTTTTCTACAACCTCTTAAGATTCTTGAATGGAAATAGGATAGTATTTCGATGGACTTTGTTATGAGTTTACTTAAAACTTTAGTTGGACATGACTCTATCTGGGTAATAGTTGACAGATTAACCAAATTTGCTCACTTTCTGCCCATAAAGATTAACTATTCACTGGAAAAATTGGCCCAGTTGTACGTTCAGGAAATAGTTAGACTACATGGGATTCCCTTAAATATCATTTCAGATAGAGATCAGAGGTTCAGGTTGAGGTTTTGGAAGGCATTACAGGAAGCTTTTGGTACTAAGTTGCGGTTCTGTACTTTCTACCATCCTCAGACTGACGGGCAGACAGAAAGAACCATTCAAACCCTAGAAGACATGTTGAGGGCCTGCGTGATAGAGCAAGGTAAAGAATGGGATAAGTACCTACCTTTAGTAGAGTTTGCTTATAATAATAGTTATCACTCTAGTATTTAAATGGCCCCCTATGAAGCTTTATACGGTAGAAAGTGCCAATCTCCACTATGTTGGTTTGAGGTAGGAGAAAAGAACTTGTTGGGTCCTGATCTAGTTTAAGAAACCACTGAACAAATCAGTATTATACGAGACAAAATGCTCATAGTTCAGAGTCGGCAAAAGAGTTTCTATGGTAAGAGACATAGACTTATGGAGTTTGAGGAAGGGGACCATGTATTTCTAAAACTTTCCCCGACCACTGGAGTTGGTATGTCTCTCAAGACCAAAAAGCTTAATCCGCGATTTTTAGGACCCTACCAAATTCTGAAGAAAGTAGGGACATCAGCATATCAAGTTGCTCTTCCACCTAATTTGTCCAACTTGCATAATGTTTTCGATGTATCACAGCTCCGGAAGTATCTTCTAGACTCCTCACATGTGATACGAGATAAACCAATCCAAATAAAGGAGAACATGACATACCGGCTAATACTAGCATCTATATTGGACACTGACGTGAAGCAATTGTGGAACAAAACTATTCCCCTAGTTAAGGTGTTATGGGAAGGTTTGACTCCGGAAGAAGAAACTTGGGAGCTAGAAGAGGTCATGAGGAAGAGATATCCGAAATTGTTCTTATTAGGTAATTTCTGAAATTTTGAGGACAAAATTTCTTTTAGGGGGAGAGAAATGTAACATCCCTAATTTCGTGTCATGAATTAATAAAAATAAAAAAGTATTCAAAGTAACATCCTTCATTTCATTTCTTTTTGAGGCACATAAATATTTAATTAAGGAAATAAAATTTATAAGACAATTTTTTTAGATATCTAAGGAAATATAATCCTTAGAAATTCTTCACCTTACGTGTATGCATAGAAATGTTCTAACATTAATGGAATAGGTAAAGAGAGAAAATCTAAGAGGAAAAATTAGAAATAATATACTAAAGAAAGGTGAAATTCTTAGGTAAGGAAGATAAATTTTTGGTAATAAGTAAAGGTCTTAAAATTTCAAGAAAACATTGGATTAGGGTAATTTTTCCTAATTCAAGAATTAAAGTTACTAAGTTTAACATATTCACGCATACATTGGGCTTTCATTTATGGACACTTCATATAGAGTTTTCCACTGCACATAAGTTTTTAGCAAACCCATTAGATAACCTAAACAAGAAATAAAACATAGACTTGGACTAGGATATAGAAATTGGACCGATAGCCCAAAAATTATGAAAATGTGTCCAAACCCTCCAAGAAAGGTAGAATTTTATCCGAAGCAAAGGAAATGGGTAGGAAAAAGCCCAAATCCAAGAGAAAAAATAAAATAAAATAAATCATGTGATAATATAATAAAGATTAGGTTACATGACTTTAGGAAAAAATATTTATATCCTACACTCATCATTTTAGCAAGTGGTATGATAATACAAGGCTTTAGGACAAAACATCTATATCCTACACTCATAATTTTAGCAAGTGGTATGATAATACATGACATTAGGACAAAACATTCCTATCCCACACAAATAATTTCAACCAAATAATGGAGATTCAAGGGCTAGAAATTTGCCACCTAAAAAGGCAAACCTATCATAATTGATTAAGACAAAAGAAAAAGAAAATGAATCCCTAAATCAAAGGGACCTTGTCCCTTATCTTAAGAACATATTATCATAATTTTCAAAATACAAATCTCCTTTTCCTATACATATCTTGACTAAGGAAGAGGAAGACAAGAACATAAGTTGTTTGTTTTGCAAAAATTCAACCAAGTGTATTCTAATTGTGATAAGGTAGATCCATGATCATGAAAGTTGAATTATTTTGTGGTCTATTTAAGCAAAACCTGCCCCTACAACATTAGAATTTTCGTCCAAGTGAGGGAGAGGAAAAAAATAGAAGCAATGTAGAGTGAGGAAAGGAGAGGAAGAAAGGAAGAAAGAGGAAGGAGAAGTCTAGAGGACTAAGTGTTCAAGATAAGTTTAACAATATTTCTTTTTGAAGAAAATATTTGAAACTTGTAATATTTATAAGAGATTTTGATCTTAGAACTTTGATGATTGGTCATGGATGTTGCTATATCATGTTACATATTATGTATGTTTGAATACTTAGGCTGGTGTAGATAGTTCTGCATATGTATGGCTATTGGTGTTAAAATTTTAAGCTTTTGTTTTTAAAATTTTGGGAAGAATCAGTAAAGAATTTTAAAAAATGGTTAACATGAACAATGTAGATCTATGTCTCACAGATTTTTAGCTACTGGAATAACTCAAGTTGGAGTCCATATGAGGTAGATATGGTCTGATTAGTAAGCAGTGGTCAGAAAATAGTTAATCAAGGAAGAATATGTTAGGATAGCTTCTATGTTTTAATTTCTGGGAACTTTTTGTAGGGAATTAAAATAAATGGTTAACATAAGAATTATAGATATATGTGTCATGGAATTTTAGCCACTGGAATCCCTCAATTAGGAGTCCCTATGAAGTAGATATGGTCCGATTAGTATGCAGTGGTCAGAAATTGGTTAATCAGGGAAGAGTATTTTAGGATAGCTTCTGTGTTTTAATTTTTGGGAACATTTTGTAGGGAATTAAAATAAATGATTAACATAAAAATTATTTCTATATGTGTTGCAGATTTTTACCAATTGGAATAACTTAATTTGGAATTATTATGAGGGAGATATGGACAGATTAGTAGGTAGAGGTCAGAACCTATCCAAGAAGTAATAACCTGTACATTGAAGGAGTAATATCACCTTGATTTCTTAATATTTCGCTAAACTGTTCAAGATAATAGTTTTAGATAATTGTTTAATCTTGAAATTGACACCAAGATTACCTACATCGGAGTTAAATTGAGGGATTATGCTCTGATTAGTAAGAGAAGGTTAGATAGGATGAAAACTTGCATCAAGAAAATAAATAAATAAAATTAATATTTAAAAAAAAGAATCTTATAAATGAAAATAATAAATGACTAGTATATGCCATAGCCATTACCATTGTATGAACTTCTTACCATCTTAAGTGTGAAATTTTGACATGGAAATATTTTATAAAGTGATATTTGAAATGGTTATGTTCATGGCATGATTAATAATGATTTTTGGTAATAGTTATATTTTGATGAGCATACTTGTTATTGAGAGCATATTTTTTGCTATCATTGTGAAAAGTAACGAAATGAGCACGGTCACATGGCAATTCATGTGGTGCACCAGTAGGGGACGCGCTACCAATGGTTATGATCATGTTAATGAGAAAAGAAAGAGAAAGTAGGCCATGTCGGACGGAGCGAGAAAAGTCCATACCGGAGAGTAGAAAATACTCACCCTGACCGGGGTAGCTTAATATGAGAATAAATCTATAGTCATCATATGATATCCTAAAAATAGTTAATCCTATCATACATGTCATTATTGTACGATTTTCATGTGCATAGGTATAGTGCATTCATGTGACCAAAGATATTTGCTGTAGTTTATACAGCTGAACATGACGTGAAGAGCTATATTGATGATGATTTATTGTTGAACTTACTAGGATTTAATTCTCATTATATTTCCATGTCATGTTCAGAAGAATAATTATGCAGATTTTCACTATGGCACTGGCTTTTCGCGTATGTTGGATCGAGTTACTCTATTTTGAGCGGATCCCAGTAATGTATATGGTGTCTATGGTCGAGTTGACTAAGATCCCAATGAAGGTGCAACCACCCGCACCCGTATCTCCAGAACTGGTCAACAGGGATGAATAATATGTAATTATATATGTGTTAGAATTTTGTGCGAATGTTATTGATTAATGATATGTATGTAAACTTTGTATTGTATAAATTAAATAAATTTTATTTTGAGTTAAGTTGTAATGAGGTAACAACTTTATAGTATTTAAAAAAAAATTGTTACTTAAATGGAGTTGTTAGATAATTGGTATCCGAGCAGGTCGATCGTAGATGGCCAGTGGGTGGATGGTTATCTGAATCGATCTTATAGTGTCTTGAGTATGTTGTGTTTGTGCTGTGTAGGGGATCAGTGATTTCATATAGGTAAGAAATTACTACTATTTCCTATCTACTTACCGAGGTGGTGTTATGATTGCTGTTAAATATTTTTGAACTAACTATTGGACTTGATCATCTCAATAGCATCATAACTTTGTTTTTGCCACAGTAGGAAATGGCACCACCAAGGAGGAATCCGGCAAACAATGCGGAGGAAACCCTGCACAACCTAGCCATGGTAATTCGAGACCAAGTTATGACTACTAACCAAATTCTACAGTACCTCTATAATGCTTATAACTTGAATGGTGTTAATGGTGCTAACAACCGGATGGCTAGAAATGATAATGGTATATCCGAGTTCCTGAGGACTAGGCCACCTTGTTTTCAAGGCGGCTTTGACCCGATTGTAGCTAAAAGATGGATAAGGAAGTTAGAGAAAATCTTTGAAGTGATGGGTTGTACTGAGGAGCTGCAAGTAATCTTCGCTGCATATATGCTAAAAGATAAAGCAGAATATTGGTGGCGTAGAGCTAGAGAACTTTTAGCTCACTAGGGAAGGTATATCACTTGGCAGGTGTTCAAAGATACCTTTTTGAAAAAGTACTTTCCAAGTACTATGCGAGCAGAGAAAGAGATCGAATTTCTCCAACTCAGGTAGGGTAGCATGACCATAGACCAATACATCACAAGGTTCGAGGAGTTGCTGTTGTAGCTATGGAGATCAGGGAGTTTGTACCTCTGATCAATAAATGTAGACTCTTAGAGAAAAGTTTAAAGGCAGTGGAGGACGAAAAGCAAAGGCGAAACCTATGGAAAAGGAAGAAATTTTTTTCGAACCCTAGCAAGAACGTAAGAAGAAGTGGATATGGAGCTGGTAAGAAGCGTTTTATTGCGGGTCCCAGACCTTTCCAACAAGACCTTGCCCCAGTCAAGTGTGCTAAGTGCGGACGCATGCATGGTAGTCGACCATGCTACATGGGACAAGATGTTTTCTTCAACAGCAGACAGAAGGGTCATTTTGCTAGAAACTTCCCACAGAATGTGGGGAAGTAGCCAGAACAGAGGCCTTAGGTGAAAGGAAGGGTTTTCACCTTGAGCGGCCAAGAGGCAGCTCAATCTTCTGAAATGATCCAAGGTACATGCTATATCTATAGATTTGCTCTTTTGGTGTTGTTTGACTTTGGTGCTAGTCATTCATTTATATCAGAAGAATGTATTAGGAAGTTTTAGTTTCCTATTTCTGAAACTCCCTATGAGCTATCTGTAGTAATGTATATGGTGTCTATGGCCGAGTTGACTTAGATCCCGGTGAAGGTACAACCACTCGCACCCGTATCTCTGAAACTGGTCAACAGTGATGAATAAGATGTAATTATATATGTGTTAGACTTTTTTGCGAATGTTATTGATTAATGATATGTATGTAAACTTTGTATTGTATAAATTAAATAAATGTTATTTTGAGTTAAGTTGTAACGAGGTAATAACTTCATAGTATTTAAAAAAAGGGGAAAGGGTATTAACTTCCTCTGTATGTAAGGACTGTCAAGTCACCATCCAGGAGAAAACATTTTCTGTAGACTTCGTCTCTTTACCTTTAAGAGGTATTGAGGTCATTCTAGGGTTAGACTGGATGTCTAGAAATTGAGTCTTGCTGAATTGTTGTAACAAGACCGTTGAATTTCTACCTCCTACTCCGAAAGAGGAGGTGCAGTTATTGATGCTTAATGCCAATCAAGTTAATAGGGAGTTGAAAAATGGAGTACTTGGATACATTCTCTTGTATTTATCAAACCTAGAAGTCGAATTGAAGCTCGATGAAATCCTAATAGCCAATGAGTTTCCTGAAGTATTTCCATCAAATATTCCAGGCTAACCTCCCAAGAGAGAGATAGAGTTCTCTATTGATCTCTTACATGGGACAAGGCCTATCTCTATTGCACCATATAGAATGGCCTCAAAGGAACTATAGGAACTCAAAAAATAGTTGGAGTAACTATTAGACAAGCAATTCATTAGACTGAGTTATGACCTTGGGGAGCTCTTGTATTGTTTGTTAAGAAGAAAGACGGAAGCTTGAGACTATGCATAGATTATAGACAGCTGAATAAGGTAACTATCAAAAACAAGTAACCTCTCCCTAGGATAGATGACTTATTGGATTAACTTAAGGGAGCCTCCATCTTTTCTAAAATTGACTTGAGGTCGGGATATCATCATATTAGGATCAAGGAGGAGGACGTACCAAAAACTGCCTTTAAGACTAGGTATGTGCACTATGAGTTTCTTGTAATGCCCTTCGGGTTGATGAATGCACCTACAATTTTCATGGATTACGTGAATCGTATTTTTTGACCCTACCTAGATCAATTTGTTGTAGTGTTCATTGATGACATCTTGATATATTCTAAGAGTGAGAAAGAACATGAACAACATCTCCGAATCGTGTTGCAAGTGCTGGAAGAGAAAAAGTTATATGCCAAATTGGAAAAGTGTGAATTTTGACTGTCAGAGGTGAAGTTTCTTGGACATGTCATCTCTAATAGAGGGGTAGCCGTAGATCCTAGCAAGATCGAAGCAGTGATTTAGTGGGAGAGACCAAAGATGGTTACGAAAATCAGAAGTTTCCTGGATTTGGCAAGATACTACAGGAGGTTTATACAAAACTTCTCTCGTATAGCCTTGCCATTGACTAAATTGACCAGGAAGGGAAGTCCTTTCAAATGGACTGATCAATGTGAAGCTAGTTTCCAGGAGCAAGACTGACCATTCCTCTTGTTTTAATTATTCTAGACCCTACAAGACATTTTGAAGTGTATAGTGACGCTTCAAAGAAAGGGTTAGGGTGTGTGCTGATGCAAGATGGTGCGTACTGTCGCAGGTACACCAAAATTGATACCTTACCTTAAAACTAACCTGTAGTAGTGGGAGTAAGGGTCGATCCCACAGAGACTGGTATTACCTTATGTGATTATAAAAAGGGGGGATTGATAGTTGCAAATAAAATCAAGTAAACAATAATGAAAGTAAATAAGAGAGTGATTAATGATAAAGACGTTGGTTTCAGTTGATATCCACCATCAAGGGATTGCATTGATCATTGACAACATAATCAATCTGTAATTGAATATCTATCATTGGGTTTCTAACCTTGTTCCTCCTTAAGTCTAGTAAATTAATGACAATCGCACTAATTAAACCCTAATTAACACGCAATCCTTTAGCAAATCGGTAAAGCATAACGTATTAACCACATGAAGAACTAGAGAAACTGACAGAGCTAAACAAATATAAACACATCGGTTATATCTAATTTAGTTAATTACTCATCATAGGTTCAATGATTTATAATCCAAAATCCTCAAACCTATTTGCCTCATGAATCACAAAATTGAAGACTTTGTTCAAAACATAATTCTGCGGTAGATTAATATAGCCAATATACTAGTAGACCTCCTAGCAATCATATGAATAATCATTGAGAAGAAGAGCAGATGAATAATCAATACTCAATTCAAATTGAAATAATAAAATCAAATCCACGTCTCACAATGCATGAAGATCCTTTGAGGTTTCAACCTACCTCAACCAACTAAAAAGAACTAGCCACGCAGGACCATAAGAAAATTTAAAGAAGAATTGAAGAACTTGGATGAAGGATTGGATGCCTTCTCTGCTTGCTTTCCTCCCTTTTTATAGATTACCTCCTCCTAATCGAAGTAGAAATGTATTTAGGTCAAATCCCAGTCCATCGGGCTTTAATTGGAGTGAAAAAGACCTAAAATTGCAAAAATAATCATTATGGTGCGACGGTGGGCGCTGCGGCCCTCAAGTAGAGCACCGCAGCACTATGGAGACAAGGCCACGGGGCGCCGCAGCGCTCACTTGCTGCGAAGCTTGCTAGGTTGTTCAGCGCCACGGTGCTCGCTCCAAGAAAACATTAGAATTTGCGAAAGTTCCAAACATGAAAGTTGTATCTCTATGTCTAGTCTTTCCATAGCCGCTGGAATCACCTTAATCCAATCTAAATTGAAGGAGATATAGTAAAATTAGTGACCAAAGGTCAGAATTCATTTTGCTGCACTGTGATGCTGATTTGCAAGCTCTGTAACGCCATGAAATATCCCGAATTTGACCAAGTGTTCAACATAAAAGTTGTAGATGATTGTGTTATCTTTTCACAGCCACTTGAATAACTTTGATTGGACTTTATAAGAGGGAGATATACTCAAAATAGTGCTGAAAGGTCTGGAATCCCTACAATGTAGCATTTTTCCATGAATTTCTTATCTTTTTCTTCTCTTTTCTTCTTTCTTTGTTCCTACAACACAAAAAATAAAATTAAGCTAATTCCTAATT
The DNA here is from genome assembly GCA_037074535.1 of Gleditsia sinensis. Taxonomy (NCBI): domain Eukaryota; kingdom Viridiplantae; phylum Streptophyta; class Magnoliopsida; order Fabales; family Fabaceae; genus Gleditsia; species Gleditsia sinensis. Next base: position 39,303,549 of record CM073469.1, on the reverse strand, counting down.
ATATTTTACTTAAATCAAACAAAAAATAAGTTTAAAGGTATTAATATCATGCTTAATTAAGATCACATCAAATACCCCCACAATCAACCTTTTGCTTGTCCTCAAGCAAAATAATCCCTAAAGACAAAAACAAAAATCAATATATGTAGTGATTGTTTGGCTTACCAAATTTTTTGCCTCATATCTTTAAAATATATTCAAGAAAAATTTTGAAAGATCATAGTCATGCACAAGATTAACCCGAACGCAATCCATTATTTTATTCTCTTGAATCCCGAGTGTGTGTGTGTTTTGGGCTATTAAATTTTCTTTTACCCGGATGAGTTTATATGTCCCAAAATTTTGGTTGTAGATCTCTAAATAGTTTAGGATTTCCATATGCTTATTCTTCATGCCACTCTCCACTAATGTAGGCCAAAACTACCTTTAGGATCAATAGGACTTTATTTGGTTTGTAATGTGGCCAGGGTATAAGGTGGGATAAAGGATACAAATTTAGGCTCAATCACCCAACACCACATGACTAAATATGATCTATTGAGCTTTTTCAAGTTTGGAGGACTTTCCCCCACATTCATTTTCTTACTTCAATTGAGTTTGATCCATCCTTTTCCTTGATTTTCAAAAAGTTTTTTTTTCACCTACAACATATGCTTTTATTCTCTTTGGAATTTTCTTTTCTTCCTTTTTCATAATTCTTTTTTTTTCTTTGCATAATTCTTTTCTTTTCCTTGCATCACCCTCCCACCCTTTTGTCAATTTAAGCTCTACAACACAAGGATTCAGAAAAATAATCATGGAGTGAGTGAATAGGATCAAAAATAAGGATATTCATACAAAATTTGGCTTTCGGTTCATTTGTGGTTTTTAGAAAGAAAAGTTCATTAAGCTTAAGATAGAGGAACTAAGGATATTTCATTGCTTAGGTTAGGCTAGAAAGGCTCAATTTATCCAATAATGCCTAAATCATCTCCTAAATAATAGTATTAACCTAGGATTTCGCCTCAAGCGGCATTCAAATAAGTTCTAGAATCCTGTGGAGATCATGAAATATATTTGAATTATATAAACCTTCTCTAAGTACAAGATAAATTTAATGCCCAAAGTTATTGTGCAAACATATTTCAGGATTCTAAAGTCAAAAGTAATAAATTGCAAAAAGGGATAAAATTGCACACAATCATGAATTTTCTATATTTTTCAAGAGTTTAAAAAAATTTGGACAGTCATATCATTGGCTGTTGGTTGTGCCTAACATCCCAAAACATAAATTGAATACTCACACAATCACTCAACTTGCTAAACGCAATAAAAGTGCATTAATAGTGAAAATCAGAAAATTAATGCTCATAATAGGGTCACAATAATTTAGAAAAATATACTTCCACCCCTACACTCAAACTTTACATTGTCCTCAATGTAAGAGAAAGATAAGAATTAGGGAAGGATATAGGAAAACATATAGGTCAAGTGAACTTCCCTGAATTTGTTTGGGGTGGCATGAGCGTGTTGCATTATTAGACCTTGAATTTCTCCAATTTTCACCTTCTTTTTTTTATGTTGGGTTGCCTCCCAATAAGCGCCTTTGTTTAATGTCGTTGGTTCGACCTAGCTCCTTATCTCTGTTTATGGAGACTCTTTGATGTTCACTTTAAATTTTTAGGACTGATTCATTCCTTGAAATTCAATTGCATAACAAGAAGCCACATTAGAAATAACAAGTGGTCCTAACCAAGGGAGAGATTTCTTACCTTTAAGGGGTCTAACCCCTTTGATTTCTAGAACTTGATGCAACTCTACAGTCGGGTCTATGCCTTTAAGGTTTACAATTGTTTTTATAATGGCATTTCTTTTTTTCTGAAGAATATGCATCAATTCCTCTTCTTTTTTAACACCTAAATTCTTGACAACTAAAATAGGTGATGCATCTCCTACTTCCAAGTATTTCAAGTGATTGGGAAGAGGTGACAGATTTGACCCAGGATCCTGTAAAATAGAAGGTGCATTTGCATTAGAATTTGGTGCTGAGGTAAAGGGATCCTTACCTGTTTGCTATACTTTTGGAGCTTTTACATTATTCTCCTGCAAGTGAACACTCAATGCTGATTTCTCAACCTTTTTCTCTAAAGGCTCAACATCCTGTGCTATAGAATTTACCATATTAATAGCATAGGCAGTGAGATCTTTCATAGCACTGCATTTACTAAATTTCATAATTTTTCCTTCAAATTCCATTGTCAGTGTGCCACTATGAACATCTATTATGGCCTTGGATGTTTTTAAGAATGGTCTCCCTAACAAAATTGGAGTTGTTTGATCACCACTCTCCATGTTAAGTACATAAAAATCAACAGGAAAAATCAGATCACCAACTTGTACTAAAACATCCTCAACTACACCGTCAGGGAGGGTGTTAGATTTGTCAGCCAATTGTATTATAACACTAGTTTCTTTCAGAGGTCTTAGTGCTAAAGATGCATAGATAGAGTATGGCATGACATTAATAGATGCTTCTAGATCTAGCATGGCCTTATCAAATGTATTGTAGCCTATAGAGCAGGGAATAAAAAACATACTTGGGTCCTTGCATTTTGTAGGGAGTTTTCTCTGAATAATTGCATAAGCATGCTCACCTACTTTTACTTTCTCAGCTCCTTTCAACTTCTGCTTCCTCTGTTGGGTGTGTAATTCCCTTAAGAAATTGGCATGGTGAGGTTCCTGACTGATTGCATCCAAAAGAGGAAGATTTACCTCGCACTTTCTAAAGGTATCATATAGTTCAGAAGTTCTCTCATTCATCCTATTTTCCTTCAAAGCTTTAGGAAAGGGAGGTTTAGATTTATATTTAGAGAAAGGTTCAGACTTACCTTTTGGATGCTTACCTACCATGGTTGCATCATTCTTGTCTTCCTCTTGCTCAGCTGGTGCATGTAACTCTTGCATTGGGGTCTCAACTTCTTCATCACCTTGTAGCATGATTGCACTCACATTTTCCCTTAGGTTTACCACAGTTTGTAAAGGTAACTTACCTGAGTTTTGAACATCCAATCGACTCACTGTGGTTGCTAACTGAACTACTTGAGTTGTCAGGTTCTGAATGCTAGCTCTTGTCTTTTGCTGAAATTGATGAGAGTTATGTACAACAGTTTTCACAATGTCTTACAATGGATTACTTACCTGGTGATCCTGGGATGCATTCTATCTAGGATAATAGGCCTGTTGGTTTTGTTGAAAATTTTGTCCTACAGGCCTATTTTGTGCAATCCCATACCTGAAATTTTGATGATCCTTCCGTCCAGAATTGTATGTATTAGAATAAGGATAATACCTATTTGGTTGTCTAGGAAAACCTCCTGCAGCGTTAGCTTGTTCTATGGATTCCTCTTGAAGTGTAGGGCACATATCAGTAGGGTGCCCTATCGTTGAACATATTCTACAGACTTTAACTTGCTGAAGTGTACCTGTACCCATTTGGCACACAAGAGAAGTAAGTTCAGATATTTGATTCTGTATAGAAGTAGTACTTACCTCATGGGCATGCCTAATAGGAGGATCATGCCTAATGCCAAATTGTTGTGAATTAGCAACCGTATTTGATATCAGGATTCTAGCTGCTTCAGGAGTTTTATCTACTAGTGCTCCTCCACTAGCTGCATCTATCATGCTCCTATCTCCCTGCAAAAGACCTTCATAAAAATATTAGATTAGTAGCTGCTCACTAATATGATGATGTGGGCAGCTTGCACAAAGTTTCTTAAACCTCTCCCAATAATCATAAAGCGTTTCACCATGCAATTGCCTAATGCCGCATATTTCTTTCCTAATAGTAACATCTCTAGACGTAGGAAAATAACGTTCTAAAAATATTCTCTTCATGTCATTCCAGGTAGTGATAGTACCAGAAGGCAAATAATACAACCAATCTTTGGCTGAATCTTTTAAGGAAAAAGGAAAAGCCCTGAGTTTTATTTGTTCCTCAGTTACTCTAGAGGGCTTCATACTGGTACATACCACATGGAACTCCTTCAGATGTTTATGCGGGTCTTCACCTGCAAGACCATGAAAACTTGGTAAGAGATGAATTAATCCAGATTTCAACTCAAAATTAACATTGTCATCAAGATTAGGAAAAGTAATGCATAAGGGTTGCTGATACAAATTAGGAGCTGTAAGCTCCTTCAGAGTGGGGTGTCTGGCCATGATCACTTCCTCCTTATCCTGATCAACATCTTCTTGAATTTCTCTTCTGTGCCTGTATACAGATTTTCCAATATCTAGATTGAACTGTAAATCTTGAGAATTAGAAGAACGAGTTACAAGAATAAATCAAAAAATCACAAAAAGTAATGACGCAGTCCCCAGCAACGGCGCCAAAATATGGTGCGTACAGTCGCATGTACACCCAAATTGATACATTACCTCAAAACTAACCTGTAGTAGTGGGAGTAAGGGTCTATCCCACAGAGACTGGTATTACCTTATGTGATTATAAAAAGGGGGGATTGATAGTTGCAAATAAAATCAAGTAAACAATAATGAAAGTAAATAAGAGAGTGATTAATGATAAAGACGTTGGTTTCAGTTGATATCCACCATCAAGGGATTGCATTGATCATTGACAACATAATCAATCTATAATTGAATATCTATCATGAGTTTCTAACCCTGTTCCTCCTTAAGTCTAGTAAATTAATGACAATCGCACTAATTAAACCCTAATTAACATGCAATCCTTTAGCAAATCGGTAAAGCATAACGTATTAACCACATGAAGAACTAGAGAAACTGACAGAGCTAAACAAATATAAACACATCGGTTATATCTAATTTAGTTAATTACTCATCATAGGTTCAATGATTTATAATCCAAAATCCTCAAACCTATTTGCCTCATGAATCACAGAATTGAAGACTTTGTTCAAAACATAATTCAATGGTAGATTAAGACAGACAATATATTAGTAGGCCTCCTAGCAATCATATGAATAATTATTGAGAAGAAGAGCAGATGAATAATCAATACTCAATTCAAATTGAAATAATAAAATCAAATCCACGTCTCACAATGCATGAAGATCCTTGAGGTTTCAACCTACCTCAACCAACTAAAAAGAACTAGCCACGCAGGGCCATAAGAAAATCTAAAGAAGAATTGAAGAACTTGGATGAAGGATTGGATGCCTTCTCATCTTGCTTTCCTCCCTTTTTATAGATTAACTCCTCCCAATCAAAGTAGAAATGTATTTAGGTCAAATCCCAGTCCATCGGGCTTTAATTGGAGTGAAAAAGACCTAAAATCACAAAAATAATCATTTTGGTGCGACGGCGGGCGCCGCGGCGCTACGGAGACAAGGCCACGGGGCACCATGGCGCCCAAGTAGAGCGCTGCAGCGCTCACTTGGTGCGAAGCTTACTGGGTTGTTCAGCGCCGCGGTGCCAAGAAAATGCCAAAATTTACGAAAGTGCCGAACATGAAAGTTATAGCTCTATGTCTCTTCTTTCTATAGCCACTGGAATCACCTTAATCCAATCTAAATTGAAGGAGATATCCTAAATTTAGTGACCAAAGGTTAGATTTCATCTTGCTGCACTGTGATGCTGATTTACAAGCTCTATAACGCCATGAAATATCTCGAATTGGACTAGGTGTTCAACATAACAGTTGTAGATGATTGTGTTATCTTTTCATAGCCACTTGAATAACTTTGATTGGACTTCATAAGAGGGAGATATACTCAAAACAGTGCTGAAAGGTCTGGAATCCCTGCAATGTAGGATTTTTCCATGAATTTCTTATATTTTTCTTCTCTTTTCTTCTTTATTTGTTCCTACAACACAAAGCATAAAATTAAGCTAATTCCTAATTATACTTTACTTAAATCAAACAAAAAGTAAGTTTAAAGGTATTAATATCATGCTTAATTAAGATCACATCACAAGATAAGAGAGTAGTTGCTTATGCCTCTAGGCAACTGAGACCCCACGAAGGAAACTATCCAGCCCATGATCTTGAATTAGCAGCGGTGGTGTTTGCCTTAAAGATTTGGCGACATTATTTGTACGGGGCAACATTTGAAGTATGCTGTGATCATAAGAGTCTTAAGTACCTTTTTGATCAAAAGGAGTTAAATATGAGGCAACGAAGGTGGGTAGAATTTCTCAATGACTACAAGTTTGAGATAAAAGTATCATCGAGGAAAGGAAAATGTTGTAGCTGATGCCTTGAGTCGAAAATCTCTAAACATGGGTCAGATGATGGTGTAAGAGATGCAGATGCCAGAGGAGTTTCGAAATCTGAAGCTGGCCATTACCCTTACACCAAATAAGCTAATCATCAATGGGTTAAGTATAGAGTGTGATCTTAGAACCTAGATTAAAGAGGCCCTAGCTCACGATCAATACTTACAGGATCACAAAGATCAAGATAATTTTTCTGTCTCAAAAACTGGAGCAATCATGTATCAGGGAAGGATTTGTGTCCCTTAAGAACGAGAGTTGAGGACCAAGATCCTACAGGAGGCACATCAGAGTAAATACTCAGTCCATCGTGGATCCACTAAAATGTACCAGGATTTAAAGAGGATGTATTGGTGGCCAGGGATGAAAAAGGACATTGTTGAGTTTGTGACGAAAAATTTAATTTGTCAGAAGGTGAAAGTGGAACATCAAAAGCCAATAGGTTTTCTACAACCTCTTAAGATTCTTGAATGGAAATAGGATAGTATTTCGATGGACTTTGTTATGAGTTTACCTAAAACTTTAGTTGGACATGACTCTATCTGGGTAATAGTTGACAGATTAACCAAATTTGCTCACTTTTTGCCCATAAAGATTAACTATTCACTGGAAAAATTGGCCCAGTTGTACGTTCAGGAAATAGTTAGACTACATGGGATTCCCTTAAATATCGTTTCAGATAGAGATCAGAGGTTCAGGTTGAGGTTTTGGAAGGCATTACAGGAAGCTTTTGGTACTAAGTTGCGGTTCTGTACTTTCTACCATCCTCAGACTGACGGGCAGACAGAACGAACCATTCAAACCCTAGAAGACATGTTGAGGGCCTGCGTGATAGAGCAAGGTAAAGAATGGGATAAGTACCTACCTTTAGTAGAGTTTGCTTATAATAATAGTTATCACTCTAGTAATTAGATGGCCCCCTATGAAGCTTTATACGGTAGAAAGTGCCAATCTCCACTATGTTGGTTTGAGGTAGGAGAAAAGAACTTGTTGGGTCCTGATCTAGTTTAAGAAACCACTGAACAAATCAGTATTATACGAGACAAAATGCTCATAGCTCAGAGTCGGCAAAAGAGTTTCTATGGTAAGAGACATAGACTTCTGGAGTTTGAGGAAGGGGACCATGTATTTCTAAAACTTTCCCCGACCACTGGAGTTAGTAGGTCTCTCAAGACCAAAAAGCTTAATCCGCGATTTTTGGGACCCTACCAAATTCTGAAGAAAGTAGGGACATCAGCATATCAAGTTGCTCTTCCACCTAATTTGTACAACTTGCATAATGTTTTCGATGTATCACAGCTCTGGAAGTATCTTCCAGACTCCTCACATGTGATACGAGATAAACCAATCCAAATAAAGGAGAACATGACATACCGGCTAATACTAGCATCTATATTGGACACTGACGTGAAGCAATTGTGGAACAAAACTATTCCCCTAGTTAAGGTGTTATGGGAAGGTTTGACTCCGGAAGAAGAAACTTGGGAGCTAGAAGAGGTCATGAGGAAGAGATATCCGAAATTGTTCTTATTAGGTAATTTCTGAAATTTTGAGGACAAAATTTCTTTTAGGGGGAGAGAAATGTAACATCCCTAATTTCGTGTCATGAATTAATAAAAATAAAAAAGTATTCAAAGTAACATCCTTCATTTCATTTCTTTTTGAGGTACATAAATATTTAATTAAGGAAATAAAATTTATAAGACAATTTTTTTAGATATCTAAGGAAATATAATCCTTAGAAATTCTTCACCTTACGTGTATGCATAGAAATGTTCTAACATTAATGGAATAGGTAAAGAGAGAAAATCTAAGAGGAAAAATTAGAAATAATATACTAAAGAAAGGTGAAATTCTTAGGTAAGGAAGATAAATTTTTGGTAATAAGTAAAGGTCTTAAAATTTCAAGAAAACATTGGATTAGGGTAATTTTTCCTAATTCAAGAATTAAAGTTACTAAGTTTAACATATTCACGCATACATTGGGCTTTCATTTATGGACACTTCATATAGAGTTTTCCACTGCACATAAGTTTTTAGCAAACCCATTAGATAACCTAAACAAGAAATAAAACATAGACTTGGACTAGGATATAGAAATTGGACCGATAGCCCAAAAATTATGAAAATGTGTCCAAACCCTCCAAGAAAGGTAGAATTTTATCCGAAGCAAAGGAAATGGGTAGGAAAAAGCCCAAATCCAAGAGAAAAAATAAAATAAAATAAATCATGTGATAATATAATAAAGATTAGGTTACATGACTTTAGGAAAAAATATTTATATCCTACACTCATCATTTTAGCAAGTGGTATGATAATACAAGGCTTTAGGACAAAACATCTATATCCTACACTCATAATTTTAGCAAGTGGTATGATAATACATGACATTAGGACAAAACATTCCTATCCCACACAAATAATTTCAACCAAATAATGGAGATTCAAGGGCTAGAAATTTGCCACCTAAAATGGCAAACCTATCATAATTGATTAAGACAAAAGAAAAAGAAAATGAATCCCTAAATCAAAGGGACCTTGTCCCTTATCTTAAGAACATATTATCATAATTTTCAAAATACAAATCTCCTTTTCCTATACATATCTTGACTAAGGAAGAGGAAGACAAGAACATAAGTTGTTTGTTTTGCAAAAATTCAACCAAGTGTATTCTAATTGTGATAAGGTAGATCCATGATCATGAAAGTTGAATTATTTTGTGGTCTATTTAAACAAAACCTGCCCCTACAACATTAGAATTTTCGTCCAAGTGAGGGAGAGGAAAAAAATAGAAGCAATGTAGAGTGAGGAAAGGAGAGGAAGAAAGGAAGAAAGAGGAAGGAGAAGTCTAGAGGACTAAGTGTTCAAGGTAAGTTTAACAATATTTCTTTTTGAAGAAAATATTTGAAACTTGTAATATTTATAAGAGATTTTGATCTTAGAACTTTGATGATTGGTCATGGATGTTGCTATATCTTGTTACATATTATGTATGTTTGAATACTTAGGCTGGTGTAGATAGTTCTGCATAGGTATGGCTATGAGTGGCAAAATTGTTAGGTTCTGTTTTTAAACTTTTGGGAAGAATAAGTAAGGAATTTAAAGAAATAGTTAACATGAAAAATGTATATATATGTCTGAAGGATTTTTATCCACTGAAATCACTCCATTTGGAGTTCATATGAGGTAGATATGAGCCGATTAGTAAGCAGTGGTCAGAAAATGGTTAATCAGGGAAGAATATGTTAGGATATCTTCTGTATTTTAATTTTTGGGAACTTTTTGTAGGGAATTAAAATAAATGGTTAACATAAGAATTATAGATATATGTGTCATGGAATTTTATCCACTGGAATCACTCAATTTGGAGTCCGTATGAAGTAGATATGTACCGATTAGTATGTAGTGGTCAGAAATTGGTTAATTAGGGAAGAATATTTTAGGATAGTTTCAGTGTTTTAATTTTTGAGAACATTTTATAGGGAATTAAAATAAATGATTAACATAAATATTATTTCTATATGTGTCACGGATTTGTTCCAACTAGAATAACATAATTTGGAATTCTTATTAGGGAGATAATGACATATTAGTAGGTAGAGGTCAGAACCTATCCGAGAAGAAATAACCTGTACTTTGAGGGAGTAATATCACCTTGCATTCTTAATATTTTGCTAAACTTTTTAACATAATAGTTTTAGATAATTGTTTTATCTTGAAATTGACACTAAGATTACCTATATCGGAGTTAAATTGAGGGAGTTATGCTTTAATTAGTAAGAGAATGTTAGATAGGATGAAAACCTGCATCAAGAAAATAAAGAAATAAAATTAATATTTAAAAAAGAAGAAGAATCTCATAAATGAAAATAATAAATGACTAGTATATGCCATAGCCATTGCCATTGTATGAACTTCTTACCATCTTAAGTGTGAAATTTTGACATGGAAATATTTTATAAAGTGATATTTGAAATGGTTATGTTCATGGCATGATTACCAATGATTTTTGGTAATAGTTATATTTTGATGAGCATACTTGTTATTGAAATCATATTTTTGGCTATCATTGTGAAAAGAAAAGAAATGAGCACGGTCACGTGGCAATTCGTGTGGTGCACCAGTAGGGGAGGCCTTACCAATGGTTATGATCATGTTAAGGAGAAAGAAAGTGGGCCATGTCAGACGGAGCGAGAAAAGCCCGTACCGAAGAGTAGAAAATACTCACTCTGACCAGGATAACTTGATATGAGAATAAATTGATAGTCATCATATGATATTCTGAAAATAGTTAATCCTGTCATCCATATCATTATTGTACGATTCTCATGTGCATAGATATAGTGCATTCATGTGACCAAAGATATTTGCTGTAGTTTATACAGCTGAACATGTCATGTTCTGGAGAATAATTATGCAGATTTTCTCTATGGCACTGGCTTTTAGTATATGTTGGATCGATTTACTTTATTTTGAGCTGATCCTAGCAATGTATATGGTGTCTGTGGTCGAGTTGACTAAGATCCCGTTGAAGGTGCAACCACCCGCACCCGTATCTCTAGAACTAGTCAACAGGGATGAATAAGATGTAATTATATATGTGTTAGACTTTTGTGCGAATGTTATTGATCAATGATATGTATGTAAACTCTGTATTGTATAAATTAAATAAATGTTATTTTGAGTTAAGTTGTAACAAGGTAATAATTTTATAGTATTTTAAAAAACAATTGTTACTTAAATGGAGTTGTTACACAAGGTACATTCTATATCTATGGATTTTCTCTTATGTTGTTGTTTGACTCTGGTGCTAGTCATTCATTTATATTGGAAGAATTTATTAGGGAGCTTCAGTATCCTATTTCTGAAACCCCCTATGAGCTATCTGTAGTAACTCCTCCGGGAGAAAGGTTATTAACTTCCTTTGTATGTAAAGACTGTCAGGTCATTATTCAGGAAAAAACTTTTTCTGTGGACCTCGTCTGTTTACCTTTAAAAGGTATTGATGTCATTCTAGGGTTAGACTAGATGTCTAAAAATCAGATCTTGTTGAATTGTTGCAACAAGACTATTGAATTTCTACCTCCTACTTCAGAAGAAGAGATGTAGTTATTGATGCTTAATGCCAATCAAGTTAATAGGGAGTTGAAGAATGGAGTACTTGGATACATTCTCTTGCACTTATCAAATCTAGAGGTTAAACCGAAGCTTGATGAAATCCGAATAGCCAACGAGTTTCCTGAAATATTTCCATCAGATATTCTAGGCTTACCCCCCAAGAGAGAGATAGAGTTTTCTATTGATCTCTTACCTGGGACAGGGCCTATCTTTATTGCACCTTATAGAATGGCCTCAAAAGAACTATAGGAACTCAAGAAGCAGTTGGAGGAACTGTTAGACAAGCAATTCGTTAGACCAAGTGTATCACCTTGGGGATCTCCTGTGTTATTTGTTAAAAAGAAAGACGGGAGTTTGATACTATGCATAGATTACAGACAGCTAAATAAGGTAATTATTAAAAATAAGTATCCTCTCCCTAGAATAGATGACTTATTAGATCAACTGAAGGGAGCCTCCATCTTTTTTAAAATTGACTTGAGATCAGAGTATCATTAGATTAGGATCAAGGAGGGGGATGTATCAAAAATAGCCTTTCGGACTAGGTATGGGCACTATGAGTTTCTCGTAATGCCCTTCGGGTTGACAAATGCACCTGCAATTTTCATGGATTACATGAATCACATTTTTTGACCCTACCTAGATCAATTTGTGGTAGTATTCATTGATGACATCTTGATATATTCTAAGAGTAAGAAAGAACATGAACAACATATTCGAATCGTGCTGCATATGCTGAAAGAAAAAAAGTTGTATGCCAAATTGGAGAAGTGTGGATTTTGGCTATCAGAGGTAAAATTTCTCGGACAAGTCATTTCCAATAAAGGGGTAGCCGTAGACCTTAACAAGACGGAAGCAGTGATTTAGTGGGAATGACCAAAGACAGTTACAGAAGTTAGAAGTTTCTTGGGTTTGGAAGGATACTACAGGAGGTTTATACAAAACTTCTCTCGTATAGCCTTCCCATTGTCTAAATTGACCAGGAATGGAAGTCCTTTCAAATGGATTGATCAGTGTGAGTCTAGTTTCCAAGAGCTTAAAACAAAATTGACCACTCCTCCTATTTTAATTATTCCAGACCCCACAGGACATTTTGAAGTGTATAGTGATGCTTCAAAGAAAGGGTTAGGGTGTGTGCTAATGCAAGACAAGAGAGTAGTTGCTTATAACTCTAGACAATTAAGACTCCATGAAGGGAACTATCCAACCCATGATCTTGAATTGGCAGCAGTGGTGTTTGGTTTAAAGATTTGGCGACACTACTTATACGGAGCAACCTTTGAAGTATATTGCGATCACAAGAGTCTTAAATATCTCTTTGATCAAAATGAGTTAAATATGAGGCAACGAAGATGGGTGGAATTTCTCAATGACTATAAATTTGAGATAAAGTATCATCCGAGAAAAGAAAATATTGTAGCTGATGTTCTGAGTCGGAAATCTCTACACATGGGCCAGATGATGATGTATGAGATGCAGATGCTAGAGGAGCTTTGGAATTTGAAGCTGGCCACTACTCTTACTCCAAAGAAGCTAGTCATTAATGGTTTAAGTATAGGGTGTGACCTTAGAGCCCAGATCAAAGAGGCTGAAGCTCACGACCAATACTTACAGGATCATAAAGACTAAGGAAATCTTTTTGTCATGGAGGATAGAGCAATCATATATCAGGGAAGGATTTGTGTCCCTCAAGAATGAGAGTTGAGGACTAAGATCCTGCAAGAAGCGCATCAGAGTAAATACACAGTCCATCCTGGATGCACTAAAATGTACGAGGATTTAAAGATGTATTGGTGGCCAGGGATGAAAAAGGACATTGCCGAGTTTGTGGTGAAATGTCTCATTTGTCAGAAGGTGAAGGTAGAGCATCAAAAGCTAGCAGGATTTTTACAACCTCTTGAGATCCATAAATGGAAATGGGACAGTATTTCAATGGACTTTGTCGTGGGTTTACCCAAGACTTTTGTTGGGTGTGACTCTATCTGGGTAATAGTTGACAAATTAACCAAATCTGCTCACTTTTTACCCATTTAAATTAACTATTCACTGGATAAATTAGCCTACTTATACATCCAGGAAATAGTTAGACTTCATAGAATTCCCTTAAATATCATTTCTGATAGAGATCAGAAGTTCACATCGAGATTTTGGAAGGCGTTGCAGGAAGCTTTTGGTACTCAGTTGCAGTTCAGTACTGCCTACCATCCTCAGACTGACGGGCAGACAGAACAGACCATTCAAACACTAGAAGATATGTTGAGGGCCTGTGTAATAGAGCAAGGTAAAGGATGGGATAAGTACCTACCTTTAGTGGAGTTTGTTTATAATAATAGATATCACTCTAGTATTAAGATGGCCCCTTATGAAGCTTTATACGGTAGAAAGTGCCGATCTCCACTATGTTGGTTTGAGGTAGGAGAAAAGAACTTGTTGAGTCCTAATTTAATTAAACAAACCACTAAACAAATCAGGATTATACGAGACAAAATGCTCACAGCTTAGAGTCGAAAAAAGAGTTACTATGATAAGAGATATAGACCTCTAGAGTTTGAGGAAGGGGAGCATATATTTCTAAAACTTTCTTCGACCACTGGAGTTGGTAGGTCTCTCAAGACCAAAAAGCTAAATCTGTGCTTTTGTGACCCTACCAAATTTTGAAGAAAGTAGGGACATCAGCATATCAAGTTGCTCTCCCACCTAATTTGTCCAACTTGCATAATGTTTTCGATGTATCATAGCTCCAGAAGTATCTTCCAGACTCCTCGCATGTGATACAAGATGAATCAATCTAAATAAAGGAGAACATGACATACGAGTTAGTACCGGCATCAATATTGGACACTAACGTGAAGTAATTGTGAAACAAACTATTCCCCTGATTAAGGTGTTATGGGAAGGTTTGACTTCGGAAGAAGCAATTTTGGAGCTAGAAGAAGTCATGAGGAACAAATATCCAAAATTGTTCTTATTAGGTAATTTCTGAAATTTTGAGGACAAAATTTCTTTTAATGGGGAAAGAAATGTAACATCCTAAGTCTTTAATAATGTTAGATAAATTTAAGAAAAAGTAAAAGATATATATGACCAAGAATTAAATTACTTAGTTATGGAACAATAAGGTAGTTAAAAACGAATAGGTGACATATAATTAATCATGAATCATACAAATAAAATTGTTAGGATCATAATGGATGGGGGAAGGATACAAATACATTTTAGGACATCACTAATTTAGGATTAGCAGTAAATTATGGCAAGAAAGGGAGAAACCATGCATCCTTTTTTTTTCTACAAACCATGACAAGAAAAGAACCTTCCTTATTTTGTTTCTACAAACCATGACAAGAAAGGAACCTTCCTTATTTTGTCTCTACAAACCATGACAAGAAAGGAACCTTCCTTAATTTGTTTCTACAAACCATAACAAGAAAGGTGAATTATTTGATAGTCTATTTAAGTAAAACCCACCTTCAGAACATTAAAATTTCGTCCAAGTGAGGGAGACGAGAAATAGAAGCAAGATAGAGTGAGGAAAGGAAAGGAAGAAAGGAAAAAAGAGGAAGGAGAAGTCTAGAGGACTAAGTGCTTAAAGTAAGTTTAACAATATTTCTTTTTGAAGAAAAGTTTTGAAACTTGTAACATTTATATGATATTTGGATCTTATAACTTTGATGATTGGTCATGGATGTTGCTATATCATGTTACATATTATGTATGTTTGAATACTTAGGCTGGTGTAGATAGTTCTGCATAGGTATGGCTATAGGTGGTAGAATTTTAATCTTCTGTTTTTAAAATTCAGGAAAGAATCAGTAAGGAATTAAAACAAATGGTTAACATAAAAAATGTATATCTATGTCTCATATATTTTTAACCACTGGAATCATTCAATTTAGAGTCCATATGAGGTAGATATGATCTGATTAGTAAGCAAAGGTCAGAAAATGGTTATTTAGGCAAGAATATGTTAGGATAGCTTATGTATTTTAATGTCTGGGAACATTCTGTAGGGAATTAAAATAAATGGTTAACATAACAATTATATCTATATGTGTCATGGAATTGTAGCCACTGGAATCACTCCATTTGGAATTCGTATGAGAGAGATATGGATAGAATAGTAGGTAGAGGTCAGAACTTACCCGAGAAGAAATAACATGTACTGTGAAAAGAGTAATATCACCACGATTTCATAATTGTTAGCTAAATTATTCAACATAATAGTTTTAGATAATTGTTCTATCTTTAAATTGACACCAAGATCAACTAAATCAGAGTTAAATTGAGGGAGTTATGCTCTGATTAGTAAGAGAAGGTCGGATAGGATGAAAATCTGTATCAAGAAAATAAAGAAATAAAATTAATATTTAAAAAAGAAGAAGAATCTTATAAATGAAAATAATAAATGACTAGTATATGCCATAGCCATTGCCATTGCATGAACTTCTTACCATCTTAGGTGTGAAAGTTTGACATGGAAATATTTTATAAAATGATATTTGAAATGGTTATGTTCATGGCATGATTACTAATGATTTTTAGTAATAATTATATTTTGATGAACATACTTGTTATTGAAAGCATATTTTTGACTATTATTGTGAAAAGAAAAGAAATGAGCACGGTCACATGGAAATCCGTGTGGTGCACCAGTAAGGGATGCCCTACTAATGGTTATGATTATATTAATGAGAAAAGAAAGAGAAAGTGTGCCATGTCGGATGAAGCGAGAAATGGCCGTACCGAAAAGTAGAAAATACTCACCTAGACCAGGGTAGCTTGATATGTGAATAAATTAATAGTCATCATATGATATTTTGAAAATAGTTAATCCTATCATACATGTCATTACTGTACGATTCTCATGTACATAGATATAGTGCATTCATGTGACCAAAGATATTTGCTGTAGTTTATACAGATGAACATGACATGATGAGCTATATTGATGATGATTTATTGTTGAACTTACTCGGATTTAATTCTCACTATATTTTCATGTCATGTTCCAAAAATTAGTTATGCAGATTTTTCTATGCCTCTGGCCTTTAGTGCATGTTGGATCGAGTTACTTTATATTAGGCAGGTCCCGTAATCAAATAATATGTTTGTGGTTGAGTTAGCTCAGATCCCGTTGAAGGTGCAACCACCCGCACCTTTATCTCCGGAATTGGTCAACCAGAATAAATAAGATGTAGTTATTTATGTATTTGATATGTTGTACATACGATTTAATTAATGACGTGTATGTGAACTCAATATTGTATAATAAAAAATTTGTTACATACTAGACTCAATTTAGTATGGTATAAACCCTTAACAAAAATATCTTGATCACTTACATTATTTTCGGACATTATTCTCAAAATATTCTCCCCATTTCCAAATTAAGAGTTCAAAGATTAATTTAAATCCTACTTTCCATATTTTATTCCTCACGAACTTAAACACAACTAATTCTCTTGATTACATTCGTCAAAGCACCGTAGGGTCATTATGTAACATCCCATACCTATATGTATCTATTTCTATGACAAAGAATAGTGTTATGCATATTATGAAAAATATCTGATTGTAGAAAATAAAAAAAAATGTTTGTTTCACCTGCTGTAAAATTTGGGGCGTTACACAGCATCCGTCTATTTCTTTCAAACTTTTCATTAATTTAACCTACTAACCACTTGGACACCATAATAACTGAGTTTCAAAGAAAAGAAATTAACCCTCCTTATAATAAAAAAACCTAACATTTAATGCTAAACATTAATGAAGAATGATGCAGCAGAAAAAGAGAAATACATAATAAAGCATGGTGCCAAAATAAGAAGTCAGAAGTTTGGACAAAACATTGAAAGAAAATTAAAATCGATGGCCGTAATTCTTGAAAATCTATAAACAAAACCTAGCTACCATTTCGACAAAAATTGATGGCCGCAAGTTTTGAATATATGTGCCAAAATATAATTTAATTCTGTTGATATTTGATGGAAAAATAACACATGAAAAATAAGCATTTCTGAGCTTATAAAAGTTTGTGAAAAAAACAAAGAGCATGTAGTTAACTGATAGGATGCAGTTGGTTGTTTCAAAACAGATGTAATCAATCAACTATAAAAATAACCAGTCTAATTAAAAAATTTCAAAATAATTAGTCGACTTAATAATACTAATAGTCGACTAGCAAGAACATTGGAAAAAATAAGATAAATCATTTGATTGTCCCTCTTCAACAACTAACTGATTTGTATTTTCACTATTTTTTTTTATAATGAAGCCTATCACTTACAACTTCTCTACATAAATGAAGACATCAATGCTTCATCAAGGACAACGAGGAAAAAGGAAATTTTTTGGTAATATCTTAACTTTTTTCTCTTTATGTGCTTAATATGAGCCACAATCACAACTACTGTACATATGCTTACGTGCCATCATTTTTTAAATTCACCTTCAATTTAGCTTTTATCCATCGACCTTTCACATAGCTGTTCTAATTATGCCATCAGCCTATTCACATAGCTATTGTAAGTATGCCATTTTTTGAGTTCTATAAATGCACACATTAGTATCTTTACCTTCATACTCAAAGTTAGGGTGAGTGTAGTTTTGGAGGGAACCACATTCGATCAGTTTTGAAATATTTGTGTCTTTTGTGGTTCCAGTCCTAGAAAAGATGGAGAGTATGTGAAAGCTGTACAAAATTTGGGTATGGTGCTGGTTAGGAGAAAAATTTATTTATTTTCTGATGGAGGTAACTGTGGGTTAATGGGGTGTGTGTCTACAGCTGCACATACAGGAGGATGTCAAGTTCTAGGTATTATTCCTACAGCTCTAGCTACATCAAAGATCATAGGGAAGACAATTGGGAAAGAATTTAGGGTAGCTTCCATGCATGAACTTATGGTTAGAATGTTGAACAATGCTGATGCCTTCATTGCCTTACTAGGGGGTTTTAATACTTTAGAGCAAAATTTTTAAGTAGTCTCCTGAGCACAACTAAATATCCATCATAAACCGATAGGTTTGTTAAATGTTAACCATTTCTTTAATGGTCTATTGTCTTTTCTTGGTCAAGCTGTAGAACAAAGTTTTATCTCACACTTAGCACGACGAATTCTCTTCTTGGCTTCAAATGCTGAGGAGTTGATTGATACTTTACTAGCATTTGTTCATGTACCCTATCCAACTATGGCTCAAATAGATTGGACAACAGATAATCGTAGGAAGCACAAACTGGATTTAGATCTTCATCTTTAACTGTAGTAAAACATAGCCATTGTTGTACTACTTTTACTTTCTTAGGGTCTACTTAGATACCATCCTTACCAACTATACTCCCTTAGAGTTTGTAAAATTATCCTCAAATATTGCTTATGATCCTCTGAACTTTTCGAACATATTAATATATCGTCAATAAATAAATTTACAATTTGATCCAAGAATTGTTTAAGTACTATATTGATAAAATCAGTAAATATAGCTGGGGTATTTGTCAAACCAAATGACATCACTAAAAACTTATAATTCCTATGCCGAATCCTGAAAGCAAATTTCGGATTATTCTCTTCCATTGCCCTCAATTAATGATACGTAGATCTCAATCAATTTTTTAAAAAACGTTGAGTACCCTTTAGTTGGTCAAACAGATCATCTATATGAGGTATTGAGTATTTATTATGTACTACCACCTTATTTAACTGTCTATAATCTATGCACAATTGCAGCGATCCATCTTTCTTTTTCACAAATAGAACAATAACTCCCTAAAGAGAAGTACTAGGGCGTATAAATCCTTTATCTAACAAATCTTGTAACTAATTCTTTTTTTTCAGTTCCTTAAGTTTAGTGGGTGCCATTCTATATGGGAATATAGACACTGGTTAGGTTCTAAGATGTAAATCAATACAAAATTCTATTTATCATTTCGGGGCAATCCTAAAAATTTCTCAGGGAACACATCAGGGAATTCTTTAACCACTAGAACTTGATCTACATTACTGTACTTTATTTCTATATCTTTGATCACTGCCAAATATCTTTGGCACCTTTTTATAATAACTTATAGGCTGCTAAAGTAGAAGTTAGATTACTGGATACCTCACTACGGTTTCCTTGTATCAAGAAAGAAAATTCTCCAGGAATATTGAATTTAATCACCTTAAAGTGACATTCCAAAATGGCATGGCATGATACTAACCATCCATTCTTAGTATCACATCAAAGTCTATCATATCTAGACAACGGGGTAAAATGGATATAATATTCAGACACTGTCATATTTGGTATCTGTCTCAATTCTTTAAATTCTTTAACACGCCTATCCCTTTCACTTTTAGGCAGTAATTTATCCATAGATACCTTTTAAGATGTCACAATATTCAATCAACTTTATACTAGAAAATTTAACAACTTGGAATAGAAAAGAAATTGAAACCCTATAGAATCTCTCAGCAGCACCTGAAGTATAAATATGTCCGGCTCATATTCATACTAAAGGTCCTACTAAAGAATCCTTTGCTCCGATAGCTATAGGGAAACTTAATGCTCTGATACCAACTAGTAACGCCCCCAATTTATGGGCATGTAAAACAAATATTTTATTTCTTACAATCAGATATTTACCATAACATGCATAGCACTATTCTTTGTTATGGAAATAACTACATATAGGTTCTTTTATGTACACACATTATACAGACCAAGTTATAAATGTCAAAGTAACAACAGAAGCAAGGATCCTAGCTGTGACGTTTAGAGTATACTCTAAAGTACAAGTACAATATAAATCAAAATCTATGAGCCCTAGAAATAAAGTATGCTCACCCAGAGATTATGTCGTCTAACTGGTCAACTATCTGAAGGGGAAAGATCGAACTCTGTATTTTTATCTGAAAAATGTAGAAATATCATGTAGTGAGTTTGACAACTCAGTGAACAGATAATGTAACAACCCTTTTTTTTTCTTAGTTATTATAAGTTTCAAAAGTTTTCTTCAAAAAGAAATATTGTTAAACTTACTTGGAGCACTTAGTCTTCTAGACTTCTCCTTCCTCTTTCTTCCTTTCTTCCTCTCCTTTCCTCACTCTACCTTGCTTCTATTTTTCCTCTCCCTCACTTGGACGAAAATTCTAATGTTGTAAGGGTGGGTTTTGCTTAAATAGACCCTCAAATAATTTACCTTTCATGATCATGGGTCTACCTTATAACAATTATATTACACTTGGTTGAATTTTTGGAAAACAAACAACTTATGTTCTTGTCTTTCTCTTCCTTAGTCAAGATATGCATAGGAAAAGGAGATTTATATTTTGAAAATTATGATAATATGTTCTTAAGATATGAGACAAGATTCCTTTGATTTAGGGATTCATTTCCTTTTTCTTTTGTCTTAATCAAGTATGATAGATTTGCCTTTTTAAGTGGCAAATTTCTAGCCCTTGAATCTCTATTATTTGGTTGAAATTATTTGTGTGGGATAAAGATGTTTTGTCATAATGCTATGTATTATTACCCACTTGCTAAAATTATGAGTGTAGGATATTGATGTTTTGTCCAAAATTCTTGTATTATCATACCACTTGCTAAATTTTTGTCTTAATGTCAAATCACCTAATCTTGATTACACCATTATTCCATCACTTTATTTTTATTTTATTTTCATTTTTCCTCTTGGGTTTGGGCTTCTTCTTACTCATTTCTTTACTTTAGTTAAAATTCTACCTTTCATAATGGGCTTGGTCACATTTTCAAGATTTTTGGGCTATCGGTTCAATTTCTATATCCTAGTCCAAGTCTATGTTTTATTTCTTCATTGGGCTATCCTATTGGCTTGCTAAAAATTTATGTGAAGAAGAAAAACTCTATATGAAGTGTCCATAGGTGAAAGCCCAATTTATGGGTGGAGATACTAAACTTAGTAACTTTTACTCTGAAATTAGGAAAAAAATTACCCTAATCCAATCTTCTTGAAATTTTAAGACCTTTACTTCACAAAAATTTATCTTCCTTACCTAAGAATTTCACCTTTCTTTAGCATGTTTATTTCTAATATTTCCTCTTAGGTTTTCTTTCTTTACCTATTCCATTAATATTAGAACATTTCTATGCATATATGTAAGGTGAAGAATTTATAAGGAAAATATCTAAAAATTACGGGATGTTACATTCTTCCCTCCTTAAGAAATTCGGTCCCCAAATTTCAGTCCATCCTACCACATGTAGGGAATGAAATTAAGGCATTATTCAGAGTTACCAACCTTATTATCTAAATAATTAGGGATATCTTTTCTGTATAACATCTTTACTTTTTAATATGTCTATTCACTTGTGTATTTTGCCATATAACTTAACCATAAGGATTTCTTTCACTCATAAGTTCTTCAATTTATATCCTCTAGCTCGCATGGATATATCTATGGGTCGATATTAGAAAACACACATATAAAGGAACATATTCACCTTCATATTGGGTAACTATCTTTTCTTATTCCAAACTTATATCAAGTCATTTTTGTTTTTGTTTTCATATATCAACATCATCCCCTGAATATCATCATCTTAATCTATCATCTATTTTTATCCTTAAATCCTTTAATCAATATGTTAAACATACGTGGCAATAAATCCTTCAAACCTTTAATAACGTGTACCATTGACACATGTCTAATAATTCTAACTTACCTCATCACAGTAATTATATACAAGCTTATTAACACCTTTAAACTCATTGTCAAAAATTTCAATTATTTCTTCTATCATATCCAAAAGCACCTCATTCTAGCTTATGTCAATACCATTTAATTCACCCAATCATTTCAAAAAGATTTTTCCTAACAATTACTCATACATGAATTCTCAATTCCAACATAATTCACATCCTAGATACTAGACTCAATTTAGCATGATATAATCCTTTAACACAATTATCTTGATCACTTACATTATTTTCGGACATGGTTCTCAGAATATTCTCTATATTTCCAAATTAAGAGTTCAAAGACTAACTTAAATCCTACTTCCTATATTTTATTCCTCAAGGACTTCAACACCACTAATTCTCTTGATTACATTCGTCAAAACACCATAAGACCATCATCTGTCCATTCTTTTCAAACTTTTCATTACTTTAACCTACTAACAACTTAGTCACCATAATAATTGAGTTTCAAAGAAAATAAATCAACTTTTCTTTTAATGTAAGAAAAGAATCTTGCATTTAATGCCAAATATTAATGTAGGACAATGCAGTAGAACAAACGAAAAGTATAATAAAGAGCGGTGCTAAAATAGAAAGTCAAAAGTTTAGACAAAACATTAGAGAGAGTTAAAATCGATGGCCGTAATTCTTGAAAATTTGAAAACAAAAATTTAGCTGTTATATCGAAAAAAATCAGTGGCCGCAAGGTTTGAATATATGTGCCAAAATCTACTCTAAATCTGTTGGTATTCTGTGGAAAGATATCACATGGAAAAAGAAACATTTCAGAGCTTATAAAAGTCTGTGAAAATCAAAGAATACGTAGTTAATTGGTAGGATGCAGTTGATTGCTTCAAAATAGATGTAATTAATCAATTATAAAATAACCAGTCCAAATTAAAATTTCTCAAAATAGCTAGTCGACTTAATAATATCAATAGTCGACTGGCAAAAATATTGAGAAAACAAAATAAAGCATTTGATTGTCCTTCTTCAACAACTAACTTGTTTACATTTTCACTTTCTTTTGTTTTTCAATTACGCCTATCTCCTACAACTTCTCTACAAGAATCTAGATATCAAGGTTTCATCAAAGACAACAAAGATAAATTTCTGATGATATCTTAATCTTATTCTCTTTATATGCCTAATATGAGCGACTATCACAACTACTATACATATACATGCTTGCCGTCATTTTAGAAAATTTGACCTTCAATTTAGCTGATATCCACCAATCACTTACATAACTGTTCTAATTATTTCCAGCCTATTCACATAGCTATCATAAGTATGCCATTCTCCGAGTTCTATAATGCACACGTTAATATCTTTACTTTCATACTCCAAGTCAAGGTGTGTGCAACTATGGAGGGAATCGCATTTCGTCAATTTCGAAATATTTGTGTCTTTTGTGGTTCTAGTCCTGAAAAAGATGGAGAGTATGTGAAAGCTGCACAAAACCTGGGTATGGTACTAGCCAGAAGAAAAATTCATTTAGTCTATGGTGGAGGTAACCGTGGGTTATTGGGGTGTGTGTCTACAACTGCCCATGTAGGAGGATGCCAAGTTCTAGGTATTATTTCTACAGTTTTAGCTGTATCTAACATCGTAGGAAAGACAATTGGGGAAGAGTTTAGGGTAGCTTCCATGCATGAATGCATGGCTAGAATGATGAGCAATGCTGATGCCTTTATTGCCTTACCAGGGGGTTTTGGTACATTAGAAGAAATTTTCCAAATAGTCTCTTGGGCACAACTAAATATGCATCACAAACCGATAGGTTTGTTATATGTTAACCACTTCTTTGATGGTTTGTTGTCTTTTCTTGATCATGCTGTGAAACAAATGTTCATCTCACACTCAGCACGACGAATTCTCATCTCAGCTTCAAATGCTGAGGAGTTTATTGATGCTTTACAAGCATATGTTCATGTACCTGATCCAACTATGACTCAAATAGAATAGACGGCAGATAACTGCAGGAAGCGTAAATTGGATTTGGATCTTCATCTTTAAATGTAGTAAGACGTAGCTATTATTGTACTAATTTTACTTTCTTAGAGTCTACTTGGATACCATATTTACCAACCATACTCCTTTAGAGTTAGTAAAACTATCTTTGAATGTTGCTTATTATCCTCTGAACTTTTAAAATATTCGAGTATCTCATCTATAAAAACAAACTGATTTAGGGATGACCTAATTATTATTCATTAAATCTATGAATGCAGCTAAAATATTTGTCAATTTAAATGACATCACCAAGAACTCATAATGCCCATAATAAGTCCTAAAATAAAATTTTCGTACATCCTCTTCTCTTATGCATAATTAATGTTACTCATATCCCAAATCAATTTGTGGAAAAATAGTGAACACCTTATAACTAGTCAAACAGGTAATCTATACGAGGTAATGGGTTTTTATTCTACATTGTCACCTTATTCAACTGTCTATAATCTATGCATAGTCATAGTGATCCATCTTTCTTTTTCACAGATAGAACTGGAGCACTCCGAATAAAAGTACTGGGGCATTTAAATACCTTGTCTAACAAGTCTTGTAACTAATTTTTTTAAAATTCAATCGATATCATTCTATATAGGGATATAGATACTAGTTGGGTTCTAAGGAGTAAATCAATATCAATTTCCCGAATTGTTGTGGCAAGGTTGTGCAGGATTTTCTCCGCATTGTTTTCCGGATTCCTCCTTGGTGGTGCCATTTCCTACTGTGGCAAAATAAAGTTATGCTGCTATTGAGGTGATCAAGCCCAATAGTTAGTTTAAAAAAAACATATTTAACAGCAGTCATAACACCACCTCAGCATATAGATAAGAACACTAGTAATTTCTTACTTATATGAAATCACTGATCCCCTACACAGCACTATCACAACATACTCAAGATACTATAAGATCGATTCAGATAACCAACCACCCACTGGCCATCTAAGATCGACCTGCTCTGATACCAATTATGTAACAACCCTTTTTTTTCTTTATTATTATAAGTTTCAAAAGTTTTTTTCAAAAAGAAATATTGTTAAACTTACTTGGAGCACTTAGTCTTCTAGATTTCTCCTTCCTCTTTCTTCATTTCTTCCTTTCTTCCTCTCATTTCCTCACTCTACCTTGCTTCTATTTTTCCTCTCCCTCACTTGGACGAAAATTCTAATGTTGTAAGGGTGGGTTTTGCTTAAATAGACCCTCAAATAATTTACTTTTCATGATCATGGGTCTACCTTATCACAATTAGATTACCCTTGGTTGAATTTTTGGAAAACAAACAACTTATGTTCTTGTCTTTCTCTTCCTTAGTCAAGATATGCATAGGAAAAGGAGATTTGTATTTTGAAAATTATGATAATATGTTCTTAAGATATGGGACAAGATTCCTTTGATTTAGGGATTCATTTCCTTTTTCTTTTGTCTTAATCAAGTATGATAGATTTGCCTTTTTAAGTGAAAAATTTCTAACTCTTGAATCTCCATTATTTGGTTGAAATTATTTGTGTGGGATAAAGATGTTTTGTCATAATGCTATGTATTATTACCCACTTGCTAAAATTATGAGTGTAGGATATTGATGTTTTGTCATAAATTCTTGTATTATCATACCACTTGCTAAATTTTTGTCTTAATGTCAAATCACCTAATCTTGATTACACCATTATTCCATCACTTTATTTTTATTTTTCCTCTTGGGTTTGGGCTCATTCTTGCCCATTTTCTTTACTTTGGTTAAAATTCTACCTTTCATAATGGGCTTGGTCATATTTTCAAGATTTTTGGGCTATCAGTCCAATTTCTATATCCTAGTCCAAGTCTATGTTTTATTTCTTCATTGGGCTATCCTATTGGCTTGCTAAAAATTTATGTGAAGAAGAAAAACTCTATATGAAGTGTCCATTGGTGAAAGCCCAATTTATGGGTGGAGCTACTAAACTTAGTAACTTTTACTCTTAAATTAGGAAAAAATTACCCTAATCCAATCTTTTTGAAATTTTAAGACTATTACTTCACAAAAATTTATCTTCCTTACCTAAGAATTTCACCTTTCTTTAGCATGTTTATTTCTAATATTTCCTCTTAGGTTTTCTTTCTTTACCTATTCCATTAATATTAGAACATTTCTATGCATATATGTAAGGTGAAGAATTTATAAGGAAAATATCTAAAAATTACGTGATGTTACAGATAATACCTCTTATGACCTCTTAGGTCAATATATGGATGTACTCATGTTTTAAAAGTTGTCACATAGAAAATACAATTCAAAAGTACATTCATATGAGACCCATATTTTAAATATTCTCAAATCAAAGGATATTTAGATATCCAAAACCATATTCAGCATGGTATGATTATTAAATAAATGTTGTTATGAATTAAAATATTTCACATTAAAACATTAAGAGAATCCCATATCAGAACCATCAAATATTTTCAAGCACACAACAGGGGATGATATTATGTTCAACTGTATAAGCTACAGTAAAATATTAAGCTTTTGAGATAAATTCATAACTTTTGTTGATGCATAATTAACATTCTATATATGCACTGAAAATCCCTTCTTTTTACATAATGGTTAAGCATATTACAGCTCTTCATACACTCAATTCACTTATTTGCTATATATATAGTAACCGATCGACTACAGTCAAAATAAGTGATAAGGAAATATGAGTTCATCATCTATCTGCTTCCATACATTACCACTGTCATCCGGTTGGAGCGACCCTCCCTTTGCGCACTCAAGCTAATAGAGCGTCCCTTACTCAGTACTGTCACAAGCCATACAACCCGTCAATATTCATCCATACATATAAATACATATATATAAATGCATATTCATCAAATGCAATGTATAATTTTTAAGCAACTCGCCATGAGCTTTACGCTTGCCATTCAATCATAATAAGCAACTTCATAGTTTTACAAATCAATGCCTCATGCATATAATATTGACTTTACCAAATAATAATAAATTTATTTAGAACCATATATTCAATGAGTTTCAAAATCTATTTAGAAAACCATACTCTTCTTGAACTATGTGCCAGTTCATAAACAAAAATGATATTTTAACATATTTCAGAAACTTATGATACCATAAATAATTTGTAAACAGAATCAATTATACATTTTAAGTTCAAGAAGAGCATGTAATAAGTCATAGAAAGAATTATCTACTCACAAGGTTAGAGCTCCAAGTTGGAAAGCACCAAATGTATTTTTTCAAACCAAATTTGATCAAATGGACCTTAAAAACGTGTGCAGAGGATTCAAAAACCTAGCAAATGACTCTAGGAGCTTGGTCAACTAATGAGTACTGTTCATAGTCGAAAAATACTATTCACAATACTATTCATTGTACTGTTCACGAAGGCAAAAACACTATTCACGGTTACTGTTGATCAAAAACGTTTTTCATGATTTAATTCTTTAAATTATGCTTTCCTGCTAGGAAATTTTGTATACAAGAATTATTCTATCTCTTAAACATGATTCTAGGGTCAAAATCACCAAAAAAGACCAACAAATTTCGAAATCCTAAACTTTACCTTGTGGTTACCATTCATCATTTTCGATGAACTTTTGGCGAGTTTTCAGTGAAATTGATCGGTGGGTTTTGAAGTTCTCGTTGTTACAAGTCTAACAATACTTTTGGTATCTCAATTGGATGTTTAGAATGGGAGATATCTTAGAGATAAGTTTGAAACCTAGAGAGAGAAAGAAAAATTCACAAAATGGCCGCTCCTTCGATTCCTTTTCTGCTTCTGCTTCTTCTTTGGTTTTTTTTTGTTTTTTTATTACTATTATTTAATAATTGAATAATGGGATTTATTTATATATATATACATATAACTATTATTATTCATCTTAAAAAATCCCAAAAATTTCTAAAAATTTATATTCTTGCAAAACTTTTGTTGCACTCTTAAATCATAACTTTGCTTGATAAAAATTTTAATAAAACAAATCACAAAATAAATATCTTTATGCATAATAAAAGAAAGAATATTTCTAAAAATAAAATAAAAATTTATTAGAGGCCAATATAATTATTTTAAGAAAAAAAAATCATTTTAATTTAAAATATTTTTGTTTATATCAAAACATTATTATTTAAAAATTACAGGATATTATAGGTCGTGCCTTAAAACAAGGCCGTGTTTCGCACTGCAGACTCGCAACCAGCTTGACCTTCCATCACTCTTTAGGCTAT
Organism: Gleditsia sinensis; assembly: GCA_037074535.1. Lineage (NCBI taxonomy): Eukaryota > Viridiplantae > Streptophyta > Magnoliopsida > Fabales > Fabaceae > Gleditsia > Gleditsia sinensis. The sequence goes on along the minus strand of CM073469.1, from coordinate 39,275,261 downwards.
AACTCACTCATTTCAACTCTGATTAAAGTCATTTTGGTGTCTATGGAAACCTAAGAAAGTTATATACAACTATTATTTTTACGACTTTGACAAATTACAACCATAATTAAGAATAAAAGTTCACAATATAAACATCGTGTATCACATATGCATTCAAACCTTTGCTCTACATGGCTATTCTTATGATCATTCCAATATATGCATAAGCTACCTCCAAAAACAACTTACAAATATACATACACATATATATGCACATATATCATCAAGATTTCAAGCTTCATAGTAGATTAATGTTAAACCTACCCTAAGAGTTCCTTGGTTTCCTTATTTTTGTACACTTTCTTCTCTTCTTCTTCCTCCCAAAAACCTACAATTCCATCATAAAATCCATCTATTAGAAGCTTAGAATGAAGATGAGAGATGATTTAGAAGCTGATCCATGGAGAAACCACCTTGGATCTACCTTCTTGTTACCTTTATCTCTCATCTCTCTCTCTCCTTCCTTCTTCTTATTGGCTGTGTTTTTCTGCCTTCATTCCTCTTGGTTGACCTCCTCAAGAAGTCATCAAGATAATATATTAAAATAATATTCCTTCTAGAAGCCAACTTCTCCATGTCAATTATGTCCCTAAATAAAAAAAATTTACAAGTTTGCCACTCCATTAGAATGTGACTAACCCCTTGACTAAGGCCTTGTTTAGCTTCCTTCAATTCTCCAAATGGTTTAATTCCTCTTTTAAGAAGATGCCAAAGGGCTTTGGGATCACACCGAAAGCATATCTCTAGCTCATTTCTTGTTGTTCGATTCTAGCCCCAAGGAATTAGGGAATTACACTTTCTCTTCTTCTAGATTTCTCTTTTACCATTTAGTCACTTTATAATTTTCTAAGGTTTCTTCAACATTCCATTTCATTCTCTTTCATTTCCTTCACCATAAAAATTATTTTTCTCTATTTATTGGAAATAAGAATCAGGAGAAGTTACAATATACATACCTATATATATGTATATATAAGTATATGTATATACATACACACAGACACAGACACAGACACACACACACAGACACACACACACATATATACATATATATGTATGTATGTATACATGTCTATGTATATGCATATACATAGACATGTATGCATACATATATATATATATATATATATATATACATATACATATATGTATATATATATATACACACACATATATATATATATATATATACATATATGTATATATATATATATATATACATATATGTATATATACACATATATATATATATATATATACACATATATGTATATATATATATATATATATATATATACATATATGTATATATATACATACATGTATATATATATATATATACATGTATGTATATATATACATACATGTATATATATATATATATACATGTATGTATATATATACATACATGTATATATATATATATATATACATATATGTGTATATATACATATATGTATATATATACATATATGTATATATATACATATATATGTATATATATATATGTGTGTGTGTATATATATATATGTATATACATATATATATATGTATATACATACATATGTATGTATATACATATATATGTATGTATATACATATATATATATGTATATACATACATATATATGTATATACATACATATATATGTATATACATACATATATATCTATGTATATACATATATATATATATATATATGTATATACATATACATATACATGTATACATATTTAAATATGTAACAACTCCATTTTTTTAGATATATACATATATATAAATTTTTAAAGTTCCATGAAGTGATTACCTTTATTTAACACACAATAACATTCCATTAATTTAACTAAGCATAATTAAGGTTTACACATCATTAATTAACAACATCCGTATACAAATCAAACACATATATGTCTACATCTTATTCATCTATATTGACTAGTTTTGGGGATACGGGTGCAGGCAGTTGCACCTTCACCGGGATCTTAGCCAACTCAACCACAAACACCTTATTAATCTCTGGGATCTGCCCAACATAGAGTAACTCGATCCAACATACACTAAGAGCCAAAGCCAAAGAAAAATCTACAAAACTAGTTTTCTGAACATGATATAGAAATATAGTGAGAATTAAATCCAATAGGTTCAACAATAAATTACAATTATCATCAATATAGATTATCATGTCATGTTCATCTGTATAAACTACAACAAATATCTTAAGTCACATGAATTTACTTTATCTATGCACATGAAAATCATACAGTAATGACATGTATGACATGAATAACTATTTTTAGATTACCATATGATGGCTTTCAAGTTATTTTTATATCAAGCTACCCCGGTCAGGGTGAGTACTTTCTACGCTCTGGTACGAACTTTTCTTGCTCCGTCTGACAAGACACACTTTCTCTTTCTTTTCTCATTAACATAACCATAGACGTTGGTAAGGTGTCCCCTACTGGTGCACCACACGAACCGCCATGTGACTGTGCTTATTTCTTTTCTTTTCTTTTCTTTTCTCATTAATAGTAAAAAATATGATTTCAATAACAAGTATGTTCATTATACTCACATGCCATAATTTTTTCTCAAAATACAATCATTACAAAAAATTATTGGTAATCATGACATGAACATAATCGTTTTAAATATCACTTTATAAAATATTTCCATGTCAAAATTACACATTTAAGATGGTAAGGAGTTCATGCAATGGAAATGGCTATGGCATACACTAGTCATTTATTATTTTCATTTATAAGATTCTTCTTCTTTTTTACATATTATTTTTATCTCTTCATTTTCTTTATGCTTGGCCTTAAGTCACTTTTCTCCTACTTATATCATTTCCAACACATGTTCTCACCAATTTAATATGGTATTCTTCTTCAATTTGGTTTTTATTAATATCCTATAGTTAATGAGGTTCGTTTAGGGTAGAAAAATGTTAAAAATAAACTTTACCTACTTCTAAGACGGCCTAAACGTATCCTATAACACGGCTTGGCCATTTCCTGTAAAACAACCATGTTTTAGGCTTCAAAATGCCCTTTCCAGCACAGAACATGGCCTTGTCATGCCTTGGAATACGGCCATGGTCAATGTTGTGCTATTCCTTGATGCAGGTTTTCGTTCTACCTGACCTTCTCTCATTAATTAGAGCATAACTCCCTCATTTTAACTTCGAATTAGATGATCTTGGTGTCAATTTGAAGATAAAACAATTATGTAAAACAATTATGTTGAACGTTGTAGTGAAATCTAAAGGAATCTTAGTGATATTACTCCCTCAAGTTAAACGTTATTTTTTTCGGGGTAGGTTCTGACCTATACTTACTATCCTAACCATATCTCCCTAATATGAACTCCAAATTGAGTGATTCTAGTGACTAAATTTCTGTGAAACATATATATATATATATATATATATATATATATATATATATATATATATATATATATATATATATATATATATATATATATATATATATTTATGTTAACCAATTATTCTAATTCCCTACATAGTTTTTCTAAAAATTCAAACACATAAGCTTTCTTAACAGATTCTTCCCTGGTTAACCATTTTCTGACCACTGCTTTCAATCTAACCATATCTACCTCATATGAAGTCTAAATTGAGTGATTCTAGTGGTTAAAAATCCGTGAGACATATATCTATATTTTTTATATTAACCATTTCTTTTAATTACTAACCAATTCTTCCCAAATTTTAAAAAATAGAAGCTTCCCTGGTTATTCTGAAATCTAGTTTCCTAACCAAACCATTGTCTAAGGTTTTAGTTCATCATTTTATTATGTCCTCTTCCATTTTCTTCTTAATTTACATTTAATCATATTTCATCAGTTTTTCACTATATTTAAATATACAAAATAGCAGCATAAAAATCTTAAAATTTTGTCACCCACAGCCATACCTATGCAGAACTTTCCACACCAACCTAAGTATTCAAACATACATCACTTGCAAGATCAACATGTAACATGATATAGAAACATTCATGGCCATTCATCCAGGTAACAAATATAGTAAATTTCATCAAAGTTCTAGTATCAAAATACCATATAAATGTTTCTAATTTCAAAGGTTTTCTATAAAGAAATATTGTTAAACCTACCTAAAGATCTCCCTAGCTCATTTAGTGAATTCTCTTTCTTGTTTCCTCGTGAAAGAAGTAGCAAGATTCCTCCCTTCCCTTTGCTTTTCTAGTAGCTTAAATAAGAGAATGAGGGTGAGTTTTTGAACCCTAAGAATGAATAAGAAAGATAGATTTAAGTGGAGATTAAGCTAACTTACCTTAAGTACTTAGTCCTCTAGACTTCTCCTTCCTCTATCTTCTTCTCTTCTTCTCTATTTCTCTCATTTCCTCACTCTACCTTGCTTATGTTTTTCCTCTCCCTCACTTGGACGAAATTATAATGTTAACAAGGTCAGTTTTTCTTAAATAAACTATCATGTGGTTCACCTTTCATAACCATGGATCTACCTTATCATAATTAGGATGCACTTGGTTGTTTTTTAGGAAAAACAACTCATGTTCTTGTCTTGCTTTCCCTTAGTCAAGATATGCATAGCAAAAGGAGATTTGTATTTTGAAAATCATGTTAAAATATTCTTAAGGCAAGAGACAAGGTCCCTTTGATTTAAGGATTCATTTCCTTTTTCTTTTGTCTTAATCAAGTATGATAGGTTTTCCTTTTTAAGTGGCAAATTTCCAGCCCTTGAATCTCCCTTTCTTGGCTGAAATTATTTGTGTAGAATGAGGATGTTTTGTCATAATGCTATGTATTATTACCCACTTGTTGAAATTATGAATATAGGATATAGATGGTTTGTCCTAAAGCCATGTATTATTACCTACTAGTTGAAATTATGAATGTAGGATATAGATGTTTTGTCTTAATGCCATGTGACCTAATCTTGACTATTATTACACTACTATTTCCTCACATAATTCTTATTTTTCCTTCTTGGATTTGGTTTCATTCTTACCCATTTCCTTTACTTTGGCTGAAATTATACCTTTCATGAAGGGCTTGGTCACATTTTCATGATTTTTGGGTTATCGGTCAAATTTTTATATCCTAGCCCAAGTCTATGTTTTATTTCTTGCTTGGGCTATCCTATTGGCTTGCTAGAAATTCATGTTAAGTGAAAAAACTCTATATGAAGTGTCCATAGGTGAAAGCCTGATTTATGGATGAAGATGTTAAACTTAGTAACTCTAACTTTTGAATTAGGAAAAATAATCCTAATCCAATCTTCTTGAAATTTTAAGACCTTTATTTACTTTACAAAAAATTGGGGTCCTTACCAAAGAATTTCACCTCTCTTTAGTATGTTATTCCTAATTTTTCTTATTAGGTTTTCTCTCTTTACCTATTCCCTTAATGTTAGAAACATTTTCCATACATACACATAAGGTGAAGAATTTCTAAGGATTATATTTCGTAGATATCTAAAAAATGTCTAATAAATTTTATTTCCTTAAATAATTATTTATGTACCTTTATTAATAAAAGAAACGAAATTATGGATGTTACATTAAATATTTATGTACCTTTATTAATAAATGAAACAAAATTAAGGATGTTACAAAATATACATATACATATAAATGTATACATATATAAAAATATATGTATATATATATATATATATATATATATATATATATATATATATATTTATACACACAGACATATATATATATATATATATGTATATATATGTAACATCCTTAATTTCGTTTCTTTTATTAGTAAAGGTACATAAATATTTAATTAAGGAAATAAAATTTATTAGACAATTTTTAGATATCTAAGGAAATATAATCCTTAGAAATTCTTCACCTTATGTGTATACATAGAAAATGTTTCTAACATTAAGAGAACAAGTAAAGAGAGAAAACCTAATAGGAAAAATTAGAAATAAAATGCTAAAGATAGGCTAAATTCTTTGGTAAGGAAGATAAATTTTTGTGAAGTAAATAAAGGTCTTAAAATTTTAAGAAGATTGGATTATGGTAATTTTTTCTAATTCAAGAGTTAGAAATTTCTAAATTTAACAACTCTACCCATAAAATTGGGCTTTCACCTATGGACACTTCATATAGAATTTTTCCACTTCATATAAGTTTCTAGCAAGCCCGTTGGATAACCTAAGCAAGAAATAAAACATAGACTTAGACTATGATATAGAAGTTGGACCGATAGCCCAAAAATTATGAAAATGTGACTAAGCCCTCCAAGAAAGGTAGAATTTTATCCCAAGCAAAGGAAATGGGTAGGAATGAGCCCAAATCCTAGAGGAAAAATAAAATGAAATAATAGTGTAATAATAATAAATATTAGGTTACATGGCATTAAGACAAAAATTTAGCAAGTGGTATGATAATACAAGGCATTAGGACAAAACATTTATATCTTACACTCATAATTTTAGCAAGTGGTATCATAATACAAGGCATTAGGACAAAAGATTCCTATCCCACACAAATAATTTCAGCCAAGTAAGGGAGATTCAAGGGCTAGAATCTTTCCAGTTAGAAAGGCAAACCTATCGTACTTGATGAAGACAAAAAAAAGGAAATAAATTCCTAAATCAAAGAGACCTTGTCCCTTTTCTTAAGAATATATTATCATAATTTTCAAAATACAAATCTCCTTTTCCTATGCATATCTTGCCTAAGGAAGGGGAAGACAAGAATATGAGTTGTTTGTTTTCCAAAAAATTAACCAAGTGCATCCTAATTGTGATAAGGTAGACCCATGATCATGAAAGGTGAATTATTTGATAGTCTATTTAAATAAAACCCACACTTATAACATTATAATTTTGTCCAAGTGAGGGAGAGGAAAAATAGAAACAAGGTAAAGTGAGGAAAGGAGAGAAAGAGGGGAGAAGAAAGGAAGAAAGAAAAAGGAGAGGTCTAGAGGACTAAGTACTCAAGGTAAGTTAGCTTAATATCCACTTGAATCCATTTTTCTTCTTCATCCTTTGGGTTCAAAAACTCACCCTCCTTATCTTATTTAAGCTGCTAGAAGAGCTAAGGTAAGGGAGGAATCTTGCTACTTTTTTGAAGAGGAAACAAGAAAACGAATTCACTAAGTGAGTTAGGGAGATCCTTAGGTAGGTTTAACAATATTTCTTTTTGAAAAGTTTTGAAATTTGTAACATTTATATGGGATTTTGATCTTAGAACTTTGATGATTGGTCATGGATGTTGCTATATCATGTTACATATTAATCTTGCATGTGATGTATGTAACAACCTTTTTTTTTATTATTATACAATATTGAGTTCACATACATGTCATTAATCAAAACAAACGTATAACATATCAAATACAGATATTTACATCTTGTTTATTTTGGTTGACCAATTCCGGAGATACAGGTGCGGGTGGTTGCACCTTCACCGGGATCTGAGCCAACTCGACCACAAACAACTTATTTGATTCTGAAGTCTGCCCAACATAAAGTAACTCGATCCAATGTGCACTAAAAGCCAGAGCCTTAGCAACAAAAGCTGCATAATTAATTTTCTGAACATGATATGGAAATATAGTGAGAATTAAATCCCAGTAAGCTCAACAATAAAATATCATCAGTAAAGCTCATCACGTCATGTTCAGCTGTATAAACTACAGAAAATATCTTTGGTCACATGAATGCATTATATCTATGCACATAAGAATTATACTGTAATGATATGTATGACATGATTAACTATTTTCAAAATATCATATGATGGCCATCAACTTATTCTCATTTCAAGCTACCCCGGTCAGGGTGAGTATCCTCTACTCTCCGGTACGGGCTTTTCTCGCTCCGTCCGACATGGCCCACTTTCTCTTTCTTTTCTCATTATCATGATCATAACCGTTGGTAGGGCGTCCCCTACTGGTGCACCACACGGATTGCCATGTGACCGTGCTCATTTCTTTTCATTTCATAATAATAGCCAAAAATATGCTTTCAATAACAAGTATGTTCATCAAAATATAACTATTACCATAAATCATTGGTAATCATGCCATGAACATAACCATTTCAAATATCACTTTATAAAATATTTCCATGTCAAAATTTCACACTTAAGATGGTAAGAAGTTCATACAATGGCAATGGCTATGGCTATACTAGTCATTTATTAAGATTCATCTTCTTTTTTAAATACTAATTTTATTCCTTTATTTTTCTTGATGCAGGTTTTCATCCTATCTAACCTTCTCTTACTAATCAGAGCATAACTCCTTCAATTTAACTCTGATGTAGGTGATCTTAGTGTCCATTTCAAGATAAAACAATTATCTAAAACTATTATGTTGAACATTGTAGCGAAAAATTAAGAAACGAAGGTGATATTACTCCCTCAAAGTACAGGATAGTTCCTCTCTGATAGGTTCTGACCTTTACTGACTAATTAGACCATATCTTCCAAATTGGAACTCCAAATTGAGTTATTCCAGTTGTTAAAAATCCATGAGCCATATATATATAATTGTTATGTTGGCGCGCTATTTTAATTCCCTACAGAATATTCCCAGAAATTCAAAAAAACTAAAGCATTAATAACATACTCTTCCCTGAATAAACATTTTCTGACCTCTGCTTACTAATCGGATCATATCTACCTCATTTGAACTCCAAATTGTATAATTCCAGTGGGTATATTTCCATGAGACATAGATATATAACTTTCATGTTAACCATTTATTTTAATTCCATACAGATAATTCCCAGAAATTAAAATACAAAAGCTGTCCTAACATAATCTTCCCTGATGAACCATTATCTGACCTTGGCTTACGAATCGGACCATATCTACCACATGTGGACTCCAAATTGAATGATTCCAGTGGCTAAACATCCATGACACACATATCTTTAATTCTTATGTTAACCATTTATTTTAATTCCCTACCAATAATTCCCAGAAATTAAATTACCGAAGCTATCCTAACATATTCTTCCCTGATGATTCATTTTCTGACCTTTGACTACTAATCGGACCATATCTACCACATGTGGACTCCAAATTGAATGATTCCAGTGGCTAAACATCCATGACACACATATCTTTAATTCTTATGTTAACCATTTATTTTAATTCCCTACCAATAATTCCCAGAAATTAAATTACCGAAGCTATCCTAACATATTCTTCCCTGATGATTCATTTTCTGACCTTTGACTACTAATCAGACCATAGCTACCTCATATGGACTCCAAATGGAATGATACCAGTGGGTAAAAATCCGTGACACATATATCTTTAATTCTTATGTTAACCGTTTATTTTAATTCCTTATAGATTGTTCCCAGAAATTAAAATACCGAAGCATAAAATTCTGTCAACCATAGCCATACCCATGCAGAACTATCTACACCAACCTAAGTATTCAAACATACATCACATGCAAGATCAATATGAAACATTATATAGCAACATCCATGATCAATCATCAAAGTTCTAAGATCAAAATCTCATATAAATATTATGAGTTTCAAAGGTTTTCTTCAAAAAGAAATATTGTTAAACTTACCTGGAGCACTTAGTCTCCTAGACTTCTCCTTCCTCTTTCTTCCTTTCTTCCTCTCCTTTCCTCACACTACCTTGCTTCTATTTTTGCTCTCCCTCACTTGGACGAAATTCTAATGTTGTAAGGGTGGGTTTTCTTATATAGACCACCAAATAATTCACCTTTCATGATCATGGGTCTACCTTATCACAATTAGGATACACTTTGTTGAATTTTTGGAAAACAAACAACTTATGTTCTTGTCTTCCTCCTCCTTAGTCAAGATATGCATAGAAAAAGGAGATTTGTATTTTGAAAATTATGATGATATGTTCTTAAGATATGGGGCAAGATCCCTTTGATTTAGGGATTCATTTCCTTTTTCTTTTGTCTTAATCAAGTATGATAGATTTGCCTTTTTAAGTGGCAAATTTCTAGCCCTTGAATTTTTCTTACTTAACTAAAATTATTTGTGTAGGATAATGATGTTTTGTCATAATGCTATGTATTATTACCCACTTGCTAAAGTTATGAATGTAGGATATAGATGTTTTTGTCCTAAAGCCTTGTATTATTATGCCACTTGCCAAAATGATGAATGTAGAATCACACCACTTGTCAAATTTTTGTCTTAATGCCATGTCACTTAATCTTGATTACACTAATATTTCATCACTTTAATTTTATTTTTATTTTTATTTTTCCTCTTGGGTTTGGGCTCATTCTTGCCCATTTTCCTTACTTTGGTTAAAATTCTTCCTTTCATAATGGGCTTGGTCACATTTTCATGATTTTTGGGCTATCGGTCCAATTTCTATATCCTAGTCCAAGTCTATGTTTTATTTCTTCCTTGGCCTATCCTATTGGCTTGCTAAAAATTCATGTGAAGTAGAAAAACTCTATATGAAGTGTCTATAGGTTAAAGCCCAATTACGGGTGGAGATACTAAACTCAGTAACTTTTGCTCTTAAATTAAGAAAGATTACCCTAATCCGATCTTCTTGAAATTTTAAGACCTTTACTTACTTCACAAAAAAATTATCTTTCTTTACCTAAGAATTTCACCTTTCTTTAACATGTTTATTTCTAATATTTCCTCTTAGGTTTTCTTTCTTTACCTATTCCATTAATATTAGAACATTTCTATGCATATATGTAAGGTGAAGAATTTCTAAGGAAAATATCTAAAAATTACGGGATGTTACAATGTATGTTTGAATAGTTAGGCTGGTGTAGATAGTTCTGCATAAGTATGGCTATGGGTGGCAAAATTTTACGCTTCTGTTTTTAAAATTCTGGGAAAAATTAGTAATTAATAAAAATAAATGGTTAACATGAAAAATGTAGATCTATGTCTCACGGATTTTTAGACATTAGAATCACTCAATTTGGAGTCCATATGAGGTAGATATGGTCTAATTAGTAAGTAATGGTCAAAAAATGATTAATCAGGAAAGAATCTATTAGGAAAGTTTCTGTGTTTGAATTTCTGAGAACATTCTATAGGGAATTAAATAAATGGTTAACATAAGTATTATAGATATATGTGTCACGGAATTTTAACCACTGGAATCACTCAATTTGAAAATCTTATGAGAGTGATATGGACAAATTAGTAAGTAGAGGTCAAAACCTACCCAGGAAGAAATAACCTGTCATTTGAGGGAGTAATATCACTAAGAATCTTTAATATTTGGCTAAAAAGTTCAACCTAGTAGTTTTAGTTAATTTGTTTAGTTTAAATTGAGACCAAGATCACCTAAATCGGAGTTAAAATGAGGGAGTTATGCTCTGATTAGTAAGAAAATGTCATATAGGATGAAATCCTGCATCAAGAAAATAGAGAGATAAAAATAATATTTAAAAAAGAAGAAGAATCTCATAAATGAAAATAATAAATGACTAGTATATGCCATAGTTATTATCATTGCATGAACTTTTTACCATTTTAAGTGTGTAATTTTGACATGAAAATATTTTATAAAGTGATATTTGAAACGGTTATGTTCATGGCATGATTACCAATGATTTTTGGTAATAATTATATTTTGATGTGAGTTTAATGAACATACTGGTTATTGAAATCATATTTTTGGCTATTATTGTAACACCTGAAATTATATTAATAATATTCACAAAATGGAATAGTAAGAAAGGGTTTAAAAGAGTTAAATGAGGGAGTTATAAGGAAATAACTATGAATGTTTAAAAAGGATTTTGTCATTTTTTTGGAAAGAATTGTTAAGGAAGAGATAGTGATTTCCTTGTTTATAGGGCCACAAATAGACAACAACAATAGAGATATAGAGCAATGAAGAAAGCTGCACAAAAATCTATTAAAGTAAGGCTCAAGAAGGAATTAAACACTTGGTAAGTTTTCTTGCACCCAAACAAGGCCTTAGCTAACCCCCTTAGTCACAATGTAATGGAGTGGCATTTTGGAAATTGTTAGGTAAAGTAAGGGTGAAGGTTAAGGGGCTAGGTGGATTATTGGAGAAGTTTCCATTTTTAATATATCTCCCCTTGACTTAGTGGCCAAGTCTCCACTCTTCTAGCCCAAAGAAGGGAACTCCACGGCAAGAAAGAAAGAGGAAAAAAGGAAAGAGAGAGAAAGAAAGAGGAAGAGAGAGAGAGAGGAAGAAGTAGAGTGTGAAAGTGAAGACGAAGAAGAAGAAAAGAGGAAAGAAATCTTCCCTAAGCTTGTGTTTGGGACATGGTTTCTCATGGGTCTCATGATGGGGGAAAATTTTACAGTCATGGTAAAGTCTCTAGAGAGATAAAGAAGCTAGAACAAGAGTGAGAAAAATAAGTTTGTGAAAAGAAGAAGGTAAGATCAACATTATCCTTCATGTTTTGTGGTTGAATATCTTTATGGATGGATGTATGTAAGTATTTAAATGTGTGTGAAGGTAGATTGAACTTTTATTAGAGTAGTTATGACATCCATGGTTACTGTTCATGCATATCTATGTGTTAATGATTTGGGGGAAAACTGTGTAGTTGATTTTGAGTTTTAATCCATGTTTTGGTTGGTGGATTGCTCTGGAAAAATGGTACTTTTCATGCTCAAAACATTGACATTTGGATTGTTGGTTTTTCTTAGTTGATTTGAGAGGAAGAAAGAATTTTTGGTGGAATTCGTACCCAGAGCACGACCGTGCTCTGGGCTGGAATCCTAAAGCTTTGGAAAAATCTGGAAAATTGTTGAGCAAGGCTCGAAGCACGATGGTGCTTGGGGCTGACCTGTGTGAAACACGGCCAGAAGAAGAGGGAACATGGGAGGGGAACACGACCATGAAGCACGGCCGTGCTTGAAGGCACGGCCAGGCCGTGCATTATGCTGTGTTACCCTTTTCCTTTGTTTTCTGTTTCTTTTATGAATCTTATTTAATTACCACATTTTTAGGATGTTAGTGAAATTTTTGTGATGCATGAATGTTACATTTGAATGTGCTATAATTATTTCATCATGTATAGTTGGTAAATCATGTATGTAAAGCATGATAAATGATGTATGAATGCTATATTTGCATACTATAGACTACTTGTATGTATGGCTACAAGTGAGTTATTAATGTATGCACATTATGAAAGGTTATTAAGACATGCATGTTCATCCATAATGAGTTGTTGTAACATGTTTGAGGATGAGTATGGTTTATGTGCTGGATATTTATTAATGTGCACACTCTTGTTATGTTAAGTGGCTGGAGAGACATAAAAGACTTAAACTTTGTCAAGAGAACTCTCTCTGAAGCAGAGTGGCCTGAAAATAGGTGTCTCCCTTGCTGTATTGAGGCGACTGATAAATCAAAATAATCCTCTCTGAAGCGGGGTGGTTTGGAAAACAGGCGTCTCCCTTGCTATATTGAGAAGATTGACAAGTCCAGGATGACCCTTACCCATTAAGGTGACCCGGGAGTGTGGCACCTTACGAGGTAAGGTGACTAAAGGGTCGTAGCTTGGATACGGTACCGGGATAGAGGATGCCTTATAGCCTAGAGTGGTCAATACAAGAAGGACCCTCCAACCAATGGCCCTTAAAGGATGGGTGAGTAACTTGAAGGGTAAGGCTTACACCACATTTAGGATTGCAATTAAGAGAGAATATCGGCCTATGAGCCACTGTGAGTGATGATGAGACACTAAGTGATGTATGAGCTATAGGTGATGGCACAGGTAATTATAAATATGTTTTATTTTGGTATGCGTGATATTGATGCATAACCTACAAAAGGCTGGCATGTATTTTATTGTATCTTTATTGCATAAAAAGAGAAAATGTTTTTTATAGCTTATACAGCTGGTCATAACATGTAAGTTTTCTGTTTCTCTATATATTTACATGTTTGGATGTTGACCTTGCTGGGATTTTATATCTCACTATGTTTTAATGCTATGTTCAGATCAGTAGAGTTGGGCTTCGTTGTGCTGACATTACTCTTGGAGCTGCAGACAGTTGACGTCCCTTACTTGGGATAGTTCACAGTCATTGTGAACTTGATGGTGATCAGCATGATAGAGATCCTCGTTCCTGGCCCACCTTCTCTACCACTAGTACCCCAGTAGTGACGATTAGGGTTGGACCATAGGATAGCTTTATGTATATAGCTAATTTTGGTTATGTAAATGGGCTAACCCCATTGTTTTGATGTAACCCCACAGTACTCCGCCTTTTGTGATGTTTGCTCAGTACCTCGAGTTACATGTGTATGTATATAAGCTGCTAAACTCTGATGTATATAGCTTTTGGATGTATGTATGTATAAGTTTCCAAGGTTATGATATAACTCTGGTCTCTTGCACATACGTAATAATAATAATAATAATAAAAATTAGGCGTTACAATTATTGTGAAAAGAAAAGAAATGAGCACGGTCACATGGCAATCTGTGTGGTGCACCAGTAGGGGACGCCCTACCAATGGTTATGATTATGTTAATGAGAAAAGAAAGAGAAAGTGTACCATGTCGGACGGAGCGAGAAAATCCCATACCGGAGAGTAAAAAATACTCACCCTGAGAATAAATTGATGGTCATCATATGATATTCTGAAAATAATTAATCCTTCTACACATGTCATCACTGTATGATTTTCATGTGCATAGATAAAGTGCATTCATGTGACCTAAGGTATTTGCTATAACTTATACAGATGAACATGACGTGATGAACTATATTGATTTTGATTTATTGTTGAACCAACTGGGATTTAATTCTTACTATTTTTCCATATCATATTCAGAAGATTAACTATGTAGCTATTCTCCATGACACTTATTATTGCTGTACGTTGGATCGAATTGCCCTACCTTAGGCAACTACCGATTATATCGGATATATCTGTAATAGACATGACTGAGATTCCGGTAGAGGTGCCGCCACCTATACTAGTGTCCTCAGAAGTAGTCTACGTGGATGATTAGGGCTAATATGTATATGTTAGACTTTTATATGGATGATTGTAAATTAATGATGTGTAAGTAAACTCAGTATTGTATAAATGAAATAAATGTTATTTTGAGTTAAGTTGTAATGAGGTAATAACTTCATGGAATTTTACATATATAGAAAAACATTTTGTTACATAAATGGAGTTATTACAATACATACATACATCTATATATATATCTTTATGTGTGTCTGTGTGTGTGTGTGATCTATATATAGATCACACACACACACACACACACGCATACACGATCTAATTTATGTGTGTGTGTGTACATACATATATATATATATACACACATATACATACGTATATATGTATATATATACATGCACATATGTGTACATGCATACATACATACATATTGTCACGCCCTTAATTTACAGTCATGTGAGATTCATATTTGACAATCATATTTTTATCATAACATGCATAATATAATCTTTTATCGTGGAAATAGATATATATATATATAGGTTCTCCCATGTATACACAATATACAGACCAAGTTTATAAATATCAAAGTAACAGCAGGAGCAGAGCTCCTTCTTGTGGTGTACAGAGCACACTCTAGAATACAATTATACTATAATCCAAACACTGTGAGTCTTGGAAGAAATGCAGGCTCACCCAGAGAGTATGTCACCTAATTGATCACCTAGTTGTAGGACCAAACTCTGTAACTTTATCTTAAAACATAGAGATATCATGTAGTGTGTTTGATAACTCAGTGAGCAAATAACACCTCCTATGGTCTCCTTGGTCAGCATATGGATGCATTCATATGTTAAAATTTTCACATAGAAAATATAGTTTGGAAGTACATCCTTATGAGACCCGTATTTCAAATATTTTCAATTCAAAAGATAGTAAGATGTCCAAAAATCAAATACAATACGGTATAATCATAAAATAAATATTGTTATGCATCAAAATATTTTACATGTAAATATCCTGAGGATCCCATATCGGAACCATTAGATAATCCCAAGCACAAGCAAAGGAAGGGCAAATCACATATTAGAAAGTCGACATTTGGCCTAGATAGGAGGCACCCTACTCTCCTACATAGAACATGTCTTGTGTATTGGCCTTCACACGAGCCTAGCAACACCCATACTAGCCGTGGTTTCAAGGTGCACCAGAGCTAACATCTCTTGCTGTTAGTAACCAATGTTTCCAACATGATTCCTCCATAGAAAAATAATTGCATAAATACAATATCGTTCAAAAAAAAGTTACAGTTTGATATAGAAATTTCAGTCTAAGTTCAGTTTTCTTTCAAAATCTTTCTAATTAGAGTTTATTACATATCTATACCCTTTTTCCAAAGGCAACCTTACAGTTATACATATCAATCCCACGTGCACAAAAATATTCTCCTTTCAAAATGATGAAAAATGTATTTAGAAACACATGTTCCATGGATTTTGAAATCAATATGCAAAACAATACTCTTCTGGAACAATATGCTGACTAGTAAGCAAGTATGATAATTCAACCAATTCCAAACTTATAATAGTGTAAATAACTTGTATATAGAAGCAATTATACATTTTAAGTTTAAGAAGAGTATAGGGTAAGTCATAGTAGGGATTATCTACTCATAAGGCTAAGATTCCAAGTTGGCTAGCCCAAAATGCACGTTTCCAAGTCAAATTTGACCAAATAGATCTAAAAAAAAAATCAGGGGGTCCAAAAACCTAGTAAATGACTCTAGAATTGTGAAATTTGGCTTTCGGGAGTCGGTCAACGTAGTTCAATGCAACAAGACTATTGGTACACGTGCTGCAAACGTCACCTACAAGGCTGCACGTGGGCTTCATGCGCCCAGAAAGAGGAAGCGCGTGGTAGCACATGAGGCTTTTTCAGAAGTGATCTGAGTTCAAAATTTGAGATCCCAAGGTTTTTTCCCCTCATAAATCCATCTATGGTGTTAGTTTTTCATTTTGATGACTCTAAATAGGAGTTTCAAAGCTTACCATTTTATGTAGTTTCTCCTTACATTTTTTGGCCAATCACCAATCAATTTTCTAGAAACCAATCAGATAAACTTGTAGATCTCGTTGTTCTGAGTCCGTTGGTGGTGGTGGTGTCGAAATTCGAGGTGTGGAAGTGCTAGAATTCTAGAGAGAAATTTTAGAGTTTTCTAAGGAGAGAAAGTAAACATAAGGGAGAAGGAGCTTAAGGTTTCACGATCCTTCTACAAATTTTTGCCTAAAAATCTTCATAGGGACTAATATGAAAAAGTTTAATTTTTGAGGAAGGTCCTCACAAATTTTTGTTATTTACATTTTGACCCTAAACTTTTAGGAAATTGCACTTTGGCCCCCTAAAACATAAATCCTCATATTATCTTTATAATTCTTCAACCAATGAGATAAATAAACACATTTCCATTGATACTTATCTCTATTTATCATAATCATCTCTTACATTCATAATTTTTCTTTAATTCAGGTTTTTCATTTATTTATGGTTTTTCTTTAATTTAGAGCTATTACATTTTCCCCCTTTTAGAAATTCAGTCCCCAAATTTCATTACCATAATTGGAAATAAATACTAACCTCATCATTCAAAAATATATAGGTATTTGGCACGCATATCATCTTCTTTTTCCCAAGTAGCCTTTTTTGTAGAATGAGTCTGCCAAATTACTTTCACCTCAGGTATTTCTTTTAGCGCAATTTCTTCACTTGTTGTTGGTTGCAAAGTATATATGCTGTAACATCCCAAATTTCGTTTTTTTATTGATAAAAGTACATAAATATTTAATTAAGGAAATAAAATTTATTAGACAATATTTTAGATATCTAAGGAAATATAATCCTTAGAAATTCTTCACCTTATGTATATGCATAGAAAATGTTTCTAACATTAAGAGAACAAATAAATAAGGAAAACCTAATAGGAAAAAAAATTAGAAATAACATACTAAAGAGATGCAAAATTATTGGATAAGGAAGATAAATTTTTAGAAACAAGTAAAGGTCTTAAAATTTCAAGAACATTGGATTATGGTAATTTTTCCTAAACTAGAGTTACTAAGTTTAAAATCTTTACCCATACATTGGGCTTTTACCTATGGGCACTTCATATAGAGTTTTTCCACTTCACATAAGTTTCTAGCAAGCCCATTGGACAACCTAAACAAGAAATAAAACATAGACTTGGACTAGGATATAGTAATTGGACCAATAGCCCAAAAATTATGAAAATGTGACCAAGCCCTCCAAGAAATGAAGAATTTTATCCAAAGCAAAGAAAAAGGGTAGGAACAAGCCCATAATGGGTAGGAATAAGCCCAAATCCAAGAGGAAAAATAAAATAAAATAAATTAGGTGATGATATAATAATGTAATAATAAAGATAAGGTTACATGGCATTAAGACAAAAATTTAGCAAGTGGTGTGATTCTACATTCATCATTTTGGCAAGTGGCATGATGATACAAGGCTTTAGGACAAAAACATCTATATCCTACACTCATAATTCTAGCAAGTGGTATGATAATACATGGCATTAGGACAAAACATTCCTATCCCACACAAATAATATCAACCAAACAATGGAGATTCAAGGGCTAGAAATTTGCCACCTAAAAAGGCAAACCTATCATACTTGTTTAAGACAAAAGAAAATGGAAAAGAATCCCTAAATCAAAGCGACCTTGTCCCTTATCTTAAGAACATATCATCATAATTTTCAAAATACAAATCTCCTTTTCCTATGCATATCTTGACTAAGGAAGAGGAAGACAAGAACATAAGTTGTTTGTTTTCCAAAAATTCAACAAAGTGTATCCTAATTGTGATAAGGTAGACCCATGATCATGAAAGGTGAATTATTTGGTGGTCTATATAAGAAAACCCACCCTTACAACAATATAATTTCGTCCAAGTGAGGGAGAGGAAAAATAGAAGCAAGGTAGAGTGAGGAAAGGAGAGGAAGAAAGGAAGAAAGAGGAAGGAGAAGTCTAGGGGACTAAGTGCTCCAGGTAAGTTTAACAAAATTTCTTTTTGAAGAAAAATTTTGAAACTTATAATATTTATATGAGATTTTGATCTTAGAACTTTTATGATTGGTCATGATGTTGCTATATCATGTTACATATTGATCTTGGATGTGATGTATGTTTGAATACTTAGGTTGGTGTAGATAGTTCTGCATGGGAATGGCTATGGGTGGCAGAATTTTAAGCTTCAGTATTTTAGTTTCTGGGAATTATATATATGGAATTAAAATAAATGGTTAACATAAGAATTATAGCTATGTGTGTCACTGATTTTAAGCCACTGGGATCATTCAATTTCGAGTCCATATGAGGTAGATATGAGCCGATTAGTAGTCAAAGGTCAGAAAATGGTTCATGAGGGAAGAATATGTTAGGACAGATTATGTATTTTAATTTTTAGGTATTATCTGTATGGAATTAAAATAAATGGTTAACATAAGAATTATAGCTATGTGTGTCATGGATTTTTAGCCAATGGAATCATTCAATTTCGAGTCCATATGAGGAAGCTATGAGCTAATTAGTAGCCAAAGGTCCGAAAATGGTTCATCAGGGAAGAATATGTTAGGATAGCTTATGTATTTTAATTTTTGGGAATTATCTGTATGGAATTAAAATATATGGTTAAAATAAGAATTATAGCTATGTGTGTCATGGATTTTTATCGACTGGAATTATTCAATATGGAGTCCATATGTGGAAGATATGAACTGATTAGTAGTCAAAGGTCAGAAAATGGTTCATCAGGGAAGAATATGTTAGGACAACTTATGTATTTTAATTTCTGAGAATTATCTGTATGGAATTAAAATAAATGGTTAACTTAAGAATTATAGATATGTGTGTCACATATTTTTAGCCACTGGCATTACTCAAGTTGGAGTCGATATGAGGTAGATATGGGCCGATTAGTAGGTATAGGTCAAGACCTATCCGAGAACAAATAACCTGTACATTTAGGGAGTAATATCACCTTGATTTCTTAATATTTCGCTACAATGTTCAACATAATAGTTTTAGATAATTGTTTTGTCTTGAAATTGATACTAAAATCACCTATATCGGAGTTCAATTAAGGGAGTTATGCTATGATTAGTAAGATAAGGTTAGATATGATGAAAACCTACATCAAGAAAGTAAAGAAATAAAATTAATATTTAAAAAAGAAGACGAATCTTATAAATGACTAGTATATGCCATAGACATTGCCATTTTATGAACTTCTTACCATCTTAAGTGTAAAATTCTGACATGGAAATATTTTATAAAGTGTTATTTGAAATGGTTATGTTCATGGCATGATTACCAATGATTTATGGTAATAGTTATATTTTGATGAACATACTTGTTATTGAAAGCATATTTTTGGCTATCATTGTGAAAAGAAAAGAAATGAGCACGATCACATGGCAATCCGTGTGGTGCACCAGTAGGGGACGCCCTACCAACGGTTATGATTATGATTATGAGAAAAGAAAGAGAAAGTGTGCCATGTTGGACGGAGCGAGAAAAGCCCGTACCGGAGAGTAGAGGATACTCACCCTGACCGGGGTAGCTTGAAATGAGAATAAGTTGTTGGCCATCATATGATATTCTGAAAATAGTTAATCCTGTCATACATATCATTACTGTATGATTCTTATGTTCATAGATATAATGCATTCATGTGACCAAAGATATTTTCTGTTGTTTATACAACTGAACATGACGTGATGAGCTATATTGATGATGCTTTATTGTTGAACTTACTGGGATTTAATTTTCACTATATTTCCATATCATGTTCAGAAAATTAGTTATGCAGATTTTTCTATAGCTCTGACTTTTAGTGCACGTTGGATCGAGTACTTTATGTTGGACAGATCCCAGAAGCAAATAAAATGTTTGTGGTCGAGTTGGCTTAGATCCCGTTGAAGGTGCAACCACCCGCACCTGTATCTCCAGAATTGGTCAACCAGAATAAATAGGATGTAGATTTTAATGTGTTTGATATGTTGTATGTATGTTTTGATTAATGACATGTTTGTAAACTCTGTATTGTTCAAATTAAATAAATGTTATATTAAGTTAAGTTGTAACGAGGTAATAACTTCATGGTATTTTAAAAAAAATTGATACTTAAATGGAGTTGTTACGTAATTGGTATCAGAGCAGGTCGATCCTAGATGGCCAGTGGTTGGATGGTTATCTGAATCGGTCTTATAGTGTCTTGAGTATGTTGTGGTTGCGCTGTGTAGAGGATCAGTGATTCATATAGGTAAGAAATTACTAGTGTTTCCTATCTATATGCCGAGGTGGTGTTATGACTACAATTAAATATTTTTGAACTAACTATTGGGCTTGATCACCTCCATAGTAGCATAACTTTGTTTTTGTCATAGTAGGAAATGGCACCACTAAGGAGGAATCCAGCAACTAATGCAGAGGAAACCCTGCACAACCTGGCCACGGCAATTCGAGACCAAGTCATGACCACCAACCAAATTTTACAATATCTCCAGAATGCTAATAACCCAAATGGTGAGAATGGTGCTAACAACCGGATGGCTGGAAAAGATAATGGCATATCCGAGTTCCTGAGGACTAGACCACCTTGTTTCCAAGGTGGCTATGAGCCAATGGTAGCCAAAAGGTGGATTAGGGAATTAGAGAAAATATTTGAATTGATGGGCTGTACTGAAGAGCAGCAAATTATTTTTGCTACATATATGTTAAAGGATGAAGCAGAATACTGGTGGCGTGGAGCTAGAGAACTTTTAGCTCATCAGAGAAGACAGATCACCTGACAAGTGTTCAAGGACATTTTTTTTGAAAAGTACTTTCCAAGTACTGTACGGGCAGAGAAAGAGATCGAATTTCTCCAACTCAGGCAAGGCAGCATGACCGTGGACCAGTATATCGCAAGGTTCGAGGAGCTGTCTAAGTTCTCCTCTTATCTGCGATATAATCCAGATGAAACATGGAAGGCGGTTAAGTTTGAAGCGGGACTAAACTCGGAGTTAAAGAATGCTGTTATAGCTATGGAGATAAGGGAGTTTGTACCTCTGATAAATAAAAGCAGACTCATGGAAAAGAGTTTAAAGGCAGTGGAGGACGAAAAGCAAAGGCGAAACCTATGGAAAAGGAAGAAAAATTTTCCCAACCCTGGAAAGAACGTGAGAAGAAGTGGATATGGAGCTGGTAAGAGGCCATTGATTGCGGGTCCTAGGCCTTTTCAACAAGACCTCACCTCAGTCAAGTGTGCTAAGTGCGGACGCATGCATGGTTACCGGCCATGCTACATAGGACAAGATGTTTGCTTCAATTGTGGACAGAAGGGACATTTTGCGAAAAACTACCCACAGAATGTGGGGAAGCAACCAGAACAGAGGCCTCAGGTGAAAGGAAAGGTTTTCACCCTGAGCGGCCAAGTGGCAGCCCAATCTTCTGAAATGATTCAAGGTACATTCTATCTATAGATTTGCTCTTATGGTGTTATTTGACTCTGGTGCTAGTCATTCATTTATATCGGAAGAATGTATTAGGAAGTTTCAGTTCCCTATTTCTGAAACTCCCTATGAGCTATCCGTAGTAACCCCTACAGGGGAACGGGTATTAACTTCCTCTGTATGTAAGGACTGTCAAGTCACCATCCAGGAGAGAACTTTTTCTGTAGACCTCGTCTATTTACCTTTAAGAGGTATTGAGGTCATTCTAGGGTTAGACTAGATGTCCAGTTATTGATGTTAAATGCCAATCAAGTTAATAGGGAGTTAAAGAATGGAGTACTTGGATACATTCTCTTGTATTTATCAAACCTAGAAGTCGAATCGAAGCTTGATGAAATCCCAATAGCCAACGAGTTTCCTGAAATATTTCCATCAGATATTCCAGGCTTACCTCCCAAGAGAGAGATAGAGTTCTCTATTGATCTCCTACCTGGGACAGGGCCTATCTCTATTGCACCATATCGAATGGCCTCGAAGGAACTACAAGAACTAAAGAAGCAGTTGGAGGAACTATTAGACAAGCAATTCATTAGACCGAGTGTATCACCTTGGGGAGCTCCTGTATTGTTTGTTAAGAAGAAAGACGGGAGCTTGAGACTATGCATAGATTACAGACAGCTGAATAAGATGACTATCAAAAACAAGTACCCTCTCCCTAGGATAGATGACTTATTGGATCAATTGAAGGGTGCCTCCATCTTTTCTAAAATTGACTTGAGGTCAGGATATCATCAGATTAGGATTAAGGAGGAGGACGTACCAAAAACTGCCTTCAGGACTAGGTATGGGCACTATGAGTTTTTGGTAATGTCCTTCGGGTCGATGAATGCACCTGTAATTTTCATGGATTACATGAATCGTATTTTTTGACCCTACCTAGATCAATTTGTTGCAGTGTTCGTTGATGACATCTTGATATATTCTAAGAGTGAGAAAGAACATGAACAACATCTCCGAATCGTATTGCAAGTGCTGAAAGAGAAAAAGTTTTATGCCAAATTGGAGAAGTGTGAATTTTGGCTGTCAGAGGTGAAGTGTCTCGGACATGTCATCTCTAATAGTGGGGTAGCCGTAGATCCTAGCAAGACGGAAGCAGTGATTCAGTGGGAGAGACCAAAGACGGTTACGGAAGTCAGAAGTTTCCTGGGTTTGTCAGGATACTACATGAGGTTTATACAAAACATCTCTCGTATAGCCTTGCCATTGACTAAATTGACCAGGAAGGGAAGTCCTTTCAAATGGAATGATCAATGTGAAGCTAGTTTTCAGGAGCTTAAGACAAGATTGACCACTCCTCTAGTTTTAATTATTCCAGACCCCACAGGACATTTTGAAGTGTATAGTGATGCTTCAAAGAAAGGGCTAGGGTGTGTGCTAATGCAAGACAAGAGAGTAGTTGCTTATGCCTCTAGACAACTAAGACCCCACGAAGGAAACTATCCACCCCATGATCTTGAATTGGCAGCGGTGGTGTTTTCTTTAAAGATTTGGTGACATTACTTATACGGAGCAACCTTTGAAGTATATTGCGATCACAAGAGTCTTAAATATCTCTTTGATCAAAAGGAGTTAAATATGAGGCAACGAAGATGGGTGGAATTTCTTAATGACTACAAGTTTGAGATAAAGTATCATCCAGGAAAGGCGAATGTTGTATCTGATGCCTTAAGTCGAAAATCTCTACACATGGGCCAGATGATGTTGTATGAGATGTAAATGCTAGAGGAGTTTCGGAATTTAAAGCTGGACACTACTTTTTCCTGAAAGAAGCTAACCATTAATGGTTTAAGTATAGGGTGTGACCTTAGAGCCCTGATCAAAGAGGCTCAAGCTCATGACCAATACTTATAAGATCATAAAGACCAAGGTAATTTTTCTGTCATGGAAGATGGAGCAATCATGTATCAGGGAAGGATTTGTGTCCCTCAAGAACAAGAGTTGAGGACTAAGATCCTACCGGAAGTGCATGAGAGTAAATACACAGTCCATCCTGGATGCACTAAAATGTACCAGGATTTAAAAAGGATGTATTGGTGGCCAAGGATGAAAAAAGACATTGCCGAGTTTATGGCGAAATGTCTCATTTGTCAAAAGGTGAAGGTGGAGCATCAAAAGCCAGAAGGATTTCTACAACCTCTTGAGATCCCTAAATGGAAATGGGATAGTATCTTGATGGTCTTTGTTGTAGGTTTACCTAAGACTTCAGTGGGACATGACTCTATCTGGGTAATAGTTGACAGATTAATCAAATCTGCTCTTTTTTTGCCCATAAAAATTAACTTTTCACTGGATAAAATTGGCCTAATTGTACGTCCAGGAAATAGTTAGACTCCATAGGACTCCCTTAAATATTGTTTCTGATAGAGATTCGAGGTTCACGTCGAGGTTTTGGAAGGCGTTGCAGGAAGCTTTTGGTACTCAGTTGCGGTTCAGTACTGCCTACCATCCTCAGACTGACGGGCAGACAGAACGAACCATTCAAACCCTAGAAGATATGTTGAGGGCCTGTGTAATAGAGCAAGGTAAAGGATGGGATAAGTACCTACCTTTAGTAGAGTTTGCATATAATAATAGTTATCACTCTAGTATTAAGATGGCCCCCTATGAAGCTTTATACGGTAGAAAGTGCCGATCTCTACTATGTTGGTTTGAGGTAGGAGAAAAGAACTTGTTGGGTCCTGATCTAGTTCAACAAACCACTAAACAAATCAGGATGATACGAGATAAAATACTTACAGCTTAGAGTCGGCAAAAGAGTTACTAGGATAAGAGACATAGACCTCTAGAGTTTGAGGAAGGAGACCATGTATTTCTAAAACTTTCCTCGACTACTGGAGTTGGTAGGTCTCTCAAAACAAGAAAGCTAAGTCCGCGATTTTGGGACCCTACCAAATTCTGAAGAAAGTAGGGACATCAACATATCAAGTTGCTCCACCACCCAATTTTTCCAACCTGCATAATGTTTTCCACGTATCACAGCTGCGGAAGTATCTTCCAGATTCATCACATGTAATACAGGATGAACCAATCCAAATAAAGGAGAACATGACATACCAGCTAGTACCTGTATCCATATTGGACACTGACATGAAGCAACTGAGAAATAAAATTATTCCCCTTGTTAAGGTGTTATGGGAAGGTTTGACTCCGGAAGAAGCAACTTGGGAGCTGGAAGAAGTCATAAGGAAGAAATATCCGCAATGGTTCTTATTCGGTAATTTCTAAAATTTTGAGGACAAAATTTCTTTTAGAGGGAGAGAAATGTAACATCCCTAATTTCGTTTCTTTTATTGATAAAAGTATATAAATATTTAATTAAGGAAATAAAATTTATTAGACAATATTTTAGATATCTAAGGAAATATAATCCTTAGAAATTCTTCACCTTATGTATATGCATAGAAAATGTTTCTAACATTAAGAGAACAAATAAAGAAGGAAAACCTAATAGGAAACAAAAATAGAAATAACATACTAAAGAGATACAAAATTCTTGGATAAGGAAGATAAATTTTTAGAAACAAGTAAAGGTCTTAAAATTTCAAGAACATTTGATTAGGGTAATTTTTCCTAAACTAAAGTTACTAAGTTTAAAATCTTCACCCACACATTGGCCTTTTACCTATGGGCACTTCATATAGAGTTTTTCCACTTCACATAAGTTTCTAGGAAGTCTATTGAATAACCTAAACAAGAAATAAAACATAGACTTGGACTAGGATATAGTAATTGGACAAATAGCCCAAAAATTATGAAAATGTGACCAAGCCCTCCAAGAAAGGAAGAATTTTATCCAAAGCAAAGAAAATGGGTAGGTACAAGCCCATAATGGGTAGGAATAAGCCCAAATCCAAGAGGAAAAATAAAATAAAATAAAATAGTTGATGATATAATAATGTAATAATAAAGATTAGGTTACATGGCATTAGGACAAAAATTTAGCAAGTGGTGTGATTCTACATTCATAATTTTGGCAAGTGGCATGATAATACAAGGCTTTACGACAAAAACTTCTATATCCTACACTCATAATTCTAGCAAGTGGTATGATAATACATGGCATTAGGACAAAACATTCCTATCCCACACAAATAATATCAACCAAATAATGGAGATTCAAGGGCTAGAAATTTGCTACCTAAAAAGGCAAACCTATCATACTTAATTAAGACAAAAGAAAATGGAAAAGAATCCCTAAATCAAAGGGACCTTGTCCCTTATCTTAAGAACATATCATCATAATTTTCAAAATACAAATCTCCTTTTCCTATGCATATCTTGACTAAGGAAGAGGAAGACAAGAGCATAAGTTGTTTGTTTTCCAAAAATTCAACAAAGTGTATCCTAATTGTGATAAGGTAGACCCATGATCGTGA
Source organism: Gleditsia sinensis (assembly GCA_037074535.1). Classification (NCBI taxonomy): domain Eukaryota; kingdom Viridiplantae; phylum Streptophyta; class Magnoliopsida; order Fabales; family Fabaceae; genus Gleditsia; species Gleditsia sinensis. Next base: position 39,248,337 of record CM073469.1, on the reverse strand, counting down.
ATGGTGAATTATTTGGTGGTCTATATAAGAAAACCCACCCTTACAACATTATAATTTCGTCCAAGTGAGGGAGAGGAAAAATAGAAGTAAGGTAGAGTGAGGAAATGAGAGGAAGAAAGGAAGAAAGAGGAAGGAGAAGTCTAGGGGACTAGGTGCTCCAAGTAAGTTTAACAATATTTCTTTTTGAAGAAAACTTTTGAAACTTATAATAGTTATATGAGATTTTGATCTTAGAACTTTTATGATTGGTCATGATGTTGCTATATCATGTTACATATTGATCTTGCATGTGATGTATGTTTGAATACTTAGGTTGGTGTAGATAGTTCTGCATGGGTATGGCTATGGGTGGTAGAATTTTAAGCTTCTGTATTTTAATTTCTGGGAATTATATATATGGAAATAAAATAAATGGTTAACATAAGAATTATAGCTATGTGTGTCATGGATTTTTAGCCACTGGAATCATTCATTTTCGAGTCCATATGATGTTGATATGAGCCAATTAGTGGTCAAAGGTCAGAAAATGTTTCATCAGGGAAGAATATCTTAGGACAGCTTATGTATTATAATTTATGGTAATTATATATATGGAATTAAAATAAATGGTTAATATCAGAATTAGAGCTATGTGTGTCATGGATTTTTAGCCACTGGAATCATTCAATTTGGAGTCCATATGAGGAAGATATGAGCTGATTAGTAGTCAATGGTCAGAAAATGGTTCATCAGGGAAGAATATGTTAGGACAACTTATTTATTTTAATTTTTGGGAATTATCTGTATGGAATTAAAATATATAGTTAACATAAGAATTATAGCTATGTGTGTCATGGATTTTTATCCATTGGAATCATTCAATTTGGAGTCCATATGAGGAGGATATGAGCTGATTAGTAGTCAAAGGTCAGAAAATGGTTCATCAGGGAAGAATATGTTAGGACAGCTTATGTATTTTAAATTCTAGGCATTATCCGTATGGAATTAAAATAAATGGTTAACATAAGAATTATAGCTATGTGTGTCATGGATTTTTCTCTACTGGAATCATTCAATCTGGAGTCCATAGGAGGAAGATATGAGCTGATTAGTAGTCAAAGGTCAAAAAATGATTCATTAGGGAAGAATATGTTAGGACAGCTTCTGTATTTTAAGTTATAGGAATTATCTGTATGGAATTAAAATAAATGGTTAACATAAGAATTATAGATATGTGTGTCACAGACTTTTAGCCACTAGAATTACTCAAGTTGGAGTCCATATGAGGTAGATATGGTCCGATTAGTAGGTAGATGTCAGAACCTATCCGAGAACAAATAACCTGTACATTTAAGGAGTAATATCACCTTGATGTCTTAATATTTCGCTACAATGTTCAACATAATAGTTTTAGTTAATTGTTTTATCTTGAAATTGACACTATGATCACCTACATCGGAGTTCAATTGAGGGAGTTATGCTCTGATTAGTAAAAGAAGGTTAGATATGATGAAAACCTACATCAAGAAAATAAAGAAATAAAATTAATATTTAAAAAAGAAGAGGAATCTTATAAATGACTAGTATATGCCATAACCATTGCCATTGTATGAACTTCTTACCATCTTAAGTGTAAAATTCTGACATGGAAATATTTTATAAATTGTTATTTGGAATGGTTATGTTCATGGCATGATTACCAATGATTTATGGTAATAGTTATATTTTGATGAACATACTTGTTATTGAAAGCATATTTTTAGCTATCATTGTGAAAATAAAAGAAATGAGTACAGTCACATGGCAATCCGTGTGGTCCACCAGTAGGGGACGCCCTACCAACGGTTATGATTATGATTATGAGAAAAGAAAGAGAAAGTGTGCCATGTCGGACGGAGCGAGAAAAGCCCGTACCGGAGAGTAGAGGATACTCACTCTAACCGGGGTAGCTTGAAATGAGAATAAGTTGTTGGCCATCATATGATATTCTGAAAATAGTTAATCCTGTCATACATATCATTACTGTATGATTCTTATGTTCATAGATATAATGCATTCATATGACCAAAGATATTTTCTGTAGTTTATACAGCTGAACATGATGTGATGAGCTATATTGATGATGATTTATTGTTGAACTTACTAGGATTTAATTCTCACTATATTTCCATATCATGTTCAAAAAATTAGTTATGTAGATTTTTCTATAGCTCTTGCTTTTAGTGCACGTTGGATCGAGTACTTTATGTTGGGCAGATCCCAGAAGCAAATAAAATGTTTGTGGTCGAGTTGGCTTAGATCCCGGTGATGGTGCAACCACCCGCACCTGTATCTCCGGAATTGGTCAACCAGAATAAATAGGATGTAGATTTTAATGTGTTTGATATGTTGTATGTATGTTTTGATTAATGACATGTATGTAAACTCTGTATTGTTTAAATTAAATAAATGTTATATTTAGTTAAGTTGTAACGAGGTAATAACTTCATGGTATTTAAAAAAAATTGATACTTAAATGGAGTTGTTACATATGCAATGTCAGAACAAAAGTCCACATGTCATGACCAAGTAATATAATGATGAGTGAGTATCGTCTCACGAGGAGTATACTAGAAACTACTATAGAATGCTTTGACTCGTGAAATGCTGTAGTAAAATTATGTTGGTTCACACGATTTAATGTTAGGAGAATTTAAAATGTAATAGACTAGACAAGGCTTAAATTAAGTTGAGAGACTCTAGGTTATGAAGAAGAAGATATTAGGTGAAATAAGGTTGCTTCAGGGTTGCTATGGGAATTGCTATAGGAATTGCTTCAGTTCCTAGTCTGCTCTTCAATGGAGTCTTACTGTAACATCTCTAATTTCGTTTCTTTTATTGATAAAATTACAAAAATATTTAATTAAGGAAATAAAATTTATTAGACAATTTTTAGATATCTAAGGAAATATAATCCTTAGATATTCTTCACCTTATGTATATGCATAGAAAATGTTTCTAACATTAAGAACAAATAAAGAGGGAAAAACCTAATAGGAAAGAAATTAGAAATAACATACTAAAGAGATGCAAAATTCTTGGATAAGGAAGATAAATTTTTAGAAACAAGTAAAGGTCTTAAAATTTCAAGAACATTGGATTAGGGTAATTTTTTCTAATTCAAGAACTAGAGTTACTAAGTTTAAAATCTTTACCCATACATTGGGCTTTTACCTATGGACACTTCATATAGAGTTTTCCACTTCACATAAGTTTCTAGCAAGCCCATTGAATAACCTAAGCAATAAATAAAACATAGACTTGGACTAGGATATAGTAATTGGACCAATAGCCCAAAAATTATGAAAATGTGACCAAGCCCTCTAAGAAAGGTAGAATTTTATCCAAAGCAAAGAAAATGGGTAGGAATAAACCCAAATCCAAGAGAAAAAATAAAATAAAATAAATTAGGTGATGATATAATAATGTAATAATAATAAAGATTAGGTTACATGGCATTAAGACAAAAATTTAACAAGTGGTGTGATTCTACATTCATAATTTTGGCAAGTGGCATGATAATACAAGGCTTTAGGACAAAGACATCTATATCCTACACTCATAATTCTAGCAAGTGGTATGATAATACATGGCATTAGGACAAAAGATTCCTATCCCACATAAATAATATCAACCAAATAATGGAGATTCAAGGGCTAGAAATTTGCCACCTAAAAAGGCAAAACTATCATACTTGTTTAAGACAAAAGAAAATGGAAATGAATCCCTAAATCAAAGGGACCTTGTCCCTTATCTTAATTACATATCATCATAATTTTCAAAATACAAATCTCCTTTTCCTATGCGTATCTTGACTAAGGAAGAGGAAGACAAGAACATAAGTTGTTTGTTTTCTAAAAGTTCAACAAATTGTATCCTAATTGTGATAAGGTAGACCCATGATCATGAAAGGTGAATTATTTGGTGGTCTATATAAGAAAACCCACCCTTACAACATTTTAATTTCGTTCAAGTGAGGAAGAGAGAGAAATAGAAGCAAGGTAGAGTGAGGAAAGGAGTGAAAGAGAGGAGAAGAAAGGAAGGAAGAAGAAGAAGAAGTTTAGAAGGCTAAGTACTCAAGGTAAGTTACCTTAATCTCCACTTGAGTCCATTTTTTCTTCTTCATCCTTGAGGTTCAAAAATTCACCCTCCTTCTCTTACCTAAGCTGCTAGAAAAGTTAAAGGAAGGAAGGAATCTTGCTACTTCTTTCAAGAGGAAACAAGAAAACCAATTCACTAAGTAAGCTAGGGAGATTCCTAGGTAAGTTTAACAATATTTCTTTTTGAAGAAAACTTTTGAAACTTATAATATTTATATGAGATTTTGATCTTAGAACTGTGATGATTGGTCATGGATGTTGCTATGTCTTGTTACATATTGATCTTGCATGTGATGTATGTTTGAATACTTAGGCCGGTATAGAAAGTTCTGCATAGGTATGGCTATGGGTGGCAAAATTTTAAGCTTCTGTATTTTAATTTCTGGAAATTATCTATATAGAAATAAAATAAATGGTTAACATAAGTATTGTAGCTATGTATGTCACGGATTTTTAGCCACTGGAATCATTCAATTTGGAGTCCATATGATGTAGATATGGTCCGATTAGTTAGCAAAGTTCAGAAAATGGTTCATCAGTTAAGAATATGTTAGAATAACTTCGGTATTTTAATTTCTGAGAATTATCTGTATGGAATTAAAATAAATGGTTAACAAAAAAATTGTAGATATATGTGTCACGGATTTTTAGCCACTGGCATCAGTCAATTGGGAATCCATATGATGTAGATATGATCCGATTAGTTAGCAAAGGTCAGAAAATGGTTCATCAGGGAAGAATATGTTAGAATAGCTTCAGTATTTTAATTTCTGGGAATTATCTGTATGGAATTAAAATAAATGGTTAACATAAGAATTGTAGAGATGTGTGTCACCAATTTTTAACCACTGGAATCAGTCAATTTTGAGTCCATATGATATAGATATGATCCGATTAGTTAACAAAGGTCTGAAAATGGTTCATCAGGGAAGAAAATGTTAGGATCATTTCGGTATTTTAATTTCTGGGAATTATATATATAGAATTAAAATAAATGGTTAACATAAGAATTGTAGCTATGTGGGGCACGGATTTTTAGCCACTAGAATCATTCAATTTGGAGTCCATATGAGGTAGATATGTTCCGATTAGTAAGCAATGGTCAGAAAACAGTTAATCAGGAAAGAATATGTTATGATAGCTTCGATATTTAAATTTCTGAGAATATTCTGTAAGGAATTAAATAAATAGTTAACATATGAATTATATATATATGTGTCACGGATCTTTAGCCACTGTAATCACTTAATTTGGAATTCGTATGAGGGAGATATGGACATATTAGTAGATAGAGGTCAGAACCTATCCGAAAAGAAATAACCTGTACATGTAGGGAGTAATATCACCTTAATTTCTTAATATTTCACTACAATGTTCAACATAATAATTTTAGATAATTGTTTTATCTTGAAATTGACACCAAGATCACCTACATTAGAGTTAAATTGAGAGAGTTATGCTCTGATTATTAACAGAAGGTTAGATAGGATGAAAACCTGCATCAAGAAAATAAAGAAATAAAATTAATATTTAAAAAAGAAGATGAATCTTATAAATGAAAATAATAAATGACTAGTATAGCCATAGTCATTGCCATTGTATGAACTTCTTACCATCTTAAGTGTGAAACTTTGATATGGAAATATTTTATAAAGTGATATTTGAAATGGTTATGTTCATGGCATGATTACCATTGATTTTTGGTAATAGTTATATTTTGATGAACATACTTGTTATTGAAAACATATTTTTGGCTATCATTGTGAAAAGAAAAGAAATAAGCACAGTCACATGGCAATCCGTGTGGTGCACCAGTAGGGGACGCCCTACCAACGATTATGATCATGTTAATGAGAAAAGAAAGAGAAAGTGGGCCATGTCAGATGGAGTGAGAAAAGCCCGTATCGGAGAGTAGAAAATACTCACCCTGACCGGGGTAGCTTGATATGAGAATAAATTGATAGTCATCATATGATATTCTGAAAATAGTTAATCCTCTCATACATATCATTACTGTATGATTCTTATGTGCATAGATATAATGTATTCATGTGACCAAAGATATTTTCTGTAGTTTATACAGTTGAACATGACATGATGAACTATATTGATGGTAAATTATGATTTATTTTTGAACTTACTGGGATTTAATTCTCACTATATTTCCATATCATGTTCAGAAGAATAATATGCAGATTTTCTCTATGACACTTATTATTACCGTACGTTGGATCGAGGTTCCCTACCTTGGGCAACTACCAACTATATCAGATGTATCTGTCGTAGATGTGACTGAAATTTCGTTGGACGTGCCACCCGCACCAGTGTCCTCAGAAGTAGTCGACATAGATGATTAGAGCTACTATGTAACTTTGTACAAATGTTTGTAAAATAATGGTGTGTAGTTTGTAAAATAATGGTGTGTATGGAAACTAAGTATTGTATTATAAGTATTGTATCATTGTTAATAACAATTATGCTTGGTTAAAGTGATTATTAGTACGAGTTAAGTGGTTAGAATTAAAGTAGTTATAACTTCATGGAATTTTTTTTAAATATATAAAAAAAATTTGTTACATTTACTTAAATGGAGTTGTTACACTTACCATACTACCATTCCTTGCACTCCTGGGGTTTGGACATGTATCCCTGCATCAATCCCAACCCCAGAGTTGCACTTGAAGCCCTAACTCTTGGGTCAAATGGGACAACCATACATTCCTATATGAGTTTTGCCCACACATCCAACTCTTTTCCATCCTTCATCAACTTTCCAGGTTAATGATAGCCTCAACCTTCCTCTATCTAATTTCAGTTAGCAGAAGAAGTAACATATACAAACACAATCAAATGTCACAGCATTACTGCAGCAAAATCATTTATAAATTAAAATGTGCATGTGTTCATTGTAACCCGTCTACAACCCTAGCTGGAAAATTAGCCCAGCCTCTTATCAAAACTGACTACAAGCATTAGATTAATCAATATGCAGTGAAGAGTGGTGTGCACTGTCGCAGGTACACCCAAATTAATACCTTACCTCAAAACTAACCTGTAGTAGTGGGAGTAAGGGTCGAACCCACAGAGACTGGAATTATCTTATGTGATTAAGAAAGGGGGGTTTGATAATTGTGAATAAAGTAAATTAAACAAAAATGAAAATAGTGAAAAGAGTAATTAATGAGAAAAGTGTTGGTTTCGGTCGATATTCACCATCAAGGGATTGCATCGATCATTGACAAAATTATCAATCTTAAACCAAATATCTATCATTGGGACTCTATCCCAGTTCCTCCTTAAGCCTAGTGAATTGATAACAATCGTACCAATTAAACTCTAATTGATAAAAAATCCTTTAACACATCGGCAAAGTCTAACTTATCAACTGCATTAAGAACGAGAGAAATTGATAGAGCTAAATAAATATAAGCAAATCGATTATATTTAATTTAGTTGATCATTCATCATAGGTTTAATGATTTATAATCCAAAATCCTTAATCCTATTTGCTTCATGAATCAAGTAATAAAAACTTTGTTCAAAACCTAATTCAACAGTACACTTAGACATACAATATACTAGTAGGCCTTCTAGCAATCACATGAAAAATCATTTAGAAAAGAAAAGCAGATGAATAAACAATACCTAGTTAAGATTGAACTATTGAAAAGTCATTTAGAAAAGAAAAGCAGATCAACAAGCCTGTACGGCGCGCGGGCGCCGCGGCGCTACGGAGAACATGCCACGGGGCGCTGCGGCGCCCTCAGTCAGCACCGCGGTGGGCTGTGTCGAAGGTGCTCAGGTGCCGTGATGCCCTGGGTTGAGCGCCGCGGTGCTATCTTGTGAGCGCCGTGGTGCTTAGAATCTTCTGGATTTTGCCAAAGTACCGAACACAAAAGTTGTAGCGCTATGTTTCTTATTTCCATAGCCGCCAGAATCACCTCGATTGGAGCTAAAATGAGCGAGATATGCCTCCATTAGTGATGAAAGGTCAGAAATCAGCATTTTTCATGATTTTCTCTCTATTTTTCTCTTCTTTTCTTCTTTATTATTCCTAAAACATAAAACAAAAAAATTAATTAAATCCTATTTATTCACTATTTAAATAAAATAAAAAGTAACATAAAATATGCTAAATACATGCTAAAATTATAGCATGTCAAAGAGTAATACAACTATATGAAAAGAAAGAATACAATTTCCTGCTGACAATGAAAACACTAAAAAGAAAATGAAAGGAATCCCTAGCAACAATTGTCTTCCTTTCTCCTATGCTTCACCATGTAGGGTTGTCCCGTCCTAGCCTAGAGTGTAACCACACAGCTCACTCGAGACAGGGAATTCTGGGCTTTCTCTTTCGGTTTTCTTCTGTCACCCGCCCATGTCTCTGTTCTGTGTTTTTTGTTTTCCCCTTTTATAGGCGAGCCTTGTGGTCCCATAAAAGTGGCCTGGTCTGTTGAAATTCCCCCTGCTTTTTGGCCAGTGCCTCTGTCAGCAGCTTTCCCTCCACTTTCAGTAGTGAAGGCAGTTCCTGTACCTCCAGCAGTTTGCTGTCTCAACTGGGCGCTCTTTTTTCCCCCTGCTGGGTGGTGGCCACACCTGCTTCACAACTCTGACTCTCTTCCACCTGCACCATATCACAAAAGGTAAGCCTTCCATCTTATGCATCATATTAAAAAGGACCAAGATCAACCAACATCACTCGGCTTGCTGCCTTAATTGCTGCGCATGTATATTAAATTATCACAGCAAATAGAATGGGTGATCTTGTGTCCGTGGGAGGCTAAACATTCTATTAAATCAAGGGGCATAAATGCTATTAAGTCAAAATGCATATTAAATATCCTCAGAAAAACACAGAGAAACTCTAATGAATTAGAGTTATAAATTCCCCCCAAACTTAAATGGTTGCTTGTCCTCAAGCAATTTACTCTATCCACTACACCTCTTCTATTAAGCTCCAGCTCCTTTCCCCTGTGCAGTTCCATGTGGTTCTGCTGCTAGCCCTCAACTCTCAGGGTTGTTTCCATGTAGGGAATACCACCTCCTTTCTGCCTTTCTCCTCAATCTCAACTAGAACCTTCATCGAAGTTGTGTGTGTGATATCGAGAGTTTTTCAATAGCCACTTGGGTCAGAATCAGGTCAAAGTCCTAAGATTCCCCTGCTAATATATTGAGTCTCCTTAATCAGGACAAGTTGGCATACTTCATTGGCATAGCCAGGGCAAATAAGATGGGGTAGCTCACTGATTTTTGATCTTTTGATTCTTTTGTACACACACACACACACATAATTTTGTAATTCAGCAGGAGACTCTCAACATTAACTCTAAAAACTTAGGCCCAATTCCTGAAGAATCACCAAATTTCTCTTGCTAAAACTAACCATAGTCCTGTGTTAATTAGAGGAAGGTTCTAGTTGTGTGGGGTTGACACGCAGGGCTCTTATTTTGTATATTAGTGAAGTTTCAGAACTTCCTCATGGAGTTTCCTGGAGATAACAGCAGGTCAAGATAGACTCATCTCTCTTCTTCTTGTATTTTTCACTTTTCATTATTATTTTTTATTTTATTATATTTTAAGTAAAACAAAAAGTAATTGTAAAAACTCCCTAATTGCTAAAGTTGACTACACATCAAACGTAAACTCACATTCAAACACAATCAAATAGAAATTCATACCAGCACTAGCATAAATTGAAATACACTCATTCAGTCAATCACAACAAATGCCACAGCAAACACTAAAGCAATTACTAAAGCTACACTAATTCCATCCCCTAGCACAGCAAATGCCACAGCAAACACTAAAGCAACATTAATTTCACCTCCCCCCAAACTTAAAGATGATCAGTGTCCCCATTGCTGATTATATTGCAAAACCCATAAAAGAGGCAAAGTACTAAAATAGGAACAGTAACATGCAAAGCAAAGTGAAAATACGAAAACAGAAGAAGGGAATTAGAAGGTAAGGGGACTCCCTGAGGGAGGTTGCAGGGATGCTGCAGCAACCTAGTGGCATTGACCCCCTTAAGAATTTGAGGTGCTACAGAGCCCACTCCTTCATTGGGTTGATCTTTGTGGGCTCTGGAGTTTGGCCTTCCCTTTCTGCATTGTTGCTGCCCCCTTTGCAAGTGGCTCTTCATCCTCTAAGGACTCATTTTCCTCATGAGTCCTTGGTGGGCATGGCTACTGCTCATGACTATGGGAAGAGTCTTGGGACTCTTGGCCTTCTTTAGACTGAGGCTCTGGGGCCCTCTGTTCTTCTCCAATTGTGTAGTGCAGTAGGTCCGAGGGGAAGTCTGAAAAGGGGAAGAACTGCTTGAAAGTTTGCTTGAGTGTTTTTTGGAGGGCAATGTCCCTCTGCTGTTGGTACTACCAGAAGGTGTGCTAGTGTTTGAGGAGCAGAGATTGCTACTGTAAAATGGTGGTTTGTTGATAAAGTAGTAGGTGTAGGGTCTTATCAACCGGATGAGGAGCAGAGGTGGAGGTAGCTTGGCCTTCAGAGTGTGGTGGGGCTTGTGTGGCAGCTGGTGGATCTGGAGCCCTTTTTCTTGGACAATTCGAGCTATAGTTATGATGCTAATGAGGCTACCCCCTTGAGTGTCTCCTTATCGATTGAGATGGGCACCCTGCTGTTCTGGCACAACAAGGTGATAAGGGAAGGGAAGAGTAGACTTCCTGTCTTACGGCTTGCACACACTCAGATTTGTTCGTTGATGACCCTGCCTACGTTAATAGGCCTACCCGAAATAATGGCATCAACCATTGCCACCCTATCTTTACTCACCGTTTGCCTGTGAGTGGAGGGCAACAGGCGTGCCTTTTAAAAATGATACCAAAACTTTGCCACAGGCACCAAGGAAGCTCGATTGATTATAGCAGTACCCTGGGAAGATCTGTCCTAAGTGGTGCTTGTGATACATACCCGGGCCAGCATTGCTTGCTAGTCGTGATCTTGCAGAGCCTCTAACTATGCTTCATAATCATTATCCTTATCAGGCAATTTATAGGCTTTGTTGATTGTGGCTTGGTCGAATAAAACCCGGGTCTCCCTGACTCTGACCCATTCCTTGGCATTCTGTGAAAAGTTGGCGTAGAACTCCCTTACCAGAGGGATAAGGGCAGGCTAGGGGTGGGTGGCGAAGGTCTCTCATCCTCGTTGCTTCACCACTGCTACCACATACATTGGCAGACCCAGATCTTCAAGCGTGATAAAGGCGAATCCTTTCTCTGCACAAAAATTTTGCTGAATGGTTTCTTCATCGTGTCGCCTCTTATTCTCTTTGAACGTAAAATTTTGCATCTTGGTTGCCTTCCGTGCTATGGTCTTGACCCTCGGCATTGTTGGCTAGGAGAGATTCTAAGAGATACAGGTCTACTTTCATGCAAAGGGGTTCCAGGATGTGAAGGGATGAGAGTACAAGAGTGTACTTGGAATTTAAAGGGGTTGAGAGAGAGTTGGAGAGAATGTCGAGTACACCAGGTTGGGTTGGGTGAAATGAGGGGGAGTACATGACTTATGGGATTCTCAAAGTTTTCCCACCCCCTTTTTTTGACAGGGCTGAGGGCTTTTACTACACCAATTCCTATGGCAAAAACTGGCTTCCCTATGATTTTGCTGTAGCAAATCTTGTGACAAAAACTGGCTTTCACACGCTTTTGCTACAGAAAAACAAGACTAGCTTTCACATGCTTTTACTGTAGTAGGGCAAAAACTGACCTTCAGCCTGATGTTCTCCCCCTCCTACAAAATGAACACAATAGATATTAGAGTCACAATTTAATCTACCTAACAATTGTAAAATAAAATAACAATAAATGAAACATGGGTTACCTCCAATGAGCGCTTGTTTTAGAGTCAACAGCCTGACTTCTTCCCTGTTCACCCTTCTTGCAATTGGAGTAAAGTGTGCTGGCAATCCATATCACCTCCAAGGTAGAACTTGATCCGTTGTCCGTTAACCCTGAATGTCCTCCCTTCTTTTTCTTCTTCCAGTTCAATAGTTCCAAAATGGAAGACTTTGCTTATTCCAAAGGGGCCAGACCAACGAGATTTTAATTTCTCAGGGAATAAAGCTTGGAGTTGTATAGCAGCACTCTCTGTCCTACTTTGAAGTCCTTCGATTGTATCCTCTTGTCGTGCCATTACTTTGCTTTCTCTTTGTATAGCTTGGCATTCTCATAAGCTTGACCATAGAATTCATCTAGCTCATTTAGCTGCAATATTCTTTTGTCACTCGTAGCTCCCAAATTTAGATTTAGCTCCTTCACTGCCCAATATGCCTGATGCTCTAGCTCTATTGGCAGATGACAAGCCTTACCAAACACTAACTTGTATGGAGACATCCTCAGTGGTGTTTTATAGGTTGTTCTATAGGCCCACAATGCATCATTCAGCCTTGAGGACCAATCCTTCCTAGTTGGGCCAACCATTTTTTCTAGTATCCTCTTTATTTCTTTATTGGAGACTTTAGCCTGCCCACTGGTTTGTGGATGATATGGTGTTGCCACCTTATGCCTTACGCCATATTTGGCCAACAGTGCTTCGAATTGGCTATTGCAGAAGTGGGATCCTTCATCGCTGATGATGGCTCTGGGGGTTCCAAACCTTGTAAAAATGTTCTTCTTTCGAAATCTGGTTGCCACCTTTGCCTCGTTAGTGGGAGAAGCACTTGCTTCTACCCATTTTGAGATGTAGTCAATAGCTACAAGGATGTATTGGTTCCTAAAACTCGAAGGGAAAGGGCCCATGAAATCTATTCCCAATACATCAAACAATTCCACTTTTAGAATGTTATTCAGCGGCATTTCATGTCTTCTGGATATGTTTCCTATTCTTTGGCACCTTTCCCATTGCAACACAAAGGAGTGGGAGTCCTTGAATAAAGAAGGCCAGTAGAACACTACCTGCAGTACCTTGTTTGCAGTCCTCACTCCTCCAAAATGGCCTTCATAGGGTGAAGCATAGCATTACTATAGGATTTGCTCCATCTATTCGCTGGGAATGCATCTTCTTATCATCTGATCAGCACACTGCTTGAAGAGGTATGGTTCATCCCAGTAATATAAATTCACATCATGCAGAAATTTCTTCTTTTACTGTGACGTCAACTCCGGTGGGAGCAGGCCACTCACCAGGTAGTTTACATAGTTAGCATACCATGGCACACCAACTTGGGACATGAGGAAGAGTTGTCCATATGGGAATTTCTCATTAATTTGCTCTGCTTTTGTACTGTCCTGTTCCAGTCTGAAGAGATGGTCTGCCACCTAATTCTCTATTCCCCTTCTATCCCTGATCTACACATCGAATTCCTAGAGCAAGAGCACCCATCGGATGAGTCTAGGCTTGGAATCCTTCTTCTTAACCAGGTGCTTGATGGCAGAATGGTGTCTGTGCACAATTGCTTTTGTTCCTACCAAATATGATCTGAATTTTTCAAAAGCAAATACCACTGCAAGCATCTCTTTCTCTGTTACTGTGTAGTTGAGCTGGGCCCCTTGCAATGTTTTGCTTGAATAATATATAGAATGAAAATCTTTATTCTTGTGTTGCCTAAGGACGGCTCCCAATGCTGCTTCACTTGCATCACACATTAATTCAAATGGAGAAGTCCAGTCTGGTGCCACAATAACTATTGCTGAACTCAATTTTTTCTTGAGGTCACAGAATACTGTCATGTAGTTTTCATCAAAGCATAAAGTTTTGTCTTTCTCTAGCAAGCTACATAGAGGTTTTACAACCTTGGAGAAATCCCTAATGAACCTCTTGTAGAATCCTGCATGGCCAAGGAAGCTTCTTATGCCTTTGACTGAGGTGGGAAGAGGAAGCTTCTCTATGATCTCTACTTTGGCCTTGTCAACCTCTAGTCCATTTTGAGAGAATTTGTGTCCCAGCACAATCCTTTCCTTCACCATGAATTTACACTTCTCCCAGTACAGCACCAAGTTTGTTTCCTCACATCTTTTTAGGACCTTAGCAAGGTTTCCCAAACATAAGTCGAAGGAGTCCCTAAAAACTGAGAAGTCATCCTTGAAAATTTCCACAAATTGCTCAGCCATTTCTGTGAAAATTGCCACCATGCATCGCTGAAAAATTATTAGAGCATTGCATAACTCAAACGGCATCCTTCGAAATGCAAAGGTGCCATAAGGACATGTGAATGTGGTCTTATGCTGGTCTTTGGGTGCTATAGCAATCTGATTGTAGCCTAAATACTCGTATAGGAAACAATAGTATTCCCTTCGTCCAAGTCTGTCTAGCATTTGGTCTATGAATGGCAGGGGGAAGTGGTCTTTCCGGGTGCTTTTGTTCAGTCTTCGGTAGTCCATGCAAATCCTCCAGCCAGTCACAACCTTAGTGGGGATGAGCTCACTGTTTTCATTTACCACCACAATCATGCCCCTTTTCTTAGGAACACATTGGACTAGACTAACACAGGAACTATATGATAGGGGGTAAATAATCCCAGCATCTAACTGCTTTATGATTTCCCTTTTTACCACCTCCTTCATTATTGGATTAAGCCTCCGTTAGGGTTCAATGGACCCTTTTTCATTGCTTTCCAAAAGGATCTTATGCATACAAAATGAGGGGCTGATACCTTTGATATTAGCAAGGGTCCAACCAATAGCTTTTCTAAATCTTTTCAACATCAGGACTAGTTTCTCCTCTTGCTCTTATGTCAAGAGTGCTGAAAAGATCACAGGAAGGGTGGTTGTTTCGCCTAGATATGCATACTTGAGATGTCCTGGTAATGGCTTCAACTCCAACATTGATGGTTCTTCTACTGATGCCTGATAAGAGTCAAATTATTGCATTTTTGTTATGATTTAAATATTGATATTTGTGTGAAAATTGTGTTTATTTGATTATTTAATCCATAAATGTCATTTCACGGGTATTTCGTGTTTAAAGTGCAATTTCAGGTAAAATCATAATTTTGGAGAAGTTTGGGACAAATTTCAATGACCGAGATTGAGTGGAAATCAAGAAAATGGAGTTTCAAGACTTAGGAATCTCGCCGCCGGCGAGAATGCTGCAGCAAAATTTTCCCAAGAGCGCAAGTTTTGACAGATTCAAAACTGGCTGCCGGCGAGATTATTTTGCCACCGGCGAAACCACTTGGCCGCCAGCCAAATAAATCTCACCGCCGACGAGATCCTGAAACTCAGCATTTTACTTTTTTCCAGAAAGCTCGTCGCGGCCAGAATATTGCGCCACCGGCGATTTTCTTCAGAAAACACATTTTTTATGTCGTTTTGTTCCAAAATTGCCCCCAAAACCCTAGATCTATAAATACCATAAGATAGAGAAAGAGGGGACGGCAAAATAGACTAAGGAGAGGCATTTTTGGAGGAGAGAAAGCCATTTTGGATAGAAAGCTTGGAGAATCTTGAAGGATCATCACCATTGTTGCTGCCAAGTGTTCATCTCCAAGAGTTCTTTATCTCTTCTCCTTAGCTTTCTTTTTCTGCAGTTTTTATTCTGATTTTGTATTGATGTATTCAGTTGAGATAATAGTTGATCTTATTTCCATTATGAACTAATTCATTTTTTGCTAAGGCTATGATGTAGTTGAATCAAGAAAATCTAATTTCTTTGGTTATGGTTATATGAGTTCATTGTCTTCAAGTTGAGTATTTATTTCCATGCTTAATGCTTTTAAATTTTTGGCCAAGATTTAGATGATTTGTTGCATTATATTGAGACCGAGAGGAGATGTGTAATAAATGCTTCTTGTGATAAATACCATATGTTGAATGCGAGTTTGAGACCTAATGCATGATGTATGTGGTTATTCTAGAAATTCCATAGATCATAATGTGCTTGTTTGTGATTAAATCTTCATAGAAATATAGTTGATTATCATAGATAAGTAATTCTAATATAACTCGAGAGAGAGTATTAGATAAGTTTGGTTTTTTCAACCATCACTTTTAGCTTTGATTCTCATATAACAAGACTTGAAATCGGATTGAATTGATTCAGCGAAATCAAATGCCTTAGCATTTTTAATCATTTGTGAACAACATTCAATTGTGTTCTTTGCATTTATTTGTAAGTTAATTTGCTTCTTAAACAATTTCAACAAATTGGTTTTCAGATAAAATTAGGATTAGTCAATTTCGGTACTTAGTAACGACATTCCTTGTGGGTTCGATATCCGTACTTTTGTACACTTCATTACTTGAACGATTCGTACACTTGCGAAAATACGCATCAAGTTTTTGGTGCCGTTGCCGGGGAATGGTTTGATTATTAATATCGATACTACCTAATCTTAGTTTTAATTTGAAGTTAATTTGCTTTATCATTGTTTCATTTTTATTTTTGTTATTTTAAATTGAGTTTGTTGAGTTGTGTTAAACATTTGTTCATTTAGAGTTGTTGCTGCTTGTTTGCATTATTTATTTTAGTCATTTCTTGCAAATTTTTCAGTTTGTTAATTTTGCTCTTTTATTTTATTTATCATAAAAAAAGGGTAACTTTGTGTTGTTTGAGTGCTTGTTGATTTTCAGGTTGTAGGATTTTTTGTATGCGACGTGCAAGAAGCCTTTACCTTCTTCCATTTGATCTGGAAATTGATCGAACATATAGGTATCTAAACCGAGAGAGAAGGCGTTCAACCTCAGCTCCTAATAGACAATCAGCTATGGATCCACAATTTATCGAGGGAGGTGGAAATTGTAAAGCTTTGAGGGATTATGCTGCGCCTAATGTTGCTGGGACCATTTCGGGTATAAGAAGGCCAACTGTTCAAGCCAATAACTTTGAGATAAAACCATCCTTTATCCAAATGGTTTAATCAAATCAGTTTGGGGGAATGTCAAAAGATGATCCAAATGGACATATTGCTTACTTTCTGGAGGTGTGTGATCTTTACAAGATAAATGGTGTGTTTGATTATGCTGTAAGATTAAGGGTTTTTCCTTTTTCACTTTGGGATAGAGCCAAGGAGTGGCTAAACTCATTACCACCGGGATCAATTACAACATGGAATGAGTTAGTTCAGAAGTTCTTGTCCAAGTTCTTTCCTCCTGCTAAGACGGCAAAATTGCGGAATGAAATCACATCTTTTACACAATATGATCAAGAATCATTGTATGAAGCTTGGGAGAGATTCAAAGAAATGTTGCGGAAGTGCCCACATCATGGTATACCAATTTGGCTGCAAGTCTCTACATTTTATAATGGGTTGGTTTCAAACTATCGGGCAATGATTGATGCTGCATCTGGAGGGTCTTTAATGGGAAAAACACTAGAGGATGCTCATGAGTTGTTAGAGATTATGGCAGAAAACAACAATCAGTGGCATTCAGAGCGGGTAACTGCAAAATGACCAGCAGAAGTGCATGAGATCGATTCAGTGAATCCTTTGTCGGCTTAAGTTGCTTCTCTTTCAAGAAAGGTGGATTCTTTGTCATCCAAGTTCGAATCCAAACGAACTGTAGGATGTGATTTATGTGGTGGAAATCTTGCTAGTATTGAGTGCCAAGTTGGAAATCCATTTTCTTCACCAAATGCTGAACAAGCCAATTATGTTTCAAATTTCCAAATACCTCAACATAACCCATATTCGAACACCTACAATCCAGGTTGGAGGAATCATCCAAATTTGTCATGGAGAAATAACCAAGGGGGATTCAAACCGTCATCATCTTCCTACCAACCCCAAGAGAAGAAACAAACAGATTTGGAAGAAATTTTAGGGAAGTTCATTGAGGAGTCAAGAACAAATTTCAGGAATCAAGAGGCAATCAACAGGGACATCCAAAACCAACTGGGGCAGCTTTCAAAGCAGATTGCAGAAAGGTCTCAAGGATTGTTGCCAAGTGACACAATAAATCCCAAAGAACATGTAAAGGCTATCACATTGAGAAGTGGTAAAGAACTTGAATGGCAGAAGAAATCAGAGAAAAAGATGGAAGAATCTAAAGAAAAGCCATCAACATCCCAAGATGTTCAACTTTCCCCATATGCAAAATATGAGCCTCCTATCCCATATCCTCAAAGATTGCATAAGAAAAAGCTTGATAATCAATTTGGTAAATTTTTAGAAATTTTTAAGAAACTGCATATTAACATTCCTTTTGCAGAAATGTTGGAACAAATGCCCAAGTATGCAAAATTCATGAAGGAAATTCTATCAAAGAAGAGGAAGCTGGGAGATTATGAAACTGTCATGCTAAATGAGGAGTGCAGTGCAGTTCTTCAAAGAAAACTGCCACAGAAATTGAAAGACCCAGGGAGTTTTACTATACCTTGTACTATAGGAAGTTGCAATTTTGATAAAGTCCTATGTGATTTAGGGGTAAGCATTAATTTGATGCCACTTTCTATTTTCAGGAAACTAGGCCTGGGAGAAGTAAAGCCTACTTCAATTTCTCTACAATTAGCGGATAGATCGGTGAAATATCCTCAAGGGGTAATTGAGGATGTTTTAATTAAAATTGACAAATTTATTTTTCCTACAGATTTTGTGGTGCTTGACATGGAGGAAGATAGAGAGATACCGTTGATATTGGGGAGACCGTTCCTTGTAACTGGAAGAACATTGATAGATGTTCAGCAAGGAAAACTCATTCTAAGGGTGCAAGATGAACAAGTGACTTTCGATTTTTTTTGAAGCAATGAAATCTCCAAGTGAGGTACATTCTTGTTTTCAAATTAACACCCTTGACAGGTTAATCTCGGAAACTTTTGAGGAGAGACCTCCATTGCTACCAATAGAAGCTTGTCTTGTGAAATCTGCAACAATTGAGGAGGAAGATGAGGGAGTGAGACAATGTTCAGAATTACTAGCAGCACTTGATGAATATTTGTTCAATGATAAAACATTCAAGGAGTTGGGAACAAATGAAACTCCAACCTCAGTGGTCAAGAAGGAAGCCAACAAGATTGAGCTAAAGCAACTACCATCCCATCTAAGGTTAAAAAAAAATCCTACGTTCCCCGCTGTTTTTCTTTCTTACATTGAGGACAACGTAAGGTTTTGGTTGGGGGTGCGATAAACGGTACATTTTTCTTAGTTTCATTTTTAGTTGTTTTGTTTGTGTGTTTAATTGTGTTGTTTCATTTTTAGTAGTTTTGTTTGTGTGTTTAATTGTGTTGTTTCATTTTTAGTAGTTTTGTTTGTATGTTTAATTGTGTTTAATTTTGATTTTCCATTTATTTTTCTGCATTTCGATTTAATTTCTTTTATTGTCTTTTTTTAATTTTTTTTGTCTCATTTGCATTTTACTTGTTTTAATTTGCACATTGATGATAATAGTGTGATTGTGATAACACATAGCTTTTAGAAGACATTAAATTTTGCTTCGGTTTAAAGATAATTTCAAATGTTGATTTTACCTAGTTGGCGACTCTTTTGGTATGTGGTATGACTTGGTTGATTAGTCTAAATGTTTAGAGAAGTCTTATGTGCGAATTTTTCATGGACATTTTTGTGATCTCAACAAACTCTAGAACTCATTTGAAAACCTCTTGAGGCGAAATAATTTGGAATTGCACTGTTTAGGATATGATATAGGCCATTTTTGGATCAATTGTGCCATTTTTTAGCCTACCTTGTTATCCTTATATCACTAGTTACCTCTTTGAGCCTATTTAAATATATTGTTAGCCTTATTTTTCTTTCTTTTTGCCTTCTATAACCTACCTTTTATTTAGCCAATATATATATATATATATATATATATATATATAATTCCTACCTTATTTGTTAAGAGCACTTAATTTTGAACACGAACTTTTCAAGAGCAATTGGAGTAAGGATGGAATAAAAAAAAATATCTTCCACATGTATTGGAAGAAATTGGTTGAGGGTTATCTATTGTAAAAAAAAAAAGAAGAGAACCTTCACATTCTAGTAAATAAAAGAGTGTTAGTGATGGATGTACTGAGGTGAATGATTGAGAAAGAATTTTGTTTATCTTTGGAAAAATGGGATATGATCGGAAGAAACAATGTGGGTTTAATGGTGTTACTCTTTTACTTAATTGGTTGTGTTTAATCTAATAAGTTCTCTTATTTGTATTTTGACACTTCCCGTTTTTTCTTAACCAAATACCTAAGCCTAACATTACAAGCCTTATAAAGTCCTATTGATCCAAAGTGGTGTATTTTTCCTTCATTAGTGGAGAGAGGTTATAAAAGTGAGCCTATGGAGTTTGAGATTTCACCTTTTAGTTTGTGGATATTGTGCATAATATTATCTAGGCATTATGGCTATTGGTTTGTGGTTTGATGGATGTTTAAGAGTCAATAACAAAAGTGACATTGGCATTTGAGATTTCTTAAAGCTTAGGTGACATTTAATTATTCTATGTGTTGTGTGTTATTTACAATTTTTGAGACATTTATACAAATTAATTGTTGTGTGATTGTATTGTTTTGAGTTAGGATAGTTTAGGGTAAGATGTTTGTGGGTATCATCACTAGAAGCCCTCACGAGACTACAACTCGTCCTACTAAGGCTGCCTAGGGGTTTAAAGGCTTATTGCATACGCTTAATGCAATTTTATAAATAGAATAAATTTTCTTTGAATTTTTCTTTTAATGTCTCCTTTGAATTTATTCATAGATCGCTTTTCTTGCTAGAGACTAATAAGAAGCTGGTTGGGGGTTGTTGATAAGAGTCAAATTATTGCATTTTTGTTATGATTTAAATATTGATATTTGTGTGAAAATTGTGTTTATTTGATTATTTAATCCACAAATGTCATTTCACGGGTATTTCGTTTTTAAAGTGCAATTTCAGGTAAAATCATAATTTTGAAGAAGTTTGGGACAAATTTCAATGACCGGGATTGAGTGGAAATCAAGAAAAGAGAGTTTCAAGACTTAGGAATCTCGCCGCGGTGAGAATGCTGTAGCAGAATTTTCCCGAGAGTGCGAGTTTTGACAGATTCAAAACTGGCCGTTGGCGAGATTATTTTGCCGCCGGCGAAACCACTTGGCCGCCGGCCAAATAAATCTCGCCGCCAGTGAGATCCTGAAACTCAGCTTTTTACTTTTTTCCAGAAAGCTCGCCGCGGCCAGAATATTTGCGCCACCGGCGAGTTTCATTAGAAAACACATTTTTTATGTCGTTTTGTTCCAAAATTGCCCCCAAAACCCTAGATCTATAAATACCATAAGATAAAGAAAGAGGGGACGGCGAAATAGACTGAGGAGAGGCATTTTTGGAGGAGAGGAAGCCATTTTGGAGAGAAAGCTTGGAGAATCTTGAAGGATCATCACCATTGTTGCCGCCAAGTGTTCATCTCCAAGAGTTCTTCATCTCTTCTCCTTAGCTTTCTTTTTCTGCAGTTTATTCTGATTTTTTATTGATGTATTCAGTTGAGATAATAGTTGTTCTTATTTCCATTATGAACTAATTCATTTTTTGCTAAGGCTATGATGTAGTTGAATCAAGAAAATCTGATTTCTTTGGTTATGGTTATATGAGTTCATTGTCTTCAAGTTGAGAATTTATTTCCATGCTTAATGCTTCTAAATTTTTGGCCAAGATTTAGATGATTTGTTGCATTATATTGAGACCGAGAGGAGATGTGTAATGAATGCTTCTTGTGATAAATACCATATGTTGAATGCGAGTGTGAGACCTAATGCATGATGTATGGGGTTATTCTAGAAATTCCATAGATCATAATGTGCTTGTTTGTGATTAAATCTTCATAGAAATATAGTTGATTATCATAGATAAGTAATTCTAATATAACTCGAGAGAGAGTATTAGATAAGTTTGGGTTTTTCAACCATCACTTTTAGCTTTGATTCTCATATAACAAGACTTGAAATCGGATTGAATTGATTCAGCGAAATCAAATGCCTTAGCATTTTTAATCATTTGTGAACAACATTCAATTGTGTTCTTTGCATTTATTTGTAAGTTAATTTGCTTCTTAAACAATTTCAACAAATTGGATTTTAGATAAAATTAGGATTAGTCAATTTCGGTACTTAGTAACGCCATTCCTTGTGGGTTCGATATCCGTACTTTTGTACACTTTATTACTTAAACAATTTATACACTTGGGAAAATACGCATCAATGCCTTAGGCAGCTTTGCTTCAGGTGAGGACATGTCTAAGGGCTCATTCATCAGCCCTTGCTTCCTAGTGCCATGTCTGGCTTCAATCCTGGCCCATTCTCTCTCGTTTTCCCCTTCTGAATTTGAGTTATCTACCTATATAACTGGTGATAGGCCCTTACATCATTTTTCAAACTACTCTAATGCTAATGTGTCTATCACAGAAACAACTGAACATTCTTCTACTTCATTGGGAAATTTTATGGACTGGAATACGATGAATGTAACCTGCTCATCCTGTACTGACATGCTATAAAATAAGCATGTTTTTTACATGTTTTAAGTTGCTTTTTATTTAATTTTAGTAGAAAATAGGTATGAATTAACTGAGTGTTGTGTTTTGTGTTTTAGGAATAATAAAGAAGAAATGAAGAGGAAAATAGAGAGAAAATCATAGAAAAATGCTGATTTCTGACCTTGTGTCACTAATTGATGCATATCTCATTCATTTGGACTCCGATTAAGGTGATTTCAGCGGTTATGGAAAGAAGAGACATAGAGCTACAACTTTCTTGTTCGACACTTTGGCAAAATCCAAAAGATTCTAGGTTCCACGGCGCCACAATAAGACAATCCAAAGCGTCGCGGCGCTAACCATTGCGCCGCGGCGGTCAACCCAGCGCGCCGCGGCACCCGTGCGTCGTAGGGGATGTGCTGATTTCGCGATTTTAGGTCGTTTTCGCTCAAATTGAAGGGAATGGATGGGAATTTGACCTAAAATACGTTCTGACTTCGATTAGGAGGGGAAAGTCTATAAAAAGAGAGGAAAGCAACTAGATAAGGCATCCAATCTTTCACCGAATTCTTCATCTACATTCTTCAATTCTTCTTTTGTTTATCTTATGGCCCTGCGTGGCTAATTCTCTTTAGTTGGTTGAGGTAGGTTGAAACCTCAAGGGATTTTTATACATTGTGAGATGTGGATCTGATGTTATTATTTCAATTTGATTTGAATATTGATTGTTCATCTGTTCTTATTCTTAATGATTATTCATATGATTACTAGGAGGCCTACTAGTATTTCGTCTGTTTTAATCTACAGCTAAATTGTGTTTTGAACAAAGTTTTAAATTCTGTGATTCGTGAGGCAAATAGGTTTGAGGGTTTTGGATTATAAATCATTGAACCTATGATGAATGATTGACTAAGTTAGATATAGCCGATGTGTGTATATTTGTTTAGCTCTGTCAGTTTCTCATGTTCTTCATGCGGTTAACAAGTTATATTTTACCGATGTGCTAAAAGATGGCTTGTTGATTAGGGTTTTATTAGTGCGATTGTCATTAATTTGCTAGGCTTAAGGAGAAATGGGGTTAAAACCCCAATGATAGATGTTCATTTGCAGATTGATATTGTTGTCGATGATCAATGTAATCCCTTGACGGTGGATACCAACCGAAACCAACGTCTTTATCATTAATTTCTTTCTCTTAATTATTTTCATTATTGTTTACTTAATTTGTGATTATCAATCCCCCCTTTTTAATCACACAAGGTAATTCCAGTCTCTGTGGGATCGAACCTTACTCCCACTACTACAGGTTAGTTTTGAGGTAAGGTATTAATTTAGGTGCACCTGCGACAGTGCGCACCAAATTTTGGCACCGTTGTCGGGGACTGCGTCATTACTTTTTGTGATTTTTTTTTTATGCCTGTAACTCGTTCTTCTAATTCTTAAGATTTACAGTTCAATTCAGATATTGGAAAAGCTGTATACAGGCACAGAAGAGAAATTGAAGAAGACATTGATCAGGATACGGAGGAAGTGATCATGGCCAGGCATCCCACTCTGAAGGAGCTTGCAGCTCCTGATTTGCATCAGCAACCCTTATGCATTACTTTTCCTAATCTTGATGATAATGTTAATTTTGAGTTAAAATCTGGATTAATTTATCTCTTACCAAGTTTTCATGGTCTTGCAGGTGAAGACCCGCATAAACATCTGAAGGAGTTCCATGTAGTATGTACCAGTATGAAGCCCCCTGGAGTAACTGAGGAACAAATAAAACTCAGGGCTTTTCCTTTTTCCTTAAAAGATTCAGCCAAAGATTGGTTGTATTATTTGCCTTCTGGTACTATCACTACTTGGAATGAGATGAAGAGAATGTTTTTAAAGCGTTATTTTTCTGCATCTAGAGCAGCTACTATTAGGAAAGAAATATGCGGCATTAGGCAATTGCATGGTGAAACACTTTATGAATATTGGGAGAGGTTTAAGAAACTTTGTGCAAGCTGCCCACATCATCAGATTAGTGAGCAGCTACTAATCCAATATTTTTATGAAGGTCTTTTGCAGGGAGATAGGAGCATGATAGATGCAGCTAGTGGAAGAGCACTAGTAGATAAGACTCCTGAGGCAGCCAGAATCCTGATATCAAATATGGCTGCCAATTCACAACAATTTGGCGTTAGGCATGATCCTCCTATTAGACATGCCCAGGAGGTAAGTACTACTTCTCTTCAGAATCAAATATCTAAACTTACTTCTCTTGTGCGCCAAATGGCTACAGGTACACTACAGCAAGTTAAAGTATGTGGAATATGCTCAGCCACAGGGCACCCAACTGACATGTGTCTTACACTTCAAGAGGAATCCACAGAACAAGCGAATGTTGTAGGAGGTTTTCCTGGCCAACCAAAAAGGTATGATCCATATGCCAATACATACAATCCTGGATGGAAGGATCATCCCAATTTCAGATATGGGAGTGCACAAAATAGGCCTGCAGGACAAAATTTTCAACAAAATCAGAAAGCCTATTATCCTAGACAGAGTGCACCTCAGGATCAACAGGTAAGTAATCCGTTGGAAGACATTGTGAAAACTCTTGTACATAACTCTCATCAATTTCAGCAAGAGACAAGAGCTAGCATTCAAAACCTGACCACTCAAGTAGGTCAGTTAGCAACCACAGTGAGTCGATTGGATGCTCAAAACTCAGGTAAGTTACCTTCACAAACTGTGGTGAACCCCAGAGAGAATGCTAGTGCAATTGTTTTAAGGAGTGGTAAGGAGATTGAAAGTCCACCAGCACCCTCTTCTCCTAAGAAAACTGAAACATCAATTAAGGAGAATGAAGCACCTACAGGTAAGTCTCCTTCTAATTTAAATTATGAAGTAGTACCTCCTTTTTCAGAAGCTCTTAAAGAGAATAGGTTAAATGAGAAAACTTCTGAATTGTATGATATCTTTAGAAAATGTGAAGTTAATATTCCCCTCCTAGATGCTATTAAGCAGGTACCAAGATATATAAAGTTCTTGAAAGAATTATGCACTCAAAAAAGAAATAAAAAATTGAAGCGGTTTGAAAAGGTTCAAATGAGTCAGAACGTATCTGCCATGATACAAACAAAACTCCCCACTAAATGCAAGGATCCAGGTATGTTTACCATTCCATGTAAAATTGGGGATACTCATGTTGAAAAAGCTATGTTGGATTTAGGAGCTTCCATAAATGTCATGCCATATTCTATATATGCTTCCTTGAAATTAGGACCATTGAACTCTGCTAATGTGGTTATTCAATTAGCTGACAGGTCCACTGCATATCCTAAGGGAGTAATTGAGGATGTTTTGGTACAGGTAGATGATTTGGTTTTCCCTGCAGACTTTTATGTTCTAGACATGGAAAATGGGGATTTTACATCCCCAATATTATTAGGGAGACCATTTTTGAAAACCTCAAAAACAAAGATAGATGTTCACAATGGCACACTCACTATGGAATTTGATGGTAAAGTAATAAATTTTAATATGTATGAAGCCATGAAACATCCAGGTGATGATACTCCTGTTTATTCTATAGATATCTTTGATTCCCTAGCACATGATGTATTTGAATTAGATGGACGGGATAAATTGGATGTGATTGTGAGCAAATCCATAGAAGAGGATGATGGTGAGATAGAATTGGATGAAGAAACGAAAGAGGAACTGGCTGCACTAAATGGTTTTTCAGAAGAACCACCAACAGGTAATGTTTCTTATATAGAATTACCAATTTCTGATACTTCTCTTTTACCTTCTATTGTGCAGGCTCCTACTCCTGAATTGAAACCACTCCCTGATCATCTAAAATTTGTATTCTTGGGAGAGGGAGAAACACTTCCTGTTATTATCTCCAACAAGCTTGAAAATGATCAGGAGGCAAAGCTAATCCAAGTTCTTAAAGAACACAAAACTACAATAGGTTGGACCATAGCTGATCTTAAGGGAATAAGCCCTTCTACATGTATGCACATAATATTGATGGAAGAAGGAGCTAAACCATCTAGACAGCCCCAAAGAAGGCTAAATCCACCTATGATGGATGTAGTGAAGAAAGAAATTCTTAAATTGTTGGAGGTTGGGGTAATATACCCTATTTCAGACAGTCATTGGGTTAGCCCAGTGCAAGTGGTTCCCAAGAAAACAGGAATAACTGTGGTGAAAAATCAAAATGAGGAATTGGTACCCACCCAGATTCAAAATGGGTGGAGGGTTTGTATAGATTATAGAAAATTAAATTATGTAACCCGAAAAGATCATTTTCCTTTACCTTTTATTGATCAAATGCTTGAAAGATTATCTGGTAAACCTTACTACTGTTTTCTTGATGGTTATTCAGGCTATTTCCAGATTGCAATTGCTCTGGAAGACCAGGAAAAGACAACCTTCACTTGTCCATTTGGGACATTCGCATATAGGCGCATGCCATTTGGGCTTTGTAATGCCCCTGCCACTTTTCAAAGGTGTATGGTTAGCATATTCTCAGATTACCTTGAAAAATTTATTGAGGTATTTATGGATGATTTTTCAATTTATGGGAATGCATTCGATGATTGTTTGCATAACCTTTCACTAATTTTGAAAAGATGTCAAGAAACTAACCTTGTTTTAAATTCTGAAAAGTGTCATTTTATGGTTGAACAAGGTATAGTTTTAGGCCATGTTGTCTCAAAAAGAGGAATAGCGGTAGATAAAGCAAAGATTGATATTATACAAACTCTACCTTATCCCACTTGTGTGCAGGAAGTTCGTTCTTTTCTTGGCCATGCAGGTTTTTATAGGAGATTCATAAAGGACTTTTCTAAGAAAGTAGCACCTATGTGCAAATTGCTTCAGAAGGATGTCTCTTTTGAATTTGATGGAGAATGCAGGGAAGCTTTTGACAAATTAAAAGAGTCCTTGATTTCAGCTCCAATCATCCAAGCACCAGATTGGAACATCCCTTTTGAAATTATGTGTGATGCCAGTGACCATGCAGTTGGAGCAGTACTAGGCCAAAGGGTTGGAAACACATCCCATGTGATATATTATGCCTCCAGAATACTGAATGATGCCCAGAAGAACTATACCACCACTGAAAAGAACTCTTAGTTGTAGTTTTTGCATTAGAAAAATTTAGATCATATTTAATATGCACTAAAATTATTGTTTTTACTGATCATGCAGCTTTGAGGTACTTGGTGATAAAAAAGGAGGCTAAACCTAGGATAATCAGATGGGTGCTACTGCTTACAGAATTTGATTTAGAGATTAGAGACAAGAAAGGGTCTGAAAATAGTGTAGCAGATCACCTAAGCCGCCTGACACATGTGGAAGAAAAATTGAAAATTGAAGAATTATTCCCAGATGAAAATTTATTTTCAATTTCAATTCATATGCCATGGTATGCAAACATTGTAAATTATCTGGCTACTAATCAGTTACCTCCTCTTTTGACCAGGGCAGCTAGAAATAGGATCAAGAGTGACGCCAAATACTACATATGGGACGATCCTTACCTTTGGAAGCAATTCTCAGATCAAATTATAAGAAGGTGTATTCCTAATTCTGAAGTTTTATCCATTCTAACCTTATGCCATTCTTATGGATGTGGTGGACATTTTGGAGCAAAAAGGACAGCAAAGAAAGTTTTAGATTGCAGTTTTTACTGGCCTACCATATTCAGAGATTCATACCATTTTTGTAAGTTATGTACAAACTGTAAAAAAACAGGTAATATCTCCAGGAAAAATGAGATGCCTCAAACACCAATATTGTTTTGTGAAATTTTTTACGTTTGGGGCATTGATTTCATGGGACCTTTTCCTTTATCAGCTGGATATAATTATAGTTTGTTGGCTGTGGATTATGTCTCAAAGTGGGTAGAAGCTAAACCCACTAGGACTGATGATTCTAAAGTGGTTGCAGATTTCATTAAATCCCATATCTTTTCAAGATTTGGGATTCCAAGAGCTTTGATAAGTGACAGGGGAACACATTTTTGCAATAGGACTATTGAAGCCCTATTAAAGAAATATAATGTCACTCATAAATTGTCAACTGCATATCACCCCCAGACCAATGGGCAAGTTGAGGTATCCAACAGAGAAATCAAAAATATCATTAGTAAGACAATAAATCCCAACCGCTGGAATTGGAGTCTCAGATTAGATGATGCTCTATGGGCATACAGGACAGCCTATAAGACCCCAATTGGTATGTCCCCATACAGGTTAGTATTTGGTAAAACTTGTCATCTTCCAGTTGAATTGGAACATAAAGCATTTTGGGCTATAAAGAAATTTAACATGAATGTGGAAGAAAGTGGAGAATACAAGAAATTACAACTTCAGGAATTAGAGGAAATTAGAAACGAGGCCTACGAAATTGCAAATATTTATAAGGTCAAAACTAAACTCCTACACGATCGTATGATTTCACGTAAGGAGTTTAGCAAAGGACAGAAAGTTCTCCTCTACAATTCTAGGCTCCGATTGTTTCCAGGTAAATTTCGTTCTAGATGGGAGGGACCATTTATTGTTACTGATATTTTCCCTCATGGTGCAGTTAAAATAAAGAGCATGGATAACCAGCATAGCTTCAAAGTCAACGGACATAGGCTTAAACCTTACTATGAAGGATTTCAGCAAGAGGAAGCACAATGGATAACTTTTCAAGACCCTCATTGATATTTTTTTTTTGATCTATGTCGAGCCAACGACGTAAAACAAAGGCGTTGGTTGGGAAGTAACCCAACATCCATTCTTCTTCTTCTTCTTAATTTTTCTAAAAAAAAATAGTACAGAATGGGTGAGTGCCGCGGCGCTCACCCATAGCGCCGTGACGCTCTCTATAAGAGCATCGCGATGCTCTTCATCCTCCCCCCTCCATTTTTGCCTCCTTTGCAACTCCAACTCCAATTTCTTGTGTAGAATCGACCATACCCACCTCCTACTACGTTATCTTGCTGAAATTACATAAATTTTCATCTTCTTTTGCAGGATTATACACTTCTTTCAGCTTTTGGCTTGGATTCAATGGCAATTTTCTAGGGTTCTCAAGCAATTTTGATCTCACACTTTCCAGCCACAAATCACACTGAATTTGGTACGATTTACTTTGTTTTTCCTGCTGAAGTTGATCTCTATACTTCATTGCTACTGGTTTTTACTACATTGGGACTTCAAGCTTCGAATCTACCATCCATTCTCTCCATTTTTCAAGAGTTCACACTAGGTGTTTGATAAAACGCCCCAGTGAGTTTGCTAAGTGCAATGGCCCTAAAAACTTCCAAATTAGGCATCTCTAAGAGGAAGAACAGAGCTGAGGACCCTCTAGCATTCGACACCGTGGCTTTTGTGACTGAAGCGGTTTATCAACACCACATCAAAGTGGTGGTGCATAAACCTATAGTTCCAGAACGTGGATTTCTGATCACCGAAGGGCTACCTCATAGAGACAATATCCTCCATAGGCATTGGGAGATCTTCTGTAGGAACCCAGAACCAGGAGTTATTCCCGTAGTTCAGGAGTTCTACTCCAATGCTACAGTTCACGAACGTCATCAAGCACGAGTTAGAGGCAAGATGGTGCCATTCACTCCACATGCTATTAATGAATTCTATTCCCTGCCTGATATTGAGGATGATGAATATACGACGCTTCTTCAATCCTACATTGACTTTGACGACGTTATTTGCACTCTATGCTACAGGGGGGCCTCCTAGAAATTGGATAGCAATGGCCATCCATTATACCTTGCTAGAGCTGACATGAATAAAGTGGCTAAAGCATGGCACTATTTCGTGTCAACAAGATTCATGCCCATCCTCAACATGAGTCAAGTCAGGCGGGAAAGGGCCATTTTGCTTTATGCAGTACTAAAAGGGCTTTCTATTGATGTAGGCAAGGTTATTCATAGGCAGCTGCTCGGCTGTATCAGTGCTAAAGGCGGATCCCTATTTGCCCCTAGTTTAATTACTGGTCTATGTCAGAAAGCGGGCGTAAGCTGGGATTCCACTGAGGCTCTCATTCACCCGATGAAGCCTATTTCCTATGCAGACATCCAAAAATACAAGGGCCATGAAGAAGCAGCAGAGGAGGAGCTAGGGATTCAGCCAATACCTACAGAGGAACTGGGAAGCAGCTCAGCTCCACCACCATCCCAGCATACCATTGAAGATTTATGGGAGCGCACAGAGTATCTGAGCCATTAAATGAACGATCTGGCCCTCTATCAGCACTCTATTGCACAGCATCATCATGCGTGTTTTAGCCAGTTAGCTCATGCCCTGAACCTCTCGATTGCTTTCCCGGCACCTCCTGAACCACCCTTTAGGCTTACACCTAAGCATGATGAGATGGATGGTGATCACTAGTCAGGGAAGTTTCACTGAACCCCTCCTTATGTTTTTATTTGTCCCTTTTATATTCTTACATTAGGGACAATGTATGTTTTAAAGTGTGGGGGGGTCACTTTATAATTCAGCTGGATGACTGTATAATATATCATATACGTGTGCACTTTCCTACTTTGATACATTTTATGATATGTGCACTTTTAATCTTGTCATGAGGTGAGCATGTGAACAAAATTTCAATTTATGAGTTTGTGATAGCTGAACCAATAGCCAATGATGTAACTGTTTAAATTGCTTATAGCTCTTGAGAGATGTAGGAAAGTCATAATTATGTGTAATTTTAAATTCTTTTCAATTTATGATTACCTATTTTCTAAAAATCCTGAAATTCTTTTGCACAGTAATTTTAGATATTTAATTTGTCTTTTACTTAGAAAAAGATTATATAACTCAAAAATATTTTATGATCTCTTTTAAATTTCTAGAACTTTTTTAAATGCTACTTGAGGCGAAATCCTAGGCTAATACTAACAATTAGGAGATGATTTAGGCATTTTTTTTATGAGATTGAGCCTTTCAAGCTTAACCCAAACAAGTGAATATCCTTAGAACCTCCATTTTGAGCTTAATTAACATTTTATTCTATACCCACAAAATAGCCAAGACCAAATTTTGTGATTGATACCTTTATTTTTTCTACCTGATTCACTCACTCCATGATTAATTTCTGAATATTTGTTTTATAGATCTACATTAATGAAAGGGTTGAAGGGTGGAGCAAGGACAAAAGAAAGAATATATATATATATATATATATATATATATATATATATATATATATTTGCTCAAAAGACTACTGAAAGTCTATCCAGTGATTGAAAAAGGAAGAAATAGAGAATCAAAGAAAAATAGAATGCAGAGAAGCAAGGAAATAAGTGTGGGGAAAAAAAAAACTTCCCCAATATTGAGAATTAGCTCAAATAGATCAGAGTTAATCATGTGATGTTGGGAGATTGAGCTTTAAATTATATCTTTTATCCCACCTCATAGCCTAGCCACATTACAAGCTGAGTTAAGTCCTTTTGATCTTAAGAAGTAGTTTTAGCCTACATTAGTGGAGAGTAGCATGAAAAATAAGCCTATGGAAATTTTAAATAGAGAGCCATGCTATAATTCTTGAGATATATAAGCTCATTTAGGTAAAAGAGAATTAAATTATCCAAAGACACACACACACTATGGATTTTAGGGAATAAAATTATAAATTGCATTTGAATTAAATGTTGCACATGGTCATGAAATTTTCTGAAATTTCTTCAAGAGCATACAATTTTAACTATGAGGCAGCATATTGGTAAGCCATTCACTCATTTCATATATTGAATTCTGTTTACATGAATCAATGTTTGCTTGAGGACAAGCAAAAGAGTAAGTGTGGGGGTATTTGACATGCTATAAAATAAGCATGTTTTTGACATGTTTTAAGTTTCTTTTTATTTAATTTTAGTAGAAAATAGGTATGAATTAACTGAGTGTTGTGTTTTGTGTTTTAGGAATAATAAAGAAGAAATGAAGAGGAAAATAGAGAGAAAATCATAGAAAAATGCTGATTTCTGACCTTGTGTCACTAATTAATGCATATCTCATTCATTTGGACTCTGATTAAGGTGATTTTAGCGGCTATGGAAAGAAAAGACATAGAGCTACAACTTTCATGTTTGGCACTTTGGTAAAATCTAGAAGATTCTGGGCGCTGCGGTGCTCACAAGGGAGCGCCGCGGCGCCATGATAAGACAATCCGAAGCGCCACGGCGCTGACCATCGCGCCGTGGCGCCGTGCTGTCCAGGAGTGAGTGCCACGGTGCTCAACCCAGCGCGCCATGGCGCCCCATGGCAAGAACTCCGTAGCACTGCGGCGCTCTACTTAAGCGCCGCAGCGCCCGTGGGTCGTAGGGGATGTGCTGATTTCGCGATTTTAGGTCATTTTTGCTCAAAATTGAAGGGAATGGACGGGAATTTGACCTAAAATACGTTCTGACTTCGATTAGGAGGGGAAAGTCTATAAAAAGATAGGAAAACAACCAGAGAAGGCATCCAATCTTTCACCGAATTCTTCATCTACATTCTTCAATTCTTCTTTTGTTTATCTTATGGCCCTGAGTGGCTAATTCTCTTTAGTTGGTTGAGGTAGGTTGAAACCTCAAGGAATTTTTATACATTGTGAGATGTGGATCTGATGTTATTATTTCAATTTGATTTGAATATTGATTGTTCATCTATTCTTATTCTTAATGATTATTCATATGATTGCTAGGAGGCCTACTAGTATTTCGTCTGTTTTAATCTACAGCTGAATTGTGTTTTGAACAAAGTTTTTAATTTTGTGATTCGTGAGGCAACTAGGTTTGAGGGTTTTGGATTATAAATGATTGAACCTATGATGAATGATTGACTAAGTTAGATATAGTTGATGTGTGTATATTTGTTTAGCTCTGTCAGTTTCTCTAGTTCTTCATGCGGTTAACAAGTTATATTTTACCGATGTGCTAAAAGATGGCTTGTTGATTATGGTTTTATTAGTGCGATTGTCATTAATTTGCTAGGCTTAAGGAGAAACGGGGTTAAAACCCCAATGATAGATGTTCATTTGCAGATTGATATTGTCGTCGATGATCAATGTAATCCCTTGATGGTGGATACCAACCGAAACCAACGTCTTTATCATTAATCTCTTTCTCTTAATTATTTTCATTATTGTTTACTTTACTTAATTTGCGATTATCAATCCCCCCTTTTTAATCACATAAGGTAATTCCAGTTTCTGTGGGATCGACGCTTACTTCCACTACTACAAGTTAGTTTTGAGGTAAGGTATTAATTTGGGTGCACCTGTGACAGTGCGCACCATGTACTCTCATGGTTAATTCCCCTTTTTGGACATCAATTAAGGTTCGGCCAGTTGCTAGGAATGGCCTACCCAAAATAATTGGCACCTCTGCATCAGCTTCATAGTCCAGTATTATAAAGTCTACTGGGAAAATGAATTTGTCCACCTTAACTAGGACATCCTCGATTTTCCCTTCTGGATGTGCAATGGATTTGTCTGCCAATTGTAGTGAGACCGTGGTAGGCCTTGCTTCTCCAATCCCCAGCTTCTTGAATATGGCCATTGGCATGAGGTTGATGCTTGCTTCCAAGTCACAGAGGGCTTTGCCAAAATACTGGTTCCCAATGGAACAAGGTACGGTGAAGCTACCTGGATCCTTGAGTTTGGGAGGCAGCTTATTCTGTAGCATAGCACTACATTCTCGTGCGAGGGCAACAGTCTCAAATTCCCCAAATCTTCTCTTTTTGGTCAAGATGTCCTTCATGAACTTTACATAATTTGGCATTTTCTCTAATGCTTCCACCAAGGGGATGTTGATATGCAGCTACTTGAGGACATCCAGAAATCTTTTGAACTGATGATCATTCTGCTATTTTTAGAATCTTTGAGGAAATGGTGGAGGTAACTTGGTCTACTGCATATTTTTCTGTGGCAAAGCTACAGACTTTTCTCCAGAGCTTCCTGCTTCATCACTTGCCTCTTCCCTCGGCCTCTAGTTGTCTTTCTTCTTTTCCAGTGGTATAGTAGGGTCTTTTTGGTCCTGTCTCTTTGCATGGGGTGCTCCCACTACTTTTCCACTTCTAAGAGCTATAACCTTGAAGTGCTTTTTCCCTTCTCTCTTAGGGACTTTAGCATTGCTTAGAAGCGTCCCTGGAGGTATGCTATTTAATTCATTGGCAAGATGCCCAACTTGGGGCTCCAGATTCCTTAATGTTGCAGCTTAACTCTAGATCACAACATCATTTCTTGCCATATACTCCTTCAATAGGGACTCCAATCAAGTGAGAGTTTCAATAGGCTGATGCCTTTGCTGTTGAAAGCCTGGGGGTGCCTGTGGTCTTTGTGGGGTAGAGTTGCTTCCCTATCTAGTACCATAGTTACTATAAGAAAAATTGTTGCCTCCAAGTCAGCTTATACGTGTTTGAATATGGATTGTTGTTACGATTCATATTTCCCACATAGCATACCGACTCTAGATTCGAGGGACCGCTTTTGAATAAATGAGGCCCATTGCACCGATCACAAGATACTCCATTCTCCTAGACTGCATTAGCTGCTTGTGGGCGAATCAGCTACTAGTTTTTTAGGACATTCACTAATGAAGCTAGCTGGGCTGTGAGAGAAGTGACTTCACTCACTTCATGCATAATTGCTATCTTCTTTCCAGTTGAGACTCTATCCATAGGCCATTGATAGTTATTACTAGCCATTCTTTCGAGCAGCTCATGTGCCTCATTGTATGTTTTGGACAAAATTGCCCCATTAGCTGTTGGATCCAATTTGGTTCATGTTCGAGCATTAAGGCCATTATAAAAGGTCTCCATCTGAATGAAGTATGGGATTCTGTGATGGGGACATCTCTGTAGCAGCTCTTTGTACCTTTCCCAGGTGTCATATAGCGATTTCTCGTCTAGTTGCTGGAAGGACGTGATATCATTCCTTAATCTTGCATTCTTGGTAGGTGGGAAGTATTTTAGCGAAAACTTCTCTGCCAAATCACTCCAGTTTGCAATAAAATTGGGTGGCAAAGAGTTTAACCATGCCCTAGCTCGATCTCTTAATGAGTAGGGGAATAGTTTCAACCTGAGAACTTCATCTGTCACCCCATTCATTTTGAAAGCATCAGTGACTTTGATGAATACTTTCAGTTGAAGGTGTGGGTCCTCTGTAAGCATTCCACTAAATTACCTTGCGATCTGCAGCATCTAAAATATTACCGGCATAAGCTCGAAATGAAGAGCCTTAATTTTTGGTCTTATAATGCTCAGGTTCAACCCATTTAGGTTTGGTTGAACATAAGCATTCATGACCCTATCTCTGTCATCCATGTTGTCTGCTCCATTCTAGTTGGCCATTTTTGCTTGTTGCTGAGGTCCCGACAATCCTCTCCTTCTTCTTAGAAGCGTTCTTTCTATCTCAGGATCTAGAGGTAGTATCTCTCTTTCAGACTTGCTCATGCACTACGTTCACCTACCCAAAAATGACACCAGAATAACTAAAAGATAAAGTCCTTCACACAATTAAACATCTATTAATAATTTTCTAGTTGACACTCCCCAGCAACGGTGCCAAAAACTTGTTGGTTGCAAAGTATATATGCAATGTCAGAACGCAAGTGCACGTGTCGTGACCAAGTAATATAATGTTGAGTGAGTATCGTCCCACGAGGAGTATACTAGAAACAACTATAGAATGCTTTGACTCGTGAAATGCTGTAGCAAAATTCTATTAGTTCACACGATTTAATGTTAGGAGAATTTAAAATGTAATAGACTAGACAAGGCTTAAATTAATTTGAGAGACTCTAGGTTATGAAAAAGAAGATATTAGGTGAACTAAGGTTGCTATGGGAATTGCTTCAGTTCCTAGTCTGCTCTTGAATGGAGTCTTCCCATACTACCATTCCTTGCACTCCTGGGGTTTGGACATGCATCCCTGCATTAATCTTAACCCCAGAGTTGCACTTGAAGCCCTAACTCTTGGGTCAAATGGGACAACCATACATTCCTATATGAGTTATGCCCACACATCTAACTCTTTTCCAGCCTTCATCACCTTTCCTGGTTAATGATAGCCTCAACCTTCCTCTATCTAATTTCAGTTAGCAGGAGAAGTAACATATACAAACACAGTCGAATGTCACAGCATTGCTGTAGCAAAATCTTTTATAAATTAAAATGTGCATGTGTTCATTACAACCCATCTATAACCCTAGCTGGAAAATTAGCCCAGCCTCATATCCAAACTGACTACAAGCATTAGATTAATCAATATGCAGCGAAGAGTAATACAACTATATGAAAAGAAAGAATGCAGCTTTCTGCTGACAATGAAAACACTAAAAATAAAATGAAAGGAATCCCCAGCAACAATCCGCTTCCTTGCTCTTATGCTTCACTATGCAAGGTTGCCCCGCCGAAGCCCAGAATGTAAGCATGCAGCCCACTCGAGACAGGGAATTCTAGGCTTCCTCTTTCAGTTTTCTTCTGTCAACCTCCCCAGCGTCTCTTTTCTGTGTTTTTTGTTTTCCCCTTTTATAGGCGAGCCTTGTGGTCCTTTAAAAGTGGCTTGGTCTGTTGAAATTCTCCCTAATTTTTGGCCAACACCTCTGTTAGCATCTTTCCCTCCATTTCCAATAGTGGAGGCAGTTCCTGTACCTCCAGTAGTCTACTGTGTCAGCTGGTCGCTCTTTTTTCCCCCTGTTGGGTGGTGGCCGCACCTACTGCACAGCTCTGACTCCCTGCCACCTGCACCATATCATAAAAGATATGCCTCCAATCTTATGCATCATATTAAAAAGGACCGAGATCACCCAATGGTGCGCACTGTCGCAGGCACGCCCAAATTAAAACCTTACCTCAACACTAACCTGTAGTAGTGGGAGTAAGGGTCGATCCCACAGAGACTGGAATTACCTTATGTGATTCAGAAAGGGGGGATTGAGAGTCGCAATTAAAATTAAGTAAACAATAGCAAAAATAATTGAGAGAAAGTGATTAATGAGAAAAGCGTTGGTTTCGGTCGATATTCACCATCAAGGGATTGCATTGATCATTGACAAAATTATCAATCTTAAACCAAATATCTATCATTGGGATTTTATCCCAGTTCCTCCTTAAGCCTAGTAAATTAATGACAATCGCACTAATTATACTCTAATTAACAAGCAATCCTTTAGCACATCGGTAAAGCATAACTTATTAACCGCATGAAGAACAAGAGAAACTAATAGAGCTAAACGAAAACAAGCACATCGGTTATATTCAATTTAGTTGATATTCATCGTAGGGTTAACGATTTATAATCCAAAATCCTTAATCCTATTTGCTTCACGAATCAAGTAATAAAAGCTTTGTTCAAAACCTAATTCAGCAGCTACACATACAATATACTAGTAGGCCTCCTAGCAATCACATGCATAATATTAAGAAAATAAGAACAGATGAATAAATAATACCCGGTTAAGATTGAATGCAATGAAATCAAATCTGTATCTCACAATGACATCAAATCCCTTGAGGTTTCAATCTCCCTCAACCAACTAAAGAAAATTAGCCGCGCAGGGCCATAGAAAACTAAACAAGAAGTAAAGAAAAGAGTTGAGAACTTGAATGAATTCTTTGCTGAATGAATCAATAGATCCCTTCTCTGCTTACTTTCCTTCCTTTTTATAGATTCAACCCTCCTAGTCGAAGTAGGAAAGTTTTTAGGTCAAATCTCCATCAATTAGGCTTCAAATCAGGCGAAAAAACTCTAAAATCGTGACTTCCGGAGCGGCGGCGCCGCGGCGCATAAGTTCAGCACCGCGGCGCTGCGAAGCTTCATCCACGGGGTGCTGCGGCGCACCATGCAGCACCGCGGCGCTCCATTCTTCGTACACGGGCACCGCGGCGCACCCATGCAGCGCCGCGGCGCTCGTGGTTCTGGGGCAAGGGCGCCGCGGCGCCAATAACCAGAGCCGCGGCGCTACGAGACATCCATGACGGGCCACCGCGGCGCTGTATTGTGAGCGCCGCGGCGCCTAGAAAACGCCGGATTTTGCCAAAGTGCCGAACATGAAAGTTGTAGCTCTATGTTTCTTCTTTCCATAGCCACTGGAATCAGCTCAATCGGAGCTCAAATGAGTGAGCTATGCTTCCATTAGTGACGAAAGGTCAGAAATCAGCATTTTTCATGATTTTCTTCTATTTTTCTCTTCTTTTCTTCTTTATTATTCCTAAAAACATAAAACACACAATTTAATTAAAACCTATCTATTTATCATTTAAATAAAATAAAAAGAAACATAAAATATGCTAAATACATGCTTAATTTAAAGCATGTCAAATACCCCCACACTTGCTCTTTTGCTTGTCCTCAAGCAAATTAAACCATGTGAACAATATTCAATAAATAAGGTAAGTGAAAGTCTTTCCAATATATTGCCTCATAGTGAAAATTGAATGCTCTTAAAGAAATTTCAGAAAATTTAATGACTATGTGCAATATTCAATTTAAATGCAATTCAGAATTCATTTTTCTAGAGCCCTGAGTGTGTGTGTGTTTTGAGCAGTTCAATCATCTTTCATTCAAATGAGTTTATATATCTCAAGAAATCAAGTATGGATCTCCTCGTAGGATTTCCATAAGCTTATTTTTCCTGCTGCTCTCCACTAATGTAGGTCAAAACTATTTTTAAGATCAAAAGGACTTTATTTAGCTTGTAATGTGGCCAAGGTGAAGGGTGGGACAAAGGATATCAATGTAGGATCAGTCACCCAGCACCACATGATTAAAATTGATCTCTTGAGCTCTTTGCTTTCCTCCAATAATTTTGGGAAGATTTTCTCCCCACACTACTTTTCCTGCTTCAATCCATCATTGTCCTCTTTTTCTTTCACCCACAACATTTGTTCTTATATATATATATAATTTTTTTTTCTTTTGAAAATTTCTTTTCTTTTCCTTGCTCCACCCTTCCACCCTTTTTGTAAATAAAGCAATACAATACAAATATTCATCAAAATAATCATGGAGTGAGTGAATAGGGTAAAGAAAAAAATAAGGATATACAAACTTTGGCTTATGGCTCAGTTATGGTTTTCAGAAGGAAAAGTTCATTAAGCTCAAAATAAAGGAACTAGTGTTATTTTATTACTTAGGTTAGGCTTGAAAGGCTCAATCTATCAAATAATGCCTAAATCATCTCCTAATTAATAGTATCAACCTAGGATTTCGCCTCAAGCATCATTCAAATAAGTTCTAGAATTCTTTCTGAGATCATAAAAAATTTCTTTAAGTTGTATAAACTTTCTTTAAATAAAAGATAAATTAAATACTCAAAGTTGTTGTGCAAAATAGATTCAGGATTCTAGAAAATGGATAATAAATTGCAAAAAAAATTAAAATTACACATAATTATGATTTTCCTACGTTTCTTAGGAGCTATTAGCAATTTAAACATTTATATCATTGGCTATTGGTTTCACTAATACAAACCCATAAATTGAAATTTTGTTCACATGCTCACCTCATGACAGGAATAAAAGTGCACACATCATAGAATTATAGTAATGCATCAAAGTAAAAAAAAGTGCACAAGTGTATGAGTTATTATACAGTCATCCAGCTGAATCATAAAGTGACCCCCCCACACTTAAAAACATACATTGTCCCCAATGTAAGGATATCAAAGAAAAAACACAATAGAGACAAGTAATAAAATAAGGAGGGGTCCAGGGAAACTTCCCTGATCAAGTGTCTTTGAATTCGACTCAATTGCTGATATGAGGTGTATAATCCTGCAAAAGAAGATGAAAAATCAAGTTATGCAAGCAATATAATCGAATGGGAGGTGAGTATAGGTGATTGGAGGCAAGACAAGGGATTTGGGGGTGAGAGAGAGCAAAAACCGCGGGAGGAGAAGAGGTTCTCGCGAGCCTCTTACAGAGAGCGCCGCGGCGCTCACCCGTTCTGGGTTCGGAGCGCCGCGGCTCTATTCTAGAGGGCCGCGGCGCTCGGTTTGGGCGCCACGGCGCATGTTCGCGTCCGCAGATCCAAATTTTTTTTTTTTTTTAAATTAATAAAGTAAAATTAAACTAGGAAAAGAAAAAATAAGAAGAAGAAGAATAGATGTTGGGTTGCCTCCCAACCAGCGCCTTTGTTTTACGTCGTTGGCTCGACTCAGCTCCCTATCTTTGTTCATGGAGGCTCTTTGAGGTTCACTTTAAATTTCTGGGACTGATTCAATCTTTGAAATTCAACTGCATAACCAGAAGGCACATCAGTAATAACAAGTGGACCTAACCAAGGGAGCAATTTCTTACCTTTAAAGGGTTCAACCCCTTTCATTTCTAGAACTTGATGCAATTTTATAGTCGGGTCTATGCCTTTAAGGTTTGCAATTGTTCTTATAATGGCATTTCTTTTTTCTTGAAAAATATGCATCAATTCCTCTTCTTTTTTAACACCTAAACTTTTTGCAACTATAATAGGTGATGCATCTCCTATTTCCAAGTATTTCAGGTGATTAGGCAGAGATGACAAAATTGATCCACGGTCCTGCAAAACAAAAGGTGCAAGAATGGTATCAAAATTTGATAATTCCATATAAGAAATCTTACCCTTTGGTGGCTCTTTTGAAGAATCATTGAGTGCAGCCAGTTTCTCCTTTGTTTTTTCATCTAAATTTGTCTCACCATCATCTTCTTCTATGGATTTGCTCACAATTACTTCTAATTTGTCTTTTCCATCTAATTCAAATATGTCATGTGCCAAAGAATCAAAGACATCAATAGAGTAAACAGGGGTATCATCACCTGGGTATTTCATGGCTTCATACATATTAAATTTTATTACTTCACCATCAAATTCCATAGTGAGTGTGCCATTGTGAACATCTATCTTGGTTTTGGAGGTTTTCAAAAATGGTCTCCCTAATAATATTGGAGAAGTAAAATCCCCATTGTCCATGTCAAGCACATAAAAATCTGCAGGGAACACCAAATCATCTACCTGCACCAAGACATCCTCAATTATTCCCTTAGGATATGTAGTAGACCTATCTGCTAGTTGAATTATCAAATTTACAGATTTCAATGGTCCCAAATTCAAAGATGTATATACAGAATATGGCATAACATTGATGGAAGCTCCTAAATCTAACATAGCCTTTTCAATGTGATTTCCCCCAATTTTACATGGAATAGTAAACATACCTGGATCCTTGCATTTAGTGGGGAGTTTTGTCTGTATCATAGCAGATACATTCTGACTCATATGAATCTTTTCAAAATCTTTTAATTTTTGCCCTTCTTTTTGAGTACATAGTTCTTTCAAGAACTTTGCATATCTTGGCACCTGTTTAATAGCATCTAGAAGGGGAAGATTAACTTCACATTTTCTAAAGATGTCATACAATTCAGAGGTTTTCTCATTTAGCCTATTCTCTTTAAGAGCTTCTGGAAAAGGAGGCACTACTTCATACTTTAAATTAGAAAGAGACTTACCTGTAGTTGCTTCATTCTCCTTAATTGATTTTTCTTGCTTTTCAGGAGAAGAAACAGATGGTGGACTTTCAATTTCCTCACCATTTATTGAAATAATTGAACTGACATTTTCTCTAGGATTCACCACAGTTTGTGAAGGTAACTTACCTGAATTTTGAGCATCCAGTCGACTCACTGTGGTTGCTAACTGACCCATTTGAGTTGTCAGGTTCTGAATGCTAGCTCTTGTCTCTTGCTGAAATTGATGAGAGCTATGCACAAGAGTCTTCACAATATCTTCCAATGGATTACTTACCTGATGCTCCTGGGATGCATTTTGTTTAGGACAATAGGCTTGTTGGTTTTGTTGAAAATTCTGTCCTGCAGGCCTATTTTGTGCATTCCCATATCTGAAATTTGGATGATCCTTCCATCCAGGATTGTATGTATTAGCATATGGATCATACCTCTTTAGTTGGCCAGTAAAACCTCCTACAGCATTAGCTTGTTCTGTGGCTTCCTCTTGAAGTGTAGGGCACGTATCAGTAGGGTGCCCTGTTGCTGAACATATCCCACAGACTTTAACTTGTTGGAGTGTACCTGTAGCCATTTGGCGCACAAGAGAAGTAAGTTCAGATATTTGATTCTGAAGAGAAGTTGTACTTACCTCATGGGCATGTCTAACAGGAGGATCATGCCTAACGCCAAATTGTTGTGAATTGGCAGCCATATTTGATATGAGAATTCTGGCTGCCTCAGGAGTTTTATCTACTAGTGCTCCTCCACTAGCTGCATCTATCATGCTCCTGTCTCCCTGCAAAAGGCCTTCATAGAAATATTGGATTAATAGCTGCTCATTAATCTGATGATGTGGGCAGCTTGCACAAAGTTTCTTAAACCTCTCCCAATATTCATAAAGGGTTTCACCATGCAATTGCCTAATGCCGCATATTTCTTTCCTAATAGTGGCGGCTCTAGATGCAGGAAAATAACGTTCTAAAAACATTCTTTTCATCTCATTCCAAGTAGTAATAGTACCAGAGGGTAAATAATACAACCAATCCTTGGCTGAATCTTTTAAAGAAAAAGGAAAAGCCCTGAGTTTAATTTGTTCCTCAGTTACTCCAGGGGGCTTCATACTGGTACAAACCACAAGGAACTCCTTTAGATGTTTATGCGGGTCCTCACCTGCAAGACCATGAAAACTAGGTAAGAGATGAATTAATCCAGATTCTAATTCAAAATTCACATTATCATCAAGATTAGGGAAAGTAATGCATAAGGGTTGCTGATGCAAATCAGGAGCTGCAAGCTCCTTCAGAGTAGGGTGTCTGGCCATGATCACTTCCTCTGTATCCTGATCAATGTCTTCTTGAATTCCTCTTCTGTGCCTGTATACAGATTTTCCAATATCTGGATTGAACTGTAAATCTTGACAATTAGCAGAACGAGTCACTGGCATAAAATAAAAAAAAAATCACAAAAGTAATGACGCAGTCCCCGGCAACGGCGCCAAAATTTGGTGCGCACTGTCGCAGGCACGCCCAAATTAAAACCTTACCTCAACACTAACCTGTAGTAGTGGGAGTAAAGGTCGATCCCACAGAGACTGGAATTACCTTATGTGATTCAGAAAGGGGGGATTGAGAGTCGCAATTAAAATTAAGTAAACAATAGCAAAAATAATTGAGAGAAAGTGATTAATGAGAAAAGCGTTGGTTTCGGTCGATATTCACCATCAAGGGATTGCATTGATCATTGACAAAATTATCAATCTTAAACCAAATATCTATCATTGGGATTCTATCCCAGTTCCTCCTTAAGCCTAGTAAATTATTGACAATCGCACTAATTATACTCTAATTAACAAGCAATCCTTTAGCACATCGGTAAAGCATAACTTATTAACCGCATGAAGAACAAGAGAAACTAATAGAGCTAAACGAATACAAGCACATCGGTTATATTCATTTTAGTTGATATTCATCGTAGGGTTAACGATTTATAATCCAAAATCCTTAATCCTATTTGCTTCACGAATCAAGTAATAAAAGCTTTGTTCAAAACCTAATTCAGCAGCTACACATACAATATACTAGTAGGCCTCCTAGCAATCACATGCATAATATTAAGAAAATAAGAACAGATGAATAAACAATACCCGGTTAAGATTGAATGCAATGAAATCAAATCTGTATCTCACAATGACATCAAATCCCTTGAGGTTTCAATCTCCCTCAACCAACTAAAGAAAATTAGCCGCGCAGGGCCATAGAAAACTAAACAAGAAGTAAAGAAAAGAGTTGAGAACTTGAATGAATTCTTTGCTGAATGAATCAATAGATCCCTTCTCTGCTTACTTTCCTTCCTTTTTATAGATTCAACCCTCCTAGTCGAAGTAGGAAAGTTTTTAGGTCAAATCTCCATCAATTAGTCTTCAAATCAGGCGAAAAAACTCTAAAATCGTGACTTCCGGAGCGGCGGCGCCGCGGCGCATAAGTTCAGCGCCGCGGCGCTGCGAAGCTTCATCCACGGGGTGCCGCGGCGCACCATGCAGCGCCGCGGCGCTCCATTCTTCGTACACGGGCGCCGCGGCACACCCATGCAGTGCCGCAGCGCTCGTGGTTCTGGGGCAAGGGCGCCGCGGCGCCAATAACCAGAGCCGCGGCGCTACGAGACATCCATGACGGGCCACCGCGGCGCTGTATTGTGAGCGCCGCGGCGCCTAGAAAACGCCGGATTTTGCCAAAGTGCCGAACATGAAAGTTGTAGCTCTATGTTTCTTCTTTCCATAGCCGCTAGAATCAGCTCAATCAGAGCTCAAATGAGTGAGATATGCTTCCATTAGTGACGAAAGGTCAGAAATCAGCATTTTTCATGATTTTCTTCTATTTTTCTCTTCTTTTCTTCTTTATTATTCCTAAAAACATAAAAC
Source organism: Gleditsia sinensis (assembly GCA_037074535.1). Taxonomy (NCBI): domain Eukaryota; kingdom Viridiplantae; phylum Streptophyta; class Magnoliopsida; order Fabales; family Fabaceae; genus Gleditsia; species Gleditsia sinensis. Next base: position 39,203,504 of record CM073469.1, on the reverse strand, counting down.
ACACAATTTAATTAAAACCTATCTATTTATCATTTAAATAAAATAAAAAGAAACATAAAATATGCTAAATACATGCTTAATTTAAAGCATGTCACCCAACATCACTCGGCTTATGCCTTAATTGCTGTGCATGTATACTAAATTGTCACAGCAAACAGAATGGGTGATCTTGTGTTCGTGGGAGGCTAAACATTCTATTAAATCAGGGGGCATAAATGCTATTAAGTCAAAATGCATATTAAATATCCTCAGAAAAACACAGAGAAACTCTAATGAATTAGAGTTATCACTTGTCTGTCCACTATTGCCACTGGTTGTTCTTTATAGGTTAAATCTTCTTTTAACTAAATATGTGGGTATTAAATTACATGCGTAGGATCTGGCAAATACTTTCATAGCATAGACACATGAAAGACTAGATGGACATTGCTTAATTCAGGTGGCAAAGCTAAACGATAAGCTACTAGGCTGATCCTATCAAGAATTTCAAATGGACCTATGTATTGTGGACTTAATTTTCCTCTTTCCCCAAATCTCACTACCTTTTTCATAGGAGAAATTTTCAAGAAGACATGTTCACCCATGGAAAATTCCAAAGGTCGATGTCGATTATTAACATAATCTTTTTTTCTACTCTGAGCTACCAATAATATTTCTTTAATCAATTTTACCTTATCAAGTGCATCTTGTACTAGATCAGGCCCTAAAATCTTAAATTCTCCCATTTTAAACCATCTTATTGGAGAGCGACAACGTCTTCCATATAATGCTTTAAAAAGGGCCATTTGTGTACTAACTTGATAGCTATTGTTATAAGTAAATTCAGCTAGGGCTAAGAATCTTTCCCAACTTCCTTTAAAATCAAGCACACACCTTAATCCAATCCTCAATGCATCACAGTATATTGTATATCCTTTGGTACCTAAAGGAATAGATAAGATTGGTGTTGTAGTCAAACATTCCTTTAGTTTATGGAAACTTTTCTCACATTCATCTGACCAGTCAAACTTTACTTCCTTCCTTGTCAACCTTGTTAAAGGAGTAATAATTTTTGAAAAATCTTTAACAAATTTGCGGTAATAACCAGTTAGACCAAGAAAACTACGGATCTTTGTAACTATGGTAGGGCGTGGCCATTGCTGAACCACTTCTACCTTCTTAAGGTCAACTTCAATACCATCATTGGTAACCACTTGCCTTAAGAAAGTAACACTACTAAGCCAAATTAATATTTTGAAAATTTAGCATATATATGGTGTTCTCTTAGGGTTTGCAAAACCATTCTTAAATGTTGCTCATGCTCCTCTGAACTCTTTGAATATACTAATATATCATTTATGAACACAATAACAAATGCATCCAAGAAGGGCTTAAATAGTCTATTCAATAAATCTATGAATTCCTGGGGAATTTCTTAAACCAAATGACATCATTAAGAACTCATAGTGCCCATATCGAGTGTTCAAAGCTTTCTTCAAAATATCCTTTTCATTTATCCTTAATTGATGATACCAAGATCTCAAATCAATTTTTGAAAAACATTGAGCACCCTGTACCTGGTCAAATAGATCATCTATACGAGATAATGGGTACTTATTACGTATTGTCGCGTAGTTCAATTGTCTGTAATCTATTCACAACCATAGTGATCCATCTTTCTTTTTCATGAATAGGGCGAATAAATCATTTATCTAACAAGTCTTGCAACTGATTCTTCAATTTTGAGTTCAATTGGTGCTATTATATATGGAGGTATAGACACTGGTTGAGTTACAAGAAGTAAATCAATACCGAATTCAATTTCTCGTTCTACAGGTAATCTTGGTAATTCTTCAGGGAACACATAAGGGAATTCTCTAACCACTGAAACTTGCTCTACACTAGTGTACTTCATATCAACATCTTTGACTACTGCTAAATATTATTGGCATCCTTTTTGTAATAACTTATGAGACGTTAAAGCAGAGATTATATTACTGGGTACCTCACTATGGTCTCCTTGTATCAAGAGAGAAGATTCTCTAGGAATATTGAATTTAATCACTTTAAGGTGACAATCCAAAATGACATGGCAAGATGCCAACCAATCCATTCCTAGTATCACATCAAAATCTACCATATCTAGAACTATCAAATCCATAAGAATCTCTTTATCTGCTATTGAAATCTCACACGATTTAAACACATCATTCACTAGCAAAAGTTCTCCCAAAGGAGTAGCAACCATAAAAGAACAATGTAAACTAGTAAGATCTCTACCCAATTGCTTAGCAAAGCATGGTGATATATAAGAATGAGTAGAACTAGGGTCAAACTGTACATAGGTTCTATGAGAACATACTGATAATGTACCTACCATCACTGCATTGGATACCGAAGTATCTTATCGTGTCAGGGCAAATATTCGAGCTTGTTCTCAGCCTTGACCTCCTCATCCTCTACCAGGACCACCACAACTTACTTGGCCTGAAGCTGTTCTAACTAGTCGTGCTGGTACAAATGCAAGGGGTGAAGCTAGCTATACTGATGCTTGACTTAAATTTCGTAATTATGGACAATTCTTTACCATATGCTTTAGTTATTCACACCTAAAACATGCACCTATTGTCACACCCCAATTTAATAGAACGCGATTAACACAAATAACATATAACTTTACCCCTATTTATTTGTATACGGCTCCAAAATATCACATATAAGGATAAATAACATACATTTACACGTTTCTAGTGTAGCCAAAAATACATGTCAAGTCTACACTTATCAATATTATAGCAGAAGAAGGGATCCTACCTGTGGCGTTCAAAGTATACTCTAGATTACAATTTCAAAATATTTTAAACATTGTGAGCCTTGGAAGCAATGTAGGCTCACCCAGAGAATATGACAACAAGTTCATCATGTAGTTGCAGGACCAAACTCTATATCTTTATTTGAAAAAAATGTAAGCATCGTGTAGTGAGTTTGACAACTCAGTGAGTAGATAATACCTCCTATGACTTCTTAGGTCAACATATGGATATACTCATATATTAAATTTTATCACATTGAAAATTATAGTTCAACAGTATATTGTAACAACTTTTTTTATTTATTTATTATTATACAATATAAAGTTCACATACACATCATTAATCAAAACGTACGTACAACATTTCAAACACATAAATATTTACATCTTATTTATTCTGGTTGACCAATTCCGGAGATTCGGTGCAGGTGGTTGCACCTTCACCGGGATTTATGCCAACTCGCCCACAAATATTTTATTTAGGATCCGCCCATCATAGAATAACTCGATCCAACGTGCACTAAAGCCAGAGTTAAAGAAAAATCTGCATAACTAATTTTCTAAACATGACATGGAAATATAGTGAGAATTAAATCCCAGTAAGTTCAACAATAAATCATTATCAATATAGTTCATCACGTCATGTTCAGTTGTATAAACTACAGTAAATAACTTTGGTCACATGAATGCACTATATCTATGCACATGAGAATCGTACAGTAATGACATGTATGACAGGATTAATTATTTTCATAATATCATATGATGACTATCAATTTATTTTCATATCAAGCTACCCCGGTCAGGGTGAGTATTATCTACTATCTGGTACGAGCTTTTCTCGCTCCGTCCGACATGGCCCACTTTCTCTTTCTTTTTTTATTAACATGATCATAACCGTTGGTAGGGCGTCCCCTACTGGTGCACCACACGGATTCCCATGTGACCGTGCTCATTTCTTTACAAGTACATTCTAGTGGTTGTGGACTACGTTTCTAAGTGGGTTGAAGCAGTAGCATCCCCCACCAATGATGCTAGATTGGTTGCCAAGCTCTTTAAGAGGGTAATTTTCCCAAGGTTTAGACTACCCCGAGCTGTGATAAGTGATGGAGGTTATCACATCATTGAGCAACAATTCCAGAACCTTTTGAAGAAATATGGAGTCACCCATAAAATGGCTCTAGCCTACCATCCTCAGATTAGTGGGCAAGTAGAAATATCAAATAGGGAGATCAAGGTAATATTGGAGAAGACCGTCTCAAAGTCCAGAAAGGATTGGTCTCTCAAACTCGATGATGCATTATGGGCTTACAGGACTACCTATAAAACACTGATAGGGACCACACCCTTTCGGTTAATATATGGGAAACCCTGTCATTTTCCGGTAGAGCTTGAGCATAAGGCATATTGGGTGGTCAAAACAATCAATTTTGACCTATCAGCTGCTAGAAAGATGAGATGCTTACAACTAAATGAGCTAGATGAGCTGAGGCTTGATGCTTATGACAATGCCAAGTTATACAAGGAAAGAACAAAAAGATGGCATGATAAGCATATCCTTAGACGCCAATTTCAAGTAGGAGATTGGGTCTTGCTATTCAACTCAAGGCTGAGACTCTTTCCGGGGAAGCTTCGTTCTAGATGGTCCGGTCCATTCCAAGTGACTTGAGTCTTTCCTTATGGAGCCCTGGAGGTGTGGAGTGAATCCACCAGATCTTTCAAGGTCAACGGGCAACATCTCAAGCAATTTGTGATGGGACAACCAGTTGAAAATGGAACCACCCAAGCTCTCTTAGAGCCCCCCTCAATCCATTGAGGAGCAAAGGAGTCGAGTTAATGACTTTAAACAAGCGCTTAGTGGGAGGCAACCCACATTTTTACTTTAGAGTTTTCTTTTGTTTGAATTCTTGCTTTGAGTTTTAGTTTTCATCTTTAATTAGCTAATTTCTTAGGTTGAGTCTATTGAATATTTCCCTTTGATTTCCAGGTCCATTACGATGTTTCCAAAGTGGTTTAAAAGGGTTAGAATCAAAGGTCCTTAAAGAGAGTCAAAAGAAGAAGTTAAATGTGAAGAATTGAGGGATTCCAGCCAGTAACATGGGCTACTCGTGTTCCCCAACATAGCCATGCTGAAAGCATAAGCTAGAAGGTGAAGATTGGTGCACACCCGCAAAGAGCACGAGCTGGCCGTCTCCCAAGACACAGCCATGCCAAAAAAAAATGTGCAGCATTCTCGCCTGGAACACGGGCGTGCCCGTGGTACCTTCAAAAAAAAAATTGTAGCTAGCCCGCCCGAAGCATGGGCTGGCCATGCTACGTGCGCGGGTTGGTTTTTAAACCCAAATCCCCCTCTCTTTTCTCCCATGCACCCCTCTTTCCCTAGCCGTGTTTCACCAATTCTCCTACACTCACCATCTCTGGCCAAACCCACCACCAAACTACCTCACCCAACCCTTCAAACCCCTATTCCCCCTTTTTCTCCCTTCTTCATTCCCTATCCAAGCCCTAAACCCCATTCTTCCCTCATACCTCACTTATCGTGTTTCCCCCTCCCTTGTAGAGGACGTAACCAACCACTGCCCCAACTCCCTCATCAGATAAATGAGTATGGTATTATGTTCGTTGACGACAGTTAATGGACACGATACGATACTCTTGTTAGACGGGGAATGCTGAGTACTCGGTATATGGATGAGGCTTGTTTGGAGCGGCTAAGGCTTTTAAATGACATCCAATACATGATTGACAGGATTGGGTGGAACACCTTTATATCCCTGCAGTACCCAGCCTATCCTAGACACACCTTGGAGTTCTTTAGCTCCGTTAACATAGTCTTGTTCGAGGCCCCAACGTTAGCCAAGGCCAAGTAAACTTACTAGACAAGTACCCTCCAATTTTCTCTCTAACATATTTTGGAATTCCATTGCAATTGGGAGGCAATACAGTGCATCGAGTTTAAAAGCCTCTTTTATTTGTAACCCCACCTTCAGATATTTACAGAGACTTATGGCCCATACTATTTTTGGTAGGGATGAGAGTGATGGGGTTGCTAATCAAAGAGAGCTTTATTTTCTTCATTCTATGATTAATGGTACAAAGTTGGATACTGGCGCCTTCATGGCTCATCAAATGTCAAGGGTAGGTGGGGCCATGAATGGGGAGGTTGTTATGGGAGGCTTGGTTACTGTTGTTGCTAGAGGATTAGGATTTGAGGCTCAGTTACAGGGAATGCAACCAGTACTCGGCAGTAACAAGATTAATTTGGAATCCTGTTTAAATATGAAATTAGTTGTTAAGAAAGACGGCGAGTACTGGTTGTATCTCCGCAGTCATACACTCTTCCACCTCCCCAACCCTACTAGAACCGTAGTGACAAACTAGGAGAATTGGACCTATTCCATTGAAAAGAATAGGGAGGGTGCTGAGATTCCTCCAGAGGAGGAAGAGTTCCCCATGGACCCACTGATAGCTCTTCCGCCCCTACCCCACTCCCATTTTATTGACACTGCAGGTCTATCATTCGCTCCCTCAGAGGACCTGAATTCCATATCCTCCAAGCTCAACCACATTGAGGCTGAGCAACTTTCACATTTGCTTGAGGACAAGCAAAGGTTTAAGCATGAGGGAGTTGATAAAGGGGAATTTTGAGTGCTTATTAGTCATATTTTGTCCCCTTATTCATAGTAACTTGGGGATATTTCTGTGCTTTTGGCTGTACTTTGTTCTGGGTACTGCTATGGTTCATTTTGTGATTACAAGAGAGCAAAAGACGCCAAGAAGTAAGGAAAAGCAGTCATGGAAAGACCCTAAAAGATCTGGGATATGCTGAGGAGGAAGCAAGGAGGCTGCACGTCAAAAATCATGAAGAAAGGAACACCACAACATGCAGCATCGCCTGGCTGTGCTTGGTGGCTTGCAACACGGCCAGGCCGTGTTCTGTGTAGATGATGCAGCACTTCCCCTTTTTCCAGCCCGAAGCATGGCCAGGCCGTGTCCTGGAACACGACTGTGCTTCGGGGACCGTACAGAGCGTTAAATTTAGGGTTTTGGCCGCCCAAACTGATATATATGCTTGGGGGTGCGCAGCTGAGAAGGGGGGAACCGTAGGAAACATTAGAGAAACACTTTCTAGCCTTAGAAAACATATTTAGATTAGGTTTTTACATAGTTCTTGGAGAGAATTGATGTTCTAGAGTAGATTTTACTGCTTTGAAGTTGTAATTTAGCTACATTCATCTACACATCAGGTTCTATCTTTCTACTTCTACTTCTACTTCTTCTTACTTCTGATTTGTATTGAACTACTATGAATTACTCAATGAATGTGAATTTGATTCTTGTTTCTATTATGTGTGAGTAGATTCTATCTAAGGTTTCGGTAAACCCAATTGTGATACAATGATACTATGCCTATGATTTGAATTATGGAACCCTAATTGTAATTGGGACTCGATTGATTTGGATTGACTATTATATGCTTGAATTAGTTTATAGAATGCTTGAACACCAATCTATCACATATTAGGTATTTAATCGGTGAACTGAAAGGTGAAGATTAAAACCGGAATCCAATAGTTAATTAGGGTTGTCTTAATCACGAAAGTAGTTTAAGATACCCTAGGCTTGAATCAATTAATGGGAACGAGATAACCGATTAGTTGCATTCTATGGTTGGCATAAAGCTTAATGGACCTAGGTTGAGCTAAAAACCATGAAAGTAGGTAATTTGATTAACCTAGGTACGATTGGTAATGCTTGAAAGAGATTGCTAATTAATTTGGGCTAAACCATCCCCAATAATCTAGACAATTGCAATTAGGGGTAAATAACAGTTGTTGAGTATCACAAGCGTGGTGAACCCTAACCCTAGGCTTAGCTTAATTGGTTACTTTGACTTGTTTAATTGCGATATTTGCCCATCAAATTATATCGATTTAGATAGCACTTTTTGTGAGATTCTGGTAATTGGCATTGTTCTCTGTGGGACACGACCCGTACTTGCCGGACTAGCTACAGCTACGCCGTGCACTTGCGGTATTTAGAGAAATTTACCTAACATGCATGGCATAACTGTAGCTAGTCCGACGAGTAGGGATCGTATCCCACAAAGAAAAATGGTCAATTGCTAGACCTATACAAAATATGCTATCTAAATCAATGCAATTCGATGAGAGAGTGTATCACAATTAAGTAAATAAGTAATTCAATTAACAAAAGCCTAGGGTTAGGGTTTACCACCCTTATGATATTCAACAATCAATATGTACCTCTAATTGCTATTACCTAGGTAATTAAGGACGGTTTAGCCTTAATTAACTAATAACATCTTTTAAGCGTTACTAATCGTACTTAGGATAATTCAATTGCCTACTTTCGTGGTTTAGTTTAACTTTGGTCCAGTAAATTCTATGCCAAGCATGGAATGCAATTAATCAGTTTTCTTGTGCCCATTAATTGATTCAATTCCTAAAGAACCTTAAACTACTTTCGTGATTAAGATATCCCTAATTAACTATTAAGTTCTGGTATTAACTTTCACCTTTAAGTTCATCAGGTAATAACCTAAGACGTGACAGATTGGTGATCAGGCATTCTATCAACTCTTAAACATGGACATAATAGTTAATCCTAATTAATCCATAAATAATCACAATTAGGGTTCCACAATTCAATTATCACAATATCATCATATCATAAGTGGGTTTACCGCAACCTTAGATCAATATCTACTCACGCATAATGGATATATAAATCATAATCCAATTCATTAAATAACTCATAAGTGTTCAATACAATCAAAGAGAAAGAATAGAAGTAGAAGTAGAAGTAGAAGTAGAAGTGAAGATGAAAAGATAAAACATGATTGTAGAATGTATTGAATACAAACTTCAATCAATCTAAATTCTACTCTAGATGCATAAAGTAATCACTAATCCTACTTTGAACCTAATCTAATGGTGTTTCTTAAGCTTAAAACTGAGTAAAAGTAAGTCTGTATGAGTGTAGATCGTCCTAGCTGCGTTTCCCCCTGAATATATAACTTTGGCTATTGAAAACCTTAAAAACTGCGGACTATACAAACACGAAGCATAGCCGTGCTTTGTGCTGGACTGGGAGAAAATATGTTCTTTGTACAGAGCACAGCCTGGTCGTGCTTCGTGCAACACCAAGCACGACCTGGCCGTATTTAGGGCTGCCAAGCTCATTTCTTGCCAATTTCTTATGACTTGCCTCATTGCCTCCTCCTCAACATGTTCCAAGTCCATATAGCTCCTTACATGAGTGTTTTCCCTTACTTCTTGTCCTTGTTTGCTCAACTACAAACTTAAAACAAACTAAAGTAGTATCCAAAGTAAAGCATAACCAAAAGCAGGAAAATAATCACAAGTTTACTATTAATTAGGGAAAAAAATATAACCATTAAGCAATCAATTTTTTCTTTTATCAACTCTCCTATGCTTAAAACTTTGCTTGTCCTCAAGGAAATAACATGATATATCAGCAGGAAGGAGAAATATGCATTCAGATTCCAAATGATAGAAAAAATGCAATATAGATAATTCTTCACTTAATCAATATGAACAAAACAGATATATGAATAGACATTTATCAATTAGTCTCCATTCTTCTAAAACTAAACCTAAATTCTCTTATTATATACCTACTTTCATTGTTACCAGCACTAGTAAGGATGAGTTTAAAAACTTATTCTTAAAATTTAAAACAAGCCATTGAAAAAACCAAAAAAGAAGTTTGATATAGAAGGAAAAAACTAGAAAACACTTCAAATGAAATACCAAGTTTGTAAACACGACTTAGCAAAAAAAAAGGTTTTATGAAACCAATCACAAGAAAGTCAACAAGCCAAGTTTTAGATAAAATAAAAAAGCAAGCCTATCTATAAAACCAATAAATTAGAAATGTATAAGAATAATTTTAGAAGAAGACGAGTTCAGCAACTAAGCCAAAATATAAATATGATAAGATAAAAAGAAAGCAAAAATGTAGCCATCCTTTAGGATGTAAAGATGTTCAAAAAAGTGGAAAAACTTAAACAAGGAAGTACGTAAGATGACACCAGAAATTTATCCTAGTTTAGTTCAACCACTAAGCCTACGTCTGGTCCTTAAGCCGCAACTTGAAATTTCAAATATATACCATAAGTTTAAAATGAGTAATTATGAGCCACTATAACACTACAACTCAATAAAGTGGAAAAATAAAGTTGTCATATCCATTACAACTCTTTACAAGAAAACCATATAGGCTTCCACACCTAAACTCATCAAGGTTCCTCTTCTTGACACAATCCTCACAAAACAAAAACATATAGAGTGGAAGGCACAATATCTTTCTTATAGAATGTATGTGTTACAGATTCATTCTATATCATTAAAACAAAAGAAAACAAGAGCTCAAAGATGAATACAAAGATAAAATACGATTTTCCTTTCCATCTAACATTAAAGATACCTGGTATTTATAAGTAAATGAGAAATATAGCCATTAGGTATCATTTTCAATCAAAATCAATTATTTTTTACCACTGTAAGGCTACAAATTTCTTTACCATTTAGCTACTAGGTACCTATTAAAGGCTATAGATGCTTGTTTTCATGGAAAATCCTTGATTTTTAGCTTTCTAGAATGTTTGTAGGCTTTCATTCAAAGATATAGGCACTTGTTATCTTGGAAACTTAAATTCCATAAGCATATAGGTGTCTATTAGATGCTATAGGTTTCTGCTAGTCCTCTTAAGTATTATATTTAAATTTTCAAAAGCCAATAGGTATCCAAATCCGTTAATAAAGTGCATGTTGGTCACTGATTTTCAAAACCCAATAGGTGTCCTGGAACACCAAGCACGGCCAGGCCGTGTTTTGGGCTGTCAAACTTAGAATTTGCTAATTTTTGGTATGTTTCCTCCTTGCTTTCTCCTTAACTTGTTCTAAGTCCTCACAGCTCTTTACATGAATGTTTTCCATTGGTTCTTGGCTTCTTTTGCTCACCTGCAAGTATAAAATCAACCAAAGTAGTATCCAGAGCAAAGCATAACCAAAAGCAGGGGAATAATTACAAGTTTACTTTAAATTAGGGGATAAATTATAATCATTAAGCACTCAAATTTCCCTTTTATCAATTCTATGCTTAAACATTTTCTTGTCCTCAAGCAAATAACATGTCATATCAGTAGGAAGTGGCGAAGATGCATATAAATTCCAAATAACAGATAAATGCAATACAGGAAATTATTCACTTAATCAATGTGCACACAACAAATATATGAATAGACATGTATCTTATAGTCTTTGTTCATATAAGAGTAAACCCAAATTCCTCTATTATATATCTACTTCTATTGTTACCATTGGTTGTATGCATCAAATTTATTTTCAGACACTCAAATAGGTCACCTCATCCTTTAAATCTCCCTAGCTTGCCTTACCGCTTATTTTTATTTTTCTCACTAAAATTCTTTTACTTCTGATCATTTTCTTTTTCTTTCTTTTCTCTTTTTTATTTATTTAACATTTTTTTTATAGAAATATGTAGTGAGTGCATTTTATGCTCTATCTCACTAGGGTAAAAGTATCTAGCTACTTATACTAAGGCCTTTTTGGTGCCTTTAAGGGATACTCAGAGTGAAAAAATTTTGGGATCCATATTCCCTCATTTTTCACCTCTCCCTACCTTTATACTCTCATAGTGTTAAAATCAAACAAGGCATACAATTCACAGCACAATATAAGAGATATTTTTCAAAAATTAGAGGTTCAATACTAGAAGAGAGAGACTAAGATGATAATTACCTATTTCATATCCTATTGTGCAACACATGTTCATGAGTTAAAATTAACCTACAATACATCAATCTATCTCTAAAACAGTAAACTATGTGATTTTGCAATGAAACAAGAGAGATGCAATATATACAGTATATACATGCAAGACTAGAAATTCAACCAGTGAAGCCCACAAACTTAAAGTCTACTCCCCCATGTTTAAATTTGATATTGTCCTTAATGTCAATAACAATGAAAGTGTAGGTAAAGGAAGAAGTAACTTACTTGCTCACTAGTCGTCTGAAGGACGAGGTGGAGGATTCTGGCTTAGGTGCCAACTGAGTAAGGCTTGCGTCAGCAACATGTATGCCAGATTTAAGCAGTGCAGCAATGTGAAATTGAAGCTCAAAGCATGGTCAAAAAGTCCCAAAGTTAAGGAGCATGGGATTTTCAATTTAGTTCAAGGTAAATGGCATATATAGGGTAAAATAATTTAAGTTAACAACCAAGCCATAAATTGCATCAAGTAGAGTAATGACCAAAATTATCTTTCATCAGATTAAGAATGAGCATTCAGGAAAGGTTTTAACTTGTAAAGGGTCTACTCTCAATGCGTTTTACGAAGCTCAACCTAAACCAAAGCAGATAAACTATAGCCAAAATTAATGCCATTTTATATCTCAGGCAGCAGAGTGCAAGTTAGAATAAAAACAATCTAGGAGTAATGCACTAATCAGAGAAAGAAATTGTCTAACAACTTAGGTAATGCAAAAATCTGAAACTAATAGATACTATTCAGCAAACCATAAACTTAAAGGCCAATTTCAAATTCCAAAATGATGTAGGTTATCAATATTTTAGCATATATTCAAAAAGTTCAAACAATGCTCTTGTGCAGATGGAGGCAAATCAAAATCAGAAATCCAATAAATAGGATAATTAGCAACCAACAAGAGCCAGAGAATCAAGCAGGAATTAAGGAAAATATCAGTCTTAAGCTAAATCCAATGATACAATTTCAAATATCAACTAGTAATAGACAACCATAAAGTATCAACTAAAAGTAGAATTTTGTTTCTGGTATAACACAAGTCCAGTGAAATTCTAAACAAGTTGCTCATGCAGTGTAAAGCCAGGAAAAATTGAGATTAACTACTAGAATTAATTCATTAAACTTAGTTTCAACTTTGCTTAATTTAGGTAGATAAGTTCCTAGAAAATATGCAACATTCACTTTCCAAAGTTTGCAAAGAATGTCGAGAGAAACTAGTGTAACTTTTAACAGAAGGTTTTATTCCAATATCCAATGCAGGTTCAGCCAGAAAATGCCAAGAAAAATCAAGATACAACAACTAGTAAGTGACAATTTCAGCTAAACCAGATGTAGACTAAACCAGCTCAGAAAAACAACAAATATGAACCAAAAGTGCAGGATTTCCTATAACCAGATAAACCCAAATCATGCAGATAAATCATCTAGCAAGTCTAACAATAATCAACAAGCAGTCCAACAGTGCCAACAAGCAGGCAAATTGATAACATGGTCAACACTAAGAACTCAAGCAGAGAATTTCCATTCAGAGAAAAGAAATTAAGCCCATTGATTTGATTCCTGTTAAATTAAGAAACCAAATATCAAAAATTCTAACATTCATCTCCAAGGTTGGCCAGAATTTCCCAAGAAAACCAGTTAAACTTTCAACAGAAGTAATGACTAGCAAATTTCAATCCACCAGAATGAATCACAAGTGTAGAGATTTTAGAGCTTACTTAGAGAGCACGATGGATTCGATAAGGGAATGTAGCCACCAGTGAGTGTATCAGTTGCAAGGTGAAGCCATCAACAGGGAGTAGAGAGAACTAGCTGGACACGAGTGATGCAAAGGAAGGAGGTGAGAGCGCAGGGAAAATGTTTTGGGATTGTGTGTGTGGGGGGGGTTGGGCACAGGAATTTGGTTTGGGGGGGAAGTTGCAGAGAGGGAAGGAAATTTTTGATGAGGTAAGGGTTAGCTGGGATTTTGGGTTACTGGGGGAATACGCTGGGTGTAAAGGAGATTTTTTGGGTTTGGAAGAGTTGGGATTTGGGATGGAGGGCACAGGTATAAGGGAATACGCTGGGGGTGTATGTGTGTGGGGCTTCGGATTAGCTGGGAGACGGCGTTGAGAGAGGAAGGAATGGTGGGATATGAGAAAATTTCTGGGTTGGCAATTAAACTGAGAGGGAGAGGGATTAGGGCATGGGCATGGGATTGGGGTGGAGAAGGATGAGGACCACGGGAATGGGTTAAAATTATAAGGAATTTAGTAGGAAAATTAGAGGGAAGAAGGTTGGAAAGGCACAGGGAAAGGGAAGCAGACATGGGTAAGAGCACGGGGAGAAGAAAGAATGAACACGGGTGAAGAAAAGGAAAGAAAAATGGCGATAAAAACTCACCTGGGCCCAAAGCATGGCCATGCTTCGGGCTAGATCCTCAAATTACCTTGAGAAGTAGCTCGTGTTGGCTAGCACGAGGAGGGAGTACTTGCCATAACCCGAAGCACGGCCGTGGTGGGAGACACGGCTTGGCTATGCTTCACGTTGGAATCTCAAAACCTCTGAATTTGGCCCATGTTGAGCAACACAAGCAAGCTGTGTTTACACTAGCCCTGGAGCACAGATGTGTCCTATGAGAGGGCCTACCCGTGCTTGGCACTGGAAGAGCCAAAACCTCCCAAATTTGGCCTGTGCTTGAAGTATGGGCGCGGTGCATGACACGGGTTACCCATGTTACTTGCTGGAATCCATTTTTCTTCAAATTTTGCCTTGGTTTTTGATTCCCTTTAATTTTCCTTAATTATCTTTTTTTTTTCAACCTTGGGGACATGGAAATTTACCTATAAAACATATGGAAACACTCATTAAATTCCTAACCTAAGAAATTAACTAAATTAAAGATAAAAACAAAAACTAAAAGCAAGAAAAAAAAACAAAAAGAAACTTAAAAATTAAAATGTGGGTTGCCTCCCACAAAGCGCTTGTTTAAAGTCATTAGCTCGACTCCTTTTCATGCTTTCCACTCAAGGAGGCTTGAAGAGAGTTTGAATAACTCTCTTTTTAATCCATTGCCCCTTAGTATGATGCTTGAGGCTTTGTCCAATGGCCTTCAAAGTTCCTTTTGGCTCATTCTTTTCTTCCTTAACTCCATTAAGGTTGAGACGAGGTTGCTTAAGTTCTACTTTTGACGTTTGGATTGCCTCCTCAACATCCTATTTTTCTTTTCCCTGTTTATCATAAACAAAAGAACTTTTCACAGAGCATAAATCAAGTAGGTTAGAAGGAGAAAAATTCATGGCATTATCATTCATATTAGGTTTAGGTAAGCCAATCATACAGTAAGATTCATTTAGAGAAGGAGGGTTCATTGTATCATTCAAATTAAATTTTACTTTTTCATTCCTTACATTCAAAGAAAGCTTTCCATATTTTACATTGATGTTTGCACTAGTTGTGGCTAGGAAAGGCCTTCTAAGAATGATGGGATTTTGTCATCTTCCTCCATCTTTAAAATCACAAAATCAACAGGTATATAAAACCAACCGTTAGAGGAACAACCTTTAATATACCTACCGGATGCTTAATGGATCAATCAGCCAAATGAAGAGAAAGAGTGGTAGGCTTCAAGTCTCCTATCTGAAGCTTCTTGCAAACTGAAAAAGGCATGAGGCTCACACTTGCTCCAAGATTACATAAAGCTTTGTCAATCTTCATGTATCCTATAGAGCAAGGAATTGAGAAGCTTCTAGGATTTTTAAGCTTTTGTGGCAGCTTATTTTGAATTAAAGAATTGAACCCCTCTATCAGTGCCACAACATCATGCTCTTCAATTTTTCTCTTATTTGAGAGGATCTCTTTCATGAAATTTACATAAGAGGGCATTTGGGAGATGGCTCTAAGAATGAGATATTAATGTTCAATTTCTTCAAAACATCCAAAAATCTCCCAAACTGCTTTTCTAACTTAGCCTTAACTAATCTTTGAGGAAAAGGGATTGATGTCTTGTAAGGTGTAGGAGACACATAATTTGGCTCTTCTTCCTTCTTTTTCTCTACTTCTGGCTCCTCTTCTCTTCTCTTCTCTTCTCAGATACAACCTAAGGTTCTTCTTCTTTTATCTCTCCTATTCTCTCTGATTCAGCCAATTATTTACCACTTCTCAAGGTAATGGCATTATAGTGCTCTCTAGGGTTCTCAGTCTGGCTTGGAAGTCTGCCAAAGTTCCTATTAGATAGGCTCACTTGCAATGCAATTTGAGTTTCTAGCATCTTACTATGGGTAGCAAGCGAGTGAACCTTAGAGGTTAAATCTTTTATAGCCTCATTCATTGAGTGGCGCTGGGCTCTGAACTCATCATTCTATTTCGTTTGAGTAGTGATGAAATTTTCCATCAGAGCCTCTAGATTTGACTTTGGCTGTGTAGGAAGATTTAATGGCCTCTGATTTTGAAATCCTGGAGGTTGCTTAAAATTATTCTGAGGTTGATTCACATTAGGCTTGTATGAGAAATTAGGGTGATTTCTCTAGCTTGGATTGTAGGTGTTGCTGTAAGGATTATTTCTTTGGTAATTGTTCACAAAACTTACCTGCTCACAATCCTGAGGTGTAGAGTTTCCAAACTGTCATTCATTGGCCATATGACCAACGCCTCCACAAATATCACATCTAGAATATGGAGAAGAGTGGAAGGGAATGCAACTATGCACAGGCCTTGTCCTTCAAAGAATATGGGAACAGTCTCATGCTGATGGCATCAGAAGATACTCTATTTAGCTTCAAGGTGTCACAATCCTCTAGAAAGACTGGAAGATAAAGATTAGGGTCTTCGGTAGGTGACTTGTAACATCCTTAATTTCATTTCTTTTATTAATAAAGATACATAAATATTTAATTAAGGAAATAAAATTTAATAGATAATTTTTAGATATCTAAGGAAATATAATCTTTAGAAATTCTTCACCTTACGTGTATGCATACAAATGTTCTAACATTAATGGAATAGGTAAAGAGAGAAAACTTAAGAGAAAATATTAGAAATAAACATGCTAAAGAAATGTGAAATTCTTGATTAAGGAAGATAAATTTTTATGAAGTAAGTAAAGGTCTTAAAATTTCAAGAAGATTAAATTAGGGTAATTTTTCCTAATTTAAGAGCTAAAGTTACTAAGTTTAGTATCTCCACCACAAATTGGGCTTTCAACTATGGAAATTTCATATAGAGTTTTTCTACTTCACATGAATTTTTAGCAAGCCAATAGGATAGCCCAAGGAAGAAATAAAACATAGACTTGGATTAGGATATAGAAATTGGATTGGTAGCCCAAAAATCATGAAAATGTGATCAAGCCCATTATGAAAGGTATAATTTTAACCAAAGTAAAGAAAATGGGCAAGAATGAGCCCAAACCCAAGAGGAAAAATAAAAATAAAAATTAAAATAAAGTGATGAAATAATGGTGTAATCAAGATTAGGTGACATGGCATTAAGAAAAAAATTTAGCAAGTGGTGTGATATCCTACATTCATAATTTTAGCAAGTGGTATGATAATACATGGCATTAGGAAAAAACATCTATATCTTACACTCATAATTTTATCAAGTGGGTAATAATACATAGGAATATGACAAAACATCCTTATCCTACACAAATAATTTTAGCTAAGCAAGGAAGATTCAAGGGTTGGAAATTTGCCACCTAAAATGGCAAACCTATTATACTTGATTAAGACAAAAGAAAAAGGAAATGAATCCCTAAATCAAAGGGACCTTGTCCCTTATCTTAAGAACATATTACCATAATTTTCAAAATACAGATCTCCTTTTCCTACGCATATCTTGACTAAGGAAGAGGAACACAAGAACATGAGTTGTTTTTTTTCCAAAAAAAAAAAATCAACCAAGTGCTTCCTAATTGTGATAAGGTAGACCCATGATCATGAAATGTGAATTATTTGATACTCTATTTAAGCAAAACCCACACTTATAACATTATAATTTCATCCAAGTGAGGGAGAGGAAAAAATAGAAGCAAGGTAGAGTGAGGAAAGGAGAGAAAGAAAGGAAGAAAAAGGAAAGAGAAGTCAAGAGGATTAAGTGCTCAAGGTAAGTTTAACAATATTTCTTTTTGAAGAAAGGTTTTGAAATTTGCAACATCTTTGTGGGATTTTGACCTTAGAACTTTGATGATTGGTCATGGATGTTACTTTAACATGTTACATATTATGTATGTTTGAATACTTGGGCTTGTGCAGATAGTTTTGCATAGGTATGGCTATGGGTGGCAAAATTTTAAGCTTCTATTTTTAAAAGACTAGGAAGAATCGATAAGGAATTTAAATAAATGGTTATCTTAATAATTATATCTATATGTGTCACGGATATTTAACCACTAGAATCACTCAATTTAGAGTCCATATGAGGTAGATATGATCCAATTAGTAAACAATGGTCAGAAAATGGTTAATCAGGGAAGAATATGTTAGGATAGCTTCTGTGTTTTAATTTCTAGGAACATTCTCTAGCGAATTAAAATAAATGGTTAACATAACAATTATATCTGTATGTGTCATGGATTTTTAGCCACTGGAATCACTCAATTTGGAATTCTTATGTGGGAGATATGGATATATTAGAAAGTAGAGGTCAAAATCTACCTGAGAAGAAATCTCATGTATAATAAGGGAGTAATATCGCCATGATTCCTTAATCTTTCGCTAAACGGTTCAACAAAATAGTTTTATATACTTGTTTTATGTTTAAATTGACACCAAGATCACCTAAATCTGAGTTAAAATAGGGGAGTTATGCTCTGGTTAATAAGAGAAGGTTAGATAGATTGAAAACCTGCATCAAGAAAATAATGAAATAAAAATAATATTTAAAAAAGAAAAAGAATCTTATAAATGAAAATAATAAATGACAAGTATATTCCATAGCCATTGTCCTTGCATGAATTTCTTACCATCTTAAGTGTGAAATTTTGACATGAAAATATTTAATAAAGTGATATTTGAAATGGTTATGTTCATGACATGGATACCAATGATTTTTGGTAATAATTATATTTTGATGAACATACTTGTTATTGAAATCATATTTTTGGCTATTAATGTGAAAAGAAAAGAAATAAGTACGGTCACATGGCAATCCATGTGGTGCACCAGTAGGGGACGCCCTACCAACGGTTATGATTATGTTAATGAGAAAAGAAAGAGGTTAGCCATGTCGGACGGAGCGATAAAAGCCCGTATTGGAGAGTAGAAAATACTCATCCTAACCGAGGTAGCTTGATATGAGAATAAATTGATAATCATCATATGATATTCTGAAAATAGTTAATCATGTCATACATGTCATTACTGTACAATTTTCATGTGCATAAATAAAGTGCATTCATATGACCAAAGATATTTGTTGTAGTTTATATAGATGAACATGACGTGTTGAACTATATTGATGATAATTTATTGTTGAAGTTACTGGGATTTAATTCTCACTATATTTCCATGTCATGTTCAGAAAATTAGTTATGCATATTTTTCTATGGCTCTGCCTTTTAGTGCACGTTGGATCGAGTTACTCTATGATGGGCAAATCCCATAAATAAATAAAATGTTTGTGGTCGAGTTGGCTCAGAGCTTGGTGAAGGTGCAACCACTCACACCTATATCTCCAGAATTGGTCAACTAGAATAAATAAACTATAGATATTTATGTGTTTGATATGTTGTACGTACGTTTTGATTAATGACGCATATGTGAACTCTATATTGTATAATAATAATAAAATAAAAAGTTACATTATTGGTATCAAAGCAGGTCGATCCTAGATGGCCAGTGGGTAGATGGTTATTTGAATTGATCTTATAGTGTCTTGAGTATGTTTGTGGTTGTGTTGTGTAGGGGATCAGTGAATTCATATAGGTAAGAAATTACTAGTGTTTCCTATCTATATGCCGAGGTGGTGTTATGACTGCTGTTAAATATTTTTGAAACTAACTATTGGGCTTGATCACCTCATTAGCAGCATAACTTTATTTTTGCCACAGTAGGAAATGGCACCACCAAGGAGGAATCCGGCAAACAATGCGGAGAAAACCCTGCACAACCTTGCCATGGCAATTTGAGACCAGGTCACGACCACCAATCAAATTCTACGATACCTCTAGAATGCTAATAACTCGAATAGTAAGAATGGTGTTAATAATCGGATGGCAGGGAATGATAACGGCATATCTGAGTTCCTAAGGATTTGACCATCTTGTTTTCAAGACGACTTTAACCCAATTGTAGCTGAAAGGTGGTTAAGGAAACTAGAGAAAATATTTGAAGTGATAGGTTATACTGAGGAGTAGCAAGTTATCTTTATTGTATATATGCTGAAAGATGAAGCATAATACTGGTGGCGTGGAGCTAAAGAACTTTTAAGTCACCAGGGAAGGCAGATCACCTGGTAGGTGTTTAAAAACACCATTTTAGAAAAGTACTTCCCACGTACTGTGCGAGCAGAGAAGGAGATTGAATTTCTCCAACTCAGACAAGGCAACATGACCATAGACCAATACATCACGAGGTTCGAGGAGTTGTCTAAGTTCTCCTCTTACCTACGATTTAACCCTGATGAAGCATGGAAGGCTATTAAATTTGAAGCAGGATTGAACCCGAAGATAAGGAATGCTGTTGTAGCTATGGAGACTAGGGAGTTTGTACCTCTGATAAATAAATGCAGACTCTTGGAAAAGAGCTTGAAGGCAGTGAAGGACGAGAAACAAAGACAAAATTTTTGGAAACGGAAGAATGGTCCACAAAACTCTGGCATAAATGTTAGAGGAAAAGGACAGGGTACTGGCAACAGGCCAATGACTGCAAGTCCCCAACCCTTCCAACAGAAATTTTCCACAGTCAAGTGTACTAAGTGTGGACGTATGCATGGTAATTGCCTATGTTACATAGGATTAGATGTTTGTTTCAATTGCAGGCAAAAGGGTCATTTTGCAAAGAACTGTCCACAAAATTTGGGGAAAAAGCCAGAACAGAAGCCTTAAGTGAAAGGAAGGGTTTTCACCTTGAACAGCCAAGAGGTAACTCAATCCCCCAAAATGATCCAAGGTACATGCTACATCTATGGATTTGCTCTTTTGGTGTTGTTTGACTCTGGTGCTAATTATTCATTTATATTAGAAGAATGTATTAGGAAGCTTCAGTATCCTATTTCTGAAACCCCCTATGAGCTATCTGTAGTAACTCCCACGAGGGAAAGAGTCTTAACTTCTTCTATATGTAAAGACTGTTAGGTCACTATTCAAGAGAAAATTTTTTCTATAGACCTCGTTTGTCTACCTTTAAAAGGTATTGATGTCATTCCAAGGTTAGATTGCATGTCTAGAAATCGAGTCTTGCTGAATTGTTGCAACAAGACCATTGAATTTCTACCTCCTACTTCAGAAAAGGAGATGCAGTTATTGATACTTAATGCCAATCAAGTCAATAGGGAGTTGAAGAATGGAGTACTTGGATAAATTCTCTTGCACTTATCAAATCTAGAAGTTGAACCGAAGCTTGATGAAATTCCAATAGCCAACGAGTTTCCTGAAGTATTTCTACCAGATATTCCAGGTTTACCTCCCAAGAGAGAGATAGAGTTTTCTATTGATCTTTTACTTGGAACAGGGCCTATTTCTATTGCACCTTATAGAATGGCCTCGAAGGAACTACAGGAACTCAAGAAACAGTTGGAGGAATTTAGATAAGCAATTCATTAGACCAAGTGTATCACCATGGGGAGCTCTTGTATTGTTTGTTATGAAGAAAGACGAAAACTTGAGAATATGCATAGATTACAGACAGCTGAATAAGGTGACTATAAAAAATAAGTATCCTCTCCCTAGAATAGATGATTTATTAGATCAACTGAAAGGAGCCTCCATCTTTTCTAAAATTGACTTGAGATCGAGATACCATCATATTAGGATCAAGGAGGAGGATGTACCAAAAACAACCTTCACTAAGTATGGGCACTATGAGTTTCTCATAATGCCTTTTGGGTTGTCAAATGCAACTGCAATTTTCATGGATTACATGAATCGCATTTTTCAACCCTACCTAAATTAATTTGTGGTCGTATTTGTAACATCCCTAATTTCATTTCTTTTATTGATAAAAGTACATAAATATTTAATTAAGGAAATAAAATTTATTAGACAATATTTTAGATATCTAAGGAAATATAATCCTTAGAAATTCTTCACCTTATGTATATGCATAGAAAATGTTTCTAACATTAAGAGAACAAATAAAGAGGGAAAACCTAATAAGAAAAAGAATTGGAAATAACATACTAAAGAGATGCAAAATTCTTGGATAAGGAAGATAAATTTTTAGAAACAAGTAAAGGCCTTAAAATTTCAAGAACATTGGATTAGGGTAATTTTTCCTAATTCAAGAACTAGAGTTACTAAGTTTAAAATCTTTACCCATACATTGGTCTTTTACCTATGGACACTTCATATAGAGTTTTTCCACTTCACATAAGTTTCTAGCAAGCCCATTGGATAACCTAAGCAAAAAATAAAACATAGACTTAGACTAGGATATAGTAATTGGACCAATAGTTCAAAAATTATGAAAATGTGACCAAGCCCTCCAAAAAAGGTAGAATTTTATGCAAAGCAAAGAAAATGGATAGGAATAAGCCCAAATCCAAGAGGAAAAATAAAATAAAATAAAATAGGTGATGATATAATAATGTAATAATAAGAAATATTATGTTACATGGCATTCAGACAAAAATTTAGCAAGTGGTATGATTCTACATTCATAATTTTGGCAAGTGGCATGATAATACAAAGCTTTAGGACAAAAACATCTATATCCTACACTCATAATTTTAGCAAGTGGTATGATAATACATGGCATTAGGACAAAACATTCCTATCCCACACAAATAATATCAACCAAATAATGGAGATTCAAGGGCTACAAATTTGCCACCTAAAAAGGCAAAACTATCATACCTGTTTAAGACAAAAGAAAATGGAAATGAATCCCTAAATCAAAGGGACCTTGTCCCTTATCTTAAGAACATATCATCATAATTTTCAAAATACAAATCTCCTTTTCCTATGCATATCGTGACTAAGGAAGAGGAATACAAGAACATAAGTTGTTTGTTTTCCAAAAATTCAACCAAGTGTAATCTAATTGTGATAAAGTAGACCCATGATCATGAAAGGTGAATTATTTGGTGGTCTATATAAGAAAACCCACCTTTACAACATTAGAATTTTGTCCAAGTGAGGGAGAGGAAAACTAGAAGCAAGGTAGAGTGAGTAAAGGAGAGGAAGAAAGGAAGAAAGAGGAAGGAGAAGTCTAGGGGACTAAGTGCTCCAGGTAAGTTTAACAATATTTCTTTTTGAAGAAAACTTTTGAAACTTATAATATTTATATGAGATTTTGATCTTAAAACTTTGATGATTGGTCATGGATGTTGCTATATCATGTTACATATTGATCTTGCATGTGATGTATGTTTGAATACTTAGACTGGTATAGAAAGTTCTGCATAGGTATGGCTATGGGTGGCAAAATTTTAGGCTTCTGTGTTTTAATTTCTGGGAATTATCTGTAGGGAATTAAAATAAATAGTTAACATAAGAATTAAAGATATATGTGTCACGGATTTTTCGCCATTGTAATAATTCAATTTCGAGTCCATATGAGGAATATATGAGTCGATTACTAGTCAAAGGTCAGAAAATGGTTCATTAGGGAAGAATATGTGAGGATAGTTTCTGTATTTTAATTTTTGGGAATTATCTGTATGGAATTAAAATAAATGGTTAACATAAGAATTATAGCTATGTGTGTCATGGATATTTAGCCACTGGAATCATTCCATTTGGAGTCCATATGAGAGAGATATAAGCCGATTAGTAGTCAAAGGTCAGAAAATGGTTCGTCAGGGAAGAATATGTTACGATAGCTTTTAAATTTTAATTTCTGAAAATTATTTGTATGGTATTAAAAAAATGGTTAACATAATAATTATATCTATGTGTGTCATGGATTTTTAGCCACTGGAATAATTCAATTTGGAGTCCATATGAGAAAGATATAAGCCGATTAGTTGTCAAAGGTCAGAAAATGGTTCATCAGGGAAGAATATGTTAGGATAGCTTATGTTTTTTAATTTTTGGGAATTATCTGTATGGAATTAAAATAAATGTTTAACATAATAATTATAGCTATGTGTGTCATGGATTTTTATCCACTATAATCATTCAATTTGGAGTCCATATGAGAGAGATATGAGCCGATAAGTAGTCAAAGGTTAGAAAATGGTTCATCACGGAAGAATATGTTAGGATAGCTTATGTATTTTAATTTTTGGGAATTATCTGTATGGAATTAAAATAAATGGTTAAAATACGAATTATAGATATGTGTGTCATGGATTGTTAGCCACTAGAATCACTCAAGTTGGAGTCCATATGAGGTAGATATGTGCCGATTAGTAAGCAATGGTCAGAAAATGGTTAATCCAGGAAGAATATGTTAGGATAGTTTCGGTGTTTTAATTTCTGGAAACATTCTATAAGGAATTAAAATAAATCGTTAACATATGAATTATAGATATATGTGTCAAAGATTTGTAGCCACTGGAATCACTTAATTTGGAATTCTTATGAGGGAGATATTGATAGATTAGTAGATAGAGGTCAAAACCTATTGGAAAAGAAATAACCTCACCTTGATTTCTTAATATTTCGCTACAATGTTCAACATAATAGTTTAAGATAATTGTTTTATCTTGAAATTGACACCAAGATCACCTACATTAGAGTTTAATTAAGGGAGTTATGCTCTGATTAGTAAGAGAATGTTAGATAGGATGAAAACCTACATCAAGAAAATAAAGAAATAAAATTAATATTTAAAAAAAGAAAATGAATCCTATGAATGAAAATAATAAATGACTGGTATAGCCATAGCCATTGCCATTGTATGAACTTCTTACCATCTTAAGTGTAAAATTCTGACATAGAAATATTTTATAAAGTGATATTTGAAATGGTTATGTTCATGGCATGATTACCAATGATTTATGGTAATAGTTATACTTTGATGAACATACTTGTTATTGAAAGCATAATTTTGGCTATCATTGTGAAAAGAAAAGAAATGAAATGAGCACAGTTACATGGCAATCCGTGTGGTGCACCAATATGGGACGCCCTACCAACGGTTATGATCATGTTAATGAGAAAAGAAAGAGAAAGTGGGCCATGTCGGACGGAGCGAGAAAAGCCCGTACCGGAGAGTAGAAAATACTCACCCTGACCGGGGTAGCTTGATATGAGAATAAATTGATAGTCATCATATGATATTTTGAAAATAGTTAACCCTGTCATACATGTTATTATTGTACGAGTCTCATGTGCATATATATAGTGCATTCATGTGACCAAAGTTATTTTCTGCAGTTTATACAGCTAAACATGACATGATGAGCTATATTGATGATGATTTATTGTTGAACTTACTGGGATTTAATTCTCACTATATTTCCATATCATGTTTAGAAAATTAGTTATGCATATTTTTCTATAGCTCTGGCTTTTAGTGCATGTTGGATCGAGTACTTTATGTTGGGCAGATCCCAGAAGCAAATAAAATATTTGTGGTCAAGTTGGCTTAGATCCCGGTGAAGGTGCAACCACCCGTACCTGTATCTCCAGAATTGGTCAACCAGAATAAATAAGATGTAGATTTTTATGTGTTTGATATGTTGTACGTATGTTTTGATTAATGACATGTATGTACACTCTGTATTTTATAAATTAAATAAATATTATATTGGGTTAAGTTGTAACGAGGTAATAACTTCATGGTATTTTTTTAAAAAATTGATACTTAAATGGAGTTGTTACAGTATTCATTGATGACATCTTGATATATTCTAAGAGTGAGAAAGAACATGAACAACATCTTTGAATCGTGATGTAAGTGCTGAAAGAGAAAAAGTTGTATGCCAAATTGGAAAAGTGTGGATTTTGGCTGTCAGAGGTAAAATTTCTCGGACATGTCATTTCCAATAAAGGGGTAGCCGTAGACCCTAGCAAGACGGAAGTAGTGATTCAGTGGGAAAAACCAAAGACGGTTACAGAAGTAAGAAGTTTCTTGGGTTTGACAGGATATTACAGGAGGTTTATACAAAAATTCTCTCGTATAGCCTTGCCATTGACTAAATTGACCAGGAAGGGAAGTCCTTTCAAATGGACTAATCAATGTGAAGCTAGTTTCTAGGAGCTTAAAACAAAATTGACCACTCTTCCTATTTTAATTATTTCAGACTCCACAGGACATTTTGAAGTATATAATGACGCTTCAAAGAAAGGGCTAAGGTGTCTGCTAATGCAAGACAAGAGGGTAGTTGCTTACGCTTCTAGGCAACTCAGACCTCATGAAGGAAATTATCCAACCCATGATCTTGATATATGCAACGGTGGTATTTGCCTTAAAGATTTGACGACACTATTTATATGGTGCAACATTTGAAGTATACTGTGATCATAAGAGTCTTAAGTACCTTTTTTATCAGAAAGAGTTAAATATGAGGCAACGAAGATGTGTAGAGTTTCTTAATGACTACAAGTTTGAGAAAAAGTATCATCCAGGAAAGGAGAATGTTGTAGTTGATGCCTTAAGTCGAAAATCTCTACACATGGGTCATATGATGGTGTATGAGATGCAGATGCTAGAGGAGTTTTGAAATTTAAAGCTTGCCGCTACTCTTACTCCGAAAAAGCTAATCATTAATGGTTTAAGTATAGGGTGTGACCTTAGAGCCCAGATCAAAGAGGCTCAAGCTCACGACCAATACTTACATGATTATAAAGATTAAAGTAATTTTTCTGTCATGGAAGATGGATCAATCATGTATCAGGGAAGGATTTGTGTCCCTGAAGAACGAGAGTTGAGAACTAAGATCCTGTAAGAAGCGCATAAGAGAAAATACACAGTCCATCTTGGATGCACTAAAATGTACCAGGATTTAAAGAGGATGTATTGGTGGCCAGGGATGAAAAATGACACTGCCGAGTTTGTGGCGAAATGTCTCATTTGTCAGAAGGTGAAGGTGAAGCATCAAAAGCCAGCATGATTTTTGAAACCTCTTGAGATCCCTAAATGGAAATAGGAGAATATTTCGATGGACTTTGTCAGGGGTTTACCCAAGACTTCTGTTAGACATGACTCTATCTAGGTAATAATTGATAGATCAACCAAATCTACTCATTTTTTGCCCATAAAAATTAACTATTAACTTGATAAATTAGCCCAATTATACGTCCAAGAAATAGTTAGACTGCATAGAATTCCCTTAAATATCGTTTCTAATAGAGATATGAGATTCACATCAAGGTTTTGGAAGGCGTTGCAGGAAGCTTTTCGTACCCAGTTGCGGTTTAGTACTGCCTACCATCCTCATACTGATGGGCAGACAAAACGGACCATTCAATCCCTAGAAGATATGTTGAGGGCCTGTATGATAGAGTGAGGTAAAGGATGGGATAAGTACCTACCTTCCTTTAGTAGAGTTTGTTTATAATAATAGCTATCACTCTAGTATTAAGATGTCCCCTTATGGAGCTTTATACGGTAGGAAGTGCTAATCTCTACTATGTTGGTTTGAGGTAGGAGAAAAGAACTTGATGGGTCCTGATCTAATTCAACAAACCACTGAACAAATCAAGATGATACAAGACAAAATACTTACAGCTCAGAGTCAACAAAAGAGTTACTATGATAAGAGACATAGACCTCTAGAGTTTGAGGAAGGAGACCATGTATTTCTGAAACTTTCCCTGTAACAACTCCATTTAAGTATTAATTTTTTTTAATTATGTATCAACCTTTTATTTTATTATTATTATACAATATAGAGTTTACATACATGTCATTAATTAAAACATACGTACAACATATCAAACACATAAAAATCTACATCTTATTTATTCTAGTTGACCAATTCCGGAGATATAGGTGCGGGTGGTTGCACCTTCACCGGGATCTAAGCTAACTCGACCACAAACATTTTATTTACTTATGGGATCTGCCCAACATAAAGTACTCGATCTAACGTGCACTAAAAGCCAGAGCCATAGAAAAAGCTGTATAATTAATTATTTGAACATGATATGGAAATATAGTGAGAATTAAATCCCAGTAAATTCAACAATAAATCATCATCAATATAGCTCATCACGTCATGTTCAGCTGTATAAACTACAACAAATATCTTTGGTCACATGAATGCACTATATCTATGCACATGAGAATCGTATAGTAATGACATGTATGACAGGATTAATTATCTTCATAATATCATATGATGACTATCAATTTATTCTCAAATCAAGCTACTCCGGTCAGGGTGAGTATTATCAACTCTCCGATACGGACTTTTCTCGCTCCGTCTGACATGGCCCACTTTCTATTTCTTTTCTCATTAAGATGATCATAACCGTTGGTAGGACATTCCTTACTGGTGCACCACACGAATTGCCATGTGACCGTGCTCATTTCTTTTCTTTTCACAATGATAGCCAAAAATATGCTTTCAATAACAAGTATGTTCAACAAAATATAACTATTACCAAAAATCATTGGTAATCATGTCATGAACTTAACCATTTCAAATATCACTTTATAAAATATTTCCATGTCAAAATTTCACACTTAAGATGGTAAGAAGTTCATACAATGGTAATGGCTATGTCATATACTAGTTATTTATTATTTTCATTTATAAGATTCTTCTTCTTTTTTACATATTAATTTTATTTCTTTATTTTCTTGATGCAGGTTTTCATCCTATCTAATCTTCTCTTACTAATCAGAGCATAACTCCCTCAATTTAACTCTGATTTAGGTGATCTTAATATCAATGTCAAGATAAAAAAATTATCTAAAACTCTTATGTTGAATAGTTGAACGAAATATTAAGATATCATGTTGATATTACTCCCTCAAAGAACATGTTATTTCTTCTCGGGTAGGTTCTGACCTCTACCTACAAATCTATACATATCTCCCTCATAATAATTCCAATTTAAGTGATTCCAGTGGCTATAAATCCTTGACACATATATCTATAATTATTATGTTAATCATTTATTTTATTTCCCTACAGAATGTTCCCAAAAATTAAAACACTGAAGCTATCCTAACATATTCTTCCCTAATTAAGCATTTTCTGACCATTTTTTACTAATCGGACCATATCTACCTCCTATGGACTCCAAATTGAGTGCTTTTAGTGGCTAAAAATCCACGACACATATAGCTATAATTATTATGTTAACCATATATTTTAATTACCTACAGAATATTTCCAGAAATTTAAAACTAGAAGCTATCCTAACATATTCTTCCCTGATTAACCATTTTCTGACCATTGCTTACTAATCAAACAATATCTACCTCATATAGACTCCAAATTGAGTGATTCCAGTGCATAAAATTCCGTGAGACATACATCTACATTTTTCATGTTAACCATTTGTTTTAATTCCTTACCAATTTTTCCCAAAATGTTAAAAACAGAAGCCTAATAGTTTGCCGCCCATAGCCATATCTATGCAGAACTATGTACACCAACCTAAGTATTCAAACATACATAATATGTAACATGATATAGCAACATCCATGACCAATCATTAAAGTTCTAAGATCAAAATCTAATATAACAAAACTTTTCTTCAAAAATAAATATTGTTAAACTTACCTGGAGCACTTAGTCCTCTAGAGTTCTCCTTCCTCTTTTTTCCTTTCTTCCTCTCCTTTCCTCACTCTACCTTGCTTCTATTTTTCCTCTCCCTCACTTGGACAAAAATTCTAATGTTGTAAGGGTGGGTTTTGCTTAAATAGACCATCAAATAATTCAACTTTCATTATCATGGATCTACCTTATCACAATTAGGATACACTTGGTTGAATTTTTGGAAAACAAAAAACTTATGTTCATGTCTTCCTCTTCCTTAGTCAAGATATGCATAGAAAAAGGAGATTTTTATTTTGAAAAT
The DNA here is from genome assembly GCA_037074535.1 of Gleditsia sinensis. Lineage (NCBI taxonomy): Eukaryota > Viridiplantae > Streptophyta > Magnoliopsida > Fabales > Fabaceae > Gleditsia > Gleditsia sinensis. Next base: position 39,173,814 of record CM073469.1, on the reverse strand, counting down.
TATGATAATATGTTTCTAAGATAAGGGACAAGGTCCCTTTGATTTAGGGATTCATTTCCTTTTTCTTTTTTCTTAATCAAGTATGATAGGTTTGCCTTTTTAGGTGGCAAATTTCTAACCCTTGAATCTCCATTATTTGGTTGAAATTATTTGTGTGATAGGAATGTTTTGTCCTAATGCCATGTATTATCATACCACTTGCTAAAATTATGAATGTAGGATATCACACCACTTGCTAAATTTTTGTCTTAATGCCATGTCACCTAATCTTGATTACACCATTATTTCATCACTTTACTTTTATTTTTATTTTTATTTTTCCTCTTGGGTTTGGGCTCATTCTTGCCCATTTTCTTTACTTTGGTTAAAATTCTACCTTTCATAATGGGCTTGGTCACATTTTCATGATTTTTGAGCTACCAGTCCAATTTCTATATCCTAGTCCAAGTTTATGTTTTATTTCTTCATTGGGCTATCCTATTGGCTTGCTAAAAATTTATGTGAAGTAGAAAAACTCTATATGAAGTGTCCATAAGTGAAAGGCCAATTTATAGGTGGAGATACTAAACTTAGTAATTTTTGCTCTTCAATTAAGAAAAATTACCCTAATCTGATCTTCTTGAAATTTTAAGACCTTTACTTACTTCACAAAAAAGTATCTTCCTTACCTAAGAATTTCACCTTTCTTTAGCATGTTTATTTCTAATATTTCCTCTTAGGTTTTCTTTCTTTACCTATTCCATTAATATTAGAACATTTCTATATATACACGTAAGGTGAATAATTTCTAAGGATTATATTTCTTAGATATCTAAAAATTGTCAAATAAATTTTATTTCTTTAATTAAATATTTATGTACCTTTATCAATAAAAGAAATGAAATTATTGATGTTACTTTGAATACTTTTGTACTTTCATTAATACATAAAACAAAATTAGGGATGTTACATTCCCCGACTACTGGAGTTGGTAGGTCTTTCAAAACTAGAAAGCTAAGTCTGCAATTTTTTGGACCCTATTAGATTTTGAAGAAAGTGGGGACGTTAGCATATCAAGTTGCCCTCCCACCTAATTTGTCCAACCTGCATAATGTTTTCCATGTATCATAGTTGCGGAAGTATGTTCTAGATTCTTCACATATAATACGGGATGAACCAATCCAAATAAAGGAGAACATGACATACAAGCTAGTACCTGCATCCATATTGGACATCGACATGAAGCAACTGAGAAATAAAACCATTCCCCTGGTTAAGGTGTTATGGGAAGGTTTGACTCCAGAAGAAGCAACTTGGGAACTGGAAGAAGTCATAAGGAAGAAATATCTGCAATTGTTCTTATTAGGTAATTTCATTTAGGGGGAGAGAAATGTAACATCCTTAATTTTGTTTCTTTTATTAATAAAGATACATAAATATTTAATTAAGGAAATAAAATTTAATACAATTTTTAGATATTTAAGGAAATATAATCCTTAGAAATTCTTCAACTTACATGTATGCATAGAAATGTTCTAACATTAATGGAATAGGTAAAGAGAGAAAATCTAAGAGGAAATATTAGAAATAAACATGCTAAAGAAAGGTGAAATTCTTGAGTAAGGAAGATAAATTTTTATGAAGTAAGTAAATGTCTTAAAATTTCAAGAAGATTGGATTAGGGTAATTTTTCCTAATTTAAGAGCTCAAGTTACTAAGTTTAGTATTGCTACCCATAAATTGGGCTTTCACTTATGGACACTTCATATAGAGTTTTTTTTACTTCACATGAAATTTTAGCAAGACAATAGGATAACCCAAGGAAGAAATAAAACATAGACTTAAACTAGGATATAGAAATTGGACCGGTATCTCAAAAATCATAAAAATGTGATCAAGCCCATTATGAAAGGTATAATTTTAACCAAAGTAAAGAAACTGGGCAAGAATGAGCCCAAACCCAAGAGGAAAAATAAAAACAAAATAAAAATAACGTGATGAAATAATGGTGTAATCAAGATTAGGTGACATGACATTAAGACAAAAATTTAGCAAGTGGTGTGATATCATACATTCATAATTTTAGCAAGTGGTCTGATAATACATGGCAGTAGGAAAAAACATCTATATCCTACACTCATAATTTTAGCAAGTGGGTAATAATACATAGCATTATGACAAAACATCCTTATCCTACCCAAATAATTTTAGCTAAGCAAGGAAGATTCAAGGGTTGGAAATTGGCCACCTAAAAAGGCAAACCTATCATACTTGATTAAGACAAAAGAAAAAGGAAATGAATCCCTAAATAGAAGGGACCTTGTCCCTTATCTTAAGAACATATTATCATAATTTTCAAAATACAAATCTCCTTTTCCTACGCATATCTTGGCTAAGGAAGAGGGAGACAAGAGCATGAGTTTTTTATTTTCCAAAAACAAAATCAACCAAGTGCATCCTAATTGTGATGAGGTAGACCCACGATCATGAAAGTTGAATTATTTGATAGTCTATTTAAGCAAAACCCACCCTTATAACAATATAATTTCGTCCAAGTGAGGGAGAGAAAAAAATAGAAGCAAGGTAGAGTGAGGAAAGGAGAGGAAGAAAGGAAGAAAGATGAAGGAGAAGTCTAGAGGATTAAGTGCTCAAAATAAGTTTAATAATATTTCTTTTTGAAGAAAAGTTTTGAAATTTGCAACATCTTTGTGAGATTTTGACCTTAGAACTTTGATGATTGGTCATGGATGTTACTTTATCATGTTACATATTATGTATGTTTGAATACTTGGGTTGGTGTAGATAGTTCTGCATAGGTATGGCTATGGTTGGCAAAATTTTAAGCTTCTTTTTTTAAACTTCTGGGAAGAATCAGTAAGGAATTTAAATAAATGGTTAACATAATAATTATAGCTATATGTGTCACAGATATTTAGCCACTAGAATCACTCAATTTGGTGTCCATATGAGGTAGATATGGTCCGATTAGTAAGTAATGGTCAGAAAATGGTTAATCAGGGAAGAATATGTTAGGATAACTTATGTGTTTTAATTTCTGGGAACATTCTATAGGGAATTAAAATAAATGGTTTGCATAACAGTTATAGCTATATGTGTCATAGACTTTTAGCCACTGGAATCACTCAATTTGGAATTCCTATGAGGGAGATATGGATATATTAGTAAGTTGATGTCAGAATCTACCCGAGAAGAAATATCCTGTATATTGAGGGAGTAATATCATCATGATTCCTTAATCTTTCACTAAACTGTTCAACATAATAGTTTTAGATAATTGTTTTATCTTTAAAGTGACACCAAGATCATCTAAATCTGAGTTAAAATGGGGGAGTTACACTCTGTTTAATTAGAGAAGGTCATATAGGATGAAAACCTGCATCATGAAAATAATGAAATAAAAATAATATTTAAAAAAAAAGAATCTTATAAATGAAAATAAAAAATGACTAGTATATGCCATAGCCATTGCTATTGCATGAATTTCTTACCATCTTAAGTGTAAAATTTTGACATGGAAATATTTTATAAAGTGATATTTGAAATGGTTATTTTCATTATATGAATACCAATGATTTTTTGTAATAATTATATTTTGATGAACATACTTGCTATTGAAATCATATTTTTGGCTATTATTGTGAAAAGAAAAGAAATGAGCACGGTCACAAGGCAATCCGTATGGTGCACTAGCAGGGGACGCTCTACCAACGGTTATGATTAGGTTAATGAGAAAAGAAAGAGAAAGTGTGCCATGTCAGACGGAGCAAGAAAAGCCCGTACCAAAGAGTAAAAAATACTCACCTTGACCGAGGTAGCTTGATATGATAATAAATTGATAGTCATCATATGATATTTTGAAAATAGTTAATCCTGTCATACATTTCATTACTGTACAATTTTCATGTGCATAGATAAAGTACATTCCTATGACCAAAGATATTTGCTGTAGTTTATACATATGAACATGACTTGTTGAGCTATATTGATGATAATTTATTATTGAACTTATTGGGATTTAATTCTCATGATAATTCCATGTCATGTTCAGAAAATTAGTTATGCAGATTTTTCTATGGCTCTGGCTTTTAGTGCGTGTTGGATCGAGTTACTCTATGATGGATAGATTCTAGAAACAAATAAAATGTTTGTGGTCGAGTTGGCTCAGATCTCGGTGAAGGTGAAACCACTCACACCTGTATCTCCAAAATTGGTCAACTAGAATAAATAAGATGTGAACTCTATATTGTATAATAATAATAAATAAAAAAGTTGTTACATGACCCTCCAAATTGATTCTGTTGAACCATCTGCAAAAGAGAAGGCTTCAACTCAAAGTTGTTAGCCTCAACAATTGGTCTGACAATGCTTGTATTCAGGATATAAGTATTCGGGGCAGTGAAATCTTTATGAGATTTATTATCTCTTTCCCCCTTGGTAGGTGCAGAATGTTCTTGTTGCTTTCTTCTTCTTCTACTTCGTAGTGTGCGTTCAGTTTCTAGATCAAATTCAGCAAAGAGTTCACGACCTCTTCGCATAAAATAGCTGCACACCTACAAAAGAAGAAAATAGGTGAAAATCAACAAGACAAAATATGTAGGAAAATAAAAATAAAAATGATCTAGTTTAGCTATTTTGCAAAGTATCTAATATTGACTATTGTTCCATGGCAACGGTGCCAAAAACTTGTTGTGTGTGTTTTGTAAATAACAATAAGCGCACGGCGTAGCTGTAGCTTGTCCGACGAGTACGGGTCGTATCCCACAGAGAATAATGGTCAATTACTAGACTTTACGAAGTATGCTATCTAAATCGATATAATTCGATGAGAGTTTGTCACAATTAAACTAATAAATAATCCAATTAATAAAAGCATAGGGTTATGGTTTACCACACTTATGATATTCAACAACCAATATGTACCTCTAATTGCAATTATGTAGATTATTAGGAATATTTTAGCCTTAATTAGCTAGCAACATCTTTCAAGCGTTACTAATCATACCTAGGTTAATATAATTGCCTACTTTCATAGTTCTTAGCACAACCTAGGTCCAGTAAGTTCTATGCCAACCATGTAATACAATTAATTGGTTTTCTCTTGCCCACTAATTGATTCAATTCCTAGAGAATCTTAACATACTTTCATGATTAAGATATCCCTAATTAACTATTAGGTTCTGGTATTAACTTTCACCTTTCAGTTCTTCAGTTAATATCCTAAGACGTGATAAATATTGGCTAGACATTCATCAACTCATATAATCAATGCATAATAGTCAATCCTAATTAACCCTGGATAATACAATTAGGGTTCTAATAATTCAATTCAATAATTTAGTATCATCATATCCTTAGTGGGTTTACTAAAACCCTAGATCAAATCTACTTTAGCATAATAGAAAGATAAATCAAAAGCATAATCATTAAGTAAATCATAATAGTTCAATACAATTCAAGAGAAGGAGTAGCAGTAGAGATGAGTGTAGAGATAGAAAGATAACACCTGGATGCAGATTGTAATAATGAAATACAAACTTGAATTAATCTCAAATCTAACCTAAGAACATGAAAGTAAATACTAATCCTACTCTAAAGCTAATCCTAAGGTGTTTTTAAGCGTAAAATTGAGTAAAAGTGAGTCTGAATGTGTCTAGATATCTTTAGCTGTGCTTCCCCACGTATTTATATCAACTTGGCTACTCAACCCCTAAAAATTACATGGTGTATAGACACGAAGCATGGCCGTGCTTCGGGCTGGATTTTGGGACTTCTCTCCATCTTTTCCACAGAGCACGACCTGGTCGTGCTTCTTGCAACATCAAGTGTAACATCCCGTAATTTTTAGATATTTTCCTTATAAATTCTTCACCGTACATATATGTGTAGAAATGTTCTAATATTAATGGAATAGGTAAAGAAAGAAAACTTAAGAGGAAATATTACAAATAACATACTAAAGAGATGCAAAATTCTTGGATAAGGAAGATAAATTTTTAGAAACAAGTAAAGGTCATAAAATTTCAAGAACATTGGATTACGGTAATTTTTCATAATTTAAGAACTAGAGTTACTAAGTTTAAAATCTTTAACTATACATTGGGCTTTTACCTATGGACACTTCATATAGAGTTTATCCACTTCACATAAGTTTTTAACAAGCCCATTGGATAACCTAAGCAAGTAATAAAACATAGAGTTGGACTAGCATATAGTAATTGGACCAATAGTCCAAAAATTATGAAAATGTGACTAAGCCCTCCAAGAAAGGTAGAATTTTATCCAAAGCAACGAAAATGGGTAGGAATAAGCCCAAATCCAAGAGGAAAAATAAAATAAAATAAAATAGGTGATGATATAATAATGTAATAATAATAAAGATTAGGTTACATGGCATTAAGACAAAAATTTAACAAGTGGTGTGATTCTACATTCATCATTTTGGCAAGTGGCATGATAATACAAGGCTTTAGGACAAAAACATCTATATCCTACACTCATAATTTTAGCAAGTGGTATGATAATACATGGCATTAGGACAAAACATTCCTATCCCACACAAATAATATCAACCAAATAATGGAGATTCAAGGGCTAGAAATTTGCCACCTAAAAAGGCAAACCTATCTTACTTGTTTAAGACAAAAGAAAATGGAAATGAATCCCTAAATCAAAGGGACCTTGTCCCTTATCTTAAGAACATATCATCATAATTTTCAAAATACAAATCTCCTTTTCCTATGCATATCTTGACTAAGGAAGAGGAAAACAAGAACATAAGTTGTTTGTTTTCCAAAAATTCAACAAAGTGTATCCTAATTGTTATAAGGTAGACCCATGATCATGAAAGGTGAATTATTTGGTGGTCTATATAAGAAAACCCAACCTTACAACATTAGAATTTCGTCCAAGTGAGGGAGAGGAAAAATAGAATCAATGTAGAGTGAGGAAAGGAGAGGAAGAAAGAGGAAGGAGAAGTCTAGGGGACTAAGTGCTCCAGGTAAGTTTAACAATATTTCTTTTTGAAGAAAACTTTTGAAACTTATAATATTTATATGAGATTTTGATCTTAGAACTTTGATGATTGGTCATGGATGTTGCTATATCATGTTACATATTGATCTTGCATGTGATGTATGTTTGAATACTTAGGTTGGTGTAGATAGTTCTGCATGGGTATGGCTATGGTTGGTAGAATTTTAAGCTTCGGTTTTTTAATTTATGGGAACAATCTATAAGGAATTAAAATAAATGGTTAACATAATAATTAAATTTATATGTGTCACGGATTTTAAGCCACTAGAATCATTCAATTTGGAGTCCATATGAGGTATATATGGTCTGATTAGTAGTCAAATGTCAGAAAATAGTTCATCAGGGAAGAATATGTTAGGATAGTTTCTGTATTTTAATTTCTGGGAATTATCTGTTTGGAATTAAAATAAATTGTTAAGATACGAATTATAGCTATGTGTGTCACGGATTTTAAGCCACTGGAATCATTCAATTTAGAGTTCATATGAGGTAGATATGTTCCGATTAGTAAACAAAGGTTAGAAAATGGTTAATTAGGGAAGAATATGTTAGGATAGCTTCGGTGTTTTAATTTCTGGGAACATTCTATAAGGAATTAAAATAAATGGTTAACATATGAATTATATATTTATATATCACGGATATTTAGCCACTGGAATCAGTTAATTTGGAATTCTTATGTGGGAGATATAGTCAGATTAGTAAGTAAAGGTTAGAACCTACCCAAGAAGAAATAATATTGAATTTTAGGGAGTAATAACACCACGATTTATTTCTATTGTGATGATATGATTAACATAATAGTTTTAGATAATTGTCTTACCGTTCCATAGACACCAAGATCACCTCAATCGGAGTTAAAATGAGGGAGTTATGCTCTAAGTAGTGAGCAAAGGTCACAGAGCACAGCCAGGCCATGTTCTGGGTGCTTCAAGCACGGGCTAGCCGTATTTGGGGATATTTTTGAGTACATTTGAAGTATTTTTAAAGCATGGTCGTGTCCTTGGAACATGGTCAGACCGTGTTGGAAGCTAGTGAAGCCTATTTTCAACATTTTTCTACTCTAGATGAATCTCTTTAACTATAGGGTAATAGTAGAAATCCAATTGGGGAACAATGCTCTATAAATTTGTAAGAACATGTGTTGGAAATGATATAAATAAGAAGAAAATGACTAAGGCCAAGCATAAAGAGAAGGTTAGATATGATGAAAACCTGCATCAAGAAAATAAAGAAATAAAAATAATATTTTTTTAAAAAGACAAATCTTATAAATGACTAGTATATGCCATAGCCATTGCCATTGTATGAACTTCTTACCATCTTAAGTGTGAAATTCTGACATGGAAATATTTTATAAAGTGATATTTGAAATGGTTATGTTCATGGTATGATTACCAATGATTTATGGTAATAGTTATATTTTTATGAACATACTTGTTATTGAAAGCATATTTTTGGCTATCATTGTGAAAAGAAAAGAAATGAGCACGGTCACATGGAAATCCGTGTGGTGCACTTGTAACAACTTTTATTATTATTATTATTATACAATATTGAGTTTACATACACGTCATTAATCAAAACGTACATGCAACATATCAAACACATAGATATTTACATCTTGTTTATTTTGGTTGACTAATTCTGGAGAAACGGGAGCAGGTGGTTGCACCTTCATCGGGATCTGAGCCAACTCGACCACAAACATCTTATTTGATTCTAAGATCTACCCAACATAAAGTAACTCGATCCTATGTGCACTAAAAGCCAGAGCTATAGAAAATCTGCATAACTAATTTTCTGAACATGATATGGAAATATAGTGAGAATTAAATCCCAGTAAGTTCAACAATAAATCATCATCAATATAGCTCATCATGTCATGTTCAGCTGTATAAACTACAGAAAATATCTTTGGTCACATGAATGCATTATATCTATGCACATAAGAATCATATAGTAATGATATGTATGACAGGATTAACTATTTTCAGAATATCATATGATGGCCATCAACTTATTCTCATTTCAAGCTACCCCGGTTAGGGTGAGTATCCTCTACTCTCCGGTACAGGCTTTTCTCGCTCCGTTACGGGCTTTTCTTTTCATAATGATAGCCAAAAATATGTTTTCAATAACAAGTATGTTCATCAAAATATAACTATTACCATAAATCATTGGTAATCATGCCATGAACATAACCATTTCAAATATCACTTTATAAAATATTTCCATGTCAGAATTTCACACTTAAGATGGTAAGAAGTTCATACAATGGCAATGGCTATGTCATATACTAGTCATTTATTATTTTCATTTATAAGATTCGTCTTCTTTTTTAAATATTAATTTCATCTCTTCATTTTCTTTATGCTTGGCCTTTAGTCAATTTCTTTTTATTTATATCATTTCTAACACATGTTCTTACAAATTTATAGAGCATTTTCCTCCAATTTGATTTCTACTATTACCATAAAGTTAAAGAGGTTCATCTAGGGTAGAAAAATGTTGAAAATAGGCTTCACCAGCTTCCAACACGGTCTGGCCATGTTTCAGGACACGACCATGCTTTAAAAATACTTCAAATGTACTAAAATCTAGCCCTGAACACGGCTAACCCGTGCTTGAAGCACCTAGAACATGGCCTGGCCGTGTTCTATGACCTTTGCTCACTAATCAGAGCATAACTCCCTCATTTTAACTTCGATTGAGGTGATCTTGGTGTCTATGGAAAGCTAAGACAATTATCGAAAACTATTATGTTAATCATAATAGAAAATAGTAATAAATCATGGTGTTATTACTCCCTTAAATTCAATATTATTTCTTCTCGTGTAGGTTCTAACCTTTACTTACTAATCTGACTATATCTCCCACATAAGAATTCCAAATTAAGTGATTCCAGTGGCTAAACATCGGTGACACATAAATATATAATTCATATGATAACCATTTATTTTTATTCCTTATAGAATGTTCCCAGAAATTAAAACACCGAAGCTATCCTAACCTATTCTTCCCTGATTAACCATTTTTTGACCTTTGTTTACTAATCGGAACATATCTACCTCATATGAACTCTAAATTGAATGATTCCAGTGGATAAAAATCTGTGACACACATAGCTATAATTCTTATGTTAACCATTTATTTTAATTTCATATAGATAATTCTCAGAAATTAAAATACAGAAACTATCCTAACATATTCTTCCCTGATGAACCATTTTCTGACCTTTGACTACTAATCGGACCATATCTACCTCATATGGACTCTAAATTGAATGATTCTAGTTGCTAAAAATCCGTGACACATATATCTTTAATTCTTATGTTAACATTTATTTTAATCCCTACAGATAATTCCCAAAAATTAAAACACAGAAGCTTAAAAGTTTGCCACCCACAACCATATCTATGCAGAACTTTCTATACCAGCCTAAGTATTCAAACATACATCACATGCAAGATCAATATGTAACATGATATAGCAACATCCATGACCAATCATCAAAGTTCTAAGATCAAAATCTCATATAAATATTATAAGTTTCAAAAGTTTTCTCAAAAAAGAAATATTGTTAAATTTACCTGGAGCACTTAGTCCCCTAGACTTCTCCTTCCTCTTTCTTCCTTTCTTCCTCTCCTTTCCTCACTCTACCTTGCTTCTATTTTTCCTCTCCCTCACTTGGACGAAATTATAATGTTGTAAGGGTGGGTTTTCTTATATAGACCACCAAATAATTCACCTTTCATGATCATGGGTCTACCTTATCACAATTAGGATACACTTTGTTGAATTTTTGGAAAACAAACAACTTATGTTCTTGTCTTCCTCTTCCTTAGTCAAGATATGCATAGGAAAAGGAGATTTGTATTTTGAAAATTATGATGATATGTTCTTAAGATAAGGGACAAGGTCCCTTTGATTTAGGGATTCATTTCCATTTTCTTTTGTCTTAAACAAGTATGATAGATTTGCCTTTTTAGGTGGCAAATTTTTAGCCCTTGAATCTCCATTATTTGGTTGATATTATTTGAGTGGGATAGGAATGTTTTGTCCTAATTCCATTTATTATCATATCACTTGCTAAAATTATGAGTGTAGGATATAGATGTTTTTGTCCTAAAGCCTTGTATTATCATGCCACTTGCCAAAATGATGAATGTAGAATCACACCACTTGCTAAATTTTTGTCTTAATGCCATGTAACCTAATATTTATTATTATTATATAATTATATCATCACCTAGTTTATTTTATTTATTTTTTCTCATACATTTGGGCTTATTCCTACCCATTTTCTTTGCTTTGGATAAAATTCTACCTTTTTTGGAGGGCTTGGTCACTTTTTCATAATTTTTGGGCTATTGGTCCAATTACTATATCCTAGTCCAACTCTATGTTTTATTTCTTGCTTAGGTTATCCAATGGGCTTGCTAGAAACTTATGTGAAGTGGAAAAACTCTATATGAAGTGTCCATAGGTAAAAACCCAATTTATGGATGGAGATACTAAACTTAGTAACTTTTACTCTTAAATTAGGAAAAATTACCCTAATCCAATCTTCTTGAAATTTTAAGACCTTTAATTCACAAAAATTTATCTTCCTTACCTAAGAATTTCACCTTTCTTTAGCATGTTTATTTCTAATATTTCCTCTTAGGTTTTCTTTTTTTACCTATTCCATTAATATTAGAACATTTCTTTGCATATACGTAAGGTGAAGAATTTATAAGGAAAATATTTAAAAATTACGGGATGTTACAGCACCAGTAGGGGACGCCCTACCAACGGTTATGATCATGTTAATGAGAAAAGAAAGAGAAAGTGGGCCATGTTGGACGGAGCGAGAAAAGCCCGTACCGGAGAGTAGAGGATACTCACCCTGACCGGGGTAGCTTGAAATGAGAATAAGTTGATGGCCATCATATGATATTCTGAAAATAGTTAATCATGTCATACATATCATTACTATATGATTCTTATGTGCATAGATATAATGCATTCATGTGACCAAAGATATTTTCTGTAGTTTATACAGTTGAACATGACATGATGAACTCTATTGATGATGATTTATTGTTGAACTTACTGGGATTTAATTCTCACTATATTTCCATATCATGTTCAGAAAATTAGTTATGCAGCTTTTTCTATGGCTCTGGCTTTTAGTGCACATTGGATCGAGTTACTTTATGTTGGGCAGATCTCAGAATCAAATAAGATGTTTGTGGTCGAGTTGGCTCAGATCCCGGTGAAGGTGCAACCACCCGCACCTGTATCTCCAGAATTGGTCAACCAAAATAAATAAGATGTAAATATCTATGTGTTTGATATGTTGCATGTACATTTTGATTAATGACATGTATATGAACTCAATATTGTATAATAATAAAGAGAAAAAAATGGTTGTTACACCAAGCACGGTCTGGCCATGTTTAGGGCTGTCAAGCTCAGAATTTGCCTATTTCTGGTGTGTTGCCTCCTTGCTTCCTCCTTAACTTGTTCCAAGTCCTCACAGCTCTGTACATGAATGTTTTCCATTGCTTCTTGGCCTCTTTTGCTCACCTATAAGCATAAAACCAACCAAAGCAGTATCCAGAGCAAAGCATAACCAAAAGCAGGGGAATAATCACAAGTTTACTTGAAATTAGGAGATAAAATTTAATCATTAAACACTCAAATTTACCTTTTATTAGGAGGTCGATCTTAGGCGACCATGGGGTGGGTGTTCCCTTAGATTGACTTAAAGGAGTCTTGAATAGTTATGTGGAAACATTGTGTAAGGTAGCGGATAAATTTAGTAGGAAAGTACTAGTATTTCCTATTTATAATCTTGTGTGGTGTTATAACTATTGTAAAATTTTGAACTATTGTTGAGTTTGATTAGCTCAATCGTGACTAATAGTTTGTTTTACTAATATAGTGAGTTATGGCAGCACCAAGAAGGAATCTGCCAGGTAGCGCAGTTGCTACCTTAAATAACATAGCTGCAGCTATTCAAACTCAGGCAGCTGCTACGAATCAAATTCTGCAGCACCTTCAGAATATTAATAATAATGACAGGGCTAGGGGAAATGAAGGAAACTGAAATGGAAACAGAACTGGAAATGGTAATGAATGGTTTGAATTTATGGGAACACGACCTCCGTCTTTTGTGGGTGCATATAACCCTATAGTTGTTGAGAGATGGCTGACAGAACTCAAGAAGATTTTTGGAGTTCTAAATTGTTTTGATGAGAAGAAGGTTAATTTTCGGACATATATGCTAAAGGAAGAAGCTGGATACTGGTAGAGAGGAGCCAAATAGTTACTGGTACATCAAGATAGGGAAATTACATGGCAATTATTTTAAGAGACTTTTTTGAACAAATATTTTCCCAGCAATGTGAGAGTTGAGAAATAGATTGAGTTTCTTCAACTTAGACTGGGAAATGGGACCATTGAGTACTATATTACCAAGTTTGAAGAATTGTCTAAGTTCTCAAGTACTCTAAAGAATAATTTTGATGAAACCTAGAAGGTAGTGAAGTTTGAATCAAGATTGAACCCAGAGCTTAGAAATGTTGTGGTGGCATTAGAGATTCGGGAATATGCCCCGTTGGTAAATAAATGTCGGATGCTGGAGGCAAGTCTAAAAGCAGTAGAGGATAAAAGGGAGAGGCGGACTCAGTGGAAGCAGAAGAGAGAGTTATCAGTTATGGATATAAATACTAGAGGGAAGAATATCATGAGATGTAAACAACCAGCAATTGTGGAACCTATACCTTTTCTGAAAAAGCCGAGAATAGGTCAGTGTGGGAAATGCGGGAAATTCCATGAGGATAAACCATGTTATTTTGCCCCAGTTACTTGATTTCGATGTGGCCAGAAGGGGCACGTGGCACGACATTGTCCACTAAAATATGAGAAAGGTACTGCACGAACTCAACAAATAACAGGAAGAGTTTTCACTTTGAGCGATGCTAAAGCAAAGACAACTCCTAATTTGATGCAAGGTACGTGTTGTATCAACAATCTTCCTTTGATTGTATTGTTTGATTCTGGTGCGAGCTATTCTTTCATAGCAATAGAATGTGTGGAAAAATTACAACACTCTATTGCAGAGTTACCATACGAGTTAGCGATGATAACACCTACAAGAGGAAAAATAATTACCTCCTTAGTATGTTTGAATTGTCCCATTGTATTGAATGATAGATTCTTTGTAATGGATCTGATCTGTCTACCTCTGGACGGTATAGATGTCATATGGGGTATGGATTGGTTAAGTCAGAACTAAGTCCTACTGGATTGTTGCAATAAGACTTTTGAGTTTCTCTTGAACCCACCGAAGGACCAAAAGTATAGCATTATTAGTGCTCATGAACTCTATAAGAAGATAAGGGATGCAGATCTTAGATGTGTTTTCCTGTATACTATCAACCCAAGTATGAAATAGGAACTGCTTAAAATTCTAGTAGTCTGTGAATTTCCAAATGTTTTTCCCTCTGAGAGTTTTGAACCTCAACATAAGAGAGAAGTGGAATTTTCTATTGATCTAGCACTAGAGGCGAGGCCTATTTCTATCACTCCTTATAGAATGTCTCTTATGGAACTGCATGAGCTTAAGAAGCAGATCGCAGAGTTGATAGAAAAAAAACCTTATCAGACCTAGCATATCACCTTGGAGAGCGGCTATATTGTTAGTAAAGAAGAAAAATGGCTGTTTGAGATTGTGCATTGATTATAGGAAATTGAATAAGGTGACCATTAAGAATAAGTTTCCATTGCCCAGAATAGATGATCTATTAGATCAATTAAATGGAGCTACTTTTTTCTCTAAGATAAACTTGAGGTCAGGATATCATCAGATCTAAGTTAAAGAAAAAGATATTCCAAAAATAGCTTTCAGAACTCGGTATGGACACTACAAAATTTTAATCATGCCTTTGGGGTCACGAATGCACCTGCAGTCTTTATGGACTATATGAATCGCATTTTTAAACCCTACTTGGATTAATTCGTATTAGTGTTCATAGATGATATTTTAATCTACTCTAAGAGTGAGGAAGAACACAACCGGTATCTTCAATTAGTACTTCAGTTCTTGAAGGAAAAGAAATTTTTTGCTAAGTTGGAAAAATATGAATTTTGGCTGAAAGAGGTGAAGTTTTTGGGTCACGTAATTTTTAAAGATGGTGTGTCGGTGGATCCTAATAAAACTGAAGCAGTGCTGAAATAGGAGAGGCCAAAAACTGTGACTGAAATTAGAAGTTTTCTGGGTTTAGCAAGATATTATAGAAGGTTTATATAGGGATTTTCTTAAATAGCTTTTCCTTTGACTTAATTGACCAGAAAAGGAAGTCCCTTTAATTGGACTGAAGAATGCAAGAATAATTTACAAGAGCTTAAAGTGAAATTGACTTCTCCACCTATTCTAGTTATTCCTAACCCTTATGGATGCTTTTTAGTCTATATGGCTGCTTCCAAAAAAGGTTTAGGTTGCGTTTTGATGTAAGAAAGTAGAGTAGTTGCTTATGCGTCTCGACAATTGAGACCGCATGAGGAGAACTATCCTACTAATGATTTAGAGTTGGCTACGATAGTGTTTGCCCTGAAGATATGGAGACATTACTTATATGTATCTGTATTTGAAATATATAGTGACCACAAGAGTTTAAATTATCTCTTTGAGAAAAAAGAATTGAATACAAGGCAAAGAAGGTGGATGGAATTCATTAATGATTACAAATTTAAATTAAAGTATCACCCAGGGAAGGTAAATGTAGTAACTGATGCGTTGAGCCGAAATTCGTTGCATTTAAGTCAAATATTGATAAAAGAAATGAAGCTAATTGAGGAATTTAGAAATTTAAAATTATCAGTTATGACTATCTCTAAAAGTTTGATTGTTAGTGAAGTAAGAACTGAAAATGACTTGAAGACTCAGATTAAGGAAGCACAGAAATATGATTAACTTTTACAAGATCGAAGAGATCAGCTTGACTTTACAATGTCAGAGGATAGAATTATTATGTATCGGGATAGAACATGTATACCATAAGGAGAGAATTTGAAAGCTAAGATTCTAGAAGAAGCTCATCAAAGTAAGTATACAATCCATCCAGAATCTACAAAAATGTATCAAGATTTAAAAAGATTATACTGGTGGCTGGGAATGAAGAGAGACATTGCTGAGTACGTGTCTAAGTGTCTGATTTGTCAAAAGGCAAAGATAGAACATCAAAAACCTTATGGGATGTTATAACCTTTAGAAATCCCTGATTGGAAGTGGGATAGTATATATATGGATTTTATTGTCGGACTACCTAAGCCATGATGCGATATGGGTAATAGTAGATAGATTGACGAAATCTGCACACTTTTTACCCATTAAGAAAAAATACTCGTTGAATAAGTTGGCCCAGTTGTATATGAAGGAAATTGTATGATTACATAGAATTCCTAATAGTATCATTTCGGATCGAGATCCCTGATTTACTTCTAGATTTTGGATAGCGCTACAAAAAGCTTTTGCCATTCATTTGTGTTTTAGTACTGCATGTTATCCTCAAATAGACGGTCAAACGAAGAAAACTATACAGACTTTAGAGGATATGCTAAGAGCGTGTGTGCTAGAGCAAGGAAATGGATGGGATGAATATCTGTCACTGACTGAGTTTACGTATAATAACATTTATAATTCCAGTATTGGAATGGCACCTTATAAAGCTTTGTATGGTAGAAGATGTAAATTGCTTTTATGTTGGAATGAAGTGGGGAAGAAAAGGTTATTGGGGCCCGAGTTAGTGCAACATACTTCTGACTAAATACAGATAATTTGGGATAAAATGCGAACAACTTAGTCGACAAAAAAGCAATTTTGATAGGAGAAGGAGACCGATACAATTCCAATAAGGGGAGCATGTATTCTTGAAAATTTCTCCTATTTCCGAAATTAGCCGAGCAATGAAAAATTAAGAAATTGAGCCTGAGATATTTAGGACCTTATCAAATTTTGAAAAGGATAGGGTCATCGGTGTATCAGATTACACTTCCTCCGCATTTGTCAAATCTGCTTGATGTGTTCCATGTTTCTCAACTTTGAAAGTATCTACCAGATTTGTCACACATAATTCAAGAAGAAATAATAACTGTAGATGAGAATCTAACCTACCAACTGAGGCCGATAGTAATTCTGGATAAAGACGTGAAACAATTGAGAAATAAAATCATTCCATTGGTGAAGGTAGGTTGGGAAAGTTTAACAATGGAAGAAGCCATATGGGAAAGGGAAGATGACATGAAACAAAAATATCCATAACTATTTGAAGACAGTTATACCTTGAATTTTGAGGACAAAATTCCTTTTAGGGGGCAGAATTGTAACATCCCCAATTTTTCTTTATGTTACTAATTGAACTTTTTTTAGAGTGGAGAAAGCGTTTTGGACCTCAAGGGAGGATTAAATTATTTTACAATTTTACTCAATTAAAACAAGATCTTAGGATGGTTAAAATGGCATTCATGTAATTTCATTGAAATGGCATTTTTGTAAATTCTTTGAAATGACAGCTTTGTAAATACTCTAGGATGACAGTTTTGTAAATTCTCTAGGATGGCATTTTTGTAAATAATGGAGGATGGAAAAGTTGTAAATATGGGGTGGTAGGTAAGGAAAGATCTTGATTTAAGGGGAGAGGGAGTGTCGATAAGGAAGAGAAAGAAAAGAAAAAGGAGGAAAAGAAAGAGGAGATAAAGAAAGAGGAGGAAAAGATAGGGGAAGAAAAAGAAGAGAAAGAGGAAGAAGAAGGAGAAAGAAGAGGAAAGGAAAAACAAGGTAAATTCTTGGTCATCACTCTAATTTCATCATCTTTTCTTTCGGAATATCCTAATTCACGATATGGATGTAGGATTTTTGTGTGGTAAAAATGAAGCACCCAACTTTTTCTTGGTCATCTACTCATGAATTTTGTACAAAATTATATATATACTTTTAGATTTGTTTAGATGTTATTTTGGATAACATGTGCTTTGGATATTTATATAGAATTCTATTGTGGTTGTTTGGAAATGCATATGGGTGCATTGGATTACATAATAGAAAAACAAAGAAGTTAGACTAAGCTAAATTTCGGAATAATTTGCGAAGCCTATATTTTTGGATTTTTGGGAAAATTCAGCAAGAATTTTGATGTGATCTAAATTAAGCATGATATTAATACCTTTAAACTTAATTTTTGTTTGATTTAAGTAAAATATAATTAATAATTAGTTGAGTTTTGTGTTTTGTGTTGTAGGAACACAGGAAGAAGAAAAGAAAAGAAAAAGATAAGAAATTCATGGAAAAAAGCTACATTACAGCGATTCCAGACCTTTCAGCACAGTTTTGAGCTTATCGCCCTCTTATGAAATCCAATCAAAGTGATTCAAGTGGCTGTGAAACGATAAGAAAATCCTCTACAACTTTCATGTTGAACACTTAGTCAAATTTGGGAGATTTCATAGTGTTACAGAGCTCGAAAATCAGAATCATAGTGCAGCAGGGTGAATTCTGACCTTTGGTCACTAAATTTATCATATCTCCTTCAATTTAGATTGGATTAAGGTGATTCAAGCGGCTATGGAAAGAATAGACATAAAGCGACAACTTTTATGTTTGACACTTTGGCAAATTCTGGATTTTTCCAAGCGCTGCAGCTTTCGTAATAGAGCATTGCGGCGCTACATCATAGCAAGTTCGGAGGGCCGCGGCCGTGGCGGTCGAGTAGCGCGCCGCAGCGCCTGCAGTCGCATCAAGTCACTGAGTTCGCGATTTTTAGGGTTTTTTAACTCTAATTGAAGCCCGATAGACTGAAATTTGACCTAGAAACACTCCTACATCAATTAGGAGGAGTTAATCTATAAAAAGAGAGGAAAGCAAGTAGAGAAAGCAACCAATTCTTCATCCAAGTTCTTCAATTCTTCTTTAGATTTTCTTATGGCCCAGCGTGGCTAGTTCTTTTTAGTTGGTTGAGGTAGGTTGAAACCTCAAGGGATTTTCATACATTGTGAGATGTGGATTTGTTTTTGTTATTTCAATTTGAATTGAGTATTGATTATTCATCTGCTATTCTTCTCAATGATTATTCATATGATTGCTAGGGAGACCTACTAGTATATTGTCTGTCTTAATCTACTGTTGAATTATGTTTTGAACAAAGTCTTCAATTCTGCGATTCATGAGGCAAATAGGTTTGAGGATTTTGGATTATAAATCATTAAACCTATGATGAATGATTAACTAAATTAGATATAACCGATGTGTTTATATTTTTTTAGCTCTGTCAGTTTCTCTACTTCTTTATGCGGTTAATAAGTTATGCTTTACCAATGTGCTAAAGAATTGCTTGTTAATTAGGGTTTAATTAGTGCGATTGTCATTAATTTGCTAGGCTTAAGGAGGAACAGGGTTAGAAACCCAATGATAGATATTCAATTATAAATTGATTATATTGTCAATGATCAATGTAATCCCTTGACGGTGGATATCAACCGAAACCAACGTCTTTATCATTAATCACTCTCTCTTATTTATTTTCATTATTGTTTACTTTACTTAAATTGTGATTATCAATCCCCCATTTTTCAATCACATAAGGTAATTCCAGTCTCTGTGGGATCGACCCTTACTCCCACTACTACAGGTTAGTTTTGAGGTAAGGTATTAATTTGGGTGTACCTACGACAGTGCGCACCAAATTTTAATGAAATGGTCAAGATATGAATTGTAGATATATGTCTCACGGATCTATAGGCTCTAAAAACATGTAATTTGGAGTCTATATTTGGGAGATATAGCTAATTAATTAAGCAGAGGTTAGAATACAGGATAGTAAAAATATGTGTTTTTCTTTTAAATTTTATGGGAATAATTCATAAGAAATCTGTATAAATGATAAACATAAAATTTGTAGATAATTTTCTTAATTTTTTTATGGGCTTTAAAATCACCTTAATTGGATTCCATATGAGGGAGATATGGCAGATTATTTGAGCAGAGGTCAGAAGTAGTCTAACATCCAGAATGGTAAAATAAGCATTTTTTTTTGGAATAATCCGTAAGGAATCTGAAGAAATGATAAACATGAAAGTTGTAAATAATTGTCTTTGCTTTTATAAGATTTTAAATAACCTCAATTGAAGTTCATATGAGGGAGATATGATTGAATAAGTGAGAAAAAATCACAGAACACGGCCAGGCCGTGTTCTGTGTTGTTTCAGCATGGGTAGGCCATGTTTGGCACTGTTTTTGAGCATGTTTGAAGTATTTTTCAAGCATGACCATGGTTTGAAACATGGTCGTGTTTGGTTGATGGATTATTATATTTTTCACTGTTTTCTACCTAAAAATAATCTTATTTGTTGAAATATTTTTAGGAAACATATATATAAGAAAAATAATTTTAAAATGATGATTTTGGTATAAAAAATACTCTTTTTCTTTACTTGATTTAAAATGAATCATATTTCATATTGGTATGTGATGAATGATTATTTATCATTGGGTATAAAAATAATGCATCATATTATGAATGTGATTGAATGGCAAGCGTAAAGCTCATGGCGAGTTGCTTGATAATTATATTTTACATTTGATAAATATGCATATATATATATATATACACACACACACACACACACATTTATGTGTATTGATGAATATCGACAGGTTGTATGGCTTAATACGGTATCGAGTAGGGGATGCCTTATTCGCCTGAGTGAGCCAAGGGAGGGCCACTCCAACTAGGTGATAGAGGTAATGTGAGGAGGCAGATGAGTGATGAACTCACATTCCCTGATTACTTATTGGGACTATAGTCGATCGGTCACTATGCGTATAGAAAATGAGTGGACTTTCAGTGTATATATAGTATGTTAATTATGCATCAACTGAAGGAATGATTTTATCTCCAAATCTTAATATTTTCTATAGTTTATACAGCTGAACATAATTCCTATTTTCTCATTATATTTTATTTATGTTTAGTCTACTAGAAACCTCTATTTCCACTATTATTATGGTGTTTTGTTTAGATAACAAGAAATGAGATGCAATAGAGAATAACGTTACTGATGGAGGTACCGATATCAGCACCACCACCCACTCTTTGTGTTTTAAGGTTGGAGTACTGTATAGGGACTCTTATTTGTGTTTTAAAATATTGTGTTGTATAATTATTACATGTGTGAGGTTTATAATATATATATACATATATATTGAGTTTAAACATATGGCGTATTTAACATGCGAAATGTGGAAATAATTAAATAAATAATAATAATAACAATGAGATTAAAAAAACTGGATGTTACAATAAACAACTGACAAGAATTTAGAAATGCGAGTTTTTATAGTGAGTTTCAATATTTGACTAACTGTCAATATTTAATTTCAAATTTTTTTTCATCTCTTTCATTCTTTTGATATTTTAGAACCAAAACAAAATTTGACATCATGGCTAATGAAGTTTTGAACAGGGTGGATATTCTTTATGCTAATTATCTGCAGGTTGAGAAGGAAATTATGTAACTCACGAGGTTAGGTTGGCTAAAGAGGCCGAAGTGTAATGGAACTGCATGTGGCCAAGGCTGAGCAGAAGGCGGAGCAAGAAATAACAAAGCACTCATACATAATTTAATCGCAGTTAGAGGCATCAATTCAATGGAAGCTGCAACATACCCTATTTTCACTGCTAACTAATAATATGCATCTAAAGCTCACTTAAAGTAACATGTAGGGAACAATAATCTATGGGTAGAAAGCTTTTGTATTCTAGAAATCATGAACTCAAGGTTTGTAGGAATTGTTGAGTTCAGTTTTTTCTTTTAACTTTCGTTTTAGCATTTTTGTGAGTTGTTTTTATTGATGTCAACTAAAGAGTTGTTATGTATCATACAATGGCAAACTCAAGATCATTACTCCCATGCATGTATCATATATCAGGGATTTTTTTATTGCTCTTATATGTACTTTAAATCATGTCGTCCTTCTTAGAAACAATGCATATTTGAAATATTACACATACACACAATTTTGAATTAGTTTATTAATATGTGAATTTTGGTGAAAATAATTTTATTTTGTATTCATTCTCTAATCACAACTTGAATGCTTGAGAGGTTTTCAATGCTTCAAGAGTGGTTATTATGGGAGATGGAAGGGAGGAAGAGGCCAAGAAATAAAGGAATAAAAGGGAAGAAAGGTTTTTTTTTTTAAAAAAAGATAATTATATGAAAATTTGTCTTTATCTTATTTGGATATTCAAAATTAATGAAAAAAGAAACACTACAAAAAATTATACTTTTAATGGTGACTTTTCAGTGGAGACACAAAACATTGTCATTGAAAGTAAGACTTCCAACAATAAAACGTCATAATTGAAAGTAAAATTTTGAGTGACAACTCTAATATATCATTACATAATCTAATTTTTATTTTATTTATATATTTTTTAATTATTTGGAATAAGATTTGTGGTGACTTTTGAAGTATTGTAATCTTCTTATTTTTTGTTATAATTTATTTTAAAATTTTAAGAGGATTTTTAAAATATTGTCACCAAATTCCATTTTCAATTTAATTTATTTTAATTTTGAATTGCTAAGAGTATTTAATGACAACTTTTGAGATGTTGTCATTAAATCTTGTTTTCTAATTTTTATATATATATATATATATATATATATATTTTAAGGAGCTTGGGTGGCGATATGTGTAATGTAATCATCAAATCTTATTTTTATTATCTATTTTACTTTATTTTATATACTTTTTTATTTTTAAATATTTTGACAAAAACATTTAAAAACTAGTCCAATCCCTTTTACGTTTTTCACGATACACTATTAAAAACTAGTCCAATCACAATACCCTAGCCCCTTTGCTCTATTCTTTCATTTTTCAATCGTAGCCCCACTTAGCATTGCCTTCCATAATGTGACCATGAGGAGCACCGCCATCAGTGTTGTTGCCACCACAAGCAATGGTGATAATGGCTTCAACAAAGTCCTACTTCCTGAGTTCATGGTAACTCTACTAAGTTCTTCTCCCTCCATTTTTAGGTCTCTTAATCGCTTACTCAATTTCATGTTACCATTCTTCTCTGATACTTGAAATTTCAAGTTACAAAAAAGTGGCAAATTATCTTGAAAAATAGAGTATGCATAAGCTTATAAAAATTCAACCCAAGGGGGATGATCTTCTATTATCATTTTCATTACCCAAAAACTAGATATTTCCCAACTATAAAAACACTCCCAAAAATAGATACCCACCAGGTGGCAAAGGATCCATCAAATATACAACAGTAAAACTAACAAGACAAAATAACAGAACCTACAGAATTACAAGGAGAGGCTATGGTAGCTCTCCACGAGACTCCCCTCACGAGCCTGTCACTTGCATTCTTCTTATTTTTCAAAGTGCAACATTTTATTTAAGCCTAAAATGGCTTATTTCATTCTTTTTAGTAGCCCTTTTTCTCTTCCCGTCATCGGCCCTTTGAATTGTATCAAATTTCCACCCCTTAAGAATCTCCTTACCCGCAAAGAGATGTAGAAAACCTGTCGTATGCTTAAATAAGAGATTATACTATTATGGAAATTGGAACTTGAACCTGTCGAACTCCAACTATGTTACTTCTTCTTTAAGAAAGCGATCCAGTGTATGAGTAATTCTGTGACTACGAGATTCCCATTGTGGCACACCCTTCTATCTAGAATAGCTTCAAAAACACAAGGCTTGTCACCATTTGAAGTACTTGGGGGTAAGGTTGACTGTGGAGGCTGAGAAGCATGATGCTTTTGTGAAAGTGAAATGTGGAAGACATGAAAATTGGATTCGAGAGGAAGATCCAAGTGAAAAGCCACAGCCCTATTACATTCCAACACCTTATACATTACATAGTACAAAGATGCCAGCTTATGAAAGGGTTAATTAGGTATTAAAGATTGGTGATAAGGCTACAACTTAAGGTAAACATAATCCCATTCCTAAAATTCTCTCTCAGTTCTATGTCTATAAGCCATTGTTTTCATCCATTGTTGGGATTTGGTAAGACGAGTTCTAAGTTCATAATCTGTTCCCTGGTTCTGATGGAATTTTCTACTGCTGCCACCAAAGTGTCACCTAAAACATAAGGATCACATAATCTCGGTGTGTATCCATTGAGAGCTTAAAAAAGACTCTTGTTGATGGCTGAGTGATACAAAGTGTTGTACCAAAACTCAACCATAGCTAACCATATAGTCCAATTAGAGGGTACCTCAGCCATAAAACAAGCAAATAGCATTCTAAGGTTCTTAATTCTGATTTTCTATATCCTTATGGGTGGTAAGCTATAGTTTTACATAGTAGTACTCCTTGTACCCTGAACAATTCAAACCAAAACTTACTTAAAAATATAGGGCCACAATCATAAATGATACTTACTAGCCAACCATGTAATTTCACTACCTGATCAACGAAAAGTTATGCTAGCTCTAGGGTTATATACAGATGTTTTAGGGCCAAAAAATGACCATATTTGGTCAAACAGTCCATGACAACCATTATCACAGTTTTGCCATGCAAATTTGGAAAATGAGTAATGAAATCCATAGCTATGGACTGCAACACTCTATTAGGGATCGGTAGACATTGTAAAAGACCTAATGTATCCACTAACTCTAGTTTTTCCTGTTGGTTAATTGCATAACTCTTCATAAACTGTCTAAGCTTTATTTACAGGCCTTTCTAGTAGAAATGAGAGGAAATCTTGCGATAAGTGGCATCATCCCTAAGTTGAACTGTGTAACAACTCCATTTTTTTTACATATATACAAATATATGTATTTTTAAAATCCCATTAAGTCATTACCTCTTTACTTCTAACTATTTAACTCATAATAACATTCAATTAAATTAACTAAGCATAATTAAGGTTTATGGTATACCATTAATACTGATACAATTCTGGGTTCACATACACATAATTAATTAATAACATCCATACATAAATCAAACACATATATGTCTACAACTTATTTGTCTATATTGACCAGTTTCAAGGATATGGGTGCGCTGGTTGCACCTTCCAAGGGATCTTAGCCAACACGACCCAACGTACGCTAAAAGTTGGTCATAGAAAATATCTGCATATCTAGTCCTCTGAACATGATATGAAAATATAGTGAGAATTAAATCCTAGTAGGTTTAACAATAAATCATAATTATCATCAATATAGATCATTATGTTATGTTCATCTGTATAAGCTACATCAAATATCTTAGGTCACATGAATGCACTTTATCTATGCACATGAAAATCATACAGTAATGACATGTATGGTATGAATAAATAATTTTAGAATATCATATGATGGCTATCAATTTATTTTCACATTAAGCTACCCCTATCAAGGTGAGAACTTTCTACTCTCCGAAACGGGCTTTTCTCGCTTAGTCCTACATGGCACACTTTCTCTTTCTTTTCTCATTAACATAATCATAGCTGTGAGTAGGGCGTCCCCTAATGATGCACCACACGGACTGCCATGTGACCGTGCTCGTCTCTTTTCTTTTTTTTTTAACATTACTAGCCAAAAATATGATTTTAATAATAAGTATGTTCATTATACTCACATGCTATAATTTATCATCTAAGCATAATCATTTCTAAAAATCGATGGTAAAATACAATCTTGCCATGAACATAATCATTTTTTAATATCACTTTATAAAATATTTCCATATCAAATTACACACTTAAGATGGTAAGGAGTTTATGCAATGACAATGGCTATGGCATACACTAGTTATTTATTGTTTTAATTTATAAGATTCTTCTTCTTTTTTAAATATTATTTCCTCTTTCACTAAACAGAGCATAACACCCTCATTTTAAATCCGATTAAGGTGATATTTGTGTCAATTGAAACATAACACAATCCTCTAAAACCCTTATGTTGAACATTTTAGTGAAATATTAAGTAATCAAGGTGTTACTACTCCCTCAAATTTAATGTTATTTCATCTCGGGTAGGTTCAGACATCAACTTACTAATTTAACCATATCTCCCTCATACGAACTCCAATTGAGGTGATTCCAAAGCCTATAAAAAGCTAATACATTTATATACGACTTTAATGTTTTTCATTTATTCATATTCCTAACGAAGTATTCCTATAAACTCGAAAACTATAGCACTTACATTTACCACTCTGGATTTTAGAATGATTCTGACCTTTACTAATTAATCAGCTATATCTCCTTCATATGGACTCCACATTAAGTGATTTCAAAGCCTATAGATCCGTGATACATATATCTATATTTATTATGTTAACAATTTCCTTTAATTCCCTACATATTGTTCTTAGAAATTTAAACATCGAAGTATACTTAACAGATTCTTCCTTGTTTAGCTAGTTTCTGAACACTGCTTACCAATCTGACCATATATTCCTAATATGGATTCCAAATTTAGTGATTCTAGTGGCTAACAATTCTTGAGAAATATATACATATTTTCCATGTTAACCATTTATTTTATTTCCCTATAGATGTTTCCTCGAAATTCAAACATAGAAGTTTACCTAACAAATTCTTCGCTGGTTAACCATTTTCTGACCTCTACTTACTAATAAGACAATATCTCCCTCATATGGACTCCAAATTAAGTGATTCCAGTGGATAAAACTACGTGAGACATATATCTATAGTTTTCTTGTTAAACAATTCTTTTTGTTCCTAACCGATTCATCCCAAAAATTTCAAAAATAAAAGCTTCCCTAGTTACTCTGAAATCTAGTTTCATAACCAAACCTTTCCTAAGGTTTTAGTTCATCATTTTATTGTGTCCTTTTCCATTTTCTTCCTAATTTACATCTAATAATCTTCCATCAATTTTTCACCACCTTGAAATATACAAAATAGCAGAATAAAAATTTTAAAATTTTACCACCCATAGCTATACCTATACAGAACCTTCCACACCAACCGAAATGTTCAAAACATCCATCATATGCAAGATAACATGTAACATGATATAGCAACATCCAAGACTAATCATCAAAGTAATAAATATTGTAAATTTTATCAAAGTTCTAAGATCAAACTCCTATAGAAATGTTACAAATTTCAAAAAAGTTCTTCAAAAAATATATTTTTAAACCTACCTAAAGATTTCCCTAGCTCACTTAGTGAATTCTTTTTCTTGTTTCCTCTTGAAGGAAGTAGTAAGATTCCTCCCTTCCCTTAGCTTTTCTAGCAGCTTAAATAAGAGAAGGAGGGTGAGTTTTGAACCCTAAGGATGAATAGAAAAGATGGACTCAAGTAGGGATTAAACTAACTTACCTTGAGTACTTAGTCTTCTAGACTTCTCCTTCCTCTCTTCCCTTTTCTTTCTCTCATTTCCTCACTCTACCTTGCTTATTTTTTTCCTCTCCCTCACTTGGATGAAATTATAATGTTATAAAGGTGGGTTTTGCTTAAATAAACTATCAAATGGTTTAATTTTCATAATCATGGGTCTACCTTATCACAATTAGGATGCACTTTGTTATTTTTTGGAGAAAGACAACTCTTGTTCTTGTCTTCTTCTCCCTTAGTCAAGATATGGATAGCAAAAAGAGATTTGTATTTTGAAAATTATGATAAAATATTCTTAAGAAAAGGGACAAGGTTCCTTTGATTTAGGGATTCATTTCCTTTTTCTTTTGTCTTAATCAAGTATGATAGGGTTGCCTTTCGAGGTGGCAAATTTCCAGCCCTTGTGTCTCCCTTACTTGGCTAAAATTATTTATGTAGGATACGAATGTTTTGTCATAAAGCCATGTATTATTACCTACTTTTTGAAATTATGAATGTAGCATATAGATGTTTTGTCCTAATACCATGTGACCTAATCTTGATTATTATTACACTACTATTTCCTCACCTAATTCTTATTTTTCCCTCTTGCATTTGGCTCATTCTTAGCCATTTTCTTTATTTTGGCTGAAATTCTACCTTTCATGGAGGGCTTGGTCACATTTTCATGGTTTGTGAGCTATCGGTTCAATTTCTATATCATAATCCAGGTCTATGTTTTATTTCTTTCTTGGGCTATCCTATTGGCTTGCTAGAAACTCATGTGAAGTGGAAAAACATTATATGAAGTGTCCATATGTGAAAGCCCAATGTATGAGTGGAGATGTTAAACTTAGGAACTTTAGTTCTTGAATTAGGAAAAATTACCCTAATCCAATCTTCTTTGAAATTTTAAGACCTTGAGTTACTTCCCAAAAAATTTTCTTTATTAACCAAGAATTTTGCCTCTCTTTAGTATGTTATTTCAAATTTTTTCCTATTAGGTTTTTCTCTCTTTACTTATTCCCTTAATGTTAGAAACATTTTCTATGCATACACATAAGGTGAAGAATTTCTAAGGATTATATTTCCTTATATATCTAAAAATTGTCTAATAAATTTTATTTCTTTAACTAAATATTTATGTACCTTTATTAATAAAAAAAACAAAATTAGGGATATTACAAACTGTGGTAGGGTTGCAACGTTTATTCCTTTAGAGCTTTGCCATTGCCAACTATAATCTTCCCTTTCTGTTTTAAAACTCCACGCTCCCATTTAAATTTGGAACTTATTCCATTATTTTGTTGCACTATTTGAATTCAATCCTGGATAATTAGATCTTATTCCCAACTGATCTTCACCTTATCAAGTAAGTTACTTCCTACGGTGATGATTGTCACGCCCTTAATTTAAGGGCACGTGAAACACATATATTATGAAAAGATATTTGCCATAACATGCATATTTGAATCCTTTATCATGGAAACATATACATATAGGTTCTAGCATATATATATATATATATATATACAATATACAGATTAAGTCCATAAACATCAGAGTAACAACCAAAGCAGGGATCTTGCCTGTCTCATATAGAGCATACTCTAGAATACAAATACAATACAATTCGAATATTATGAGCCTTGGAAGCAATGTAGGCTCACCTAGAGAGTATGTCACCTAACTGATCACCTATATGCAGAAGTAGACTCTATATCCTTATCTGAAAAAGATGTAAATATCGTGTAGTGAGTTTGACAACTCAGTGAGCAGATAAGACCTCCTATAACCTCTTAGGTCAACATATGGATGAACTCATATTTTAAAATACAGTTAGAAAGTACATCCATATGGGACCCGTATTTCAAATATCTTCATTTCAAATGATAGTCAAATATTCAAAACCAAATATAGTGCATCATGATTATAAAATGAATTTTGTTATAGAATAGAAGATTTCACATGCTTTAGGAGGATTTCATATAAGAACCAATAAATAATCCCAAGCACACAGTAAGGGAGGGCAGATCACATATCATATATAGAAGGCTTCCCGGTCTCCCCAATAACACATATAGGAGGTATCCCGCTCTCCCCAATAACAATAAATCCTATGTTTTGGCTATCACACAAGACTAGCACCACCCTTGCTAGTAGAGGTGTCAAGGTGCACCAGGGCTAACATTCTCTGTTGTTAGCAAACAGTGATTCCAATAAGATTCCTCCACAAAAATAATTGCATAAAATAATGTACTTTTCAAATAAGAATACTTTCCATGTTGAATTCCTCTTTCCATAATTTTCCATAAAATTTCATATGGGTTCTAAATTTCCAAATGCCCCTGAATCATCATTCTCAAGTAGTGAAATGCATATATGCAACAATTATTCCAGGGGTTCCAATTTCAAGGAGTTTGAACATGTACATTTTCCTTCATAACCATAATATGCCATATTTGAGAGAAATAATATCCAATAAGTAAAGATAATCATTCATAAATTTTCAAAAGCTGAAAATGCAGCAATAACATCATATGCTGCACCAATATCACAATCAAAGTATAAGAAATGTGTCAAATAGATCATAGCAAGCATTATCAACTCACAAAGTTAGGGTTCCAAGTTGGATAGTCCTAAAATCCACGTTTCTAGTCCAAATTTCGCTAAATAGACCTCAAAAACAAGTCCAGAGGGTCCAAAAACTTAGGAATAACTCCAAAATCATGAAATTTGCCCTACGGGAGCTTAGTCAATGCATATCAATGCAACAGGGCTGCTGTCACACATGCTGCACGTGCCACCCTACACAGCTACGCGTGGGATTCATGCGCCAAGAGAGAGGAAGCGCGTTGAGGTGCGTGAGAAGGCTATAGAAGTGGTTTGAGTCTAAAATTTGAGATCCCAAGGCTTTTTCACCTCCTGAATCCATCTATGGGGTCAGTTTTCCATTTTGAGAACTCAAAATAGGAGTTTCGAAACTCATCTTTTTATTAGATTTTATCCTATATTTTCTGGCAAATCTTCGACCAAATTTTCATAAACTAATCAGATGGATTCCTAGATCTCATCGTTCTAAACTGGTTAGTGGTAATGTTATTGAAATTCGAGATCCAGAAGTGCTATAATTCTAGAGAAAAGTTTTGGGATTTTTAGAGAGAGAAAATAGGGAGAGAGAGCGAGCCAGCCATATTTTCCAGATCCTTCTTGTGGCAGAAGTCATTCTGAATCCATTTTGAGGGTAAAGCAAAGAAGTCATTCACAAATTCTTCACCTTGCATCTTCCATAACACATTCTCGCATTTTTCCATTACTGTAAGATTTTGATCATTTGCTATTGATACTTTGAGTTATTCTTAACACACAAGTTTTAACCCAAGTGATTTAACAAGTTTTTGCCCCAAAAATTATGTGAACTCCCAGTATCTACTAATAAAAGCACGATTGACCTCTTAATTTGTTCCAGAAGATGTATATTATGACCCCCACTTCCCAAGATCGCATGTAGGGAAACTACCACTTCATTATCAGTCTTAATTTTGTAACTACTATCCACTAACCCCTACTGCACCACTTCTTCTTTCTCTTCTTCCATTAGTAAGCTAAATAGTTTAGTTTCTTAAACACTTATTTATTATTAAGGCTCCATGGTTCTCCAAAAAACTAACACAAGTTTTGAATGTCTCTTTGTTCAATACTTGTATCACCTTTGCTTCCTTTAATGCCATATTTGGGTGGAGTGATATAGCCTGTTTTAGGATTATTGTTGACTGTGTTGGTTTTAGAAGAATTTTGGAAGGTAGTTCTATTGAGGTTAGGATTTTTTTTATTGAACTGGTGGTGCTCAAGTGTGTACTGATCTTTCTTAGGAAAATTAAGTGTGAATTAGGTTTTATAAGTGAGTTTACAGGGTCATGGACTTCTGGGCTAATACATTGTTCGGTTTGGTGTTCATATAAAGAGGACTAACTATTTCTAGCAACAATATTTCATGTAATCATACAATTTTCATAGCTTCCATCAAGCTTTAGGGATTTTGTAGCCTTACAGCCATTTCTAAGGGTCCTTTCAAACCTCTCAAAAAAGAACTAAGTGCTTGTTTCTCCTTTAAACCAATTTGGCATATTAAATCATTAAATTCATTCATGTAATCTTCTAGTGATTCGAACTACTTCAAATTAACGAGTTCGACAAGAAGGTCATCGTAGATATCTATATCAAATTGAAATGCAAGATCCTCCATTAATGTTTTAGAAGGAACATTTATCCCCTTAGCCATTTTGAGGTACTGTTGCTACCATGAAAAAGTTTTACCATCTATATTTAGCAGCATTAACTTGGTTCTCCCTCTTTTTAGCACGTTCTCCAATGTAAAATATAGTTCATATTTAGAGCGCCATAATCGAAAGTCAGAGCCATCAAAGGTAGGAAACATCTTTTTCATTCCCTCAAAACACCTTACCAGTGGTGAGTTTTCTTCTTCACCATTGGAGTTCTATTTAGCATCGTTCCCATCCTGATGTGATGACATAGATCCTTTGCTGTTATCTTTCTAGGCCCCAAATTTTTTCAGCAATGCTGACATTATAGTGTGAAACTTCATATACACATCTACAAATTTTTCCTTCATGAAATGCTTATGTTCTTTCATACGACTTTTGTATACAACTTCTTTATTTTCTATTGTTTATGGTTTTCTATGTTCACTACAACACATGTTCTATGTTTGGAAATAATTTAATCAAATATTTAAAAACAAGGCAACATATACTCTTTCACAAAAAGAGATTATCCACCTTGTCTCTTGTTCCCTCTCATACCCACAAACAAAAGAGTTAGACACCATTGAAGATGAAGTGAGGCACGTAATATCCTGTAATTTTTAAATAATAATTTTTTACGATAAAAAATATATTTTTATTGTAAATTATTATATTTTGCTAAAAGCAAATATATTTTTAATTAAAATGATTTTTGCTTTGCTTAAAATAATTATATTGGCATTTAATAATTTTATTTTTATTTTTAGAAATATTCTTTCTTTTATTATGTATAAAGATATTTATTTTGTGATTTGTTTTATTAAAATTTTTATCAAGAAAAGTCATGATTTAAGAGTTCAACTAAAGTTTTATAAGAATGTAAATTTTTAGAAATTTTTGGGAGACGGAACCGAGGTTTAAAAATCTGATTTCCGTAATTGATAAATAGTAGAAATAGTAACTTTCATTTGTCTCTCAAGATCTAGAGTGTCTATTGACTTTCGATTTCAAAACTAATTGTACCACTGGATTCAAGACGGAGTATACTATGATTTTGACCAAATAATTTTTCAAATCAACCGCAGAATCATCGTAAATTGAAAGTAAAAAATCATAGAAAAGGTAAGTTCTGAAACTTCTATTTAGAGACCTCAAATTGAAAATCTGACACTATAGATGGATTCAGGAGGTAGATAAACCATACGATATGAATTTTTTCGGCTATCTAACAACTTTTTGTGCATCGTGAACAAGTTTTTCCATGGTGAATAGTATTTTATGGCTGTGAATAGTTACCAGCGTTGACCAAACTCCCAGGATCATTTTCTCTGATTTTACACCCTCCGAACTTGTTTTTGAGGTCTATTTGATCAAATTGAGATTGGAAAAATGCATTTTGGGAATGTCCAATCTGAGGCCCTTCCACTATGAGTAGATGATTCTTTCTATGACTTGCTCTATACTCTTCTTAATCTTTAAATCTGTAATTGATTATGTTTATAAGTTATTTACACTTTTATATATTTCTGAAATGGATTAAATTATCTAAATTGTTTACAATCTGGAATATAGTTCAAGAATAGTATAGTTTTGAAAATAGATTTCTGAACTCATGGTATATCTGATTCTACATGTATTTCTCATTAAATGGTAAAGTAAATATTTATGCAAGTGGAATTGATTTATAAAGCTATATTATTGCCTCGAGAAAGGGCATGTATATGTGATTAATCCTGATTGGGAAATTTATGACAGATGAGCTGTATTGAGACTGAAATTCTATATTATACTGAAAGCTCTATTTTGAATGACATGGAATATGTGCATATGATAATTTTGTGGAGGAATCCTATTAGAAACATTATTTACTAACAGCAGGTGATGTTAGCCTTCGTGTACTTTGACAACTCAGCTAGCAGGGGTGGTGCTAGCCTCGTGTGATAGCCAACACACGAGAATCATGTGTTATTTGGGGAAAGCGAGATGCCTCCTATATGTGTTATTGATGATATATGATTTGCCCTCCCTTCTTGTGTGCTTGGGAAGTACCCACATTATAGTCCCTTCGCGTGTCTTCTTGAACGGTGGTGGGGCAAACCTTAGCTGGGATGCTGAGTTTAGGTAAATTCTACACCAACAAAGTACAAAAGAGGTTGAACTCTGATATGGTGGTTCTGTTATGGTATCCTCCTAAAGCATGTGAAATATTTTATAGCATAACAATATTGTTCTATAATCAAGTTGCATTATATTTGGTGCTGAATATTTGACTATCATTTGAAATAAAGATATTTGAAATGCGGGTCCCATATGGATGTTGTAACAACTCCATTTTTTTTACATACAAATAGATATATAATTTTTTTAAAAAATCCCATGAAGTCATTACCTCTTTGTTTCTAACTATTTAACTCATAATAACATTCAATTAAATTAACCAAGCATAATTAAGGTTTATAGTATAGTAATAATACTAATACAAATATGGGTTCACATACACATCATTAATTTAAAACACCTGTACAAAAATAAAACACATATATGTACACATCGTATCCATCCCTATTGACCAGTTCTAGGGATATGGGTGCGGGTGGTTGCACCTTCATCGGGATCTTAGCCAACTCGACCCAACGTCTGCTAAAAGCCGACCATAGAAAATATATGGAAATTTAGTCTTCTGAATATGATATGAAAATATAGTGAGAATTAAATCCCAGTAGGTTCAACATTAATTCATAATTATCATTAATATAGCTCATCATGTCATGTTCATCTGTATAAGCTACAACAATTACCTTAGGTCACATGAATGCGCTTTATCTATACACATGAAAATTGTACAGTAATGACATGGATGGCATGAAGAACTATTTTCAAAATATCATATGATGGCTATCAACTTATTTTCATAACAAGCTACCCCAATCATGGTGAGTACTTTTTACTATCTAGTACGGGCTTTTCTCGCTCCGTCTGACATAGCACACTTTCTTTTCTCATTAACATAATCATAGATGTTGGTAGGGCATCCCCTATTGGTGCACCACACTGACCGCCATGTGACCCTGCTCGTCTATTTTCTTTCCTTTTATTTTTACATTAATAGCCAAAAATATGATTTTAATAACAAGTATGTTCATTATGCTAATATGCCATAATTTAACATCAAAGCATAATCATTATAAAAAATTATTGGAAAAATGCAATCATGCCATGAACATAATCATTTTCAAATATCACTTTAAAATATTTACATGTCAAAATTACACACTTAAGATGGTAAGGAGTTCATACAATAACAATGGCTATGACTATGGCATACACTAGTCATTTATTATTTTTATTTATAAGATTCTTCTTCTATTTTAAATATTATTTTTATCTCTTCATTTTCTTTATGCTTGGCCTCTAGTCACTTTCCCCTTACTTATATCATTTCCATCACATGTTGTCACAAATTTAATACGAAATTCTTCTTCAATTTGAATTCTATTATTATCCTACAGTTAATGAGGTTCATTTAGGATAGAAAAATGTTGAAAATAAGTTTTACCAGCTTCCAACAT
Organism: Gleditsia sinensis; assembly: GCA_037074535.1. Lineage (NCBI taxonomy): Eukaryota > Viridiplantae > Streptophyta > Magnoliopsida > Fabales > Fabaceae > Gleditsia > Gleditsia sinensis. The sequence goes on along the minus strand of CM073469.1, from coordinate 39,138,588 downwards.
GGCCTAAATGTATCCTGTAACATGGCTTGGCCATTTTCTGTAAAATAGCCATGCTTTAGGCTTCAAAATGCCATTTCCAGCACCGAACATGGCCTCACCGTGCCATGAAACACGGCCATGTTCTATGTTGTGTTATTCCCTGATGTAGGTTTTTGTCCTACTTGACCTTCTCTCACTAATCAGAGTATCACTCCCTCCTTTTAACTTCACATTAGGTGATCTTAGTGTCCATTTAAAGATAAAACTATTAACTAAAACTATTATGTTGAACATTTTATCAAAATCTTAAGGAATCTTGGTGATATTACTCCTTCAATTTAAATGTTATTTCTTCTCGGGTAGGTTCTGCTCTCTACTTACTAATCTGACCATATGTCCCTCGTATAAACTCCAAATTGAGTGATTCCAATGGCTAAATTTCCATGAGACATATATCTATATTGTTAAAGTTAACAAGTTATTTTAATTCCCTACAAAAGTTTCACAAAAATGAAAACATATAAGCTCTCCTAACATATTCTTCCCTGGATAACCATTTTCTGACCATTGGTCACTAATTTGATAATATCTACCTCTTATGGACTCCAAATGGAGTTATTCAAGTGGCTACAAATCCGTGAGACATATATCTATATTTTTTATGTTAAGCATTTCTTTTAGTTCCTAACTGATTCTTCCTAGAATTTGAAAAACAGAAGCTTCCCTGGTTATTCCGAAATCCAGTTTCCTAACTGGACCTTTTCTAAGGTTTTAGTTCATCATTTTATTATGTCCTCTTCCATTTTCTTCCTAATTTATATCTAATCATATTCCATAAATTTTTCACCACATTTAAATATACAAAATAGCAGCATAAAATTCTTAAAATTTTGCCACCCATAGCCATTCCTACGCAGAACTTTCCACACCAACCTAAATATTCAAACATACATCACATGCAAGATCAACATGTAACATGATATAGCAATATCCTTGTCCAATCATCGAGGTAACAAATATTGTAAATTTCATCAAAGTTCTAGGATCAAAATCCTATATAAATGTTTTGAATTTCAAAGTTTTTCTTTAAAAAATAATACTGTTAGACCTACCTAATGATTTCTCTAGCTCACTTAGTGAATTTTTTTTCTTGTTTCCTCTTGAAGAAAGTGGCAAGATTCCTCCCTTTCCTTAGTTTTTCCAACAACTTGAATAAGAGAAAGAGGGTGAGTTTTGAACCCCAAGGATGAAGATAAAAGATGGATTCAAGTAGAGATTAAGCTAACTTACCTTGAGTACTTAGTCATCTAGGCTTCTCTTTCTTCTTCCTTCCTCTCTTCTCCTCTCTTTCTTTCCTTTCCTCACTCTACCTTGCTTCCATTTTTCCTCTCCCTCACTTGGATTAAATTCTAATGTTATAAGGGTGGTTCTTGCTTAAATAAACTATCAAGTGGTCCTTCTTCCATAATCATGGGTCTACCTTATCACAATTAGGATGCACTTTCTTTCCTTTTGAGGAAAGACAACTCATGTTCTTGTCTTTTTCTCCCTTAGTCAAGATATACATAGCAAAAGAAGATTTGTATTTTGAAAATCATGATAAAGTGTTCTTAAGATAAGGGACAAGGTCCCTTTAATTTAGGGATTCTTTTTATTTTTCTTTTATCTCACATAAGTACGATATGTTTGCCTTTCTAAGTGGCTAGTTTCTAGCCTTTGAATCTCTCTTGTTTGGCTGAAATTATTTGTGTAGGATATGAATGTTTTGTGTAACATCCCTAATTTTGTTCCTTTTATTAATAAAGGTACATAAATATTTGAGGAAAAAAATTTATTAGACAATTTTTAGATATCTAAGGAAATATAATCCTTAGAAATTCTTCACCTTATGTGTATTCATAGAAAATGTTTCTAACATTAAGGGAATAAGTAAAGAGAGAAAACCTAATAGGAAAAATTAGAAAGAACACACTAAAGAAAGGAAAAATTATTTGGTAAGGAATATAAATTTTGTTTTGTGAAGTAAGTAAAGGTCTTAATATTTTAAGAAGATTGGATTAGGGTCATTTTCCTAATTCAAGAGTTAGAAATTTCTAAGTTTAACATCTCCACCCATAAATTTGGCTTTCACCTATGGACACCTCATATAGAGTTTTCCAACTTCACATAAGTTTTTAGCAAACCCATTGGATAACCTAACCAAGAAATAAAACATAGACTTGGATTAGGATATAGAAGTTGGACCGATAGCCCAAAAATCATGAAAATGTGACCAAGCCCTCCAAGAAAGGTAGATTTTTATCCAAAGCAAAGGAAATGGGTAGGAATGAACCTAAATCCAAGAGGAAAAATAAAATAAAATAAATCATGTGATAAAATAATAGTGTAATAATAATAAAGATTATGTTACATGGCATTAAGACAAAAATTCAGCAAGTGGTGTGATAATATCTATATCCTACATTCATAATTTTAGCAAGTGGTGTGATAATACATGGCATTAGGAAAAAACATCCATATCCTACACTCATAATTTTAGCAAGTGGTATCATAATACATGGCATTAGGACAAAACATTCCTATCCTACACAAATAATTTCAGCCAAGTAAGGGGGATTCAAGGGTAAAAAATTTACCACTTAGAAAGGCAAACCTATCATACTTGTGTGAGACAAAAGAAAAAGAAAAAGAAAACCTAAATCAAAGGGACCTTGTACCTTATCTTAAGAACATTTTATCATGATTTTCAAAATACAAATCTTCTTTTGCTATGCATATCTTGACTAAGGGAGAGAAAGACAAGAACATAAGTTGTCTTTCCTTAAAAAGTAGCCAATTACATCCTAATTGTGATAAGGCAAACCCATGATTATGAAAGAAGGACCACTTGACAGTTTGTTTAAGCAAGAACCACCACTATAACATTAAAATTTTGTCCAAGTGAGGGAGAGGAAAAATAGAATCAAGGTAGAGTGAGGAAAGGAGAGAAAGAGAGGAGAAGAGAAGAAGGAAGAAGAAAGAGAAGCCTAGAAGACTAAGTATTCAAGGTAAGTTAGCTTAATCTCCACTTGAATCCATCTTTTATCTTCATCCTTAGGGTTCAAAAATTCAACCTCCTTCTCTTATTTAAGCTGCTAGAAAAGCTAAGGGAAGGGGGGAATCTTGCTACTTCCTTCAAGATGAAACAAGAAAAATAATTCACTAAATGAGCTACCTAGATCTTTAGGTAGGTTTAACAATATCTCTTTTTGAATTTTTTTTTGAAAATTGTAACATTTATATGAGATTTTGATCATATAAATTTGATGAAATTTATAATATATGCTACTTTGATGGTTGGTCATGGATGTTTCTGTATCATGTTACATGTTATTTTGTATATGATGAAAGTTTTGGACATTACGGTTGGTGTAGAAAGTTCTGCATAGGTATGGCTATAGGTGGTAAAATTTTATGATTTTATGCTGTTATTTTGTATATTTGAATGTGGTGAAAATTTGATGGAATATGATTAGATGTAAAGAAAATGGAAGAGGATGTAATATAATGATGAACTAAAACCTTAGGAAAGGATTAGTTAGGAAACTGGATTTTGGGGTAACTAGGTAAGCTTCTTTTTTTGAAATTCTGGGAAAAATCGATTAGGAATTAAAAACAATGGTTAACATAAAAAATATAGATCTATGTTTCATGGATTTTTACCCACTAGAATCACTTAATTTGGAGTCCAGATGAGGTAGATATTGCCTGATATGTAAGCAGTGGTCAGACAATGGTTAACTAGAGAAGAATCTATCAAGTATGCTTCTGGGTTTGAATTTCTAGGAGGGAATTAAAAGAAATATTTCACATAATAAATGTATATCTATTTTGGATGGATTTTTAGCCACTGGAGTCATTCAAATTGGAATCAATATGAGGGAGATATGGTCAGATTAGTAAGCAAAGGTCAGAAACTAGCTAACCAAGGAAGAATTTGTTAAGTATGCTTCTATGTTGGAATTTTTGGGCAACATATGTAGGGAATTAAATGAAATTGTTAACATAATATATATATACATGTATATATATACATGTATATACATGTATATATATGTATATATATATATATACATATATATACATGTATATACATGTATATATATACATATATATACATGTATATACATGTATATATATACATGTATATATATACATATATATACATGTATATATATGTATATATATATATATATATGTATATATATACATGTATATATATGTATATATATATACATGTATATATACATATATATATATATATATATATATATATGTATATATATATATGTATATATATATATATATATGTATCATGGATCTATAAACTCTGAAAGCACTTAATTTTGAGTTCATATGAGAGAGATACGACTGATTAATGAGTAAATGTTAGAATTAATATAGAATCCAAAGTGGTAAATGTAAGTATTTTTGTTTTCAATTTTCTGGGATTAATTAGTAAGGAATCTGAAGAAATGATAAACATTAAATTTGTATATAAATATCTTAGATTTTTATAGGCTTTGGAATCACCACCATTGGAGTTAGTATGAGGGAGATATGGTTTTCTTAGTAAGTAGAGGTCTAAACCTACCTGAGAAAAAATAACATTAAATTTGAGGGAGTAGTAACACTACGATTACCTATGATTTCACTAAAATGTTCAGCATAAGGATTTTAAAGGATTGTCTTATCTTTCAATTGACACCAAGATCACCTCAATCAGATTTAAAATGAGGGTGTTATGCTCTATTTAGTGAAGAGAGGATAATAATATTTAAAAAAGAAGAATAATCTTATAAATAAAAATAATAAATGACTAGTGTATGCCATAGCCATTGCCATTGCATGAACTCCTTACCATCTTAAGTGTGTAATTTTGACATGGAAACATTTTAGAAAGTGATATTTGAAACGATCATGTTCATGTCATGATTACCAATGATTTTTGGTAATTATTATATTTTGACAAAAAATTATGGCATGTATAATGAACATACTTGTTATTGAAATCATAGTTTTGGCTATTAATGTGAAAAGAAAAGAAATGAGCACGGTCACATGGCAGTCTGTGTGGTGCACCAGTAGGGGACGCCCTACTAACGACTATGATTATGGTAATGAGAAAAGAAATTGTGCCATGTCGGACGGAGCGAGAAAAGCCTATACCGGAGAGTAGAAAGTACTCACCCTAACCGGGGTAGCTTGACATGAAAATTAGTTGATAGCCATCATATGATATTTTTAAAATAGTTATGCTTCTTTCATGTTTATGTCATCTTATCTCTGTTATTGAATCTCTCTTTCCCCTATCAATATGACCAATAATCATTCATTTGAAACACTTGTTCTCATCCATTTCAAGTCAAAAACTCCATACACATATATGGACATAGTCACTCTTACTTTTCTCTTGTATGAACAATTACAAGCACATAGTTATTCCTCATCACAAGACATCACAACATGGAAAATCTAAACATATTCTACTTTCCAAGAATCAAAAAATATCAAGGAACATTTTATGCTAAACATAACAAGTTATATATTTTATCCTATCAACTATCAAGGATCCTTAAAACTCTTCTTATTGGTCAACTTCTTTCTCTTCTTCTTTCACAAAAATCTACATTTTTCAACATCGGAATCATTTTTGAGAAGCTTAGAATGAAGAGGAGAGAAGATTAAGGAGGTTAGATGCATAGAAAATCACCTTGGCTCCTTCCTTTAGTCTTTCTCTTTGTTCTCTTTCTTCTTCTTCTTTCCTCTTTTCCTTCCTCTCTTGGTCGACCTCTTCTCCTTCTTCCCGCCTTAGTCGATTTCTTCTTAAAGTCACTCCAAAAATATTAAAAAAAATGGTAGCTAGCTGAAGAATCCATTTCCCTCTTCCAACTATATTCTCCACTTATCTCATATTTACTAGCTTGCCACTCCATTACATTTTAAACATCCATTGATTTTGGCTTCCTCAATTTGTCCAAATACTTTAATTTTCTCTTGGGAAGTTGCTAAAAATTTTTAGGGTCACAACCAAAAACATATCCTTAGTTCATTCCTTGGGGCTCAATTCTAACCCTAAAAGGCTAAGAAATTCCAATTTTTCCCTTCAATTTTTCTTCAATAATGAAAATACTTCTCTATATTTCTATGGATATTTACTTAGGGAAAGATAAAACCAACTCATTTCAGTCACTTTATGGGAATTATTCTAACAACAATTTTCCTTTTTGTTATTTAAGGCACTTTATTGTTTTAAGGCTTTTATTAATTTTTCTAGGTTTTTTTTCTCTTTGTCTTATTTCATTCTCTTTCCTTCCTTCCATTATTACGGTTATTATGCCATTCATTGAAAGTGAAAACTGAGGGATGTTACACCTTGGCTGGGGTTATTTCTATAATTAGGGTTAATAAGCTTCACCTAGATGAAAATTAACTAGACTTAGGGAAAGATTGGGTTAAATTCTAATAAAGAATATCTCAATTGCATTTAATAACTTATAATCAATGATAAGTGAAAAATCTGATGGTTAAAGTTGACCATGACCAATATCTTTTATTTTTATTTTCATTACAATTTTAATTTATTTTACTTTCAATTAAATTCCTCCTTTTATTTAAATAAGGAAAAAACATTATCTACCTTTCTTTGTGAGCAACCTTTACTCCTACTACAACATTAATTTGTGTTAATAAGAGTACCATGAATAGTGCCATAAAAAGTACCCATGTGAGGAAGTTTACAATCTAATTGTTCTGGGTTGTAGAGTGTGAATTCGATGTTCAAGTAATTAGTATTATTTCAAAAAATTCATTTAAAGAGCTACCCTATTTGGAGCTCAAAGCCTTGTGAGTAGATAGGATATGTTATAATTGGTTTCTAATTATTTTGCTTTGTTTTGAAAATGTGTTCCATGCATTTTATGATTGTTTGATAAGATTGAAAGGCTTTATGTTTGATTGTTGTGGTGAATGTTTAATTTGATAATGAATTTTTGGTAATTCCTCGTGGAATTTTAAGACATGAGAAAAACATCTACTTTGAAGGTTTTCTTAGGATTAAATGAATAGTTAACTAGTTAGTTTATTAGTTGTGAATTTGTGTGGATGTGAATTATGGTCTGACCATAATTTTTTTGTGGAAAAACTGGATTTTTACTATGGATTCTAATTTTTTATGTTTCTTTTTGAAAATAAAGATTTTTTAGTTAATTGAATTTTGATTAAGTATATATATAAGTGTATACTCATGTATACTTATATGGTTTTGAACTGTTTGATTGAGCTAAGTGTTTGACATATATGTTTGAGTTTCTAAAATTTTTTATGCTGCTTGGAAAGGTTATCTAAAATATTTTTTTAATTATAAAAGAAAATATAGAGCCTCTTTGAAGCAATTATGCTTTTGATTTATTAGACTTGGACACATGTCATAGCCTAAGTGCTATGTTCTAAAAATATATGATATGGATTTGATATAAGTATTTTTTTAGAAAGAATGATTTTACTATGAATAGTTTCCATACTCTTTATTTAAGTATAAACTTATTTTAGTACACAATTTTCCTTGAGAACGAGTTTTTTTAGAAGTACCATTAGCTAGCGATAGTGAAAAATAGCTTTGGTACACCTTGAGACACTAACTAGAAGGGGTGTTGCTAGCCACATGTGTAGGCTATTAGGACCCTTTTTTTTGGGTCGCTTGGAATTAGTATTGGTATATTAACATAATCATAACATCAGATAATACACATTTGTCAAAATGGAGCATATTTCATTAATATTATATAAGGGTTCTACATCATGGTTAGGGTATGTACAAGAGTAGTCTTGGATACTACTTATGGTACTCAAAAATAGGAAAGTATCTGATTACCCTTTAAAAAATACTCTAAGACACATGTTTATATAAAACATAATATTAGATGTTGAACAGTACATAACCCCTGGGGTGCAAAGGATGGAAAAGGTGGTGCTGGCATCAGAATATCGTAAACATTGACCACTTGATATCTTGGACAATGGTAAATTGACTCAAATAGGGTATGTCCACCCACTATATCTCTAGGATCAAAGATAGGAAATTTACTGGCATCTTAATTATCTTTATCTAAATATAACACCAAAACACATAATAAGAACAATAGTCCCAATAAGTTTAACATTAGTAGGCATTATATAAAGTAATCATCACATGTTATGTCCAGCAGTATAAGCTAGAGAGAAATGTTAACCTTTTTGAATAGGGGGATGATATACATAAACATCATAAAATATATTATGCACAGATGTTTGATAATCACATTCATAATATAACAATACATCATACGTAGTGCCTATTAATTCATCATTTATCTCTATCTCAATAACATGGTAACATGAGCCATTCCCCCTAGCTCCTCACATACCACTGTGAAATAGTCAGAGCAACCATACTCCCCCTAGCACACTCAAGGCTAATAGGGTGTCCCCTATTCGGTACCGTCTTAAAGCTATATGACCAGCTTGGTTACCCTGTTTCTGCAAGGGTCATCCTTAAAGTGTATAGATATATACATCAATCTCATTTCTTATTTCTAGCTATATGTATAACATCATTCCCTTTATTATCATAACATTAGGGATATACATCAATTAGTTTTATTACCTCATTCCATGATCATGCATTAATGTCATAATGCATCTATCATCATATTATCTTGCCATCATTCATTGATGCAAGCATACATCTATCATCACATTATCTAGTCATCATGCATTGATGTAATAATAAATATATGTATCATGCTCACCTTGACAAGAAAGAACGAGACTAATGTTATAGAACAAAGATACAAGGCCTTACTCTTCAATTTATTGTTACTGGCTGCCTCCCAAAGTGATGACATTAAATGGAATGAATTGTTATCTAATTAGGGTCAGAACAACCACAACAACTGCGTGGTTATGCCCTATGCCACAATCATACCTGATGCTACATAGGCAAACCATCAACCTACACAGAGGAAGGCCTAGCTGTGTCTTAGGACATGTCAGTGCTTTAGGTGAAAAATTCCTCTTTTGTTTTTCCTCACTTCCAACCACTATTTAATGTCCACAATTAAACAAAGAGGTGGTGCATGCATGTATAAAAGTCTTCTAATTGCACATATGTACATGTATATGTGATTATTTACACTTATTATTTCATTAACTACTCCTTTCACTACCTATCCATGAACCCATTTACTATTCATAGGGTCATGCTTCTTTCATGTTTAGGTCACCTTATCTCCATTATTGAACCTCTCTTTTCCTATCAATATGACCAATAGTCATTCATGTTAAACACTTGTCTTCATCCATTTCATGTCAAATACTCTATCCACATATATATACACACATAGTCGCCCTTGCTTTTCTCTTGCATGAAAAATTACAAGCACATAACCATTCCTCATCACAAGAAATCAAAACATGGAGTGTTTAATCTACTTTCCATGAATCACAAAATTTCAAGGAAAGCTTAATGTTAAACGTACCAAGATATTTACTTGAACCTATCAACTATCAAGATCCTTTGAGACTTCTCTTCTTGGAAAATCTCTAGTTCTTCTTTCTTCACAAAAATATGCATTTTTCACCATCAAAAATATGTTTTGAGAAGCTTCAAATGAAGAGGAGAGAAGATTAAGGAGCTTAGATGCTGAGAAAATTAACTTGGCTCCTTCTCTTGGTATTTCTCTCTCTTCTTTTTCTTCTTCTTCTATCCTCTTTTTCTTCTTCTATTGACTGGTCTCTTTTTCTCCCCCTTGGTTGACTTTCCTTGAAGTCACTCGAAAAATATTAAAATATTAGTAGCTTGCTCTAGAAGAAACTTCCCTCTTTCAATTATATCCTCTAACTATCTTATATTTACTAGTTTGCTACTCTATTACATTATAACCATCCATTACTTTAGGCCTTGTTTGGCTTCCTCTATTTCTCGAAATCATTTAATTTTCTCTTGGGAAGATGCTAATAGTTTTTATGGTCACAACAAAAGCATATCCCTAGTTTATTCCCTAATGTCTAATTCTAACCCTAAAGGGTTAGGAAATTTCAATTTTACCCTTCTAATTTTTCTTCAAAAATAAAAACTATTCTCTTTATCCCTTATGGATATTTACTTAAGGGATGATAAAGACAACTCATTTCGGCTCACCTTATGGTAATTGTCATAACAATAGTTTTCCTTTTTGCTATTCAGGTCACTTTATTGTTTTAGGTCTTTTATTAAATTTCTAGGGTTTCCTAACCATTTCATTCTCTTTCCTTCCTTTCATTATTAAGGTTATTATGCCATTTATTCATACAAAATCGAGGGATGTTACATAGACGAACACTTGCGGATTAGATAATGTTGTTAAAGGTGCTTGACCTCCTATATTCATGTTTGAATATGATAGTGATTACCTATCCCTTACTATGTGCTTGGGATAACTCTGATATAAACCTTTGACTTTAATGGTGATTACCATTTCCTTGCTTCATGCTTGGAATATTTATTTTATATTTATGAATTAGAATTCTCCTAAATTATATCCCTTTTTCTTGAAAAGGTTTAGTTATTTATTTTATTGATTGCTTATTTATGCATTTGTTTAATTATTCCATTTATCTTATTTATTATATGTTGCTATGTTGTCTCCTTATTTATTTTATTTCTCTTGTCCATTGTATATTTTTCCTTTTGTTTTTTTATTTACTTTATTTACCGTATGTTATTTTTTTGTTTATTCATTTATCTACTTATTTATTTATTTCTTACTTTATTTAATTTTTTAAATTATTTTATTTATTCTTTCTATTGTGTCTAAACAATTTTCATAGTGGTGAAATATTTTAATACATTTTCTATGTTTTTATTGGGATTATTTCTTTGTTAAGATCTTGGCAATTAGATTAAAAATTTTGGTTTAGTTGCATTTAACAATGTTCGAAACTTCCAATATTTGATTATGTTATATGGCGAGTTTGAAATTTGGTTTCTTTATACGAAAGGATATTTAGGGTTAATCAAATAGCGATTATGTATCGCCATAGGTTATGGCTATCCTGTGCCTAATTTCTGTTGGTTATGTTGTTTCAAAAACAAGAGCTATTGAAAAAGTGGTCATGGTTTGTAATAAGTTTTAATGTTTTCTGTAACAACTTTTTTTATTATTATTATACAATATAGAGTTCACATACACGTCATTAATTAAAACGTACGTACAACATATCAAATACATAAATATCTACATCTTATTTATTTTGGTTGACCAATTCTGGAGATACAGGTGCGGGTGGTTGCACCTTCACCGAGATGTGAGCCAACTCGACCACAAACATTTTATTTGATTCTAGGATCTGCCCAACATAAAGTAACTCAATCCAACGTACACTAAAAGCGAGAGCCATAGAAAAATTTGCATAACTAATTTTCTGAACATGACATGGAAATATAGTGAGAATTAAATCCCAGTAAGTTCAACAATAAATCATCATAAATAAAGCTCATCACGTCATGTTCATCTATATAAACTACATAAAATATATTTGGTCACATGAATGCACTATATCTATGCACATGAGAATCGTATAGTAATAACATGTATGATAGGATTAACTATTTACAGAATATCATATGATGACTATCAATTTATTCTCATATCAAGCTACCCCGATCAAGGTGAGTATTTTCTACTCTCCGGTACGGGCTTTTCTTGCTTCGTCCGACATGACACACTTTCTCTTCTTTTTTTTTCTCATTAGCATAATCATAACCGTTGGTAGGGTTTCCCCTACTGGTGCACCACATAGATTTGCCATGTGACCGTGCTCATTTCTTTTCATTTCATAATAATAACAAAAAATCATTGGTAATCATGCCATGAACATAGCCATTTAAAATATCACTTTATAAAATATTTCCATGTCAAAATTTCACACTTAAGATGGTAAGAAGTTCATGCAATGGCAATGGCTATGGCATATACTAGTTATTTATTATTTTCATTTATAAGATTCTTTTTCTATTTTAAATATTAATTTTATTTCCTTATTTTCTTGATGCAGGTTTTCATCCTATCTAACATTTTCTTACTAATCAGAGCATAACGCCATAAAGTGAACTCCAATTTAGGTGATCTTGGTGTCAATTTAAAGATAAAACAATTATCTAAAACTATTATGTTGAACAATTAAATAAAATATTAAGAAATCATGGTGATATTACTCCCTCAAAGTACATGTTATTTCTTCTCGAGTAGGTTCTGACCACTACCTACTAATATGTCCATATCTCCCTCATACGAATTCCAAATTAAGTGATTCCAGTAGCTAAAAATCTGTGACACATATAACAATACTTTTTATGTTAATCATTTATTTTAATTTCCTACAGAATGTTCCCAGAAATTAAAACATTGAAGCTATTCTAAAATATTCTTCCCTGATTAACCAATTTCCGACCACTGCTTTCTAATCAGAACATATCAGCCTCATATGAACTCCAAATTGAGTGATTCCAGTGGCTAAACATCCTCGACACATATAGCCATAGGTCTTATGTTAACCATTTATTTTAATTCTTTACATAATATTTCCAGAAATTAAAACACATAAGCTATCCTAATATATTCTTCCTTAATTAACCATTTTCTGACCACTTCTAATTAATCAGACCATATCTACCTCATATGGACTCCAAATTGAGTGATTCTAATCACTAAAAATCCGTGACACATATATCTATAATTCGTATGTTAACAATATATTTTAATTCCCTACAGAATGTTTCCAAAAATTAAAACATAGAAGCTACCCGTAACATATTATTCCTTGATTAACCATTTTCTAACCAACGCTTATTAATCGGACCATATCTACCTCATATGGACTCCAAATTGAGTGATTCCTGTGGCTAACAATCCGTGAGACATAGATCTACATTTTGCATGTTAACTATTTCTTTAACTTCCTTACTAATTCTTCCCATAAGTTTAAAAATAGAAAGCTTAAAATTTTGCCACCCATAGCCATACCTATGCAGAACTATCTACACCAGCCTAAGTATTCAAACATACATAATATGTAACATGATATAGCAACATCCATAACCAATCTTTAATGTTCTAAGATCCAAATTCCATATAAATATTACAAGTTTCAAAACTTTTCTTCAAAAATAAATATTGTTAAACTTACCTTGAGCACTTAGTCCTCTAGACTTCTCCTTCCTCTTTCTTCCTTTCATCCTCTCCTTTCCTCGCTCTACCTTGCTTCTATTTTTCCTCTCCCTCACTTGGACGAAAATTCTAATGTTATGAAGGTGGATTTTGCTTATATAGACTATCAAATCATTCACCTTTCATAATCATGGGTCTACCTTATCACAATTAGGATGCACTTGGTTGAATTTTTAGAAAACAAACAACCCATGTTATTGTCTTCCTCTTCCTTAGTCAAGATATGCATAGGAAAAGGAGATTTGTATTTTGAAAATTATGATAATATGTTCTTAAGATAAGGGACAAGGTCCCTTTGGTTTAGGGATTCATTTCCTTTTTCTTTTGTCTTAATCAATTATGATAGGTTTGCCTTTTTAGGAGGCAAATTTCCAACCCATGAATCTCTCTTGCTTAGCTAAAATTATTTGTGTAGGATAAGGATGTTTTGTCATAATGCTATTTATTATTACCCACTTGCTAATATTATGAGTGTAGAATTTAGATGTTTTGTCCTAATGCCATGTATTATTATACTACTTGCTAAAATTATGAATGTAGGATATCACACCACTTGCTAAATTTTTGTCTTAATGCCATGTCACCTAATCGTGATTACACCATTATTTCATCACTTTATTTTATTTTTATTTTTATTTTTACTCTTGGGTTTGGGATCATTCTTGCCCATTTTCTTTACTTTGGTTAAAATTCTACCTTTCATAATGGGCTTAGTCATATTTTCATGAGTTTTGGGCTACCGGTCCAATTTCTATATCCTAGTCCAAGTCTATGTTTTATTTCTTCCTTGGGCTATTCTATTGACTTGCTAAAAATTCATATGAAGTAGAAAAACTCTATATGAACTGTCCATAGGTGAAAGCCCAATTTATGCGTAGAGAGACTAAACTTAGTAACTTTAACTATTAAATTAGGAAAAATTACCCTAATCCAATCTTCTTGAAATTTTAATACCTTTACTTACTTCACAAAAATTTATCTTCCTTACCCAATAATTTCACCTTTCTTTAGTATATTTATTTCTAATTTTGTTTCTCTTAGGTTTTCTCTCTTTACCTATTCCATTAATGTTAGAACATTTTTATGCATACACGTAAGGTGAAGAATTTCTAAGGATTATATTTTCTTATATATCTAAAAATTGTCTAATAAATTTTATTTCTTTAATTAAATATTTATGTACCTTTATCAATAAAAGAAACGAAATTAGGGATGTTACTTTGAATACTTTTGTACTTTTATTAATACATGAAACGAAATTAGGGATGTTACATTTCACTCCACCTAAAAGAAATTTTGTCCTCAAAATTTCAGAAATTACCTAATATGAACAATTTTGGATATTTCTTCCTCATGACTTCTTTTAGCTCCCATGTTGCTTCTTCTGGAGTCAAACCTTCCCATAACACCTTAACCAGGTTAATAGTTTTGTTCTGCAATTGTTTCACGTCAGTGTCCAATATAGATGCTAGTACTAGTTGGTATTTTATGTTCTCCTTTATTTGGATTGTTTCATCTTGTATCACATGTGAGGAGTCTGGAAGACACTTTCAGAGCTGCAATACATGGAAAACATTATGCAAGTTGGACAAATTAGGTGGGAGAGCAACTTGATATGCTGACGTCCCTACTTTTTTCAAAATTTGGTAGGGTCCCAAAAATCGTGAATTCAGCTTTTTGGTCTTGAGATACCTACCAACTTCAGTGGTCGGGAAAAGTTTTAGAAATACATGGCCCCCTTCCTCAAACTCCAAAGGTCTATGTCTCTTATCATAGTAACACTTTTGTTGACTCTGAGCTGTGAGCATTTTGTCTCGTAAAATTCTGATTTGTTCAGTGGTTTGTTGAACTAGATCAAGATCCAACAATTTCTTTTCTCCTACCTCAAACCAACATAGTGGAGATCGGCACTTTCTACCGTATAAAGCTTCATAGGGGGCCATCTTAATACTAGAGTGATAGCTATTATTATAATCAAACTCTTATCCTATCCTTTACCTTGCTCTATCCCATCCCATCCTTCTAAAACCTCGATGTGAACCTCAGATCTCTATCAGAAACGATATTTAAGGGAATTCCATGCAGTCTAACTATTTTCTGGATGTACAATTGGGCTAATTTATCTAGTGAATAGTTAATTTTTATGGGTGAACCCATGACAAAGTCCATCGAAATACTGTCTGATTTCCATTTAGGAATCTCAAGAGGTTGTAAAAATCCTGCTAGCTTTTGATGCTCTACCTTCACCTTCTAACAAATGAGACATTTCGCCATAAACTCGGCAATGTCCTTTTTCATCCCTGGCCACCAATACATCATCTTTAAATCCTGGTACATTTTAGTGCATCCAGGATGGACTGTGTATTTACTCTGATGCGCTTCCTACAGGATCTTAGTCCTCAACTCTCGTTCTTGAGGGACACTAATCCTTCCTTGATACATGATTGCTCCATTTTCCATGACAGAAAAATTACCTTGGTCTTTATGATCCTGTAAGTATTGGTCGTGAGCTTGAGCCTTTCTGATCTGGGCTCTAAGGTCACAACCTATACTTAAGCCATTAATGACTAGCTTCTTTGGAGTAAGAGTAGTGGCTAGCTTCAAATTTTGAAACTCCTTTAGCATCTGTATCTCATGCACCATAATCTGACCCATGTGTAGAGATTTTCGACTCAAGGCATCAGCTACAACATTTGCCTTTCCTGGATGATACTTTATCTCAAACTTGTAGTCATGGAGAAACTCTACCCATGTTTGTTGTCTCATATTCAACTCTTTCTGATCAAAAAGGTATTTAAGACTCTTATGATTACAGTATACTTCAAATGTTGCACCATACAAATAGTGTCGCCAAATCTTTAAGGCAAACACCATCACTACTAATTCAAGGTCATGGGTTGGATAGTTTCCTTCATGGGGTCTTAGTTGTCTAGAGGTGTAAGCAACTACTCTCTTGTCTTGCATTAGCACACACCCTAGCCCTTTCTTTGAAGCATCACTATACACTTCAAAATGTCCTGTAGGGTATGGAATAATTAAAATAGAAGGAGTGGTCAATTTTGTTTCAAGCTCCTGGAAATTAGTTTCACATTGATTAGTCCATTTGAAAGGGCTTACATTCCTAGTCAATTTAGTCAATGGCAAGGCTATAAGAGAGAAGTTTGGTATAAACCTCCTGTAGTATCCTACCAAACCCAAGAAACTTCAGACTTCTTTAACTGTCTTTGGTCTTTCCCACTGAATCACTGCTTTCGTCTTGCTAGAGTCTACAGCTACCCCTTTATTGGAAATGACATATCCGAGAAATTTTACCTCTGACAACCAAAATTCACACTTCTCCAATTTCGCATACAACTTTTTCTCTTTCAACACTTGCAGCACGATTCGGAGATGTTGTTCTTGTTCTTTCTCACTCTTAGAATATATCAAGATGTCATCAATGAATACTACCTTAAATTGATCTAGGTAGGGTTGAAAAATGCGATTCGTGTAATCCATGAAAATTGCAGGTGCATTTGTCAACCCGAAGGGCATTACGAGAAACTCATAGTGTCCATACCTAGTCTTGAATGCTGTTTTAGGTACATCCTCCTCCTTGATCCTAGTTTAATGGTATCCTGATCTCAAGTCAATTTTTGAAAAGATGGAGGCTCCCTTCAGTTGATCCAATAAGTCATCTATCCTATTGAGAGGGTATTTATTTTTGATAGTCACTTTATTCAGCTGTTTGTAGTCTATACATAATCTCAATCTCCTGTCTTTCTTTTTAACAAATAACACAAGAGCTCCCCAAGGCGATACACTTGGTCTAACAAATTGCTTCTCTAACAGTTCCTCCAAATGTTTCTTGAGTTCCTGTAGTTCTTTCGAGGCCATTCTATAAGGTGCAATAGAGATAGGCCCTGTCCCAGGTACTAGATAAATAGAAACTATGTCTCTCTCTTGGGAGATAAGCCTGGAATATCATATGGAAATACTTTAGGAAACTCATTGGCTATTGGGATTTCATCAAGTTTCGGTTTAACTTCAAGATTTGATAAGTGCATGAGAATGTATGCAAGTACTCCATTCTTCAACTCCTTATTGACTTGATTGGCATTAAGCATCAATAACTGCATCCCTTATTCTGAAGTAGGAGGTAGAAATTCAATGGTCTTGTTGCAACAATTCAGCAAGACCCGATTTCTAGACATCCAGTCTAACCCTAGAATGACGTCAATACCTTTTAAAGGTAGACAGATGAGGTCCACAGAAAAAGTTTTTTCCTGAATAGTGACCTGACAGTCTTAACATACAACGGAAGTTAAGACCCTTTCCCCTGTGGGAGTTACTACAGATAGCTCATAAGGGGTTTCAGAAATAGGATACTAAAGCTCCCTAATACATTCTTCCAATATAAATGAATGACTAGCACCAGAGTCAAACAACACAATAAGAGCAAATCCATAGATATAACATGTACCTTGGATCATTTTTGGGGATTGAGTTACCTCTTGGCAGTTCAGGATGAAAACCCTTCCTTTCACTTGAGGCTTCTGTTCCGGCTACTTCCCAAAATTTTGTGGCAGTTCCTTGCAAAATGATTCTTCTGTCCACAATTGAAGCAAACATATGATCCCATGTAGCATGGCCGGTTACCATGCATACGTCTGCACTTAGTACACTTGACTATGGAAAGGTTCTGTTGGAAGGGTTGGGGATTTGCAGTCATTGGCCTCTTGCCAGTCCTCTGTCCTTTTCCTCTAACATTTCTGCTAGAGTTTTGTGGATCGTTCTTCCTTTTCCAAAAATTCCGTCTTTGTTTCTCATCTTCCACTGCCCTCAAGCTCTTCTCCAAGAGTCCGCATTTATTTATCAGAGGTACAAACTCCCTTATCTCCATAGCTACAACAACATTCCTTATTTCTGGATTCAATCCCGCTTTGAACTTTACAGCCTTCCATGCTTCATCAGGGTTAAATCACAGATAAGAGGAGAACTTAGACAACTCCTCAAACTTTGTGATGTACTGGTCTACGGTCATGCTGCTCTATCTAAGTTGGAGAAATTCAATCTCCTTCTCTGCCTGCACAGTACTTGGGAAGTACTTTTCCAAAAAGGTGTCTTTGAACACCTGCTAGGTGATCTACCTTCCCTGGTGAGCTAAAATTTCTCTAGTTGCATGCCACTATTATTCTGCTTCATCTTTCAGCATATATGCAGCAAAGATAACTTTCTGCTCCTCAGTACAACCCATTACTTCAAAGATTTTCTCTAGTTCCCTTATACACCTTTCAGCTATAGTTGGGTCAAAGCCGCCTTGAAAACAAGGTGGTCTACTCCTTAGGAACTCACATATATCATTCCCTACCATCCGATTATTAACACCATTCTCACTATTCGGGTTATTAGCATTCTGGAGGTATTGTAGAATATGATTGGTGGTTGTGACCTGGTCTCGAATTGCCATGGCAAGGTTGTGTAGGGTTTCCTCCGCATTGTTTGTCGGATTCTTCGTTGGTGGTGCCATTTCCTACTGTGGTAAAAACAAAGTTATGCTACTATTGAGGTTATCAAGTCCAATAGTTAGTTTCAAAAATATTTAACAACATTCATAACACCACCTTGGCATATAGATAGGAAACACTAGTAATTTCTTACTTATATGAAATCACCAATCCCCTACACAGCACAACCACAACATATTCAAGACACTATAAGATCGATTCAAATAACCATCCACCCACTGGCCATCTAGGATCGACCTGCTCTGATACCAATTATGAAACAATTTTTTCTTATTATTATACAATATAGAGTTCACATACATGTCATTAATCAAAACATACGTACAACATATCAAACACATAAATATCTATATCTTATTTATTCTAGTTGACCAATTCCGGAGATAGAGGTCTGGGTGGTTGCACCTTCAACGGGATCTGAGCCAACTCTACCACAAACATTTTATTTGTACCACACAGATTTGGCATGTGACCGTGCTCATTTCTTTTCTTTTCTCAATAATAGTCAAAAATCATTGGTAATCATGCCATGAACATAACCATTTCAAATATCACTTTATAAAATATTTCCATGTCAAACTTTCACACTTAAGATGGTAAGAAGTTCATGCAATGGCAATGGCTATTGCATATATTAGTCATTTATGGTTTTCATTTATAAGATTCTTCTTTTTTAAAAAATATTAATTTTATTTCCATACTTACTTGATGCAGGTTTTCATCCTATCTGACCTTCTCTTACTAATCAGAGCATCACTCCCTAAATTTAACTCCGATTTAGGTGATCTTGGTGTTAATTTAAAGATAAAACAATTATCTAAAACTATTATGTTGAATAGTTGAACGAAATATTAAGAAATCAAGGTGATATTACTCCCTCAATGTACATGTTATTTCGTCTCGGGTAGGTTCTGACCTCTACCTACAATCTGTCCATATCTCCCTCATAGGCATTCCAAATTAAGTGATTCCAGTGGCTAAAAATCCGTGACACGTATAGTAATAATTTTTATGTTAATCATTTATTTTAATTTCCTACAGAATGTTCACACAAATTAACACACAGAAGCTATTCTAAAATATTCTTCCCTGATTAACCAATTTCTGACCACTGCTTACTAATCGGAACATATCGGCCTCATATGGACTCCAAATTGAGTGATTCCAATGGATAAAAATTCATGACACATATAGATATAATTCTTATGTTAACCATTTATTTTAATTTCCTATAGAATGTTCTGAAAAATTAAAACACATAAGTTATCCTAATATATTCTTCCCTGATTAACCATTTTCTGACCACTGCTTACTAATCAGAGCATATCTACCTCATATGGACTCCTAATTGAGTGATTCCAGTGGCTAAATATACGTGACACATATAGATATAATTCTTATGTTAACTTTTTATTTTGATTCCCCACATAATGTTCCCATAAATTAAAACACTGAAGCTATCCTAACATATTCTTCCCTGATTAACTATTTTCTGACCACTGCTTACTAATTGGACCATATCTACCTCATATGGACTCTAAATTGAGTAATTCCTGTGGCTAACAATCCGTGAGACATATATCTACATTTTTCATGTTAACTATTTCTTTAAATTCCTTACTAATTCTTCCCATAATTTTATAAACAGAAGCTTAAAATTTTGCCTCCCACAGCTATACCTATGCAGAACTATCTACACCAGCCTAAGTTTTCAAACATAGATAATATGTAACATGGTATAGCAACATCCATGACCAATCATTAAAGTTCTAAGATCAAAATCCCATATAAATATTACAAGTTTCAAAACTTTTCTTCAAAAAGAAATATTGTTAAACTTACTATGAACACTTAGTCCTCTAGACTTCTCCTTCCTCTTTCTTCCTTTCTTCCTCTCCTTTCCTCACTCTACCTTGTTTCTATTTTTCCTCTCCCTCACTTAGACAAAAATTCTAATGTTATAAGGGTGGGTTTTGCTTATATAGACTATTAAATAATTCACCTTTCATAATTATGGGTCTACCTTATCACAATTAGAATGCACTTGGTTGAATTTTTGGAAAACAAACAACTCATGTTCTTGTCTTCCTCTTCCTTAGTCAAGATATGCATAGGAAAAGGAGATTTTTATTTTGAAAATTATGATAATATGTTCTTAAGATGAGGGACAAGGTCCCTTTGATTTAGGGATTCATTTTCTTTTTATTTTGTCTTAAATCATTTATGATAGGTTTTCCTTTTTAGGTGGCAAATTTCCAACCCTTGAATCTTCTTTACTTAACTAAAATTATTTGTGTAGGATAAGGATGTTTTGTCATAATGCTATGTATTATTACCCACTTGCTAAAATTATGAGTGTAGGATATAGATGTTTTGTCCTAATGCTATGTATTATCATACTACTTGCTAAAATTATGAATGTAGGATATCACACCACTTGCTAAATCATTATCTTAATGCCATGTCACCTAATCTTGATTACACCATTATTTCATCACTTTATTTTTTTTCCTCTTAGGTTTGGGCTCATTCTTGCCCATTTTCTTTACTTTGGTTAAAATTCTACCTTTCATAATGGGCTTAGTCACATTTTCATGATTTTTGGGCTACTAGTCCAATTTCTATATTCTAGTCCAAGTCTATGTTTTATTTCTTCCTTGGGCTATCCTATTGGCTTGCTAAAAATTCATGTGAAGTAGAAAAACTCTATATGAAGTGTCCATGGGTGAAAGCCCAATTTATGGGTGGAGATACTAAACTTATTAACTTTAACTCTTAAATTAGGAAAAATTACGCTAATCCAATCTTTTTGAAATTTTAATATCTTTACTTACTTCACAAAAATTTATGTTCCTTACGCATGAGTTTCACCTTTCTTTAGTATATTTATTTCTAATTTTTTCTCTTAGGTTTTCTCTCTTTACCTATTCCATTAATGTTAGAACATTTCTATGCATACCGTAAGGTGAAGATTTTCTAAGGATTATATTTCTTTAGATATCTAAAAATTGTCTAATAAATTTTATTTCCTTAATTAAATATTTATGTACCTTTATCAATAAAAGAAACGAAATTAGGGATGTTACTTTGAATACTTTTGTACTTTTATTAATACATGAAACAATATTAGGGATGTTACATCTTTCGGGTCCATATGTGATTAAGTATTTTTGTCTAAGATATAATATGGTTTAATTAACTATTACAGAAAATTAATCATAACCTTGCTAATCTTGAATATGAGTTTTCATTAGACTAGGGTAAGCATCAGTAAAGAGTTTAAATGTTTTATCAATAGATTGAGTTATTTTAATATAAACAATCTAAACATTTTAAATCATGAAAATAAAATGTTTTGATTCCAAATTTAAATGTCTTCCCTTTTATGATTCTTTGCATTTGGTTCAAAATTATTTTTTAAAAAAACTCACTAGTTTTAATAAATTGTTTTTAACACAAGATATTTATTTTACTTGTTTGACTTTAACTTCTTTTCTAACAATAAAAATTTTTAAAACTAGTAAATCGATTTCTATAGCTTGCACCATCTTTATTTTTATACTTAATACCTAGACTCATTAAACATTCAAATTTTCAATTGATAATAAGTATATTATTTAACTATGGTTTTCTATTTAAAATTAATTTTTGTATAACATAAAGAAAATTATTTTCTATTATACCGTATTTTTTCTCAAATAATAGTACTTAAAAAATAGTAATCGTGACTTGATAGATATAAATAAGTCAACAAACTCTAATATTAAAACTAGGAAGGTTTCATAACCAAAATTGATGAAAAGATTTCAAAAAGAAATCTGTTAGTTAAAACATAATAGGTTTAAGATATTTTCCTAAATTTTATAATAACTATAATAATTTCTTATAAAAGATTTAATATCATGGTTCTCAGTTAAGAAAGTTGGTAATATTATTCTTTCTAAGTTGATGTCTTTTGTTTGTGTAACTTAATTAAGGGATATAGTGATCAAGTATGGTTTTTATACTGATTTTATGCATCCAGTTTATGGATTTTAGAAAGAACTGAATTCTTTTAATTAAGGAAGCTCTGCTATAATGTAAGCTTCTAAAAATTGTTGGTCTAGTTCATAGACATCGTGTGATAAAATGATGGATTTTTTTTTGGACTTTTGAAAGTTATTGTTATAGAAGTTAAGGAATAAGTTTAATATTTATTTAGGTTTGAATTTTGGGGATTTGGGTGCTTCAATGTTAGATTGCATTTCTAAAATTTTAATTCTTTGAATTTTGGGTCTGTCTTTTATTATTATTTACTTTTAAAAAAACTCATGTGTGTGTCGTTTCTCCTGTTCTTGTATAGTATATGCTATTTATTCATTAAGTTGCAAGACTTACTCCATCTCTTTTATATATTTTCAGTTAGAATCAAAGTGATGCAATAGAATTGTCCAGAAGAATAGGCTATTCTTGAGGAGCCCAAATGGTCCTTGGGCCTTATTTTATTTGTTTATCTATATAATTGTTGAAAATCTAGAGTTGCTATATTTCCACAGACAGGATCCACGTGTCTGGTACATGCTAATATGTGTATTATATATGAATAGTTTGTATTTATTAATAATATATATTTTAATGTATCTAATTAGGAAATATAAAATTATTTTCGATTTTTCTACTAAAATAAACAATTGTTTACAATTATCATTACCTTGAAGCTAGATCTTTATTTATGTTTTAAATGAAAATAAACTTCTAATAAAGTGTTTAACTATTTTACAAATTTAATACTTGTGCTTCTTAAATTTCACGATGCTTTTCCGTTAAGTACACTTACGAAGTGAGGAAACCCATTTTGTGACGGTTATGTGCTCTACAATTTGGGTAGTGACATAATGTATGTAGCTAAATGTAGAGAATGTTGGTGTTTACTTTTCTTTTATAAAAAAGAGGGTACATTATCCAGATAAATTAGATAAGATAGTAGAAGCCCCATTTTGGGTTAGGACTTATACTTTCATACAATCACCATCAACATCTCTACCAAATTGAGTTTCCTTTTAATACCAATAAGATGAGGAACCTTTATTAGTTCTTCATGCTCTCGAGGATTGCTTGTCCTTTTCAATTAGTGGGGGTTGCCTACTTGTACAAAGGCTGCTTAACTTTGGTTATATTAACTGACCCTTCAGTATTTCCTATTAAGGTACTGGGGTTACATGTCAATCAACCCTTGGGTATTTCCCATTAGGATACAAAAATGATAATGGGAATTTTATCATGCAAAATGATCTTTGACACCTGTAAATAGCTCTGTCACAAACACCTATAGCTAAGTAAGTTTTGTGATTATAAAAGGAACAAGAGAGAAATTAAGTTAAGGATCATAAGTACCTAAAAAAAGTTTTTTTATATATATAAGAAACCCTCCCAAGGTTAGAATAGTAATTTGATTGTTTAGCTTCGCCTAATAGCTAGTAGACCCAAAATCTTGAAGATAAATTTCTATCTCCATTAATTTCTATCTCAGGTAAATAATTTATCTGCATTTCTCACTTTTACATCGTCTTCTCTATGCTTTTATTTTTTTTTCTTCATCTACAACTTGAGAGAGAAAAGAGTTGAGAAATAGAATAATGGAGAAAGAACCAAATGTAAGAGAGAAAAAGGAGAGAATAATAGAGAATGATAGAAGGAATTTTGATGCAAAGACAGAGAGGAGCTGAGATTTTTTCTTTCTAGGTGAGGATTAGGAAAATGTGAAGAATAGAAAATCTTTGTTAAATGTCATAGTCCAACATTGTGAGCTTTGCTTTTCATCACTAATTAAGCCACTCTAGTAGGTCATTGTCATCCAATAGCATTAGCTAGTGTGTAATTTAGCTATTTTCTACTTTTCCTTTTCATTATTTTTTTTCTATTTGGTAATTCAGATAGGTCATGTTGATCTCAACTGGATTGGGTGTTTCAAATTGTTCTTATGTTGATTATTTTGGGTTTTGATTCATTGTTTGTGTTGTATGATATAGGATGTGTAATGACCTCAAAAAATACTGGTATTTATAAATAGTTTGTTCTCTTTTTTGAGGTCATTACCCTTTTCTTTTACCATGTTTAATCACTTGCTCAATTGATTAATTAATTAATTAATCAATAAAAGAATAATATAATAAAATATCATATCAAATTCACATAAACAAAACAATAGGCTTGCATTACTTTTGGGAAGCCTTTTTCATCAGTACAACCACTATAGAGAAATATATATACATTCCATAGTATCCAGGGTACCATTTGCAATACAAAAGGTAGAAGGGTACCTAGTTGCTATTCCAAAACTGATATTATATGGTCAGTGTAGTACAAACTATCTACACAATACCGTTTTAGTCCTCACCCACTTCTCTAATCCTCTCAGTGACATTAGTGAAGTTGTTGGCACGTACATTGAGAATTTAGAGATTTATTACTACTAAGTCCTAAACAACAGGGATATAACAAAAATAGGGTAGCTCAATCCACTCAACCACAAACAAGAGGGTCATAGTGTAGATCGGAATTGTAATTTAATGATATAAACATAACATGAAATAATAATAAGAACTAAAGTTCCCAGTAGATTTAACAATAATCACAAATTATAATCAATTCAGATAACATGTCATGTTCAATTATATCATCTATAGACTTCCCTTATCAATAAATAATTGTAGCATGTATCATACGTATGTTATCATGCAAGTATAGGAATTATACAGCAACCATAAACATGCTAGGCTATACTTATATTTTCATCAATATCATATAACATATACACTGCTCACAACTTTCTCATTATAATGATGTTTCTTTTCTTTTAAATAGTTCACTATTTTTTGAGGTCAATATGAGCATGCTTGCCTTGCTCTACTCACTCCTAAATGTGTTTGCCTCGCTCCATCTAGGAATGGAAAATTTTCATATTTTTCTAATATTTATGAATAGAGCATCCTCTATCCAGTATCGACATAGATACTATAGGACTTTATAGGGTTTCCTTGCAACTTCAAGGATCACTCCCCGCTATATTTCTCATTTTCTTGAACAACAGCCTAAATATAATATTAATTTTGCAACCAATATACAACAACATATGTCAACATACTTGCCATTGATATAATGCATAATGGTTCATTTGAAACATTTTTAAATCATATATATCCATATATCAGTGAAAATTAAAATTACCCTGGGATACCCATTAAAATGAATAATAATTATAGATAGCATCTATAATATGACATTTAGCTCATGAAAATGGCTTGGTCACGCTTACTCTTGGGTTAATTTCCACATTCCATAGTTGTTTTCTCACTTTAGTTTTTTTTTCTCCCTTAGGGTTCCTTGTGGCTACTCTTTGAAGAATCCTAAAATTTTGTTTACTAACACAGTTAATTGAATATTCCATTCTCATAATATGTGTTTAAATGATCAATTTTATGTAAAACTGTCAAAGTGTTCCTATGTGTCTAATATAATCACTTATATCACTTATACTTTTAAAATCTTTAGGTTTCCACTTACCATTAATTGTATTTATCCTTTTATACATCCCCCATGCCTATTAAATCGAACTTACTCCGATAATCCCTAGTTAGATATTTTGGTTATATAATAAAAATATTACTTTGTTCAAGTGATTTATCTAGAAATTTTCTTATAAATTTCGTCCTATCTATTTGGTTTACATTATTTTTTGTACTTTCATACACTTCATATTTAATTTATCTTGGTACTTTAATCCTTATTTAAGCCTTAAGATCAACATCAAGTGAAAAATTGGACTTATTCTAACATTACTAAATAAGGGATTTACTTTTCATTTGGAAAGTGTTACTATTCATTTGGTAATTTCCTTTCTTTCATCAATTACACTAGCTTTTATTATCATTACTTCCTTACAAGTACTTATAATGTAGTACTAAGGCACCTAACCTTCTTATTTATTTTCTAAACTAGATTACATGTAATGCTAGGTTAAAATCATGATTTTAAGTGAGTTCCTCAATTTTAGCCCACCTAAGGGCATTGTTATAAATTCCCTTAATTCATTTCTGACTAAGCCTTTAGAAATCATCTAACCATTTAATTGTCTTAATTTATAGATGTTACTCAATTAAAATATTATTTAGCCATTCTTCTCTACATAAGTCCATTCTTTACACCATGATAGTTTTAAATTACATTCCCATTTCTTTTATCTGCTTTCTTCATCTCCATAATTTTAACTTAACATACTTCCCAACTTATTCACATCATCCCTTACTTTACCAATTATTATCTCACTCATTACCAAAACTATTATCTATATTCATCTCATTTGTTAAGCATATATTTGGCTAAGTGTAACGACCGAGTTTTTTTCTAAGGTAATTAATGCAACAGATAAGCAACCATCCAAAAATATATGCATCTTATATATAAATACGAGTCTACAACACATTAGGGATTAGCTTGGATATACACGTGTAACCCTAGGTACTAGCCATATACTTAAAAAGCGAAGTATCGTGTGGTTACACCAATACAATGGGTTGGTCGATTTACAACATATATACATAACTACTATGCTACCGCTCCCATACCCATCACCCCTGGGATATAGCTAGTGGAGGAAGTGGCCCGGGCGCAGGTACTTCCACCATATTAATTGCTAGCAGGTTCACAAAGACTGTGAATTGTCCTAAGTAGAGGACATCTACCATCTGCAGCTCTATCAAAAGGGTTAAGTGTAACAACTCCATTTTTTTTAAATATATATATATATATATATATATATATTTAAAATCCCATGAAGTCATTACCTCTTTATTTCTAATAACATTCTATTAAATTAACCAAGCATAATTAAGGTTTACACATAATTAATTAACAACATTCGTACAAAAATTAAACACATATATGTCTACATCTTATTTATCCATGTTGACCAATTCTGGAGATACGGGTGTGGGTGGTTGCACCTTCACCGGGATCTTAGCCAACTCGACCACAAACACCTAATTAATTTTTAGGATTTACCCAACATAGAGTAACTCAATCCAACGTACACTAAGAGCTAGAGCCAAAGAAATATTTGCTAAACTAGTTTTTTGAACATAATATGGAAATATAGTGAGAATTAAATCCCAGTAGGTTCAACAATAAATCATTATCAATAATGTTTGTCACATCATGTTCATCTATATAAGCTACAACAATTATCTTTAGGTCACATGAATGCGCTTTATTTATGCACATGAAAATCATACAGTTATGACATGTATGGCATGAATAACTATTTTCACAATATCATATGATGACTATCAACTTACTTTCATATCAAGCTACCCCAGTCAGGGTAAGTACTTTTTACACTCTGGTATGGGCTTTTCTCACTCCATCCGACATAGCACAATTTCTCTTTCTTTTCTCATTAACATAATCATAGTCGTGAGTAGGGCATCCCCTACTGGTGCACAACATAGACCACCATGTGACCATCCTCATCTCTTTTCTTTTTACATTAATAGCCAAAATTATGATTTCAATAACAAGTATGTTCATTATACTTACATGCCATAATTTATCATCAAAACATGATCATTAACTAAAATCAATGGTAAAATACATTCTTGCCATAAACATGATCATTTTCGAATATCACTTTATAAAATATTTCCATGTCAAAATTACGCACTTAAGATGGTAAGGAGTTCATGCAATGGCAATGTCTATGGCATATACTAGTCATTTATTATTTTCATTTATAAGATTGTTCTTCTTTTTTAAATATTATTTTCTCTCACACTAAACAGAGCATAACACCCTCATTTTAAATCTGACTGAGGTGATATTGGTGTCAATTGAAAGATAAGACAATCCTATAAAACCATTATATTGAACGTTTTAGTGAAATCTTAAGTAATCATGGTGTTACTACTCCCTCAAATTCAATGTTATTTTTTCTCAGGTAGGTTCAGACCTCTAATTACTAGTCTGACCATATCTCCCACATAAAAATTTCAATTGAGACGCTTTCAAAGCCTATAAAAAGTTAAGACAATTATATACAACTTTTATGTTTATAATTTCTTCATATTCCTTATGAATTATTCCAAGCAAATCAAAAACAAAAACGCTTACATTTACCACCCTGGATTCTAGACTGATAATGACCTCTACTTATTAATCAGCCATATCTCTCTCATATGAACTCCAAATTAAGTGATTTTAGAGCCTATAGATCTGTGATACATATATCTATATTTATTATGTTAACCATTTCCTTTTATTCCCTATTTATTTTTTTGAGAAATTCAAATACAGAAGCATAGTTAACAAATTCTTCCTTGGTTAGCTAGTTTCTGACCACTTCTTACTAATCTAACCATATCTTCCTAAGATGGATTCTAAATTGAATGATTCCAGTGGCTAAAAATTATTGAGACATATATATATACATATATATGTATATATATATACATATATATGTATATATATATATATATGTATATATATATATATATGTATATATATATTTCATGTTAACTATTTATTTTAGTTCCCTATAGATGTTTCTTAAAATTTCAAACACAGAAGCTTACCTAAAAGATTCTTCCCTGGTTAACCATTTTTTGGCAACTGCTTACTAATTGGACCTTATCTCCCTCATTTAAACTTCAAATTAAGTGATTTCAGTGGCTAACAATCTCTCTACATTTTTCATGATAACAATTTCTTTTAATTCCTAACCGATTCTTCCCAGAATTTCAAAAACATAAGCTTCCTTGGTTACTCCGAAATTCAGTTTCCTAACCAAACCTTTCCTAAGGTTTTAGTTCATCATTTTATTACATCCTCTTCCATTTTCTTCCTAATTTACATTTAATCATATTCCATCAATTTTTCACCACATTCAAATATACAAAATAACAGTATAAAAATTCCAAAATTTTGCCACCCATAGCCATACTTATGTAAAACTTTCCACACCAACCGAAATGTTCAAAACATCCATCATATGCAAGATAACATGTAACATGATATAGCAACATCCATGACCAATCATCAAAGTAGCAAATATTGTAAATTTCATCAAAGTTCTAAGATCAAAATCCCATATAAATGTTACAAATTTCAAACTTTTCTTCAAAAAGAGATATTGTTAAACCTACCTAAAGATCTCCCTAGCTCACTTAGTGAATTCTTTTTCTTATTTCCTCTTGAAGGAAGTACTAAGATTCCTCCCTTCCCTTAACTTTTCTAGCAACTTAAATAAGAAAAGGAGGGTGACTTTTGTACCCCAAGGATGAAGAGAAAAGATGGATTCAAGTGGAGATTAAGTTAACTTACTTTGAGTACTTAGTCATCTAGACTTCTCCTTCCTCTTCCTTTCTCTCTTCTCCTCTCTTTCTCTCATTTCCTCACTCTACCATGCATATGTTTTTCCTTTCCCTCACTTGGACGAAATTATAATGTTATAAGAGTGGGTTTTACTTAAATAAACTATCAAGTGGTTCAACTTTCATAACCATGGGTCTACCTTATCACAGTTAGGACGCACTTGGTTGTTTTTTAGGGAAAAACAACTCATGTTCTTGTCTTCCTCTCCCTTAGTCAAGATATGCATAGCAAAAAGGGATTTGTATTTTGAAAATATGTTAAAATGTTCTTAAGACAAGGGACAAGGTCCCTTTGATTTAGGGATTCATTTCTTTTTTCTTTTGTCTCAATCAAGTATGATAGGTTTGCCTTTTTAGTTGGCAAATTTCTAGCCCTTGAGTTTCCCTTGCTTGGCTAAAATTATTTATGTAGGATAAAGATATTTTGTCATAATGGCATGTATTATTACCTACTTGTTGAAATTATGAATGTAGGATATAGAAGTTTTGTCCTAATGCCATGTATTATTACCAACTTGCTAAAATTATGAATGTAGGATATAGATATTGTGTCTTAATGCCATGTGACATAATCTTGATTATTATTACACTACTATTTCCTCACATGAGTCTTATTTTTCCCTTTTGGATTTAGGCTCATTCTTACCCATTTCCTTTGTTTTGTCTAAAATTCTACTTGTGATAGAGGGCTTAGTCACATTTTCATGGTTTGTGGGCTATCGTTCCAACTTCTATATCCTAGTCCAAGTCTATGTTTTATTTCTTGCTTGGGCAATCTTGTTGGCTTGCTAGATGTAACATCCCTAATTTTTCCTTTTGTTACCAATTGATTTTTTTTTCAGAGAGGAGAAAGCATTTTGGAACTCAAGAGAGGATTAAATTATTTTACAATTTTACTCAAGTCAAACAAGATCTTAAGATGGTTAAAATGGCATTTATGTAATTTCATTGAAATGACATTTATGTAAATTCCTTGAGATGGCAGTTTTGTAAATACTTTAGGATGGAATTTTTGTAAATAATGGAGGATGGAAAAGTTGTAAATATGGGGTGGTAGGTAGGGAAAAAATCTTGATAATTATGAGGGAGAGGGAGTGTCGGTAAGGAAGAGAAAGAAAAGAAAGAAGAGGAAAAGAAAGAGGAAGAAGAATGAGAAGGAAGAGGAAAGGAAAATCAAGGTAAGTTCTTGGTCATCTCTCTAATTTCATCATCTTTTCTTTAGGAATTTCCTAATTCATGATATGGATGTAGCATTTTTGTGTGGTAGGAATCAAGCACGTAAGTTTAAGGATTTGTTTGAGGTAGACTTAATATCTACTCATGAATTTTATACAAAATTATTTATATATTTTTAGATTTGTTTAGATGTGATTTTGGATAACATGTGGTCTGGATATTTATATTGAATTCTGTTTTGGTTGTTTGGACATGCATATGGGTCCATGGCATTACATAAAAGAAAAACAAAGGAGAAGTTAGACTAAGCTGAATTTCGAAATAATTTAGGAAGCCTCTGTTTTAAAATTCTAGAAAATTTTGGTAAGAATTTTAAAGGAATGGTTAACATATGAATTGTAGATATATGTCTCACGGATCTATAGGCTCTAAAATTACTTAATTTTGAGTCCATATAAGGGAGCTATGATTGATTAATTTTTTTTTAAGTTTCTGGGAATACTCTGTAAGAAATCTGAAGAAATGATTAACATGAAAGATGTAGATAATTTTCTTATCTTGTTACAGGATTTTAAATCACCTTAATTGGATTTCGTATGAGGGATATATGGTTGAATAAGTGAAGAAAAGTCACATAACATGGCCAAGCCGTGTTCTATGTTGTTTAAGCATGGATAAGCCGTGTTCGGGGCTGTTTTTTAGAATGTTTAAAGTCTTTTTCAAGCATGGCCGTGTTTTGAAACATGGTCAGGCTGTGTTGGGTGCTGGATTATTATATTTTTCACTATTTTCTACCTAAAAATAGTTTTGTTTATTGAAAGCTTTTTAGAAAACTTATATACTTTTATAATGACGATTTTAGTATCACAAATTACCCTTTTCTTTATTTGATTCAAAATGAATCATATTGGATATTGGTATGTGTTGAATGATTATTAATTATTGAGTATAAAAATGATGCACCTCATATTATGTATGTAGTTAAATGGCAAGCGTAAAGCTCATGGTGAGTTGGTTGATAATTATATATTGCATTTAATGAATATGCATTTATATATATACATTTATGCTTATATGCCATAATTTAACATCAAAGCATAATCATTATCAAAACTTATTATAAAAATGCAATCATGCCATGAACATAATTATTTTCAAATATCACTTTAAAATATTTACATGTCAAAATTACACACTTAAGATGGTAAGGAGTTCACGTAATGGCAATGACTATGGCATACTCTAGTCATTTATTATTTTTATTTATAAGATTCTTCTTTTTAAAATATTACTTTTATCTTTTCATTTTCTTTAAGCTTGGCCTCTAGTCACTTTCCTTATATCATTTCCATCACATGTTCTTACAAATTTAATACGACATTCTTCTTCAATTTGATTTCTATTATTATCCTATAGTTAATAAGGTTCATTTATGATAGAAAAATGTTGAAAATAAGATTTATCAGCTTCTAACACGGCCTAAACATATCATGTAACATGGCTTGGCCATTTCCTATAAAATAGCCATGCTTTAGGCTTCAAAATGCCATTTCCAGCATTGAACATGGCCTGGTCGTGCCTTGGAACACGATTGTGCTCTATGTTGTGTTATTCCCTGATGTAGGTTTTTGTCCTTCCTGACCTTCTATCACTAATCAGAGCATAACTTCCTTATTTTAACTCTGCATTAGATACTCTTGGTGTCCATTTAAAGATAAAACAATTATCTTAAACTATTATGTTGAACATTTTAGCTAAAGCTTAAGGAATCTTGGTGATATTACACCATGACGTCAAATGTTATTTCTTCTCGGTTAAGTTCTGACCTCTACTTACTAATATAACCATATCTCCCTCATATAAATTCCAAATTGAGTGATTCAGTGGCTAAATTCTGTGAGACATATATCTATATTTTTTACATTAACCATTTATTTTAATTCCTTACAGAATTTTCTTAGAAATTCAAACACATAAGCTTTCCTAACAGATTCTTCCCTATTTCATCATTTTCTGACCACTGCTCACCAATCTGACCATATCTACCTCATATGGACTCTAAATTGAATGATTCCAGTGACTAAAACTACGTGAGACATATATCTATATTTTTCATGTTAATCATTTCTTTTAATTCCTAAAAAATTCTTTCCAGAATTTGAAAAATAGAAGCTTCACTAGTTACTCCGAAATCCAGTTTCTTAACCAAACCTTTTTCTAAGGTTTTAGTTCATCATTTTATTATGTCCTCTTCCTTTTTCTTCCTAATTTACATCTAATCATATTCCATCAATTTTTCACCACATTTAAATATACAAAATAGAAGAATAAAAATCTTAAAATTTTGCCACCTATAGCCATACTTATGCAGAACTTTCCATACCAACCAAAGTATTCAAACATACATCACATGCAAGAGAAACATATAACATGATTAAACAACATCCATGGCCAATCATCAAGGTAACAAATATAGTAAATTTCATCAAAGTTCTAGGATCAAAATCTTATATAAATGTTTCTAATTTCAAAGCTTTTCTTAAAAAAAATATTGTTAAACCTACCTAAAGATCTCCCTAACTCACTTAGTGAATTCTTTTTCTTGTTTCCTCTTCAAGGAAGTAGCAAGATTCCTCCCTTCCCTTAGCATTTTAAGCATCTTCAATAAGAGAAGGAGGGTGAGTGTTTGAACCCTAAGGATAAAGATAAAAGATGGATTTAAGTGGAGATTAAGCTAACTGACCTTGAATACTTAGTCTTCTAGGCTTCTCTTTCTTCTTCCTTCCTCTCTTCTCCTCACTTTCTCTCCTTTCCTCACTCTACCTTTCTTTTATTTTTCCTCTCCCTTACTTGGATGAAATTCTAATGTTATAGGGATGGTTCTTGCTTAAATAAACTGTCAAGTGGTCCTTATTTCGAAATCATGGGTTGATAACTCTAATTCATTAAAGTTTCTCTATGTTTTTCCAAGGATATTTAATATGCATTTTGACTTATTAGCTTTCATGTCCCCTGATAATAGAATGTTTAGCCTCCAACGGACATAAGATCACCCATTCTATTTGCTGTGGCAATTCAGTATACATGCGCAGCAATTAAGGTAGCAAACCGAGTGGTGTTGGGTGATCTTGGTCCTTTTTAATATGATGTATAAGATGGGAGGCTTACCTTTTGTGATATGGTGCAAGTGATAGGGAGTCAGAACGTAGCAGGTGCGGCCAACACCCAACAGGGGGAAAAAAGAGTGCCCAACTGACACAGCAAACTGCTGAAGGTACAGGAATAGCCTCCACTACTGGAAGTGGAGAGAAAGCTGCTGACAGAGGTGCTGGCCTAAAAGTAGAGAGATTTTAGTAGACCATACCACTTTTATAGGACCACAAGGATCACCTATAAAAATGGAAAACATAAAGCACAGGAGGAGAGACGTAAGAAGTGATAGAAGAAGACCAAAATAGAAAGCCCAGAATGCCTGTCTGGAGTGAACTGTGTGGTTTCACTCTGGGCTAGGATGGGGTAACCCTGGATGGTGAAGCAAAGGAGCAAGGAAGAGGACTGCTACTGTGGATTCCTTTCATTTTTTTCTTTTTAGTGTTTTCATTGCCAGCAGGAAACTACATTTTTCTTTTCAATATAGTTGCATTTCTCTCCATTGCATACTGGATAATCAAATGCTTGTAGTTGATTTGGATATGAGGCTGGGCTAATTGTCCAGCTAGGGTTGTAGATGGGTTGCAATGAACACATGTACATTCTAATTTATAAATGATTTTTCTACAGCAACGCTGTGACATCCAACTGTGTTTGTATATCTTAACTTCTCTAGCTAACTGAAATTAGAAAGAGGAAAGCTTAGGCTATCATTAACCTAGAAAGATGGTGAATGCTGGAAAGAAGTTGGATGTGTAGGCATAACTAATATAGAAATGTTTGGTTGTCTCATTGACCCAAGACTTAGGGGCTTCAAGTACAACTCTGGGGTTGGGGTTGGTGCAGGGATGCATATCCAAACCCCAGGAGTATAAGGAACGGTAGTCTGAAAAGACTCCATTCAAGAGCAAACTGGGCATTGAAGCAATTGTTATAGCAATTTCTAGAGCAAAATGAGTGCAAAAGTTCATAGCAACCCTGAAGCAACCGTAGTTCATCTAATATCTTCTTCTTCATAACCTAGAGTCTCTCAACTTACTATGAGCCATGTCTAGTTTGTTACATTTGAATTTCTCCTAACAATTAAATCGTGTGAACCAACAGAATTTTGCTACAGTATTTCATGAGTCAAAGCATTCTATAGTAGTTTCTAGTATACTCCTTGTGGGACGATACTCACTCATCATTATATTACTTGGTCACGACACGTGCACTTGCGTTCTAACATTGCATATATACTTTGTAAGCCACCAAGTTTTTGGCACTATTGTCGGGGAGTGTCAACTATAAAATTATTATTAGACGTTTAATTGTGTGAAGGACTATATCTTTTAGTTATTCTGGTGTCATTTTTTTGGGTAGGTAACGTAGTGCATAAGCAGTTTCGAAAGAGAGATACTACCTCTAGATCCTGAGATAGAAAGAACGCTTCTGAGAAGAAGGAAAGGATTGTTGGGACCCTAGCAACAAGCCGAAATGGCTAACCAAAATGGAGCAGACAACATGGATGACAGAGATAGAGTCCTGAATGCTTATGTTCAACCAAACATGAATGGGTTGAACCCGAACATTGTAAGACCAGAAATCTAAGCTCTTCATTTCAAGCTTAAGCCGGTAATGTTTTAGATGTTGCAGACTGCAAGGTAATTCAGTGGAATGCCTACAGAGGACCCACACCTTCACCTTAGAGTATTCATCGAAGTCACCGATGCTTTCAAAATGAATGGGGTGACAGATGAAGTTCTCAGGTTGAAGCTGTTCCCCTACTCATTAAGAGATCGAGCTAGGGCGTGGTTAAACTCTTTGCCACCTGATTCTATTACAAACTAGAGTGATCTGGCAGAAAAGTTTATGCTAAAATACTTCCCACCTATCAAAAATGCAAGATTAAGGAATGATATCATGTCCTTCCAGCTACTAGACGGGAAATCGCTATATGACACCTAGGAAAGGTACAAAGAGCTGCTACGGAGATGTCCCCATCACGGAATCCCATACTGCATTCAGATGGAGACTTTTTATAATGGTCTTAATTCTCAAACACGAACCATAGTGGATGCAGCAGCTAATGGGGCACTACTGTCCAAAACATACAATGAGGCACACGAGCTGCTCGAAAGAATTGCTAGCAATAACTATCAATGGCCTATGGATAGAGTCTCAACTGGAAAGAAGACAGCAGGTATGCATGAAGTGAGTGAAGTCACTGATGTGATCTTAATTAAACATGATATTAATACCTTTAAACTTAATTTTTGTTTGATTTAAGTAAAATATAATTAGGAATTAGCTTAATTTTATGTTTTGTGTTGTAGAAACAAAGAAAGAAGAAAAGAGAAGAAAAAGATAAGAAATTCATGGAAAAATGCTACATTGTAGGGATTCCAGACCTTTCAGCACTATTTTGAGCATATCTCCCTCTTATGAACTCCAATCAAAGTGATTCAAGTGGCTGTGAAAAGATAACACAATCATATACAACTTTTATGTTGAACACTTGGTCAAATTCGGGATATTTCATGGCATTATAGAGCTTGAGCTTGCAAATCAGCCTCACAGTGCAGCAGGATGAATTCTAACCATTGGTCACTCAATTTGTCATATCTCCTTCAATTCAGATCCAATTAAGGTGATTTCAGTTGCTATGCAAAGAAGAGACATAGCGCTACAACTTTTGTGTTCATCACTTTGTCAAATTCTGGAGTTTTCTGGGTGCCACGGCCCTACGTCATGCAGGTTCGGAGCGTCGCGGCGCTCGAGTAGAGCGCCACGGCGCTGCCGCCATACAGCTCGTGAAATTCATGATTTTTAGGTTTTTTTGACTCCAATTGAAGCCCGATGGACTGGGATTTTACCTAAATACAATCCTACTTCAATTAGGAGGAGTTAATCTATAAAAGAGAGCAAAACAAGCAGAGAATTCATTCAATTATTTATCCAATCCTTCATAGAAGTTCTTCAATTCTTCTTTAGATTTTCTTATGGTCCTGCGTGGCTAGTTCTTTTTAGTTAGTTGAGGTAGGTTGAAACCTCAAGGGATTTTTATACATTATGAGATGTGGATTTGATTTTATTATTTGAATTTGATTTGAGTATTGATTATACATCTATTCTTCTTCTTAATGATTATTCATATGATTGCTAGGAGGCCTACTAGTATATTGTCTGTCTTAATCTACCGCTGAATTGTGTTTTGAACAAAGTCTTCAATTCTGCGATTCATGAGGCAAATAGGTTTGAGGATTTTGGATTATAAATCATTGAACCTATGATGAATGATTAACTAAATTAGATATAGCCGATGTGTTTATATTTGTTTAGCTTTGTCAGTTTCTCTAGTTCTTCATGCGGTTAACAAGTTATGTTTTACCGATGTGCTAAAGGATTGCTTGTTAATTAGGGTTTAATTAGTGTGATTGTCATTAATTTACTAGACTTAAGGAGAAACAGGGTTAGAACCCCAATGATAGATATTCAATTACATATTGATTATGTTGTCAATGATCAATGTAATCCCTTGACGATGGATATCAATCGAAACCAATGTCTTTATCATTAATCACTCTCTTATTTACTTTTATTATTGTTTACTTGATTTTATTTGCAACTATCAATCCCCCCATTTTCTAATCACATAAGGTAATACCAGTCTCTGTGGGATCGACCCTTACTCCCACTACTACAGGTTAGTTTTGAGGTAAGGTATCAATTTGAGTGTACCTGCAATAGTACGCACCAGTCACTTCTCTCACAGCCCAGCTAGCTTCATTAGTGAATGTCCTAAAAAACCAGCTTCTGATGCGCCCTCAAGCAGCTAATGCAGTCCAAGAGAATGGAGTATCTTGTGTTCTGTGCAATGGGCCTCATTTATTCAAAAGTTTTCCCTCGAATCCGGAGTCAGTATGTTATGTGGGAAACATGAATCGCAACAACAATCCCTATTCAAACACATATAACCCAGGTTGGAGGCAGCATCCCAATTTTTCTTGGAGTAACTATGGCACTAGACAGGGAAGTAACTCTACCCTACAAAGACCACAAGCTCCCCCAGGCTTTCAGCAACAAAGGCATCAGCCTACAGAAACACCCACTTCATTAAAGTCCCTGCTGAAGGAGTATATGGCAAGAAATGATGCTGTGATTCAAAGTCAAGCTGCAACATTGAGAAATCTAGAGACTCGAGTCGGGCAGCTTGCCAATGAATTGAAAAGAAGAGGTATACTGAAGTCCCTACGAAAGAAGAGAAAGAGCACTGCAAGGCTATAGTTCTTAGAAGTGGAAAAGTAGTGGAAGCACCCCAAGTTAGGAGATAGGACCAAAAGGACCTTACTGTACCCCTAGAAAAGAAAAAAGACAAGCAGAGGCTGGTGGAAGAGACAAGTGATGAAGCAGGAATCTCTGGACAAAAGTTTGCAGCATTGCCACAACAAAATACTACAGCTTTACCACAACAAAATACTTCATCTTTGCCACAGTAAAACGTGCAGCAGACCAGTTACCTCCACCATTTCCTCAAAGATTCCCAAAACAGTAGAATGACCATCAGTTCAGAAGATTTTTGGATGTCCTCAAGCAGCTACATATTAACATCCCCTTGGTGGAAGCATTAGAGCAATTGGCAAACTATGTAAAGTTCATGAAGGATATCTTGACCAAAAAGAGAAGATTTGGGGAATTTGAGACTGTGGCCCTCACACGATAATGTAGTGCTGTGCTATAGAATAAGCTGCCTCCTAAACTCAAAGATCCGGGTAGCTTCACCATACCTTGTTCCATTGGGAACTAGTATTTTGGCAAAGCCCTCTGTGACTTGGGAGCAAGCATCAACCTCATGCCAATGGCCATATTCAAGAAGCTGGGGATTAGAGAAGCAAGGCCTACCACAATCTCACTACAATCGGCAGACATATCCATTGCACATCCTGAAGGGAAAATCGAGGATGTCCTAGTTAAGTTGGACAAATTCATTCTCCTCATAGACTTTATAATACTGGACTATG
This sequence comes from Gleditsia sinensis, assembly GCA_037074535.1. NCBI lineage: Eukaryota > Viridiplantae > Streptophyta > Magnoliopsida > Fabales > Fabaceae > Gleditsia > Gleditsia sinensis. The sequence goes on along the minus strand of CM073469.1, from coordinate 39,099,088 downwards.
AAGCTGATGTAGAGGTGCCAATTATTCTAGGCAGGCCATTCTTAGCAATGGGCCGAACCTTAATTGATGTCCAAAAAGGGGAATTAACCATGAGAGTACAGGATGACCAGGTTACATTCAATGTATACCAGTCCATGAAATTTCCTAGTGAAGTGGAGGAATGTTCAATTGTGTTTGTGATAGACACATTAGCATCAGAACAGTTTGAAAAATGCTGCAAGGGCCCATCACCAGTTATATGGCCAAAAAACTCAGATTCAGAGGGGGAAAACGAGAAGGAACGGGCCTGGATTGAAGCTAGACATGGCACTAGGAAGCAGGAACCGATGAATGAGCCCTTAGACATGTCCTCACCAGAAACAAAGCTGCCTAAGTCATTCATAGAGGAACCACCAACCTTGGAGTTGAAGCCATTACCAGCACATCTCAAGTATACGTATCTAGACGAAATAACTGCCCTTCCTATGATCATTTCAGCACTCTTGACAGAAGAGCAAAAGGAGAAATTAGTGCTGACGTTGAAAAGATTCAAAAAAGCTATTGGTTGGACCCTTGCTGATATCAAGGGTATTAGCCCCTTATTTTGTATGTATAAGATCTTTTTGGAGAGCAATGAAAAAAGGTCCATTGAACCCCAACAGAGGCTCAATCCAATAATGAAGGAGGTGGTAAAAAGGGAAATCATAAATTGGTTAAATGCTGGAATTATTTACCCTATATCAGACAATTCTTGGGTTAGTCCAGTCTAATGTGTTCATAAGAAAGGTGGCATGACTATGGTGGAAAATGAAAATAGTGAGCTCATCCCCACCAAAGTTGAGATTGGCTGGAGGATTTGCATAGACTACCGAAGATTGAACAAAAGCACAAGGAAAGACCATTTCCCCCTTCCATTCATAGACCAGATGCTGGACAGACTTGCAGGAAGGGAATACTATTATTTCCTAAATGGGTATTCAGGCTACAATCAGATTGTTATAGCACCCGAAGACTTGCATAAGACCACATTCACATGTCCTTATGGCACCTTTGCATTTCGAAGGATGCCGTTTGGATTATGCAATGCTCCAGCAACTTTTCAGTGATGCTTGATGGCAATTTTCACAGGAATGACTGAGCAATTTGTGGAAATTTCCATGGATGACTTCTCAGTTTTTGGGGACTCCTTCGACTTATGTTTGGGAAACCTTGCTAAGGTCCTACAAAAATGTAAGGAAACAAACTTTGTACTGAAGTAGGAGAAGTGTCAATTCATGGTGAAGGAAGGGATTGTGCTGGGACACAAAGTCTCTCAAAATAGACTAGAGGTTGACAAAGCCAAAGTAGAGATCATAGATAAGCTGCCTCCTCACACCTTAGTCAAAGGCATCAGAAGCTTCCTTGGCCATGCAGGATTCTATAGGAGGTTCATCAGGGACTTCTCCAAGGTTCCAAAACCTCTATGCAGCTTGCTGGAGAAAGATAAAACTTTCTACTTTGATAAAAACTGCATGACAGCATTCTGTGACCTCAAGAAAAAATTAAGTTCAGCACCAGTTATAGTGGCACCTAACTGGACTTCTCCATTTAAACTAATGTGTGATGCAAGTGAAGCAGCAGTGGGAGTTGTCCTTGGGCAACGCAGGAATAAAATTTTCCGTTCTATATATTATGCAAGCAAAACACTGTAAGGGGCCCAGCTCAACTACACAGTAACAGAGAAGGAGATACTTACAGTAGTATTTATTTTTGTGAAATTCAGATCATATTTGGTAGGAACTGTAACACCAATTTTTTTCCTTTTCATCACATTTCTCATAACAATATATATATATATATATATATATATATATATATATATATATATATATATATGCATAAATACCCATATATGTATATTATAAATCCCGCATAAGTATTTATGATACAATACAAGTCATAATTACAATACAAATACAAGAGTCCCCATACAGCACACCACCCTTGAAACACAAATGGTGAGGAGGTAGTGCTGACATCAGGATCTTTACTGGCAACGCCGTCCACGGAAGCATCTCACTTCCTTTTATCTGAACATAACACCACAAAATAGTGAGAATAGGGTTCCCAGTAGACTCAACATTTTTATAATAAAATGTGTAAAAACAAATATTATGTTTAGTTGTATAAACTACAGAAAATATCAAGCTTCTATAATAGAATCATAACTTTTAATACACCTGCCTCACTGGGCGATCTGGCACACTCAATGCATGAAAAACATAGCTCTTCATGTTGCGCAATGCTCATTGCATGCCATAGCTATAAAAACACACATTTTCACTCATTGCTTATGTTTTATTCTCATTTGCTTCTCTAATTTTCTCATTTGGTTGGGTGGCCTCATCGGCTCACTTAGGCTAGTAGGGCATCCCTACCCGGTACCGTCATAGTCATATAACCCACCGATATTCATCGATGTCCACTCATGTCAAATGCAATGCATATGCACCAAGCAACTTACCACGAGTTTTACGCTTGTCAATCAATAACAAATGCAATGCAAAAGCATCATTTTCATGCTCAATGAGTTATATAAATATACATCACAACTCTTACCATGAGCATATTTCAAATTATATGTTCAATAAGTATTTCCATCTATATCACTCTTTCAAAATATCTTAAATCAATATTCAATGTAAGCCCTTTGAAATCAAGTAAAGAAAATAATGTTTTGGTGATGTAAAACCATCACTTTAGAAGTATTTCTCTTGGTCAATTGGTTTCTAAAATCCATTCAACAAATAAGGTTCTTTTTCCTATAGCAAACAGTGAAAAATAAGGTTTTCCATCCCTAAACACGGCCTTGAAACTCAGAACATGGCTAGACCGTGTTCTGTGATCTTCCCTTACTAATTAGAACATAACTCTCTCATTTTAACTTTGATTAAGGTGATTTCGGTGTCTGTTTAAAGCTAAGACAATTATCTACAACCTTAATGTTTGCCATATTTTCAAAATCCTCACATAGTATGCCCATAAATGTGAACAATAAAGAACTCATATTTATAAATTATGGATTCCAGACTCTTCGTGTTCTGTGACCTTCCTTTACTAATCAGAACATAACTCTCTCATTTCAACTCTGATTTAGGTGATTTGGGTGTCTATATAAAGATAAGACAATTACCTATAAATTTTATGTTTATCATAATTTTAAATTCCTTATAGATTAGTCTCAAAAATTCGAAAGCTAAAGGTACTCATATTTACAAATTCTGGATTCCAGACTCATCGTGTTTTGTGACCTCTGCTTACTTTGTGAGTCATATCTCCTTCATATTGACTCCAAATTAGGTGTTCTCAGAGCCTCTAAATTTGTGAGACACATAGATACAATTCTTATGTTGATATTTTCTTTGAAATCATTACCGATTTTGCCCATAAATACAAAATAACCAAAACAGAAAAATCCACATAATATACAACAAAATTTCCCAATTAATCACTTGTAAAACATAGAAATTGTATCAAAATTTGTGGATAGTAAGTGTTAAGCCTACCTTAACAAGCTTCCTAAACTTTGTATACCAATTTCTTACCATCAAAACCTACATCTATACCTTGAATTAGGAAATCCATTGAAGAAAAGATGATTATAGAAGAATTTGGATCAAGAAAACCTACCTTGATTTTCTCCTCTTGCACTTTCTCTCTCTTCTTCTTCTTCTTCTTCTTCTCTCCTTTCTAAATTTTTTCTGATCACTCCCCCTCCCCTTTGATAGTCAAGACCATCATCACCACTCAAGTGTTTTAGAAATACTTCTAGCCTACCACTCAAGTGTTTTAGAAATACTTCTAGCCTACTACTCAAGTGTTTTCGAAACACTTCCAGCCTACCATTCAAGTGTTTTAGAAACACTTCCAAGCTACTTGGTTGGAATTACCAAAATTCCATTCGACCAAAAATCTTATAAATACTAAAAATCATATAAATACCAAAATACCAATTTAAAGTATTTACAACATTACTAGTCTATTGAAATTACATAATTGTCACTCTCTAAAAGCATTACAATATGACCCGTACATTAAAGAATACGTAAATACCCATTAGTATTTTAGGGAAAAATCAGGGATGTTACAGGAACAAAAGTAATTGTACACACAGACCATTCCGCCATCAAGCACTTGGTTAAGAAGAAAGATTCCAAGCCTAGACTCATTCGATAGGTGCTCTTGCTCCAGGAATTCGATATGGAGATTAGGGATAGAAAGGGAATAGATAATCAGGTGGCAGACCATCTCTCCAGACTAGAACAGGACAGTGTAGAAGCAGAGGAAATTAATGAGAAATTCCCATATGAATAACTTTTCCTCATGACCCAAGCAGGTGTGCCATGGTACGCTGATTATGTAAACTACCTGGTGAGTGGCCTGCTCCCACCAGAATTGACCTCACAGCAAAAGAAGAAATTTTTGCATGATGTGAATTCATATTACTGGGTTGAACTATACCTCTTCAAGCAGTGTGCTGATCAAATGATAAGAAGATGCATTCCCAGTGAAGAGATAGAGCAAATCTTGTAGCAATGCCATCCTTCACCCTATGAAGGCCATTTTGGAGGAGTAAGGATTGTAAACAAGGTAATGCAGGCAGGGTTCTACTAGCCTTCTCTATTCAAGGACTCCCACTCCTTTGTGTTACAATGAGACATGTGCCAGAGAATAGGAAACATATCCAGAAGACATGAAATGCCGCTGAACAACATCCTAGAAGTGGAACTATTCGATGTATGAGAAATAGATTTCATGGGCCCTTTCGCTTTGAGTTTGGGGAACCAATACATCCTAGTATCTGTTGACTACGTCTCAAAATGGGTAGAAGCAAGTGCGTCTCCCACTAACGAGGCAAAGGTGGTAACTAGATTTCTAAAGAAGAACATATTTACAAGGTTTGGAACCCCCAGAGCCATTATCAGCGAGGAGGATCCCACTTCTGCAATAGGCAATTCGAAGCACTGTTGGCCAAATATGGTGTAAGAAACAAGGTGGCAACACCATATTATCCACAAACCAGTGGGCAGGCTGAAAGTCTCCAATAGAGAAATCAAGAGGATACTGAAAAAAATGGTTGGCCAAACTAGGAAGGATTGGTTCTCAAGGCTGGATGATGCATTGTGGGCCTATAGAACAGCCTATAAAGCACCATTGGGGATGTCACCATACAAGTTGGTGTTTGGTAAGGATTGTCATCTGCCAGTAGAGCTAGAGCATCGGGCATATTGGGCAGTGAAGGAGTTAAATCTAAATGTGGGAGCTGCGGGGGAGAAAAGGATACTGCAGGCTATACAAAGAGAAAGCAAAGCAATGGCACAACCAGAGGATACAACCAAGGGAATTCGAAGTAGGACAGAGAGTGCTGCTATACAACTCCAGGCTAACCTTGTTCCTTGGGAAATTAAAATCTCATTGGTTTGGCCGCTTCCGCATAGCAAGGTCTTCCCTTTTGGAACTGTGGAACTAGAATAAGAAAAGAAAGGGAGGACATTCAGGGTTAACAAACAAAGGATCAAGCTCTACCTTGGAGGTGATGTGGATAGCTAGTACACCTTACTCTAATTTCAAGAAGGGTGAACAGGGAAGAAGTCAGGCTGTTGACTCTAAAATAAGCGCTCATGGGATGCAACCCATGTTTCATTCATTGTTGTTTTAATTTACAATTATTAGGTAGCTTAAATTGTGACTCTAATATCAATTGTGTTAGTTTTGTAAGAGGGGGAGAACATCAGGCTAAAGGTCAGCTTTTGCCCTGTTGCAGCAAAAGCATGTGAAAGCTAGTCTTGTTTTGTTGTGGCAAAAGCGTGTGGAAGCTAGCTTTTGTCACAACACTTACTGCAGCAAAATCATAGGAATTGCTGCCAGTTTTTACAACAAGAATTGCTGCAGCAAAAGCCCTCAACTCTCTAAAAAAAAGGCAGGAAACTTTGAGAATCCCATAATTCACATACACCCCTTCATTTCACCCAACCCAGCCCGGTGTACTCGACAGTCTTTACAACTCTCTTAACCCCTTCACATTCCAAGTACTCTCTTGTACTCTCATCCTTTCACATCCTGGAACCCCCTTTGCATGAAGCAGACCTACATCTCTCAGAATCTCCACTAGCCAACAATGCCGAGGGTCAAGACCGTAGCACGGAAAGCAAGCAAGATGCAGAAGTTTACCTCCAAGGAGAACAAGAGACGACACGGTGAAGAGACTATTCAGCGAAATTTCTACGCAGAGAAAGGCTTTGCCTTTACCACGCTCGAAGATATGGGTTTGCCAATGTATGTGGCAGCAGTGGTGAAGCAACGAGGATGGGAGACCTTCACCACCCACCCTAAGCCTGCCCTTATCCCTCTAGTAAGGGAGTTCTATGCCAACTTCTCATAGAACGCCAAGGAATGGGTCAGAGTTAGGGAAACCCAAGTTTTATTCGACCAATCCACAATCAACAAAGCCTATAAATTGCCTAATAAGGACGATGATTATGAAGCATAGTTAGAGGCTCTACAAGACCATAACTAGCAAGAAATTCTAGCTTGAGTATGTATCCCAGGCACCACCTAGGACAGATCTTCCCAGGGTGCTGCTACAATCAATCGAGCTTTCTTGGTGCCTGTAGCAAAGGTTTGGTATCATTTTCTCAAAACTCGCCTTTTGCCCTCTACTCATGGGCAAACAGTGAGTAGAGATAGAGTGGCAATGGTGGATGCCATAATTTCGGGTAGGCCTATTAACGTAGGCAGGGTCATCAACGAACAAATCTGAGTGTGTGCAAGCCGCAAGAAAGGAAGTCTACTCTTCCCTTCCCTCATCACCCTGCTGTGCCAAGACAGCAGGGTGCCTATCTCAATCGATGAGGAGACACTTAAGGAGGGCAGCCCTATTAGCATCATTACCATAGCTCGAATTGTCTAAGAAAAAGGTGCTCTAGATCCCCCAACTGCCACACAAACCCCTCCACACTCTGAAGTCTAAGCTGCCTCCACCTCTACTCCTCATTCGGCTGATAAGACCCTACACCTGTTGCTTCAACAGCAAACTACCATCTTACAGCAACAAACTCTGCTCCTCAAACACCAGAACACCTTCTGGCAGTACCAACAGCAGAGGGATATTGCCCTCCAAAAAAACTTGAACAAAATTTTAGACAGTTCTTTGCCTTTCCGGACTTCCCCTCGGACCTATTACACTACACAACTAGAGAAAAACAGAGGGCCCCAGAGCCTCAATCTAAAGAGAGCCAAGATTCCCAAGACTCTTCCCACAGCCACGAGTAGCAGCCATGCCCACTAAGGACTCATAAGGAAAATGAGTCCTCAGAAGATGAAGAGCCACTTGCAAAGAGGGCAGCAACAATGCAGAAAGGGAAGGCCAAACGCCAGAGCCCACAAAGATCAACTCAGCGAAGGAGTAGGCTCCGTAGCACCTCAAAGTCTTAAAGGGGTCAATACCACTACAGTGCTGCAGCATCCCTACAAACACCCTCAGGGAGTCCCCTTACCTTTTTCCCTTTTTTTATTTTCGTATTTTCACCTTGCTTTGCATGATGTTGTTCTTGTTTTAGTACTTTGCCTCTTTTAAGGGTTTTGTAATATAATCAGCAGTGGGCACACTGCTTATCTTTAAGTTTGGGGGGAGGTGAAATTAATGTTGCTTTAGTGTTTGCTGTGGCATTTGCTGTGCTGGGGATAGGATTAGTGTAGCTTTAGTATTCTCTTTAGTGTTTGCTATGGAAATTGTTATGCTTGACTGAATGAGTGTATTTCAATTTGTGCTAGTTCTGGTATGAATTCTTGTATGATTGTGCTGGAATGTGAGTCTACATCTGATAACTTTAGCAATTAGGGAGCTTTTATAATTACTTTTTGTCTTACTTAAAAAAAGGAAAAAAAAGAAGAGAAAAAGAAGAAGAAAGATGAGTTTGTCATGTGTATTTCATGACCTGCTGTTAGCTCTAGGAAACTCTATGAGGAAGTTTGAAACTTCACTGATAGCCCAAATAGGAAATCTGCATGCCAACCCTACATAACTAGAACCTTCTTCTATTTAACACAGAACTATGGTCGATTTTAGCAAGAGAAATTTAGTGATTCTTCAGGAATTGGGCCTAAGTTTTTATAGTTAATATTGAGAATCTCCTGCTGAATACAAAAAGAGGCATGGGCTATGGTCAGAAAGGTTTATGTTTGGGGGAAAGAGAGGAAGAAGAGAGAAATGTTGCCACTCCAATGCCTCTATTGTTTCTTAGTAACCAGGGGTATGCATGAGCCCCATGTGTGCTTTTGCGAAAAATAGGGACATAGAGGTATGAGTAGGATTTTGCTTAAGGGTGATAATGTTGAGTAACCGGGTGCCTTCATCTCACATGTTAGCATTCGCGTCAAAAGGCACTAATGACCTTTGCTGAAAGAAAAAAGAAGAAGAGTAAAATAAAATATTTATGCAAAATAATCAAAAGATAAAAAATCAGGGAGCTACCCCATCTTATTTGCCCTGGCTGTGCCTATGTAGTAAGCCAACTTGTCCTGATTAAGGAGACTCGATATATTAACAGGGGAATCTTAGGACTTTGACTTGATCTTGATCCAAGTAGCTCTTATAAAAATGTCCACATCACACACAGCTTCGATGAAGGTTCTGGTTAAGGTTGGGGAAAAAGGCAAAAGGCAGGTAGTAATCCCCACATCGAAACAACCTTGAGAATCGAGGGCTTGAATCATGACCACATAGAACTATACTTGGGAAAGGAGCTAGGGCTCATTAAAAGAGTTGTAGTGGTTAGAGTAAATTGCTTAAGGACAAGAAACCATTTAAGTTTGGGGGGATTTGATAACTCTAATTCACTAGAGTTTCTCTATGTTTTTCCAAGGATATTTAATATGCATTTTGACTTATTAGCTTTCATGTCCCCTAATAATAAAATGTTTAGCCTCCCACAGGCACAAGATCACCCATTCTGTTTACTGTGGCAATTCAGTATACATGCGCAGCAATTAAGGCAGCAAATCGAGTGGTGTTGGGTGATCTTGGTCCTTTTTAATATGATGCATAAGATGGGAGGCTTACCTTTTGTGATATGGTGCAGATGGTAGGGAGTCAGAACTATGCAGTGGGTGAAGCCACCACCCAGTAGGGGAAAAAAGAGCACCCAGTTGACACAACAGACTGCTAGAGGTACAGGAACAGCCTCCACTACTGGAAGTGGAGGGAAAGCTGCTGATAGAGGAGCTGGCCGAAAAGCAGGGAGATTTCAGCAGACCAAGCCACTTTTATGGGACCACAAGGATAACCTATAAAAGGGGAAAATAGAAAGCACAGGAGGAGAGACGTAGGGGGTGACAGAAGAAGACCGATATAGGAAGCCCATAATGCCTGTCTGGAGTGAGCTGTGTGGTTTCACTCTGGGATAAGATGGGGCAACCCTAGATGGTGAAGCATAGGAGTAAGGAAGAGGATTGCTGCTGTGGGTTCCTTTCATTTTTTCTTTTTAGTGTTTTCATTGCCAGTAGGAAACTGCATTTTTCTTTTCAATATAATTGTATCTCTCTCCACTGCATACTGGATAATCTAATGCTTGTAGTCGGTTTGGATATGAGGCTTGGCTAATTGTCCAGCTAGGGTTGTAGATGGGTTGCAATGAACACATGCACATTCTAATTTATAAATGATTTTGCTGCAGCAACACTATGACATCCAACTGTGTTTGTATATCTTAACTTCTCCAGCTAACTGAAATTAGAAAGAGGAAAGCTTAGGCTATCATTAACTTGGAAAGGTGGTGAATGCTGGAAAGGAGTTTGATATGTGGGCATAACCAATATAAGAATGTATGGTTGTCTCATTGATTCAAGAGCATAACTGTGGTTCACATGATTTAATGCTTAGGAGAAATTAAAATGTAACAAACTAGACAGGGCTCAAAGTAAGTTAAAAGACTCTAGGTTATAAAGAAAAAGATATTAGATGAACTAGAGTTATACTCAAAGTAAGTTAATATCTTCTTCTTCATAACGTAGACTCTCTTAACTTACTTTGAGCCCTGTCTAGTTTGTTACATTTTAATTTCTCTTAAGCATTAAATCGTGTGAACCTACAGAATTTTGCTACAGCATTTCATGAGTCAAAGCATTCTATATTAGTTTCTAGTATACTCCTCGTGGGACGATACTCACTCATCATTATATTACTTGGTCATGACACGTGCACTTGCGTTCTGACATTGCATATATACTTTGCAAGCAACCATGGGTCTCCCTCATCACAATTAGGATGCACTTGGTTGCTTTTTGAGGAAAGACAACTCATGTTCTTGTATTCCTCTCCCTTAGTCAAGATATGCATAGCAAAAGAAGATTTGTATTTTGAAAATCATGATAAAATGTTCTTAAGATAAGGCACAAGGTCCCTTTGATTTAGGGATTCTTTTTCTTTTTCTTTTGTCTCACACAAGTATGATAGGTTTACCTTTCTAAGTGGCAAGTTTCTAGCCCTTGAATCTCCCTTGCTTGGCTGAAATTATTTGTGTAGAATAGGAATGTTTTGTCCTAATGCCATGTATTATTATACCACTTGCTAAAATTATAAGTGTAGGATATATATATTTTGTCCTAATGCCATGTATTATCATACCACTTGCTAAAATTATGAAGTGGGAAAACTCTATATGAAGTGTCCATAGGTGAAAGCCCAATTTATGGTTAGAGATGTTAAACTTAGAAATTTCTAACTCTTGAATTAGAAAAATTACCCTAATCTAATCTTTTGAAACTTTTAAGACCTTGACTTACTTCACAAAAAAATTTATCTTCCTTACCAAAGAATTTCGCCTTTCTGTAGTATGTTATTTCTAATTTTTCCTATTAGGTTTTCTTTCTTTACTTATTCTCTTAATGTTAGAAACATTTTCTATGCATACACATAAGGTGAAGAATTTCTAAGGATTATATTTCCTTAGATATCTAAAAATTGTCTAATAAATTTTATTTCCTTAATTAAATATTTATGTACCTTTATTAATAAAAGAAACGAAATTAGGGATGTTACATTAAATATTTATGTACTTTTATTAGTAAAAAAACAAAATTGCGGATGTTACAAGTTTCTTATTGAGATGTTTTAGTAAGTTTTTTTATGCTTGTGGTAAGAAATTGTAAATTTAATAATGAAGAAGCTATTGTTAATGTATATATATCATTTGTGCCTTGTAGGGTATATATTTTTTTTGTGATTTTGTTTAAATAGAGTTCATTTGATATTTGGCAAACTTTTAGAATTAGAGTTAGCTTCTGTTTTTTCCTGTCATCTTTTTCCATATTATTCAGCTCAAGTTCAGGTTTTGCCATGTTGACTTTTGCGCATTATGAATTTCTTTCTCTTAATTCTTTAATTACAATGAATCTATAAGTTAATTAGGACCATCATGTGAGCCAAAGCGAACTTAATTTAGCAAGCCAGGCATTCATTCTCCTAATGTTGGATTGTCTTTGACTTTGTAATTCCTCTACCAGCAAATTGGTTATAAAATTACATGTTAAGATGCTAAATGACTCAACTACTCTAGTTTTGTTCTTTCCTTAATATTGGATTCAGCCTTTTCCTAGCATTACCATGCAACTATCTGAAACAATATTCCAAATGACTATTTGCCATGGGGAGCAAAATTTAATTTCCATTTCAGGGGATATATAGATATGTAAAAAACAAAGCTTATATTACAATATATTCACCCCATGTATTTTCCATTTCACCTGCTTTATAGTATATATAAAAATATATAATTACCATATTTGATCGATATACAAAGCATTGCCCTTTCATTTTATTAAAAATTATGAACTAGGACATTCATCTAAAAAAATATCTAATTTGCCAAATGTCCCAATTGTACTTTATTAGGACCACTTGAAAAAAAGCATTCCATCAGCTTTAGCATTTCCCTCTTGTTTAAGTCATTGATGAATGATTTAAGTAATTTTTTTTCAAATTCAATACATTTATTATAGAATAAGACCACCCAATAATGTTTAATATTATCATTAAAAAAATTTTAGCTTGCACAATAAAAACTTTGAATTCAATAATAAAACATTCAAATTTTATTATATAAAAAAATATAATAGTATAAAGTTAATAGTAGATTTTTCTCTTTTTTTAATATAATAAATATAGCCCATTGCAATCATGCATGAGATGACATTAGTATTATAGGTGAAGAGTGAAGACTCAAGGCCACAAAACAATTAATAAACTAAATACATATCTTTTTATTTTATTTGTCAATTTAAGTTATACTTTCAAAATAGTTTGATAAAGAAACTTAATACAAGTAAAATATTCTATAGTACACAACACTTACAGTCACATTGTGTTTGAAACTGCCACATGTCTAAATTTCATACTTAGAGTGCTAATTAATTAGGGTGCCCAGAATCATTAATATTTCTTTGGTGACACTTAATTAGAGTGTTGGCTAGGGTTCTGGGAAGATTCAAAGACATCACTATCTTCTTGCCACATATAGGTTGTTTAATCGGAGCCACAGGCTCAGTCTTTATTGTCATATACATTCAGGTACGTACATTGGCCCAGTTTATATCTTTGTTAATAATGTAGTTGGAATACTTGTGGGGTTATAAGTGAGTTGATTATAATAGAAGTTCATGATTAAGTACGACAATTACAATACATAAAATATGATATCGATACATTAATACGTTAAAATTCAAATTAAGTGTTGCGTGTTTGTCATTTTAAAAATAACAAATTATTTAAGTTGTTTATTTTTTCTTATTAATTGTATAGGTAAATATGAATCCAGAGGACCAACTTGAGATTATGTCATATATGCTTTTGGAGAAAATGTTTTTAGAGATGATTGGGATGTGTTTTGCAATTTTTATTATAGTGAGTCTTTCTACATTATGGTTTTATGAAAATCATAGTCCTAGAGAACAACCAAGGGTTAGGGAGGGTTTAAGGGGAGAACTTTTAAAGGGATTGATAAACCAAGATGATGTTACGTCTATTGATCATCTTTGCATAGATATTAGGTCATTTCATTCATTATGCTTTCTCCTTTGTATTGAAGACAGATTAAGAGAGGATGAACTAGTAAGTATTGAAGAACAAGTGGCAATGTTCTTACACATATTGGAACATCATTCTCAGAATCAAGTTATTAAGTTTTTTTTTAAAAAAATTCTAGAGAAACAGTTAGTAGGTACTTTAATAAAGTGTTGAAAAGTTTCTTATGATTGCAAGAAACACTCCTTAGAGGACTAGATCTTTTTTCATAAGATTGCTTAGATGAGAGATGGAAATGGTTTAAGGTACGGTGTTTGTGTTCTAGAATACATTAACAATTTTACTCTAGTTTGTTAAACATTAACATTTTATTTGTATTTTTATTTGTATATAGAGTTGTCTTGGGGCATTAGATGGAACACATATCAAAGTTAATGTGCCAGCAATTGATAAACCGAGATATCGTAATAGAAAATGAGATATATCGACCAATGTCTTAGGTGTATGTTCAAGAGATATGAACTTTATATATGTGTTACTTGGATGAGAAGGATTAGTATCCTACTGGTGCACCACATGGATTTGCATGTGACTGTGCTCATTTCTTTTCTTTTCACAATAATAGCCAAAAATCTTTGGTAATTATGCCATGAACATAACCATTTCAAATATCAATTTATAAAATATTTCCATGTCAAAATTTCACACTTAAGATGGTAAGAAGTTCATGCAATGGCAATGGCTATGGCATATACTAGTCATTTATTATTTTCATTTATAAGATTCTTCTTCTTTTTTAAATATTAATTTTATTTCTTTATTTTCTTAATGTAGGTTTTCACCCTATCTGACCTTCTCTTACTAATCAGAGCATAACTCCCTTAATTTAACTCCGATATAGGTGATCTTGGTGTCAATTTAAAGATAAAACAATTATCTAAACTATTATGTTAAATAGGCTATCGAAATATTAAGAAAGAAACGTGATATTAGTCCCTCAAAGTGTAGGTTATTTCTTCTCGGGTAGGTTCTGACCTCTACCTACTAATTTGTCCATACCGCCTTCATAAGAATTCCAAATTAAGTGATTTTAGTGGTTAAAAATCTGTGACATATATAGAAATAATTTTTATGTTAATAATTTATTTTAATTTCCTACAGAATATTCTTAGAAATTAAAACACAGAAGCTATCCTAAAATATTCTTCCTTGATTAACCAATTTCTGACCATTGCATACTAATCATACCATATCTGCCTCATACGGACTCCAAATTGAGTGATTCCAGTCGCTACAAAACCATGACACATATATCTATAATAATTTTGTTAACCATTTATTTTAATTCCTTTCATAATGTTCCCAAAAATTAAAACACAGAAGCTAACCTAACATATTCTTCCCCGATTAACCATTTTCTGACCACTGCTTACTAATCGGACTATATCTACTTCATATGGACTCTAAATTGAGTGATTTCAGCGGTTACAAATCCGTGAGACATAGATCTACATTTTTCATGTTAACTATTTGTTTTATTTCCTTACCGATTCTTATCAAAAGTTTAAAAATAGAAGCATAAAATTTTTCCACACATAGCCATACCTATGCAGAACTATCTACACCAGCCTAAGTATTCAAACATACATAATATGTAACATGATATAGCAACATCCATGACCAAACATCAAAGTTCTAAGATCAAAATCTCATATAAATATTACAAGTTTCAAATCTTTTCTTCAAAAAGAAATATTGTTAAACTTACCTTGAGCACTTAGTTCTCTAGACTTCTCCTTCCTCTTTCTTCCTCTCTTCCTCTCCTTTCCTCACTCTATCTTGCTTCTATTTTTCCTCTCCCTCACTTGGACGAAAATTCTAATGTTATAAGGGTGGGTTTTTCTGAAATAGACCACCAAATAATTCATCTTTCATGATCATGGATCTACCTTATCACAATTAGGATACACTTGGTTGAATTTTTGAAAAACAAACAACTTATGTTATTGTCTTCCTCTTCCTTAGTCAAGATATGCATAGAAAAAAGAGATTTGTATTTTGAAAATTATGATAATATGTTTCTAAGATAAGGGACAAGGTCCCTTTGATTTAGGGTTCATTTTTTTTTCTTTTGTCTTAATCAAGTATGATAGGTTTGCCTTTTTAGGTGGCAAATTTCTAGCCCTTGAATCTCCATTATTTGGTTGAAATTATTTGTGTGGGATAAGAATGTTTTGTCCTAATGCCATGTATTATCATACCACTTGCTAAAATTATGAGTGTAGGATATAGATGTTTTGTCCTCAAGCCTTGTATTATCATACCACTTGCCAAAATTTTGAATGTAGGATATCACACCACTTGCTAAATTTTTGTCTTAATACCGTGTCACCTAATTTTGATTACACCATTATTTCATCACTTTATTTATTTTTTATTTTTTTCCCATTTGGGTTTGGGCTTATTCTTGCCCATTTTCTTTACTTTGGTTAGAATTCTACCTTTCATAATGGGCTTAGTCACATTTTCATGACTTTTGGGCTACCGATCCAATTTCTATATCCTAGTCCAAGTCTATGTTTTATTTCTTCCTTGGCCTATCATATTGGCTTGCTAAAAATTCATGTGAAGTAGAAAAACTCTATATGAAGTGTCCATAGGTGAAAACCCAATTTATGGGTGGAGATACTAAACTTTGTAACTTTACCTCTTAAATTAGGAAAAATTACCTTAATCCAATCTTCTTGAAATTTTAATTCCTTTACTTACTTCACAAAAAAATTTATCCTCCTTACCCAAGAGTTTTACCTTTCTTTAGTATATTAATTTTTAATTTTTCCTCTTAGGTTTTTGATGTGATCTTAATTAAGCATGATATTAATACCTTTAAACTTACTTTTTGTTTGATTTAAGTAAAATATAATTAGAAATTAGCTTAGTGTTGAATATCATGCAAAGATGTATACAATGTCCGAACACAACTGCACGTGTCGTGACCAAGTAATAAAGTGATGAGTGAGTATCGTCCCACGAGGAGTGAACTAAAACTATTAAAGAGACTTTTGCTGTGTGAAATGCTGTAGCACAAATAAGATGGCTCATGATATAAAATAAAGGTGGATCAATTAAATGCAACTATAACTAAGATGAGGGGTACTAGGATGTAAAGGAAAATGATAATAGGAGATCTAGGGTTGCTCAGGGTTGTCATGAACTACAGCACTTGTATTTGCTCTAGGAATTGCTGCGGCAATTGCTCTAATTGCCAAGTCCAGTCTTGAATGGAGTCTTCCCAGACTTTCATTCCTTGCAATTCTGAGGTTCAGACACGCATTCCTGCTTTAGTCCTCACCCCAAAATTGTGCATGAAGCTCTACTATTGGGGTAATGGGGAACCTTATATTCCTATATTGGCTTAATCCCATATATTCAACTAATTTTCCAGCCTCCATTCCCCTCCCAGGTGAATTTTGACCTAAGCCTTCCTCTACTAACTTCCGTTATCAGGGGAAATTAAAATATAAACACAGTTGAATGTTAAAACAATGCTACAGCAAAATCTGTTGTTACTAAAAATGTGCTCAAGTTCATTACAACCCTTATGCAACCCTAGCTGGAAACTAGCCAAGCCTTATGGTTACACTGGTTACAAATATCCCAGAATCACTGGTATACATCCCAAGTGATAAAAACACAAGTGCAGTTCTTGATAAAAATAGAAGAAAAAGGAAAACACAACAGCGATCAATGGAAATCAGGAATTGCAAACTGTCCTGTGCTCTAATGCTTCTATGCAGTCTGTCGCTGTTCTTCTTCATATTCTCCTCCGGTCTCCTTCTCGTGACGCTGCTTTTTGCCCTCTTTATAATCAGACCTTGTGGTCCCAGTAAAGTGTCCAGGTTTTCTGACATTCTCCCTGCTCTGTAGCCAGCATATACGCTTTCTGCTTTTTCCTCTCCACTTTCAGTAGTGGAGACAGTTCTGTACCACCCCAACCAGCAGCCTGCAGTGTCAGCTTACTACTTTCTCCTACTAGGTGGTGGCTGCACCTACTGCACAGCTCTGCTCCCCTGCCACCTACGCCAAATCAAATAGAATCAGTGCCTTACAGGAAAAAGGGAGCAGCTTTACTCAATATCACTTGGTTCACTGCCAAGTTTGCCACATATGCAAACTACATTGCTACAACACACAGGGTGGATGATATTGCATCTAAGGGAGTCATCACATTCAGTTAGATCTGGGAATAAAAGTGCTTAATAATCAAAATAGTACAATAAACACACTCAGAACACATAAAAATTGCAGTAATTTGAAGTCATCAAATCCCCCCAAACTTAAAGGGTTGCTTGTCCCCAAGCAATCTGCTCTGCTCACCACACCCCACCAAATGTTTCCAGCCCTTTCTCTTGCACAATTTCATATAGTTC
Source organism: Gleditsia sinensis (assembly GCA_037074535.1). Classification (NCBI taxonomy): domain Eukaryota; kingdom Viridiplantae; phylum Streptophyta; class Magnoliopsida; order Fabales; family Fabaceae; genus Gleditsia; species Gleditsia sinensis. The sequence continues at coordinate 39,081,622 of CM073469.1, read as the reverse complement.
TGCTGATAGCTCTCAACTCTCAGGATTGCTTCTATATAAGGGACACCACAAGCCTTTCTCCTAATCACAACCAAGACCTTCTTTGAAGTTCTGTGTGTGACATGGACAGTTTCCTAAATAGCTACTTAGTTCAAAATCAGCCAGAGTTCCTGAGATTTTCTTGCTAATATATTGAGCTTCCTTTTTGCACAAGTTGGCATGCATCATAGGTGCAGCCAGGGCAGCAAATACCGGGAGGGGTAGCTCACTGATTTCCTTTTTTCCTTTGTATATGTATTTTCTTTTTCTCTCTTCATCTTCATCTTCTTCTTTTTTGTTTATTATTCAAGCAGAGGTCATTAGTGCCTTTTGACACGAATGCCAACATGTATGATGCAGGGACTCGGTTACTCAGCCTTATCACCTTTAAGCAGCATCCCACTCATACTCTATGTCCCTGTTTTACGCAAGGGTACACATGGGGCTCATGCATACCCATGGTTATTAAGGAACTACAGAGGCATTGGAGTGTCCAAATTTTTCTCTACTTTCCCTACTTCCCCCCCAAACTTAAGCCTTTCTGACCATACGCGTATGCCTCTTTTATAATTCTGTAGAAAACTCTCAATATTAGCTCTAAAACTTAGGCCCTATTTCTGAAAAATCACCAAATTTCTTTTGGCAAACTGCCTATGATCCTGTGCTTATTAGAAGAAGGTTCTGTGTGTGGTTGAGTAGGTGTGCCGATCTCTTATTCTGGTTTTTAGTGAAGTTCCCAATCCTCCTCATGGAGTATCACAGAGCTTACAACAGGCTATACAATGTGCAGACTCATATCTCTCTACATTTCTCTCTTCTCTTTTTTTTATATAAAAATATACATCGAAAATAGGCAGTAAGACAGGCAGCAGCAAGTAATAATGCAGTCTTATCTAATACAGTTAGGCAGAAACACAAATAAACAGCAACACGGATAAACAAAATACAAATAAACAAGTCCAAGCCTAACATATGCTTCAATAAACACTACAGGAATAATTAAAACAACAAACATTATATCACCCCCTAAACTTAATGATGAGCAGTGTCCCCACTGTTGAGTAAATTGCCAAAAACAGAGGCAGGGCCAAAGAAATTCTAAATGCAACAGAGAAGGAATAAGAGATAAGGGAACTTCCTGGGGGTGCTTGCAGGGATGCTGTAGCACCCTAGGGGCATTGACCCCCAGAAGACCTTGATGAGCTTTGGAGCCCACTCCTTCGCTGTGTTGATTGTTGTAGGGCTTTTCTTTTATGCATCACTGCTGCCCTTTTTGCAATGGGTTCATCATTATCTGAGGACTCAGTGCCCACTGGAGTCTGCTGTGGTTCTGGTTGTGGCTCTTTGCTATGTGAGAAGTCTTGAGACTCCTAGTTCTCTTCTGCCCGTGGCTCCGGTGTTTGGCCTTCCTCTTCAAAGGTGGCATGGAGTAATTCGGTGGGGAACTCTGGAAATGGGAAAAATTGTTTGTAATTCTGCTCAAGGGTGGTGTGGAGGGCGAAGCCCTTCTTCTGTTCATAGCGCCAAAACGTTTGCTGATGCTGCAACAGCTTTGCTTGCTGTCTGAGGATTATAGCTTGTTGCTGGAGGATGAGCTAAAGGGTCTTGTCGGCTGGCTGGGGGGCAGAGGTAGAAGTAGAGAGTCTGGCAGCTTGTGGAGAATCTTGGGAGGTAGTTGGTAGGTGTGGGGCAGCTTTTTCTTGGACAATCTGGGCAATGGTGATTACGGTGATGGGGCTGGTGTCCTTCAATGTTTCTTTATCAATGGAGACTGGGACTCTACGATTCTTGCACAGGATAGTGATGAGGGAAGGGAAGAGTAAGCTTTCCTTTTTTTGGTTGGTGCATACTTCGATTTGGCCATTGATGATTCAGCCAACGTTAAGTGGTCTGCCAGATATGAGTGCGTCAACCATTTCTACTCTATCTCGGCTCACTGTCTACCCATGGGTGGAAGGTAGCAAGCGGGTCTTGAGAAAGTGGTACCACACCTTTGCTGCCAGTACCAGAGAGACCCGATTTATAGTGGTGGAGCCTTGTGGTGATTTGTCCCAGGTGGTTCCTGGAAGGCATACCCGGGTAAGCATTGCGTCCTAGTCCTGGTCCTTCAGACCCTGTAGATAGTTCTCGTACTGGTCTTCCTCGTCTGGCAGATTGTGAGCCTTGTTAATGGAGGTTTGGTCAAACCGAACCCTAGTCTCCCAGACTGTCACCCACTTCTCATTTCCTGGTGAGAAGTTTACGTAGAATTCCCGAACCAGAGGGATAAGGGAAAGTTGCGGGTGTCTTGCAAAAGCTTCCCAACCCCTCTGTTTGACCACAGTGCCAATGTACATTGGCAGTCCCAAATCCTCCATGGCCGTGAAAGTGAAACCCTTCTCTGCGCAGAAATTTTGCAGCAGGATCTCCTCATCGTGTCTCTGTTTGCTTGCCTCGGAGGTGAACTTCTTCACCTTGCTCGCCTTCCAGGCCACCGTCTTAATTCTCAGCATGGTTGGTTACGGGGGTTTGGAAGTGGAGGTCTCTGGTACGAAGAAGGTAAGGGAGCTGTAGGGGTTTTGGGAACTCGGGAAAGATACTCGAGGGTGAAGGGGGTGGGGGAACGTGTTTTCGTGACTTATGGGCTTCTGCCTTTTCCCACCCCCATTTTGCTTTTGACAACAAGTTTTGAAATTTTTTTTATAGCATAGCAGAGGGGAACCCCTTTATTTAAGGTTGAATGCATTTGTGCAGCAACTTTTGCAGCAAAAACTGGCTTGCCTAGGATTTTGCTACAGCAGAGTTGGCTTGCCCAAAATCTTGCTTTAGCAGAGCAAAGACTAACTTCCACCTAGTTTTGCTGCAGCAAAGCAAGAACTGTCCTGCAGACTACTATGTTCCCCCACCTATGTAACAAACACAAATGCGACTAAATTCACAAATTAAACTTTCTAAAACTGCTAAATTAACCAACAACAGATTTAAACGTGGGTTGCCTCCCATGAGCACTTGTTTTAGAGTCATCAACCTAACTTCCTTTGTCACGCCCCTAATTTTATGGCACGTGAAACACGTATATCATGAACATATATTTTTCATAAACATGAATATCTCAATCCTTTATCAAGGAAACAGATACATATAGGTTTTCCCATATAGATACCATATACAAATCAAATACATATACATCAGAGTATAGCAGAAGCAAGGATCTTACCTGTGCCATTCAGAGCAACTCTAGAGTACATTTATATTACATTTGTAAATACTGAGAGCCAAGAAACAATTTAGGCTCACCACAGAAGTACGACACCTAGTCGATCAAGAAGCTGCAGGACCAAACTCTGGGTTTTTATCTAAAAATATGTCAACCACGTGTAGTGAGTTTTACAACTCAGTGAGTAGACAATACTTCCTATAACCTCTCAAGTCAACATATGAATGTACTCTTTATTTTTAAACTTATCACATTGAAAATCACAATTCAGAGATACATCCATATGGGACCCGTATTTTCAAATTTTCTCAGTTCAAATCATATTCGAATATCTGTAACCACAAATAATACAATATGGTCTTAAATCAAACTTTATATGCATTAAAAATTCATTCTTTTTATATAATGCTCAAGTATGTCACAACTTTCAATATACTCAATAGATAAACATGGAATGTGAGTTCATCACCCTTCTGCCTCCTCACATTACCATAGTCACAGTCACAATAGGTAATCAGGAAATGTGAGTTCATCACCCTACTGCCTCCTCACATTACCACCGACTACAACTTCAATAGGTCAACAGGGAATGTGAGTTCATCACCTTTCTGCCTCCTCACTTTATCACTGTCATCATCACAATAGGTAATCAGGGAATGTGAGTTCATCACCCTTCAACCTCCTCACATTACCACTAATACCTCCTTCACAATATTGTCTCAAGTCATATAACCCATCAATATTCATCAATACATATATATATATATATATATATATATATATATATATATATATATATGAATGTATCAAAGTGCACATCCATCAAATGCAATGCATAATTATCAAACAACTTGCCATGAGCTTTATGCTTGCCATTCAATCATATTCGGCAACTTATAACTTTATATATCATTCAAAACAGAGCTTTCGATCTCAGTACATTCCTCTGTCAAAACTTCCAAATCAGGGAATCACATATACATGCCCAAATCCGAGGCAAACATATCAATATCATGTAAATAACATTTTTCATTTGCCATATAAAGAAAAATATATGTAAAAATCGCATGTTCAATGTATTTCAAAATTCATCTATTATAAATTACCCATTCAGGGTTTATCAAACACACACACTCACACACATATATATATATATGCCCTTTCTCCAAGGCAATCAAATAACATTATAAAACAATGCGTCGTATACAATATCACATATTCAATGAGTTCAACTATCTCATTTGCAAAACCATACTCTTCTAGAACTATATTTCCGATAGTAATCAATTCCAGATACCTTAATCCATTTTAGATACATATAAAAGCATAAATCACTTGTAAACATAATCAATTATACAATTAAAGTTCAAGAAGAGTATAGGGCAAGTTATAAAAAGAGTTATCTACTCACAGGGTAGGGCTCCAGATTGGATAGCCCTAAAATGTTCTTTTCCAAGTCTGAATTTGACCAAATAAGCTTCAAAAACGTGTCCAGAGGGTCCAAAAATATTGAAAATGACTTCGGGAGTTTGGTCACTATTCACTGCCGGAAAATACTATTCACCGCCACATAAAAAGTTACCAAATAACCGAAAAAAACTCATATCCTAAGGTTTATCTAGCTTCTGAATTCATCTACGGTGTCATATTTCCAATTGAAAGTCTCTAAGTAAGAGTTTCAGGATTTACCTTTTACGGAGATTTTCTACTTCAGATCTACGGCAACTCAACGGTGAATTTGAAAAACTGATCGGTCAAAACTGAAGTATTATTCGTCCTGAATCCAATAACACTTTCAGTTTTGAGATCAGAAGCCAATGAGCACTCTAGATCGAGAGATAAAGTTGGATGTTACTATTCACTCACTATTTACTACTATTCCTTCTCTCCATTTTTTTCTCCCGAACATTACCTTCCGTCCTCGTTTCCGCTTCCCCTTTCATTGATTTATTTTTTTAATAATAATAATTATTATTTAATAATTAAATAATAGGATTTTCTTTCATATAAATTCCATTTTTCATCCTAAAATATCCCAAAACTTTTTAAAAATTTACATTCTCATAAACCTTTAGTTGAACTCTTAAATCATAATTTTTCTTGATAAAAATCGCAATAAAACAAATCTCAAAATAAATATCTTTATTCATATTAAAAGAAAGAATATTTCTAAAAATACAATAAAAATTTATTAAAGGGCAGTATAATTATTTTAAGTAACACAATACTTCTTTTAATTAAAAGTCTACTTACTTTTAGCAAAACCTAATCATTTTGAAACAAATAAAAATATATTTGCTTATAGCGCGCCAAAACAAAAATTCTCATATTTCTTTTGTAATTCTTTAATCCATGTAAATAATAAACTTATTTTCACCGATTCTTACTCCATTTTAAAAATCCTCTCTTTAATTCAAAATTTCTTTAATTTGAACTTTTCATTAAATTTTACGGTTATTACATCCTTCCTGTTCATTCCTCTTGCAGATGGATGGAGGTTTGTTGTCTATCCACATCACCTCCCAGATAGTGCTTGACTCTTTGTCCATTTACCCTAAATGTCCTCCCTTCCTTTTCTTCTTCTAATTCAACAGTTCCAAAAGGGAAGACCTTGCTTATGCGAAAAGGACCAGACCAACGAGATTTCAATTTCCCAGGAAACAAGGTCAGCCTGGAGTTGTACAGTAGCACTCTCTGTCCCACTTCGAAGTTTCTTGGTTGTATCTTCTTGTCATGCCATTGCTTTGCTTTCTCCTTGTATAGTTTGGCATTCTCATAAGCCTGACCACGAAATTCATCTAGCTCATTAAGCTACAGCATCCTTTGCTCACCAGCAACTTCCAGATTCAGGTTTAGCTTTTTTAATGCCCAATATGCTCGATGCTCTAACTCTACTGGTAGATGACAAGCCTTCCCGAACACCAACTTGTATGGTGATATACCTAGTGGTGTCTTGTAGGCTGTTCTATAGGCTCATAATGCATCATCCAAGCTCGAGGACCAATCCTTCCTCGTGGGGCCTACTGTTTTCTCCAAGATTCTCTTGATCTCTTTGTTGGAAACTTCAGCCTTCCCACTCGATTGTGGGTGATAGGGTGTTGCCACTTTGTGCCTCACTCCATATTTGGTTAGGAGTGCTTTGAACTGCCTATTTTAGAAATGGGTCCCTCCATCGCTGATGATGGCTCTGGGGGTTCCAAACCTTGTAAAGATGTTTCTCTTTAGAAATCTGGACACCACCCTTGTCTCATTAGTTTGAGATTCACTTGCTTCCACCCACTTTGAGACATAGTCTACAGCTATTAGGATGTATTGATTCCCAAAACTCGAAGAGAATGGGCCCATGAAATCTATTCCCCATACATCAAATAATTCCACCTCTAGTATGTTGTTTAGTGGCATTTCATGTCTGCGAGATATATTCCATGTCCTCTAACATCGGTCGCATTGCTTTGCAAAAGAGTGGGAGTCCTTGAATAAAGAGGGCCAGTAGAACCCGGCCCACAGTACTTTGTTTACAGGTCTAACTCCTCCAAAATGACCTCCATAAGGGGAAGCATGGCATTGTTGTAAGATTTGCTCCATCTCTTCGCTGGGTATGCATCTCCTTATCATCTGATCAGCACATTGCTTGTAAAGGTATGGTTCATCCCAGTAATATGAGTTCACCTCATGCATAAATTTTTTCTTCTGTTGTAACGTCAAGTCTGGTGGGAGCAGTCCACTCACAAAGTAATTTACATAATCAGTATACCATGGCACACCATCTTGGGACAGGAGGTAAAGTTGTTCATCTGGGAACCTCTCGTTAATTTCATTTTCTCCTGAGCTATCCCTTTCCAGTCTGGAGAGATGGTCTGCCACTTGATTTTCAGTTCCCTTTCTATCCCTGATCTCTAGGTCGAATTCCTGAAGCAAAAGCACCCACCGAATGAGCCTAGGCTTGGAATCCTTTTTCCTAACCAGGTGTTTAATGGCAGAATGGTCTGTGTGCACTATCACTTTTAATCCTACCAGATATGCTCTAAATTTTTCAAAGGCAAAAACTATTGCAAGCAATTCCTTCTCTGTCACTGTGTAGTTCAGTTGGGCTCCCTGCAGTGTTTTGCTTGCATAATATATAGAGTGAAAAAGCTTGTTCCTACGCTGCCCGAAAATAGCTCCTAATACTGCTTCACTAGCATCACACATTAGCTCGAATGGAGAGGTCCAGTCTGGTGCCACGATAACTGGGGCTGTACTCAATTTCTTCTTGAGGTCCCAAAATGCTGTCATACAACTTTCATCAAAACAGAAAGTTCTGTCCTTCTCGAGCAAACTGCATAAAGGTTTGGCAACCTTAGAGAAGTCTTTAATGAACCTCCTATAAAATCCTGCATGACCCAGGAAGCTTCGGATGCCCTTGACAGAGGTGGGAGGAGGCAGTTTCTCTATGATTTCCACCTTGGCCTTGTCAACTTCAAGTCTTCTTTGAGAAACTTTATGCCCCAGCACAATCCCCTCTTTTACCATAAACTGACACTTTTCCCAGTTTAGTACCAAGTTTGTTTCCTCACACCGTTGTAAGACTTTAGCAAGGTTTTCTAAACATAGATCAAAAGAGTCCCTGAAGACTGAAAAGTCATCCATGAAAATCTCCATAAACTGTTTAGCCATTTCTGTGAAAATTGCTATCATGCATCACTGAAACGTTGCTGGAGCATTACAAATCCCGAATGGCATTCTTCGAAATGCAAAGGTACCATAAGGACATGTGAATGTGGTCTTATGCTGATCTTCTGGTGCTATAGCAATCTGGTTGTACCCTGAATACCCATCCAGGAAATAATAATACTCTTTTCCCGCAAGTCTATCCAACATTTGATCACTGTATGGCAGGGAAAAATGATCTTTCCTGGTACTCTTGTTCAGTTTTCGATAATCCATGCAAATCCTCCAACCATTCACAACCTTGGTGGGGATAAGCTCATTGTTTTCATTTTCCACCACAGTCATACCCCCTTTCTTAGGAACACATTAGACCGGACTCACCCAGGAGCTGTCTGATATGGGGTAGATAATTCCAGCATCTAGCCACTTAATAATTTCCTTCTTAACCACCTCCTTCATTATTGGGTTGAGCCTCCATTGGGGTTCTATGGACCCTCTTTCATTGCTTTCCAAGAGGATCTTATGCATGCAAAATGAGGGGCTGATTCCCTTAATATCAGTAAGTGTCCAACCAATGGCCCTCCTGAATTTCTTCAATGTTAGGACCAATTTCTCCTCTTGTTCCTATGTCAAAAATGCTGAGATAACCACAGGAAGAGTGGTTGTTTCTCCTAAATATGCATACTTGAGGTGTGCTGGCAGAGGCTTCATTTACAAGACTGGTGGTTCCTCTACTGACGCTTTCAACAGCCTTGATTCTGGTGGGGTCACGTATAATGGCTCCCTTATTGGCTCCTGGTTCCTAATGCCATGTCTGACATCAATCCAAGCCCATTCTTTCTCGTCTTCCCCTTCTGAATCTAAGTTTTCTGTCCATGCTACTGGTGGTGAGCCTTTGCAGCATTTTTCTAACTTTTCTGATGCTAATGTGTCTATCATAGACACAACTGCGCATTCCTCTTCTTACTAGCAAACTTCATGGTTTGGAGTACATTGAATGTAACCTGCTCATCCTGGACTCTCATGGTTAATTCCCCTTTTTGAACATCAATTAATGTCCTGCTAGTTGCTAGGAATAGTCTGCCCAAAATAATTGGTACCTCTGCATCGGCTTCATAGTCTAGTATTATAAAGTCTACTGGGAAGATGAACTTGTCCACCTTAACTAGTACATCCTCGATCTTTGCTTCTAGATGAGCTATGGATTTGTCTGCAAGATGTAGTGAGACTGTGGTAGGCCTTGCTTCTCCAATTCCTAGCTTTTTAAATATGGCCATTGGCATGAGGTTGATGCTTGCTCCCAAATCACAAAGTGCCTTGCCAAAATACTGGTTCCCGATAGAACAAGGTATGGTGAAACTGCCTGGATCCTTAAGTTTAGGTGGCAGCTTATTCTACAGCACAGCACTGCATTCTCTTGTGAGAGCAACAGTCTCAAACTCGCCAAATCTTCTCTTCTTGATCAGGCTGTCCTTCATGAACTTTACATAGTTAGGCATCTGCTCTAGTGCTTCCACTAGAGGAATGTTAATGTGCAGCTATTTTTGGACATCTAGGAATCTTTTAAACGACTGGCCATTTGCTTTTTCTGGAATCTCTGAGGGAAGGAGGGAGGTGGCTTAGTTTACTGCATGCCTTGCTGCGGCAAAGTTGCCAAATTTTGCTGTGGCATAGCTGTAGCATTTTCTCCAGAGATGGTTGCTTCCTCGTTTACCTCCTCCTCCTGCTTTTGCTTGTCTTTCTTTTTCTCTGGGAATACAGTGGAGTCTTTTTGGTCCTGTCCTCTTGCTTTTGGTGCGTCCACCATCTTCCCACTTCTCAGAGCTATAGCCTTGTAGTGCTCTTTCCCCTCTCTCCTAGGGACTTCTGTATTGCTTGGAAGTGTGCCTGAAGGTCTGCTTTTTAGTTCATTGGCAAGCTGTCCCACTTGAGTTTCCAGATTCCATAATGAGGCTGCTTGACTCTGGATTAGAGCATCATTCCTTGCCATATATTCCTTCATCAGGGATTCCAGTGAAGTGGTAGTTTCGTGAGGCTGTTGTCTTTGCTGATGGAAGCCAGGGGGAGGTTGTGGTCTTTGTGGAGCAGAGTTGCTCTCTTGTCCTGTACAATAGTTGCTCCAGGAAAACTTGGGGTGTTGCCTCCATCCTGGGTTATACGTGTTGGAATAGGGATTGTTATTACGGTTCATATTTCCCACGTAGCACACTGATTCTGTGTTTGAAGGACTAGTTTCAAATAGATATGGTCCGTTGCACAATACACAAGATGGTCCAGTCTCCTGGACTGCATTGGCTGCTTGAGGGCGGTTCAATTGCTGGCTTTTTAAGACATTAACTAGTGAAGCTAGCTGGGCTGTGAGAGAAGTAACTTCACTTACTTCATGCATGCCTGCTGCTTTCTTTCCCGTTGAAACTCTGTCCATTGGCCATTGGTATTTGTTACTGGCCATCCTTTCAAGCAACTCATGTGCTTCATTATATGTTTTGGACACTAGTACCCCATTAGCAGCAACATCCACTATGGTGTGGGTTTGATCATTAAGACCATTGTAAAAAGTCTCCATCTGAATGCAATAAGGGATTCTGTGATGAGGGCATCTCTGTAATAGCTCTTTATACCTCTCCCAGGTCTCATACAATGATTCACATTCCAACTGCTGGAAAGAGGTGATGTCATTTCTCAATCTGGCATTCTTGGTGGATGAGAAGTATTTCAGCCGAAATTTCTCAGCCAAATCGCTCCAGTTAGCGATAGAGTCGGGTGGCAGAGAGTTTAGCCATGCTCTTGCTCGATCTCTTAATGAGTAAGGGAACAACTTTGGCCTGAGCACTTCTTCTGTTACCCCATTCATTTTGAAAGCATCCGTGACTTCCATGAATACTCTTAAGTGAAGATAAGGGTCCTCTGTAGGCATTCCACTGAACTGGCTTGCAGTTTGTAGCATATGGAACATTACTGGCTTGAGCTCAAAGTGTAGAGCCTCGATCTCTGGTCTCACAATACTCGAGTTCAACCCATTCAGGTTTGGTTGAACATAAGCATTTAAGAACCTATCTCTATCGTCCATGTTGTCTGCACCATTCTGATTAGCCATTCCTACCTGCTGCTGAGGTCCTAACTGTCCTCTTTTTCTTCTCAAAAGCATTCTTTCTATCTCTGGATCTAGAGGCAGAGGTTCTCTTTCAGCCCAGCTCATGCACTGCGTCACCTGTTCAACAAAACACCAGAGTGAATAATAGATGTAACTAAAAACACTTCACACAGTCAAGTAACTAAGAACAATTTTTAAGTTGACACTCCCCGGCAACAGCGCCAAAAACTTATTGAATATCATGCAAAGATGTATGCAGTGTCCGAACGCAAGTGAACGTGTCGTGACCAAGTAATAAAGTGATGAGTGAGTATCGTCCCATGAGGAGTGAACTAAAACTATTAAAGAGACTTTTGCCGTGTGAAATGTTGTAGCACAAATAAGATGGCTCACGAGATAAAATAAAGGTGGATCAATTAAATGCAACTATAACTAAGATGAGGGGTACTAGGATGTAAAGGAAAATGATAAAAGGAGATCTAGGGTTGCTCAGGGTTGCCATGAACTACAACACTCGTATTTGCTCTAGGAATTGCTGTGGCAATTGCTCTGAATGCCAAGTCCAGTCTTGAATGGAGTCTTCCCAAACTTCCATTCCTTGCAATTCTGAGGTTCAGAAACGCATTCCTACTTTAGTCCTCACCCCATAATTGTGCATGAAGCTCCACTATTAGGGTAATGAGGAACCATATATTCCTATATTGGCTTAATCCCATATATTCAACTGATTTTCTAGCCTTCATTCCCCTCCCAGGTGAATTATGGCCTAAGCCTTCCTCCACTAACTTCCGTTATCAGGGGAAATTAAAATATAAACACAGTTGAATGTTAAAACAATGGTGCAGCAAAATGTGTTGTTACTAAAAATGTGATCAAGTTCATTACAGCCCTTATGCAACCCTAGCTAGAAACTAACCAAGCCTCATGGTTACACTGATTACAAAAATCCCAGAATCAATGGTATGCATCCCAAGTGATAAAAACACAAGTGCAGTTCTTGATAGAAACAGAAGAAAAAGGAAAACACAACAGGGATCAATGGAAATCAGAAATTGCAAACTGTCCCGTGCTCTAATGCTTCTATGCAGTCTGTTGCTATTCTTCTTCCTATTCTCCTCCGGCCTCCTTCTCGTGATGCTACTTTCTGCCCTCTTTATAATCAGGCCTTGTGGTACCAGTAAACTGTCCAAGTTTTATGACATTCTCCCTGCTCTATAGCCAGCATCTTTGCTTTCAGTTTTTCCTCTCCACTTTCAGTAGTGGAGGCAGTTCTATACCAACCCAACCAGTAACCTACAGTGTCAGCTTGCAGCTTTCTCCTGCTAGGTGGTGGCTGCACCTGCTGTGTAGCTTTGCTCCCCTGCCACCTGCGCCAAATCAAATAGAATTAGTGCCTTGCAGGAAAAACGGAGCAGCTTTACTCAATATCACTTCGTTCACTGCCAAGTTTTCCACATATGCACACTACATTGCTACAGCACACAGGGTGGATGATATTGCATCTAAGGGAGTCATCACTTTCAGTTAGATCTGGGAATAAGAGTGCTTAATAATCAAAACAGCACAATAAACACACTCGAAATGCATATAAAAATTGCAGTAAATTGAAGTTATCACTTAGTTTTGTGTTTTGTGTTGTAGGAACAAAGGAAGAAGAAAAGAGAAGAAAAAGATAAGAAATTCATGAAAAAATGCTACATTACAGCGATTCCAGACCTTTTAGCACTGTTTTGCATATATCTCCCTCTTATGAATTCCAATCAAAGGGATGTAAGTGGTTGTGAGAATTCAACACAATTATTTACAACTTCTATGTTGAACACTTGGTCCAATTCGGGAGATTTCATAGCTATATAGAGCTCACAAATCAGAATCACAGTGCAGCAGGATGAATTCTGATCTTTGGTCACTAATTTTAGAATATATCCTTCAATTTAGAATGGATTAAGGTGATTCTAGAGGCTGTGGAAAGAAGAGACATAGAGCTACAACTTTCATGTTCGGCACTTCGGCCAATTCTAGAGTTTGATATGTGCTGTGGCTCTCACAATAGAGCGCCGCGTCGCTATATCATTGCAGGTTCGGAAGGCCGCGGCACTCCCTAGCGCGCTGCGGCAATTGTTACCCAGAAGCACCGGGCGTCGTAGCGCCCGAGCGTCAGAATCCAGAGTGCACCAGAGCTAGCCTAGGCGCCGCAGCGCCCTGTTAGAAGCTTTCTGTAGCGTCACGGCACTCACCACCCCACCAGATTGCTGAATTCACGATTTTTAGGTCTTCTTGACTCCAATTGAAGCCCGACGGGCTGGGATTTGACCTAGAAACACTCCTACTTCGATTAGGAGGAGTTAATCTATAAAAAGAGAGGAAAGCAAGTAGAGAGTTCATCTAATCCTTCATCTAAGTTCTGAGTCACATTCTTCAATTCTTCTTTTGATTTTCTGACGGCCCTGCATGGCTATTTCTTTTTTGTTGGTTGAGGTAGATTGAAACCTTAAGGGATTTTCATACATTGTGAGATTTGGATTTGATTTTATTGTTTTAATTTGAATTTAGTATTGATTATTCATCTGTTCTTCTTCTTAATGATTATTCATATGATTGCTAGGAGGCCTACTAGTATATTGTCTGTCTTAATCTACCGCTTAATTGTGTTTTGAACAAAGTCTTAATTTTGCAATTTATGAGGCAAATAGGTTTGAGGATTTTGGATTATAAATCGTTGAACCGATGATGAATGATTAACTAAATTAGATATAGCCGATGTGTTTATATTTGTTGAGCTCTATCAGTTTCTCTAGTTCTTCATGCGGTTAACAAGTTATGTTTTACCGATGTGCTAAAGGATTGCTTGTTAATTAGGGTTTAATTAGTGCAATTGTCATTAATTTACTAGACTTAAGGAGAAATAGGGTGAACCCCAATGATAGATATTCAATTATAGATTGATTATGTTGTCAATGATCAATGTAATCCCTTGACGGTGGATATCAACCGAAACCAATGTCTTTATCATTAATTACTTTCTCTTAATTACTTTCATTATTGTCTACTTGATTTTATTTACAATTATCAATTCCCCCCTTTTTCAATCACATAAGGTAATACCAGTCTCTATGGGATCGACACTTACTCCCACTACTACAGGTTAGTTTTGAGGTAAGGTATCAATTTGGTTGTACCTGCGACAGTACGAACCAAATTTTGGCACCGTTGCCGGGGACTGTGTGTATTTACCTTTCATAATTTTTTGTCCTTTTCTTTTTGTTCATAACTTTGAATATGGCAGCCAATTTTCAAAAATTTGGCACTAGGCAAGGGTCTCCATTAAGACATGCTGGTGAGGTATGTAGTTCTTCCCTTGAATAGCAACTTGCAAATTTAACCTCTCTTGTTCGTCAACGTGTAGAAAATATACAAAGAGAAAACTTCTATGGAAATCATTCTATCATGGAGCATCCATCTATTGGGTACCCAACTTTCTATGATGAGTCATTTGAGCAGGTAAATATGGTTAATGGTTTCCATGAACCACAACAAGTGAGGTATGATTCATATTCAAAAATGTACAATCCTGGATGGAAGTATCATCTCAACTTCAGGTATGAGAATGCACAAAATAGTCTTGACAAAATTCTTTGAAGGATTTTGATGTTCTAGGATTGAATTTCTTACTTTTCAAGTTGTAATTGATCTAAGTACTTCTACAAACAGGTTCTATCTTTCTACTTCTACTTTTACTTGTTCTTCTACTACTTCTACCTCTTCTCCTACTTCTTAATTGTATTGAACTACTATGAATTATTCAATGAGTATGGTTTTAGTTCTTGATTTGACAATGTGTGAGTAGATTCCATCTAGGGTTACGGTAAACCCAATTGTGGTACAATGATACTATGCTTTTAAATTGAATTAAGAAACCCTAATTGTAATTGGGATTAGATTGAATTGGATTAACTATTGTATGCTTTAATTAGTTGATGGAATGCCTGATCACCAAGCTATCACGTATTAGGTATTTAATCGATGAACTGAAAGGTGAAGATTAAAACCCGAATCCAATAGTTAATTAGGGTTATCTTAATCACGAAAGTAGTTTAAGATACCTTATGCTTGAGTCAATTAGTGGGAACGAGAAAACCGACTAGTTGAACTCTATGGTTGGCATAGAACTTAATGAACCTAGGTTAAGCTAAGAACCACGAAAGTAGGTAATTTGATTAACCTAGGTACGACTAGTAATTCTTGAAAGAGATTGCTAGTTAATTAAGGCTAAACCATCCCCAACAATCTATACAATTGCACTTAGAGGTGAATATCAGTTGTTGAGTATCACAAGTGTGGTGAACCCTAACCCTAGGCCTAGTTTAATTGATTCTTTCAACTTGCTTAATTGTGATTCTTGCAAATCAAATTTCATCGATTTAGATAGTACTTTTTGTAAGATTCTGGTAGTTGGCATTGTTCTCTGTGGACACGACTCGTACTTGCTGGACTAGTTATAGCTACGCCGTGCACTTGCGGTAATTGGTAAAATATATACACAACAAGTTTTTGGCGCCGTTGCCGGGGAACAAAGCCAATATTAGATATCTTATAAAATAGCTAGACTAGATCAAATTTTGTTTATTTTTCTTTTTAACTTTTCTGCATAATTTTCTTTTGCTGATTTTGCTTCTTTTCTTCCTTCCTAGGTGTGTATCTCTGTTATGCGAAGAGTGCGTGAAAGTGTTGCTGAATTTGACCCTGAAATCGAACGCACTTTGCGAAGGTTAAGAAGAAGACAGCAGGAAGGAAGTTTACCAGTTACAATAGGGGAAAGAGATAACCGGTCACTGAAGGACTTCGCAGCCCCAGACACACATGGCCTGAACCCCAGCATAGTCAGGCCAGTGGTTGAAGCCAATAATTTTAAGCTGAAGCCATCGCTTTTGCAGATGGTTCAGCAGAACCAGTTTGGAGGGTCGCCTACTGAAGACCCAAACCTCCACCTCTCTGTATTCCTGGAGTATTGTGACACTTTGAAGCTGAATGGTGTCTCATCAGATGCAATTAGATTGAGGTTATTCCCTTTCTCACTGAGGGATAAAGCACGTGCATGGCTTCACTCTCTACCATCAGGCTCCATCACCACTTGGCAGTAGCTTTCTCAAGCTTTCTTGGCCAAGTATTTCCCACCGAGTAAGACGGCCCATCTGAGGAACCAGATTACTACATTTGCTCAAAAGGATGGAGAATCTTTATACGAGGCATGGGAGAGATTCAAGGAGCTCCTCAGGGTATGCCCACACCATGGGCTAGAAAAATGGTTAATAGTCCATACGTTCTACAATGGACTAGTATACAACACCCGGATGTCTGTGGATGCTGCAGCTGGAGGAGCCCTAATGAACAAAACTATTGATGAAGCCTATGAGTTGATTGAAGACATGGCTCAGAACCACTACTCATGGTCTAGTGAGAGGCAGACCAGGAAGACGGTAGGTATGTATGAAGTTGATGCTTTTAATCATCTGACTTCTAAAGTTGATGCTTTATTTCAGAAATTGGATAAACTGAGCATCAATGCCATTGCATCATCTTCATCTTCTACATCTTGTGAGATTTGTGGAGGAATAGGCTATGCAGTTAATGAATGTCAGCTTGGGAGTTCTACAGCTCAGGATTGTGAGCAAGTCAATTTTGTGAACAATCAGAGGGGTAATCCCTACAGTAATACTTACAATCCTAGCTGGAGAAACCATCCTAACCTATCATACAAGCCTAATGTTGGTCAGCAGCCCCAAAATAATTTTAGACAACCTCCAGGGTTCCAGAATCTAAGGCCATACAATCCTCCCCAACCGAAGTCAAATCTGGAGACTCTAATGAAGAATTTCATCTCCACACAAAGCAAGCAGAATGAGGAGTTTAGAGCTCAAAATCTCAGCATGAGTGAAGCAATTAAAGACCTGGCTTCTAAAGTGGATTCACTTGCTACCCATAATAAGATGCTAGAGACACAGATAGTGCAGCAAGCGAGCTCCTCAACCAGAAATTTTGGTAAGTTCCCTGGTCAACCTAAAAACCCTAGAGAACACTGTAAAGCCATTACCTTGAGGAGTGGGAAACAGTTGGGTGAACCAGGGGAAAGGGAGGATGATAAAGAAGTTGAAAATAAGTATGTGCCTGAGCCAATGAATGAAGAAAAAGAGCCAGTTAGTGGAAGGAAGGAACTAGATGAGCCTGAATATGTGGCTCCTGAACCGTATAAGCCACCAGTTCCTTTCCTGCATAGACTAGCCAAAGCTAAGCTAGAGAAACAGTATGGAAAGTTTATAGATGTGCTTAAAAAGTTGCACATCAACATTCCATTCTTGGAAGCAGTATCTCAGATGCCCTCATATGCCAAATTTCTAAAGGAAATCCTCTTTAATAAGAGGAAGATTGAAGAAAATGCCACTGTGGCATTGACTGAAGAGTGTAGTGCCCTGATTCAGAACAAACTACCTCCTAAACTCAAGGATCCTGGGAGCTTTTCAATACCTTGTTCTATTGGAGATGTGCAGATCACTAAAGCCTTATGTGATTTAGGAGCAAGCGTGAGCCTCATGCCACTATCCATTTGCAAAAAGCTCCAGATGGGAGATCTGAAGCCTACCACTATTTCCTTACAGTTAGCGGACCGATCCGTTACTCACCCGGTAGGTATATTAGAGTATGTTCCTCTAAAGGTAGGTAAGTTTTTCATACCTATTGACTTTGTGGTATTAGAGATGGAGGAAGATAGCCAAATCCCCATCATTTTGGGAAGACCTTTTCTAGACACTGCAGGTGCCATTATAAATGTTAAGGATGGGAAACTTTCCTTGAATGTAGGGGATGAAAAGATAGAATTTAATCTTAATGAAGCTATGAAATGTCCATCCTTAGGAGATACTTATTGTATGATTGATATAATTGAACAAAATATTATTGATAATGCAATGAGCTTGTGCCCTACTGATCCACTTGAGCTTTGCCTTTTGGATAGTTCTGTTTCTTGTGCTGAACAGGTAGAAGCTGATGCCTACACTAGATTGCTTGATGAGAGTCCTAAAGTCAACTCAGAAGTGAAAACTGAAAAGCTGGACCAGGATCACCATAAAAAATCAGCAGACATAGAGGAAGGCAAAGCACCTAAGGTAGAACTAAAACCTCTTCCTTCCAACCTCAGGTATGAATTTATGAACCCTAACTCTTCAAATCCAGTCATAGTAAATGCTAATCTGAATACTGAAGAAACTGGTAAGTTGCTTGATGTACTCAGGGAATTCAAAAAGGTTATTGGGTATACCATAGATGATATTAAAGGGATTAGTCCATCTGTTTGTATGCATTGTATAATTGTTGATAATGATCATAAACCTTCCAGGGAACACCAGAGGAGACTCAATCCAAATATGAAAGAGGTAGTTAAGACGGAGGTGCTTAAATTGCTTGATGCAAGTATTATCTATCCTATCTCGGATAGTGAATGGGTAAGTCCTGTCCATGTGGTTCCTAAAAAGGGAGGTATGACTGTTACTAAGAATGATAATAATGAATTAATCCCTACTAGAGCTGTTATGGGTTGGCGCATGTGTATTGACTATAGAAAACTAAATAAAGCCACCCGTAAGGATCACTTCCCTTTACCTTTTATTGACCAGTTATTGGAAAGGTTGGCAAAACACTCACACTTCTGTTATCTAGATGGATACTCAAGATTCTTTCAGATCCCTATCCATCTAGACGACCAAGAGAAGACTACGTTCACATGTCCCTATGGCACCTTTGCATATAGAAGGATGCCATTCGGATTGTGTAACGCACCAGCCACTTTCCATAGATGCATGATGGCTATTTTCTCTGATTTTATAGAGGAAATAATGGAAGTGTTTATGGATGACTTTTCAGTTTATGGTACCTCATTTGATGATTGTTTGAAAAATTTGACACAGGTACTTAAGAGATGTGAGGAAGTCAATCTGGTTTTGAATTGGGAAAAATGCCACTTTATGGTGAGAGAAGGAATAGTTCTGGGACATTTAGTGTCAGAAAGGGGGATAGAGGTGGATAAGGCAAAGATAGAGGCGATTCAGACTATGCCACCACCTTCGAATGTTAAGGAAGTGAGAAGTTTTCTTGGGCATGCAGGATTCTACAGAAAATTCATCCAAGACTTCTCAAAAATCTCTAAACCTTTAACTAACTTACTTGTTAAAGATGTCCCATTTGAATTTGATAATGACTACTTGCGTTCTTTTTGCAGGTTAAAGGAGGCGCTCATATCTGCACCCATCATCCAACCTCCAGATTGGAGCCTTCCTTTTGAAATTATGTGCGATGCAAGTGACTATGCCGTGGGAGCTATACTTGGGCAACGGAGAGACAAAAAGCCCTATGTCATCTATTATGCTAGCAAGACATTAGATGAAGCTCAAGTCAACTACTCCACCACTGAGAAGGAGCTCTTAGCAGTAGTGTTCGTAATTGATAAATTCAGACAATACCTGCTAGGATCAGAAGTCATAGTTTTCACAAATCATGCTGCCCTCAGATACTTATTAAGTAAGAAGGATGCCAAACCAAGACTGATAAGATGGATCCTCTTACTTTAGGAGTTTGATCTTGTAATCAGAGACAAGAAAGGTATGGAGAATGTGGTTGCAGACCATCTTTCCAGACTTAGGCAAGATCTGATGAAAGATGATAAAGATAATTTGCCCATTGATGATTCCTTTCCAGATGACCAACTCCTAATGGTCACTAATGCTGATGCTCCTTGGTATGCGGACTTCGTGAATTTTCTTGCATGTAGAATACTCCCTGAGGGGTTGAGTTATCATCAGAAAAAGAAATTCTTCTCTGACGTAAAGGCATACTATTGGGATGATCCATGCTTATACAAGTGGTGTGCGGATGGCATATTCCGAAGGTGTATTCCGGAAGAAGAAGTTTATAGCGTGATATACCAATGCCATAGTTCACCTTCTGGAGGCCACACCAGTGTCTCTAAGACTGCAGCTAAAGTTCTTCAAGCTGGTTTCTATTAGCCCACGCTCTTCAAAGATGTGCACACTTTTGTAAAGGCATGTGATCGGTGCCAAAGAGTTGGCAACATAACCCGAAGGAATGAAATGCCCCTAAACAGCATTTTAGAAGTTGAAATATTTGACGTTTGGGGCATTCACTTTATGGGTCCTTTTCCATCTTCATGTGGAAACAAATACATTCTAGTAGCTGTGGACTACATTTCTAAATGGGTTAAAGCAGTAGTATCCCCCACCAATGATGCTAGAGTGGTTGTTAAACTCTTTAAGAAGATAATCTTCCCCAGATTTGGAGTGCCCCGAGCTGTGATAAGTGATGGAGGTTCTCACTTCACTGAGCAACAGTTCCAAAACCTTTTGAAGAAATATGGAGTCACTCATAAAATGGCCCTAGCCTACCATCCCCAGACTAGTGGGCAAGTTGAGATATCAAATAGAGAGATCAAGGCCATATTGGAAAAGACCGTCTCGAAAACCAGAAAAGATTGGTCTCTCAAACTAGATGATGCACTATGGGCCTACAGGACTGCATATAAAACACCGATTGGAACCACACCCTTTCGGTTAATATATGGGAATCCCTGTCATTTGCCGGTGGAGCTTGAACATAAGGCATACTGGGCAGTCAAAACAATCAATTTTGACCTATCAGCTGCTGGAAAGAGGAGATGCCTACAACTAAATGAGCTAGATGAGCTAAGGCTTGATGCTTATGACAATGCGAAATTATACAAGGAAAGAACAAAAAGATGGCATGATAAGCACATCCTTAGGCGCCAATTTCAAGTGGGGAATTGGGTTTTGCTGTTTAATTCAAGGTTAAGACTCTTTCCAGGGAAACTTCGGTCTAGATGGTCTGGACCATTCCAAGTGACTAAAGTTTTCCCATATGGAGCAGTGGAGGTGTGGAGTGAGTCCACCAGATTTTTTAAGGTCAACGGGCAACACCTTAAACATTTTGTGATGGGACATACAGTTGAAAAGGGAGCCACCCAAGCTCTCTTAGAGCCTTCCTCGATCCATTAAGAAGCAAGGGAGTCGAGCAAATGACTTTAAACAAGCGCTTTGTGGGAGGCAACCCACATTTTTGGATTATTTAGAACTTTTCTTTTCCTTACTTTGAGTTTTAGTTTTCATTAGCTATCTTTTTAGGTTAAGTTTATTAACTATTTTCCTTTGATTTCTAGGTTCGTTTCGATGTTTCCAAAGTAGTTTGAAAGGGTTAGAAGCAAGGATCCTTAAAGAAGGTCTAAAGAAGAAGCTAAATGTGGAGAATCGAGGGATTTCAGTCAATCACTTGGGCTATACATGTTCCACAATGCGTTTATGAAGAAAAACAAAAGAAAATGGAGAAAATTGGGCATTCCCGCAAGCAACACGGGCAAGCCGTGTCCCATGACACGGCCGTGCCCGTGTGAAAAAAAAAGGGGGGGTTCCCATACTAAAACCCGCCAGGAACACGGACACCCCATTTTCCAGAACACGGGCGTGCCCTATACAAAAAAAAAGTAGAGGGCCTGCAGCGAAACTCGCCCGAAGCACGGCTAGGTCATGCTTCACAGCACGGCCGTGCTTCGGGCATATCCCCCACTTAACCGAATTTTTTTCCCCTCCCCACCCGTGCCCTAAACTGTGCTCCCCCTCTTTCTCCCGTGTTCCCCCTTCTCTTCTCCCTTCCCCTCCTTCGCCGCATACCCACCACCAACCCTCCATCCATGCGCCTATCTTCTTCATCCCCCTCCTCTTAATCGGCCACCAACCCCCCTCAAATTCCACCCTCACCATTTCTTCGCCTCTACCCATTCCCCACAAACACCCACCCTATTTCCCCCTTCACCTCTCCACCGTAACCCAACCTTTCCACACCCAAATCGCTACCTAACCCATTCTCCCATTCCCCACACACACCCACTCGGTTCTCATTTGCCAATTACCACCAATATTCATCGTGCAGCGCTTCCATCCAGGTAATTTTCATCCTTACAATTGCTTCAATTATCTGAATATGACTATTGCTGTTTGCTGAAATTTCTGCTCATGGTTTAGTTAGCACTCAACCAACTAATGACTATTTCTCTTGGTCCATAATCTGCATTGGGTTTTTACTTTGTAATGTGAATACTGCCAATTCGTGATTGTACTAGAGTGCCCTGTTTTGACTAATTTGAGCATTGGACCAGTTTTGAATTTTTATCTGCACTTTACCCTCTTGCATTGGACATCACTTGCACTAGTATTGATCAATTGGTGCCTTGACTAGCATTTAATTTAACCTTCGTGGAATTCCTGCTACAAATTTGAATGCATGTGTCCTTGAAATACTCAATTATCAATTGGGAAATACTTCAGTGTAGATAGCTAATACCAGCTGGTAATACTCAATTTCTGCCAGAACATGTGTGATTAAACATTCCTAGATTGAATTAGCATACTTGAAATCAGCTGGTAATACTGTTCCCACTCCCCATTTACCATTTGTTTTGCATCTCAAAATGGGTCCCAAAAGAGCCCGAACCAGCCCACCACCCACCCACTCCCACCACACACGTAGAGGACGTCATCAACCACCACCCCAACTCCCTCATCAAATAAATGAGTATGGTATTGAGTTCGTTGACGACAATCAACGAGCACGATACGATACTCTTGTTAAACGGGGAATGCTGAGTACCCGGTATATAGATGAGGACTATTTGGAGCGGCTGGGTCTTTTAACCGACGTCCAATACTTGATTAACAGGATTGGGTGGAACCAATTTATATCCCTAAGATACCCCGCCTATCCTCGGCCCACCTTGGAGTTTTTCAGCTCCATTACCACGATCTTATATGGAGGCCCTAATGTCCATCAGGGCCAAGTAAAATTTAGACTTTTTGATCGTACTTTTAATCTTACATTGGCTGAATTCAATGCACTGTTTAGCCTACCTACAGGAGGTACTAGACAAGTCCCCTCCAGCTTTCTCTCTAACCCATTTTGGACTTCCATTGCAATTGATGGGCAATACAGTGCATCGAGTTCAAAAGCCTCTTTCATTTGCAACCCCAATTTCAGGTATTTACAAAGGCTTATGGCCCATACTATTTTTGGTAGGGCTGAAAGTGATGGGGTAGCCAGTCAAAGAGAGCTTTATTTTCTACATTCGATGATTAATGGTACAAAGGTGGATACTGGAGCCTTCATGGCTCATCAGATGACCAGGATAGTTGGGGCAATGACTGGGAAAATTGTCATGGGTGGTTTGGTTACTACTATTGCTAGAGGATTAGGATTTGAGGCTAATTTGCAGGGTATGCCACCAGTACTTGGTAATACCCAGATTGATATGGAAACCTGTTACCATATGAAATTGGTTGTTAAAAAAGATGACCAGTACTGGTTGTATCTCCACGGTAATCCACTATTCCCCCTCCCCAATCCTACTAAAACTACAGTAACCAATAAAGAGAATTGGATCTATTCAAATGATAACGAGTTCCCCATGGAACCACTGCTAGCTCTTCCACCACCCCCCTCCCATTTTGCTGACACTACAGGTTCATCTTCTGCTCCCTCAGAGGATATGAATTCCATCTCATCACGACTTAGCCGCATTGAGGCTGAGCAACTGTCTCAGAGAGCTACCTTGCATGCCATGCAAGACTCAATTCAAAGCATGCAGGGTATGATGCAGGCATGGTACACCTGGCACCTGAGTCGACACCCACCTCCACCACCACAGGACGACTAGTGCTTTGTAAGTACCCTCTTCCCTCTGCATCCTCTCTATCATACTTATGACACTGAGGCCACTGTTTGATTTAAGCATGGGGGAATGTATCTGTCATTGCTTGAGTTTATCTGCACCAGTCATTTTCTTTGTGTGTATATATTGTACATTCTGCATTTCTTCTGTCCTGCTGCAATACCACATAGTTACTATTCCCAGGATAGACTAATGTAGTATATGCTGATTCTAGCTCATGAACATGTGATGCACAATAGGATATGAAATATGTAGCTATTATTTTAGTCTCTCTCTTCTAGCACTAAACCTTTAATTTTTTGAAAAATATCTCTCTATTGAGCCATGAATTGTATGTTATTTTTGATTTTTACACTATGAGAGTGTGAAGGTAGGGAGAGGTGAAAAATGAGGGTATGCGAAACCCAAAAAGTTTTCACTCTGAGTACCTCCTTCAAGGCACCAAAAAGGCCTTAGTATGAGTACCTAGATGCCTTTACCCTATTGAGATGGAGCATAAAATGCACTCATTGCATATTTCTAAAAAAAAATGATGATGAATGGATGAAAAAGAAAAAGAAAATATATGATGAAAAGTAAAAGAGTTTGAGTTTAAATAGAAATAAGGGTAAGGCAACATAGTGAGATCTAAGGGATGAGGTGGCCTACTTGAGTGTTTGAAAATCACTCTAAAGCATACAACCTCTGGTCACAATAGGAGAAGATATTGAGTAGAGGAAATTTTTGGTTTGGTTTTAGAAGAATAAAGACTATTTTGATTACTGTCTATTCATATATCTATTGTGTGCACTTGGATTGAGTGAAAAGTTATCTATGCTACATTCATCTATCTTGTGGACTTTGATAGCATTTGTCCCCCTTCCTTCTGTTATGGCATGTCATTTGCTTGAGGACAAGCAAAGGTTTAAGCATGGGGGAATTTGATAAAGGGGAATTTTGAGTGCTTATTGGTCATGTTTTGTTCCCTTATTCATAGTAACTTATGGATATTTTCATGCTTTTGGTTATACTTTGTTCTGGGTACTGTTGTGGTTCATTTTGTGATTGCAGGAGAGCAAAAGAAGCCAAGAAGCAAGGAAAAACGGTCATGGAAAGACCCTAAAAGACTTGGATCATGTTGAGGAGGAAGCAAGGAGGTTGCATATCAAATTTGATGGAGAAAGGAGCACCATAGCACCCAACACGGCCTGGCCGTGTTAAGGAGGCCTGCAACACGGCCTGGCCGTGTTGGTGGTATTTCTTATAGCCTCTTCAGAATTCTAGCCCGAAGCACGGCCAGGTCGTGTTCCAGGGCACGGTCATGCTTCAGGGCTCGTAAAGGACGTCGTTTTTAGGGTTTCTAAGGCCCAAATACATAGGGGGACTTGGGGATTCGCAAGGGGGACAAGGAGAACCGAAGGGGAGACCAGAAAAACACTTTTTAGTCTTAGGAAACACATCTAGATGAGGTTTTTACATAATTCTTTGAAGGATTTTGATGTTCTAGGATTGAATTTATTACTTTTTAAGTTGTAATTGATCTAAGTACTTCTACAAATAGGTTCTATCTTTCTACTTCTACTTTTACTTGTTCTTCTACTACTTCTACCTCTTCTCCTACTTCTTAGTTGTATTGAACTACTATGAATTATTCAATGAGTATGGTTTTAGTTCTTGATTTGACAATGTGTGAGTAGAGTCCATCTAGGGTTACGGTAAACCCAATTGTGGTACAATGATACTATGCTTTTAAATTGAATTAAGAAACCCTAATTGTAATTGGGATTAGATTGAATTGGATTAACTATTGTATGCTTTAATTAGTTGATGGAATGCTTGATCACCAAGCTATCACGTATTAGGTATTTAATCGATGAACTGAAAGGTGAAGATTAAAACCCGAATCCAATAGTTAATTAGGGTTATCTTAATCACGAAAGTAGTTTAAGATACCTTAGGCTTGAGTCAATTAGTGGGAACGAGAAAACCGACTAGTTGAACTCTATGGTTGGCATAGAACTTAATGAACCTAGGTTAAGCTAAGAACCACGAAAGTAGGTAATTTGATTAACCTAGGTACAACTAGTAATTCTTGAAAGAGATTGCTAGTTAATTAAGGCTAAACCATCCCCAACAATCTATACAATTGCAATTAGAGGTGAATATCAGTTGTTGAGTATGACAAGTGTGGTGAACCCTAACCCTAGGCCTAGTTTAATTGATTCTTTCAACTTGCTTAATTGTGATTCTTGCAAATCAAATTTCATCGATTTAGATAGTACTTTTTGTAAGATTCTGGTAGTTGGCATTGTTCTCTATGGACACGACCCGTACTTGCCGGACTAGTTACAGCTACGTCGTGCACTTGTGGTAATTGGTAAAATATATACACAACACTTACAACTCCAGATTTGTACCAACAACCCTTATGCATTACTTTTTCTAATCTTGATGAGAACGTCAATTTTGAATTAAAATCTTGATTGATTCATCTCTTACCTAATTTTTATGGTCTTACAGGTGAAGACCCATATAAGCACTTAAAGGATTTCCATGCGGTATGTACTAGCATGAAGCCCCCTAGATTCATTGAAGAACAAATTTACTTAGGGTTTTTCCTGTTGCTTTAAGAGACTCAGTTGAAGATTGGATATACTACTTACCATCTGGCACTATCACCACTTAGAATGAGATGAAAATGATATTTTTAAAAAGATATTTCTTGCTTCTAGAGTTACAAAGATAAGAAAAGAAATGTACATCATTAGGCAATTACATAGATAGACACTTTATAAGTATTGGGAGATATTTAAAAAGAATTGTGCAAGCTTCCTACATCATCAAATTAATGAGCAGCTACTAATCCAATATTTTAATGAAGGTTTTCTGTAGGGAGATAAGAGTATGATAGATGCAGCTACTGAAAAAGCACTAGTAGACAAGACTCTTGAAGCAGCTAGGATCCTGATATCAAATATAGCACTAACTCCCAACAATTTGACATTGGGCATAATCCCCCAGTTAGGCATGCCAATGAGGTAAGTATTTCTTCCCTTGAGCAACAAATGTTTGAACTTTCTTCTCTTATTTGCTAATATGTTATAGGTACACCCCAACCAGTTAAAGTTTATAGAATTTGTTTAGTAACAGGGCACCCAACTAATATTTTCCCTACACTTCAGGAAGAATTCACAAAACAAGCTAATGCAATAGTTGGTTTTCTTGGACAACCAAAGAGGTATGATTCCTACCCAACTTCAGGTATGGGAATGCATAAAATAGGCTTGCAAGACAAAATTTTACAAATTTTCAACATAACCAACAAGTTTATTATCCTAGACAGACTATATCTCAAGATTCCCAAATTGGTAGCTCTTTAAAAAATAGTTAAATCTCTTGTTGAATCAGCTGCTCAAATCAAACATGAATCAAAGTAATTTTAATAAGAGACAAGAGCTAGTATCTAGAACTTAGAAAATCAAATGGGCCAATTAACAACCATTATTAGCCGGTTAGATGCTTAAAATTTAGGTATGTTACCTTCTTAAACTGTGGTAAACCTAAGAAAAAATGCTCATAGAATTATTTAAAGGAATGGTAAGGAAATTGAAGGTCCACCATTACCCTCTTCTCCTAAGGAACACGAGAAAATAACCAAGATTGAAGCCTTGTTAACTTTAATTTATTAGAGTTATTATATGCTTTTCTCAATTTATTATTTTGCAAATTAGCTGATATAGTTGATATTTCTCTCTAAAAAGATGTGGGTTTGTGTTCCTTGAGTATAATAGCACCTAATGCATTAACTATACATTTATGTATGCTTTGCATGAAGAATGACGCACAAAAATTGGAATATACTGCGTGCATCCGCCTATTATTATTTTATTGTAAAAAGTGGGGCTGACTATTGTACTTATTCTAGAGTGGTTGAGGTGCATGATGGGTGTTGGGTGTTTCTCCATTCCTCAATGTGGAGGGGGATGGATGCTGGCAGCTAGAAGGCAAGTTGGGAAGATGCAAAAAGGAATGCCACCTCCCCAAAGGTACAACCTTAGCATAAAAATGGAAAGGATCAAAGAAAATAAGCAATGTGGGATTATACAGAAAAATTAGAGCAGCAGCTATTCCATTGGGAAACTCTTAGACAGAAAAGGGAAAACTTTATTACCGATCTGTGAGAATAAGACAAGAGCTGAAGGAAAGGAAAGAAAAGGAGTAGAGCAACATGAACAAGAATAAGAAGCCGCCAATAGCATTGATTACTTGTATACTATCATTTCTGTTTCTACTTCATCTCTTCCTTCCGTTTATGGCTATTTTGGTATTTAAGCTTGTAAATGATTTAAATATGCTGCTGGCTAAGCTTCCAATAGGATTGCAAAAGGATTGATCATGGATTTTAAGCACACTTAAATGAATGACTGACTTTGTTTAAGCAAATGCTCTTGATATTCAAACTAATTTTTGCAAGGCTTAATTTCTACCATTGATTGATCACTAGTCGTAGGATGCAGAAAATGACATTGAACCTGGAAGGGTTAATGGCGGTTGGACTAAGTTTGAATGTTATGAGTTTGGTGGAACTTATAATGAAGCTAAATTTGAAACTGTTATAGGAATATATAGTCATCCTATATGACCCAATGGTTTCAGAGCATTAATTGTAGTTCTTAAGGTGAGATTTATATAAAAATGTATGAAATTAACCTTAAGAATGGCAGGGAATGGAAGTTTTTGAAAGAACCCATTCAGAATATTAAGCTGGTTACTGGAGCGCTTATTGTAGCAAAGTCAAAGCAAAATTAATGTAGAAATCCATATCAATCCTGAAGCCATCCTAGTTTTCTCTATCCTCAAATTTTACTTTGCTAATCTAGTATTGTTGCAAGTAATCATTTCAGTATTCCTTTATTTAGCTCATTGTCTTAGTTTGTAATTAAATTAAATTTCTTAATCACAAAAGAAAAAATGTTTGTCACTGCATTTACTGGTTAATTTCTATAGTAATTTTTGGTTAACAACTTCTCGCGTGAAGATACTCTCTCATCACTTTATTACTTTTCTACAATACATGCACTTATTTTTTTATATTGCATATATAATTGCAACCAACAAGTTTTTGGCGCCATTGCCAGGGAGTTGAAAACTTGGAAATTATTTTGTAGCTTTTGACTGGTTTTAGAGGATTTTAATTCTGCGTCTTGGTGTTTTGGGCTAGTAAAATCAATGTATGAACAAGCCGAACAAAGAACTGTTACCATTAGATCCTGAGATTGAGAAGACTTTTCTACGAAGAAAGAGCGAATAGTTGGGTCTACACTAAGTTGTATCATTGGCTAATCCAAGGGGTGGCAACATAGATGACCGTGATATAGTTCTGAATGCTTATGTTCAGCCAAATCTAGATGGGTTAAATTCAAGTATAATAAGGCCAGAAATTCAAGCTCTTTATTTTGAGCTCAAGCTAGTGATGTTCCAAATGTTACAAAATATTGGGCAATTTAGTGGGCTACCTACAGAAGATCCTCATCTTCACCTTAGAGTGTTCATAGAAGTTACTGATTCATTTAAGATGAATAAGGTGACATATGAAGTTTTGAAGCTCAAACTATTCCCATATTCTTTAAGAGACCAAGCAAGAGCGTGGTTAAATTCTTTAGCACCTGATTCCATTGCCAATTGGAATGATTTGGCTGAGAAGTTCTTGGTGAAGTACTTCCCACCAACCAAGAACACAAAGTTGAGAAATGACATCACTTTCTTTTAGCAACTAGATGGAGAGTCATTATATAAAACCTGGGAAAGGTACAAGGAGTTTCTAAGAAAGTGTCCTCACCATGGAATCACATATTGTATACAGATGGAGACTTATTATAATGGTCTTGATGCTCGAACAAGAACTATGGTGGATGCAGCAGTTAATGGAGCACTTTAATCTAAAATATATAATTAAGCTTATCAAGTGCTTGAAAGGATGGCTAGCAACAATTATAAATGGCCTATGGATAGAGTTTCAACTAGAAAAAGAGCTACTAGTATACATGAGGTGAGTGAAGTCACTTCTCTCACGGCTCATGTACCTTCATTGGCCAATATCTTGAAAAATCAATAGCTGAATCACTCTCAAAGTGTTAACTCAGTTCAAGAAACTAGAGAATCTTGTGTTCTATGCAATGGGTCTCATTTATTTGAGAGTTATCCCTCAAATTCAGAGTCAATATGCTATATGGGGAACATGAATCATAACAACAATCCCTATTCAAATACATATAACCTAGGTTAGAAACAACATCTTAACTTTTCTTAGAGCAATCACAGTGTTGGCCAAGGAAGTAATTCCATACCTTAAAGGCCAGAAATTCCACTAGGGTTCCAAAAAGAAAAGCAGTAAACTAATAAGCTTCCACACTCCTTGGAGTCTTTGCTTATAAAATATTTGGCGAGAAATGATGCTGTGATCCAGAGTCAAGCTGCTTCACTAAGGAATCTAGATACCCAAGTTGGGCAACTAGCTAATGAGTTAAAAAATAGATCTCTAGGGACAGTTCCGAGCAATTCTGAAAATTCCTAAGAGATATGGTAAGGAGCATTGTAAGGCTATAGCGCTTAGGAGTGGAAAAATAGTGGAAACAACTGAAGTCAAGAAAAAGAATCAAAAAGATCCTATTGCAAGTCTCAAGGAAAAAAAAAGAAAAAAATAGGGGTAGGTTGAGGAAGAAAACACAAAAGCAAACAATTTTGGAGCTAATACTACAGCATTCCCACATCAAAGGGTTTAGCAGAACATATCACCTCTAGCATTTCCTCAACTATTTCAAAATTAGCAGCAATACCATCAATTTAGAAGGTTCTTGGATATTCTCAAACAACTACACATCAATATTCCTTTGGTGGAAGCATTGGAACAAATGCCAAATTATGTCAAGTTTATAAAAGACATCTTGACCTAAGAATATGAGATTCGGGGAATTTAAAACTGTTGCTCTAATTGGGGAATGTTATGCTGTGTTGCAAAATAAACTACCACCAAAACATAAAGATTTAGGCAGTTTCACCATTCCATGTTTTATTGGGAACCAGTATTTTGGAAAGGCTTTGTGTGATTTGGGGGCAAGCATTAATCTCATGCCTATGTCAATATTCAAGAAATTAGGGATTGGAGAAGCTAGGCCTACCACCATCTCATTGTAATTGGCAGACAGGTCTATAGCTTATCCAGAAGGAAAAATAGAAGACATCTTGGTCAAGGTGGATAAATTCATCTTTTCGATGGATTTTATAGTGTTGGATTATGAAGCTGATGCAGATGTGCCAATCATTTTGGGAAGGCCATTCTTAGCTACTATTTGAACTTTAATTGATGTGCAAAAATTTGAATTGACAATGAGAGTACAAGATAAGCAAGTCACATTT
Source organism: Gleditsia sinensis (assembly GCA_037074535.1). Classification (NCBI taxonomy): domain Eukaryota; kingdom Viridiplantae; phylum Streptophyta; class Magnoliopsida; order Fabales; family Fabaceae; genus Gleditsia; species Gleditsia sinensis. The sequence goes on along the minus strand of CM073469.1, from coordinate 39,050,473 downwards.
AACGTCTTTCAATTCATGAAGTTTTCAAGTGAAGTGGAAGAATGCTCATCTATTTTTGTAATAGATTCTTTGGTGTCTGAGCAATTTGAGAAGTGCTGTAGTGACCCATTATAGTTTATTTTGCATGACAGTTCAAATTTGGAAGGCAAAGATGAAATAGAATGGGCTTGGCTAGAAACATAATAGGGTGGTGGAAAGTAGAAATTGCAGGTTGAACCATTATACACATCTTCACTGGAGTTAAAGCTGCCAAAAACATTAATTTATGAGCCACCAACTTTAGAGTTGAAGCCACTGCCCTCACACTTGAAATATGCTTACTTAGGTGATTCATCTAGTCTACCAGTCATTATTTTAGCATATTTGACTGAGGAGCAAAAAGGCCAAATAAGCATTGTGTTAAAGAAATTTAAAAGAGCTATTGATTGGACACTTACGGATTTTAAAGGCATTTGTCCTTCATTTTGTATGCATAAGATTCTATTAGAGGACAATAAAAAAGGGTCCATTGAAGTTGAACGAAGGCTTAATCCAATAATGAAAGATATGGTGAAGAAGGAAATCATTAAATGTTTAGATGCTGGAATTATCTACCCTATATTGGACAGCTCTTAGGTTAGTCCTGTTCAGTGTGTTCCTAAAAAGGAAGGTATGACTGTCGTGGAAAATGAGAACAACGAGTTAATTCCAACCAAATTTGCATGGACTATCGGAAACTAAACAAAAGTTCCCGAAAAGGACCATTTTCCATTGCCATTCATTGATCAAATGTTAGACCGGCTTGCTGGAAGGGAGTACTATTATTTCTTGGATGGGTATTCGAGGTATAACCAAATTACCATAGCTCTTGAGGACTAGCCCAATACTAAATTCAATTGCCTATATAGAACTTTCGCATTTTGAAGGATGTCATTTGGGCTATACAATTCTCTAGCCACCTTTCAATGATGCATGATGGCAATATTTACTGAAATGGTAGAGCAGTTTATGGAGATTATTATGGATGACTTCTCTATTTTTGGAAATTCCTTTGACTCATGTTTGGAAAATCTAGCCAAGGTTCTCCAAAGGTGTGAGGAGACAAACCTTGTGTTGAATTGGGAGAAATGTCAATGCATGGTGAAAGAAGGAATTGGCTTGGGACATAAAGTCTCTCAAAATGGGCTAGAAGTTGATAAGGCTAAGGTAAAAACCATTGAGAAGGTGCCTCCTCCCACTTTGGTAAAGGGCATTAGAAGCTTCCTTGGCCATACGAGATTATATAGAAGATTTAGTAAATATTTTTCAAAAGTTGCTAAGCCCTATGCAATCTACTAGAAAAAGATAGAACATTTTGCTTTGATAGGGATTGTATGAGAGCATTCCTTGATCTTAAAGAAAAGTTGAGTATAGCACCTATTATTATGGCACCAGATTGGGCATCATCATTTGAGCTTATTTGTGACGCTAGTGATGTGGCTTTGGGAGTTGTTCTAGGGCAGCTTAGGAACAAGGTATTTCATTCCATATACTATGCTCGCAAGACACTAGAAGGGGCTCAACTTAATTACACTGTAACAAAGAAGGAGTTACTTGCTATTGTGTTTGCTTTTGAAAAATTCAGATCCTACCTAGTTAGCACTAAAGTGATTATGTATACTAAGCACTCTGCCATTAAACACTTAGTGAAAAAGAAGGATTCAAAGCCTAAACTCATTCGATGGGTGATTTTATTACAAGAATTTGATTTGGAAATAAGATATAGGAAGGGAACAAAGAATCAAGTAGCTGACCACCTTTCTAGACTTGAACAAGACATAAAAAGTGCAGAGAAAATCAATGAGAAGTTTTCAAATGAGCAACTCTTACTAATGTCCCAAACTCATGTACCATGGTATGTTGATTATGTGAATTATTTGGTTAATGGGCTGCTACTGTAACAACTCCATTTTTTTTACATATATACATATATGTATATTTCTAAAATTTCATGAAGTCATTACCTTCTTACTTCTAATTATTTAACTCATAATAACATTCAAATAAATTAACCAAACATAAATAAGGTTTATGAAATACCATTAACACTTATACAATTTTGGGTTCACGTACACATTATTAATCAAAACATATGTACAAAAATCAAACACATATAAATCTACATTTTATTTATCCATATTGACCAGTTTCTATAACAACTCAATTTATGTAACAATTTTTTTATATATATTTGTAAAATTCCATGAAGTTATTACTGCTTTAATTCTAACCACTTAACTCATAATAATAATTAATTTAACCAAGTACAATTGTTATTAACAGTGATACAATACTGAGTTTCCATACACACCATTATTTTACAAACACTTGTACAAAGGTCTAAAATATACATATCAGCCCTAATCATCTACGTCGACTACTTCTGGGGACACTGGTGCGGGTGGCGGCACCTCCACCGGAATCTCAGTCACATCTAGTACAGATATAACCGATATAACTGGTAGTTGCCTAAGGAAGGGCACATCGATCCAACGTACGACAATAATAAGTGTCATGGAGAAAATCTGCATAATTATTCTTCTGAACATGATATGGAAATATAGTGAGAATTAAATCCCAGTAGGTTCAACAATAAATCATAATTTACCATCAATATAGTTCATCATGTCATGTCCATCTGTATAAACTACAGAAAGTATCTTTAGGTCACATGAATGCACTTTATCCATGCACATGCAAATTTGTACAATTATGACATGTGTGGCATAAATACTATTTGTCAGGATATCATATGATGACTATCAATTTATTCTCATATCAAGCTACCCCAGTCAAGATGAGTATTTTCTACTCTCTGGTATGGGCTTTTCTCGCTCCGTCCGACATGGCTTACTTTCTCTTTCTTTTCTCATTAACATGATCATAACCGTTGGTAGGGCGTCTCCTACTGGTGCACCACACAGATTGCCATGTGACCGTGCTCATTTCTTTTCTTTTCACAATGATAGCCAAAAATATGCTTTCAATAACAAGTATATAACTATTACCAAAAATCATTGGTAATCATGCCATGAACATAACCATTTCAAATATCACTTTATAAAATATTTCCATGTCAAAATTTCACACTTAAGATGGTAAGAAGTTCATACAATGGCAATGGCTACGGCATATATTAGTCATTTATTATCTTCATTTATAAGATTTTTCTTCTTTTTTAAATATTAATTTTATTTCTTTATTTTCTTGATGCAAGTTTTCATCCTATCTAACCTTCTCTTACTAATCAGAGCATAACTCCTTTAATTTAACTCTGATGTAGGTGATCTTGGTGTCAATTTAAAGATGAAACAATTATCTAAAACTATTATGTTGAATAGTTTAGTGAAAGATTAAGCAATCAAGGTGATATTAGTCCCTCAAATTATAGGTCATTTCTTCTCGGGTAGTTTCTGACCTATACCTACTAATCTGTCCTATCCCCCTCATAAAACTTCCACATTAAGTGATTCCAGTGGCTATCCTAACATATTCTTCCCTAATTAACCATTTTCAGAGCACTGCTTACTAATCAGATCATATATACCTCTTATGAACTCCCAATTGAGTAATCCCAGTGGCTAATATTCCGTGACACATATATCTATAATTCCTATGTTAACCATTTATTTGAATTCCCTACAGGATGTTCCCAGAAATTAAAATACAGAAGCTATCCTAACTTGTTCTTCCCTGATTAACCATTTTCTGAATACTGCTTACTAATCAGACCATATCTACCTCATATGGACTCCAAATTGAGTGATTCTAGTGGCTATAATTCTGTGACACATATATATATATATATAATTGTTATGTTAACAAGTTATTTTAATTCCCTATAGAATATTCTCAGAAATTCAAAAATAGAAGTTTTCCTAACAGATTCTTCCCTGATTAACCATTTTCTGAACACTGATCTCTAATCACACCATATCTACCTCTTATGGACACCAAATTGAGTGCTTCTAGTGGCTAAAATTCCATGACACATATATCTATAATTGTTATGTTAACAAGTTATTTTAATTCCCTACAGAATGTTCCCAGAAATTCAAAAATAGAAGCTTTCCTAACAGATTCTTCCCTGATTAACCATTTTCTGAACACTGATTTCCAATCACACCATATCTACCTCTTATGGACACCAAATTGAGTGCTTCTAGTGGCTAAAATTCCGTGACACATATATCTATAATTTTTATGTTAACAAGTTATTTTAATTCCCTACAAAATGTTCTCAGAAATTCAAAAATAGAAGCTTTCCTCATAGATTCTTCCCTGATTAACCATTTTCTGACCACTGCTTGCTAATCAGACCATATCTACCTCTATGAACTCTAAATTGAGTGATTCCGGTGGCTACAAATCCGTGAGACATATATATATATAATTGTTATGTTAACAAGTTATTTTAACTCCTTACCAATTCTACCCATAATTTTAAAAACAAACAATTAAAGTTTTACAACTCATAGCCATACCTATGCAGAACTATCTACAACAGCCTAAGTATTCAAATATACATCACATGCAAGAATAATATGTAACATGATAAAGCAACATCTATGACCAATCATCAAAATTCTTAAGATCAAAATCCCATATAAATGTTACAAATTTCAAAACTTTTCTTTAAAAAGAAATATTGTTAAACCTACCTAAGAATCTCCCTAACTCACTTAGTGAATTTGTTTTTTTGTTTCCCCTTAAAAGAATTATCAAGATTCCTCCCTTCCCTTAGCTTTTCTAACAACTTAAATAAGAGAAGGAGGGTGAGTTTTTGAACCTCAAGGATGAAGAAGAAAAATGGATTCAAGTGGAGATTAAGTTAACTTACCTTGAGTAATTAGCCTTCTAGACTTCTCCTTCTTCTTCCTTCCTTTCTTCTCCTCTCTTTCTCTCCTTTCCTCTTTCTACCTTACTTCTATTTCTCTCTCTTCCTCACTTGGACAAAATTAAATTGTTATAGGGGTGGTTTTGCTTAAATAGACCATCAAATAATTCATCTTTCATGATCATGGGTCTACCTTATCACAATTAGGATACACTTGGTTGAATTTTTGGTAAGCTAACAACTTATGTTCTTTTCTTCCTCTTCCTTAGTCAAGATATGCATAGCAAAAGGAGATTTGTATTTTGAAAATTATAATGATATGTTCTTAAGATAAGAGAAAAGGTCCCTTTGATTTAGGGATTCATTTCCATTTTCTTTTGTCTTAATCAAGTATGATAGGTTTGCCTTTTTGGGTGGCAAATTTCTAGCCCTTGAATGTCCATTATTTGGTTGAAATTATTTGTGTGGGATTGGAATGTTTTGTCTTAATGCCATGTATTATAATACCACTTGCTAAAATTATAAATGTAGGATATAGATGTTTTGTCCTAATGCCATGTATTATCATACCACTTGCTAAACTTATGAGTGTAGGATATAGATGTTTTGTCCTAATGCCTTGTCACCTAATCTTGATTACACCATTATTTCATCACTTTATTTATATTTATATTTTTATTTGTCCTCTTGGGTTTGGGCTCATTCTTGCCCATTTTCTTTACTTTGGTTAAAATTCTACCTTTCATAATGGGCTAGGTCACATTTTCATGATTTTTGGGCTACCGGTCCTGTTTTCTCCCTTGGGCCATCCTATTGGCTTGCTAAAAATTTGTGTGAGGTAGAAATATTCTATATGAAGTGTCCATAGTTGAAAGCCCAATTTATGGGTAGAGATACTAACCTTAGTAACTTTAACTCTTAAATTAGGAAAAATTACCCTAATCCAATCTTCTTGAAATTTTAGTACCTTCACAAAAATTTATCTTCTTTACCTAAGAATTTCACCTTTCTGTAGTATATTTATTTCTAATATTTCCTCTTAGGTTTTCTCTCTTTACCTATTCCATTAATGTTAGAACATTTCTATACATACGTAAGGTGAAGAATTTCTAAGGATTATATTTCCTTAGATATTTAAAAATTGTTTAATAAATTTTATTTCCTTATTAATAAAAGAAAAGAAATTAGAGATTTTACTTTGAATACTTTTGTACTTTTAGTAATACATGAAACGAAACTAGGGATGTTACATTTCTCTCCCCCTAAAAAAAATTTTGTCCTCAAAATTGTAGAAATTACCTAATAAGAACAATTTTGGATATTTCTTTCTCATGACTTCTTCTAGCTCCCAAGTTGCTTCTTCCGGAGTCAAACCTTCCCATAACACCTTAATTAGGGGAATAGTTTTGTTCGAAATTGTTTCACGTCAGTGTCCAATATAGATGCTGGTACTCGCTGGTATGTCTTGTTCTCCTTTATTTGGATTGGTTCATCTCATATCACATGTGAGGAGTCTGGAAGATACTTCCGGAGTTATGATACATGGAAAACATTATGCAAGTTGGAAAAATTAGGTGGGAGAGCAACTTGATATGCTGATGTCCCTACTTTCTTCAGAATTTGGTAGGGTCCCAAAAATCGCGGACTTAGCTTTCTTGTTTTGAGAGTCCTACCAACTCCACTAGTCGGGGAAAGTTTCAGAAATACATGGTCTCCTTCCTCTAACTCTAGAGGTCTATGTCTTTTATCGTAGTAACTCTTTTACCGACTCTGAGCTGTAAGTATTTTGTCTTGTATCATACTGATTTGTTCAGTGGTTTGTTGAACTAGACTAGGACCCAACAAGTTCTTTTCTCCTACCTCAAACCAACATAGTGAAGATCGACACTTTCTACTGTATAAAGCTTCATAGGGGGCCATCTTAATACTAGAGTGATAGCTATTATTATAAGCAAACTCTACTCAAGGTAGGTACTTATCCCATCATTTACCTTGCTCTATCACACATGCCCTTAACATATCTTCTAGAGTTTGAATAGTACGTTCTGTCTACCCGTTAGTCTGAGGATGGTAGGCAGTACTGAACCGCAACTGAGTTCCAAAAGCTTATTGTAACGCCTTCCAAAACCTCGACGTGAACCTTGGATCTCTATCTAAAACGATATTTAAGGGAATCCCATGTAGTCTAACTATTTCCTGAACGTACAATTGGGCCAATTTGTCCAGTGAATAGTTAATCTTTATGGGTAGAAAGTGAGCAAATTTAGTTAATCTGTTAACTATTACCCAGATAAAGTCATGTCCAACTGATGTTTTAGGTAAACCCATAACAAAGTCCATCGAAATACTGTCCCATTTCCATTCATGAATCTTAAGAGGTTGAAGAAATCCTGCTGGCTTTTGATGTTCCAATTTCACCTTTTGACAAATGAAACATTTTTTGCCAGAAACTCAGCAATGTCCTTTTTCATCCCTGGCCACCAATACATCCTCTTTAAGTCCTGGTATATTTTAGTGGGTCCAGGATGGACTGAGTATTTACTCTGATGCGCTTCCTGTAGGATCTTAGTCCTCAACTCTCGGTCTTGAGGAACACAGACCCTTCCTTGGTACATGATTACTCCATCTTCTGAAACAGAAAAATCATCCTGATCATTATGATCCCATAAGTATTGATCGTGGCCTTGAGCCTCTTTAATCTGGGCTCTAAGGTCACACTCTATACTTAACCCATTGATGATTAGCTTATTTGGAGTAAGAGTAGTGGCCAGCTTCAAATTTCGAAACTCCTCTAGCATCTGCATCTCATACACCATCATCTGACCCATGAGTAGAGATTTTCAACTCAAGGCATCAGCTACAACATTCGCCTTTCCTGGATGATAATTTATCTCAAACTTGTAGTCATTGAGAAATTCTACCCATCTTCGTTGCCTCATGTTTAACTCTTTCTGATCAAAGAGGTATTTAAAACTCTTATTATCACAATATACTTCAAAGGTTGCCCCGTACAAATAGTGTCGCCAAATCTTTAAGGCAAACACCATCGTTGCCAATTCAAGATCATGGGTTGGGTAGTTTTCTTCATGGGGTCTCAGTTGCCTAGAAGCATAAGCAATTACTCTCTTGTCTTGCATAAGCACACACCCTAGCCCATTCGTTGAAGCATCACTATACACTTCAAAATGTCCTGTGGGATCTGGAATAACTAAAACAGGAGGAGTGGTTAATCTAGTCTTAAGTTCCTGGAAACTAGTTTCACATTGATCAGTCCATTTGAAAAGACTTCCTTTCCTGGTCAATTTAGTCAATGGCAAGGCAATACGGGAGAAGTTTTGTATAAACCTTCTGTAGTATCTTGCCAAACCTAGGAAACTTCTAACTTTTGTGACTGTCTTTGGTCTCTCCCACTGAATCACTGCTTCTGTCTTGCTAGGGTCTATGGCTACCCCTCTATTAGAGATGACATGTCCGAGAAACTTCACCTCTGATAGCCAAAATTCACACTTATCCGATTTTGCATATAACTTTTTCTCTTTCAACAATTGCAGCATGATTCAGAGATGCTATTCATGTTCTTTCTCACTCTTAGAATATATGAAGATGTCATCAATGAACACTACAACAAATTGATCTAGGTAGGGTCAAAAAATGCGATTCAAGTAATCCATGAAAATTGCAGGTGCATTTGTCAACCCAAAAGGCATTACGAGAAACTCATAGTGCCAATACCTAGTCCTGAAGGCAGTTTTTGGTATGTCCTCCTCCTTGATCCTAATATGATGGTATCCCAACCTCAAGTCAATTTTAGAAAAGATGGAGGCTCCCTTCAGTTGGTCCAATAAGTCATCTATCCTAGGGAAAGGGTACTTGTTTTTTATAGTCACCTTATTCAGCTGTCTGTAATCTATGCATAGTCTCAAGCTCCCATCTTTCTTCTTAATAAACAATACAGGAGCTCCCCAAGGTGATACACTCGGTCTAATGAATTGTTTGTCTAACAGTTTCTCCAACTGTTTCTTGAGTTCCTGTAGTTTCTTTGAGGCCGTTTTATAAGTTGCAATAGAGATAGGCCTTATCCAAGGTAAGAGATCAATAGAGAACTCTATCTCTCTCTTGGGAGGTAAGCCTGGAATATCTGATGGAAATACTTCAGGGAACTCGTTGCCTATTAGGATTTCATCAAGCTTCGATTCGACTTCTAGGTTTGATAAATACAAAAGAATGTATCCAAGCACTCCATTCTTTATCTCCTGATTGACTTGGTTGGCATTAAGCACTAATAACTGCATTTGCCCTTGTGGAGTAGGAGATATAAATTCAACGGTCTTGGTGCAACAATTTAGCAAGACCCGATTTTTAGACATCCAGTCTAACCCTAGAATGACCCCAATACCTTTTAAAGGTGAACAGACGAGGTCTATAGAAAATTTTTTCTCCTGGATGATGACTTGACAGTCTTTACATACAGAGGAAGTTAATACCCTTTCCCCCGTGGGGGTCACCACGGATAGTTCATAGGGAGTTTCAGAAATAGGAAACTAAAACTTCCTAATACATTCTTTTGATATAAATGAATGACTAGCACCAGAGTCAAACAACACCATAAAAGCAAATCCATAGATGTAGCATGTACCTTGAATCATTTCAGAAGATTGAGCTGCCTCTTGGCCGCTCAGGGTGAAAACCCTTCCTTTCAGCTAAGTCCTCTATTCCGGCTACTTCCCCATATTCTGTGGGCAATTTCTCACAAAATGTCCATTCTGTCCGTAATTGAAGCAGACATCTTGTCCTATGTAGCATTGCCGGTTACCATGCATGTGTCCACACTTAACGCACTTGACTGGGGTGAAGTCTTGTTGAAAAGGTCTAGGACCCACAATCAATGGCCTCTTACCAGCTCCATATCCACTTCTTCTCACATTCTTTCCAAGGTTGGGAAAATTTTTCTTCCTCTTCCATAGGTTTCACCTTTGCTTCTCGTCCTCCACTGCCCTTAAACTCTTTTCCAGGAGTCTGCATTTATTTATCAGAGGTACACACTCCCTAATCTCCATAGCTATAACAACATTCTTTATCTCCGGGTTTAGTCCTGCTTCGAACTTAACCTCCTTCCATGCTTCATCTGGGTTATATCGCAGATAAGAGGAGAACTTAGACAGCTCCTCAAACCTTGCGATATACTGGTCTACGGTCATGCTGCCTTGCCTGAGTCGGACAAATACGATCTCTTTCTTTGCCCGTACAGTACTTGGAAAGTACTTTTCTAAAAAGGTGTCCTTCAATACTTGCCAGGTGATCTGTCTTCCCTGATGATCTAAAAGTTCTCTAGCTCCACGCCACCAGTATTCTGCTTCATCCTTTAGGATATATGCAGCAAAGATAACTTGCTGCTCTTCAGTAGAGCCTATCACTTCAAAGATTTTCTTTAATTCCCTTAACCACCTTTCAGCTACCGTTGGGTCATAGCCACCTTGGAAACAAGGTGGTCTAGTCCTCAGGAACTCAGATATGTCATTATCTTTTCCAGCCATCCGGTTGTTAGCACCATTCTCACCATTTGAGTTATTAGCATTTTGGAGATATTGTAGAATTTGGTTGGTGGTCATTACTTGGTCTCAAATTACCGTGGCCAGGTTGTGCAGGGTTTCTTTTGCATTGGTTGCTGGATTCCTCCTTGGTGGTGCCATTTCCTATTGTGACAAAAAACAAAGTTATGCTGCTATTGAGGTGATCAAGCCCAATAGTTAGTTCAAAAATATTTAACAGCAGTTATAACACCACCTCGGTATATAGATAGAAAACACTAGTAATTTCTTACCTATATGAATCACTAATCCCCTACACAGCACAACCATAACATACTCAAGACACTATAAGATCGATTCAGATAACCATCCACCCACTGGCCATCTAGGATCGACTTGCTCTGATACCAATTATGTAACAACTCCATTTATGTAACAATTTTTTTTTATATTTGTAAAATTCCATGAAGTTATTACTGCTTTAATTCTAACCACTTAACTCATAATAATAATTAATTTAACAAAGCATAACTGTTATTAACAGTGATACAATACTGAGTTTCCATACACCATTATTTTACAAACATTTGTACAAAGGTCTAAAATATACATATCAGACCTAATCATCTACGTCGACTACTTCCGGAGACACTGGTGCGGGTGGCGACACCTCCACCAGAATCTTAGTCACATATAGTACAGATATATCTGATATAACTAGTAGTTGCCCAAGGTAGGGCACCTCGATCCAATGTACGGCAATAATAAGCGTCATGGAGAAAATCTTCATAATTATTCTTCTGAACATGATATGGAAATATAGTGAGAATTAAATCCCAGTAGGTTCAACAATAAATCATAATTTACCATCAATATAGTTTATCATGTCATGTCCATCTGTATAAACTACAAAAAATATCTTTAGGTAACATGAGTGCACTTTATCCATGCACATGCAAATTTGTACAATTATGACATGTATAGCATAAATACTATTTGTCAGGATATCATATGACGACTATCAATTATTCTCATATCAAGCTATCCCGGTCAGGGTGAGTATTTTCTATTCTTTGGTACGGGCTTTTCTCGCTCCGTCCGACATGGCTTACTTTCTCTTTCTTTTCTCATTAACATGATCATAATCGTTGGTAGGGCGTCCTCTACTGGTGCACCACACGTATTGCCAAGTGATCATGCTCATTTCTTTTATTTTCACAATGATAGCCAAAAATATGCTTTCAATAACAAGTATATAACTATTACCAAAAATCATTGGTAATCATGCCATGAACATAACCATTTCAAATATCACTTTATAAAATATTTCTATGTCAAAATTTCACACTTAAGATGGTAAGAAGTTCATACAATGGTAATGGCTATGACATATACTAGTCATTTATTATTTTCATTTATAAGATTATTCTTCTTTTTTAAATATTAATTTTATTTCTTTATTTTCTTGATGCAAGTTTTCATCCTATCTAACATTCTCTTACTAATCAGGGCATAACTCCCTCAATTTAACTCCGATATAGGTGATCGTGATGTCAATTTAAAGAAAAAATAATTATCTAAAACTATTATGTTGGATAGTATAGTGAAAGATTAAGAAATCGAGGTGATATTAGGCCCTCAAATTACAGGTCATTTCTTCTCGGGTAGTTTCTGACCTTTACCTACTAATCTGTCCATATCTCCCTCATAAAACTTCTAAATTAAGAGATTCTAGTGGATAAAAATCCGTGACACATATATCTATAATTCTTATGTTAACTATTTATTTTAATTCCCTAAATAATGTTCCCATAAATTAAAACACAGAAGCTATCCTAACATATTCTTCCCTGATTAACCATTTTCTGAGCACTGCTTACTAATCAGACCTATCTACCTCTTATGAACTCCAAAATGTGTAATTCTAGTGGATAAAATTCCATTACACATATATCTATAATTCTTATGTTAATCATTTATTTGAATTCCCTACAAGATGTTCCCAGAAATTAAAAGACAGAAACTATCATAACATGTTCTTCCCTGATTAACCATTTTCTGAACACTGCTTACTAATCAGACCATATCTACCTCATATGAACTCCAAATTGAGTGATTCCAGTGGCTATAATTCCGTGATACATATATATATATAATTTTTATGTTAACAACATATTTTAATTACCTACAAAATGTTCCTAAAAATTCAAAAACAAATGCTATCCTAACAGATTCTTCCATGATTAACTATTTTTTGAACACTGATTACTAATCAGACCATATCTGCCTCATATGGACTCCAAATTGAGTGATTCCAGTGGCTAAAATTACGTGACAAATATATCTATAATTGTTATGTTAACAAGTTATTTTAATTCCCTACAGAATGTTCCCAGAAATTCAAAAATAGAAGCTTTCCTAACAGATTCTTCCTTGATTAACCATTTTCTGAACACTGATTTCTAATCACACCATATCTACCTCTTATGGACACCAAATTGAGTGCTTCTAGTGGCTAAAATTCCGTGACAGATATATCTATAATTGTTATGTTAACAAATTATTTTAACTCCTTACTAATTCTACCCAGAATTTTAAAAATAGAAGCTTAAAATTTTACCACCCATAGCCATACCTACGCAGAACTATCTACACCTACTTAAGTATTCAAACATACATCACATGCAAGAATAATATGTAACATGATAAAGCAACATCCATGACCAATCATCAATGTTCTTAAGATCAAAATCCCATATAAATGTTACAAATTTCAAAACTTTTCTTCAAAAAGAAATATTGTTAAACTTACCTAAGAATCTCCCTAGCTCACTTAGTGAATTTGTTTTCTTGTTTCCCCATGAAAGAAGTATCAAGATTCCTCCCTTCCCTTAGCTTTTCTAATAGCTTAAATAAGAGAAGAAGGGTGAGTTTTTGAACCTCAAGGATGAAGAAGAAAAATGGATTCAAGTGGAGATTAAGTTAACTTACCTTGAGTAATTAGCCCTCTAGACTTCTCCTTCTTCTTCCTTCTTTTCTTCTCCTCTCTTTCTCTCCTTTCCTCTCTCTACGTTGCTTTTATTTCTCTCTCTTCCTCACTTGGACGAAATTAAAATGTTATAGGGGTGGGTTTTGCTTAAATAGACCATCAAATAATTCATCTTTCATGATCATGGGTCTACCTTATCATAATTAAGATACACTTGGTTGAATTTTTGGTAAGCAAACAACTTATGTTCTTGTCTTCCTCTTCCTTAGTCAAGATATGCATAGCAAAAGGAGATTTGTATTTTGAAAATTATAATGATATGTTCTTAAGATAAGAGACAAGGTCCCTTTGATTTAGGGATTCATTTCCATTTTCTTTTGTCTTAATCAAGTATGATAGGTTTGCCTTTTTGGGTGGCAAATTTCTAGCCCTTGAATGTCCATTATTTGGTTGAAATTATTTGTGTGGGATTGGAATTTTTTGTCTTAATGCCATGTATTATAATACCACTTGCTAAAATTATAAATGTAGGATATAGATGTTTTGTCCTAATGCCATGTATTATCATACCACTTGCTAAAATTATGAGTATAGGATATAGATGTTCTGTCCTAATGCCTTGTCACCTAATCTTGATTACACAATTATTTCATCACTTTATTTTTATTTGTCCTCTTGGGTTTGGGCTCATTCTTGCCCATTTTCTTTACTTTGATTAAAATTCTAGCTTTCATAATGGGCTTGGTCACATTTTTATGATTTTTGGGCTACCGGTCCAATTTTTTTCCTTGGGCTATCCTATTGGGTTGCTAAAAATTCATGTGAGGTAGAAAGATTCTATATGAAGTATCCATTGTTGAAAGCCCAATTTATGGGTGGAGATACTAAACTTAGTAACTTTAACTCTTAAATTTGAAAAAATTACCCTAATCCAATCTTCTTGAAATTTTAGTACCTTCACAAAAATTTATCTTCCTTACCTAAGAATTTCACCTTTCTGTAGTATATTTATTTCTAATATTTCCTCTTAGGTTTTCTCTCTTTACCTATTCCATTAATGTTAGAACATTTCTATGCATACGTAAGTTGAAGAATTTCTAAGGATTATATTTCCTTATTAATAAAAGAAAAGAAATTAGAGATGTTACTTTGAATACTTTTGTACTTTTATGAATACATGAAACGAAATTAGGGATGTTACAGTTTCGGAGATACGAGTGCGGGTAGTTGCACCTTCACTGGGATATTAGCCAACTCGACCCAATGTATGTTAAAAGCTGGTCGTAGAGAATATTTGCATAACTTAGTTTTTTGAACATAATATAGAAATATAGTGAGAAATAAATCCCAATAGGTTCAACAATAAATCATTATCAATAATGCTTGTCACGTCATATTCATCTATATAAGCTACAACAATTATCTTTAGGTCACATGAATGCACTTTATCTATGCACATGAAAATCGTACAGTTATGACATGTATGGCATGAATAACTATTTTCAGAATATCATATGATGACTATCAATTTATTTTCATATCAAGCTACTCTGGTTAGCATGAGTACTTTTTACTCTTCGAAACAGGCTTTTCTCGCTCCGTCCGACATGGCACACTTTCTCTTTCTTTTCTCATTAACATAATCATTGCCGTTAGTAAGGCGTCCCTTACTAGTGCACCACACGGACCGCCATGTGACCGTGCTCATTTCTTTTCTTTTCACATTAATAGCCAAAAATATGATTCAAATAACAAGCATGTTCATTATCCTTAAATGCCATAATTTTTCATCAAAATATAATCAATATCAAAAATCATTAGTAATCATGCCATGAAATAACTGTTTGAAATATCACTTTACAAAATATTTTCATGTCAAAATTAAACACTTAAGATGGTAAGGAGTTCATGCAATGGCAATTACTATGGCATACACTAGTCATTTATTATTTTCATTTATAAGATTCTTCTTTTTTTTTAAATATTATTATCCTCTCTCACTAAACAGAGCATAACAACCTCATTTTAAATCCGATTGAGGTGATCTTGGTGTCAATTGAAAGATAAGACAATCCTCTAAAACCTTTAGGTTGAATAGTTTAGTGAAATATTGAGTAATCTTGGTGTTACTACTCCTTCAAATTCAATATTATTTCTTCTCAAGTAGGTTCATACCTCTACTTACTAATTAGACCATATCTCCCTCATACGAACTCCAATTGAGGTGATTCTAAAGCCTATAAAATGATAAGACAATTATATAAAAATTTCAAGTTTAACAATTCTTTAGATTCCTTACTAATTACTCCCAGCAAATCGAAAACAAAAATACTTACATTTACCACCCTGAATTCTAGACTGATTCTGACCTTCACTAATTAAGTAGCCATATCTCTCGCATATGAACTCCAAATTAAATGATTTGAAACCATATATATCCATGATACATATATCTATATTTATTATGTTAACAATTTTCTTTAATTTCTTACATATTGTTCCCATAAAATCAAACACAAAAGAATAATTAACAGATACTTCTCTGGTTAGCTAGTTTCTAACCTCTGCTTACTAATCTGACCATATCTCCCTAATATAGATTTCAATTTGAACGATTCCAATGGATAAAAATTCGTGAGACATATATCTACTTTTATCATGTTAAGCATTGCTTTTAATTCTGTACATATTTATCCCAGAAATTCAAACACAAAAGCATACCTGACAGATTCTTCCTTGGTTAACCATTTTCTGACCACTGTTCACATATCGGGCAATATCTCCCTCATCTGGACTCAAAATTAAGTGATTTCAGTGGCTAAAAATCCATGAGACATACATATACATTTTTCATGTTAACCATGTCTTTTAATGCCAAACCAATTCTTCCCAAAATTTTAAAAATAGAAGCTTCCCTGGTTACTCTTAAATCAAGTTTCATCACATTCAAATATACAAAATAGCAACATAAAAATTATAAAATTTCACAATCCATAACCATACCCATGCAGAACTTTCCACACCAACCGAAATGTTCAAAACATCCATCATATGCAAAATAACATGTAACATGATATAGCAACATCCATGACCAATCATCAAAGTAGCCAATATTGTAAATTTCATCAAAGTTCTAAGATCAAAACCCCATATAAATGTTACAAATTTCAAAGCTTTTCTTCAAAAAGAGATATTGTTAAACTTACCTAAAGTTCTCCCTAGCTCAATTAGTGAATTCTCTTTCTTGTTTCCTCTTGAAGGAAGTAGCAAGATTCCTCCCTTCCCTGAGCTTTTCTAGCAACTTAAATAAGAGAAGGGGGTGAGTTTTTTTGAACCCCAAGGATGAAGAGAAAAGATGGATTCAAGTAGAGATTAAGCTAACTTACCTTGACTACTTAGTCCTCTAGAGTTCTCCTTCTTCTTCCTTCATTTCTTCTCCTCTCTTTCTCTCCTTTTCTCACTCTACCTTGCTTCTATATTTCCTCTCCCTCACTTGGACGAAATTATAATGTTATAAGAGTGGGTTTCGCTTAAATAAACTATCAAGTGGTCTACCTTATCACAATTAGGATGCACTTGGTTGTTTTTTGGGGGAAAAACAACTCATGTTCTTGTCTTCCTCTTCCTTAGTCAAGATATGCATTGTAAAAGGAGATTTGTATTTTGAAAATTATGATAATATGTTCTTAAGACAAGGGACAAGGTACCTTTGATTTAGGGATTCATTTCCTTTTTTTTGTCTTAATTAATCATGATAGGTTTATCTTTCTAAGTGGCAAATTTTCAACTCTTGAGTCTCCCTTGCTTGGCTGAAATTATTTGTGTAGGATAAGGATGTTTTGTCATAATGATATGTATTATTATCCACTTGTTGAAATTATGAATGTAGGATATAGATGTTTCGTCCTAATGCCATGTATTATTACCTACTTGTTGAAATTATGAATGTAGGATATAGATGTTTTGTCCTACTACCATGTGACCTAATCTTCATTATTATTACACTACTATTTCCTCACATGATTCTTATTTTTTTCCTCTTGGATTTGCACTCAATCTTACCCATTTCCTTTGCTTTGGATAAAATTCTATCTTTCATGGAGGGCTTGGTCACATTTTCATAATTTTTGGGCTATCGGTCTAACTTCTATGTCCTAGTCCAAGTCTAGGTTTTATTTCTTGCTTGGGCTATCCAATGGGATTGCTAGAAACTTATGTGAAGTTAAAAAACTCTATATG
Organism: Gleditsia sinensis; assembly: GCA_037074535.1. Taxonomy (NCBI): domain Eukaryota; kingdom Viridiplantae; phylum Streptophyta; class Magnoliopsida; order Fabales; family Fabaceae; genus Gleditsia; species Gleditsia sinensis. The sequence goes on along the minus strand of CM073469.1, from coordinate 39,032,862 downwards.
AAGTATCCAAAGGTGAAAGCCCAAATTATAGGTGGAGATGTTAAACTTAGAAATTTCTAACTCTTGAATTAGGAAAAATTACCCTAATCCAATTTTCTTAAAATTTTAAGACCTTTACTTTCTTGAAAAAAAACATTTATCTTCCTTACCAAAGAATTTTTCCTCTCTTTAGTATGTTATTGCTAATTTTTCCTATTAGGTTTTCTCTCTTTAATTGTTCCCTTAATGTTAGAAACATTTTCTATGCATACACATAAGGTGAAGAATTTCTAAGGATTATATTTCCTTAGATATCTAAAAGTTGTCTAATAAATTTTATTTCCTTAATTAAATATTTATGTTTCTTTATTAATAAAAGAAATGAAATTAGGGATGTTACATTAAATATTTATGTCCCTTTATTAATAAATAAAATGAAATTAGGAATGTTACAGCTACCACCAAATTTAACATCACAGCAGAAGAAAACATTTCTGCATGAGGTTAAATTTTATAGTTGGGATGAGCCATATAGTTTTAAGTAATGTGCTGACCAAATGATTAGGAGATGCATTCCTAGAGAAGAAATAGAATATATCCTATACCAAGGCCATGCATCACCCTATGGAGGCCATTTTGGAGGAATTCGAATTGCAAATAAAGTATTACAAGAAGTTTTTTATTGGCCTTCATTGTTTAAGTATGCTCATTCTTTTGTGATGTAGGTGCTAAAGAGTGGGGAATATATCAACAAGACATGAAATGCCTCTGAACAACATCTTGGAAGTGGAATTATTTGATGTTTGGGGGATTGATTTATGAGGCCTTTTCCTTTAAGCTTTGGGAATCAATATGTTTTGGTTACTACTGATTATGTCTCAAAGTGGGTGGAAGCAGGAGCATTCCCAACTAATGACGTAAAGGTTGTGAAAAGGTTCCTTAAAAAGAACATCTTCACAAGATTTGGAACTCTAAGGGTGATCATCAGTGATGGGGGTTCTCATTTTTGCAATAAACAATTTGAAGCATTGCTGACCAAGTATGGAGTTAAACACAAAGTGGCGACACCATACCATCCCCAAAAAAGTGGGCAAGCTAAAATTTCAAACAGAGAAATCAATTGAATTTTGGAAAAAAAATGTTAGTCTAAATAGAAAGGACTAGTCTTCAAGGTTGGATGATGTGTTATCGGCTTATTGAATAACATATAAAACACCTTTGGGGATGTCTCCATACAATCTAGTATTTAACAAAGCTTGCCATTTTCCAATAGAGCTAGAGCATCGGGCTTACTAAGTAGTCAAAAGATTTAATTTAAATTTGGAGGTTGCTGATGAAAAAAGAATGTTGTAGCTGAATGAACTAGATGAATTTGGAAGGAAGTCTTATGAGAATGCTAGGCTCTACAAAGAGAAGAAAAAGCAATGGCATGACAAGAAGATACAGCCATAGGACTTTGATGTGGGACAATAATTCTTGTTATTCAATTCCAGATTGACTATATTCCTTGGAAAACAAAAATCTCGCTAGTCTAGTCCATTCTGTATCAACCAGGTTTTACCATTTGCAGCAGTTGAATTGGAAGAGGAAAAATCTGGTAGAACATTCAAGGTAAATGGGCAAAGAGTCAAGCACTACATAAGAGGTGATGTGGAATGCTAGCACACATCAATGCCACTGTAGGAAGGATACGAGGGAAGTAGTTGGGCTGTCGACTCTAAAACAAGCGCTAATGGGAGGTAACCCATACTTTTACACAATTTCATTTATTTCATAGTTTCATAGTTGTTAATCCAGTTTGATTTTTTTTCTTTGGTTCTAATACTAGTTTTGTTAAACTTTACAGGTCCAGTGGAGCAGAAGACTTTAAAATTTTAGTTCAAAACTTTTACCATAGAAATGCCGCAGTAAGGGCAGCTCTCCATGAAGCATTGGGTTCTTCTTTGGCAAGGAGATGAATGGAAACTAGGCCATAGTGATTAATCTGAGTTAGAAAGGAATGGGTTAATGAATTTGGGCTGGAAAAGAATGAGTTAAGTAACCCATGGAAAGGGTTATGTTTAAGAAGAAGAAAAAGATGAAAGTCTAGCGTTTAAAGACCAATCATAAAAAAGATAAAAAATAAATAAAAGATGAGAGCAGGAAAACTATGAAGGTGCCCTAAGTTGATGCCCTATTCCTCTTCAGCTAAGTTTACATGCTGGTACTTCAAATTTCTGTAGTCTGGGCAATCGTGTGAAGGAGCTGAAGATTCTTGTCGTTGCTCTGGGCAAAGAGGTTCGTGAGCAAGTGAAGCTCGCTGTACGCAAGACCTATCCTCTCACTCTGTTAAAACTCACCATTGTAAGGTTGGTTCTTCTTTTCTTCAACTGCTCAGTTTGAGAACCATGCCGAGAGTGAAATCATTAGCTAAGAAAGAAAGTTCAATGAAGAAATTTACCTAAGAGGAGAACAAAAAAAGGCATGATGAAGAAACTAGTAGGCAGACATTCTATGGAGAAAAGGGATTCATCTTCACAAATGTAGAGGATTTAGGAATGTTAGAATATGTTACCGAGGAAGTGAAGCAGAGAGGTTGGAAAGAATTTGCTAAATTCCATCAACCAGTTATGATTCCCTTAGTTTGGGAATTCTATGCAAATTTTCCTAAGGATGCTGCCAAGTGGGTAGAAGTTAGGGGAACACGAGTATCATTTGATTCTAGTACAATCAACAATATCTTCTAGCTAAACAATGAAGAGGATGAATATGAGAAGTATTTGGAATCTCTAGAGCAAAAGGATTAGGATGAAATGCTAGAACGTGTTTGTGTACTAGAAACAGCTAGGGACAAATCATCACAAAGGACTTTAACAGTGAATAGAGCATCATTGCTCCCAGCAGCCAAGGTGTGGTACAATTTCCCAAAACTCGTCTTTTGCCTTCTATTCACGGGAAAACTATAAGTAGAGACTGGGTAGCCATGGGAGATGCTATCATATCAGGGAGGTCTATTAATGTGAAGAGGATCATTTTAGAGAAAAATTGGGTGGGTCCTAATTAGAAAAAGGTAGCCTACTTTTCCCTTCTCTTATTTCATCTGTATGCTTGGCTAGTCATGTTCTAGTTGCAATTAAGGAAGATAGGCTGAGGCTGGGAGGAGTAATTAGCTCTAATGCGATAGCTCGCATTGTGCATGAAAGAGGTGAACAAGAGCCACCAACATAAACACAAGAGTCCCTACAGCCTGATAGGCAAACACTCTACCTTTCCAGCCATCATGAGTGAGTTGAGCAGAGGCTAAATGTACTTGAAAAGCAGCAAACATCATTTATGCAGTAGCAAGCCCTTTTCATGCAATAGTAACAAAAATTTTGAAGTTATTAACACCAAAGGGACTTTGCTCTGCAACAAACTCTGAAAATGAATTCAAAGCAATTCTTATCTTTTCCTTACTTCCCTATGGACATTTTGCACATTCCATTTGGAGAAGCAAGTGAGGAAACAAAGCCATAAAATGTTTTGGACCAAGAACCTCACCTAAGCAAGGAAAAAGGACAAAGTTTACATCAAGCTAAAGAAGAAAAAGAATCCTTAGATAAGGCTAAACCAATTGCTGAGCATAAGTTAGCTAAGAAAAAAGGGAAAAGAAATTTTCCAAGATAGCCAATTTAGGAAAGAGAAGAACAAGACTTTTAAAGTGCCACCAAATCTAGGTGAACTCGAGCTAAAATTTTTGCTGCAGCAAATCTACATGCATCTTAGGGAAACCTTATCTCTGCTTTTGTTTTCCTTTCTGTTACATGTTATTAAATTTTAGTATCGTATGTTGTTTTTGTTAGCCTTGACAGGGTATACACATGCCTATTAGGAACCATAGTCAATTCCTTTATTTTGACAAAGATGAAATTTGGTAGCAATAAGGGAACTGCTACTTATTAAGTTGGTGGGGGTGAGTGTTGTGACTGCTCTGTGTGCCGAAATGTTATTTATTTGTAAATGCATATTGGTTTTGATCTAGAAATTAGGTGATAAAAATGAAAAAAAATGTGTTTTCTTGTTGCTTGCTATTGGTTCAAGGAAGCCCTAGGAAGAAAGGCTGGAAATTGATCAGGTTGAATAGAGAATTTCTGCATATTGACTTTTTATAATTTGAAACTTTCTATTAGAAACACTGATGTGATCTTAATTAAGCATGATATTAATACCTTTAAACTTACTTTTTGTTTGATTTAAGTAAAATATAATTAAGAATTAGCTTAATTTTATGTTTTGTGTTGTAGGAACAAAGAAAGAAGAAAAGATAAGAAAAAGATAAGAAATTCATGGAAAAATGCTACGTTGCAGGGATTCCAGACTGTTCAGCACTGTTTTGAGCATATCTCCCTCTTACGAACTCCAATGAAAGTGATGCAAGTGGCTGTGAAAAGATATCACAATCATCTACAACGTTTATGTTGAACACGTGGTCAAATTCGGGATATTTCATGGCATTACAGAGCTTGTAAATCCGCATCATAGTGCAGCAGGATGAATTATGACCTTTGGTAACTCATTTTGTCATATTTCCTTCAATTCAGATCCAATTAAGGTGATTCTAGTGGTTATGAAAAGAATCGACATAGTGCTACAACTTTCGTGTTTGGAACTTTGTCAAATTCTGGCATTTTCTAAGCGTCGCGGCGCTCGTAAGAGGGCGTCGTGACGCTCGTAATAGAGCGCCGCAGCGCTATGTCATGCAGGTCCGTAGCGCCTCGGCGCCGCTGCCGTACAGCTCGTGAAATTCATGATTTTTAGGGTTTTTTTGACTCCAATTGAAGCCCTATGGACTGAGATTTGACCTAAATACAATCCTACTTCGATTAGAAGGAGTTAATCTATAAAAAGGAAGCAAAACAAGTAGAGAATTCATTCAATTCTTGATCCAATCCTTCATCCAAGTTCTTCAATTCTTCTTTAGATTTTCTTATGGCCCTGTGTGGCTAGTTCTTTTTAGTTGATTGAGGTAGATTGAAACCTCAAAGGATATTCATGCATTGTGAGATGTAGACTTGATTTTATTATTTTAATTTGAATTAAGTATTGATTATTCATCTGCTCTTCTTCTCAATGATTATTCATATGATTGCTAGGGAGGCCTACTAGTATATTGTTTGTTTTAATCTATTGCTGAATTGTGTTTTGAACAAAGTCTTCAATTCTGTGATTCATGAGGCAAATAGGTTTAAGGATTTTGGATTATAAATCATTGAACCTATGATGAATGATTAACTAAATTAGATATAGCCGATGTGTTTATATTTTTTTAGCTCTGTCAGTTTCTCTAGTTCTTCATGCAGTTAACAAGTTATGTTTTACTGATGTACTAAAGGATTGCTTGTTAATTAGGGTTTAATTACTACGATTGTCATTAATTTACTAGACTTAAGGAGAAACAGGGTTAGAACCCCAATGATAGATATTCAATTACAGATTGATTATGTTGTCAATGATCAATGCAATCCCTTGACGGTGGATATCAACTGAAACCAACGTCTTTATCATTAATTACTCTCTTATTTACTTTCATTATTGTTTACTTGATTTTATTTGCAACTATCAATCCCCCCTTTTTCTAATCACATAAGGTAATACCGGTCTCTGTGGGATCGACCCTTACTCCCACAACTACAGGTTAGTTTTGAGGTAAGGTATCAATTTGGGTGTACCTGCGATAGTATGGACCAAACACTAACCTCTGGTTTGTCTCTATTAAGAAAAACGTGAAACAATTTCTATGAAAGGAGACCTAAAATTTTAGAACTAATTTTGAAAGTCTCTTGAAGAGAACTGTCGGGAAGCCAAACAGAAGGAAGCAATTGTTCAAATTGAAATGGAATTTATAATAAGAAGGGCTTAAGTTTGGGGGGAGTTCCTAAAATAATTATGTTTTCTTGTTGATTGCTGTTGGTTTAAAGAAGCCCTGGGAAGAAAGGCTGGAAATTGAACAGATTGAATAGAGAATTTTTGCATATTGACTTCTTATACTTTGAAACTTTCTATTAGAAACACTAAGCTATGGTTTATCTCTATGAAGAACAATTTGAAAAAATTTCTATGAAAGGAGACTTAAGATTTTAGAACTAATTTTGAAAGTCTCCTAAAGTGAACTCTTGGGAAGCTAGAAAAAAAGAGGCACTTGTTCAAACTACAATGGAATTTATTATAAGAACGGCTTAAGTTTAGGGGGAGTTCCTAAAAAATGTGTTTTCTTGTTGCTTGCTGTTGGTTCAAGGAAGCCTTAGGAAGAAAGACTAGAAATTGAACATATTGAATGGAGAATTTTTGCATATTGACTTCTTATAATTTGAAACTTTCTATTAGAAACACTATGCTATGGTTAGTCTTTATTAAGAAAAATTTGCAAAATTTTCTATGAAAAGGAGACTTAAGATTTTAGAACTAATTTGGAAAGTCTCTTGAAGCAAACTCTGGGGAAGCCAAACAAAAAGAGGCAATTGTTCGAATTTCAATGGATTTTATGATAAGAAGTGCTTAAGTTTGGGGGGAGTTCTTCAAAAAAAAGTGTTTTCTTGCTGCTTGCTGTTGGTTCAAGGAATCCCTAGGAAGAAAGGCTAGAAATTGAAAAAATTGAATGGAGACTTTCTGCATATTGACTTTTTATAATTTGAAACTTTCTATTAGAAACACTATGCTATGGTTAGTCTCTATTAAGAAAAACTTGAAAAAAATTCTATGAAAGGAGACTTAAGATTTTAGAATTAATTTTGAAAGTCTCTTGAAGCAAACTCCCGGGAAGCCAGAACAAAAAAAGGCAATTGTTCGAATTTCAATGGAATTTATAATAAGAAAGGCTTAAGTTTGGTGGGAGTTCCTAAAAAAATGTGTTTTCTTGTTGCTTGCTATTGGTTCAAGGAAGCACTAGGAAGAAAAGCTAGAAATTGAATAGATTGAATGGAGAATTTTTGCATATTAACTTCTTATTATTTGAAACTTTCTATTAAAAACACTAAGATATGGTTAGTCCTTATTAAGTAAAACTTGAAAAAATTTCTATGAAAGGAGACCTAAGATTTTAGAACTAATTTTGAAAGTCTCTTGAAGCGAACTCTTGAGAAGCCTAACAAAAAGAGGTGATTGTTCAAATTCTAATGGAATTTATGATAAAAAGGGCTTAAGTTTGGGGGGAGTTCTTGAAAAAAAAATATAAGAAAAAAAAGAGAGAAAAAAATAAGAAAAAAATATTTCACTCTAATGCCTTCATTTTCACTTTGTAACCAGGAGTATGCATGAGCCCTATGTGTACTTTTACATAAAACAGTGACATGAGGTATAAGTATGCAATTCCTAAAAGGTGATTGTGTTGTGTAATCGGGTGGCTTCATCACAAATGTTGACATTCACGTCAAAAAACACAAATGACCTTATAAAAAAAGATGGGTTATTGAAATAAGTTGGTTTACCCTCCTTAATGCCCTATATCTACTGTAATCTTTTTGCCTTTAATTAGTTTGGCGTACTTGCATTAGTAGAGACAAACTTGATAAATTAGCATATGAAATCATGAATTGGGTTTTGGGACCTTGATTGATTCTGGCTTGAGTGGTTCTTGAGGGGCTAACCATTGGGCACACACACATTTTTCATGGAAGTTTCAGTTTTAAGAATAAGTATGTGAAAAGCTGACATACATTTAGTTTTCTCTTTTGAAAGAACTATGAGGGTTGAGAACCAATGGTAGTGCTTCATGAATTAAACTTTCTTGGGGACTGTAGTGTTGAGAGAGGATGTCAAGGTGAAGGGAAAACATGAATTTACAGAAGTAATTGCTTGAGGACAAGCAAGATTTTAAGTTTGGGGGGATTTGTTAACTCTAATTTATTAGAGTTATTATATGCTTTTCTCAGTTTATTATTTTGAAAATTAGTTGATATAGTTTATATTTCTCTTTAAAAAGATGTGGGTTTGTGTTCCTTGAGTATAATAGTACCTAATGCATTAACTATACATTTATGTATGCTTTGCATGAAGAATGACGTACAAAAACTAGAATAAACTGTGTGCATCAGCATATTGTTATTTTATTGTAAAAAGTAGGGCTGACTATTGTACTAAATTCTAGAGTGGTTGAGGTGCATGATGGCTGCTGGTTGTTTCTCTATTCCTCAACATGGAAAGGGGAAGGATGCTGGCAACTAAAAGCTAAGCTAGGAAGATGAAAAAAGAAATGCCACCTCAGTTGGGGTACATCCCTAGCATATAAATGGAAAGGAGCAAAGAAAAGAAGTAGCGTGGGAATATATAGAAAAATCAGAGCAGTCAATATTCCATTGGGAAACTCTTAGAAAAAAAGGGAAACCTTTATTACCGGTCTATAAGAAGAAGACAACAGCTGTAGGAAAGGAAAGGAGAAGAGTAGAGAAATGTGGAAAAAAAATAGAAAGCAGCCAATAGCAGTTCTTACTTGTCTGCTGTCATTTTTGTTTCTACTTCTTTTCTTCCTTCCATTTATGGTTGTTTTGGTATTTAAGCTCATAAATGATTTAAATATGCTACTGGGCTAAGCTTCAAGCTAGTATTGTAAAAGGATTGATCATGGATTTTAAGCACACTTAAATGAATGTTTGACTCTGTTTAAGCAAATGCTCTTGATATTCAAACTAAATTTTACATGTCTTAATTTCTACCATTCATTAATCCCCAGTCATTGGATGCAGAAATTGACATTGAACTTGGAAAGGTTAATGGAAGTTGGACTAAGTTTAAATGTTATGGGTTTAGTGAAACTTATAGTGAAACTAAATTTGCAACTAATATAGGAATATATAGTCGTCCCATATGGTCCAATGGTTTCAGAGAATTAAATATAGTTCTTAAGGTGAGATTTATATAGGAATGTATGAAATTAACCTTAAGAATGGCAAGGAATGGAAGTTCTGGAAGGAATCCATTCAAAATATTAAGCTGGTTATTGAAGTGCTTGTTGTAGCAAAGTCATAGTAAAGTCAGATCAAAATTAGTGTAGAAATCCATATCAATCCTAAAGCCATCCTAGTTGTCTTTATCCTCACATTTTACTTTGCTAAGCTAGTGTTGTTGCAAGTAATCATTTCAGTATTCCTTTATTTAGCTCATTGCCTTAGTTTGTAATTGAATTTAATTTCTTAATCACAAAAGAAAAAAAGTTTGTCACTATATTTACTGGTTAGTTTTTGGTTAACAACTCCTCGTGGGACGATACTCGCTCATCATTTTATTATTTGTTTGCAATACGTGCACTTGCGTGTTTATATTGCATATATAATTGCAACCAATAATCCTCCATAGGTAAGTTTCCATCTATGTCAGATTTTGAACTAGTACCTCCCTTCCCATAAGCTCTTAAAGAGAATAGGCTATATGAGAAAACTTCTAACTTATATGAAACATTTAGCAAGTGTGAAGTTCGTATTCCTATTCTAAATTATATTAAACAGATGCCAAGATAAGCTAAGTTCTTAAAAGAACTATGAACATAGAAAATAAAGCAAAAGATTGAAGGGACATAAAACGCTAAAGATGAGTCATAATGTATTTACTATGGTACAAACACAACTCCCTACTAAATGCAAGGACCTAAGTATGTTTACTATTCCATGCAAAATTGGGGATACTCATGTTGAAAGGGTTATGCTAGATTTAGGAGCTTTCATAAATGTCATCCCATATTTTATCTATGCTTTTTAAAAATTACTACCATTGATTGCAACTAATATCGTAATTCAATTAGCAGATAGATCTAATGTAAACCTTAAGGGAGTGATTGAAGATATCTTAGTATAGGTAGAGAATTTGGTTTTTCGTACATACTTTTAGGTACTTGACATAAAAAATGGGGATTTTTCTTCTCCAATATTATTAGGAAGACCAGTTTTGAAAACCTCTAAAACCAGGATAGATCTTCATAAAGGCACACTTACTATAGAATTTAATTGTGATTAATAAATTTTAATATGTATGAGGCCACAAGACATCTTGATGATGATACTCCTATTTATTTTATTGATATAATTGATTCTTTAGCACATAAAGTGTTTGAATTAGATGAAGAAGGTAAATTAGAAGTGATTGTATGCAAACCCATAAAGTAAGATGATGGTGAGCTAAATTTGGATACTAAGACAAAAAAGGATTTGGTTGCACTAAATGATTTTTTAGCAGCACACCCAATGGGTGAGGTTTATTACATGGAATTACCAATTTTTGATAATACTCTTTTTACCTTCTATTGTGCAGGCCCTTACTCGTGAATTGAAACCACTCCTTAGTTAACAAAAATATTTGTTTTTGGGAGAAAGAGAAACACTAACTATAATTTTCTCCAGCAACTTAAAGTTGATCAACAGGACAAATTGATTCAATTTCTTAAGGAGCATAAAACTGCAATAGGATGGACCATAACTAATCTTAAGGGAATAATCCATTCCATGTGTATGCATATAATATTAATGGAAGAAGGAGCTAAACTTTCTAGACAACCCGAAAGAAGGCTAAATCCTCCTATAATGGAGGTAGTGACGAAAGAAATTCTCAAGCTTTTGGATGTTAGGGTAATATAGCCTATTTGGGATAATCATTAAATGAGCCTAGTGCAATCGGATCCAAAGAAAACATGAATAACTATGGTGAAAAAAAAGGACAAAAAGTCATCCTCTATAATTCCATATTTTGACTATTTCTAGGTAAGTTACGTTCTAGATAAGAGGGTGCATTTATTGTTACTGAAATTTTTCCCTAGGGTGTAGTTGAAAGAAAAAGCATGGATTATCTGAATAGTTTCAAAGTCAATCATCATATGCTTAAACCATTTTATGAAGGATTTCAGCAAGAAGAATTACTTTGGATAACCTTTAAGGAACCCCTTGATCATAGGATCTTTATATTGGGCCTTCGGCATTAAACAAAGGCTCTAGTTAAAAGGCAACCCAACAAAATCTCTTTTTCTTCTTCCTTTTCTTCTTACTAAAAAAATTTCATTGAAGACTGTGGATGCAATGCCATGACGCCCATCGCCCAGAGGGTCGAGCAGCACAACACTAAATTAAAGCGTCGTAGTGCTTCTTACCTTGAAAGGGTGAGCACTACGACACTATGAATTAAGGAAAAAGCACTATAGCCCTATCTTTAAAAGGGGACTTCCTATTGCCCCTCTCCTTACCCTTCTTTTACATTCCTAATCACACCCCACCCTCTAATTTTCAATCTATCAAATTTATTACACTATTTACAATTAATTTAAGTGATTTTGCTTCTTATTTTGTAGGATTGATCATATACTTCACCAAATTCACTTGGAAATCCATCAATTGCTCAAGATTTCTCATCCAACATCGCATAGCATAACATTGCACTTCAGCCAGCTCATCCATGCCCTCAACCTTCCTATAGCCTTCCAAGCACCTCTTGAACCATCCTTTATGCCTAACCTCGTGCATGATGAGATGGATGGTGATGACTAGATACACAAGGAAGTTCTACTGGCTCTCTCTTTCTTTTATCATTTATACCTTTCTACTTTACTTTTTCTATTTACATTGTGAGCAATGTAATCTCTTAAGTATGGAGGGGTCACTTTTTGATTAGATTGGATGACTGTATAATTAATCGTATAATTATGCACTATATACTTAGCTGACCATTGTAACAAACTTTTACTAATCTTTGCACTTTTATTTCAGTTATTAAATGGTGTGAGCATGTGATTTTATTTCAATATTTGGTTTGTGGTAGGAAAAACCAATAACTAATGATATGACTAATTAAAATGTTCTTAACTATTGAAAAATGTAGAAAATTCATGGTTGTGTGCAATTTTAACTTTTTTTGCAATTTATGTTTGGCTTTAGAATCCTGAAACTCTTACTACATAAAAATCTTCAGCATTTAATCTATATTTTACCTAGAAAAGGTTATGTAACTAAAAAATATATTTAGTAATCTCAAAAGAATTCTAGAGCTTATTTAAATGCTACTTAAGGCAAAATTCTAGGCTGATACTATTGATTAGGATATGCTTTAAGCATTATTTGATAGATTGAGCCTTTCAAGCCTAACCTAAGCAATTAAATATCCTTAATTCCTCTATTTGAGCTTAATTGACTTATATTCTATATCCATAAAAGAGCCAAAAGCCAAATTGTGATTAATATCCTTGTTTTTTTGGACCTTATTCACTCACTCCATGATTATCTTATGAATATTTGTTATGTAGATTTTTATTGACAAAAGGGTGGAACGATGAAGCAAAGGAAAGAAAAGAAAAATCCAAAGGAAAAGAAATTCAAAAGAAAGGATGAAATCCTATACGGTGGGTGAAAGAAAAGAAATAGAAAACCAATGAAAAGAATGAATTAAATTTAGTTGAAGCAAGAAAATGAGTGTGGGGGAAAATCCCCCAAACTTTAGAAAGCTCAAGAGATTAGATTTAATAATGCAGTACTGGGTGATTTAGCCTAAATTTATATACTCTATCTTACCCCATAACCTAGCCACATTACAAGCTAAATAAAGTCATTTTATTCCTAAAAAGTAGTTTTAGCCTACATTAGTGGAAAGTAGCATGAAAAATAAGCCTATGGAAATTCTACATTAAATAGAGATCTACACCTCAACTTTTTAGATATATAAACTCATCTAGGTAAAGAAAAATTAAACTAATTCAAGGACACACAATCACTCAGGGAACTAGAAAACAAATTATGAATTGCATTAGAGTTGGAATTTGTACATAGTCATAAAATTTTTGAAATTTCTTTAGAAAATATTTTTTGCTATGAGGCAAAACATTGATAAACTTTTCACTCAATTCATATATTGAATCTAAAATACTGTTCATATGGATTAGTTTGCTTGACGACAAGTAAAACATTATATGTGGAATGTAACATGCCATAATTTTTAGATATTTTCCTTATAAATTCTTCAACTTACATATATGCGTAGAAATGTTCTAATATTAATGGAATAGGTAAAGAAAGAAAACATAAGAGGAAATATTAGAAATAACATACTACAGAGATGCAAAATTCTTGGATAAGGAAGATAAATTTTAGAAACAAGTAAAGGTCATAAAATTTCAAGAACATTGGATTAGGATAATTTTTCCTAATTCAAGAACTAGAGTTACTAAGTTTAAAATCTTTACCTATACATTGGGTTTTTACCTATGGACACTTCATATAGAGTTTTTCCACTTCACATAAGTTTCTAGCAAGCCCATTGGATAACCTAAGCAAGAAATAAAACTTAGACTTGGACTAGGATATAGTAATTGGACCAATAGTCCAAAAATTATGAAAATATGACTAAGCCCTCCAAGAAAGGTAGAATTTTATCCAAAGCAAAGAAAATGGGTAGGAATAAGCCCAAATCCAAGAGGAAAAATAAAATAAAATAAATTAGGTGATGATATAATAATGTAATAATAATAAATATTAGGTTACATGGCATTAAGACAAAAATTTAGCAAGTGGTGTGATTCTACATTCATCATTTTGGCAAGTGGCATGATAATACAAGGCTTTAGGACAAAAACATCTATATCCTACACTCATAATTTTAGCAAGTGGTATGATAATACATGGTATTAAGACAAAACATTCTTATCCCACACAAATAATATCAACCAAATAATGGAGATTCAAGGGCTAGAAATTTGCCACCTAAAAAGGCAAACCTGTCATAATTGTTTAAGACAAAAGAAAATGGAAATGAATCCCTAAATCAAAGGGACCTTGTCCCTTATCTTAAGAACATATCATCATAATTTTAAAAATACAAATCTCCTTTTCCTATGCATATCTTGACTAAGGAAGAGGAAGACAAGAACATAAGTTGTTTGTTTTCTAAAAATTCAACAAAGTGTATCCTAATTGTGATAAGGTAGACCCATGATCATGAAAGTTGAATTATTTGGTGGTCTATATAAGAAAACCCACCCTTACAACATTAGAATTTTGTCCAAGTGAGGGAGAGGAAAAATAGAAGCAAGGTAGAGTGAGGAAAGGAGAGGAAGAAAGGAAGAAAGAGGAAGGAGAAGTCTAGGGGACTAAATGCTCCAGGTAAGTTTAACAATATTTCTTTTTGAAGAAAATTTTTGAAACTTATAATATTTATATGAGATTTTGATCTTAGAACTTTGATGATTGGTCATGGATGTTGCTATATCATGTTACATATTCATCTTGCATGGGATGTATGTTTGAATACTTAGGTTGGTGTAGATAATTCTGCATGGTTATGGCTATGGGTGGCAGAATTTTTAGTTTCGGTGTTTTAATTTATGGGAACAATCTATAAGGAATTAAAATAAATGGTTAACATAAGAATTATAGCTATGTGTGTCATGGATTTGTAGCCACTGGCATCATTCAATTTGGAGTACATATGTGGTAGATATGGTCTGATTAGTAAGCAATGGTTAAAAAATGGTTCATCAGGGAAGAATATGTTAGGATAGCTTCTGTATTTTAATTTCTGGGAATTATCTGTAGGGAATTAAAATAAATGGTTAACATACGAATTAAAGATATATGTGTCACAGATTTGGAGCCACTGGAATCATTCAATGTGGAGTCCATATGAGGTAGATATGGTTCGATTACTAGTCAAAGGTCAGAAAATGGTTCATCAGGGAAGATTTTGTTAGGATAGCTTCTGTATTTTAATTTCTGGGAATTATCTGTATGGAATTAAAATAAATAGTTAACATAAGAATTATAGCTATGTGTGTCATGGATTTTAAGCCACTGGAATCATTCAATTTGGAGTCCATATGAGGAAGATATGAGTTGATTAGTAGTCAAAGGTCAGAAAATGGTTCATCACGGAAGATTATGTTAGGGCAGCTTTGGTATTTTAATTTCTGGAAATTATCTGTATGGAATTAAAATAAATGATTAACATAAGAATTATAGCTATGTTTGTCATGGATTTTAAACCATTGGATTCATTCAATTTGGAGTCTATATGAGGAAGATATGAGCTGACTAGTAGTCAATGGTCAGAAAATGGTTCATCAGGGAAGATTATGTTAGGACAGCTTCTGTATTTTAATTTCTGGGAATTATCTGTATGGAATTAAAATAAATGGTTAACATAAGAATTATATATATGTGTGTCTCAGATTTTTAACCACTGGAATCACTCTATTTGGAATCCATATGAGGTAGATATGGTTTGATTAGTAGGTAGAGGTCAGAACCTATCCGAGAAGAAATAACCTATACATTTAGGGAGTAATATCACCTTGATTTATTAATATTTCGCTACAATGTTCAACACAATAGTTTTAGATAATTGTTTTATCTTGAAATTGACACCAAGATCACCTACATCAGAGTTAAATTGAGGGAGTTATGCTCTAATTAGTAAGAGAAGGTTAGATAGGATGAAAACCTGCATCAAGAAAATAAAGAAATAAAATTAGTATTTAAAAAAGAAGATGAATCTTAATAAATGACTAGTATAGCCATTGTCATTGCCATTGTATGAACTTCTTACCATCTTAAGTGTGAAATTTTGACATGGAAATTGTTTATAAAGTGATATTTGAAATGGTTATGTTCACGGCATGATTACCAATGATTTTTGGTAATAGTTATATTTTGATGAACATATTTGTTATTGAAAGCATATTTTTGGTTATCATTGTGAAAAGAAAAGAAATGAGCACGGTCACATGGCAATCCATGTGGTGCACCAGTAGGGGACGCCCTACCAACAGTTATGATCATGGTAATGAGAAAAGAAAAAGAAAGTGGGCCATGTCGGACGGAGCGAGAAAAGCCCGTACCGGAGAGTAGAGGATACTCACCCTGACCGGGGTAGCTTGAAATGAGAATAAGTTGATGGCCATCATATGATATTTTGAAAATAGTTAATCCTGTCATACATATTATTACAGTATGATTCTTATGTGTATAGATATAATGTATTCATGTGACCAAAGATATTTTTTATAGTTTATACAGCTGAACATGACGTGATGAGCTATATTGATGATGATTTATTGTTGAACTTACTGGGACTTAATCCTTACTATATTTCCATATCATGTTTAGAAAATTAGTTATGCAGCTTTTTCTATGGCTCTGGCTTTTAGTGCACATTGGATCGAGTTACTTTATGTTGGGCAGATCTCAGAATCAAATAAAATGTTTGTGGTCGAGTTGGCTCAGATCCTAGTGAAGATGCAACCACCCGCACCTGTATCTCCGGAATTAGTCAACCAAAATAAACAAGATGTAAATATCTATGTGTTTGATATGTTGTATGTACGCTTTGATTAATGACGTGTATGTGAACTCAATATTGTATAATAATAAATAAAAAAGGGTTGTTACATGGAGGTATTTGATATGCAATTAATTAAGCATGTTTTAAGTTACTTTTTGTTTAATTTAAGTAAAGTATGAATAGGATTTAGTATTTTGTTTTGTGTTTTAAGAATAAAGAAGAAGAAAAGAAGAGAAAAATAGGGGAAAATCGTGGAAAATGTTGAATTTCAACCCTTTTTCACTAATTGGGGTATATCACTCTCATATGAACTCTAATTAAAGTGATTCCAATGGTTATGGAAAAATAAGACAAAGAGCTACAACTTTTGTGTTAAGTACATTATATGATTCAGCAAAAGTATAGGCACCTTGGTATAGCATATCTACAGAGCCGTTGCGCCCCATCTCTAAATTACCAAAGTGCCGCAGCACTCGTTACCATAGCAAAAAAAGGAGTTTGCAATTTTTTGTCTTTTTTGCTCTAATTGAAACCTCAAGGATCTTTTATGCATTGTGGTATTTCGATTTGAATTTATTAGTTCAATTTTGATTAAGTATTGATTATTCATCTACTCTTCAGCTCCTTGATTATTCACATGATTTATAGAGGGCCTACTAGTATATTATTTGTTTTAATCTACTACTAAATCATATATTGAACAAAGTTTTCATCATTATGATTTAAGAGGCAAATAGGATTAATATTTATAAGATTATGAATTATTAAACCTATGATGAATAATTGACTAAATTAAATATAGCCGATGTGTCTATATCATTTTAAATTTATCAATTTCTTTAATTCTTCATGCATTTAATAAGTTATACTTTACCAATGTGCTAAAGATTACTTGTTAATTAGGGTTACTTGAGGAAATTGTCATCAAATACTAAACTTAAGGAGGAACAGGGATAAAGTCCAAATGGTAGATACGCAATTTAAGATTAATTATATTGTCAATGATCAATATGATTTCTTGATGGTGGATATCAACCGAAACCAACACTTTCATTAATAATCACTCTATTTTATTTTGTTATTTACAATCAATCTCTTCTTTCTTTGTTAATTTATTTACAGTAGTCAACTCCCTTTATTTGGTTCACAAAAGGTTATACTAGTCCGTATGGGATTGACCCTTACTCCCACTAGTACAGGTTAGTATTGAGGAAAGGTATTAATTTAGTATACCCATGATAGTATCCAACAATGTGATTTCCTTGCTCTACTCACTCTTGAATATCAAAAATATAATATTGATTTTTTAGCCACTATACAAGAACATCATAATATGTCAACATACTTGCCTCTAATAGAATTCATAATGGTTGATTTCAAACATTTTTAAATCATACATATGCATATCTAAGTGCAAGTTATAAACTTTCCAAGGGATGCCTAATAAAGTCAATAATAATAATTTATATCATCCATACTATCACATTTAGCTAAATGCCTTGAATGGAAAAAATTTATGCTAATGGAAATGGCTTGGTCACGCTTTCTCTTTGGTTAGTTTCCTTATTCCATTGTTGTTTGCTGCCTGATGTGTTTATAATTAGGCATGATTTTGATACCTTTAAACTTAATTTTTGTTTGATTTAAGTAACATATGATTATAAATTAGCTTAGTTTTGTGTTTTTTGTTGTAAGAACAAAGGAAGAAGAAAAGAGGAGAAAATGATAAGAAATTCATGGAAAATGTTGAATTGCAACTATTCCAAACCTTTAGGCACTAATTAGACCATATCTCCCACATATGAAGTCTAATCAAAGTGATTCAAGTGGATAGAAAAATAAAATACAATAATCTACAACGTTTACATTTCGTACTGTTGTGTCTGTTTTATAAATAACTGCAAACGTAGTCCGGCGGCTACTGGTCGTATCCCACAAAGAACAATTATCAACTACTAGAATTATACGAAATATGCTATCTAAATCGATGTAATGTGATAAAGAGTTTGTCACAATTAAATAAATAAGGAATTCTGTTAATAAGAGTCTAGGGTTAAGATTCACCACACTTATGATATTCAACATTCAACATGTACCTCTAATTGCAATTATCTATGTAATTGAGGATAGTTTAGCCCTAATTAACTAGTAACCTTTTTCAAGCGTTACTAATCGTACCTAAGTTAATCCAATTGCCTACTTTCATGGTTCTTAGTTCAACTTAGGTCCATTAAGATCTATGCCAACCATGGAACACAATTAATTAGTTTTCTCATGAACACTAATTGATTCATTCCTAGAGAACCTTAAACTACTTTCGTGATTAAGGTATCCTTAATTAACTATTAGGCTCTGCTATTAATTTTAACCATTCAATTCATCAATTAATATTCTAAGACATTATAAAACGTTGGCCAGACATTCATGAACTCATATGATCAATAAGTAATAGTCAATCTTAATTAACCATGGAAAATAAAATTAGGGTTCCAAAAATCAATTCAATAGTTCAGTATCATCATACCATAAGTGGGTTTACCAAAACCCGAGATTAAATCTACTCAAACATAATAGAAACAGAAAACATAATCAAATTTATTAAAGTAATCATCAATGTTCTATATAAGCTAAAAGAAAGGAGTAGAAGTAGAGATAAGTGTAGAATAGAAAGATAAAACCTACTTTGCAGAATGTAATAGAGATACAATGCTAAATTAATCTCAAATCTAACCTAAGAACATGAAAGTAAACTATAATCCTACTCTAAACCTAATATAATGGTGTTTCCTAAGCCTAAAACTGAGTAAAAGTGAGTATGAAAGAGTATGGATCCTCTTGGTTGTGCTTCCCTGTCTATTTATAACAACTTCGCTGCTCAAAACCCTAAAAATCACATAGTGTACGGACACGAAGCACAACCGTGCTTCAGGCTGGATTCTTGGAATTTTCTCCATCTTCTACACAGAGCACGACCTGGCCGTGCTTCATGCACACCAAGCATGGCCTACCCGTGCTTCAAGCTGCTGGGCTTAGAATTTGACAATTTCTTCAGGGTTGCCTCCTTTCTTCCTCCTTAGCATGTTCTAAGTCCATATGGTTCCTGTCATAAGTGTTTTCACTTGCTTCTTTGCCACTTTTGCTCACCTACTAGCATAAAACAAACAAAAGCAGTATCCAAAGCAAAGCATAACCAAAAGCAGGGGAATAATCACAAGTTTACTTTAGATTAGAGGATAAAATATAGCTATTAAGTACTCAAATTTCCCCTTTATCAACTCCCCCATGCTTAAACCTTTACTTGTCCTCAAGCAAATAACATGTCATATCAGTAGGAAGGGGGATGATGCATTCAAATTCCAAAGGATAGAAAAGAGTAATGTAGGTAATTTTTCACTTAATCACTGTGCACACAATAAATATATGAATAGAAAATTACAAGATAGTCTCTGTTCTTCTAAAACTAAACCCAAATTTTTCTATTATATATTTGCTTCTATTGTTACCATTGAATGTATGCATCAAATTGATTTTTTTAGACAATCAAGTAGGTCGCCTCATCCTTTAGTTCTCCTTTTGTTACCTTACCCTTATTTTTATTTTTCTCACTCTTTTCCTCACTCAATTTCTTTTATTTCTCATCATTCACTTTTTTTTTCTTTTTTCTTTTTCTTTTGTCTATTTCATTCATCATTGTTTTATATAGAAATATGCAGTGAGTGCATTTTATGCCCCATATCACTAGGGTAAAGGCAACTAGGTACTCATACTAGGGCCTTTTTGGTGCCTTGAAGGGGTACTGAGAGTGAAAAAAAATTGGTTTTTATATTCCCTCATTTTTCAACTCTGCCATCCTTCGTACTCTCATAGTATTAAAAATCAATAAAGGCATCAATTAACAGCACAATAGGAGAGATATTTTTCAAAAAATTAGAGGTTTAATCCTAGAAGAGTGAGACTAAAATTTAAACTACGTATTTCATATTGTATTGTGCATCACATGTTCATGAGCTAAAATTAACCTATATTAGTACGGGTCATATCCCACAGAGAACAATGTCAACTACTCAACTTTACGAAGTATGCTATTTAAATTGATGTAATGCGATAGAGAGTTTGTCACAATTAAAGAAATAAGTAATTCGATTAATAAAAGCTTAGGGTAAGGGTTCACCACACTTATGATATTTAACATTCAACAGTTACCTTTAATTACAATTATCTAGGTAATTGAGGATGTTTAGCCTTAATTAACTAGTAACATCTTACAAGCGTTACTAATCGTACCTAGGTTAATCTAATTGCCTACTTTCATAGTTCTTAGTTCAACCTAGGTCCATGAAGTTCTATGCCAACCATGAAATACAATTAATCAGTTTTTTCGTGCCCACTACTTTATTCATTCCTAGTGAAGCTTAAACTACTTTCGTGATTAAGATATCCCTAATTAACTATTAGGTTTCGATATTAATTTTCACCTTTTAGTTCATCAATTAATATCCTAAAACGTGATAAAACATTGGCTAGACATTCATGAACTCATATGATCAATGCGTAATAGTCAATCCTAATTAACCATGGATAATACAATTAGGTTTCCAAAAATCTATTCAATAGTTTAGTATCATCATACCATAAGTTGGTTTACCAAAACCCTAGATCAAATCTACTCGAGCATAATAGAAACATAAAAGATAATCAAATTTATTAAAGTAATCACCAATGTTCTATATAAACTAAAAGAAAGGAGTAGAAGTAGAGATAAGTGTAGAATAAAAAGATATAACCTAGTTTGTAGAATGTAATAGAGATACACTACTGAATCAATCTCAAATCTAACCTAAGAAAATGAAAGTAAACTATAATCCTACTCTAAACCTAATCTAATGGTGTTTCCTAAGCCTAAAACTGAGTAAAAGTGAGTATGAATGAGTCTGGATCCTCTTGGCTATGCTTCCCCATGTATTTATAACAACTTGGCAACTTAAAACTATAAAAGTCACATGGTGTAGAGACATAAAGCAAGGCCGTGCCTCGGGCTGGATTCAGGGAATTTTTTCCACCTTCAACACAAAGCCCGGCCTACCCGTGCTTCTAGCTACCAAGCTCAGAATTTGCCAAATTCTTCAGGGTTACCTCCTTACTTCCTCCTTAGCATGTTCTAAGTCTATATGGCTCCTCTCATGAGTGTTTTCCCTTGCTTCTTGGCCTCTTTTGCTCAACTACAAGCATAAAACAAACCAAAGTAGTTTCCAAAGCGAAGCATAACCAAAAGCAGGGGAATAATAACAAGTTTACTTTAGATTAGGGGATAAAATATAGCCACTAAGTACTCAAATTTCCCCTTTTATCAACTCTCCTCATGCTTAAACCTTTGCTCGGCCTCAAGCAAAAAACATGTCATATTAGTAGGAAAGGGGATGATTCATTCAAATTCCAGGGGATAGAAAAGTGCAATGCAGGTAATTTTTCATTCAATCAGTGTCAACTACTAGACTTTACAAAATATGCTATCTAAATCGATGTAATACGATAGAGAGTTTGTCACAACTAAATGAATAAGTAATTTGATTAATAAAACCTTAGGGTTAGGATTCACCACACTTATCATATTCAACATTCAACATGTACCTCTAATTGCAATTATCTAGGTAATTGGGGATAGTTTAGCTTTAATTAGCTAGTAACCTCTTTCAAGTATTACTAATTGTACCTAGGTTAATCCAATTGCCTACATTCGGGGTTCTTAGTTCAACCTAGGTCCATTAAGTTCTATGCCAACTATGGAATACAATTAATCATTTTTTTCATGCCTATTAATTAATTCATTCCTAGAGAACCTTAAACTACTTTCATGATTAAGATATTCCTAATTAACTATTAGGTTTTGGTATTAATTTTCATCTTTCAGTTCATCAATTAATATCCTAAGACGTAAGCACAAAGAAATTCTATTCTGGTTTAATCAAAACAAGATAGTGCAAAGTGTCCAGCATATACCAAAACTAGGAGATTTACTATCACAGAATCATTTGCCAAACAAAATAGAGAGTTCAGCAAAGTCAACAAGCATTCATCCCTAAGTGTAGTAAGCAATCAACCAGAGAATTCAGTATGGCATTCAAAATTCTTTTTGCCAGTATCTTAGGCAAACCGGTAAAATAATGAACTCCAGCAACTAGTATTTCCAATTCAGAAGAGATAAACCGCAATGCATAAAATTTAGAAATTACCTGGAGGAAGAGACCAAGTGATGCCAACAACTATGTCTGCTAGGGAGATAAGGGGAATGTAGGTGAATGGTTGCTGGGAGTTGTGTGTAGGGGAGGGGATGTCTGTGTGGAAGGATGTGGGAATGGTGCTTATTTCTAGGTTAGGAAGGAGTGGATGGCAGAATGGGAAATTTCTGAGGGGATTGGTTTGGGCATAGGCTGGTGCAGGGGATTTCAGGGCTTGGTACAGGAGTGGCTGGGTTTTGGGTTGTAGAGGGATTCACTAGGTGCAGGGGAATACGCTGGGTGTGTGTGTAGGGGGACGACAGAGAAGGATGGGGGAATAGTGGTATGGGAGAGGGAGTTAGGTAAGGGAGAGTGGGCATAGGTTGGTTGGGATTTTTTGGGTGTGTGTGTGTTGCGAGCGCTTTGGGTTGGCTGGAGTGAAAGGGAAGGAATGGGTACTGGAATGGTTGTAGAGGGAATAGGCTGAGAATGTTCAGGGGAGGAATTTTTGGGTTTAGGTTGTAACATCCCATAACTTTTAGATATTTTCCTTAGAAATTCTTCACCTTATATATATGCATAGAAATGTTCTAATATTAATGGAATAGGTAAAGAAAGAAAACCTAAGAGGAAATATTAGAAATAAACATGCTAAAGAAAGGTGAAATTCTTAGGTAAAGAGAGATAAATTTTTGTGAAGTAAGTAAAGGTCTTAAAATTTCAAGAAGATCGGATTAGGGTAATTTTTCTTAATTTAAGAGCAAAAGTTACTAAGTTTAGTATCTCCACCCGTAATTGGGCTTTAACCTATGCACACTTCATATAGAGTTTTTCTACTTCACATGAATTTTTAGCAAACCAATAGGATAGCCCAAGGAAGAAATAAAACATAGACTTGGACTAGGATATAGAAATTGGACCGGTAGCCCAAAAATCATGAAAATGTGAGCAAGCCCATTATGAAAGGTAGAATTTTAACCAAAGTAAAGAAAATGGACAAGAATGAGCCCAAACCCAAGAGGAAAAATAAAAATAAAAATAAAATTTAAGTGATGAAATAATGGTGTAATCAAGATTAGGTGACATGGCATTAAAACAAAAATTTAGCAAGTGGTGTGATTCTACATTCATCATTTTGGCAAGTGGCATAATAATACAAGGCTTTAGGATAAAAACATCTATATCCTACACTCATAATTTTAGCAAGTGGTATGATAAGACATAGCATTATGACAAAACATCTCTATCCCACATAAATAATTTTAACCAAATAATGGAGATTGAAGGGCTAGAAATTTGCCACTTAAAAAGGCAACCTATCATAATTGATTAAGACAAAAGAAAAAGTAAATGAATCCCTAAATCAAAGGGACATTGTCCCATATCTTAAGAACATATTATCATAATTTTCAAAATACAAATTTCCTTTTCCTATGAATACCTTGACTAAAGAAGAGGAAGACAAGAACATAAGTTGTTTGTTTTCCAAAAATTCAACAAAGTGTATCCTAATTGTGATAAGGTAGACCCATGATCATGAAAGGTGAATTATTTGGTGGTCTATATAAGAAAACCCACCCTTACAAGATTAGAATTTTGTCCAAGTGAGGGAGAGGAAAAATAGAAGCAAGGTAGAGTGAGGAAAGGAGAGGAAGAAAGGAAGAAAGAGGAAGGAGAAGTCTAGGAGACTAAGTGCTCCAGGTAAGTTTAACAATATTTCATTTTGAAGAAAACTTTTGAAACTTATAATATTTATATGAGATTTTGATCTTAAAACTTTGATGATTGGTCATGGATGTTGCTATATCATGTTACATATTGATCTTGCATGTGATGTATGTTTGAATACTTAGGTTGGTGTAGATAGTTCTGCATGGGTATGGCTATGGTTGGCAGAATTTTAAGCTTCGGTGTTTTAATTTCTGGGAACAATCTATAAGGAATTAAAATAAATGGTTAACATAAGAATTAAAGATATATGTGTCACGGATTTTTATCCACTGGAATCATTCAATTTTGGAGTCCATATGTGGAAGCTGTGGTCCGATTAGTAGTCAAAGGATTGCTTGTCCCCAAGCATCCTACTCTGCTTACCACTCAGAAGTTCTAGATTTTCCTCAAGTTAGACTCCATAGCTCTACTGATAGCTCTCAACTCTTAGGATTGCTTTCATATAAAGGATACCACAAATCTTACTCCCAATCACAGCAAACACCTTCTCTGAATTTGTGTGTGTGTGATATGGACAGTTTTGTCCAGGAGTTATTCGGGTCAAAAACAGCCAGAGTTCCTAAAACTTTTATGCTAATATTTTGAGCTTCCTTTCGTAGGTCAAGCTGGCATTCATCATAGGTACAGTCAGGGCACCAGATATGGGGAAATGGGGCAGCTTACTGAATTTCTTCCTTTACTGTTGTTTTTGGCATGGATCTTATTCTAGCAGAGGTCATTACATTCTTTTGATGCAAATGCCAACATGTTCAATGCAGGCACCCGGTTACTCAGCCTTATCAACTTTCAACTGCTCCCCACTCATACTCCACATCCCTATTTTACACAAAGGCACACATGGGACTCATGCATACCCCTGGTTACTAAGGAATTACAGAGCATTGTCCTTTTTTTTGGTTTTCTACTCCTCTCCCTCCAAACTTAAACCTTTATGCCCCTATGTGACTGCCTCTTTTATAATTCTACAGGAAGCTCTCAATACTAGCTCTAAAACTAAGGACCACTTTCTGAAAGATCACCAAATTCTCTGTTGGGCAAACTGCCCTTGATCTAGTGCTCATAGGAAGAGGGTGCTGTGTGATGAGGTGAGGCTGTAGGTTTCCTATTCTGATTTTTAACAAATCCTCCTCATGGAGTGTCCCAAAACTTTTAGCAGGCTATATAGCTATTCCACCCTCTTTTCTTCCTTTTCTCTTTTTTTTTATACACTTTTTATCAAACAATTATAACTCTATTCAATTCAAACAAAATCAGTGATTACTAAGACAAACTCATTCAACACAGGTAGATAAAAACACAAGTGGACAGTAATATAAACAATCACCCTAACTATGCAAAATGCTCCAGCGATGCTACAACAAGGAATCAAAACACAAAAGTGATATGCTCCAGCAATACTATTCCCAGCAGACATTATACATTATATCACACACCCCCCTAAACTTAAATTGAGCAGTGTCCTCACTGCTGATGCAATGGCCAGAAAACAAAATACACCCACAAACAGAAACAGAAACACAAGTAAGGGTTGAGGGAACTTTCCTGAGGGTGCTTGCAGGCATGCTGCAGCACCCTAGGGTCATTGACCCCCAGAAGATCTTGATGAACTTCTAAGCCCACTCCTCCTCTGTGTTGATTGTTGTGGGGCCTTTCCTTTGCGCAATACTGCTGCCCTTTTGGAAATGGGCTCATTGTCATCAGAGGACACCATTTCTTCCAGTGGCTGGTGGGGTTTGGGATAGGGCTCCTTGGTGGAGGAGGATCCTTCAGAGGCCTTGGGTTGCTCTGCTTGTGCTTCCGGTGCTGGGGCTGACTCCTCAAAGGTGACATGGAGCAGAGCAGTTGGAAATTCTGAGAATGGGAAGAACTGCTTAAATTTTTGCTCCAAGGTAGTGTGGAGGGCAAAGTACCTCTTCTGTGCATATTGCCAGAAGGTTTGCTGGTGCTGCAGCAACTGTGCTTGCTGTCTGAGGAGGGTGGATTGTTGCTACAGCAGATGCTGAATGGCCTTGTCAGCTGGCTGAGTGGCAGAGGAGGAAGTAGATGGGCCAGTAGTTGGTAGGGGGTCTTGGGAGGCAGCTGGTGGATGTGGGGCTGCTTTCTCCAGAACAATGCGAGCAATGGTGGTAGGGGTGATGGGAGTAGTGTCCTTTAAAACCTCTTTGTCAATGGAGACTGGTACTCCATGAGTCTTGCACAGGGTGGTGATGAGGGAAGGAAAGAGTAGGCTTCCCTTCTTGCGGCTGGCACATGCTCAGATTTGGCCACTTATAATGAGGCCAACGTTGAGTGGCCTGCCGAGGATGAGCGCGTCCACCATTGCTAGTCTTTCTCTGTTCACAGTCTGCCCGTGGATGGAAGGTAGAAGATGGGTCTTGAGAAAATGGTACCAGACCTTTGCTGCCGGCACCAAGGAGATTTGATTTACAGTGGTGGAGCCCTGGGGAGATTTATCCCAGGTGGTGCCAGGAAGGCACACCTGGGTGAGCATTGCTTCCCAGTCTTCATCTCGCAGACTCTGCAGATAGTCCTCATAATTGTCCTCCTCGTCAGGCAAATTGTAGGCCCTGTTGATTGCAGCTTGGTCGAAACGTACCTTCGTTTCCCGAACTCTCACCAATTTGTCAGTTTTTGGTGAGAAGTTCGCATAGAACTCTCGAACCAGTGGGATGAGGGCTGGTTGCGGATGTCTTGCAAAATTTTTCCAAGCCCTCTGCTTTACCACTGTACCAACGTACATTGGCATTCCCAAATCGCCAACGGAGGTGAAGGTGAATCCTTTCTCGGTGCAGAAGTTTCTGGGCACGATTTCGTCGTCGTGCCTCTTCCGGTTTTCTTTAGTGGTGAATTTTTTCACCTTGCTCGCCTTCCTGGCCACTGTCTTGATTCTCGGCATTTTTGGTTTGAGGGGTTGAAGGTTGGGGTTTTCTGGGACGAGGGAGGTGAGAGGGTTGTAGGGCTTGAGACTCGGGAAAGGTGAGATGAGGAGGGAAGTTGCAGAGGTGAAAACGTGGGTGTGTTAACGCTGGGAAAAGGGGGTTGGAAGTTGCAGAGGTTTAAAGACCATAGGTGTCTTATGGCCTTCTGCTAGTTTTCTCGCCCACCATTTTTTTTTCAAACTTTCAAAGTATAGCAGAGGGGAACCCTTGGCTTAGAGCTGACTGTTTTGCTGCAGCAATACTGGAGCAATGCTTCAGCAAAATTGGGTGCCAAAGATTTTTGCTGCAGCAGAGAATGCTTGTTAACAATTCTGCTATAGCAAATCAGGGACTATCTTTGGTGTTATGTTGCTACAGCAAAACAAAAACTGGTTCTGCAACTTCTTGCTTCCTAACCTGCGTAACAACCACAAAAGCTATCAGATTCATGATCTAAACTAACTTAAAACTATTAACTTGAATAATAACAAATTTGAACATGGGTTGCCTCCCAGGAGCGCTTGTTTTAGAGTCTTCAGCCTGACTTCCCTTCTGTTCAATCCTCTTGTAGCTGAATGGAAGTGTGCTGTCTATCCACATCACCCCCTAGATAATGCTTAAGTCTTTGCCCATTAACCCTGAATGTCCTCCCTTCCTTCTCTTCTTCCAATTCAATAGTCCCAAATGGGAAGACCTTGCTTATGCGAAAAGGTCCAGACCATCGTGATTTCAACTTCCCAAGAAACAAGGTTAGCCTGGAGTTGTACAGTAGCACTCTCTGTCCCACTTCGAAGTTTCTGGGTTGTATCTTCTTGTCATGCCATTACTTTGCTTTCTCCTTGTATAGTTTGGCATTTTCATAGGCCTGCCCTCGAAATTCGTCCAGCTCATTTAGCTGCAGCATCCTCTTCTCACCCGTAGCATCCAGGTTCCAGTTTAGCTTCTTCACTACCCAATATGCTCCATGTTCTAGCTCTACTGGGAGATGACAAGCCTTCGTAAATACCAACCTGTATGGTGACATGCCCAGAGGTGTCTTATAAGCTGTTCTATATGCCCAAAGGGCATCATCCAACCTTGAGGACCAATCCTTCCTCGTGGGGCCTACTGTTTTCTCCAAGATTCTCTTGATCTCTCTGTTGGAGATCTCAGCCTGCCCACTCGTTTGTGGGTGATAAGGGGTTGTTACCTTGTGTCTGACTCTATATTTGGCAAGTAGTGACTTGAACTGCCTATTGCAGAAATGGGTCCCTCCATCGCTAATGATGGCTCTGGGTGTTCCAAACCTTGTAAAGATATTCCTCTTCAGGAATCTGGTCACGACTCTGGCGTCATTGGTTTGGGATGCACTGGCTTCCACCCACTTTGAGACATAGTCTACAGCTACAAGGATGTATTGGTTGCCAAAACTTGAGGGAAATGGTCCCATAAAATCTATGCCCCAGACATCAAATAATTCCACCTCTAAGATGTTGCTCAGTGGCATTTCATGCCTGTGAGATATATTCCCTGTTCTATGGCACTGGTCACATTGCCTTGCATGAGAGTGGGAGTCCTTGAATAAGGAGGGCCAATAGAAACCTGCCTACAGCACTTTGTTTGCGGTCCTAACTCCTCCAAAATGACCTCCATAAGGGGAAGCATGGCATTGCTGCAAGATTTGCTCCGTTTCTTCACTGAGTATGCACCTCCTTATCATCTGGTCAGCACATTGCTTGTAAAGATAGGGTTCATCCCAGTAGTATGAGTTGACTTCTGCTACCACGTCAGGTCCAGTGGGAGCATTCCACTCACGAGGTAATTTACATAGTCAGCATACCATGGCACATCATCTTGGGACAGGAGATAGAGTTGCTCATCTGGGAATCTTTCATTAATGTCCTCTGCTCCAGAGCTGTGCTCTTCCAACCTGGAGAAATGGTCTGCCACTTGGTTTTCAGTCCCCTTCCTATCTCTGATCACTAGATCAAACTCTTGAAGTAAAAACACCCACCGAATGAGCCTTGGTTTGGAATCTTTCTTTCTGACCAAGTGTTTGATGGCAGAGTGGTCTGTGTGCACTATCACCTTTGATCCTACCAAATATGCTCTGAATTTCTCAAAGGCAAACATTACAGCAAGCAGTTCCTTCTCTGTCACGGTGTAGTTTAGCTGGGCACCTTGCAGCATTTTGCTAGCATAGTAAATAGAGTGAAATAGCTTGTTTCTGCGCTGCCCGAGGACAGCTCCCAATGCTGTTTCACTAGGATCACACATCAACTCAAATGGGGAGGTCCAGTCTGCTGCCACAATCACTGGAGCTATACTTAATTTTTGCTTGAGATCGCAGAATGCTATCATGCAGCTCTCATCAAAACAAAAGGTTCTGTCCTTCTCTAGCAAGCTGCATAATGGTTTGGCAACCTTAGAGAAGTCCTTAATGATCCTTCTATAAAATCCTGCATGTCCTAAGAAGCTTCGAATGCCCTTGACCGAGGTGGGAGGAGGCAGTTTCTCAATAACTTCTACCTTGGCCTTATCCACCTCAAGTCCTTTCTAGGATACCTTATGCCCCAGCACAATTCCTTCCTTTACCATAAACTGGCACTTCTCCCAGTTTAGCACCAAGTTTGTTTTCTCACACCTTTGCAAGACTTTGACAAGGTTTCCCAAACATAGGTCAAAGGAGTCCCCAAAGACTGAGAAATCATCCATGAAGATTTCCATAAACTACTCAGCCATTTCTATGAATATTGCCATCATGCATCGCTAGAACGTTGCTGGAGCATTACACAGCCCAAATGGCATCCTTCGAAATGCAAAGGTACCATAAGGACATGTGAATGTGGTCTTGTGCTGATCCTCTGGTGCTATAGCAATCTGGTTATACCCTGAGTATCCATCCAAGAAGCAATAGTATTCCCTTCCAGCAAGTCTATCTAACATTTGATCAATAAATGACAGAGGGAAGTGATCCTTCCTAGTGCTCTTATTCAGCTTCCTATAGTCCATGCAAATTCTCCAACCGGTTACAACCTTAGTGGGGATGAGCTCATTGCTCTCAGTTTCCACCACAGTCATGCCTCCTTTCTTGGGAACGCACTGGACCGGACTCACCCAAGAGCTATTTGATATGGGGTAAATGATTCCAGCATCCAGCCATTTGATGATCTCCTTCTTCACCACCTCTTTCATTATTGGGTTAAGCCTTCGTTGGGGCACTATGGACCCTTTTTCGTTGCTTTCCAAGAGGATCTTATGCATGCAGACTGAGGGGCTGATTCCCTTAATGTCAGCAAGTGTCCAGCCAATGGCCTTTCTAAATTTCTTTAGTGTTAGAACCAATTTCTCCTCTTGCTCCTCTGTCAGAAGTGCTGAGATAACCATAGGAAGAGTGGTTGTTTCACCTAAATATGCATACTTAAGGTGTGCTAGTAGGGGCTTCATCTCCAAAGCTGGTGGTTCTTCTACTGATGCTTTCAGCATCCTGGAATCTGGCGTGGTCTCATATAACGGCTCTTTTATCGACTCCTGTTTCCTAAACCCTTGTCTGACATTAATCTAGGCCCATTCTTTTTCATCTTCTCCTTCGGAATCTGAGTGGTCTGTCCATGCTGGTGGTGGTGGCTCCTTGCAGCATTTTTCCAGTTGTTCTGATGCTAATGTGTCTATCATAGACACCACTGCACATTCTTCTTCTTCATTGGCAAACTTCATAGTCTGGAGCACATTGAATGTAACCTGCTCATCCTGGACTCTCATGGTTAACTCACCTTTCTGAACATCAATGAGTGTCCGATCAGTTACTAGGAACGGTCTGCCTAATATAATGGGTACTTCTGCATTAGCTTCATAATCCAGAATTATGAAGTCTACTGGGAAGATGAACTTATCCACCTTAACCAGGATATCTTCTATTTTTCCTTCTGGGTGAGCAATGGATCTGTCTGCCAATTGCAGTGTGACTGTGGTAGGCCTAGCTTCTTCAATTCCTAGCTTTTTAAAGATAGCCATTGGCATAAGGTTGATGCTTGCTCCTAAATCACACAGTGCTTTGCCAAAATACTGGTTCCCGATTGAACAAGGTATGGTAAAGCTGCCCGGATCCTTAAGTTTAGGTGGCAACTTATTTTGCAGCACAGCACTGCATTCTCTTGTGAGGGCAACGGTCTCAAATTCACCAAATCTCCTCTTCTTGGTCAGGATGTCCTTCATGAACTTCACATAATTGGGCATCTGCTCCAGTGCTTCCACCAGAGGAATGTTGATGTGGAGCTATTTCAGGACATCTAGGAACCTTCTAAATTGCTGGTCATTCTGCTACTTCTGAAATCTTTGAGGGAAAGGGGGGTAGCTTGGTTTGCTGCATGCTTTGCTGCGGAAAAGTTGTCGACTTTTGCTGTGGCATAGCTACAGCATTTCCTCCAGAGATGGCTTCCTCCTTGCTTATCTCCTCCTCTTGCTTCTTCTTATCATTTTTTATTCTCCAGGGGTACAGTGGAGTCTGTCTGGTCTTGCCCTCTTGTTTTTGGTGTTTCCACCATCTTCCCACTCCTCAGGGCTATAGCCTTGCAATGCTCTTTCCCCTCTCTCCTAGGGACTTCAGTATTACTAGGAAGTGTTCTTGGGGGTCTACTTTTTAGCTCATTGGCAAGCTGTCCCACTTGAGTTTCCAGATTCCTCAATGAGGCTGCTTGACTCTGGATTAAAGCATCATTTCTTGCCATATATTCCTTCAACAGGGATTCCAGTGAAGTGTGGGCTTCCCGAGGCTGTTGTCTTTGCTGCTGGAAGCCTGGTGGACCCTGTGGTCTTTGTGGGGCAGAGTTGTTCCCTTGTCCTGCACCATAGTTGCTCCAGGAGAAGTTGGGGTGTTGCCTCCATCTTGGGTTATATGTGTTGGAGTAAGGGTTGTTACTGCGATTCATATTACCCACGAAACACACTGACTCTAGGTTTGAGGGACAAGCTTCAAATAAATGAGGTCCATTGCATAGTACACAGGATGGTCCAGTTTCCTGAACTGCATTGGCTACTTGAGGGCGGGTAACTTGCTGGCTCTTTAGAACATTAACTAGTGAGGCTAGCTGAGCTGTGAGAGAAGTCACTTCACTCACTTCGTGCATGCCTGCTACTTTCTTTCCAGTTGAAACTCTGTCCATTGGCCATTGATAGTTGTTACTGGCCATTCTCTCAAGCAACTCATATGCTTCATTATATATTTTGGACAAGAGTGCCCCATTAGCTGCTGCATCCACTATGGTCTGAGTTTGCGCATTGAGGCCATTATAAAAGGTCTCCATCTAAATGCAGTAAGGAGTTCCATGGTGTGGGCATCTCCGTAATAGCTCTTTATACCTCTCCTAGGTCTCATACAAAGATTCACCTTCTAATTGTTGGAAGGAGGTGATGTCATTTCTTAACCTGGCATTCTTGGTGGGGGGAAAGTATTTCAGCAGAAATTTTTCTGCCAAATCACTCCAGTTAACGATAGAGTCAGGTGGCAGAGAGTTCAACCAGGCTCTTGCTCAGTCTCTTAATGAATAAGGGAACAACTTTAGCCTGAGCACTTCCTCCGTTACCCCATTCATTTTGAAAGCTTCCGTGACTTCCATGAACACTCTTAAATGAAGGTGAGGGTCCTCAGTGGGCATGCCACTGAATTGACAGTAGTTTACAGCATCTGAAACATTATTGGTTTAAGCTCAAAATGTAGAGCCTCAATCTCTGGTCTCACAATGCTTGGGTTCAATCCATTCAGATTCAGTTGAACATAAGCATTTAAGACCCTATCTCTGTCATCCATGTTGTCTGCTCCATTTTGATTAGCCATCTCTGCCTGCTGCTGGTGTGTTTGTTGTCTTCTTCTTCTTCTCAAAAGCGTTCTTTCTATCTCTGGATCAAGGGGCAGAAGCTCTCTGTTAACCCTACTCATGCACTGTGTTACCTGCTCAACAAGACACTAGAGTAGAAGCAAAATGATCCTTCACACAGTGGAGTATCTAAAAGCAATTTTTAAAGTTTACACTCCCCGGCAACGGCGCTAAAAACTTGTTGGTAATGTTTGTGTGTAGTTCATACAAAGATGAATACAATGTAAGAACGCAAGTGCACGTATCGTGACCAAGTAATAAAGTGATGAGTGAGTATCGTCCCACGAGGAGTGAACTAAAACTGATTAGATACTTTTGCTGTATGAATGCTGTAGCAACGTCAAGTTGTCCACAAAATTGGAATAGACATGAGTTGACTGATATTTACTGTAACTAAACTGAAAAGTATTAGGGAATAGAAAGGAAACTAATTGGGGAGAACTGGGGTGCTCAGGGTTGCTATGGACTTCAGCACTCAGATATGCCGTAGACTTTGCTGCAGCAAAAGTCCCTGGTGCCAAAGCAGTTCTGAATGGAGTCTTCCCAGACTACCATTCCTCACAACTCTAAGGTACGGACACGCATTCCTGCACAAGTCCATACCTCTGAGTTGCGCAAGCAATACATTATGGGACTAATAAGGTACTCGTGTATCCCTATATGAGGTACCCCTTTACACTCAGCTTTTTTTTGTCCAGCCTCCATTACCCTTCCAGGTGAATGGTGGCCTCGGTTTCCTCCCTCCAAACTTCCATTATTAAGGAAAGAAAAACTACAGGATATACAGCTGAATGGTAACATAACTGCAGCAAAATGTATTGATAATAAAAATGTGCTTCGGTCCATTACAACCCTTGTGCAACCCTAGCTGGAAACTAGCCAAGCCTCATGGGTGCACTGGTTATAGAAACTCCAGAAACACTGGTGTGCATTTTTTTAAGAGATAAAAAATAAATTACAGAATGTAGTTCTTTTTTTTTTTAATAAAGCAGTAAAAAAAACAACAACAGGAGACAAAGCTCCCTTCTATACTAGCACACTATCCACTGCATGCTGCACCTTCCAGTGTTAGCAACACTCTAGGCTATGGTGTTATTTTCCTCCCAATTCTTTCCTCTTTCTCCTCGGCTGGCTTTTCTTTCCGTTGGCTACTTTTCGGCCTTTTATAGGCAGCCCTTGTGGTCCCAGTAAAGCACCCTGGATTGCTGCCATTCCTTCTGCTCTGCAGCAGGCGCCCTTTGTTGCACTACTTTTTCCTTTCCACCTTCAGTAGTGGAAACGGTCCTGTACCAGCAACCTGCTATGTCCCTACTGCTGTCTCCTGCTCACTGGTGGCTACTCCTGCTGCGCAGCTCTGCCACCTGCACCAAATCAAGCAGAATCACCATATTGCAGGGGGGAGAGAAAACAGCTTTCCCCACTATCAACCGGGGTTTTGCTATCATTGCTATACATGCTCACTGAAATGCTGCAGCAATGCGGTAGCTACACTATGTCAAGAAAAATCATCCCATTCAATTAAATCAGAGGATAAAAAGTGCTTAAAACACCAGAAAGATTCAGTAAAAAATCATGGGCAATGCATATAAACTATAGTGAAATGCAGTTATCAAATTAAAATAAATGGTTAACATAAGAATTATAGCTGTGTGTCATGGATTTTAACCCACTTGAATCATTCAATTTGAAGTCCATATGAGGAAGATATGAGCTGATTAGTAGTCAAAGGTCAGAAAATGGTTCATCAGGGAAGATTATGTTAGGACAGCTTCTATATTTTAATTTCTGGGAATTATCTCTATGGAATTAAAATAAATGGTTAACATAAGAATTACATCTATGTGTGTCATGGATTTTTAGCCACTGGAATCATTCAATTTGGAGTCCATATGAGGAAGATATGAGCTTATTAGTACTCAAATGTCAGAAAATGGTTCATCAGGGAAGATTATGTTAGGACAGCTTCGGTATTTTAATTTCTAGGAATTATCTGTATTGAATTAAAATAAATGGTTAACATAAGAATTATATCTATGTGTGTTATGGATTTTTAGCCACTGGAATCATTCAATTTGGAGTCCATATGTGGAAGATATGAGCTGAGTAGTAGTCAAAGGTCAAAAAATGGTTCATCTGGGAAGAATATGTTAGGACAGCTTCTGTATTTTAATTTTTGGGAATTATCTGTATGGAATTAGAATAAATGGTTCACATAAGAATTATATATATGTGTATCACGGATTGCTAGCCACTAGAATCACTCAAGTTGGAGTCCATATGAGGTCGATATGGGCCGATTAGTAGGTAGAGGTCAGAACCTATCCAAGAAGAAATAACCTATACATTTAGGGAGTAATATCACCTTGATTGGTTAATATTTCGCTTCAATGTTCAACATAATAGTTTTAGATAATTGTTTTATCTTGAAATTGACACCACGATCACCTACATCAGAGTTAAATTGAAGGAGTTATGCTCTGATTAGTAAGAGAAGGTTAGATAGGATGAAAACCTGCATCAAGAAAATAAAGAAATAAAATTAGTATTTAAAAAAGAAGATGAATCTTAATAAATGACTAGTATAGCCATAGCCATTGCCATTGTATGAACTTCTTACCATCTTAAGTGTGAAATTTTGACATGGAAATATTTTATAAAGTGATATTTGAAATGGTTATGTTCATGGCATAATTACCAATGATTTTTTATGAACATACTTGTTTTTGAAAGCATATTTTTGGCTATCATTGTGAAAAGAAAAGAAATGAGCATGGTCACATGGCAATCCGTGTGGTGTACCAGTAGGGGACCCTACCAACGGTTATGATCATGATAATGAGAAAAGAAAGAGAAAGTGGGCCATGTCGGACGGAGCGAGAAAAGCCCGTACCGAAGAGTTGAGGATACTCACCCTGACTGGGGTAGCTTGAAATGAGAATAAGTTGATGGCCATCATATGATATTTTGAAAATAGTTAATCCTGTCATACATATCGTTACAGTATGATTCTTATGTGTGTAGATATAATGCATTCATGTGACCAAAGATATTTTCTGTAGTTTATACAGCTGAACATGACGTGATGAGCTTTATTGATGATAATTTATTATTGATCTTACTGGGATTTAATTCTCACTATATTTCCATATCATGTTCAGAAAATTAGTTATGCAGATTTTCTATAGCTCTGGCTTTTAGTGCACGTTGGATCGAGTTATTCTATGATGGGCAGATTCTAAATAAAATATTTGTGAACGAGTTGGCACAGATCCCGGTGAAGGTGCAACCACCCGCACCTGTATCTCCGGAATTGGTCAACCAAAATATACAAGATGTAAATATCTATGTCTTTGATATGTTGCATGTACGTTTTGATTAATGACGTGTATGTTAACTCAATATTGTATAATAAAAAAAAAGATGTTACATAATTGGTATCAGAGCAGGTCGATCCTAAATGGCCAGTGGATGGATGGTTATCTGAATCGATCTTATAGTGTCTTGAGTATGTTGTGGTTATGCTGTGTAGGGGATCAGTGACTCATATAGGTAGGAAATTACTAGTGTTTCTTATCTATATGCCGAGGTGGTGTTATGACTGCTATTAAATATTTTTTGAAACTAACTATTGGGCTTGATCACCTCAATAGCAGCATAAATTTATTTTTTTCCACAGTAGGAAATGGCACCACCAACGCGGAATCCGGCAAACAATGCGGAGGAAATCTTGCACAACCTTGCCACAGCAATTCGAGAATTTGGTATTGATTTACTCCTTCGAACCCAACTAGTATCTATATCCTTATATAGAATGATATCGATCGAATTAAAAAAAAAATAGTTACAAGACTTGTTAGACAAGGTATTTAAATACCCCAGTACTTTTATTCGGAGTGCTCCAGTTCTATCTATGAAAAAGAAAGATGGATCACTTTGACTATACATAAATTATAGACAGTTGAATAAGGTGACAATGTAGAATAAAAACCCATTACCTCGTATAGATTACCTGTTTGACTAGTTATAAGGTGTTCAATATTTTTCCACAAATAGATTGGGGATATGAGTAACATTAATTAAGGATAAGGGAAGAGGATGTACGAAAATTTTATTTTAGGACTTATTATGGACATTATGAGTTCTTGGTGATGTCATTTAAATTGACAAATATTTTAGCTGCATTCATAGATTTAATAAATAGTAATTAGGTCATCCCTAGATCAGTTTGTTTTTATTGATGATATACTAGAATATTTCAAAAGTTCAGAGGATCATAAGCAAGATTCAAAGATAGTTTTACCAACTCTAAAGGAGTATGGTTGGTAAATATGGTATACAAGTAGAGTCTAAGAAAGTAAAAGTAGTACAATAATAGCTACGTTTTACTACATTTAAAGATGAAGATCCAAATCCAATTTACGGTTCCTACTGTTATCTGCCGTCCATTCTATTTGAGTCATAGTTGGATCAGGTACATGAACATAGGCTTGTAAAGCATCAATCAACTCCTCAACATTTGAAGCTGAGATGATAATTCGTCGTGCTGAGTGTGGGATAAAACTCTGTTCCACAGCTTGATCTAGAAAAGATAACAGACCATCAAAGAAGTGATTAACATTTAACAAACCTATCGGTTTGTGATGCATATTCAGTTGTGCCCAAGAGACTATTTGAAAAATCTCCTCTAAAGTACCAAAACCACCTGGTAAGGCAATGAAGGCGTCAGCATTGCTCATCATTCTAGCCATGCGTTC
Source organism: Gleditsia sinensis (assembly GCA_037074535.1). NCBI lineage: Eukaryota > Viridiplantae > Streptophyta > Magnoliopsida > Fabales > Fabaceae > Gleditsia > Gleditsia sinensis. The sequence goes on along the minus strand of CM073469.1, from coordinate 38,995,159 downwards.
ATGCATGGAAGCTATCCTATATTCTTCCCCAATTGTCTTCCCTATGTTGCTAGATGCGGTTAAAGCTGTAGGAATAATACCTAGAACTTGGCATCCCCCTACATGTGTGGCTGTAGCCACACACCCCATTAACCCACAGTTACCTCCACCATACACTAAATGAATTTTTCTCCTAGCCAGCACCATACCCAGATTTTGTGCTGCTTTGACATACTCCCCATCTTTTCCAGGACTGGAACCACAAAAGACACAAATATTTCGAAACTGACGAAATGCGGTTCCCTCCATAATTTCTATCACCTTAACTTTGAGTATAGACAAAGATACTAATGTAAGTATTTATAGAACTCAGAGAAGGGCATATTTATAATAGCTATGCGAATAGGGCGGGTATTATTAGAACAACTATGTGAGTGATTGGTGGATATCATCTAAATTAAAGGTAAAAAAAAATTTCAAAAATGACGGCAAGCATGTATATGTACAGTAGTTATGACTGTGACCCATATTAAGCACATAAAGAGCATAAGATAAGATGTCACCGAAAATCTGTCTTTATCTTGTTGTCTTTGATGAAGCATTGATGTCTTGATTCTTGTAGAAAAGTTATAGGTGATAGCCGTCATTGTAAAAAAAAAAAGTAAAAATGCAATCAAATGATTTATTTTGTATTCTCAATGTTTTTGCCAGTCGACTATCAGTATTATTAAGTCGACTAGCTATCTTGAGAAATTTTAATTTGGACTGGTTATTTTACAGTTGATTGATTACATCTATTTTGAAGCAATCAACTGCATCCTACCAGTAAACTACGTATTCTTTGATTTTCACAGACTTTTATAAGCACATAAATGTTTCTTTTTCCATGTGATATCTTTCCACCGAATACCAATAGATTTAAAGTAGATTTTGGCACATATATTCAAACCTTGCGGCCGCCGATTTTTGCTGATATAACAGCTAAATTTTTGTTTTCAAATTTTCAAGAATTACGGCCACCGATTTTAACTCTCTCTAAGGTTTTGTCCAAACTTTTGACTTTTTATTTTAGCACCGTTCTTTATTTTTCGTCTATTCTACTACATTGTCTTACATTAATATTTGGCATTAAATGTAATATTATTTTCTCATATTAAAAGAAAAGTTAATTTATTTTCTTTGAAACTCAATTATTATGGTGACTAAGTTGTTAGTAGGTTAAAGTAATCAAAAGTTTGAAAAGAATGGACGGATGATGGTCTTATGGTGTTTTGACGAATGTAATCAAGAGAATTAGTGGTGTTGAAGTTCTTGAAGAATAAAATATAGGAAGTAGGATTTAAGTTAGTCTTTGAACTATTAATTTGGAAATATAGAGAATATTCTGAGAACCATGTCCGAAAATAATGTAAGTGATCAAGATATTTGTGTTAAAGGATTATATCATGCTAAATTGAGTCTAGTATCGAGGATGTAAATTATGTTGAAATTGAGAATTCATGAATGAATAATTGTTAGGAAAAATCTTCTTGAAATGATTGGGTGAATTAAATGGGATTGACATAAGCTAGATTGAGGTGCTTTTGGATATGATCAAAGAAATAATTGAAATTTTTGACAATGAGTTTAATGGTGTTAATAAGTTGGTATAGAATTACTGTGATGAGGTAAGTTGGAATTATTAAACATGTATTAATGGTACATAAATGTTATAAAAAGGTTTGAAGGATTTATTGCAACGTATGTTTAACATATTAATTAAAGGATTTGAGGATAAAAATAGATGATAGATTAAGATGATGATATTTCAGGGGATGATATTGAATGACTTGATAGAAGTTTAGAATAAGTAAAGATGTTATACAGAAAAGATATCCCTAATTATTTAGGTAATAAGGTTGGTAACTCTGAATAATGCCTTAATTTCATTCCCTACATGTGGTAGGATGGATTGAAATTTGGGGACCGAATTTCTTAAGGGGGGAAGAATGTAACATCCCATAATTTTTAGATATTTTCCTTAAAAATTCTTCACCTTACATATATGCATAGAAATGTTCTAATATTAATGGAATAGGTAAAGAAAGAAAACCTAAGAGGAAATATTAGAAATAAACATGCTAAAGAAAGGTGAAATTCTTAGCTAAAGAAAGATAAATTTTTGTGAAGTAAGTAAAGGTCTTAAATTTCAAGAAGATCGGATTAGGGTAATTTTTCTTAATTTAAGAGCAAAAGTTACTAAGTTTAGTATCTCCACCCATAATTGGGCTTTCACCTATAGACACTTCATATAGAGTTTTTCAACTTCACATGAATTTTTAGCAAGCCAATAGGATAGCCCAAGGAAGAAATAAAACATAGACTTGGACTAGGATATAGAAATTGGACCGGTAGCCCAAAAATCATGAAAATGTGAGTAAGCCCATTATGAAAGGTAGAATTTTAACAAAAGTAAAGAAAATGGACAAGAATGAGCCCAAACCCAAGAGGAAAAATAAAAATAAAAATAAAATTTAAGTGATGAAATAATGGTGTAATCAAGATTAGGTGACATGGCATTAAGACAAAAATTTAGCAAATGGTGTGATTCTACATTCATCATTTTGGCAAGTGGCATAATAATACAAGGCTTTAGGATAAAAACAATTATATCCTACACTCATAATTTTAAAAAGTGGTATGATAAGACATAGCATTAGGACAAAACATCTCTATCCCACATAAATAATTTCAACCAAATAATGGAGATTGAAGGGCTAGAAATTTGCCATTTAAAAAGGCAACCTATCATAATTGATTAAGACAAAAGAAAAAGTAAATGAATCCCTAAATCAAAGGGACCTTGTCCCATATCTTAAGAACATATTATCATAATTTTCAAAATACAAATTTCCTTTTCCTATGCATACCTTGACTAAGGAAGAGGAAGACAAGAACATAAGTTGTTTGTTTTCCAAAAATTCAACAAAGTGTATCCTAATTGTGATAAGGTAGACCCATGATCATGAAAGGTGAATTATTTGGTGGTCTATATAAGAAAACCCACCCTTACAACATTAGAATTTTGTCCAAGTGAGGGAGAGGAAAAATAAAAGTAAGGTAGAGTGAGGAAAGGAGAGGAAGAAAGGAAGAAAGAGGAAAGAGAAGTCTAGGAGACTAAGTGCTCCAGGTAAGTTTAACAATATTTCATTTTGAAGAAAACTTTTGAAACTTATAATATTTATATGAGATTTTGATCTTAGAACTTTGATGATTGGTCATTGATGTTGCTATATCATGTTACATATTGATCTTGCATGTGATGTATGTTTGAATACTTAGGTTGGTGTAGAGAGTTCTGCATGGGTATGCCTATGGTTGGCAGAATTTTAAGCTTTAGTGTTTTAATTTCTGGGAACAATCTATAAGGAATTAAAATAAATGGTTAATATAAGAATTAAAGATATATGTGTCACGGATTTTTATCTACTGGAATCATTCAATTTGGGGTCCATATGTGGAAGCTATGGTCCGATTAGTAGTCAAAGGTCAGAAAATGGTTAATCAGGGAAGAATATGTTAGGGCAGCTTCTGTATTTTAATTTCTGAGAATTATCTGTATGGAATTAAAATAAATGGTTAACATAAGAATTATAGCTATGTGTGTCATGGATTTTAAGCCACTGGAATAATTCAATTTGAAGTCCATATGAGGAAGATATGAGCTGATTAGTAGTCAAAGGTCAGAAAATGGTTCATGAGGGAAGATTATGTTAGGACAGCTTCTGTATTTTAATTTCTGGGAAATATTTGTATGGAAATAAAATACACGGTTAGCATAAGAATTGTAGCTATGTGTGTAATGGATTTTTAGCCACTGGAATCATTCAATTTGGAGTCCATATAAGGAAGATATGAACTTATTAGTAGTCAAAGGTCAGAAAATGGTTCATCAGGGAAGAATATGTTAGGACAGCTTGTGTATTTTAATTTCTGGGAATTATATCCATGGAATTAAAATAAATCATTAACATAAGAATTATATCTATGTGTGTCATGGATTTTTAGCCACTGGAATCATTCCATTTGGAGTCCATATGAGGAAGATATGAGCTTATTAGTAGTCAAAGGTCAGAAAATGGTTTATCAAGGAAGAATATGTTAGGATAGCTTGTGTATTTAACTTTTTGGGAATTCTCTGTATGGAATTAAAATAAATGGTTAACATACGAATTATAGCTATGTGCGTCATGGATATTTTTCCACTGGAATAATTCAATTTGGAGTCCATATGAGGAAGATATGAGCTGATTAGTAGTCAAAGGTCAGAAAATGGTTCATCAGGGAAGAATATGTTAGGACAGCTTCTGTATTTTAATTTCTGGGAATTAGCTGTATGGAATTAGAATAAATGGTTAACATAAGAATTATAGATATGTATTTCACGGATTTTTAGCCACTAGATTCACTCAAGGTGGAGTCCATATGAGGAAGATATGAGCTTATTAGTAGTCAAAGGTCAGAAAATGGTTCATCAGGGAAGAATATGTTAGGACAGCTTGTGTATTTTAATTTTTGGGAATTCTTTGTATGGAATTAAAATAAATGGTTAACATACAAATTATAGCTATGTGCGTCATGGATTTTTAGCCACTGGAATCATTCAATTTGGAATCCATATGAGGAAGATATGAGCTGATTAGTAGTCAAAGGTCAGAAAATGGTTCATCAGGGAAGAATATGTTAGAACAGCTTCTGTATTTTAATTTCTGGTAATTAGCTGTATGGAATTAGAATAAATGGTTAACATAAGAATTATAGATATGTGTGTCACGGATTTTTAGCCACTAGATTCACTCAAGGTGGAGTCCATATGAGGTATATATGGTCAGATTACTAGGTAGAGGTCAGAACCTATCCAAGAAGAAATAACCTATACATTTAGGGAGTAATATCACCTTGATTTCTTACTATTTCGCTACAATGTTAAACATAATAGTTTTAGATAATTGTTTTATCTTGCAATTGACACCAAGATCACCTATATCAGAGTTAAATTGAGGGAGTTATGCTCTGATTAGTAAGAGAAGGTTAGATAGGATGAAAACCTGCATCAAGAAAATAAAGAAATAAAATTAGTATTTAAAAAAGAAGATGAATATTAATAAATGACTAGTATAGCCATAGTCATTGCCATTGTATGAACTTCTTACCATCTTAAGTGTGAAATTTTGACATGGAAATATTTTATAAAGTGATATTTGAAATGATTATGTTCATGGCATGATAACCAATGATTTTTGGTAATAATTATATTTTGATGAACATACTTGTTATTGAAAGCATATTTTTGGTTATCATTATGAAAAGAAAAGAAATGAGCACGGTCACATGGAAATCCGTGTGGTGCACCAGTAGGGAACGCCCTACCAATGGTTATGATCATGATAATGAGAAAAGAAAGAGAAAGTGGGCCATGTTGGACGGAGCGAGAAAAGCCCGTACCGGAGAGTAGAGGATACTCACCCTGACCAGGGTAGCTTGAAATGAGAATAAGTTGATGGCCATCATATGATATTTTGAAAATAGTTAATCCTGTCATACATATCATTATAGTATGATTCTTATGTGCATAGATATAATGCATTCATGTGACCAAAGATATTTTCTGTAGTTTATACAGCTGAACATGACGTGATGAGTTTTATTGATAATGATTTATTGTTGAACTTACTGGGATTTAATTCTCACTATATTTCCATATCATGTTCAAAAAATTAGTTATGCAGATTTTCTATAACTCTGGCCTTTAGTGCACGTTGGATCGAGTTATTCTATGATGGGCAGATCCTAAATAAAATGTTTGTGAGCGAGTTGGCACAGATCCCGATGAAGGTGCAACCACCCGCACCTGTATCTCCGGAATTGGTCAACCAAAATATACAAGATGTAAATATCTATGCCTTTGATATGTTGCATGTACGTTTTGATTAATGACGTGTATGTGAACTCAATATTATATAATTAAAAAAAAAGGATGTTACATAGGGAGGCTGGGATTTAGGATGGAGAAGAGGGCACTGGAGAGGGAGAAATTTTGGGGATGTAAAAGTAGGGGAATGGTAAAGAGGAAGACGGGCTTCGGGTTGTAGAGGGGAGAGATTTTTGGGTTATAGGAGAATGTTGGTGTAGGGGAAATTTTCTGGGTGTGGGGAATAGGTGAAAATGCAGAACAGGGGAGGGGATTTCGGGTATGGAGATAGGTATTAGGGGTGGAGAAGTGTAACAACTTTTTTTATTATTATTATTATACAATATAGAATTCACGTACGCGTCATTAATCAAAACATAAGTACAACATATCAAAGACATAAATATCTACATCTTATTTATTCTGGTTGACCAATTATGGAGATACAGGTGCGGGTGGTTACACCTTCCCCAGAATCTGAGCCAACTAGACCATAAACATTTTATTTGTTTCTTGGATCTGCCCATCATAAAGTAACTCGATCCAACGTGCACTAAAAGTCAGAGCCATAGAAAAATCTGCATAACTAATTTTCTAAACATGATATGGAAATATAGTGATAATTAAATGCCAATAAGTTCAACAATAAATCATCATCAATATAGCTCATCACGTCATGTTCATCTGTATAAACTACAACAAATATCTTTGGTCACATGAATGTACTTTATCTATGTACATGAGAATCATACAGTAATGACATGTATGATAGGATTAACTATTTTAGAAATATCATATGATGACTATTAATTTATTCTCATATCAAGCTACGCCTGTCAGGGTGAGTATTTTCTACTCTCCAGTACGGGCTTTTATCACTCCGTCTGACATGGCACACTTTCTCTTTCTTTTCTCATTATCATAGTCATAACCGTTGGTAGGACATCCACTACTGGTGCACCACACGTATTGCCATGTGACCATGCTCATTTCTTTTCTTTTCACAATAATAGAAAAAAATATGCTTTCAATAACAAGTATGTTCATCAAAATATAATTATTACCAAAAATCATTGGTAATCATGCCATGAACATAACCATTTCAAATATCACTTTATAAAATATTTCCATGTCAAAATTTCACACTTAAACAATGGCAATGGCTATGGCATAAACTAGTCATTTATTACTTTCATTTATAAGATTCTTCTTTTTTTAAATATTAATTTTATTTCTTTAGTTTCTTGATGCAGGTTTTCATCCTATTTGACATTCTCTTACTAATTAGAGAATAACTATATCAATTTAACTTCGATGTAGTTGAGCTTGGAGTCAATTTAACGATAAACCAATTATCTAAAACTATTATGTTGAAAAGTTTAGCAAAATATTAAGAAATCAAGGTGATAATACACCCTCAAAGTACATGTTATTTCTTCTCGGGTAGGTTCTCACCTCTACCTACTAATCTGTCCATATCTACCTCATAAGAATTCCCAATTAAGTAATCCAGTGGCTAAAAAATCGTGACACATATAGCAATAATTTTTATCTTAGTCATTTATTTTAATTCCCTATAGAATGTTTCCAAACATTAAAACACAGAAGCTTTCCTAAAATATTCGTCCCTGATTAACCAATTTCTGACCAATTCATATTAATCAGAACATATCTGCCTCATAAGAACTCCAAATTGAATGATTGCAGTGGCTAAAAATCCGTGACACACAAATCAATAATTCTTATGTTAACTATTTATTTTAATTCTCTACAGAATGTTCCTAGAAATTAAAACACAGAAGCTATCCTAACATATTCTTTCCTGATTAACAATTTTCTGACCACTGCTTACTAATAGACTATATCTACCTCTTATGGACTCCAAATTGAGTGATTCCAGTGCCTAAAAATCTGTGATATATAGATCTATATTTTTCATGTTAACCATTTGTTTTAATTCCATACCAATACTTCCCAGAATTTTAAAAATAAAAGCTAAAAATTTTGCCAACCATAGCCATAACTATGCAAAACTATCTACACCAGCCTAAGTATTCAAACATACATAATATGTAACATGATATAGCAACATCCATGACCAATCATCAAAGTTCTAAGATCAAAATCTCATATAAATATTACAAGTTTCAAAGCTTTTCTTTAAAAAGAAATATTATTAAACTTACCTTGAGTACTTAGTCCTCTAGACTTCTCCTTCCACTTTCTTCCTTTCTTCCTCTCCTTTCTTCACTCTACCTTGCTTCTATTTTTCCTCTCCCAAACTTGGATGAAATTCTAAGGTTATAAGGTTGGGTTTTACTTAAATAGACTATCAAATAATTCACCTTTCATGATCATGGGTCTACCTTATCACAATTAGGATGCACTTGGTTGATTTTTTTGGAAAACAAACAACTCATGTTCTTGTCTTCCTCTTCCTTAGTCAAGATATGCATAGTAAAAGGAGATTTTTTTATTTTGAAAATCATGATAATATGTTATTAAGATAAAGGACAAGGTCCCTTTGATTTAGAGAATCATTTCCTTTTTCTTTTCTCTTAATCAAGTATGATAGTTTTGCCATTTTAGGTGGCAAATTTCCAACCCTTGAATCTTCCTTGCTTAGCTAAAATTGTTTGTGTAGGATAAGGATGTTTTGTCATAATGCTATGTATTATTACCCACTTGCTAAAATTATAAGTGTAGGATATAGATGTTTTGTCCTAATACCATGTATTGTCATACCACTTGCTAAAATTATGAATGTAGGATATCACACCACTTGCTAAATTTTTGTCTTAATGCCATGTCACTTAATCTTGATTACACCATTATTTCATCACTTTATTTTTATTTTTATTTTTATTGTTCCTCTTGGGTTTGGGCTCATTCTTGCCCATTTTCTTTACTTTGGTTAAAATTCTACCTTTCATAATGGACTTGGTCACATTTTCATGATTTTTGGGCCACCGATCCAATTTCTATATCCTAGTCCAAATCTATGTTTTATTTTTTCATTGGGCTATCCTATTGGCTTGCTAAAAATTCATGTGAAGTAGAAAAACTCTAAATGAAGTGTCCATAGGTGAAAGCCCAATTTATGGGTGGAGATACTAAACTTAGTAACTTTAACTCTTAAATTAGAAAAAATTATCCTAATCCAATCTTCTTGAAATTTTAAGACCTTTACTTACTTCACAAAAATTTATCTTCCTTACCTAAGAATTTCAACTTTCTTTAGCATGTTTATTTCTAATATTTCCTCTTAGGTTTTCTTTCTTTACCTATTCCATTAATGTTAGAACAATTATATTCATACACGTAAGGTGAAGAATTTCTAAGGATTATATTTCCTTAGATATCTAAAAATTGTCTATTAAATTTTATTTCCTTAATTAAATATTTATGTATCTTTATTAATAAAATTAAGGATGTTACATTTCTCTCTCCCTAAAAGAAATTTTGTCATCAAAATTTCAAAAATTATCTAATAAGAACAATTACGGATATTTCTTCCTCATGACTTCTTCCAGTTCTCAAGTAGCTTCTTTCGGAGTCAAACCTTCCCATAACACCTTAACCAGGGGAATGGTTTTATTTCTTAGTTGCTTCATGTCGATGTCCAATATGGATGCAGGTACTAGCTGGTATGTCATGTTCTCCATTATTTGGATTGGTTCATCCCGTATTATATGTTAAGAATCTGGAAGAAACTTCCGCAGCTGTGATACATGGAAAATATTATGCAGGTTGGACAAATTAGGTGGGAGGGCAACTTGATATACTAACGTCCCCACTTTCTTCAAAATCTTATGGGGTCCCAAAAATCGCAAACTTAACTTTCTTGTTTTGAGAGACCTACAAACTCCAGTAGTTGGGGAAAGTTTCAGAAATACATGGTCTCCTTCCTCAAACTCTAGAGGTCTATGTCTCTTGTCATAGTAACTCTTTGGCCAACTCTGAGTTGTAAGTATTTTGTCTCGTATCATCCTGATTTGTTCAGTGGTTTGTTGAACTACATCAGGACCCAACAAGTTCTTTTGTGCTACCTTAAACCAACATAGTGGAGATCGGCACTTCCTACCGTATAAAGCTTTGTAGGGGGCCATCTTAATACTGGAGTGATAACTATTATTATAAGCAAACTCTACTAAAGGTAGATACTTATCCTATCATTTACCTTGCTCTATCATAATAGGCCCTTAACATATCTTCTAGAGTTTGAATGGTTCATTTTATCTACCCGTCAGTTTCAGGATGATAGGCAGTATTAAACTGCAATTGGGTTCCAAAAGCGTCCTGCAACGCCTTCCAAAACCTCGACGTAAACCTTGGATCTCTATCAGAAATGATATTTAAGGGAATTCCATGTAGTCTAACTATTTCCTGGACGTACAACTGGGCCAATTTGTCGAGTGTAAAGTTAATCTTTATGGGTAGAAAGTGAGTAGATTTAGTTAATCTGTCAAATATTACCTAGATAGAGTCATATCCCACTAAAGTCTTAGGTAAACCCACGACAAAGTCCATCAAGATACTATCCTATTTCCATTTAGGGATCTCAAGAGGTTGTAAAAATCTTGCTGGCTTTTGATTCTCTACCTTCACTGTCTAAAAAATAAGATATTTCGCCACAAATTCAGCTATGTCGTTTTTCATCCCTAGCCACCAATACATCCTCTTTAAATCTTGGTACATTTTAGTGCATTCAGGATGGACTATGTATTTACTCTGATGTGCTTCCTGCAGGATCTTAGTCTTTAACTCTCATTCTTGAGGGACAAAAATCCTTCCTTGATACATGATTGCTCCATCTTCCATGATAGAAAAACTACCTCGATCTTTATGATCCTATAAGTATTGGTCGTGAGTTTGAGCCTCTTTGATCTAGGCTATAAGGCCACACCCTATACTTAAACCATTAATGATTAGCTTCTTTGAGGAAAAACTAGTGTCCAGCTTCAAATTCTGAAACTCCTCTAGCATCTGCATCTGATACACCATCATCTGGCCCATGTATAGAAATTTTTTTGACTCAAGGCATCAGCTACAATATTCGCCTTTCTTGGATGATACTTTAACTCAAACTTGTAGTTATTGAGAAACTCTACCCATCTTTGTTGTCTTATATTTAACTCTTTCTGATAAAAAAGGTACTTAAGACTCTTATGATCATAGTATACTTCAAATCTTGCACCATACAAATAATGTCGCTAAATCTTTAAGGCAAACATTACCACTGCCAATTTAAGATCACAGGTAGGATAATTTCCTTCATGGAGTCTTAGTTGCTTAGAAGCATAAGCAACTACCCTCTTGTCTTGTATTAGCACACATCCTAGCCCTTTCTTTGAAGCGTCACTATACACTTGAAAATGTCTTGTAGGGTCTGGAATAATTAAAATAGGAGGAGTGGTCAATTTTGTTTTAAGCTCCTAGAAACTAACTTCACATTGATTAGTCCATTTGAAAGGACTTCCCTTCCTAGTCAATTTAGTCAATGGCAAAGCTATACGGGAGAAGTTTTGTATAAACCTTCTGTAGTATCATGCCAAACCCAAGAAACTTCTGACTTATGTAACTGTCTTTGGTCTTTCCCACTGAATTATTGCTTTTGTCTTGCTAGGGTCTACGACTACCCCTTTATTGGAAATAATATGTCTGAGAAATTTTACCTCTAACAGCCAAAATCTACACTTCTCCAATTTGGCATACAACTTTTTCTCTTTTAGCACTTGCAGCACGATTCAAAGATGTTGTTCATGTTCTTTCTCACTCTTAGAATATATCAAGATGTCATCAATGAATAGTACCACAAATTGATCTAGGTAGGGTTGAAAAATGCGATTCATGTAATCCATGAAAATTGTAGGTGCATTTGTCAACCCGAAGGGCATTATGAGAAACTCATAGTGCCCATACCTAATCCTGAAGGCCACTTTTGGTACATCCTCCTCCTTGATCCTAATCTGATGGTATCCCGATCTCAAGTCAATTTTAGAAAAGATGGAGGCTCCCTTCAGTTGATCTAATAAATCATCTATTCTAGGGAGAGGATACTTATTTTTTATAGTCACCTTATTCTGCTATCTGTAATCTATGCATAGTCTCAAGCTTCCGTCTTTCTTCTTGACAAACAATACAGGAGCTCCCTAAGGTGATATACTTGGTCTAATGAATTACTTATCTAAAAATTCCTCCAACTGTTTCTTGAGTTCCTGTAGTTCCTTCGAGGCCATTCTATAAGGTGCAATAGAAATAGGCCCTATTTCAGGTAAAAGATCAATAGAAAACTCTATCTCTCTCTTGGGAGGTAAGCCTAGAATATCTTATGGAAATACTTTAGGAAACTCGTTGGCTATTGGAATTTCATCAAGCTTCGGTTCAACTTCTAGATTTGATAAGTGCAAGAGAATGTATCCAAGTACTCCATTCTTCAACTCCCTATGGACTTGATTAGCATTAAGCATGAATAACTGCATCTCCTCTTTTGAAGTTGGAGGTAGAAATTCAATGGTCTTGTTGCAACAATTCAGCAAGGTCCAATTTCTAGACATCCATTATAACCCTACAATAACATCAGTACCTTTTAAAGGTAGACAGACGAGGTCTACAGAAAAAGTTTTCTCTTGAATAGTGACCTAACAGTCTTTACATACAGAGGAAGTTAAGACTCTTTCTCCCATGGGAGTTACTACAGATAGCTCATAGGGGGTTTTAGAAATAGGATACTAAAGCTTCCTAATACATTCTTCCGATATAAATGAATGACTAGCACCAGAGTTAAACAACACCATAAGAGTAAATCCATAGATATAGCATGTACCTTGGATCATTTCGGAGGATTGAGTTGCCTCTTGGCCGTTCAGGTTGAAAACCCTTCCTTTCACTTGTGGCTTCTGTTCTGGCTGCTTACCCAAATTTTGTGGGCAGTTCCTTGCAAAATGACTCTTCTGTCCGCAATTGAAACAAACATCTGATCCTATGTAACATGGCCGATTGCCATGCATACGTCCGCACTTAGTACACTTGACTGTGGAAAAGTTTTGTTGGAAGGGTCGGGGACTTGCAGTCATTGGCCTCTTGCCAGTACCCTGTCCTTTTCCTCTAACATTTCTACCAAAGTTTTGTGGATCATTCTTCCGTTTCTAGAAATTCCATCTTTGTTTCTCATCCTCCACTACCTTCAAGCTCTTTTCCAGGAGTCTGCATTTATTTATCAGAGGTACAAACTCCCTGGTCTCCATAGCTACAACAACATTCCTTATCTCTGGGTTCAATCTTACTTCAAATTTAACATCCTTCCATGCTTCATCGGGGTTAAATCATAGGTAAGAAGAGAACTTAGACAACTCCTCGAACCTCACAATGTATTGGTCTTTGGTCATGTTGCCCTATCTGAGTTGGAGAAATTCAATCTCCTTTGCTCTCACAATACTTGGGAAGTACTTTTTTAAAAATGTGTCTTTAAACCTGCCAGGTGATCTGCCTTCCCTAGTGAGCTAAAAGTTCTTTAGGTCCACGCCACCAGTATTCTACTTCATCTTTCAGCATATATGCAGCAAAGATTACTTGCTGCTCCTCAGCACAACCGATCACTTCAAAGATTTTCTCTAGTTCCCGTATCCACCTTTTAGCTACAATTGGGTCAAAGCTGCCTTGAAAACAAGGTGGTCTAGTCCTTAGGAACTCAGATATGCCGTTATCATTCCCTGCCATCCGGTTATTAACACCATTCTCACCATTCGGGTTATTAGCATTCTGAAGGTATTGTAAAATTAGATTGGTGGTCGTGACCTGGTCTCAAATTGCCGTGGCAAGGTTGTGTAGGGTTTCCTCTGCATTGTTTTCCAAATTTCTCCTTAGTGGTGCCATTTCCTACTGTGGGAAAAACAAAGTTATGCTGCTATTGAGGTGATCAAGCCCAATAGTTAGTTTCGAAAATATTTAACAGCAGTCATAACACCACCTCGGCATATAGATAGGAAACACTAGTAATTTCTTACCTATATGAATTCACTTATCCCCTACATAGCACAACCACAAACATACTCAAGACACTATAAGATCGATTCAGATAAACATCCACCCACTGGCCATCTAGGATAGACCTACTCTGCTACCAATTATGTAACAACTTTTATTATTATTATACAATATAGAATTCACATACACGTCATTAATTAAAACGTACGTACAACATATTAAACACATAAATATCTACATCTTATTTATTCTGGTTGACCAATTCCAGAGATACAGGTACGGGTGGTTACACCTTCACCGGAATTTGAGCCAACTTGACCACAAAAATTTTATTTGTTTCTAGGATCTGCCCATCATAATCATAAAGTAACTCGATCCAACGTGCACTAAAAGCCAGAGCCATAGAAAAATTTGCATAACTAATTTTCTGAACATGACATGGAAATATAGTGAGAATTAAATCCACATAAGTTTAACAATAAATCATCAGCAATATAGCTCATCACGTCATGTTCATCTGTATAAACTACAACAAATATATTTGGTCACATGAATGTACTTTATCTATGTATATGAGAATCGTAGAGTAATGACATGTATGACAAGATTAACTATTTTCATAATATCATATAATGACTATCAATTTATTCTCATATCAAGCTACCCCAGTCAGGTTGAGTATTTTCTACTCTCCGATACAGACTTTTCTCGCTCCGTCCGACATGGTACACTTTCTCTTTCTTTTCTCATTAACATAGTAATAACCGTTGGTAGGGCGTCACCTACTAGTGCACCACATGGATTGCCATGTGACCGTACTCATTTCTTTTTTTGTTCACAATAATAGCCAAACATATGCTTTCAATAACAAGTATATTCATCAAAATATAATTATTACCAAAAATCATTGGTAATCATGCCATGAATATAATCATTTCAAATATCAATTTATAAAATATTTCGATGTTAAAATTTCACACTTAAGATGGTAAGAAGTTCATACAATGGCAATGGCTATAGCATATACTAGTCATTTATTATTTTCATTTATAAGATTCTTTTTTTTAAAATATTACTTTTATTTCTTTATTTTCTTGGTGCAGGTTTTCATCCTATCTGACCTTATCTTACTTCTTAGAGCATAACTCCCTCAATTTAACTCCAATGTAAGATAAAACAATTATCTAAAACTATTATGTTGAATAGTTTAGTGAAATATTAAGAAATCAATGTGATATTACTCCCTCAAATTATAGGTTATTTCATCTCGAGTAGGTTCTGACCTCTACCTACTAATCTATATATATCTCCCTCATAAGAATTCCAAATTAAGTGATTCCAGTGGTTAAAACTCCGTGACACATATAGCAATAATTGTTATGTAAATAATTTATTTTAAATCCCTACATAATGTTCCCAAAAATTAAAACACAGAAGCTATCCTAAAATATTCTTCCCTGATTAACCAATTTTCTGACCACTGCATACTAATCAGACCATATTTGCCTCATACTGACTCCAAATTGAGTGATTCCAGTGGCTAAAAATCTGTGACACATACGTCTATAATTTTTATGTTAAACATTTATTTTAATTCTCTATAAAATGTTCCTAAATATTAAAACACATAAGCTATCCTAACATATTCTTCCCTGATTAACCATTTTTTGACCACTGCTTACTAATTGAACCATATCTACCTCATATGGACTCCAAATTGAGTGATTCTAGTGGCTACAAATCCATGAGATATAGATCTCCATTTTGCATGTTAACCATTTGGTTTAATTCTTTACCGATTCTTTTCAAAATGTTGAAACACATAAGCTTAAAATTTTGCCACCCATAGCCATATCTATGCAGAACTATCTCCACCAGCCTAAGTATTCAAACATACATAATATGTAACATGATATAGCAACATCCATGACCAATCATCAAAGTTCTAAGATTTCATCACTTTCTTTTTATTTTTATTTTTCCTCTTGGTTTTGGGCTTATTCTTGCCCATTTTCTTTACTTTGGTTAAAATTCTACCTTTCGTAATGGGCTTGGTCACATTTTCATAATTTTTAGGCTACCGGTCCAATTTCTATATCCTAGTCCATGTCTATATTTTATTTTTTCATTGCGTTATCCTATTCGCTTGCTAAAAATTCATGTGAAGTAGAAAAACTTTATATGAAGTGTCCATAGGTGAAAGCCCAATTAACAGGTGGAGATACTAAACTTAGTAACTTTAACTCATAAATTAGGAAAAATTACCCTAATCTAATGTTCTTGAAATTTTAAGACCTTTACTTACTTCACAAAAATTTATCTTCCTTACCTAAGAATTTCACCTTTCTTTAGCTTGTTTACTTCTAATATTTCCTCTTAGGTTTTCTTTCTTTACCTATTCCATTAATGTTAGAACATTTCTATGCATAAACGTAAGGTGAAGAATTTCTAAGGATTATATTTCCTTAGATATCTAAAAAATTTCTATTAAATTTTATTTCCTTAATTAAATATTTATGTATCCTTATTAATAAAAGAAACGAAATTAAGCATGTTACAAGAAGGAGATGGGAGGTCACGGGAAGGAGGGAGAAGAGAGAACGACTATGCAAGGAAAAAGACACAAGCAAAAAGAGACAAGAAGCAGGGAATGAACATGGCGATAAAAGGTTGAAAAGTCAGAAGAAAAACTTACCTGGGCCCGAAGCACGACCGTGCTTTGGGCAGGATCCACAAATCTTCCTAGAGAATTGTCTGTGTTAGATGGCAAGGGGTGCAAGTTTTTGATGGAACATGAAGCACGGCTGTGGTGGGAGACACGGGTTAGCCGTGCTTCGCGTTGGAATCCCAAAACTTTTGAATTTTTGCCCTTGTTTGCTAGCATGGGATAGGAGTGTTTGCTTCTGAAGTGAGGCATGATGGTGTCTTATGACATGGCTTGCCTGTGCTTACGTTGGAAGAGCCAAAATCTCCAAATTATTGGCCTGTGCTTGAAACACGGGCGTGCCCTGTGGCACTGGCTACCCGTGCTTGGTACTAGAACTCACTTTTCTTCAAAAATTGTTGTTGTTTTTTATCCTTTTTAATTTCCCTTTATTTTCATCCTTTAATTCAACCTTGAGCACATGGGAATTTACCTATAAAACATGTGGAAACACTCATTAAACCTATAACCTAAGAAATCAACTAAAATTAAAGATAAAAACAAAACCAAAAGCAATGGAACTAAACAAAAAGAAACTAAAAAATTAAAATATGGGTTGGCTCCCACAAAGCATTTGTTTAAAGTTATTAGCTTGACTCCTTTTCATTCTTTCCACTCAAGGAGGCTTAAAGAGAGTTTGAATAACTCTCTTTGCTATTTGTTACCTCTTAGTATGATGCTTGAGGCTTTGTCCAATGATGCTTGAGGCTTTGTCCAATGGCCTTCAAAGTTCCTTTTAGCTCATTCCTTTCTTCTTTAGCTCCATTGAGGTTAAGAGGACGTGGCTTACGTTCTACCTTTGTATCTTTCACTTCCTCCTTAATTGCCCGCTTTTCTTCCCCCTGTTTGACATAAACACAAGAACTTTCCACAGAGCATAACTTAAGTGGGTCAGAAGGAGGAAAGTTCATAATATATTCTTCCTTATTTGATTTAGGTAAACCAATCATACAACAAGATTCATTTAGAGATGGAGAGTTCATAGTATCATTCAAATTAAATGCTACTTTTTCATCCTCATTCAAAGAAAGTTTTCCATCTTTTACATTTATATTGCCACCAACCGTAGTTAGGAAAGGCCTTCCAAGAATGATGGGAATTTTGTCATCTTCCTCTATCTCTAAATAACAAAATCAACTGGTATGAAAAATTTACATACCTTTAGAGGAACATCCTCTAATATACCTACTGGATGCCTGATGGATTGGTCAGCCAAATGAAGAGAAAGAGTGGTAGGCTTCAAGTCACCTATCTGAAGCTTCTTGCAAACTAAAAGAGGCATGAGACTCACATTTGCTCCAAGATCACATAAAACTCTGTCAATCTTCATGTCTCCTATGGAACAAGGAATTGAGAAGCTTTTAAGATACTTAAGTTTTTGTGGCAGCTTATTCTAGATTAATGCACTTGATCCCTCTGTTAATGCCACAACATCATGCTCTCCAGTTTTCCTTTTATTTGAAAGGATTGTTTTCAAAAACTTCACATAGGAAGGCATTTGGGAGATGGCTTCTAGGAATGAAATATTAATGTGCCACTTTTTCAAAATATCTAGAAACCTCCTAAACTGCTTCTCTAACTTAGCCTTAACCAATCTTTGAGGAAAAGGGATTACTGGCTTATAAGGTGCAGGAGCCACATATTTGGGCTCTTCTTCCTTCTTTTCGTCTTGTTCTGGTTCCTCTTCTCTTCTCTTCTCATATGCAGCCTGAGGTTCATCTTCTTTTATCTCCCCACTCCTCTCAGATTCAACCAACTATTTATCACTTCTCAAGTTAATGGCATTACAGTGCTCTCTAGGGTTCTTAGTTTGGCCTAAAAATTTGCCAAAGTTCCTGTTTGATAGGCTTGCTTGCTGTGCTATCTGAGTTTCCAGAATCTTACTATGGGTAGCAAGCGAGTCAAACCTTAGAGTCGAAATCTTTTATAGCCTTATTCATTGAGTGGTGCCGGGCTCTAAACTCATCATTATGTTTTGTCTGTGTGGTTATGAAGTTCTCCATCAGAGCCTTCAGATTTGACTTTGGCTGAGGAGGAGTATTAAATGGCCTCTGATTTTGAAATCTATGAGGTTGTCTAAAATTATTTTGAGGTTGATTCACATTAGGCTTGTATAAGAGATTCGGGTGGTTCCTCCAACCTGAGCTATAAGTGTTGCTGTAAGGATTGTTTTTCTAATTATTCACAAAACTTACCTACTCACAATCCTGAGGTGCAGAGTTTCCAAGCTGGTATTCATTGGCCACATGACCAACACCTCGACAAATCTCACATGATGAAGATGAAGAAGGGGAACCAACAACATAGATGCTTAACTTATCTAATTTCTGAAATAGAGCATCAACTATAGAGGTTAGATGATTAAATACATCTACTTCATACATACTTGATGGTTTTCTTAGCTGCCTCTCACTAGACCAGGAGTAGTGATTTTGAGCCATATCATCAATTAACTCACAGGCCTCAACTACTGTTTTGTTCATCAAAGCTCCTCCTGCTGCAGTATCCACAGACACACGGATGTTGTATGCTAGTCCACTGTAGAATGTATGGACTATGAACTAATTCTCTAACCCATGGTGTGGCCATATTCTGAGGAGCTCTTCAAATCTCTCCTAAGCTTCATATAGTGACTCAGTGACATGCTATAATTTTGGCATGTATTTAGCATATTTTATGTTACTTTTTAATTTATTTAAATAGTGAATAAATAAGATTTAATTAATTTTTTTGTTTTATGTTTTAGGAATAATAAAGAAGAAAAGAAGAGAAAAATAGAGAGAAAATCATGAAAAATGCTGATTTCTGACCTTTCATCACTAATGGAGGCATATCTCGCTCATTTTAGTTCCGATCGAGGTGATTCCACCCGAAGTTCCTATGATGAATTTTAGCATATTCTAGCATGTATTTAGCATATTTAGCATATTATATGATGAATGATCAACTAAATTAAATATAATCGATTTGCTTATATTTATTTAGCTCTATCAGTTTCTCTCGTTCTTAATGCAATTGATAAGTTAGACTTTGCCGGTGTGTTAAAGGATTTTTTATCAATTAGAGTTTAATTGGTACGATTGTTATCAATTCACTAGGCTTAAGGAGGAACTGGGATAGAGTCCCAATGATAGATATTTGGTTTAAGATTGATAATTTTGTCAATGATTGATGCAATCCCTTGATGGTGAATATCGACCAAAACCAACGCTTTTCTCATTAATTACTCTTTTCACTATTTTCATTATTGTTTAATTTACTTTATTCACAATTATCAAACCCCCCTTTCTTAATCACATAAGGTAATTCCAGTCTCTGTGGGATCGACCCTTACTCCCACTACTACAGGTTAGTTTTGAGGTAAGGTATTAATTTGGGTGTACCTACGACAGTGCGCACCAAATTTTGGCGCCGTTGCCGGGGACTGCGTCATTACTTTTTGTGATTTTTTTTATGCCTGTAACTCGTTCTTCTAATTCTCAAGATTTACAGTTCAATCCAGATATTGGAAAATCTGTATACAGGCACAGAAGAGAAATTCAAGAAAACATTGATCAGGATAGGGAGGAAGTGATCATGGCCAGACAACCCACTCTAAAGGGGCTTGCAGCTCCTTATTTGCATCAGCAACCCTTATGCATTACTTTTCCTAATCTTGATGACAATGTTAATTTTAAGTTGAAATCTGGATTAATTCATCTCTTACCAAGTTTTCATGGTCTTGCAGGTGAAGACCCACATAAACATCTGAAGGAGTTCCATGTGGTATGTACCAGTATGAAGCCCCCTGGAGTAATTGAGGAACAAATAAAACTCAGGGCTTTTCCTTTTTCCTTAAAAGATTCAGCCAAAGATTGTTTGTATTATTTGCCCTCTGGTACTATCGCTACCTGGAATGAGATGAAGAGAATGTTTTTAGAACATTATTTTCCTACATCTAGAGCTGCTACTATTAGGAAAGAAATATGCAACATTAGGCAATTGCATGGTGAAACGCTTTATGAATATTGGGAAAGGTTTAAGAAACTTTGTGCAAGCTGCCCACATCATCAAATTAGTGAGCAGCTACTAATCCAATATTTTTATGAAGGTCTTTTGGAGGGAGATAGGAGCATGATAGATGCAGCTAGTGGAGGAGCACTAGTAGATAAAAATCCTGAGGCAGCCAGAATCCTGATATCAAATATGGCTGCCAATTCACAACAATTTGGCGTTAGGCATGATCCTCCTATTAGGTATGCCCAAGAGGTAAGTACTACTTCTCTTCAGAATCAAATATCTGAACTTACTTCTCTTGTGCACCAAATGGCTACAAGTACGCTACAGCAAGTTAAAGTATGTGGAATATGCTCAGCCACAGGGCACCCAACTGACATGTGTCCTAAACTTCAAGAGGAATCCATAGAACAAGCGAATGATGTAGGAGGTTTTCCTGGCCAACCAAAAAGGTGTGATCAATATGCTAATACATACAATCCTGGATGGAAGGATCATCCCAATTTCAGATATGGGAATGCACAAAATAGGCTTGCAGGAAAAAATTTACAACAAAATCAGCAAGCCTATTATCCTAGACAGAATGCACCCCAGGATCAACAGGTAAGTAATCCATTGGAAGACATTATGAAAAATCTTTTACATAACTCTCATCAATTTCAGCAAGAGACAAGAGCTAGCATTCAGAACCTGACAACTCAAGTAAGTCAGTTAGCAACCACAATAAGTCGATTAGATGCTCAAAACTTAGGTAAGTTACCTTCACAAACTATGGTAAACCCAAGGGAAAATGTGACTGCAATCATGCTACAAGGTGATAAAGAAATTGAGACCCCAATGCAAGAGTTACATGCACCAACTGAGCAAGAGGAAGACAAGAATGATGCAACCATGGTAGCTTTGAAGGAAAATAGGATGAATAAGAGAACTTCTGAACTATATGATACCTTTAGAAAGTGCGAGGTAAATCTTCCTCTTTTGGATGCAATCAATCAGGAACCTCACCATGCCAATTTTTTAAGGGAATTACACACCCAACAGAGGAAGCAGAAGTTGAAAGGAGCTGAGAAAGTAAAAGTAGGTGAGCATGTTTATGCAATTATTCTGAGAAAATTCCCTACAAAATGCAAGGACCGAGGTATGTTTTCTATTCCCTGCTCTATAGGCAACAATACATTTGATAAGGCCATGCTAGATTTAGGAGCATCTATTAATGTCATGCCATACTCTATCTATGCATCTTTAGCACTAGGACCTCTAAAAGAAACTAGTGTTATAATATAATTGGCTGACAAATCTAACACCCTCCCTGAGGGTGTAGTTGAGGATGTTTTAGTACAAGTTGGTGATATGATTTTTCCTGCTTATTTTTATGTACTTAACATGGAGAGTGGTGATCAAACAACTCTAATTTTGTTAGGGAGACCATTCTTAAAAACATCCAAGGCCATAATAGATGTTCATAGTGGCACACTGACAATGGAGTTTGAAGGAAAAATTATGAAATTCAGTAATTGCAGTGCCATGAAAGATCTCACTGCCTATGCTATTAATATGGTAAATTCTATAGCACAGGATGTTAAGCCTTTAGAGACAAAGGTTGAGAAATCAGCCTTGAGTGTTCAATTGCAGGAGAATAATGTAGAAGCTCCAAAAGTGCAACAAACAGGTAAGGATCCTTTTACCTCAGCACCAAATTCTAATGCAAAGGCACCTTCTATTTTGCAGGATCCTGGGTCTAATTTGTCACCTCTTCCCAATCACTTGAAATACTTGGAAGTAGGAGATGCATCACCTATTTTAGTTGTCAAGAATTTGGGTGTTAAAAAAGAAGATGAATTGATGCATATTCTTCAAGAAAAAAGAAATGCCATTACAAAAACAATTGCAAACCTTAAAGGCATAGACCCGACTATAGAGTTGCATTAAGTTCTAGAAATGAAAAGGGTTAAACCCTTTAAAGGTAAGAAATCTCTCCCTTGGTTAGGACCACTTGTTATTACTAATGTGGCTTCTGGTTATGCAGTTGAATTTCAAGGATTGAATCAGTCCCAAAAATTTAAAGTGAACATCAAAGAGCCTCCATGAACAAAGATAGGGAGCTAAGTCGAGCCAACGACGTAAAACAAAGGCGTTGGTTGGGAGGCAACCCAACAACCATTCTTCTTCTTCTTAATTTTTCTATTCATAGTTTAATTTTTCTTTATTTAAAAAAAAAATTTTTGCAGACCTGCGAATGCACATGCGTCGTGGCGTCCAAACCGAGCGCCGCGACGCTACAAACCCAGAATGCGTGAGCGCCGCGGTGCTCCGCATTGCAGCAGAGAGCGCCGCGGCGATCTCTGTAAGAGGATCGCGAGCTCTTCGTCCTCCCCCTCCATTTTTGCCTCCTTTTCACCTCCAAATCCACTTTCTTGCCTTAAATCATCCATACCCACCTCCCATTATGTTATCTTGCTTACATTACAAGATTTTTCATCTTCTTTTGTAGGATTAAATAATTCTTTCAGCTTTTGGCTTGGATTCAATGGCAATTTTTTAGGGTTCTCAAGCAATTTTGATCTCACACTTTCCAGCCACAAATCACGCTGAATTGGGTACGATTTACTTTGTTTATCCTGTTGAAGTTGATATCCATACTTCATTGCTACTGGTTTTCACTGCATTTGGACTTCAAGCTACGAATCTACCATCCATTCTCTCAATTTTTAAAGAGCACACACTAGGTGTTTGATAAAATTCCCCAGTGAATTTTCCAAGTGCAATGGTCCCAAAAACTTCCAAATTAGGCTTCTCAAAAAGGAAGAACAGAGCTGAGGACCCTCCACCATTTGACACTGTGGCATTTGTGACTGAAGAGGTTTATCAACACCACATCAAAGTGGTGGTGCATAAGCCTATCATTCCAGAACGTGGATTTATTATCACCGACGGGCTACCTCACAGAGACAATATCCTCCATAGGCATTAGGAGATTTTTTGTAGGAACCTAGAACCAGGAGTTATTCCCGTTGTACAGGAGTTCTACTCCAATGCTACAGTTCACAAACGTCATAAAGCACAGGTTAGAGGCAATATGGTGCCATTCACTCCGCATGCCATTAATGAATTCTATTCACTGCCTGATATTGAGGATGATGAATATACGACGCTTCTTCAATCATACATTGACTTTGAAGACGTCATATGCACTCTATGCTACAGGGGGGCCTCCTGGAAATTGGATAGCAATGGCCATCTGGTATACTTTGCTAGGGCTGATATGAATAAAGTGGCTAAAGCATGACACTATTTTGTGTCAGCAAGATTCATGCCCAGCTTCAACATGAGTCAAGTCAGGAGGGATAGGGCCATTTTGCTTTATGCAATACTAAAAGGCATTTCTATTGATGTAGGCAAGATTATTCATAGGCAGATGCTCAGCTGTATTAGTGCTAGAGGCGGATCCTTTTTTGCCTTTAGTTTAATTACTAGTCTATGTCAGAAGGCGGGAGTAAGCTGGGACTCCATTGAGGCTCTCATTCACCAAATGAGACCTATTTCCTATGCAGACATACAAAAATACAAAGGCCATGAAGAAGCAACAGAGGAGGAGCTAGGGATTCAGCCAGTACCTACAGAGGAACCGGGCAGCAGCTCAACTCCACCACCATCCCAGCAAACCATTGAAGATTTATGGGAGTGCACAGAGTGTCTGAGCCATCAAATGAACGATCTGACCCTCTACCAGTACTCTATTGCACAACATCATCATGCATGTTTTAGCCAGTTAGCTCATGCCCTGAACCTCCCAATTGCTTTCCCGGCACCTCCTGAACCACCCTTTAGGCCTGCACCTGAGCATGATGAGATGGATGGTGATCACTAATCAGGGAAGTTTCACTGAACCTCTCCTTATGTTATTACTTGTCCCTATTATATTCTCTTTTATATTCTTACATTGGGGACAATGTATATTTTTAAGTGTGGGGGGGGGGTCACTTTATGATTCAGCTGGATGACTGTATAATAAATCATACACTTGTGCACTTTCCTACTTTGATGTATAACTATAATTTTATGATATATGCACTTTTAATCCTGTCATGAGTTGAGCATGTGAACAAAATTTCAATTTATGAGTGTGTTAGTGAAACCAATAGCCAATGATATAACTGTTTAAATTGCTTATAGCTCTTGGGAGATGTAGGAAAGTCATAATTATGTGTAATTTTAATTTCTTTTCAATTTATGATTACCTATTTTCTAAAAATCCTGAAATTCTTTTGCACAGTAATTTTGGATATTTAATTTCTCTTTTACTTAGAAAAAGATTATATAACTCAAAAATATTTTATGATCTCATTTAAATTTCTAGAACTTATTTAAATGCTACTTGAGGCAAAATTCTAGGCTAATACTAACAATTAGGAGATGATTTAGGCATTTTTTTATGAGATTGAGCCTTTCAAGCTTAACCCAAACAAGTAAATATCTTTAGAACCTCTATTTTGAGCTTAATTAGCATGTTATTCTATACCCACAAAACAGCCAAGACCAAATTTTGTGATTAATACCTTTATTTTTAGTACCTGATTCACTCACTCTATGATTAATTTCTGAAATCTTGTTTTATAGATCTACATTAATGAAAGGGTGGAAGGGTGGAGCAAGGAAATTCAAAAAAAAATTCTCAAAAGACTAATGAAAGTCTATCCAGTGATTGAAAAAGAAGAAATAGAGAATCAAAGAAAAGTAGAATGCAGAAAAGCAAGGAAATAAGTGTGGGGGAAAAAATTCCCCAATCTTGAGAATTAGCTCAAATAGATCAAAGTTAATCATGTGATGTTGGGAGATTGAGCTTCAAAATATATCTTATATCTCACCGCATAGCCTAGCCACATTACAAGCTGAGTTTAGTCCTTTTGATCTTAAGAAGTAGTTTTAGGCTACATTAGTGGAGAGTAGCATGAATAATAAGTCTATGGAAATTTTAAATAAAGAGCCATGCTATAATTCTTGAGATGTATAAACTCATTTTGGTAAAAGAAAATTAAATTATTCAAAGACACACACACACTATGGATTTTAGGGAATAAAATTATAAATTGTATTTGAATTAAATTTTGCACATGGGCATGAAAATTTTTTGAAATTTCTTCAAGAGAATACAATTTTCACTATGAGGCAGCATATTGGTAAGCCATTCACTCATTTCATATATTGAATTCTGTTTACATGAATTAATTTGCTTGAGGATAAGCAAAAGAGTAAGTGTGGGGGTATTTGACATGCTATAATTTTAGCATATATTTAGCATATTTTATGTTACTTTTTATTTTATTTAAATATTGAATAAATAGGATTTAATTAATTTTTGTGTTTTATGTTTTAGGAATAATAAAGAAGAAAAGAAGAGAAAAATAGAGAGAAAATAATGAAAAATGATGATTTCTGACCTTTCATCACTAATGGCAGCATATCTCACTCATTTCAGGTCCGATCGAGGTGATTCCAATGGGTATGGAAAGAAGAAACATAGAGCTACAACTTTCATGTTTGGCAATTTGGCAAAATCTAGAAGATTCTATGCGCCACGGCGCTCACAAGAGAGTACCGTGGTGCCACGTTAAGACAAATCCGAAGCGCCGCGGCGCAGAGCTAACCAGGAGGGAGCGCCACGGCGCTCAACCCAGCGCACCGTGATGCCTGAGCATCTTTGACACAGCGTGCCGCAGCACCTCGTGGCATGTTTTCCGTAGCGCCGCGGTGTTCGACGCCGTGGAGACTTGCTGATTTCGCGATTTTAGGTCTTTTTCATTCAAATTGAAGGCCGATGGACGGGGATTTTAACCTAAATACATTCCTACTTCGATTAAGAGTGGGGAATCTATAAAAAGAGAGGCAAACAAGTAGAGAAGCATTCAATTCTTCATCCAAGTTCTTCAATTCTTTTTTACATTTTCTTATGGCCCTGCGTGGCTAGTTCTTTTTAGTTGGTTGAGGTAGATTGAAACCTCAAGGGACCCTTATGTATTGTGAGATTTGGAATTGTTTTCAATAGTTCAATCTTAACTAGGTATTGTTTATTCATCTTCTTTTCTTTTCTAAATGATTTTTCATGTGATTGCTAGGAGGCCTACTAGTATATTGTATGTCTAAGTCTACTGCTGAATTAGGTTTTGAACAAAGTTTTTATTACTTGATTCATGAAGCAAATAGGATTAAGGATTTTGGATTATAAATCATTAACCCTATGATGAATGATCAACTAAATTAAATATAATCGATTTGCTTATATTTATTTAGCTCTATCAGTTTCTCTCGTTCTTAATGCAATTGATAAGTTAGACTTTGCCGGTGTGTTAAAGGATTTTTTATCAATTAGAGTTTAATTGGTACGATTGTTATCAATTCACTAGGCTTAAGGAGGAACTGGGATAGAGTCCCAATGATAGATATTTGGTTTAAGATTGATAATTTTGTCAATGATCGATGCAATCCCTTGATGGTGAATATCGACTGAAACCAACGCTTTTCTCATTAATTACTCTTTTCACTATTTTCATTATTGTTTAATTTACTTTATTCACAATTATCAAACCCCCCTTTCGTAATCACGTAAGGTAATTCCAGTCTCTGTGGGATCGACCCTTACTCCCACTACTACAGGTTAGTTTTGAGGTAAGGTATTAATTTGGGTGTACCTGCGATAGTGCGCACCCCTCACCATCTTTTTGAGCAAAGGCAGTGATTTGATTCCTAAGTTAAGCTGTCTTACTTGTTAGGAATTATTTCGCCAAGAAAGCTTGAGAAAGCTTCTGCCATGTAGTTACTGAACCCGATGGAAGGGAATGCAACCATGCACAAGCCTTGTCCCTCAAAGAGAATGCGAACAGTCTCAATCTAATGGCATTAGAGGATACTCCATTCATCTTCAATGTGTCATAGTATTCCAAAAAGATTGATAAATGGAGATTAGAGTCTTCAGTAGGCGACCCTCCAAATTGATTCTGCTAAACTATCTGTAGAAGAGAAGGTTTCAATTCAAAGTTGTTAGCCTCAACAACTAGTCTAAAAATACTGGGATTCAGGCCATGAGCATTTGGGGCGGTGAAATCCTTATGAGAATGGTTATCTCTCTCTGCCATGGTAGATGCAGAATGTTCTTGCTATTGTCTTCTTCTTCTCCTTCGTAGTGTATGTTCAATCTCTGGATCAAATTCAGCAACAAACTCACGTGCTCTTCGTATAAAAGAGAAACACACCTATAAAGGAAGAAAAGAGGCAAAACTAAGCAAGATAAATATGCAAGAAAATTAAAAGGAAGTGATCTAGTCTAGCTATTTCACAATATATCTAATATTGACGATTATTCCCCAACAACGGAGCCAAAAACTTGTTATTTATGTTTTCTAAATAACCACAAGCGCACGACATAGCTATAGCTAGTCTGGTGAGTACGATTCGTATCCCACAAAGAAAAATTATCAACTAATAGAATTATATGAAATATTTTATCTAAATCAATGTAATGCGATAAAGTTTGTCACAATTAAATAAATAAGTAATTCGATTAATAAAATCCTAGGGTTAGGGTTTACCACACTTATGATATTCAACATTCAACATGTACCACTAATTGCAATTATCTAGGTAATTAGGGATGGTTTAGCCTTAAATAACTAGTAACCTCTTTCAAGCATTATTAATCGTACCTAGGTTAATCCAATTGCCTACTTTCGTGGTTCTGAGTTCAACCTAGGTCCATTAAGTTTAGTATCATCATACCATAAGGGGGTTTACCAAAACCCTAGATCAAATCTACACAAGCATAATACAAATAGAAAACATAATCAAATTTATTAAAGTAATCATCAATGTTCAATATAAACAAAAATAAAGGAGTAGAAGTAGAGATAAGTGTAGAATAGAAAGATATAACCTAGTCTGTAGAATGTAATAAAGATACAATGCTGAATCAATCTCAAATCTAACCTAAGAACATGAAAGTAAACTTTAATTCTACTTTAAACCTAATCTAATAGTGTTTCCTAAGCCTAAAACTAAGTAAAAGTGAGTATGAATGAGTCTGGATCCTCTTGGCTGTGCTTCCCCATGTATTTATAACAACTTGGCTGATCAAAACCCTTAAAATCACATGGTGTATGGACACGAAACACGACCATACTTCATGACATGGCCTGGCCGTGCTTCGGGCTGGATTTTGGGAATTTTCTCCTTCTTCTACATAGAGCACAGCCTGCCTATGCTTAAAGCTGCCAGGCTTAGAATTTGGCAATTTCTTCAGGGTTGCCCCTTGCTTCCTTCTCAACATGTTCTAAGTCCATATGGCTCTTATCATGAGTGTTTTTCTTGCTTCTTGGCCTCTTTTGCTCACCTACAAGCGTAAAACAAACCAAAGTAGTATCCAGAGTAAAACATAACCAAAAGCCGGGGAATAATCACAAGTTTACTTTAGATTAGGGGATAAAATATAGCCATTAAGTACTCAAATTTCCCTTTTATCACGTACTTTGACAAATTTAGGAGAATTTAGAATGTTACAGAGCTTATAATTCATAACTATAGAGCAGCAGGATGAATCCTAACCTTTGCTCACTAAATTAGGTATATCTCTCTCATATTAGCTCTAATTAAGGTGATTCCAGCGACTATGGAAAGCTAAGAGACAGGGATACAAAATCATGTTGACCACTTTTTTGGATACTAAAGAAATATTAACACTATGGTGTTTGCGGTCCTACAGCTGCTATAGAAAGTAAAAAAACATGACTTTTGGTTATTTTGATCCCAATTGAAGCCCAAAAGCCCGAGAACTGACCTAGAAGCAATCCTACATCATTTATGACACTTCCAAATTATAAATAAGAGGGAAAACTATAATGGAAATATTAAAGAATCATCTAATAATCCAAGGCATCAAATTCTTAATCATCTTCTTCTCTAGGTTTTCTTATGGCCCTACGTGGCTAGTTTCCTTTTGGTTGGTTGACGACAATTGAAAGCTCAAGGTTCTTTTTTGCATTATGAGATGTTGGTTTGAGTTTATCATGTCAATTTTAATTGAGTATTGATTGTTCATCCATTCTTATTCTCATGATTGTTTCAATGGATATCTAGGGTGCACACTTGTGATTTCATTGTTTCAATCTATTGTTGAATCATATTTTGAACAAAGTTTTCATTATTATGATTTAAGAGAAAAATAGGATTAATAATTTTATATTATAAATTATTAAACCTATGGTGAATGATCAACTAAATTAAATATAGCCGATGTGTCTATATTTGTTTAGTTCTATCAATTTCTCTAATTCTTCATGCTATTAGTAAGTTATAATTTACTGATGTGCTAAAGGATCACTTGTTAATTAAGGTTAATTGAGGCAATTGTCATCAATTACTAAACTTAAGGGGGAATAGGGATAGAATCCTAATTATTTATACTTAATTAAAATTTGATTATGTTGTCAATGATTAATGCAATTCCTTGATGGTGGATATCAACCGAAATCAACGCTTTTATTATTAATCACTCTATTTTATTTGAAATTATTCTCTTTTACTTTATTATTTTACTTTCATTATTCAAACCCTCTTTCTTATTCACAAAAGGTAATACCAGTATTTTTCCTTACTCTCACAACTATAGGTTAGTTTTGAGGTAAGGTATTTATTATATTTGGTGTACCCTCGACAGTACCTACTAAATTTTTGTGTTGTTTCCAGGGACTATGTCTATTTACCTATTTTGTTTTTTTCTTCTTTTTTCATAATTGTGAATATGGCAGCCAATTTTGAACAATTTGGCACTAAGATAGACTTTCCATTAAGACATGCTGGTGAGGTATAGCGTTCTTCCCTTGAATAGCAACTTACAAATTTAACTTCTCTTTTTCATCTAAATGTAGAAAATATGCAAAGAGAGAAGTGCTATAGAAATCATTCAGCCATGGAGAATCCTTATAATGGATACCCAACTTTCCATGAATAATCATTTAAGCAAGTAAATATGGTTAGTGGTTTCTTAGACCAGCAAAAGGGAGGTATGATTCCTATTCAAACATGTATAATCTTAGATGGAGGGATCAATCATGCCTTAATTATGAAATTTCACAAGCATATCAAGTTCAAAACTACCATTATTACCAGTAACATCAGCAATTGTACCTCCTGAACCAACAATCAGTGCAAGATCCTAATTCAGGTATGTCATTAAAGGATTTGGATAAAATTAAGACTGATATTGTGCTAATTCAACATGAGAGGCAACAATTCTAACAAAAGGTAGGAGCCAGCATTCAAATCTTAACAAATCAAATGGGTCGATTAGCAACAACAGTTAGTCGGCTAGAAGCTTAGAATTTAGAAATTCAAAGTTTAAACCCAGCATTATTAATGAAACAAGAGAAAAATTATGTACTTAATGAAAAATATGACTTCGAAATTGACACTAGTATGCCTACTAAGGAAGAGGTTGTGGAATCTACTCTGAATGCCAAATTTCAAGAGAAAATTACAGCAGTAAAGGAAGCACAAAAAATTCAACAAACTGGTAAGGATCTTTCTATTTTGTTACTAATTTCTAATAAGATACTTGTACTTTCTATTTTGTAGTATCCTTGCATAGGCTTAAAGAGCTTCCCTAGCCACTTAAAGGGCATATAAAGTGGAGAATCACCTTTAGTGATAACCTCAAATAAATATGCCCTACTCAAAGATAGAGAAAATATACCCCTTGTTTGGCAAAAACTCAAACAGATGAAATTAAATTGGATGCCAAAAGCTACTCAAGACATTGGTTATTCCCAGGTAAGTTGACTTTTCATTTAATTAAACCCTTGATTAATGCTGACTTCTCCCCTCATGATGCAGCTGAACTTCAAAATTCTACAAATTCAAAGGCAAGCCAATTCATAGTGGACATCAACGATCCCCCATGAATGACATAGGGATATTTGAGTCAAGCCAACAACATTAAACAAAGGCGTTTATTAGGAGGCAACCCAACATAGTCATTGTAAAAAAAAGAGAAGGTTAAAATTAGAACAATTCAGGGTCCAGTATGTAACACTCTCATCCTAACGCAAATAAATTCAGGGAAGTTCACTTAACTTAAATCTCTTCATATTTCCCTCTTCTTTTTCATCTCTATTTTACATTGAGAACAATGTAAAGTTTGAGTGTTGGGGTATAAGTATATTGGCCTGAATAATTGTGACCTTATTTCGAGCATCAATTTTCTAATTTTCACTGTCAATGCACATTTATTGCATTTAGCAAGTTGAGTGATAGTGTGAGTTCTTCCATTTATGTTTTTTTTGTTAGGTACAACTAATAGCTGATGATTTGACTATACAAAAGTTTTTTAGCTCTTGAAAAATGTAGAAAATTCATGGTTGTGAAATTTTAGTCCTTTTGATATTTATTTTTGACTTTAGAATCCTGAAACATTTTTGCACAATAACTTTGGGAATTTAATTTTTCTTTTACTTAGAGAAGGTTTATATAACTGAAAAATATTTTATGATCTCAATAAGATTCTAGAACTTATTCAAATGCTACTTGAGGCGAAATCTCAGGCTGATACTATTATTTTGGAGATGATTTGGGCATTACTTGATAGATTGAGCCTTTCAAGCTTAACCTAAGCAATACGGTACCCTTAGTTTCTCTATTTTGAGCTTAATTAACTTTTTATTATATATCAAAAAATGAGCCAAAAGCCAAATTTTGTGATAAATATCCTTATTTTTTTATCTTATTCACTTAGTCCATGATTATTTTTTTGAATATTAATTTTTTAGAACTTTATTAACAAACGGGTGGAAAGGTGGACAAAAGGAAAGAAAAGAAAAAAAAAATTGAAAGAAAGGAGGAAGCATATGCTGTAGTTGAAAGAAAAGAAATAGGAACTGAGGAAAATAATGAATTAAATTAAGTTGAAACAAGAAAATGAGTATGGGGAAAAATTCCCCAACCTTGAAAAAAGCTCAAGAGATCAGAATTAATCATATAGTGCTGGGTGACAGAGTCTAAATTTAGAGTTCTGCACCTAAAATTTTGGAAAATATTAGCTCATCTGGGTAAAAGAAAATTTGTTGACTCGAAAACACACACACATTTGGGATTTAGGAGAATAAAATAATGGATTGCACTTGAGTTAATCTTATGCATGGTTATGACCCTTCAAAATTTTTCTTGAGCATATTTTCATGTTATGTGGAACAAGCATGGTAAGTCTAACACTTGCTACATATATTGATTTTTGTTTTCGTCATTATGGATTATTTTGCTTGAGGACAAGCAAAAGGTTGAGTGTGGGGGAATTTGATGTGTTTATAATTAAGCATGATTTTAATACCTTTAAGCTTACTTTTTGTTTGATTTAAGTAAAATATGATTAGGAATTAGCTTAGTTTTATGTTTTGTGTTATAGGAACAAAGCAAGAAGAAAAGAGGAGAAAAATATAAGAAATTCATGGAAAAATGTTGAATTGGAGCTATTCTAGACCTTTTGGCACTAATTAGACCCTATATCCCAATATGAACTCCAGTCAAAGTGATTCAAGTGGCTAGAAAAATATAATACAATAATCTAAAACTTTTATGTTGAGCAATTTGTCAAATTCGGGAGATTTTAGAGCATTACAGAGCTTGCAAGTCAAAATTACAGTGTAACAAGATGAATCCTAACCTTTAGTCACTAATTTTGGTATATATCCCTCATATTATCTCTGATTAAGGTGATTCAAAATGATATGGAAAGCTAAAAGACAAGGCTAAAACGTTCATGTTCACCATTTTTCCTGATTCTAAAGAAATATTAGTGCCATGACCCTCGAAATTTAGCACAGCAGAGCTGGTGCGCCTGCAGGCGCTACAAAAAGTAAAAAACGCGATTTTTTGGTTATTTTGACCCCAATTGAAGCCCAAAAGCCCGAGAAATGACCTAGAAGCAATCCTACTTCATTTAGAACTCTTACAACATATAAATAAGAGGGAAAACAAGCATGGACAGGTTAAAAAATCATCCAATCATCCAAGGCATCAATTTTTCAATCATCTTCTTTTCTTCTTATCTAGGTTTTTTTATGGCTTTGCGTGGCTAGTTTCCTTTTTGTTGGTTGAGGAAGATTGAAAGCTCAAGGATTTTTTATGCATTATGAGATATTTATTTGAGTTTATTATGTCAATTTTAATTAAGTATTGATTATTCATCCATTCTTATTCATATGATCATTTCAATTGATATCTTGGGTACACACCAATGATTTCATTATTTCAATCTACTGCTAAATCGTATTTTCAACAAAGTTTTCATTATTATGATTCAAGAGGCAAATAGGATTAATGATTTTAGATTATAAATTATTAAATCTATGGTGAATGATCAACTAAATTAAATAGAGCCAATGTGTCTATGTTTGTTTAGCTTTATCAGTTTCACTAATCTTCATGCGGTTAATAAGTTATACTTTACCGATGTGCTAAAGAATCACTTGTTAATTAGGGTTAATTGAGGCAATTGTCATCAATTACTAAACTTTAGGAGGAAGAGGAATATAATCATAATGACAAATACTCAATTAAAGATTGATTATGTTATTAATAATCAATGCGATTCCTTGATGGTGGATATCAACCAAAACCAATGCTTTTATTATTAATCAGTCTCTTTTATTTGCAATTATTCTCTTTTAAATTATTATTTTACTTTCATTATTCAAACCCCCTTTCTTATTTACAAAATGTAATACTAATCTTTGTAGGATCGAGCCTTACTCCAATTACTACAAGTTAGTTTCGAGGTTAGGTATTTGTTCTATTTGGTATACCCACGATAGTACTTGCCACTCCTTTTTGTTTACTTTTCTCCCTTTGGGTTCGCTAAGGCTATTATTTGAAGAAGCCTAAAAATTTTTTCACTAACACACTTAATTGAATATTCCATTCTTATAATTTGTGTTTAAATTATCAATTTTATGTAAAATTGTTAAAGTGTTCCTATATGTCTAATATAATCACTTATACTTATAAATTCTTTAGGTTTTTGCCCATGCCTATTAAATCCATCTTAATCCCATAATCTCTAGTTAGAGATTTTGGTTATATGCTAAAAGAATTACTAACTTTGTTCAAGTGATTCATCACATAATTTTTCTTATAAATTCCATCCTATTTATTTGGTTTACCTTATTTGTTGTACTTTTGTACACTTTATATTTAATCTATCTTGGTACTTTAATCCTTAGTTAAGCCTTAAGATCAACATCTAGTAAGAAATTGGACTTCTTTTAACAATGGTAAGTAAGGCATTTACTATTCATTTGTTAAGTTTATTTCTTTCATCGATTACCCTAGCATATTTAGGTCTTCTTTGATCCTTTTTCTTTTATCATCATTACTTCCATGCAAGTACTTATAATGTAGTACTAAGGCACCTAACCTTATTTATTTTCTAAACTAGATTACTTGTATTGCTAGGTTAAAATCATGATTTTAATTAAGTATGTTATAAATTAAGTATGTGAGTTTCACTTTCGGTCCACCTAAGGTGCAATGTTATAAATTCTCTTAATTTATTTCTAACTTAGCCTTTATAAATCATTTAACCATTCAATTGCCTAAATTCATAGATATTCCTCAATTCTAATATTATTTAGTCATTCATTTCTACATAAGTATATCCTTTACACCATGATTATTTAAATTACATTCCCATTTTTTTATTTGCTTTCTTCATCTCCCAAATTTTAACTTAACATACTTCCCTACTTATTCATATCATTCCTTACTTTACCAATTACTATCACACTCATTACCAAAACAATCATCAATATTCATATCTTTTGTTAAGCATTTATTCAATGAGATTAAGAAAGCATACTCCCATTACATACTTCTTCCATTTTATCATTACATCTTGTATCAATTTCATAATACATAATAAACTTAATAGTTACCTTAAGTTCATGCCACAGTTGCATACTTAATAACCTTGAAACTAAAATACTTATACTTTTGGTTTCTATGTTTTTAGTCTTCACATATGCACTTCAAATATTATAACACTTACTCTATACCATTTTCTATCATTATACACATATAGATATACAAATTCTTGACCAAGAACATAGTTATTAACCAACCATTCCACACAAAAATCTAGGGTCATTCAAGCATAATTTGAGCTAGAACATGCATAATACATCCACGTCAAGACAAATCTCACTCGTGGCTAGCCATAACTAACTTAAAACCATACTTTTTCATGAAGCCCTAAGGTGAGAACTTCATGAAAACCATATTGAAAATTTTCCAGATTTTACAGCAAAGTAGATTTACAAAATGATTCAGGATTAAACCTACCAAAAACCACTTTTCTATAAGTTTTCTTATATTCTTTGGCTTGGTTCTTCTTTCCCCATCCTTTCTCTATCCTTCATGACACTTCTCTAACTTTCTTTGCGGTTGTTCTGTACTTCTTCATGAGCAAAAGAAACTTACAAAACCCAAAGGAAGAAAGACATACATGAGTAAATATGAAAGGAAAACA
This sequence comes from Gleditsia sinensis, assembly GCA_037074535.1. NCBI lineage: Eukaryota > Viridiplantae > Streptophyta > Magnoliopsida > Fabales > Fabaceae > Gleditsia > Gleditsia sinensis. The sequence continues at coordinate 38,958,982 of CM073469.1, read as the reverse complement.
ACCTACCTTGGTTAATAAATTTTTCCTCCTCTTCACTTCTTCTTCTTCCTTCTTTCCACCACATTTGCTACTGCCTTTTTCCCTTCTATTATTATTCTTTGATTGGCCAAAGCTTAGCCAAAAAATTCCCCATTAAATGAATGAGGTGTCCCCTTTATCTTTCCTAAAGTCATTATTAACTATGTTGAGATGTCCTAAGTATATACTTCAGGCTTTGTTTGGATATTCATCAATTCTTATTCCCTTTAATAATTTTTTTAAAACATAATTAGTAAGGCTTATATCCCTGGATAGGGTAATTTTCATAATTTAGCTTCTTCTCTAAAATTCTACATTTATTTATCTTAACATTCCATTATACGGTACTTTTATTTTTTCTAAAAATGAAAAACCCATATGTTCTTCCTTTAAAATTATTTTTCTAAAAATATTAAATTAATACACCATTTTTCCTTATTCTTAGTGCTAATTTTAGCACTTATGTACTTCATCATCCATTTTAATATAAATTCTTCTTTAACCATTTCCATACACTTTCCACTTTTCTTTTATACTTTTTAGAAATATTTTTGGGTAAATTTAAGACTAAAAATTTGAGTATGTTACAAGACATGTCCGATTTTCCTCTACTTTACTTATCTTTTGATTATAATTCATCAATTGCTTTTGTTTTTGGTATTTCAGCTTATGCCCAACTTCTTTTTACGTCTACTTTTAATTCTATCTCTAAATGGTTTGAATACATGTTGAGCTATATTTTATCCCTTTTGTTCTTCATGTTAATTGATGAGTGAGTTTTATACTCATAAATTAAATATTTTCATCTTATCTTTTTGCCATAATTAAGCATAAATCTCCCTTACTTGTCTTTAGTTTGTGTATTTCTTACAGATGGAGAGAAGAGCAGAAAATGGACTTAATTGGAGGAATCAGAGCTAAATTGTGGTTCTTTGGGAATGATGTCTATAAATCAAGTAGATAAAATAAATTCATTAAGGATAGCTGAGTAAGGAGCATTATCATAGTGACTCTTGAGACGCATCCTAATGGAGATATGTACAAATTTATTCTTGATTTATGATCACATTTCCAAAAGAACTAAAACATAAAGATTCATGGCAAAGCACCCAATGTTGAGAATATGTTTGTTGTTTGCAGTCAAGTTCAACCTTGCTGTAGTACTTAGGCCATATCTCCGAAAATACATATCCAATATGAATACAATTTGGTAGGTGTGTAGCTGACACAATTGGGTACAACTTTCATGTTCAAGTGGTCAAAAAATTCGGATATTAAAAGGGCCCAAAGTGGGATAGAAGAGAATCTGACTACTGCTGCAATCCAGCCCGACTTGGCTCTAGTATTTTGACCATAAGTCACACATTACGTATCCAATTTGTCCACAATTTATCTTGACGGAAAGCTAATGAAATTTTCTACCTAACAATTTTGACAATTATCACACCTAGCACACCTAATTGTATCTATAAATAGAGGGCTTGAAGAGTTTTTTTTAGAGAGCTTTGGAGAGAGCTTGGGAAAGCTTTGTTAGAATTCTACGTACTTGTAATGTTATTCTCTCTTTAGACATTTTGTATTTTTCATTTTCTTCTGTAATATTATCATGTTCCTTCATCTATCATTTTACTTTCTCGCTTTAATTATGGAGAACTAATCTCCTAATGCTAAGGTGAAAGGGTGAAACTCTTGGTATGAGAATAATAATTTATCTAACTCTTAATCTTAATGTTTATCTTTGATATTGTATTTGCCTTCTTATTTATTTTCTCATGATTATTTCTTAATGGCTAGTTTTATCTTACCGCCGATCTCTTATTATTTTATTGGCTGGTTTTATCATACTGCCTATCTCTTATTATTTTTATGGTTGGCTTCGCCACCTATCTCTTGTTATGTTTCTTCTTCTTACCTATTTTAATTCTAATCTTATAAACTTGGAATCTTGATACATTGTAGACAATCTTTGGCACAATGAATGCTTGAATCAATCTTGATTTATTGTAGACAATATAATGATTGGCACAATGTACGCTCGACTTTAAGTACAAGTTATCTTTTGCATCTTTTGTATTTTTAATATTGCGAAGTGTGAATCTTGATATATTGTAGACAACATGACAATTGGCACAATATATACTTGAATCCATTTTACAAGAATGTTTTAATTATTAGTGAGGAGGTAAATATAATTCATGTATAAACAAAGTTGAGCTTAAATTAACATATCATCCGATTAGAACATCATTCGTGTAAGGATTCTAATTGAGTAACAAAATAGTTAAATTTATCTTTATTCGATATACCAAGAGTGGGTCCCCTAACCTTAGCATGCTTCTTTACTTTGAATACATCTTCATTTAATTTTAGTATACTAGTTCTTTGTGTAATTTGTTCAATATTCCTCTCACAAAACAAGACATCGGGAACTAGGTTAGAAGTATTTATTTTGGATCTATATTAGAATTTTCTCTCAATTGGAAATCTCTGTGGGATCGACCTTGCATACCACTAAATCTATACTCCAATAGATTTGTGCACTTGCGAGTTTTAATTAAAACAGCAACAAGTTTTTGGTGCCGTTGCCGGGGATTGCGACGGAAAAGCTATTTGGATCCAGGTATGTATTTTTCTTCCACTAGTTATAGTTAGAACATTTGTTTATTTTGTGTATAGAAATTTTTCTTTAGAATTGTTTCAAAAATTGGTGTAGTAATTTGGGTGTATAAAATTGATGGATTCTATCAACAAGGCTAAAAGTACCTAAGGAAAATGGGTTTTAAGTGAAACCATTGTGATGCCTCCATATTTTCCTGGGAAGTCTACTGATTAAATACTACCTGTTATTACTAACACTTTAAAAATTGTTTTTTATATAATTTTGTAATTTTTTTGTGGTATTTGCATTTTGTTACCGTTGTGTAGTTAGATTCTTTTTTCATAATTAGAAAGCATTTTTTTTAGTTGATGCGTGCTTGGAAATGTTTAAGGAAAATTCTACCGTACGGCTATAAGACCTGCTATATTGTATGGTACGGAATGTTGGGCGGTTAAAAGGCAACATGAAGATAAACTCAACGTTGCAGAGATGAGAATATTGCGTTGGATGTGTGGACACACCAGAAGATATATGATTAGAAATGAGTGCATTAAAGAGAAAGTTGGGATAACACCTATTGTGGAGAAGATGGTTAAATCTCGCTTAAGGTGGTTTGGCCATGTGTGGAGAAGACCTGCAGAAGCCCTAGTGAGAAGAGTTGATCGGATGGAGAATAGTCCAATAATTAGAGGTAGAGGGAGGCCAAAGAAAACAATAAGTGAAACTATTAAAAATGATTTAATAATTAATAACTTATCTACTGATCTCATCCATGATAGGCCACTGTAGCGCCGTTTAATCCATGTAGCCGACCCCACCTAGTGGGAAAAGGCTTAGTTGTTGTTGTTGTTGATGCGTGCTTGGAAATGTGATAAAGATAAGCGGTTGATTAGGAAAAGTTTAGGGTCAACCATTGATTGTACAATAGAGACATTAGATTCTGCTGGATCACCATTAAAAATGGAAGAACAAGTTGTGCATAATAAAACTCTTATGGAGTACTTCTCACCTGTCATAGCCAATACTCCATCTTGCATAGTTTTACCACAAGCTACTGCAACTCATTTTGAACTCAAACTCGCCATACTCCAACTTTTACCATCATTTTATGGTATGGAAAGAGAAGATCCATACATGCATATTAAAGAGTTTCTTGAAATATGCTCGACTTTTCGCTTCCAAAATTTCAATGATGAATCAATCAGGCTTAGAATGTTTCCATTTTAATTGAAAGATAAAGCTAAAGCCTGGTTGAACTCCCTTCCTACAGGAACTATAACTAGTTGGAACCAATTAGTAAATAAGTTTCTGGCAAAAATTTTCCCTATGTGTAAAACTAATGCCCTTAGGAGATAAATTTCTGATTTTTGTCAAAAAGAGGGTGAACAATTTTTTGAATTTTGGGAAAGATTTAATGATCTTCTTCTGAAATGTCCTCATCATGGTTTTGAAACTTGGAGATTGGTGAAATATTTCTATGATGGTTTAACTTCATCGAACCGTCAAATGATCCAAAGCATGCATGGTGGAAGATTTTTACAATTGAATGAGGGGGAAGCTTGGGAATCCTTAGGATCTCTATCTGAAAATTCTCAGCATTGGAACTGCATAGATCCCAGGGATAAGAAGTCTCAAATACAAAAGAAGGGAGGAATTTACGAAGTGAGTGATGACACAGATGTGAGAATTGCCTTAGCTAGCCTGACTTGAAAGGTAGAAGCTTTAACTTTAAGCCACACTATGAACCCTTCTATCAATACTAGGATAGAGGCATGTGCCTTATGTTCTAGTAGATCTCACATTGCACAATTTTGTCCATCCATACCAGCTTACCAAGAAGCATTTTCTGAGCAAGCTAATTCTCTTCAGTCTTATGGAAAATATCAGATAGTCCATTTGCACCCACATATAATCCAAATTGGAGGAATCATCCAAATTTTTCATGGAGGCAAAATCAACCAACAATGAATCAAAATGGGCAACAATTTGCCCCTTCCAATTCATACCCTCAAGTTCCTCAACATGCTCCTCCTTTCGGAGTATCTCAACAAAGAAAACCTTCTTTGGAAGATACTCTACAACAATTCATGCAATCAACCCAACAAGTTTTATAATCTCACACTCAGTCCATTTCAAAGATTGAAACACAATTGGGTCAATTAGCCAGTGTTGTAGGAGAGAGAGAAAAAGGAAAATCCCCCAGTCAACCTATTCCTAATCCTAAGGGTCAATATGAAGTAGGATCATCAGCAAATCCTAAGGAAGAAGTAAAGTCTGTGACAACCCTTAGATCTGGAAAGGTCATTGATAATCATGTTCACATGCCAGAAAATGAGGAACAGAGTCAACATGAATCCCAAACTAATGACTCAAGTGAAAAGAAATGTGAACAGATTTCTTGTGCCCCCAAAGCTCCTTTCCCACAAAGACTTACATCAGTCAAGAAAGGTACTCAGTATAGTGACATTTTAGAGGTGTTTAAGCAAGTAAGCATTAACATCCCTTTTTTGGACGCTATCAAACAAGTACCTGCTTACTCAAAATTTTTGAAAGATCTTTGTACGGTGAAAAGGAAAACTAATGTTCTCAAAAAGGCATTTTTGACTGAACAAGTGAGTTCTATAATTCAACAAAAAGATCTTGTCAAGTACAAAGATCCAGGTTGTCCTACAATTTCTTGTACTATAGGGGACCATGTGATTAACTGAGCCTTACTTGATCTAGGAACAAGTGTGAATCTACTGCCTTACTCTGTGTATGAGAAACTTGGGTTAGGAAGCTGAAACCTACATCAGTGACCCTTCAGTTAGCTAATAGGTCCACAAAAATTCCTAAAGGTGTCATAGAAGATGTGCTCATTAAGGTTGATAAATTCTACTTTCCAGTAGATTTTATTGTTCTTGACACTGAACCTGTTGAGAATATAGAGACACAAATTCTAGTCATTTTGGGTAGACCATTTCTGGCAACATCCAATGCAATTATTAATTGTCGAAATGGAATTTTAAACTTATCTTTTGGAAATATGACTGTGGAACTAAATGTTTTTAATGTCTCTCATCACCCTGTGTACATGGATGATGTATGTGAGATCAACATGATTGATGACTCATTTGTAAGTTCTTTTGATGATGACCCTTTGAAAAAATGTTTGGCTCACTTTAACATGGACTTAGATGAGGGCTATTTGATCAGTGAAGTAAATTCCTTGTTAGAGAACGCTCCATTGATGGATACCAATAAATGGAAAGGTAAAACAGAGATACTTACACCTTCTGAGTCTGTTCTATTACCATCCATAGAGAAACCTCCCCAGGTAGAGTTAAAACATTTGCCAGATTCATTGAAATATGTGTTTCTAGGACCCTCTGAGACCTTACCTGTTATTATAACATCTGACTTAGATAAAGAACAGGAAGCTGAACTCAAAAGTCCTCAGTGAACATAGTGAAGCCATAGGTTGGACAATAGCAGACATTAAAGGTATTAGTCCATCAATTTGCATGCACAGGATACATTTGGAGGACAATGTCAAAACCTCAAGGGATCCACAAAGACGTCTGAATCCAAATATGAAAGAAGTTGTGAGAGCTGAAGTGATTAAACTTCTTGATGTGGGTGTCATTTACCCAATTTTTGATAGTGCTTGGGTTAGTCTTGTTCAGGTAGTTCCTAAGAAATCTGGCATTACTATAGTCAAGAATGAGAATAATGAATTGATTCCCACTAGGGTACAAACTGGGTGGCGTGTTTGCATTGACTACCGTAAGTTGAATGCTGAGACAAGGAAATACCATTTTTCACTTCCCTTTATAGATCAAATGCTAGAAAGGTTAGCTGGACATGCATATTACTGCTTTCTTGATGGATATTCTGGTTATAACCAAATTCCTATTGCACCTGAGGATTAAGAGAAAACTACATTCACTTGTCCTTTCGAAACCATTGCCTATCGTCGAATGCCATTTGGATTGAGCAATCCACCTGCTACATTTCAACGTTGTATGATAAGCATATTTTCTGACATGGTAGAGCGATTTCTGGAAGTATTCATGGATGATTTTTCTGTGCATGGGTTTAGTTTTGAGAAATGCCTACACCATTTAAGATTAGTCTTAATTAGTTGTAAAGAAAAGAACCTTGTTTTGAATTGGGAAAAATGTCATTTTATGATTAAAAAGGGGATTGTTTTGGGGCATGTTGTGTCACATCAAGGTATTGAGGTGGATAGAGCCAAAATTGAATTAATTTCAGTCTTCCACCTCATCGGATAGTAAAAGAGGTACGTTCTTTTTTAGGCCATGCAGGGTTTTATCGCAGATTCATCAAAGATTTTAGCAAAATCTCTAGACCTTTGTGTAGTTTACTTACCAAAGATGCATCTTTTATCTTTGATGAAGATTACCGTCAGTCTTTTAAGAAGCTCAAATTTTTACTCACCTCTGCACCTAACATTAGACCACCTGATTGGAATCTTCCCTTTAAAATCATGTGTGATGCTTCTGATTATGCAATTGGAGCTGTTTTGGGTTAGCGTCTTGATAAGTTTCCATATGTGATATACTATGCTAGTAAAACTCTTAATAATGCTCAATTGAATTATTCTACAACAGAAAAAGAGTTACTAGCTGTGGTATTTGCTTTAGACAAGTTTAGATCTTATTTATTAGGATCTAAGGTTGTAATTTTTACAGATCATACTGCACTTAAGTATCTTCTTTCTAAGAAAGATACTAAAGCACGATTGATAAGATGGATACTTCTGTTGCAAGAATTTGATTTAGAAATTCGGGATAAGAAAGAATCTGAAAATGTTGTGGCTGCTCGCTTGTCTAGGCTGATAGTTGAATCGGGTGAAAATAACTTGCCTATCAAAGACTTATTTCCAGATGAGCAACTCATGTCGATTTCTCAGTTAGCTTGGTTTGCTGATATTGCTAATTATCTTGTCACAGGTCAAATACCTACACATTGGAGTAAGCAAGATCGGACAAAATGTTTAGCTGAAGTAAAAAAATTCTTTTGGGAAGATCCATACTTGTTTAAGTACTGCCCTGATCAAATCATTAGGAGATGTGTTCCTGAGAGTGAGCAATCTAGTGTTATTCACTTTTGTCATGATCATGCTTGTGGGGGTCATTTTAGTGTTAAAAAAACTGCTGCAAAGGTTTTGCAATGTGGTTTTTATTGGCCATCACTATTTAAAGATGCCCATTTGTACTGTAGTTCTTGTGAGCGTTGCCAAAAATTGGGTAGTATCTCACGCAGGAATATGATGCCTCTGACTCCCATTCTTATTGTTGAGATATTTTGTCTGGGGAGTTGATTTTATGAGTCCTTTTCCTAATTCTTTTGGCAATTTATACATTCTTGTTGCTGTGGATTATGTGTCAAAATGGGTAGAGGCTGTTGCATGTAAAACAAATGATCATAAGATTGTGGTGAAATTCTTGAAAGAAAACATTTTTTCAAGGTTTGGCACACCACGAGCGATCATTAGTGATGGGGGGAAACATTTTTGTAATAGGCATTTTGAGCATTTGATGAAGAAATATGGCTTCACGCACAAAGTGGCAAGGCCATACCACCCACAGACTAGTGGTCAAGTTGAGATTTCAAATAGGGAAGTTAAATTTTTTTTGGAAAAAATGATTAACCCAAATAGGAAAGATTGGTCTTTGAAACTTTCTGATGCTTTATGGGCTTATCGTACTTCTTTTAAAACACCTATTGGAATGTCTCCTTACCGGCTTGTGTATGGCAAGGCCTGTCATTTACCTGTTGAAATAGAGCATAAAGCTTATTGGGCCATCAAACAGTTTAACTTTGCTATTGATAAAGCAGGTTCTCACAGGAAGCTTCAACTCAATGAATTGGAAGAAATACGGAATGATGCATATGAAAATGCAAAGTTGTATAAGGATCGAATGAAAGTTTTTCATGAAAAACATATTTTAAGAAAATCATTTAATGTAGGTCAAAAGTTCCTTCTATATAATTCTCGTTTGCACTTATTTTCAAGAAAAATATGTTCCCGGTGGACAGGCCCATTCATTGTTCGTACTGTTTATCCACATGGTGCAGTAAAGATCGAAAACCCCAAGAATGGTGATGTGTTTAAAGTGAATGGTCAAAGATTGAAAGCATTTTTGGAATTACATAACCCAGAGGTAGAAGAGACACATTTGCGTCATCCTGTTTACCATGAGTGATTTGCTCTGTTGTTAAAGGTAGGTGTGCACGCTATCTAGGTAAGATCTTTCTTTATTTAACTTGCATCAATTGGTTTCCTCAGTGTTATTTTCTTTTGAATTTATATTGTTTTCTTGTTTTTCTTGCTTCTTCATCTTTCAAAAAAAAAACAAAACAAAAATTTGAGTCGATAATGGAGGACATTCTCGTACAAATGAAAAATCATTTTCCTTCTCTTCCACCCAATGCATTGACAAAAATTTACAAAGCACGGGCTGAAAGATTAAGGTTAATGATGATCATGGGAATACCTGCTGATATACGTTGGCTAATTAAAGCCAAGGTACGGTTATCAGGTGAGTCTGCAAATGATTTCATCTCTTACATGCCTGGTTTAGGAAAAAGCAGTTTTGCTAAAAAGCGCAGAGCTAAACGAATGTGTGTTTGTTACAAATGTGGACGTGAAACTTGTAACAAACGTTGCCATTCTTTGGGTTGGGTGGCTGTAAATCGGGAAGACAAAATTAAGATCATTAAGGATGGCTTGAGTAAGGAGTCATTGCATGATGACTTTCATCCAACGTCTCTTGAAACATATCCTAGTGGATCTGTGCATATCGGTATTTTCGGATTATGGCTCCATTTCAAAAAAGAACATAAATGGTACAGTCTTGGGAATCTGACATTAAAAGACCCTGTTTGCCAATTTATAAGAAAATTGGATGGGAAGCATATCCTCGACCCATAGAGGGCGTTTAAGCCGATACTGGATGTAAAACCAGAGGAAGATGTGAGCCACAATCACAATTACTGTACATATGCATACATGCCGTCATTTTTGAATTTTTCACCTTTAATTTAGCTGACATTTGCCGGCCTACTCATATAGCTATTGAAATTATGCCACCGGCATATTCACATTGCTATTACAAGTATGCCCTTATTTGAGTCTTATAAATGCACACCTCACTATCTTTATCTTCATACTCAAAGTTAAGGTGAGTGCAGATATGGAAGGAACTGCAGTTCGTCACTTTCGAAATATTTGTGTCTTTTGTGGTTCTAGTCTTGGGAAAAATGGAGAGTATGTAAAAGTAGCACATACTTTGGGTGTGGTACTAGCCAGGAGAAAGATTCATTTAGTTTATGGTGGAAGTTGTCGAGGGTTAATGGGGAGTGTATCTGGATCTGCATATCTAGGAGGATGCCAAGTTCTAGGTATTATTCCTACAGCTCTAGCTACATCAAACATAGTAGGAAAAATAATTAGGGAAGAATGTAGGGTATCCTCCATGCATGAACGAATTGCTAAAATGATGTGCAATGCTGATGCCTTTATTGCCTTACCTGGTGGTTTTGGTACTCTAGAGGAAATTTTCCAAGTCGTCTCTTGGGCACAACTGAACATGCACCATAAACCCATAGGTTTGTTGAATGTTAACAATTTCTTTGATGGTTTGTTGTATTTTCTTGACCATGCTGTAGAACAAAGGTTTATCTCGCACTCAGCACGTCGGATTCTCATCTCGGCCTTAAATGCTGACGAGCTGATTGATGCATTACAAGCATTTGTTCATGTACCTGATCCAGTTATAGCTCAAATAGATTGGACAACAGAACACCGCAGAAAGCGCAAATTGGACTTGGATCTTCATTTGTAGTACCTTTTACTTGCTTGAATAAATTTTTATTTTCTGTTTAGTTTGCTGCAGGTTCATCTTTTTTTAGATCTCCTTCCAGGTAATAGCTCTTTTAATCTTTATTTTTTATTTTGTGTTTCTTCATCTAAAAAAATCAAAACAAAACAAAAAAAAAACAAAACAAAACCAAAAAAAAATTTCTGAGTGACGTTTTGGGATTAGGCAAAGCTAGCACCAATGATGAAAATGATTTAAAATGCTTGTAACCTTTGAAAAATTGATGAGTTCTAAGTGTTATGTGTGAACTTGAACTCTAATGTAACTTATGTTTTATTAGAGAATCCTAATATCTTATGCACTTCATCTTTTACATTTGACTGATTGTTTATTCAGAAAAGATTTATGTGATTCAGATATGTTAATTGATCTCAGAAGACTCTATAACTTATTTAATTGTCACTTGAGGCGAAATCCTAGACTACTCTCCATTTAAGAAATGAATTAGGCATTGTTGGAATCGTTTGAGTCTTTCAAACCAACCTATACATGATGCTATCCCTAGCAACCTATTTTGAGCCTATATTCATCCTTTCTTGAACACCTCTATTATTATCTAGCCTTTAAATAAACATATTTCTAACTTTTACCTTTTACTCAAAGGAATGATCATTTGACAAGCTATGGTTCAGGGGTGGATGGTAGAAGTTTAAAAAAAAAGAAAAATAAAGAAAAATAAAGAAAAATAAAGTTAATACTCCCTAAATAAATAAGTTGGGGGTGTTTATCTTTAAAAAAAAGTGTGAGAAAATAAATGTAAGGATGATGAAAAGGTTGGAGATAGAACTCACAGTATCATATCAAAAGTATTTGGGAGGCTTTAAATGATCATGCATGTTGAAGAGTGAATTGAGCTTTCATTCATATCATTTTATCCACCTTTACCCTATGCCATACATTACAAGCCTAATGAAAGTCCGAATGATCTTAAATGTTATTATTAGTCTACATTAGTGGAGAGTGACATGAAAAATAAGCTTATGGAGTCTCAAATGCATATATATAGAGATCTGTTTTAAATGTTTGATTACATAAATTTATTTGAATGCGAAAAGTCTAATGTCATAAGACTACTACACACACACACTTGGGATTCAAGAGTAAACCATATGTTGCATTTGAATAAAAGTTCTACATAACCTTGGGATTCTGATATTTTTCTTGGTTGCACATTTTAGATCCTTGAGGAATGCTTAGTAAGTCAAAAACAATTCATCAATCACTCATCATTTGAATTTTGAAGTTTATGTGTTTTGCTTGAGGACAAGCAAAAGATTAAGTTGGGGGGTATTTGATGAGTGAGTTTTATACTCATAAATTAAATATTTTCATCTTATCTTTTTGCCATAATTAAGTATAAATCTCCCTTACTTGTCTTTAGTTTGTGTATTTCTTACAGATGGAGAGAAGAGTAGAAAATGGACTTAATTGCAAGAATCAAAGCTAAATTGTGGTTCTTTGGGAATGATGTCTATAAATCAAGCAGATAAAACAAATTCATTAGGGATGGCTGAGTAGGAACATTATCATAGTGACTCTTGAGACGCATCCTAATGGAGATATGCACAAATTTATTCTTGATTTATGATCACATTTCCAAAAGAACTAAAACATAAAGATTCATGGCAAAGCACCCAATTTTGAGAATATGTTTGTTGTTTGCAGTCCAGTCCAACCTTGTTGTAGTACTTGGGCCATATCTCTGAAAATACATATCCACTATGTATACAATTTGGTAGGTGTGTAGCTGACACAATTGGGTACAACTTTCATGTTCAAGTGGTTAGAAAATTCGGACATTAAAATGGCCAAAAGTGGGCTAGAAGAGAATCTGACTACTGTTGCAGTCCAGCCCGACTTTGCTCTAGTATTTTGACCATAAGTCATACATTACGTATCCAATTTTTCCATAGTTTATCTTGACGGAAATCAAATGCAATTTTCTACAACTTTCATGTTGATGATGTTAGCAAATTCGGCAGATTTCAAGACGATATTCAAGGATCAATTGTGGTGCACATGATGGAATCCAAATTGTCAACTTTGTACAACTTCCTACCTAACAATTTTGACAATTATCGCACCTACCACACCTAATTGTATCTATAAATATTATCATGTTCCTTCATCTATCAATTTACTTTCTCGCTTTAATTATGGAGAACTAATCTCCTAATGCTAAGGTGAAAGGGTGAAACTCTTGGTATGAGAATAATAATTTATCTAACTCTTAATCTTAATGTTTATCTTTGATATTGTATTTACCTTCTTATTTCTTTTCTCATGATTATTTCTTAACGGCTGGTTTTATCTTACCGCCGATCTCTTATTATTTTATTGGCTGGTTTTATCATACTGCCTATCTCTTATTATTTTTATGGTTGGCTTCGCCACCTATCTCTTGTTATGTTTCTTCTTCTTACCTCTTTTCATTCTAATCTTATAAACTTGGAATCTTGATACATTGTAGACAATCTTTGGCACAATGATTGCTTGAATCAATCTTGATTTATTGTAGACAATATAATGATTGGCACAATGTACGCTCGACTTTAAGTACAAGTTATCTTTTGCATCTTTGTATTTTTAATCTTGCAAAGTGTGAATCTTGATATATTGTAGACAACATGACAATTTGCACAATATATACTTGAATCCATTTTACAAGAATGTTTTAATTATTAGTGAGGAGGTAAATATAATTCATGAATAAACAAAGTTGAGTTTAAATTAACATATCATCCAATTAGAACTTCATTCGTGTAAGGATTCTAATTGAGTAACAAAAGAGTTAAATTTATCTTTATTCGATATACCAAGAGTGGATCCCCTAACCTTAGCATGCTTCTTTACTTTGAATACATCTTCATTTAATTTTAGTATATTAGTTCTTTGTGTAATTTGTTCAATATTCCTCTCACAAAACAAGACATCGGGAACTAGGTTAGAAGTATTTATTTCGGATCTATATTAGAATTTTCTCTCAATTGGCAATCTCTGTGGGATCGACCTTGCATACCACTAAATCTATACTCCAATAGATTCGTGCACTTGCGAGTTTTAATTAAAACAACAACAATAATTTAATTTAAGTTGCCTCAAAATAGGTTTCATTGAATGTGTGCTTTGCTCTAATTATGTATTTTGGATGCCCTATTTTGATAACATCTCAAGGTTTACTATAAATATGTTTTCACTTGGAAAATTTACTTAATCTCCAATTTTGATATGGTTTAATTATGGCATTATTCTTTGATGGCAACTTATCATTTTGTTTCATGTTGGGTAGATTATTTTGCTTGCTTTTCATTGTTTATGCCCTTTGATTTGGTCTAAGTTACCTTGAATAATGGTATTGTTTAGACTTGATTTAAGGATACAAATTTAATGTTTTTTGGGCATTGTTTGGGGCCTCTTTATCTCTTAAGGACATTGTTACTCTAAAGGATATAGATCTAATTATGTTTTGATGTAAGAATGATTGATTCTTATACTTTCAAAGAGACCTCTATGGTGTCTCTCAAGGACATTGTTTTCCTATGATTATTTCTCTATATAAAACACATTTTTTTATTTATTCGTTCATCAAGGAATTTAATTAAATTTTGGACCTAATAACCTTGTATTTTTTAGAAGCCCATCTAGTTCTTGAGTGTTTTATAGTGGCTTTTTATGAGAAAGTGTTAGGCTATTGTTTCTAGCCATTATATGTGCAATTGGTAATTTTACTTGGAATTTGGAGAATTCCTTGCCAGTGCTAGGATGATTGACTTTTTCTTTAAATTAAGGATATGTATGTTGTTCTATCAAAATGTTAATCATTTTTGTATTGAAAAATTAAAATAGCTTATTTCTTTCTTTTTTCCTCATTTATATAGGTGTTAAAAAGTTTGAATAAGTGTATTTCTACTTTCATTGACTTGATGTTCTTTTATTTTTTTTCTTAACAATTTTACCCTTTATCTTTAGTTAGTTGAGTTGAATCTTTCTTGGTGATCTTGCAATGGTAGGCTAAATTATGAGTTATTTAGAACCATATTGAGACAAATAAGATGACTAAATGAATGATAATGTGTAATTGGTTATAGGATACAATTAATTTCATTTGTTATTTGCAAATCATTAGTTACATGTGTTAGCTTTTAGATTGCCTGGTAAAAGCTTGTAGCTTGGTTTAGTGTGATATTTTCAACCTTCTTAGTTCTAGTATCTCTTTAGTTGAATTGTATATTCAATATTTGAGGATGACTTAAACAAATTAAAAGGAAGAGGTACCATTATTATGAATCTTCAACAAGCAAGTTTTTTATTATCACCCTATGGTGAAACTAGAGTTATATTTTTTTGTAAATAAGTGTCTAAGTATAGCAACTCTTAAACACTAGGTGAAATTTAGTAAAGGTATAGGAGATTCAAGGGGAGTTGACTATCTCTACAACAATAAATTATAATTCATTTGACCCTTCAAATAACCTAACTTTTATAGCTGCCCCCAGTTCTGGTCTGTTCTGACTCACTTCCTGTCCCATAGAACTTCTATATTTTATTGTATGCCTTAAACTACCCTGAATTTCCTAAAATTTGGTGGAGACTTTAGTCATTATTCCTTTAATATGTCATAAAATGTTCATACAAAATTTCAACATATAGCCCTTCCATATTTTGTATTTCGATCAACAATCTAAGCTATCCAACAAATTATTCTCAACACAGTTATAATTGCAAAAGGCCAAGTTGTAGGTTGTCAAAAATCATGAGAATTTCCAAAATTGATTATAAACATATTAAAACGCTTCCCACCAATAATTAGAGAATTTAAAGGCCATTTACTAAGTTTACTAAGACAATCTTTTCAGGTGCTAAAAGGTTTCTATTTTCTCAACCTAACCCTTCTATGCTCTATGACCATTACTCACTAATCAGATCCTAACTCACACATATGGATTATAAATTGTGTGATTCTAGTGGCCATGTAATCATGAGAAATATATCTACAATGTTCATGTTAACCATGTCTTCATATTCTATATGGATTAGTCCCAAAAATTGGAAAACAAAAGCTATTATTCACCAGTCTAAATTCCAGACCCGATTCTGACCTCTCATCACTCCCTATAGTATAACTCTCTCATTTTACGTCTGATTGATGTGATTCTAAATGATATGGAAAGATAATACATAGGGCTACAACTTCTATGTTGAACATGTTACCATATTTTAGACAGAAAGTCATCCATACAGGGCCGAAATTTAACCTAATAAACTCTAAACCAAATTTTTATAAGAAGCCAAACTTACCTTGTGTAAACCTACTCCTATGGCTCAGCTTGCTATCCTTCTTGGTTTCCTTTGCAACTCAGTCACGTTTCTTGCACTAAATATGGGGTGAGCAAGGCTTTAAATCTCAGCACTCACTCTCACTCTCGCTGCCTTATGGTGAAGGAAGGAAAGAATAATTCTCTCAATTTCTAGGTATTTCCTCTCTCAAATTTCTAGTTATTCTCTCTCTCTCTTTCTCTCTTCCTTTCTTTCTATCTTAGAATCCCTCTTGTCAATGGTATTTATAGAGTAAAGAAACAATTAAAACAAAATGAGGGAGGTGCATGGTTTCTTCCTTTCTTGTCATGATTTATAGAAACAAAATGATGAAGGTGCATGGTTTCTTCCTTTCTTGTCATGGTTTGTAGAAACAAAATAAGGAAGGTGCATAGTTTCTTTCTCTCTTGTCATGGTTTGTAGAAACAAAATGAGGAAGGTGCAAGGTTTCTTCCTTTCTTGTCATTGTTTGTAGAAACAAAATGAGGATGGTGCATGGTGGTTGCAAGGTAGCATCCTTTGGTGGTGCTACTTGGCAGCTCCTTAGTTGTTTTATCTTACCTTAATTTATTGCTAATCCTAGATTAATGACGTCCTAAAAATGTATTTGTATCGTTTCCCCTATCCATTATGATGCTAAGAATTTTATTTGTATAATTCATGATTAATTATATGTCACCTTTTTTAATACCTTATTGTTCCATAACTAAGTATTTTAATTCTATGTCTTATGTATCTTTTACTTTTTCTTAGATTTATCTAACATTATTAGGGACTCAGGATGTTACATTTCTTTCCCCCTTAAAAGAATTTTGTCCACAAAATTCAACATACCTTGATCAAAGAGATGCGGATAGGTCCTCCTTATTTCTTCTTCTATCTCCCAGGTAGCTTCCTCAGAGGTTAATCCTTTCCAAATTACTTTGACTAGAGGAATGCTCTTTTTTCTCAATTGTTTAATCTTAACATCAATGATCCAATATAGTTTTATAATGTATGACAGATTATCTTACAAATGCATTGATTCATGCTCTATGATATGCGAAGGGTCTGGGTGGTACTTTTTGAGCTAAGAAACATGGAATACATCATGAATTTGAGAAAGATTTAGAGGAAGTGCAAGTTTATAAGCTATTAATCTGATCCAATTATGAATTTGAAAAGGACCAATATATTTGGGACTGAGCTTTTTGGATTTCAAAGACCGCCCCACACCTGTAACTAGAGTTACCTTGAGAAACACATGGTCGCCTATTTCAAATTCTAGAGGCCTTCTACTTTTATCTACATAGCTTTTTTTTTCTACTTTAAGCTACTAGCAGTCTTTCTCTGATAAGCTTAATGTGCCATGTGGTTTGGTCAACCAAATCAAGGCCTAAAAGACTCCTCTCTCCTAGCTCTACCCAACACATAGGTGACCTACACTTTCTTCCATACATAGCATCAAAGGGTGCCATTTGGATACTAGAATGATAGTTATTATTATAGGCAAATTTAGCTAAAGGTAGGTACACATCTCAGTTTTCTTTCATTTTTAGCACACAAGCTCTAAGCATATCTTCTAAAATTTGAATTGTTCTCTCAGTTTGTCCGTCAGTTTATGGATAGTAAGCTGTGATAAAGCTAAGCTTAGTACCTAAAGTATCTTGTAAGGATCTCCACAATCTAAAAGTAAACCTAGGGTCCCGATTAGAAAAAATACTATTAGGTATCCCATGGAGCCTGACTATCTCATGAACATACATATGTGCTAACTTGTCTAAAGTTTAGGAAGATTTAATGGCTAGGAAGTGAGAAGACTTGGTCAGTTTATCCACAATTACCTAAATGGCATCATAGCTAGATGATATCCTAGGTAAACCCGTGACAAAATCCATTGAGATGCTATCCCATTTCTAGTCAAGAATATCTAAGGGTTAAAGCAATCCCGCAGATTTCTGGTGTTCTACCTTGTCTTCCTGACACACTAAGCACTTAGACACATATTGGGTTATGTTTATTTTCATTCCAGGCCATTAAAAACTCTTTTTCAAGTTATGATACATTTTAGTGGCTCTAGGATGCAAGGTATACCAACTCTTGTGAGCTTCAGCCAAGATACTGTCTTTTAATTCCTTCACCTTAGGTACACACAGCCTCTCCCCACACTTAATGAGTCCATCCTTAGAAATATAAAAATCTTTAGACTTGCTTTGGAATATCTGTTCTCTAATGTTCTTCATGTATGGATTAAAAACTTGACTATCTTTAACTCTATCCCTTAGATCATTCTGAATTCATATTGGGTAACTATCTTTTCTTATTCTAGACTTCTATCAAGTCATATCCTCTCATGAATCTTAAACATTTCTTACTTTCATTTCTAAAAGCTTATAATTCTAATTCCTATCAATTCCATTTAACTATCCCGTTCATTCTAAGAAGACTTTTCTCAACAATTATTCATACATGAATTTTCAATTCAACATAATTCACATCCTAGATACAAGACTCAATTTAGCATGGTATAAACCTTTAACACAAATATCTTAATCATTTACATTATTTTCGGCCATGATTATCAAAATATTCTCCATATTTCCAAATTAAGAGTTCAAAGATTAATTTAAATCTTAGTTCCCCTATTTTATTTTTCAAGAACTTCAACACCACTAATTCTCTTTGTTACATTCATCAAAGCACCATAAGGTTATAATCCGTCTATTTCTTTCAAACTTTTCATTACCTAATAACCACTTAAATATCATAATAACTGAGTTTTAAAGAAAATAAATTAACTTTTCTTGTAATAAGGAAAAAGAACTTTGCATTTCATACCAAAAATCACTAAAGAAAAATGTAGTAGAACAAACGAAAAGTATAATAGAAAATGGTGCCAAAATATAAAGTCAAAACTCTGAACAAAGCATTAAAAGAAAATTAAAATCGGTGGCCATACTTCTTGAAAATCTGTAAACAAAATCTAACTATTATTTTAGTAAAAATCGGTGGCTGCAAATTGTGAATATATGTGCCAAAATCTACTTTAAAGTTGTTGGTATTCGGTACATGAAAAAAAACATTTTTGAGCTTATAAAAGTCTATGAAAATCAAAGAATATGTAGTTAACTAGTAGGATGCAGTTGATTGCTTCAAAATAGATGTAATCAATCAACTGTAAAATAACCAGTCCAAATTAAAATTTCTCAAAATAGCTAGTCGACTTGCAAAATATTGGGAAAACAAAATAAACCATTTGATTGTCCCTATTCAACAATTAACTTGTTTGTATTTTCACTCTTTTATTTTACACCTATCACCTACAACTTCCTTACAAGAATCAAGACATCAATGCTTCATCAAGGACAACAAGGAAAAGACAAATTTCTAGTGATATCTTAACCTTATTCTCTTTATGTGTCTAATATAAACCACAATCATAACTACTGTACATATACATGCTTGCCGTAATTTTTGAAACTTTCACTCAATTTAGATTATATCCACCAATCACTCATATAGCTATTCTAATTATTCCCAGCCTATTCGCATGTCTATCATAAGTATTCCCTTATCTGAGTTCTATAAATGCACACGTTAATATCTTTACTTGCATACTCAATGTTAAAGTATGTATAGCTATGGAAGGAATTACATTCCGTCAGTTTAGAAATATTTTTGTCTTTTGTGGTTCCAGTCTTGGAAAAGATGGAGAGTATGTAAAAGTAGCACAAAATCTAGGTACGATGCTGGCTAGGAGAAATATTCATTTAGTCTATGGTGGAGGTAACCGTGGGTTAAGGGGGTGCATGTGTACAACTGTACATGCAGGAGGATGTCAAGTTCTAGGTATTATTCCTACAACTCTAGCTACATCTAAAATCATAGGAAAAATAATTTGGAAAGATTTTAGGGTAGCTTCCATGCATGAGCGCATGGCTAGAATAATAAGCAATGTTAATGCCATCATTGCCATACCAGGGGTTTTTAGTACTTTAGAAGAGATTTCTGAAATAGTCTCTTAGGCACAAATGAATATGCATCACAAACTGATAGGTTTGTTAAATGTTAACCATTTCTTTGATGGTTTGTTGTCTTTCCTTGATCATGCTGTGGAACAAAGGTTTATCCCACACTCAGTACGGCGAATTCTCATCTCAGCTTCAAATGCTGAGGAGTTGATTGATGCTTTACAAGCATATGTTCATATACCTGATCCAACTATGGCTCAAATAGAATGGACAACAAACAACTGCAGAAAGCGCAAATTAGACTTTGATCTTCATCTGTGACTGTAGTAGGACATGGTCATTGTTGTACTACTTCTACTTTCTTAGGGTCAACTTGGATACCATCCTTGCCAACCCTACTCCCTTAGAGTTGGTAAAACTATCTTTAAATGTTACTTATGATCCTATGTATTCTCGAAACATATGAGTATTTCGTTAATAAATGCAAAAATAAATTGATCTAGGTATGGTTTAATTACTATTTATCAAACCAAATGACACTACCAAGAACTCATAATGCCCATAACGAGTCCTAAAAGAAATTTTTTGAATATCCTTTTCTCTTATCCTTAATTGATGATATCTAGATCTCTAATTAATTTAATTTTTGAAAAACGTTGAACACCCTGTAGCTAGTCAAACAGATTATCTATATGTGGTAATGAGTATTTATTCCAACACAAGTAATTCTTAGAACTACCGCTCTGATACCACCAAATATAACACCTACTTACTAGCGTCATTCTTCATATATTGCATTTCTAGAAAATATATAGTCCATATCTATATTCAGATGAGTCAACCTTGAGAATCTTGTTCCTCACTTCTTGCTGAAGTACCTGGAATGTGTTTGTATATAAAAAGATGAGATGACAATCTCAATAGCTAGCAAATTTTCAGAAAAATAGTACACATTCCATTCTTTAAAACATCTCAATTTATTTCACTGAAACATAAGCACTGACCATACATACATACATCATCTTGGTCACACTAGGGACCCATAATATGTTGGTCTACTTATTCAATGCAATCCCATACCTGCAAAGGGTTATGCATCTCCTATTATTGGCCAATCCTGAGGGAAATGAGGCTTACTTGGCACCCTTTTGTGCACCCACTTAATTCCCGAGAATGCATACATAACATATCTTTAGACCATCATTCATCATAGCATAAAAGTCAGGCAATCAGTGAAAATTCATAAATTTAAGTTCATAAGCATAAATAGTGTTTTAAGGAAAAGCTAGCTACCTCAATTCTAGCACAATCACTTCCTTTCCAAGATTGCCAAGGTTACAACCAGGTACTCAAATTAAAAAATATAAAAGCCTTTGGTTAATGCATGCATATGAGCACCTAAAATCTTAAGTCTCTAGTTTAAGAGCTCCTGCTCCTCTAAAAGACCTGTGATTCTATTATGTTTTTGAATTATTACTAAATATAATAAAACTTCTCCAAAAATTCTAAAATTTTGCATGGAAGTTCCTTTACATGTCTATTTTATTTAGTAGATATTTCAACCCTTAAATCTTCCATTCACCCCAAGAAGTACCTCCTTAACCCAGAACAATGCATATTGGTTTTGGTTCCATTTCTATTCTATTTTCCATTCCTTTAGATGGGTAAAACTTCCTCAAAATTCATGATATTTTATATATAGTATCATATATATGTTATATAATCACCATAAATATTTCAAGTAAATTATAATTCATTTACCCCCTCAAATAACATAATGTTTATAGCTGCCCCCAGTTCTGGTCTATTCTGACTCACTTCCTGTCCCATAGAAATTCTATATTTTATTGTATGCCTTACACTACCCAGAATTTCCTAAAATTTGGTGAAGACCTTATTTATTATTCCTTTAATATTTCATAAACGTTTCATAAGAAATTTCAACATATACCCCTTCAATATTTTGTATTTCTATCAAAAGTCTAAGTTGTCCAGTAAATTGTTCTCAACACTGTTATAATTGCAAAAGGCCTAGTTGTAGGTTCTCTAAAATAACGAAAATTTCCACAATTGATTATGAAAATATTAAAAATCTTCTCAACAAAAATTAGATAATTTAAAGGCCATTTACTAAGTTTAATAAGCCAATATTTTTAGGTGCTAAAAGGTTTCTATTTTCTCAACCTAATCCTTCTATGCTCTATGACCATTACTCACTAATCAGACCCTAACTCACTCATATGGATTCGATATTGTGTGATTATAGTGGCTATGTAACCGTGATAAATATATCTATAGTGTTCATGTTAACCATGTCTTCATATTCTTTATGGATTAGGCCCAAAAATTCAAAAATAGAAGCTATTCTTCACCAGTCTGAATTCCAGACCCGATTCTAACCACTCATCACTCCCTAGGGTATAACTCTCTCATTGTACGTCCGATTGATGTGATTCTAAATGATATGGAAAGCTAAAACATACGGCTAAAACTTCTATGTTGAACATGTTTTCATATTTTAAACAGAAAGTCGTCTATGCAGGGCCGAAATTTAACCAAATAAACTCTAAACCAGATTTTTATACGAAGCCAGACTTACCTTGTGTAAACCCACTCCTATGGCTCAGTTTGCTATCCCTCTTGGTTTCCTTTGCAACTTAGTCACGTTTCTTGCACTAAATATGGGTTAAGCAAGGTTTCAAATCTCAGCACTCACTCTCACTGCCTTATGGTGAAGGAAGGAAAGAATAATTCTGTCAATTTCTAGGCATTTCCTCTCTCAAATTTCTGGTTATTCTCTCTCTCTTTGTTTCTTCCTTTCTTTCTATCTTAGACTCCCTCTTGTCAATGGTAATTATAGAGTGAAGAAACAATTAAAACAAAATGAGGAAGGTGCATGGTTTCTTCCTTTCTTGTCATAGTTTGTAGAAACAAAATGAGGAAGGTGCATGGCTTCTTTCTTTCTTGTCATGGTTTGTAGAAACAAAATAAGGAAGGTGCATGGTTTCTTTCTCTCTTGTCATGGTTTGTAGAAAAAAATGAGGAAGGTACATTGTTTCTTCCTTTCTTATCATGGTTTGTAGAAACAAAATAAGGAAGGTGTATGGTTTCTTTCTCTCTTGTCATGGTTTGTAGAAACTAAATGAGGAAGGTGCATGGTGACTGCAAGGTAGCATCCTTTGGTGATGCTCCTTGGCAGCTCCTTAGTTGTTTTATCTTGCCTTAATTTACTGCTAATCTTAGATTAATGATGTCCAAAAAATGTATTTGTATCGTTTCCCCCATCCATTATGATCCTAAGAATTTTATTTGTATGATTCATGATTAATTATATGTCACCTTTTTTTTAATACCTTATTGTTCCATAACT
Source organism: Gleditsia sinensis (assembly GCA_037074535.1). Taxonomy (NCBI): domain Eukaryota; kingdom Viridiplantae; phylum Streptophyta; class Magnoliopsida; order Fabales; family Fabaceae; genus Gleditsia; species Gleditsia sinensis. Next base: position 38,935,840 of record CM073469.1, on the reverse strand, counting down.
AAGTATTTTAATTCTATGTCATATGTATCTTTTACTTTTTCTTAGATTTATGTAACATTATTAGGGACTCAGGATGTTACCTTCCACCCTCAATTTCACTGTTGTTTTTCCTCGGTGGGTTCTAACCTTTGCTTACTATTTGGGCCATATCTACCTTATGTGAACTCCAAATTGGGTGATTCCAGTGGCCAAAAATTCGTAATACATATATCAACATTTCTTGTGGGAAAATTTTCTTTTAATTTCTTATATAATTTTCCTTGAATTTCAAAAGCAGAAGCTTATATTCATTGTCCTGGTTCCAGTCCCTTTTATTCATCAATTTCCTCTTGTCACTTTAAATTTTTCCTTAAGCTAAATCTTAGTGTTCCATTTATTCCTAATATCTCTTATTACTTCTAATTGTTTATTATGGAATATATAATCTTCCCTAAACCACCATTAACCAAATTTCCAGCAAGCATAGACAAGTTCAAAAACTATGAATCCTACTCTAGAAATTCCCTAAGGTTCTAGTTTCCATGTTTTGTTAAGCCTTCTTTCATTTTTCTCTCCTTCAATCTTGCCAATCCTAAGGTTTCTCACTTCAATATTTTAGTTGTATTCCTTACACTTTATTATTCCATCATCCACTTCTCTTTAAAATAATTAGAACCATTCAAGCATTATCACATGTAAGGTCTACATGTAGCATATATAAAAACATTCATGGCCAACATCAAGAGCAGAAAAATTATTACAAGTCTCATCAATGTCCTAGGATCACAGTCTCATATAAATGTTACAAAAATTGAAAATTTCAAAAGAAATATTGTTCAACCTTTCTACAAATCTCCCTAGGCTAACTTAGTTAGTTCCCCCTTCTCGTTTTCCTCTTGATGGATGGTGAGGTTCTCGCCCTCCCTTTGCTTTTGTAGTAGCATGAATAAGAAGGAAAGGGTAAGTTCTAAACCTTAGAGATGAAGAAAATGAAAGAATTGAAGTGGTGATGATACCAACTTATCTTGAGCACTTAGTTTCCCTACACTTTCTTTTCTCTTTTCTTCCTTTCCTCTCCTCTCTTTCCCTCTTGTGTTTCTGCCTCCTTTCTTCCTTCACTTGGCCGAAATGCTCCTCATTGGAGTGGTCAAGTGTTTTATAATTTTTAGGGTTAAACTTTTCCCAAGCATGACATCATTTCCTTTTCTTATGGAGCAACCTTCTATGACATCATCATGGCAAGTTTTGCTTAAAATTTTGTGATTTAATTAGCTTAAGGAAAGTGGCCGACTTCTTTTAAGTCATAGGATTACTTACTTCTACTTATGGTCCACTTAATGGGTTATGATTACGGCTTATTAGAGTCATCTTAGGTGGCAGAATTTTAGCTCCTCATTCTCTCCTAACTTGGCCGAACTCATCACTCAAGGAATGGAGATTCTATTTAAAAATTCATGTAATGATTTTTCCTTGTTTTGCACTCCTTTACCTTACTTATTCCATACTCAATTGGCTTACTTATTGTACACTCAATGAAAGGCAATCATTGCCAATCATGATGGGGTACTATTGCACCATGTGAGGCTTCATCCCTTCTTGAATTTGGTATCCATTTTCTCCCTTAGGTTTGGGCTTTCCCCTTCCTTTCTTGCTTCGATTGAAATGCTTCCTAGAGATGGAAAGCTTAGCTTTCCCATGCATGTAAACTTGGATTTGGTGGCCCACTTCCATTGACCTAGCCCAAGTCCATGATATGTCTCTCTATTGGGTAATCTATGTGGCTAGCCAACAACCCATGTGAGGTGGAAAAATCATAGATGAAGTGTCAAACTTAGGGAATTTAGTTCTTGAATTAAGAGGATCCCTATAATCTAACTTCTTAAAATTCCAAAGCCTCCATCCAACTTTAAAAATTTACTTTCCTTACCCAAGAATTTCTCCCCTCACTAGCCACTATTTGTAATTTTTTCCTCTTAGGTTTTCCTCCCCTTCTCCTATTTCCTTAATGTTATAAAAATTCTCCCTTTGCCTACTCATAGGATTAAGAATTTCTAAGGCATAACTTCTATTAAGTATTTATCTAGAATTCCTTACTAAGCTTCTATTCTTTATTTCATTAATTTAATAATTAACATGCCTTAATAGTAAATGAAAATTAGGGATGTTTCACCTTTCACTTTCTCTCTCTTCCTCGTTTTCTCTCTATGGTTCTTAGCTTCCTCTTCTTCTCTTCCAACTCTTGGCCAAAATTTTGGCCTTCTAATAGCTCTTAACCTTCTTCCACTTTAAGTAATAATAAAATATTAATTACTTGGCCAATACTCCACCCTAACTTCTAACTATGTCCCTTAACTATTGTTTATTTCCTAACTTGCGCTTTGTCATCACTTTTACCTTTACCATTACTTTAGACCTTGTTTAGATTATCAAATTATGTAAAATGCTTTAATTCTACACTAGAGGGATAATACTTAGTTCTAGACTTACAATTGAGGACATATTCCTAATTTAATTCCTTATGCACGATTTAAGCCCTAGAAAGTTGTGAAATTCCAATTTTACCCCTTTTATATTTTCGCCAAGAATAAATTTCTTCTATTTATTTCTTATGGATATCTACCCAAGGATAATAAAACTAGCTCATCTCATTCCACTTCGTGGGAATTACCCTGGCTACTTTCTTTCTTTAGCCATTTAAGCCATTTTTTCCATTTTAAGGGCTTTTGCCAAGAAAACTTTTAGTGCATTTTCTTTTACTATTCTCGAAAGCTTTCTTAATGTTCCATTCTTACTCTTTTCCCTCTTCCTAACATTTCAACATTATGTTTATGTATTTCTTAATAAAATAAAATTAGGGATATTACATTACTACCTTGTAAATTTAGTTAAATAGCTATGCCATGATGAACTCTGATATTGTGATATTAGATAACTTTGATGTGATAGTACAGTTGTGTATGCCATAATTGTTGAAGTTGCATGATTTCTTGTATGTAGACATACAGTGAATATTTATGGTCTCAGTAATGATACAGCTCGACATAACATGCTATATATATATATATATATATATATAATGCTTGTGAATTGTTGTTGAACCTATTGAGAATGTAAATCTCATTAAATGTTTTCATTTTATGTTTAGATTATTGATACAGTATGCAGATTTTCTCTACGACTATCATTTTTATTGTACATTGCATTCAATTACCCTTTTTCGGTTATCTTCCCATCTTACAAGACGTAGCCATGGTAGTTCTAATCAAACTTCTGGTAGAGGTGCCACCACCCATGCCATTATCCATAGAATACATAGATGAAATTGTTTAGGCTCCTTTGGATGTTTCCTTTTGTATAAGTTTCTATATATAAGTGACTTTGACTAACAAACATGATAATATTTTTGTTATAGTAGCTAGGTACCCTCTTACTTTTGTTAGTACAAGTTATTTGTTGGCCACTATGATGTATGTAGCCTCATGTACATAACTAATGTTAATAAATGATAATCACATCTTTTGATCAAAATTGAACTATTCTGATATTGAATGTTTACCTATGCTAATCAAATGAATAAATATAATAAGGAAAGTAAACTAATGGAGGAATACAGAAGTAGTAATGGTTTTAAGAGGAGACAAGACCAGTATATATATATACATTTATAAAAAAACTTAGGATTTTTACATTCAATACATGTGTGAAAGTGGCATTTGGTAAGTTCTTTAAGCATAATAGGTTTCTATTTAGAGAAAAAAAATTATGTTTGCCTAAATGTTCATTGCGTGACTTGCTTTTTAGAGAAGCTCATGGAGGTTATTTAAAGGGCATTTCGGCATATCTAAGGCTTTAAATGCTTTGTATGAACCTTTTTTTTGGCTATATATGAAACGTGAAGTAGAATGAATATATGAGAAGTGTACACTTGTAGACAAGCTAAGTCTAAGATTAAACCTCATGGCTAATAAACTCATTTACCTATACTTAATGAACCTTGAATTGACATATCTATAGATTTTGTGCTAAGTTTAACTAGGTTAAAGGGTGATAGAGATTGTATATATGTGGTTGTTCATAAGCTTTCTAAAATGGCACATTTCATTCGAAGTCATAAAATTGATGATGCATCACATATTGTTGATTTGTTTTGCTAAGAAATTATTAGACTATATGGCATACCTAAGAGTATTATATCGGATAAAGATGCAAAATTCTTAAGCTATTTCTGGAAGCCTTTATCGGGTAAGTTAGGAACAAAAATTTTATTTTCTACTACTTGTCACCCACAAACTAATGGTTAAATTGAAGTAGTTAATACGACTTTTTTTACTTTCTTGTGTACTATAATACAAAATAACCTAAAAACATTGTTGTATGTGGTGTTTGCATATAATAAGAGTGTACATTCTACATCTAAGTTTTAATCTTTAAAAATTGTGTATAGTTCTAACCCATTAACTCCTTTGGATTAAACTCTTTTACGTACAACTAAGTGTGTTAACTTAAATGAAAAGTTGAAAGTTGATTTTATTAAGCAGATCCATGAGAAGGCTTAACAAAATATTAAGAGAAAAACTAAACAATATGTCAATCAAGTTAATAAAGGACACAAAAAAAGTTGTATTTGAGTTTGGTGATTAGGTTTGCTTGCATATAAAGAACTAACTATTTCCATTTCAAGTGATTAAAAGGATCAATGACAATTCCTACAAGCTTGATCTTCCAAGTGAGTATAATGTTATTGCAAGTTTTAATGTTCCTAATTTGTCTTCTTTTGATGTTGGTGACGATTTAAGGATAAATCTTTTTCAAAAGGAAGGGAATGATAAGAATAAAGGAGCACTAAAGGATCCATTACAAGTTCCAATTGTGCCAATTACAAGAGTAAGGGCTAAGAGGTTCAAAGAAGCATTTCATAGGTTGATCTAAGAAATTTAGGTTGATTCTAAAAGGGTGAAGTATGAGATAGGCCCAAATGAATATAAAGGCTTAGTTAATGTTATCAAGGCAAAAGAAGGGGGTTGAATTGAGGGATCTGGATGTGGAACATATGTAAAAGACTTACCAATTTTAGTTTGTTTCCTAAAATGGGCTGATTTTAGCTTGTTTCCTAAAGTGGGTGATTGCTAACACAATAACAACTTTCCTATTTAGTTCCTTTATTATACGCCATTTACTTTCTTAATTGTAAGGCAATGAATTCCATTAAATTGTTTCCTATTTTGTGTGTTTTATTTCAACCTATAAATAAGCATATATGCTCTTAAACAAAGTAATATTTTGGAGAATGAAATTATATTTTCAACATAGTGTTTTCTCTTTGGTTCTTTAATGAACTATTATGAACTTATCAAGGTTTTCTTGTGGCATTAAATTTAATCTTATCATTCACAACTCTCTTACTCTTTCTTGAGTGTAAAGTCTACAACCTCTCTAATACTTTTGGTTATCATCTCTTTATAGATAATGGGTTAAGGTCCTTTCTATTTTTCTTATTATAAATATGAATTAGAATATGATCCTTTGTTTATTGATTCTAGATCTCACTATTCTTGTTGAGATTCATATCAAGGGTTCATATAAGAAGATGAAGAGATACGTGATAATATATTTTGTACTAGATGCCATGTTAGTAGTAAGCTACAATGGTTAAATGATTATGGAGAAATTAAGGTGACTAAACAAGTGTCAATGTCATTCTCCATTGAAAAATACAAAGATGAAGTTTTGTGTGATGTTGTACTAATGCATGTAGGGTATATTCTTTTATAAAAACCATGGCAATTTGATAGATAAGGACACTCATGAGTGCTATACCAATAGATACTCCTCTGTACTTAATAACAAAACTAAGCAGACACAACTAGATCGATTTAGACAACCATCCACCCGTGACTATTTAGAATCGACTTACTCTAATACTAACTTTGTAATTGCCTCATTCTTTTACTTTTGTAAATTCTTGATGGTTAATTAGTTTATTAATTTATATGCTAGAAATAAAAAGCATAATATACATTTCACATTAAGTATATAATCAAAAATTGCAAAGCTTTTCATTGACTTTTATCTATCCATTTACATTACTACATTCCAGATATATAATGGTAACCCCAGGTACTACTAGTAGTACCAAAACCAGGAGGGTAACCAATTACTTTTCCAAAAGTGTCTAGTTACTACATTAGATTAACACTAGTACCATACATAACAACATAAAATCCAAGTCTTTAGCATATGCCTCTTTTGGTGATACGGGTAAGGGTGGAGGCATGTATACTGGAATCTTAGTGAAATTTACTGCTACTAGATCCTATACTATGAGGATATGCCCCAAGTATGGTAGCTTTACCCAGTAGACTGTAAACAACATAGTCAAAGTGAATATTGACATCTTAACTTTCTTTATCTGAACACAACATGAAATAATAGTTAGAACTAAGGTTCCTATTAGGTTCAACAATAATCACATGTAATACACATTAGGCACGTCATGTCATGTTCAATTGTATTAACTACAAAATTTAACTAGCCATGTGAATTAAATGCATATCTAATGCACATACAATAATGTAGTTATGGAACATATATACAAGTGTCAGATATCTTTTATAAAATAGTTGGTTGTATTATTGTTTCACATCAACATCACATCACCAATTCAATGCATCTCACTTTATCATCTTCTTATCCTATGGTTGTTTACTTGCTTCTCACATTTCACTATCACTAGGTCAATGTGATCCTTTCCCTACTCACTCCTGAACTAGTTTGCCTCACTTTATTCAAGCATAGCCAAAATCTCTTATCTTATCTATGAATAGGGCATCCTCTATATAGTACTGACATGAAAGCCATTGACCTTTGGGGTCACCATCATTGATCATTCTTTCCCTATAAATTTGCTTTTCTTTTCTTTTCTTTTCTCATAAACAGCCAAGATATGATATTATTATTTTTACAACCATTATACAACCAACAGGAAAATTTGTCACTAACACCATGCTTGTTCCATAATCAATTCAATAATATTCCATTGTGTCATGTAATGTTTATTGAATGAAAAGAATTAGTACTATAGAGTGGTGGTTATAGGTAAATTCCAAATTTATTTAAGCTTATTGTTGATGAATATACTTAGCATAATATATATTTAACCTAAACCCATTTTTGGCCAAGCCCCTAAGTAACACAACTTCCTTCCACTATATTTAATTTATTGAAATTCTAGTTATACTTATTAATTTTAATTTACCCACCTTGTTTACCTCAATATTACATTAGTATTACACTTGACTAACACTAATCTTCCCTTGTTCTTATTTTTTATAGCAAAAATTCCTGTTTGCACTTAATTTATTTTAATTCTAGTTATTAACATCCAATTAGGTTACCTTCTTTATCTAGTCTTCATTATTCATCTTAATCTTTATATTTACTTTGTAGAACTTCCAACCTATATTTTTTACTTCAAGCTATAGTTCTAGGTCATTTCTTACCTTTTTCTTTCTACCCTTTTTAATTTCCTTAGGTTCTAATTTAAATTCTTATATATCAAAGTGAAATGATAGGGTTTCGGCTAACACCTTTCAAATTTACCAAGAAACATAATTTTTCTATTTTCTTTATTTCCAAGTTTCTAGTTGCCAAATTCATATCACAATTTACTCTTTATAAACCTTAACATCAAATGAATATAAGAAGTTACTTTTAGAGCCAAAAATAGCCTTAAGAATCATCCATTCAATTCAAAAATTATTACCCATTCAATGCATATTTTCAAGCACAAGCACTTATTTTATATAGATATCTAGATACGTATCCTTTATGATTATCAACCAAAAAACTTGAAGAAAAACATTTTCATGAAACCATAAGGTTAGAGCTCCATCTAAAACATGCATATTTGAGGGTTTTTCAAGAGGAAATTATTGTTTAACCTACCTATTATCAACTTCCTCTAATTTTCTGGACTAATGCTCTTTGGTTCCCCTTTAGTTCCTTCACTTTAGTGCCAACCTTCCCTTCTTCTCCCTTGCTATTTTTACACTTTTCCATGGGAATAAATATGGATTTAGAGGAATAAGAGTAGGGAGAAACATAAGGTATAAAGGTAGAAAGGGAATAACTTAACTTACTACTATTTTTTCTCTTACCTTTCTTCTTCTTTTTCTGTCTTCTCTAACGCTTTAGCTCTACTTTTCCCTCCCTACTTCTTCTCGAAATCTGTAGATTTTCTAGCCATTAGTTTGTTTCTCCACTACCTTATTTAAGAAGATTAAGATATTTTTAGGGGTGTTATGATTAAGACACTTAACTCCAGATTTACCTTTACTCCTTTTTTTACAATTCCAATCTAATCCCTTATCCTTTTCTTATGGCTTGTTTGGTGATTTCTAATTCCCTCATTTTCTTTATTAAGATTTTACCAATAACTTTTAAGTCTATAATTAGTTCAATTAATATAATGTATCCCTTCTTCCAAATTTTTACACCAAATTATTGAAAATTCCCTTTTTACCCTTCTTATTTTGCAAAAATATAGAACTTTTGTATTCTTTCTTTAAGAATAATTTCGTAAGAATATTAAGGCTACAACAACTCATTCCATCACATGAAAATTGTTCTTACTAGTTTTCCCTTATTTCCTACCCATTTGTGTCATTTTAACACTGGTGCATATTATTGGCAAATTTTTGATACACTTTCATTTAGCATTTTTCCAAAGCTTTTCTATCACTTAATATTACATATTTTCCCCTTCTTTAATTCTTTAGAGATATATTTATATAATTTTTATTGAATAAAAGTTAAGGGTGTTACATTCTCTAGCGAATCTAATGAGTCCAAGTTATAGCTCTCTTTACTACAAATCCAATGGCACCAATAGTGCCCCAAACGATGGGAAATCTATACAGAAGAAGGAGAATTTAGAGAGAGAATATGAGAGATGGGTAGAGAAAGGAGAAAGTTTTCATCATAAACTCACAAGGGAAAAGTTTTAAAATGTTAAGGGTTGTCTTATAAATTCACTTGGCATCGTGGAAGTGAGCATTCTAGAAACCTGGGTTCTCATATTCTACCTTGAGTGCTGCAATGGTAGAATAATGATGATGTGATGGTAGCCTTTCCAAATTCTAATCCTAGGCTTCTTAGAAAGTAGCAATATGGTAATGAGCCTTCTGTCCTAATTTGTGTGGAAACCTCCAAAAATCTCAAAATGTTTTGTTTACACTTTTAATATCCCATAAGATAAAAATAAACATAGTTATTTTATAATAAAAAAACATAATTATTTAAAGCAAAAACATATCTATCTCAAACAAAGACATAGTCAATTTAGGAGAAAACATAGTCACTTGAAACAAAACGTAAGTATTTAAGACAAAACATGATCTTTTACAACCAAGGGTTGTTACATCTCATATTTTTCAAGACATTTTAAAGTTTGCATACATCTTAACTATAGCATCAAATTTGTCTTAACCTTTTGTGAAAAACTTCTATATTTTATTTAAACATATAATTCACCCGACTCTCGTGGGTGTTGGTTGCCTTGTCTAATACATATTATCAAATTAGGATGAAAGAATGTGATGAACATAAAACTACATTTAAAACAACATATAGTTTATATGATTGGCTAGTTATGTTGTTTGTATTAAGTAATATGCCAAGTAATTTCATGAGAATGATGAATCATGTTTTGTATGCTTTTATTGGAAAATATGTGGTTATATACTTTGATTACATTCTAATTTATGAAAAAAACTTGGATGATCATGTTGAGCATTTAAAAATTCTTTTAGATGTTTTCAAAAAAGAAAAGTTGTTTTCTAACCTTAAAAAATGTACTTTTCGCGCAAATAACCTTATATTTCTAGGTTTTATTGTTATTGCTTAAAGAATTAAGGTGGATAAAGAAAAAGTAAATGCAATCCAAGATTGGCTGAGTTCTACAAGTATAGATAATGTTAGAAATTTCCATAGGATGGCTAACGTTTATTGGAAATTTGTGAAAGACTTTTGTAGCATAACCTCACCTTTGATTGAAGTTATAAAAAAGAATAGGGATTTTAAGTGGGGTGATGAACAAGAAAAGGTATTTTATTTGATCAAAAAAAGTGAATAGTGCAACTTTGTTTGCTTTACTTGACTTTACAAAAACTTTTGAGATTGAGTGTGATGCTATAAGAATAGGTATTGTAGTTGTACTTTTGCAAGACGGATGTCCCATTACATTAGTGAAAAACTAAGTGGGAGAAGCATTAAACTACTCAACATATGACAAGGAGATGTATGCTACGGTTAGGGATTTGAAAACTTGGTAGCAATATCTTTAGCCAAAGGAGTTTGTGATTCACACTGATCATGAATCTTTGAAGCATTTGAAGGGTTAGCAAAATGCTAAATAAGTGACATGCCAAGTAGATGGAATTCATTGAAACCTTTCTTTATGTAATTAAATATAGGCAAGGTAAGGAAAATATTGTGGATGATACACTGTCTCGAAGCTACATTTTACTTTAGATGCAAAATTGCTTGGTTTTGAAACATTAAAGTCTTGAATGCTAATGCTTCTGATTTTGGTAACGTATTCAATGCATGGGAGAAAATGGAATTTGGTAAGTTCTTTATGCATAGTGGGTTTCTATTTAGAGAAAATAAATTTTTGTGTGTGCCTAAATGTTCATTGCATCACTTACTTGTTAGAGAAACTCATAAAAGTGGTTTGATGAATCATTATAGGATATCTAAGACTTTAGATGATTTTCATGAACCTATCTTTTGGTTCTCACATGAAATGTGATGTAGAAAGAATATGTGATAAGTGTATCACTTATTGGTAGGCAAAGGCAAAGAATAAGCTTCACAATTTAGATTCTCCTTTGCCTATACTTAGTGAATCTTGGATTGACATACCTATGAATTTTGGGTTAGGTTTACATAGGTCAGAAATGGTTTTGCATTCTATAAACTAGATTGTTAGTAGATTTTCTAAAATGGCACATTCCATTGCATGCCATAAAATTGATGATGCATCACATATTTTTAATTTCCTTTTAAAGAAAATTGTTAAATGGCATGGCATTCTTAAGAGTATTATGTTTGATAGAGATACAAAATTCTCAAGCTATTTTTGGAAGATTTTGTGGGGTAAGTTAGGGACTAAACTTTTATTTCCTACTACTTATTAGCTACTGTTGTTGTAAAAGTATATATGCAATGTTAGTACACAAGTGCATGTGTCGTGACCAAGTAATACAATGATGAGTGAGTATCGTCCCACGAGGAAGTGTACTAGAAATTACTATAAAACTTTTGAATCGTGAAATACTGTAGCAAAATTTTGTTGGTTCACAAGATATGAAGTTCGAGTGCAAATAAGGCTAAACAAAACCTAACACGACTTTGAACAAGTTAAGATACACTAGGTTGCACAGAAACAGATCTTAGGTGAACTAAGGTTGCATCCGGGTTGCCATGAACTTCTGCACTCATTTTGCTCTAGAAATTGCTATAGTAATTGCACAAGTGCCTAGATTTCTTTTGAATGGGATCTTTCTAGACTACCATCCCATGTACCCCTGGGATTCAGCCCTACATTCCTGTATGAAGCCAAGCCCTAGAGTTATGCGTGAAGTCCCAACTACTTGGTTATATGGGACAACTATAAATTCCTATATTAGTTGTGCTTTGGTCTTTCACCCAACCTATAACATCCAACCTTTTTCCAGCCTCCACCATCCGTCTAGGTCAATGTTAGCCTTAGCCTTCTACTATTAAATTTCAGTTAACAGAAGAAGTGTAAGAAATGCAAAGTAGTTGAATGACAAAAGAAATGCTGTGGCAAAATCATTTATAAATTAAAATGTGCATGTATTCACTGCAACCCATATACAACCCTAGCTGGAAACTTAGCCCAGCCTCATATCCAAACTAATTACAAGCATAAGGATAGCCATTATGCAATGAAGAGTAATACAACAAAAGAAAAAAATACAATTCAGCGCTAAAACAATAAAGCACATAAAGAGAAGAAGGGAATCCTCAAAAGAGGTCCTCTTCTTCACATCTAGTGCATGCTTCTACAGGGTTGGCTCGTCCTGGCCAAAATGTATCCTCACAACCCACTCTCGTCAGGGATTTCTGGCCTTCCTTCCCTTGTTTTTTTGTACCTCCGTATTTCCTTTTAACACTTTTATGTTCTCACCTTACACACTTCCGTGTCTCCCCTGCTTTTCTTCTCTGCTCCATGCCTTTTAGAGACAAGCATTGTGGTCCCAGTGAGATGGCCTGGTTTGCTGCAATTCTTCTTACTTTTCGGCCAGCATATCTACCAGCAGTTTTCCCTCAACTTTTAGTAGTAGAAACAGTCTTTGTGCCTCTGTATCCTAGCACTTTGCTGTGTCAGCTGGGTGCTCCCTTTTTCCATGCTGGGTAGTGGTCGCACCTGTTAAAGTAGCCCTGACTCACTGCCACCTATACCATATCACAAAAGGCCAACTTCCCATCATATGCATCATATTAAAAGGATCAAGATCACCCAATATCAGTCGATTTACTGCTTATTTTGCTATGCATGCATATTGAATTTTCATAGCAAACGTAATAGGTGGTCTTATATTCATGGGAGGCAAAACACACTATTAAATCAGGGGGCATGAATGCTAATAAATCAAAATGCATAGTAAATGACCTAGAGAAGCATAGAGAAACTCTAATGAATTAGAGTTATCAATTCTCGCCAAACTTAAATCCTTCCTTATCCTCAAGTAAATTACTCTATCCACTAAACCACTTTTATTTAGCTCCAGTTCTCCCTGTCTAGTTCCATGTGGCGCTGCTGCTAACCCTCACTTTCAGAGTTGTTTAGGAAATACTGCATGTCTTCTCCTTTCCTTAACCTCACCCAAAACCTCCTTTGTGATTGTGTGTGTGATACGGTCAGTCCTTCAGGAACTACTTGGATCAAGATCAGTCAAAGTCCTAGGATTTTACATGCTAATATATCAAGTCCCCTTAACTAGAGCAAGATGGCACACATTAGAGGCGCAACTATAATAATAATTAAGGGGGTGGATTAACTTTCTCTCTTCTCTTTTTTTCTTTTTCTTTCTTTTTTTTTCTCTGCTACAGCACAAGTCATTGGTGCCTTTTGACGCGAATGCCAACATTTGAGATGAAGGCACCCGGTTACTCAGCACTATCACCTTTAAGTTTTATTCTACTCATACCCTAATGTCACTGTTTTACGCAAAAGCACATATGTAGCTTATTCGTACACCTGGTTACTAAAGGACAACAGAGGCATTAGAGTGGCAACTACTTCACTCTTCTTTTTTTCTTCCCTAAAACTTAAGCCTTTATGACAATAACTCATGCCTCTTTTTGTCATTCAATAGGAGGCTCTTAACATTAACTCTAAAATCCTAGGTCTAATTCCTAAAAAATCACCAAGTTTCTCTTGCTAAGACTGACCATAGTCCAGTGTTCATAGAGGAAAGTTTCGGTTGTGTAGGGTTGGCATGCAGAATTCCTATTTTTGTTATTAGTCAAGTTTTAAACCTTCCTCATAGAGCTTCCTAGAACTAACAGCAGGCCCTAAAATACACATAACAGACTCATCTCTTTTTCATTTATTTTTTTAGAAGAGTGATTATAAGAGCTTCCTAATTGCTAAAAGCTAATTACTCATCAAACGTAAACCCACATTCATACACAATCAAATAGGAAACAAACACAAGACCTAGCACAGATTGAAACAAACTCATTTAATCAACCACAACAAACACCACTGTAAACACTAAAGCAACACTAATTCCATCCCTCCAAACTTAAAGATAAGCAGTGCTCCCACTGCTTATTATATTGCAAACCCAACAAAAGAGGCAAAAAATATATGATAAGATAGAAACTGCAGGCATGCATAGCTTGTTGAATATAAAAAAATTGACAGAAAGGAAATAGAGGGGAAGGGGACTTCCCTAGGGTGCTTGTAGGATTGATGCAACACCCAGGTGGCATGGACTCCTTTAAGATTTTGATGAGTTGTAGAGCCCACTCCTTCTCTGAGTTGATCTTTGTGGGCTTTGGAGTTTGGCCTTTCCCTTCTGCATGGCTGCTACCCTTTTGGCAAGTGACTCTTCATCCTAGGAGGACACATCTTCCTCTTGGGTCCTCCATGGGCTTCTTCTCTGCTCGTTGGTCTGACAGGAGTCTTAGGATTCCTCACCCTCTTCAGTCTGGTGTTCTAGTGCTCTTTGTTCTTCCCCAAATGTGGTATAGAATAGGTCTATGGGGAATTCATGGAAAGGGAAGAATTGCTTGAAATTCTGCTCAAGCATTTTCTGGAGGGAAATATTCTTCTTTTATTGGTATTGCCAGAATTGTTGCTGGTGTTTCAAGTGTCATGCCCCTAATTTTAGGGCACGCGAAACACGTATATCATGAACATATATTTTTCATAAACATGAATATTCTGATCCTTTATCAAGGAAACATATACATATAGGTTTTCCCATATAAATACCATATACAAATCAAGTACATATACATCAGAGTATAGCAGAAGTAAGGATCATGCCTGTGGCATTCAGAGCAACTCTAGAGTACAATTAAATTACATTTTTAAACACTGAGAGCCAAGAAACAATTTAGGCTCACCATAGAAGTACGACACCTAGTCGATCAAGAAGCTGCAGAACCAAAATCTGGGTCTTTATCTAAAAAATATGTCAACCACGTGTAATGAGTTTTACAACTCACTGAGCAGATAATACCTCCTATGACCTCTTAGCTCGACATATGGATGTACTCATATAATAAAATTTATGTTATCAAAAATTACATTTCAGAAGTACATCCACATGGGACCCAATTTTTCAAATATTCTCTGTTCAAAAATCATAATCAGGTCTTTCAAACCGTATGCGATACTGTATACACAATGCTCATATCAAGTTCAAAATCATATTCAATACTGTAAAATCATTAATCAAATTATGCTATGCATCAAAACATTTCTCATAAAATATTCGGAGGATCCCATATCAGAACCACCATACCAGAGTTTGACCCCTTCCGTACTTTGGTGGTATAGGATTTTCCTAAATTCAGCATCCCGCTGAGGTTTGCCCTATTACCATTCAAGAGGACACGCGAAGGGACTCTGTATGGGTTTTTCCCAAGCACACAGCAAGGGAAGGCAAATAACATCTCATATAACTGGCATCTCGCCTATATATAGGAGGCATTCCGCTCTCCTTCACATATAATCTCCCGTGTGTTGGCCCTCACACGAGACTAGCTCCACCTCCCCTGCTAGTTGAGGCAATCAAGGTGCGCACCAGGGCTAACATCACCTGTTGTTAGCAGACAGTGTTTCCAATAGGATTCCTCCATAGAAAATACCATATGCACATATGCCATATAATCCAGTATAAAATTCTCAATATAAAACAGAATTTTCAGTCTCAGTATATTCACCGCCAGAAAATACTATTCACTGCCAGAAATTACTATTCACTGCCAGAAATCACTATTCACCGCCCCAAAAAATTTTATCAAATCACCAAAACGAATTCATATCCTAATGTTTATCTAACTTATGAATCCATCTACAGAGTCAGATTTCTAATTTGAGACCTCTAAGTAAGAGTTTCAGAACTTACCTTTTACCGAGATTTTCTACTTCAGATCTACGGCGATTCAAAGGTTGATTTGAAAAATTGATCGGTCAAAACTGAAGTATTCTTCATCCTGAATCCAGTAACACCTTCAGTTTTGAGATCGGAAACCAATTAGTACTCTAGATCGAGAGAAAAATTTGAAGGTTACTATTCACTCACTATTTATGCACTATTCACACTTTCTCGTTTCTTCGAAATTCTGATAGCGTCCCCCGGTTTCGTTTATCAATTGCTTCTTTTTTTAAAATATAATAATAATTATTAAATAATTAATAATGGGATTTTCTTTTATATAAATTCTGTTTTTCATCATAAAATATCCCAAAAATTTATATTCTCATAAATCTTTAGTTAAACTCTTAAATCATACTTTTTCTTGATAAAAATCGTAATAAAACAAATTTTGAAATGAATATCTTTATTCATATTAAAAGAAAGAATATTTCTAAAAATACAACAAAAATTCTTTAGAAGCCAATATAATTATTTTAAGCAAAACAATAATTATTTTAATTAAAAGTCTACTTACTTTTAGCAAGACATAACCATTTTTGAACAAATAAAAATATATTCTTATAGTAAAATACTATCATTTAAAAATAAAAATTACGCGCCAAAATATTAATCCTCATATTTTCTTTGTACTTCTTTAACCCATGTAGTAAATATACATATTTTCTACGGTTCTTATTCCCATTTTCGAAATTCTCGCTTTTATTCCAATTTTTCTTTAATTGAAATTTTCGTTAAATTTTACGGTTATTACATCAAGAACAGTGCTTGCTGTTGCAAGATGGTGGCTTGTTGCTGTAGGAGTAGTTGGAAGATCTTATTTACCGGCTAGGGGGCTGAGGTTGATGCTACTTGGCCTTCGGGGTGTGGAGGGGCTTGTGTGGTGGCTGGTGTTTCTGGCAATCCCCTTGTCTTGTGCAATGCGAGCTATGGTGATGGTGCTTATGGCGGCTCCCATCTTGAGTATTTCTTCATCCATTGCGATAGGTACCTTGCTGTCGCAGCATAGTAGGGTGATAAGGGAAGGGAGAACATACTGCCCTTTTTTTGGCCAGCGCATACTCTTATTTGCACATTGATTACCCTTCCTACATCAATGGACCTCCTCGAAATGATGGCATCAACCATGGCCACCCTATCTCGGCTTACAGTTTGCCCGTGAGTGGAGGGCAAAAGGCGAGTCTTCAGGAAGTGATACTACACTTTAGCCGCAGGCACCACATAAATATGATTTATGGTTGCAACACTCTAAGAAGATTTTTCCCAGGTGGTGCCTGGTATGCACACCCATGCCAACATTTCCTCCCAATCTTATTATTACAGAGACTCTAAATGTGCTGCATAGTCATCGTCCTCATCGTTCAATTTATAGGCTTCATTTATAGTGGCTGGGTCGAATAGCACATGGGTCTCCCTAACCCTAATCCAGTCCTTGGCATCCTTTGGGAAGTTGGTGTAGAACTCTCTTACCAGTGGAATAAGAGCAGGTTGGGGGTGTTTGGCGAAATTCTCCCATCCCCTTTGCTTCACTACTACTGCCACATACGTTAGCAAACCCATATCCTTGAAAGTTGTAAAGGTGAAGCCTTTTTCTGCGCAGAAAGTCCTCTGGACTGTTTCTTCATCGTGCCTCCTCTAGTTTTCGTTAGAGGTGAACTTTTTCATCTTACTGGCCTTCCTTGCTACTGTCTTGATTCTTGGCATTGTTTACAAGGTGATGGTCATGGAGAGGATGTTGTGCTTTCGGGCAATGGGGTTTTCGAGGTGTGAAGGGTATGGGAATACAAAAGGCAAGGCTTGAAGAACTGACAGAAGGCAAAGGGTGCGCAGGAATGGGTTAAGGGAGAATATGGAGGGTCGTGACTTCTTGTTTCCTTATATGTTCCCACCCTTTTTTTTTCGACAAGACGGGACTAGGCCTTAAGTGTTGGGCTCATTCCTTTATGTTCAGGTATCTGGGTACCTAAGTCCTGTCTACTTCCTCAACCCAGCTTCTTTCTTCTACTTTCCAGCCTGGGGCCCATTGTCCTGCATCATCATGATAAAGGAAAACTCCTTGCCTAGGGGGATTTGCTATTGCTACAGTATTTTGTGCGGCAAATTGTAAGATCAAGAGTTTCCATTATGATGCTCCTAAAGACTTGCAACGTTAACACAGATGAAATCAAAAGCATAATTCAAGCTAGCTAATACTGCAAAATAAAATGATAATTTATGAAAACATGAGTTGCCTCCCATAAGCGCTTGTTTTATAGTCAACAGCCTAACTTCTTCCCTTTTATCCTTCTTTCAATGGAATTGAGGTGTGTTAGTGTAACAACTCCATTTAAGTATCATTTTTTTTAAAATACCATGAAGTTATTACCTCGTTACAACTTAACTCAATATAACATTTATTTAATTTATACAATACAGAGTTCACATACATGCCATTAATCAAAACATATGTACAACATATCAAACACATAAAAATCTACATCTTATTTATTCTAGTTGACCAATTCCAGAAATACAGGTGCGGGTGGTTGTACCTTCAACGGGATCTAAGCCAACTCGACCACAAACATTTTATTTGCTTCTGAGATCTGCCCAACATAAAGTACTCAATCCAACATGCACTAAAAGCCAGAGCTATAGAAAAATCTGCATAACTAATTTTCTGAACATGATATGGAAATATAGTGAGAATTAAATCCCAGTAAGTTCAACCATAAATAATCATCAATATAGCTCATCACGTTATGTTCATCTGTATAAACTACAGAAAATAACTCTAGTCACATGAATGCATTATATCTATGCACATAAGAATCATACAGTAATGATATGTATGACAGGATTAACTATTTTTAGAATATCATATGATGGCCATCAACTAATTCTCATTTCAAGCTACCCCGGTCAGGGTGAGTATCCTCTACTCTCCGGTACAAGCTTTTCTCGCTCCATCCGACATGGCACACTTTCTCTTTCTTTTCTCATAATCATAATCATAACCGTTGATAGGGTGTCCCCTACTGGTGCACCACACAGATTGCCATGTGACCGTGCTCATTTCTTTTCTTTTCACAATGATAGCCAAAAGTATGCTTTCAATAACAAGTATGTTCATCAAAATATAACTATTACCATAAATCATTGGTAATCATGCCATGAACATAACCATTTCTAATATCACTTTATAAAATATTTCCATGTCATAATTTTACACTTAAGATGGTAAGAAGTTCATACAATGGCAATGGCTATGGCATATACTAGTCATTTATAAGATTCGTCTTCTTTTTTAAATATTAATTTTATTTCTTTATTTTCTTGATCCAGGTTTTCATCATATCTAACCTTCTCTTACTAATCAGAGCATAACTCCCTCAATTGAACTCCGATGTAGGTGATCTTGGTGTCAATTTCAAGATAACACAATTATCTAAAACTATTATGCTGAATAATGTAGCGAAATATTAACAAATCTAGGTGATATTACTCCCTAAATATACAGGTTATTTCTTCTCGGATAGGTTCTGACCTTTACCTACTAATCGGAACATATCTACCTTATATGGACTCGAACTTGAGTGATTCTAGTGGCTAAATATCTGTGACAAACATATATATAATTCTTATGTTAACCATTTATTTTAATTCCATACAGATAATTCCCAGAAATTAAAATATAGAAGCTATCCTAACATATTCTTCCCTGATGAACCATTTTCTAAACTTTGACTACTACTCAGCTCATAGCTGCCTCCTATGGACTCCAAATTGAATGATTCCAGTGGCTACAAATCCGTGACACACATAGCTATAATTCTTATGTTAACCATTTATTTTAATTCCATACAAATAATTCCCAGAAATTAAAATATAAAAGCTATCCTAACATATTCTTCCCGGATGAACCATTTTCTAAACTTTGACTACTAATCAGCTCATATCTTCCTCCTATGGACTCCAAATTGAATGATTCTAGTGGCTACAAATCCGGGACACACATAGCTATAATTCTTATGTTAACTATTTATTTTAATTCCATACAAATAATTCCCAAAAATTAAAATACAGAAGCTATCATAACATATTCTTCCCTGATGAACCATTTTCTAAACTTTGACTACTAATCAGCTCATATCTAGGACTCGAAATTGAATGATTCAAGTGGCTAAAAATCCGTCATACATATAGCTATAATTCTTATGTTAACCATTTATTTTAATTCCATACAGATAATTCTAAGAAATTAAAATACAGAAGCTATCCTAACATATTCTTCCCTGATGAACCATTTTCTGACCTTTGACTACTAATCAGCTCATATCTACCCCATATGGACTCCAAATTGAATGATTCCAGTGGCTAAACATCCGTGACACATATATATTTAATTATTATGTTAACCAGTTATTTTAATTCCCTATAGATAATTCCCAAAAATTAAAACACAGAAGCAATCCTAACATATTCTTCCCTGATGAACCATTTTCTGACCTTTGCTTACTAATCGGCCCTTATCTACCTTATATGGACTCTAAATTGAATGATTCCAGTGGACGACAATTCGTGACACATATATATTTAGTTCCAATGTTAACCATTTATTTTAATTCCCTACAGATAATTCGCAGAAATTAAAACACAGAAGCTAAACAATTTGCCACCCATAGCCATACCTATGCAGAACTTTCTATACCAGTCTAAGTATTCAAACATACATCACATGCAAGATCAATATGTAACATGATATAGCAACATCAAGACCAATCATCAAAGTTCTAAGATCAAAATCTCATATAAATATTATATGTTTCAAAAGTTTTCTTCAAAAAGAAATATTGTTAAACTTACCTGGAGCACATAGTCCCCTAGGCTTCTCCTTCCTCTTTCTTCCTTTCTTCCTCTCCTTTCCTCACTCTACCTTGCTTCTATTTTTCCTCTCTCTCACTTGGACGAAATTATAATGTTGTAAAGGTAGGTTTTCTTATATAGACCACCAAATAATTGATCTTTCATGATCATGGGTCTACCTTATCACAATTAGATTACACTTGGTTGAATTTTTGGAAAACAAACAACTTATGTTCTTGTCTTCCTCTTCCTTAGTCAAGATATGCATAGGAAAATGAGATTTGTATTTTGAAAATTATGATAATATGTTCTTAAGATATGGGACAAGGTCCCTTTGATTTAGGGATTCATTTCCATTTTCTTTTGTCTTAAACAAGTATGATAGGTTTGCCTTTTTAGGTGGCAAATTTCTAGCCCTTGAATCTCCATTATTTGGTTGATATTATTTGTGTTGGATAGGAATGTTTTGTCCTAATGCCATGTATTATCTTACCACTTGCTAAAATTATGAGTGTAGGATATAGATGTTTTTGTCCTAAAGCCTTGTATTATCATGCCACTTGTCAAAATTATGAATGTAAAATCACACCACTTGCTAAATTTTTGTCTTAATGCCATGTAACCTAATCTTTATTATTATTACATTATTATATCATCACCTAATTTATTTTATTTTATTTTTCCTCTTGGATTTAGGCTCATTCCTACCCATTTTCTTTACTTTGGATAAAATTCTACCTTTCTTGGAGAGCTTGTTCACATTTTCATAATTTTTGGGCTATTGGTCCAATTACTATATCCTAGTCCAAGTCTATGTTTTATTTCTTGCTTAGGTTATCCAATGGGCTTGCTAGAAACTTATGTGAAGTGGAAAAACTCTATATGAAGTGTCCATAGGTAAAAGCCCAATGTATGGGTAAAGATTTTAAACTTAGTAACTCTAGTTCTTGAATAAGGAAAAATTACCCTAATCCAATGTTCTTGAAATTTTAAGACCTTTACTTGTTTCTAAAAATTTATCTTCCTTATCCAATAATTTTGTATCTCTTTAGTATGTTATTTCTAATTTTTTTTCCTATTAGGTTTTCCCTCTTTATTTGTTCTCTTAATGTTAGAAACATTTTCTATGCATATACATAAGGTGAAGAATTTCTAAGGATTATATTTCCTTAGATATCTAAAATATTGTCTAATAAATTTTATTTTCTTAATTAAATATTTATGTAATTTTATCAATAAAAGAAATGAGATTATGGATGTTACATTTCTCTCCCCTTAAAAGAAGTTTTGTCCTCAAAATTTCAGAAATTACCTAGTAAGAACAATTTCGGATATTTCTTCCTCATGACTACTTCTAGCTCCCAAGTTGCTTCTTCTGGAGTCAAACCTTCCCATAACACCTTAACTAGGGGAATAGTTTTGTTCTGCAATTGCTTCACGTCAGTGTCCAATATAGATGCTGGTACTAGCTGGTATGTCATGTTCTCCTTTATTTGGATTGGTTCATCTTGTATAACATGTGAAGAGTCTGGAAGATACTTTCAGAGCTGTGATACATGGAAAACATTATGCAAGTTGGACAAATTAGGTGGGAGAGCAACTTAATATGCTGACGTCCCCACTTTCTTCAAAATTTGGTAGGGTCCTAAAAATCACAGACTTAACTTTCTTGTTTTGAGAGACCTACCAACTCCAGTAGTCGGGAAAAGTTTTAGAAATATATGGTCTCCTTCCTCAAACTCTAGAGGTCTATGTATCTTATCGTAGTAACTCTTTTGCGGACTCTGAGCTATAAGTATTTTGTCACGTATCTTCCTGATTTGTTCAGTGGTTTGTTGAACTAGATCAGGACCCAACAAGTTCTTTTCTCCTACCTCAAACTAACATAGTGGAGATCGGCACTTCCTACCATATAAAACTTCGTAGGGGGCCATCTTAATACTGGAGTGATAACTATTATTATAAGTAAACTCTACTAAAGGTAGGTACTTATCCCATCCTTTACCTTGCTCTATCAAACAGGACCTTAACATGTCTTCTAGAGTTTGAATAGTCCGTTCTGTCTGCCCGTCAGTTTGAGGATGGTAGGCAGTACAAAACCAAAACTGAGTACCAAAAGCTTCTTGCAACGCTTTCCAAAACCTCGACGTGAACCTCGGATCTTTATCAGAAATAATAGTTAAGGGAATCCCATGCAGTCTAACTATTTCCTAGATGTACAGTTGGGCCAATTTATCCAGTGAAAAGTTAAATTTTATGGGCTGAAAGTGAGCAGATTTGGTTAATCTGTCAACTATTACCTAGATAGAGTCATGTCCCACTGAAGTCTTAGGTAAACCCACAACAAAGTCCATCGAGATACTGTCCCATTTCCATTTAGGGATCTCAAGAGGTTGTAGAAATCCCGCTGGCTTTTGATGCTCCACCTTCACCTTTTGACAACTTAGACATTTCGCCACGAACTCTGCAATATCCTTTTTCATCCCTGGCCACCAATACATCATCTTTAAGTCCTGGTACATTTTAGTGCATCTAGGATGGACAATATATTTACTCTGATGTGCTTCTTGTAGGATTTTAGTCCTTAACTCTCGTTCTTGAGGGACACAAATCCTTCCTTGATACATGATTGCTCCATCTTCCATGACAGAAAAATTTCCTTGATCTTTATGATCCTGTAAGTATTGGTTGTGAACTTGAGCCTCTTTGATCTGGGCTCTAAGGTCACACCTTATACTTAAACCATTAATGGTTAGCTTCTTTGAGGAAAAAGTAGTGTCCAGCTTCAAATTCTGAAACTCCTCTAGCATTTGCATCTCATACAACATCATCTGGCCCATGTGTAGAGATTTTTGACTTAAGGCATT
Source organism: Gleditsia sinensis (assembly GCA_037074535.1). Lineage (NCBI taxonomy): Eukaryota > Viridiplantae > Streptophyta > Magnoliopsida > Fabales > Fabaceae > Gleditsia > Gleditsia sinensis. The sequence goes on along the minus strand of CM073469.1, from coordinate 38,912,445 downwards.
AGCTACAACATTCGCCTTTCCTGGATGATACTTTATCTCAAACTTGTAGTCATTGAGAAATTCCACCCATCTTCGTTGCCTCATATTTAACTCCTTTTGATCAAAGAGATATTTAAGACTCTTATGATCGCAATATACTTCAAAGGTTGCTCCATATAAGTAATGTCGCCAAATCTTTAAAGCAAACACCACCGCCGCCAATTCAAGATCATGGGTTGGATAGTTTCCTTCGTGGGGTCTTAGTTGTCTAGAGGCGTAAGCAACTACTCTCTTGTCTTGCATTAGCACACACCCTAGTCCTTTTTTTGAAGCATCACTATACACTTCAAAATGTCCTGTGGGGTCTGGAATAATTAAAACTGGAGGAGTGGTCAGTCTTGTCTTAAGCTCTTGGAAACTAGCTTCACATTGATCAGTCCATGTGAAAGGACTTCCCTTCTTGGTTAATTTAGTCAATGGCAAGGCTATACGAGAGAAGTTTTGTATAAACTTCCTGTAGTATCCTGCCAAACCCAGGAAACTTTTGACTTCCGTAACCGTCTTTGGTCTCTCCCACTGAATCACTGCTTCCATCTTGCTAGGATCTACGGCTACCCCTCTATTAGAGATGACATGTCCAAGAAACTTCACCTCTGACAGCCAAAATTCACACTTCTCCAATTTGGCATATAACTTTTTCTCTTTCAACACTTGCAGCACGATTCGGAGATGTTGTTCATGTTCTTTCTCACTCTTAGAGTATATCAAGATGTCATCAATGAACACTACAACAAATTGATCTAGGTAGGGTCGAAAAATGCGATTCTTGTAATCTATGAAAATTGCAGGTGCATTCGTCAACCCGAAGGGCATTACGAGAAACTCATAGTGCCCATACCTTGTCCTGAAGGCATTTTTTGGAACGTCCTCCTCCTTGATCCTAATTTGATGATATCCTAACCTTAAGTCAATTTTAGAAAAGATGGAGGCTCCCTTTAATTGATCCAATAAGTCATCTATCCTAGGGAGAGGGTACTTGTTTTTTATAGTCACCTTATTCAGCTGTCTGTAATCTATGCATAGTCTCAAGCTCCCGTCTTTCTTCTTAACAAACAATACAGGAGCTCCCCAAGGTGATACACTCGGTCTAATGAATTGCTTGTCTAATAGTTCCTCCAATTGCTTCTTGAGTTCCTGTAGTTCCTTCAAGGCCATTCGATATGGTGCAATAGAGATAGGCCCTATCCCAGGTAGGAGATCAATAGAGAACTCTATCTCTCTCTTGGGGGTAAGCCTGGAATATCTGATGGAAATACTTCAGGAAACTCGTTGGCCATTGGGATTTCATCAAGCGTCGATTCGACTTCTAGGTTTGATAAATACAAGAGAATGTATCCAAGTACTCCATTCTTCAACTCCCTATTAACTTGATTGGCATTTAGCATCAATAACTGGACCTCCTCTTTCGAAGTAGGAGGTAGAAATTCAACGGTCTTGTTACAACAATTCAACAAGACTCGATTTCTAGACATCCAGTCTAACCCTAGAATGACCTCAATACCTCTTAAAGGTAAACAGACGAGGTCTACAGAAAAAGTTTTCTCCTGGATGGTGACTTGATAGTCTTTACATACAGAGGAAGTTAATACCCTTTCCTCTGCAGGGGTTACTACGGATAGCTCATAGGGAGTTTGAGAAATAGGAAACTGAAACTTCTTAATACATTCTTCTGATATAAATGAATGACTAGCACCAAAGTCAAATAACACCATAAGAGTAAATCCATAGATATAGCATGTACCTTGAATCATTTCAGAAGATTGAGCAGCCTCTTGGCCGCTCAGGGTGAAAACCCTTCCTTTCACCTGAGGCCTCTGTTCTAGCTGCTTCCCCACATTCTGTGGGTAGTTTCTCGCAAAATGTCCCTTCTGTCCACAATTGAAGCAGCCATCTTGTCCCATGTAGCATGGCCGGTTACCATGCATGCGTCCGCACTTAGCGCACTTGACTGGGGCGAGGTCTTGTTGAAAAGGTTTAGGACCCGTAGTCAATGGCCTCTTTCCAGCTCCATATCCACTTCTTCTCATGTTCTTTCCAGGGTTGGGAAATTTTTTCTTCCTCTTCCATAGGTTTCACTTTTGCTTCTTGTCCTCTACTGCCCTTAAACTCTTTTCTAGGAGTCTGCATTTATTTATCAGAGGTACAAACTCCCTGATCTTCATAGCTATAATAGCATTCTTTATCTCTGAGTTTAGTCCCACTTCAAACTTAACTGCCTTCCATGCTTCATTTGGTTTATATCGCAGATAAGAGGAGAACTTAGACAGCTCCTCGAACCTTGCGATATACTGGTCCACGGTCATGCTGCCTTGCCTGAGTTAACGGAATTCGATCTCTTTCTCTACTCGTACAATACTTGGAAAGTACTTTTCAAAAAAAATGTCTTTGAACACTTGCCAAGTGATCTGTCTTCCCTGATGAGCTAAAAGTTCTTTAGCTCCATGCCACCAGTATTCTGCTTCATCCTTTAACATATATGCAGCAAAAATAACTTGCTGCTCTTCAGTACAGCCCATCACTTCAAAGATTTTTTCTAATTCCCTTATCCAACTTTTGGCTACCGTTGGGTCATAGCCACCTTGGAAACAAGGTGGTCTAGTCCTCAAGAACTCGGATATGCCATTATCTTTTTCAGCCGTTCAGTTGTTAGCACCATTCTCACCATTTACGTTATTAGCATTCTGGAGATATTGTAAAATTTGGTTGGTGGTCATGACTTGGTCTCGAATTTTCGTGGCCAGGTTGTGCAGGATTTCCTCTGAATTGTTTGCCAGATTCCTCCTTGGTGGTGCCATTTTCTACTGTGGCCAAAACAAAGTTATGCTGCTATTGAGGTGATCAAGCCCAATAGTTAGTTCAAAAATATTTAACAGCAGTCATAACACCACCTCGGCATGTAGGTAGGAAACACTAGTAATTTCTTACCTATATGAATTCACTGATCCCTACACAGCACAACCACAAACATACTCAAGACACTATAAGATCGATTCAGATAACCATCCACCCACTGGCCATCTAGGATCAACCTGCTCTGATACCAATTATGTAACAACTCTATTTAAGTATCAATTTTTTTTAAATACCATGAAGTTATTACCTCGTTACAACTTAACTCAATATAACATTTATTTAATTTATACAATACAGAGTTCACATACATGTCATTAATCAAAACATACCTACAACATATCAAACACGTAAAAATCTACATCTTATTTATTCTGGTTGACCAATTCCAGAGATACAAGTGCGGGTGGTTGCACCTTCACCGGGATCTAAGCCAACTAGACCACAAATATTTTATTTGCTTCTGGGATTTGCCCAACATAAAGTACTCGATCCAACGTGCACTAAAAGCCAGAGCTATATAAAAATCTGCATAATTAATTTTCTGAACATGATATGGAAATATAGTGAGAATTAAATCCCAGTAAGTTCAACAATAAATAATCATCAATATAGCTCATCACGTCATGTTCAGCTGTATAAACTATAGAAAAAAACTCTGGTCACATGAATGCATTATATCTATGCACATAAGAATCATACTGTAACATCCCGTAATTTTTAGATATTTTCCTTAGAAATTCTTCACCTTACATATATGCATAGAAATGTTCTAATATTAATGGAATAGGTAAAGAAAGAAAACCTAAGAGGAAATATTAGAAATAAACATGTTAAAGAAAGGTGAAATTCTTAGGTAAGGAAAGATAAATTTTTGTGAAGTAAGTAATGGTCTTAAAATTTCAAGAAGATCGGATTAGGGTAATTTTTCTTAATTTAAGAGCAAAAGTTACTGAGTTTAGTATCTCCACCCGTAATTGGGCTTTAACCTATAGACACTTCATATAGAGTTTTTCTACTTCACATGAATTTTTAGCAAGCCAATAGGATAGGCCAAGGAAGAAATAAAACATAGACTTGGACTAGGATATAAAAATTGGACCGGTAGCCCAAAAAATCATGAAAATGTGACCAAGCCCATTATGAAAGGAAGAATTTTAACCAAAGTAAGGAAAATGGGCAAGAATGAGCCCAAACCCAAGAGGAAAAATAAAAATAAAAATAAAATTAAAGTGATGAAATATTGGTGTAATCAAGATTAAGTGACATGGCATTAAGACAAAAAAATTTAGCAAGTGGTGTGATTCTACATTCATCATTTTGGCAAGTGGCATAATAATACAAGGCTTTAGGACAAAAACATCTATATCCTACATTCATAACTTTAGCAAGTGGGTAATAATACATAGCATTATGACAAAACATCATTATCCTACACAAATAATTTTAGTTAAGTAAGGAAAATTCAAGGGCTAGAAATTTGCCACTTAAAAAGGCAAATCTATCATACTTGATTAAGACAAAAGAAAAAGGAAATGAATCCCTAAATCAAAGGGATCTTGCCCCATATCTTAAGAACATATCATCATAATTTTCAAAATACAAATCTCCTTTTCCTATGCATATCTTGACTAAGGAAGAGGAAGACAAGAACATAAGTTGTTTGTTTTCCAAAAATTCAACAAAGTGTATCCTAATTGTGATAAGGTAGACCCATGATCATGAAAGGTGAATTATTTGGTGGTCTATATAAGAAAACCCACCCTTACAACATTAGAATTTCGTCCAAGTAAGGGAGAGCAAAAATAGAAGCAAGGTAGTGTGAGGAAAGGAGAGGAAGAAAGGAAGAAAGAGGAAGGAGAAGTCTAGGGGACTAAGTGCTCCAGGTAAGTTTAACAATATTTCTTTTTGAAGAAAACCTTTGAAACTCATAATATTTATATGAGATTTTGATCTTAGAACTTTGATGATTGGTCATGGATGTTGCTATATCATGTTGCATATTGATCTTGCATGTGATGTATGTTTGAATACTTAGGTTGGTGTAGATAGTTCTGCATGGATATGGCTATGGTTGACAGAATTTTAAGTTTCGGTATTTTAATTTCTGGGAACAATCTATAAGGAATTAAAATAAATGGTTAACATAAGAATTAAATATATATGTGTCACGGATTTTCACCCACTGGAATCATTCCATTTGGAGTCCATATGAGGTAGCTATGGTCTGATTAGTAGTCAAAGGTCAGAAAATGAATCATCAGGGAAGAATATGTTAGGATAGCTTCGGTAATTTAATTTCTGGGAATTATTGGTAGGGAATTAAAATAAATGGTTAACATAAGAATTAAAGATATGTGTGGCATGGATTTTTAGCCACTGGAATCATTCAATTTGGAGTTCACATGTGGTATATATGGTCCGATTAGTAAGCCAAGGTCAGAAAATGGTTCATCAGGGAAGATTATGTTAGGACAGCTTTTGTATTTTAATTTCTGGGAATTATCTGTATGGAATTAAAATAAATGGTTAACATGAAAGTTATATATATATGTATCATGGAAATATACCCACTGGAATTATGCAATTTGGAGTTTATATGAGGTAGATATGATCGGATTTGTAAACAGAGGTCAGAAAATGTTTATTCATGGAAGAGTATATTATTAATGCTTTAGTTTTTGAATTTCTGAGAATATTCTGTAGGGAATTAAAATAGAGCGCCAACATAACAATTATAGATATATGGCTCATGGATTTTTACCAACTAGAATAACTCAATTTGGAGTTCCAATTTGGGAGATATGGTCTAATTAGTCAGTAAAGGTTAGAACCTATCCGAGAGGAACTATCCTGTACTTTGAGGGAGTAATATCACCTTCGTTTCTTAATTTTTCGCTACAATGTTCAACATAATAGTTTTAGATAATTGTTTTATCTTGAAATGGACACCAAGATCACCTACATCAGAGTTAAATTGAGGGAGTTATGCTCTGATTAGTAAGAGAAGGTTAGATAGGATGAAAACCTGCATCAAGAAAAATAAAGGAATAAAATTAGTATTTAAAAAAGAAGATGAATCTTAATAAATGACTAGTATAGCCATAGCCATTGCCATTGTATGAACTTCTTACCATCTTAAGTATGAAATTTTGACATGGAAATATTTTATAAAGTGATATTTGAAATAGTTATGTTCATGGCATGATTACCAATGATTTATGGTAATAGTTATATTTTGATGAACATACTTGTTATTGAAAGCATATTTTTGGCTATCATTGTGAAAAGAAAAGAAATAAGCACGGTCACATGGCAGTCCGTGTGGTGCACCAGTAGGGGACGCCCTACCAACGGTTATGATCATGATAATGAGAAAAGAAAGAGAAAGTGGGCCATGTCGGACGGAGCGAGAAAAGCCCGTACTGGAGAGTAGAGGATACTCACCCTGACCGGGGTAGCTTGAAATGAGAATAAGTTGATGGCCATCATATGATATTTTGAAAATAGTTAATCATATCATGCATATCATTACAGTATGATTCTTATGTGCATAGATATAATGCATTCATGTGACCAAAGATATTTTCTGTAGTTTATACAGCTGAACATGACGTGATGAGATTTACTGATGATAATTTATTGTTGAACTTACTGGGATTTAATTCTCACTATATTTCCATATCATGTTCAGAAAATTATTTATGCAGCTTTTGTTTCTAAGGCTCTGGCTTTTAGTGCACATTGGATCGAGTTACTTTATGTTGGGCAGATTTTAGAATCAAATAAGATGTTTGTGGTCGAGTTGGCTCAGATCCCGGTGAACGTGCAACCACCCGCACCTGTATCTCCGGAATTGGTCAACCAAAATAAACAAGATGTAAATATCTATGTGTTTGATATGTTATACGTCTGTTTTGATTAATGACATGTATGTGAACTCAATATTATATAATAATAAAGGAAAAAAAAAAGAGGTTGTTACACATACAGTAATGATATGTATGACAGGATTAACTATTTTTAAAATATCATATGATGGCGATCAACTTATTCTCATTTGAAGCTACCCCCGTCAGGGTGAGTATCATCTACTCTCCGGTACGGGCTTTTTTCGCTCCATCCGACATAGCACACTTTCTCTTTCTTTTCTCATAATCATAATCATAACCGATGGTAGGGCATCCCCTATTGGTGCATCACACAGATTGCCATGTGACCGTGCTCATTTCTTTTCTTTTCACAATGATAGCGAAATATATGCTTTCAATAACAAGTTTGTTCATCAAAATATAACTATTATCATAAATCATTGGTAATCATGCCATGAACATAACCATTTCAAATATCACTTTATAAAATATTTCCATGTCATAATTTTACATTTAAGATGGTAAGAAGTTCATACAATGGCAATGGCTATGGCATATACTAGTCATTTATAAGATTCGTCTTCTTTTTTAAATATTAATTTTATTTCTTTATTTTCTTGATCTAGGTTTTCATCATATCTAACCTTCTCTTACTAATTAGAGTATAACTCCCTCAATTAAACTCCGATGTAGGTGATCCTGGTGTCAATTTCAAGACAAAACAATTATCTAAAACTATTATGTTGAACAATGGAGCGAAATATTAAGAAATCAAGGTGATATTAATCCCTAAATGTACAGGTTATTTCTTCTCGGATAGGTTCTGACCTCTACCTACTAATCAGACCATATCTACCTCATATGGACTCCAAATTGCGTGATTCCAGTGGCTAAATATTCGTGACACACATATATATAATTCTTATGTTAACGATGTATTTTAACTCCTATAGATAATTCCTAGAAATTAAAATACAGAAGCTATCCTAACATATTCTTCTCTAATGAACCATTTTCTGACCTTTGACTACTAATTAGCTCATATCTTCCTCATTAGTCCTTGCTTGTCAATGCCATGTTTTGCTTCTATCCAAGCCCATTCTTCATCATTTCCCTCCTCTGAATCTGAGCCATCTTGCCACTCAGCTGGTGATGGGCCTCTACAGCAATTTTCAAATTGTTCAGATGTTAATGTATCTATCACCAATATAACTGAGCATTCTTCCACTTCACTAGGGAACTTCGTGGACAGAAATATATTAAATGTGATCTGCTCATCTTGAACCCTTATTGTTAACTCTCCTCTTTGGACATCAATTAAGGTTCTGCTAGTGGCTAGGAATGGCCTACCCAAAATGATTGGCACTTCTGCATCTGCTTCATAATCCAATACTATGAAATCAACTGGAAAAATGAATTTATCCACCTTAACTAGGACATCCTCGATTTTTCCTTCTGGATGTGCTATAGATCTATCTTCCAGTTGTAATGAAACAGTGGTGGGTCTAGCCTCTCAAATCCCCAGCTTCTTGAATACTGACATAGGCATGAGGTTGATGCTTGCACCCCAGCGACAAAGAGCCTTGCCAAAGTACTAGTTTCCAATGAAGCATTGAATAATGAAACTTCCTAGATCCTTGAGTTTGGGTGGCAGTTTATTTTGTAGCATAGCATTGCATTCTCTCATTAGAGCAACAGTTTCAAATTCCCTAAACCTTCTTTTCTTAGTTAAGATGTCTTTCATGAACTTGACATAGTTAGGCATTTGCTCCAGTGCTTCTACCAAGGGATTGTTAATGTACAGCTTCTTGAGGACGTCCAAAAATCTTCTGAACTGGTGGTCTTGCTGTTGTTTCAGGAATCTTTGGGGGAATGGTGGAGGTAGCATAGTCTGCTGCATGTTTGCTGTAGCAAATCTGTAGAATTTTGCTGTGGCAGATCTGTAAAATTTTCTCCAGTGGTTCCTGCTTTCTCACTTGCCTCCTGAACCTGCCTCTGCTTGTCTTTCTTCTTATCTAGGGGTACAGCAAGGTCTTTTTGGTCTTGTCTCTTTGCTTGGAGTTCTTCCACTACTTTTCCACTCCTAAAAGCTATAGCCTTACATTGCTCTTTCTCTTATCTCCTAAGGAGTTTAGTTTTGCTTGGAAGTGTCCCTGGAGGTCTACTTTTAATTCATTAGCAAGCTGCCGAACTTGGATCTCCAGATTCTTCAATGATGCAGATTGACTTTGAATCACAACATAATTTCTCACCATGTATTCCTTGAGCAAAAACTCCAACGAAGTGGGAGTTTCATTAGTATGATGCCTTTGTTATTGAAATCTTGGGGGCCTGTGGTCTCTATGGGGCAGAGTTGCTTCTCTGTCCAGTACCATAGTTACTACAAGAAAAATTAGGATGCTGCCTCCAACCCAGGTTATATGTCTTTGAATAGGGATTGTTATTGCGATTCATGTTTTCCACATAGCATACTGACTCTGGATTTAAAGGACAACTTTCGAATAAATGAGGCCCATTGCACAGACACACAAGATACTCCATTTTCCTGGACTGCATTAGCTGCTTAAGGGTGAATCAGTTGCTAGTTTTGCAAGACATTCACTAATGAAGCTAGCTGGGCTGTGAGAGAAGTGACCTCACTAACTTCATGTATACCTACAGTTTTTTTTCCAGTTGAGACTCTAACCATAGGCCATTGATAATTGTTGTTGGCTGTAACATCCCTAATTTCGTTTCTTTTATTGATAATTAAGGAAATAAAGTTTATTAGACAATATTTTAGATATCTAAGGAAATATAATCCTTAGAAATTCTTCACCTTATGTATATGCATAGAAAATGTTTCTACCATTAAAAGAACAAATAAAGAGGGAAAACCTAATAGGAAAAAATTAGGAAGAACATACTAAAGAGATGTAAAATTCTTGGATAAGGAAGATAAATTTTTAGAAACAAGTAAAGGTCTTAAATTTTCAAGAACATTGGATTAGGGTAATTTTTCCTAATTCAAGAACTAGAGTTACTAAGTTTAAAATCTTTACCCATACATTGGGCTTTTACCTATTGACACTTTATATAGAGTTTTTTTTCCACTTCACATAAGTTTCTAGCAAGCCCATTGGATAACCTAAGCAAGAAATAAAACATAGACTTGGACTAGAATATAGTAATTGGACTAATAGCCCAAAAATTATGAAAATGTGACCAAGCCCTCCAAGAAAGGTAGAATTTTATCCAAAGCAAAGAAAATGGGTAGGAATAAGCCCAAATCCAAGAGGAAAAATAAAATAAAACAAATTAGGTGATGATATAATAATGTAATAATAATAAAGATTAGGTTACATGGCATTAAGACAAAAAATTAGCAAGTGGTGTGATTCTACATTCATCATTTTGGCAAGTGGCATGATGATACAAGGCTTTAGGACAAAAACATCTATATCCTACACTCATAATTTTAGTAAGTGTTATGATAATACATGGCATTAGGACAAAACATTCCTATCCCACACAAATAATATCAACCAAATAATGGAGATTCAAGGGCTAGAAATTTGCCACCTAAAAAGGCAAACATATCATACTTGTTTAAGACAAAAGAAAATGGAAATGAATCCCTAAATCAAAGGGACCTTGTCCCTTATCTTAAGAACATATCATCATAATTTTCAAAATACAAATCTCTTTTTCCTATGCATATCTTGACTAAGGAAGAGGAAGACAAGAACATAAGTTGTTTGTTTTCCAAAAATTCAACAAAGTGTATCCTAATTGTGATAAGGTAGAGCCATGATCATGAAAGGTGTATTATTTGGTGGTCTATATAAGCAAAACCCACCCCTACAACATTTTAATTTCTTCCAAGTGAGGAAGAGAGAGAAATAGAAGTAAGGTAGAGTGAGGAAAGGAGATAAAGAGAGGAGAAGAAAGGAAGGAAGAAAAAGGAGAAGTTTAGAAGGCTAAGTACTCAAGGTAAGTTACCTTAATCTCCACTTGAGTCCATTTTTCTTCTTCATCCTTGAGGTTCAAAAATTCACCCTCCTTCTCTTACCTAAGCTGCTAGAAAATATAAGGGAAGGAAGGAATCTTGCTACTTCTTTCAAGAGGAAACAAGAAAACCAATTCACTAAGTTAGCTAGGGAGATTCTTAGGTAAGTTTAACAATATTTCTTTTTGAAGAAAACTTCTGAAACTTATAATATTTATATGAGATTTTGATCTTAGAACTTTGATGATTGGTCATGGATGTTGCTATATCATGTTACATATTGATCTTGCATGTGATGTATGTTTGAATACTTAGGTTGGTGTAGATAGTTCTGCATGGGTATGGCTATGGCTGGCAGAATTTTGAGCTTCGGTGTTATAATTTTTGGGAACAATCTATAAGGAATTAAAATACATGGTTAACATAAGAATTAAAGATATATGTGTCACGGATTTTTAGCCACTGGAATCATTCAATTTAGAGTTCATATGAGGTAGATATGTTCTGATTAGTAAACAAAGGTTAGAAAATGGTTAATCAGGGAAGAATATGTTAGGATAGTTTCTGTATTTTAATTTCTGGGAATTATCTGTATGGAATTAAAATAAATGGTTAACATAAGAATTATAGATATGTGTGTCACAGATTTTCAGCCACTAGAATCATTCAATTTAGAGTTCATATGAGGAAGATATGTTCTGATTAGTAAACGAAGGTCAGAAAATGGTTAATCAGGGAAGAATATGTTAAGATAGCTTCGGTGTTTTAATATCTGGGAAAATTCTATATGGAATTAAAATATATGGTTAACATATGAATTATATATTTATGTGTCACGGATGTTTAGCCACTGGAATCACTTAATTTATAATTCGTATATGGGAGATATAGTCAGATTAGTAAGTAAAGGATAGAACCTACCCGAGAAGAAATAATATTGCCTTTAAGGGAGTAATAACACCAAGATTTATTACTATTTGGCAGATATTATTAACATAATAGTTTTAGATAATTGTCTTAGCTTTCCATAGACACCAAGATCACCTCAATCTGAGTTCAAATGAGGGAGTTATGCTCTGGTTAGTGAGCAAAGGTCACAGAGCACGGTCAGGCCGTGTTCTGGGTGCTTCAAGCACGGGCTAGCCGTGTTCGGGGCTATTTTTGAGTACATTTGAAGTATTTTTAAAGCATGGCCGTGTCCTGGAACATGGCCAGACCGTGTTGGAAGCTGGTTAAGCCTATTTTCAACATTTTTCTACCCTAGATGAACCTCTTTAACTATAGGGTAATAGTAGAAATCAAATTGGAGAACAATGCTCCATAAATTTGTAAGAACATGTGTTGGAAATGATATAAATAAGAAGAAAATTACTAAAGGCCAAGCATAAAGAGAAGGTTAGATATGATGAAAACCTGCATCAAGAAAATAAAGCAATAAAATTAACATTTTAAAAAGAAGACGAATCTTATAAATGAAAATAATAACTGACTAGTATATGCCATAGCCATAGCCATTGCCATTGTATGAACTTACCATCTTAAGTGTGAAATTCTGACATGGAAATATTTTATAATGTGATATTTGAAATGGTTATGTTCATGGCATGATTACCAATGATTGATGGTAATAGTTATATTTTGATGAACATACTTGTTATTGAAAGCATATTTTTGGCTATCATTATGAAAAGAAAAGAAATGAGCACGGTCACATGGCAATCCGTGTGGTGCACCAATAGAAGATGCCCTACCAACGGTTATGATCATGTTAATGAGAAAAGAAAGAGAAAGTGGGCCATGTCGGACGGAGCGAGAAAAGCCCGTACCGGAGAGTAAAAGATACTCACCCTGACCGGGGTAGCTTGAAATGAGAATAAGTTAATGAGCATCAAAAGATATTCTGAAAATAGCTAATCCTGTCATACATATCATTATTGTATGATTCTTATGTGTATAGATATAATGCATTCATGTGACCAAAGATATTTTCTGTAGTTTATACAGCTGAACATGACATGATGAATTATATTGATGGTAAATTATGATTTATTGTTGAACTTACTAGTATTTAATTCTCACTATATTTCCATATCATGTTCAGAAGAATAAGTATGCAGATTTTCTCTATGACACTTATTATTTCTGTACGTTGGATTGAGGTGCCCTACCTTGAGCAACTTCCAGTTATTTCAGATGTATCTGTCGTAGATGTGACTGAAATTTCGTTGGACGTGCCACTCGCACCAGTGTCCCTGGAAGTAGTCGACATAGATGATTAGAGCTAATATGTATCTTTGTACAAATGTTTGTAAAATAATGGTGTGTAGTTTGTAAAATAATAGTGTGTATGGAAAGTCAGTATTGTATCACTGTTAATAATAATTATGCTTGGTTAAAGTGATTATTATTACGAGTTAAGTGGTTAGAATTAAAGTAGTAATAACTTCATGGAATTTTACAAATATATACAAAAAATTTGTTACATTTACATAAATGGAGTTGTTACATAATTGGTATCAGAGCAGGTCGATCCTAGATGGCCAGTGGGTGGATGGTTATCTGAATCGATCTTATAGTGTCTTGAGTATGTTGTGGTTGTGCTTTGTAGGGGATTAATGATTCATATAGGTAAGAAATTACTAGTGTTTCCTATCTATATGCTGAAGTGGTGTTATGACTGCTATTAAATATTTTTGAACTAACTATTGGGCTTTATCACCTCAATAGCAGCATAACTTTGTTTTTGCCATAGTAGGAAATGGCACCACCAAGGAGGAATCCAGCAACCAATGCAGAGGAAACCCTGCACAATCTGGCCACGGTAATTCGAGACCAAGTCATGACCATCAACCAAATTTTACAATATCTCCAGAATGCTAATAACCCAAATGGTGAGAATGGTGCTAACAACCGGATGGCTGGAAAAGATAATGGCATATCCGAGTTCCTGAGGACTAGACCACCTTGTTTCTAAGTTGGCTATAACCCAACGGTAGCTGAAAGTTGGATATGGGAATTAGAGAAAATCTTTGAAGTGATGGGCTGTACTGAAGAGCAGCAAGTTATTTTTGTTGCATATATGTTAAAGGATGAAGCAGAATATTGGTGACGTGGAGCTAGAGAACTTTTAGCTCATCAGGGAAGACAGATCACCTAGCAAGTGTTCAAGGACATTTTTTTTGAAAAGTACTTTCCAAGTACAGTACGGGCAGAGAAAGAGATCAAATTTCTCCAACTCAGGCAAGGCAGCATGACTGTGGACCAGTATATCGCAAGGTACGAGGAGCTGTCTAAGTTCTCCTCTTATCTGCGATATAACCCAGATGAAGCATGGAAGGTGTAACATCCATTTGTTTTTCTTTATTATTATGCAATATTGAGTTCACATAAATGTCATTAATCAAAACGTATATGCAACATATCAAACACATAGATATTTACATCTTGTTTATTTTGGTTGATCAATTCCGGAGATACAGGTGCGGGTGGTTGCACCTTCACCGGGATCTGAGCCAACTCGACCACAAACATCTTATTTGATTCTGAGATATGCCCAACATAAAGTAACTCGATCCAATGTGCACTAAAAGCCAGAGCTATAGAAAATCTGCATAACTAATTTTTTGACCATGATATGGAAATATAATGAGAATTAAATCCCAGTAAGTTCAACAATAAATCATCATCAATATAGCTCATCACGTCATGTTCAGTTGTATAAACTACAGAAAATATCTTTGGTCACATGAATGCATTACATCTATGCACATAAGAATCATACAGTAATGATATTTATGACAGGATTAACTATTTTTAGAATATCATATGATGGCCATCAACTTATTCTCATTTGAAGCTAACCCGGTCAGGGTGAGTATCCTCTACTCTCCGGTACGGGCTGTTCTCGCTCCGTCTGACATGGCCCACTTTTTCTTTCTTTTCTCATTAACATGATCATAACCGTTGGTAGGGCGTCCCCTACTGGTGCACCACACGGATTGCCATGTGACCGTGCACATTTCTTTTCTTTTCACAATGATAGCCAAAAATATGCTTTCAATAACAAGTATGCTCATCAAAATATAACTATTACCATAAATCATTGGTAATCATGCCATGAATATAACCATTTCAAATATCACTTTATAAAATATTTCCATGTCAGAATTTCACACTTAAGATGGTAAGAAGTTCATACAATGGCAATGGCTATGGCATATACTAATCATTTATTATTTTCATTTATAAGATTCGTCTTCTTTTTTAAATATTAATTTTATTTCTTTATTTTCTTGATGCAAGTTTTCATCATATCTAACCTTCTCTTTATGCTTGGCCTTTAGTAATTTTCTTCTTATTTATATCATTTCCAACACACGTTCTTACAAATTAGTAAAGCATTTTCCTCTAATTTTATTTATACTATTACCCTATAGTTAAAGAGGTTCATCTAGGGTAGAAAAATATTGAAAATAGGATTAACTAGCTTTCAACACAGTCTGGCCATGTTCCAGGACACAGCCATGCTTTAAAAATACTTCAAATGTACTCAAAAATAGCCCCGAACACGGCTAGCCCGTGCTTGAAGCAACTAGAACACGGCCTGGCCGTGTTCTGTGACCTTTGCTCACTAATCAGAGTATAACTCTCTCATTTTAACTCTGATTGAGGTGATCTTGGTGTCTATGGAAAGCTAGGACAATTATCTAAAGCTATTATGTTAATTATATTAGCCAAATTGTAACATCCCGTAATTTTAAGATATTTTCCTTAGAAATTCTTCACCTTACATATATGCATAGAAATGTTCTAATATTAATAGAATAGGTAAAGAAAGAAAACCTAAGAGGAAATATTAGAAATAAACATGTTAAAGAAAGGTGAAATTCTTAGGTAAAGAAAAATAAATTTTTGTGAAGTAAGTAAAGGTCTTAAAATTTCAAGAAGATCGGATTAGAGTAATTTTTCTTAATTTAAGAGCAAAAGTTACTAAGTTTAGTATCTCCACCCGTAATTGGGCTTTAACCTATAGACACTTCATATAGAGTTTTTCTACTTCACATGAATTTTTAGCAAGCCAATAGGATAGCCTAAGGAAGAAATAAAACATAGACTTGGACTAGGATATTGAAATTGGACCGGTAGCCTAAAAATCATGAAAATGTGACCAAGCCCATTATGAAAGGTAGAATTTTAACCAAAGTAAGGAAAATGGGCAAGAATGAGCCCAAACCCAAGAGGAAAAAAATAAAAATAAAAATAAAATTAAAGTGATGAAATATTGGTGTAATCAAGATTAAGTGACATGGCATTAAGACAAAAATTTAGCAAGTGGTGTGATTCTACATTCATCATTTTGGCAAGTGGCATAATAATACAAGGCTTTAGGACAAAAACATCTATATCCTACATTCATAACTTTAGCAAGTGGGTAATAATACATAGCATTATGACAAAACATCATTATCCTACACAAATAATTTTAGTTAAGTAAGGAAAATTCAAGGGTTAGAAATTTGCCACTTAAAAAGGCAAATCTATCATACTTGATTAAGACAAAAGAAAAAGGAAATGAATCCCTAAATCAAAGGGATCTTGCCCCATATCTTAAGAACATATCATCATAATTTTCAAAATACAAATCTCCTTTTTCTATGCATATCTTGACTAAGGAAGAGGAAGACAAGAACATAAGTTGTTTGTTTTCCAAAAATTCAACAAAGTGTATCCTAATTGTGATAAGGTAGACCCATGATCATGAAAGGTGAATTATTTGGTGGTCTATATAAGAAAACCCACCCTTACAACATTAGAATTTCGTCCAAGTGAGGGAGAGCAAAAATAGAAGCAAGGTAGTGTGAGGAAAGGAGAGGAAGAAAGGAAGAAAGAGGAAGGAGAAGTCTAGGGGACTAAGTGCTCCAGGTAAGTTTAACAATATTTCTTTTTGAAGAAAACCTTTGAAACTCATAATATTTATATGAGATTTTGATCTTAGAACTTTGATGATTGGTCATGGATGTTGCTATATCATGTTACAAACATTTGTACAAAGATACATATTAGTTCTAATCATCTATATCGACTATTTCCGGGGACACTGGTTCGGGTGGCACGTCCACCGGAATCTCAGTTACATCTACGACAGTTATATCTGAAATAACTGGAAGTTGCCCAAGGTAGGGCACCTCGATCCAACGTACAGAGATAATAAGTGTCATAGAGAATATCTGCATAGTTATTCTTCTGAACATGATATGGAAATATAGTGAGAATTAAATCCCAGTAAGTTCAACAATAAATCATAATTTACCATTATAGTTCATCATGTCATGTTCAGCTGTATAAACTACAGAAAATATCTTTAGGTCACATGAATGCACTTTATCATGCACATGAAAATTATACAGTTATGACATGTATGGCATGCCATTGTATGAACTTCTTACCATCTTAAGTTTGAAATTTTGACATGGAAATATTTTATAAAGTGATATTTGAAATGGTTATGTTCATGGCATGATTACCAATGATTTATGGTAATAGTTATATTTTGATGAACATACTTGTTTTGAAAGCATATTTTTGGCTATCATTGTGAAAAGAAAAGAAATGAGCACGGTCACATGGCAATCCGTGTGGTGCACCAGTAGGGGACGCCCTACCAACGGTTATGATCATGATAATGAGAAAAGAAAGAGAAAGTGGGCCATGTCAGACGGAGCGAGAAAAGCCCGTACCGGAGAGTAGAGGATACTCACCCTGACCGGGGTAGCTTGAAATGAGAATAAGTTGATGGCCATCATATGATATTTTGAAAATAGTTAATCATATCATACATATCATTACAGTATGATTCTTATGTGCATAGATATAATGCATTCATGTGACCAAAGATATTTTCTGTAGTTTATACAGCTGAACATGACGTGATGAGATTTACTGATGATAATTTATTGTTGAACTTACTGGGATTTAATTCTCACTATATTTCCATATCATGTTCAGAAAATTATTTATGCAGCTTTTGTTTCTAAGGCTCTGGCTTTTAGTGCACATTGGATCGAGTTACTTTATGTTGGGCAGATTTTAGAATCAAATAAGATGTTTGTGGTCGAGTTGGCTCAGATCCCGGTGAACGTGCAACCACCCGTACCTGTATCTTCGGAATTGGTCAACCAAAATAAACAAGATGTAAATATCTATGTGTTTGATATGTTATACGTCTGTTTTGATTAATGACATGTATGTGAACTCAATATTATATAATAATAAAGGAAAAAAAGAGGTTGTTACACAAATAGTAATAAATAATGGTGATATTACTCCCTCAAAATATAAGTTATTTCTTCTCAGGTAGTTTCTGACCTCTACCTACTAATCTGCCCATATATCCCTCATACGAATTTCAAATTAAGTGATTCTAGTGGCTACAAATTTTTGACACATATATATATAATTCATATGTTAATAAATTATTTTATTTCCTTATATAATTTTCCTAGAAATTAAAACACTGAAGCTATCCTAACATATTCTTCCATGATTAACCATTTTCTGACCTTTGTTCACTAATCCGATAATATCTATCTCATATGAACTCTAAATTGAATGATTCCAGTGGCTAAAAGTCTATGACACATATATATATAATTCATATGTTAACCATTTATTTTAATTTCTTATAGATTGTTCCCAGAAATTAAAACACCGAAGCTTAAAATTCTGTCACCCATAGCCATACCCATGCAGAACTTTCTATACCAGCCTAAGTATTCAAACATACATCACATGCAAGATTAATATGTAACATGATATAGCAACATCCATGACCAATCATCAAAGTTCTAAGATCAAAATCTCATATAAATATTATGAGTTTCAAAGGTTTTCTTAAAAAAAAAAAATTGTTAAACATACCTGGAGCACTTAGTCCCCTAGACTTCTCCTTCCGCTTTCTTCCTTTCTTCCTCTCCTTTCCTCACTCTACCTTGCTTCTATTTTTCCTTTCCCTCAGTTGGACGAAATTCTAATGTTGTAAGGGTGGGTTTTCTTATATAGACCACCAAATAATTCACCTTTCATGATCATGGGTCTACCTTATCACAATTAGGATACACTTTGTTGAATTTTTGGAAAACAAACAACTTATGTTCTTGTCTTCCTCTTCCTTAGTCAAGATATGCATAGGAAAAGGAGATTTGTATTTTGAAAATTATGATGATATGTTATTATGATAAGGGACAAGGTCCCTTTGATTTAGGGATTCATTTCCATTTTCTTTTGTCTTAAACAAGTATGATAGGTTTGCCTTTTTAGGTGGCAAATTTCTAGCCCTTGAATCTCCATTATTTGGTTGATATTATTTGTGTGGGATAGGAATGTTTTGTCCTAATACCATGTATTATCATACCACTTGCTAAAATTATGAATGTAGGATATAGATGTTTTTGTCTTAAAGCCTTGTATTATTATGCCACTTGCCAAAATGATGAATGTAGAATCACACCACTTGCTAAATTTTTGTCTTAATGCCATGTAACCTAATCTTTATTATTATTACATTATTATATCATTATCTAATTTATTTTATTTTATTTTTCCTCTTGGATTTGGGCTTATTCCTACCCATTATGGGCTTATTCATACCCATTTTCTTTACTTTGGATAAAATTCTACCTTTCTTGGAGGGCTTGGTCACATTTCATAATTTTTGGGCTATTGGTCCAATTACTATATCTTAGTGCAAGTCTATGTTTTACTTTTTGCTTAGGTTATCCAATGGGGTTGCTAAAAACTTATGTGAAGTGGAAAAACTCTATATGAAGTGTCCATAGGTAAAAGCCCAATTTATGGGTGGAGATACTAAACTTAGTAACTTTTACTCTTAAATTAAGAAAAATTACCTTAATCCGATCTTCTTGAAATTTTAAGACCTTTACTTACTTCACAAAAAATTATCTTTCTTTACCTAAGAATTTCACCTTTCTTTAGCATGTTTATTTCTAATATTTCCTCTTAGGTTTTCTTTCTTTACCTATTCCATTAATATTAGACAATTTCTATGCATATATGTAAGGTGAAGAATTTCTAAGGAAAATATCTAAAAATTACGGGATGTTACATTCTTCCCCCCTTAAGAAATTCGGTCCCCGAATTTCAATCCATCCTACCACATGTAGGGAATGAAATTAAGGCATTATTTAGAGTTACCAACCTTATTACCTAAATAATTAGGGATATCTTTTCTGTATAACATCTGTACTTTTTAATATGTTTATTCACTTGAGTAATTTTGCCATATAACTTAACCATAAGGATTTCTTTCACTCATAATTTCTTCAATTTATATCCTCTAGCTCGCATGGATATATCTATGGGTCGATATTAGAAAACACACATATAAAGGAACATATTCACCTTCATATGGGGTAACTATGTTTTCTTATTCCAAACTTCTATCAAGTCATTTTTTTTTTGTTTTCATATATCAACATCATCCCCTGAATATCATCATCTTAATCTATCATCTATTTTTATCCTCAAATCCTTTAATTAATATGTTAAACATAAGTAGCAATAAATCCTTCAAACCTTTAATAACGTGTACCATTGACACATGTCTAATAATTCCAACTTAACTCATCACGGTAATTCTATACAAGCTTATTAACGCCATTAGACTCATTGTCAAAAATTTCAATTATTTCTTCTAGCATATCCAAAAGCACCTCATTCTAGCTTATGCCAATCCTATTTAATTCACCCAATCATTTCAAGAAGATTTTTTTTTCTAACAATTACTCATACATGAATTCTCAATTCCAAGATAATTCACATCCTAGATACTAGACTCAATTTAGCATGATATAATCCTTTAACACAAATATCTTGATAACCTACATTATTTTCGGACATGGTTCTCAGAATATTCTCTATATTTCCAAATTGAGAGTTCAAAGACTAACTTAAATCCTACTTCCTATATTTTATTCCTCAAGAACTTTAACACCACAAATTCTCTTGATTACATTCGTCAAAACACCATAAGACCATCATCTGTCCATTCTTTTCAAACTTTTCATTACTTTAACCTACTAACAACTTAGACACCATAATAACCGAGTTTCAAAGAAAAGAAATTATCTTTCATTGCAATAAGGGAAAATAACCTTGCATTTAATGCCAACCGTTAATGAAGGAGAATGTAGTGAAACAGAAGAAAAGCATAATAGAGAATGGTGCCAAAAGCGAAAGTCAAAAATTTGGACAAAGCATTGAAAAATATTAAAATCGGTGGCCGTAATTCTTGAAAATTTGTAAACAAAATCTATCTACAATTTCAGCAAAAATCGGTGGCCGCAAATTTTGAATATATGTGTGAGAATCTACTTTAAAGCTGTTGATATTTGGTGGAAAAGAAACATTTCTGAACTTATAAAAGTCTGTGAAAAACAAAGAGTACGTAGCTAACTGGTAGGATGCAGTTGATTGCTTCAGAATAGATGTAATCAATCAACTGTCAAATAACCAGTCCAAATTAAAATTTCTCAAAATAGCGAGTCGACTTAATAATACCGATAGTCGACTGGCAAAAACATTGAGAAAACAAAATAAACCATTTGATTGTTCCTCTTCAACAATTAATTGGTTTACATTTTCACTCTTCTTTTTTTACAATGACGGCTATCACCTACAACTTTTCTACAAGAATCAAAACATCAATGCTTCATCAAAGACAACAAGAAAAAGACAGATTTCTGGTGATATCTTATCTTATGCTCTATATATGCTTAATATGGGTCACAGTCATAACTACTGTACATATACATGCTTGCCGTCATTTTTTGAAATTTGTTTTTACCTTTAATTTTGTTGATATACACCAATCACTCACATAGTTGTTCTAATAATACCCAGCCTATTCGCATAACTATTATAAATATGCCCTTCTCTGAGTTCTATAAATGCTTACATTAGTATCTTTATCTTCATACTCAAAGTTAAGGTGATAGAAATTATGGAGGGAACCGCATTCCGTCAGTTTTGAAATATCTGTGTCTTTTGTGGTTCTAGTCCTGGAAAAGATAAGGAGTATGTTAAAGCAGCACAAAATCTGAGTATGGTGCTGGCTAGGAGAAAAATTCATTTAGTGTATGGTGGAGGTAATTGTGGGTTAATGGGGTGTGTGGCTACAGCTGCACATGTAGGGGAATGCCAAGTTCTAGGTATTATTCCTACAGCTCTAGCTACATCCAGCAACATAGGGAAGACAATTGGGAAAGAATATAGGGTAGCTTCCATGCATGAACGCATGGCTAGAATGATGAGCAATGCTGACGCCTTCATTGCCTTACCAGGTGGTTTTGGTACTTTAGAGTAGATTTTTCAAATAGTCTCTTGGGCACAACTGAATATGCATCACAAACCGATAGATTTGTCAAATGTTAATCACTTCTTTGATGGTCTGTTGTCTTTTCTAGATCAAGCTGTGGAACAGAGTTTTATCCCACACTCAGCATGACGAATTCTCATCTCGGCTTCAAATGCTGAAGAGTTGATTGATGCTTTACAAGCCTATGTTCATGTACCTGATCCAACTATGACTCAAATAGAATGGACGGCAGATAGCCGTAGGAAGCGTAAATTGGATTTGGATCTTCATCTTTAAATTTAGTAAAACGTAGCTATTATTGTACTACTTTTACTTTCTTAGAGTCTACTTGGATACCATATTTAGCAACCATACTCCTTTAGAGTTGGTAAAACTATCTTTGAATGTTGCTTATGATCCTCTGAACTTTTGAAATATTCTAGTATATCATCAATATATATAATAACAAATTGATCCAGGGATGACCTAATTACTATTCATTAAATATATGAATGCAGCTAAAATATTTGTCAATTTAAATGCATCACTAAGAACTCATAATGCCCATAATAAGTCTTACATCCTCTTCTCTTATCCTTAATTAATGTTACTCATATCCCAAATCTATTTGTGGAAAAATATTGAACACCTTATAACTGGTCAAACAGGTAATCTATACGAACTAATGGGTTTCTATTCTACATTGTCACCTTATTCAACTGTCTATAATCTATGCATAGTCATAGTGATCCATCTTTCTTTTTCATAGATAGAACTGGAGCACTCAGAATAAAAGTACTGGGGTATTCCAATACCTTGTCTAACAAGTCTTGTAACTATTTTTTTTTAATTCAATCGATATCATTCTATATAGGGATATAGATACTAGTTGGGTTCTAAGGAGTAAATCAATATCAAATTCTTGAATTGCTGTGGCAAGGTTATGCAAGATTTCCTCTGCATTGTTTGCAGGATTCTGCCTTGGTGGTGTCATTTCCTACTGTGGGAAAAAAATAAATTTATGCTGCTATTGAGGTGATCAAGACCAATAGTTAGTTTCAAAAAAACTATTTAACAGCAGTCATAACACCACCTTGGCATATAGATAAGAAACACTAGTAATTTCTTACCTATATGAAATCACTGATACCCTACACAACACTACCACAACATTCTCAAGCTACTATAAGATCGATTCAGATAACCATCCAACCACTGGCCATCTAGGATCGACCTGCTCTGATACTAATTTTGTAACAACCTTTTTTTTCTCTTTATTATTATACAATATTGAGTTCACATAGACGTCATTAATCAAAACGTACATGCAACAAATCAAACACATAGACATTTACATCTTGTTTATTTTGGTTGACCAATTCCGGAGATACAGGTGCGGGTGGTTGCACCTTTAACGGGATCTAAGCCAACTCGACCACAAACATCTTATTTGATTCTGAGATATGCCCAACATAAAGTAACTCGATCCAATGTGCACTAAAAGCCAGAGCTATAGAAAATCTGCATAACTAATTTTCTGAACATGATATGAAAATATAGTGAGAATTAAATCCCAGTAAGTTCAACAATAAATCATCATCAATATAGCTCATCACGTCATGTTCAGCTGTATAAACTATAGAAAATATCTTTGGTCACATGAATGCATTACATCTATGCACATAAGAATCATACAGTAATGATACTTATGACAGGATTAACTATTTTCAGAATATCATGTGATCGCCATCAACTTATTCTCATTTCAAGCTACCCCGGTCAGGGTGAGTATCCTCTACTCTCCGGTACGGGCTTTTCTCGCTCCATTCGACATGGCCCACTTTCTCTTTCTTTTCTCATTAACATGATCATAACCATTGATAGGACCTCCCCTACTGGTGCACCACACGGATTTCCATGTGACCGTGCTCATTTCTTTCCTTTTCACAATGATAGCCAAAAATATGCTTTCAATAACAAGTATGCTCATCAAAATATAACTATTACCATAAATCATTGGTAATCATGCCATGAACATAACCATTTCAAATATCACTTTATCAAATATTTCCATGTCAGAATTTCACACTTAAGATGGTAAGAAGTTCATACAATGGCTATGGCTATGGCATATACTAATCATTTATTGTTTTCATTTATAAGATTCGTCTTCTTTTTTTAAATATTAATTTTATTTCTTTATTTTCTTTATGCAGGTTTTCATCATATCTAACCTTCTCTTTATGCTTGGCCTTTAGTAATTTTCTTCTTATTTATATCATTTCTAGCACACGTTCTTACAAATTTGTAAAGTATTTTCCTCCAATTTTATTTCTACTATTACCCTATAGTTAAAGAGGTTCATTTAGGGTAGAAAAATATTGAAAATAGGATTCACTAGCTTTCAACACAGTCTGGACATGTTCCAAGACACGGCCATGCTTTAAAAATACTTCAAATATACTAAAAAACTGCCTCGAACATGGCTAGCCCATGCTTGAAGCAACCAGAACACGGCCTGGCCGTGTTCTGTGACATTTTCTCACTAATCAGAGCATAACTCTCTCATTTTAACTCTGATTAAGGTGACCATGGTGTCTATGGAAAGATAAGACAATTATCTAAAACTATTATGTTAAGCATATCAGCCATATAGTAATAAACAATGGTGATATTACTCCCTCAAAGTACAGGTTATTTCTTCTCGGGTAGTTTCTGACCTCTACCTACTAATCTGCCCATATCTCCCTCATACGAATTTCAAATTAAGTGATTCCAGTGGCTACAAATCCGTGACGCATATATATATAATTCATATGTTAGCAAATTATTTTAATTCCTTATATAATTTTCCCAGAAAATAAAACACTGAAGCTATCCTAACATATTCTCCCATGAATAACCATTTTCTCACCTTTGTTTACTAATCCGATAATATCTATCTCATAAGAACTCTAAATTGAATGATTCTAGTGGCTTAAAGTCCGTGACACATATATCTATAATTCATATGTTAACCATTTATTTTAATTCCTTATAGATTGTTCCCAGAAATTAAAACACCGAAGCTTAAAATTCTGTCACCCATAGCCAT
This sequence comes from Gleditsia sinensis, assembly GCA_037074535.1. Classification (NCBI taxonomy): domain Eukaryota; kingdom Viridiplantae; phylum Streptophyta; class Magnoliopsida; order Fabales; family Fabaceae; genus Gleditsia; species Gleditsia sinensis. The sequence continues at coordinate 38,887,231 of CM073469.1, read as the reverse complement.
ACCCATGCAGAACTTTCTATACCAGCCTAAGTATTCAAACATACATCACATGCAAGATCAATATGTAACATGATATAGCAACATCCATGACCAATCATCAAAGTTCTAAGATCAAAATCTCATATAAATATTATGAGTTTGAAAGGTTATCTTCAAAAAAAAATATTGTTAAACTTACCTGGAGCACTTAGTCCCTTAGACTTCTCCTTCCTCTTTCTTCCTCTCCTTTCCTCACTCAACCTTGCTTCTATTTTTCCTCTCCCTCACTTGAACGAAATTCTAATGTTGTAAGGGTGGGTTTTCTTATATAGACCATCAAATAATTCACCTTTCATGATCATGGGTCTACCTTATCACAATTAGGATACACTTTGTTGAATTTTTGGAAAACAAACAACTTATGTTCTTGTCTTCCTCTTCCTTAGTCAAGATATGCATAGGAAAAAGGGATTTGTATTTTGAAAATTATGGTGATATGTTCTTATAATAAGGGACAAGGTCCTTTTGATTTAGGGATTCATTTCCATTTTCTTTTGTCTTAAACAAGTATGATAGGTTTGCCTTTTTAGGTGGCAAATTTCTAGCCCTTGAATCTCCATTATTTGGTTGATATTATTTGTGTGGGATAGGAATGTTTTGTCCTAATACCATGTATTATCATACCACTTGCTAAAATTATGAGTGTAGGATATAGATGTTTTTGTCTTAAAGACTTGTATTATTATGCCACTTGCCAAAATGAGGAATGTAGAATCACACCACTTGCTAAATTTTTGTCTTAATGCCATGTAAGCTAATCTTTATTATTATAACATTATTATATCATCACCTAATTTATTTTATTTTATTTTTCCTCTTGGATTTGGGCTTATTCCTACCCATTATAGGCTTATTCATACCCATTTTCTTTGCTTTGGATAAAATTCTACCTTTCTTGGAGGGCTTGGTCACATTTCTTAATTTTCGGGCCATTGGTCCAATTACTATATCCTAGTGCAAGTCTATGTTTTATTTCTTGCTTAGGTTATCCAATGGGGTTGCTAGAAACTTATGTGAAGTGGAAAAACTCTATATGAAGTGTCCATAGGTAAAAGCCCAATTTATGGGTGGAGATACTAAACTTAGTAACTTTTGCTCTTAAATTAAGAAAAATTACCCTAATCCGATCTTCTTAAAATTTTAAGACCTTTACTTACTTCACAAAAATTTATCTTTCTTTACCTAAGAATTTCAACTTTCTTTAGCATGTTTATTTCTAATATTTCCTCTTAGGTTTTCTTTCTTTACCTATTCCATTAATATTAGACAATTTCTATGCATATATGTATGGTGAAGAATTTCTAAGGAAAATATTTAAAAATTACGGGATGTTATAGAAGGCAGTTAAGTTTGAAGCGGGACTAAACCTGGAGATAAAGAATGTTGTTATAGCTTTGGAGATCAGGGAGTTTGTACCTCTGATAAATAAATGCAGACTCCTGGAAAAGAGTTTAAGGGCAGTGGAGGACGAGAAACAAAGGCGAAACCTATGGAAGAGGAAGAAAAATTTTCCCAACCCTAGAAAGAACGTGAGAAGAAGTGGATATAGAGCTAGTAAGAGGCCTTTGACTGCGAGTCCTAGACATTTTCAACAAGACCTCGCCTCAGTCAAGTGCGCTAAGTGCGGACGCATGCATGGTAACCGGCCATGCTACATAGGACAAGATGTCTGCTTCAATTGCGGACAGAAGGGACATTTTGCGAGGAACTGCCCACAGAATGTGGGGAAGCAGCCATAACAGAGGCCTCAGGTGAAAGGAAGGGTTTTCACCCTGAGCGGCCAAGAGGCAGCTCAATCTTCTGAAATGATTCAAGGTACATGCTATATCTATGGATTTGCTCGTATGGTGTTATTTGACTCTGGTGCTAGTCATTCATTTCTATCGGAAGAATGTATTAGAAAGTTTCAGTTTCCTATTACTGAAACTCCCTATGAGCTATCCGTAGTAACCCCTACAGGGGAACGGGTATTAACTTCCTCTATATGTAAAGACTGTCAAGTCACCATCCAGGAGAAAACTTTTCTATAGACCTCGTCTATTTACCTTTAAGAGGTATTGAGGTCATTTTAGGGTTAGACTGGATGTCTAGAAATCGAGTCTTGTTAAATTGTTGTAACAAGACTGTTGAATTTTTACCTCCTACTCCGAAAGCGGAGGTCCAGTTATTGATGTTAAATGCCAATCAAGTTAATAAGGAGTTGAAGAATGGAGTACTTGGATACGTTCTCTTGTATTTATCAAACGTAGAAGTCAAATCGAAGCTTAATGAAATCCCAATAGCCAACGAGTTTCCTGAAGTATTTCCATCAGATATTCCAGGCTTACCTCCCAAGAGAGAGATAGAGTTATCTATTGATCTCCTACCTGGGACAGGGCCTATCTCTATTGTAGACCGAGTGTATCACCTTAGGGAGCTCCTGTATTATTTGTTAAGAAGAAAGACGGGAGCTTGATACTATGCATAGATTACAGATAGCTGAATAAGGTGACTATCAAATATAAGTTCCCTCTCCATAGGATAGATGACTTATTGGATCAATTGAAGGGAGCCTCCATCTTTTCTAAAATTGACTTGAGGTCAGGATATCATCAGATTAGGATCAAGGAGGAGGACGTACCAAAAATTGCCTTCACGACTAGGTATAGGCACTATGAGTTTCTCGTAATGCCCTTCGAGTCGACGAATGCACCTGCAATTTTCATGGATTACATGAATCGCATTTTTTGACCCTACCTAGATCAATTTGTTGTAGTGTTCATTGATGACATCTTGATATATTCTAAGAGTGAGAAAGAACATGAACAACATCTCTGAATCGTGCTGCAAGTGCTAAAAGAGAAAAAGTTATATGTCAAATTGGAGAAGTGTGAATTTTGGCTATCAGAGGTGAAGTTTCTCGGACATGTCATCTCTAATAGAGGGGTAGCCGTAGATTCTAGCAAGACAAAAGTAGTGATTAAGTGGGAGAGACCAAAGATGGTTATGGAAATCAGAAGTTTCCTGGGTTTGACAGGATACTACAGGAGATTTATACAAAACTTCTCTCGTATAGCCTTGTCATTGACTAAATTGACCAGGAAGGGAAGTCCTTTCAAATGGACTGATCAATATGAAGCTAGTTTTCAGGAGCTGAAGACAAGACTGACCACTCCTCCTGTTTTAATTATTCTAGACCCCACAGGATATTTTGAAGTGTATAGTGACGCTTCAAAGAAAGGGCTAGGATGTGTGCTGATGCAAGATAAGAGAGTAGTTGCTCACGCCTCTAGGAAACTGAGACCCCATGAAGGAAACTATCTAACCCATGATCTTGAATTAGCTGCAGTAATGTTTGCCTTAAAGATTTGGCGACACTATTTATACGGGGCAACCTTTGAAGTATGAGATGCAGATGCCTTGAGTCAAAAATCTCTGCACATGGGTCAGATGATGGTGTATGAGATGAAGATTGATGTGATCTGAATTAAGCATGATTTTAATACCTTTATGCTTACCTTTTGTTTGATTTAAGTAAAATATAATTAGGAATTAGCTTAATTTTGTGTTTTGTGTTGTAGGAACAAAGAAAGAAGAAAAGAATAGAAAAATAGAAGAAAATCATGAAAAATGCTGATTTCTGACCTTTCGTCACTAATGGAAGCATATCTCACTCATTTGAGCTCCGATTGAGCTGATTCCAGCGGCTATGGAAAGAAGAAACATAGAGCTACAACTTTCGTGTTCGACACTTTAGCAAAATCCGGCGTTTTCTAGGCGCCGCGGCGCTCACAATACAGCGCCGCGGCGGCCCGTCATGGATGTCTCGTAGCGCCGCGGCGCCCGTGTACGAAGAATGGAGCGCCGCGGCGCTGCATGGTGCGCCGCGGCACCCCGTGGATGAAGCTTCGCAGCGCCGCGGCGCTGAACTTATGCGCCGCGGCGCCACCGCTCCGGAAGTCGCGATTTTAGAGTTTTTTTCACCTGATTTGAAGCCTAATTGATGGAGATTTGACCTAAAAACTTTCCTACTTCGACTAGGAGGGTTTAATCTATAAAGAGGAAGAAAAGTAAGCAGAGGAGGATCTATTCATTCAGCAAAGAATTCATTCAAGTTCTCAACTCTTTTCTTTACTTCTTGTTTAGTTTTCTATGGCCCTGCGCGGCTAATTTTCTTTAGTTGGTTGAGGGAGATTGAAACCTCAAGGGATTTGATGTCATTGTGAGATACGGATTTGATTTCATTGCATTCAATCTTAACCGGGTATTGTTTATTCATCTGTTCTTGTTTTCTTAATATTATGCATGTGATTGCTAGGAGGCCTACTAGTATATTGTATGTGTAGCTGCTGAATTAGGTTTTGAACAAAGCTTTTATTACTTGATTCGTGAAGCAAATAGGATTAAGGATTTTGGATTATAAATCGTTAACCCTATGATGAATATCAACTAAATTGAATATAACCGATGTGCTTGTATTCGTTTAACTCTATTAGTTTCTCTTGTTCTTCATGCGGTTAATAAGTTATGCTTTACCGATGTGCTAAAGGATTGCTTGTTAATTAGAGTATAATTAGTGCGATTGTTATTAATTTACTAGGCTTAAGGAGGAACTGGGATAGAATCCCAATGATAGATATTTGGTTTAGGATTGATAATTTTGTCAATGATCAATGCAATCCCTTGATGGTGAATATCGACCGAAACCAACGCTTTTCTCATTAATCACTTTCTCTCAATTATTTTTGCTATTGTTTACTTAATTTTAATTGCAACTCTCAATCCCCCCTTTCTGAATCACATAAGGTAATTCCAGTCTCTGTGGGATCGACCCTTACTCCCACTACTACAGGTTAGTGTTGAGGTAAGGTTTTAATTTGGGCGTGCCTGCGACAGTGCGCACCAAAGATGCTAGAGGAGTTTCAAAATTTGAAGCTAGCCACTACTCTTACTCCAAAGAATCTAGTCATTAATGGTTTAAGTATAGGGTGTGACCTTAGAGCCCAGATCAAAGAGGCTCAAGCTCACGACCAATACTTACAGGATCATAAAGACCAAGGTAATTTTAATGTCATGGAAGATGGAGCAATCATGTATCAGGGAAGGATTTGTGTCCCTCAAGAACGAGAGTTGAGGACTAAGATTCTGCAGGAAGCGCATCAAAGTAAATACACAATCCATCCTGGATGCACTAAAATGTACCAGAATTTAAAAAGGATGTATTGGTGGCCAAGGATGAAAAAGGACATTACTGAGTTTGTGGCAAAATGTCTCATTTGTCAAAAGGTGAAGGTGGAGCATCAAAAGCCAGCGGGATTTCTACAACCTCTTGAGATCCCTAAATGAAAATGGGACAATATCTCAATGGACTTTGTTCTAGGATTACGTAAGACTTCAGTGGGACATGACTCTATCTGGGTAACAATTGACATATTAACCAAATCTGCTCACTTTTTGCCCATAAAAATTAACTATTCACTGGATAAATTAGCCCAATTGTACGTCCAGGAAATAGTTAGACTGCATGGAATTCGCTTAAATATAATTTCTGATAGAGATATGAGGTTCACATTAAGGTTTTGGAAGGCGTTGCTGGAAGCTTTTGGTACTCAGTTGCGGTTCAGTACTGCCTACCATCCTCAGACTGATGGGCAGACATAACGCACCATTCAAACCTTAGAAGATATGTTGAAGGCCTGTGTGATAGAGCAAGGTAAAGGATGGGATAAGTACCAACCTTTAGTAGAGTTTGCTTATGATAATAGTTATCACTCTAGTATTAAAATGGCCACCTATGAAGCTTTATACGGTAGAAAGTGCCGATCTTCACTATGTTGGTTTGAGGTAGGAGAAAAGAACTTGTTGGGTCCTGATCTAGTTCAACAAACCACTGAACAAATCAGGATGATACGAGACAAAATACTTACAGCTCAGAGTCGGCAAAAGAGTTACTACGATAAGAGACATAGACCTCTAGAGTTTGAGGAAGGAGACCATGTATTTCTAAAACTTTCCCCGACTACTAGAGTTGGTTGGTCTCTCAAAACAAGAAAGCTAAGTCCGCGATTTTTGGGACCCTACCAAATTCTGAAGAAAGTAGGGACATCAGCATATCAAGTTGGTCTCCCACCTAATTTATCCAACTTGCATAATGTTTTCCATGTATCACAGCTGCGAAAGTATCTTCCAGATTGATCACATGTAATACAGGATGAACTAATCCAAATAAAGGAGAACATGACATACCAGCTAGTACCTGCATCCATATTGGACACTGACGTAAAGCAACTGAGAAATAAAATCATTCCCCTTGTTAAGGTGTTATGGGAAGGTTTGACTCCAGAAGAAGCAACTTGGGAGCTGGAAGAAGTCATGAGGAAGAAATATCCGCAATTGTTCTTATTAGGTAATTTCTGAAATTTTGAGGACAAAATTTCTTTTAGGGGGAGAGAAATGTAACATCCCTAATTTCGTTTCTTTTATTGATAATTAAGGAAATAAAGTTTATTAGACAATATTTTAGATATCTAAGGAAATATAATCCTTAGAAATTCTTCACCTTATGTATATGCATAGAAAATGTTTCTAACATTAAAAGAACAAATAAAGAGGGAAAACCTAATGGGAAAAAATTAGAAAGAACATACTAAAGAGATGCAAAATTCTTGGATAAGGAAGATAAATTTTTAGAAACAAGTAAATGTCTTAAATTTTCAAGAACATTGGATTAGGGTAATTTTTCCTAATTCAAGAACTAGAGTTACTAAGTTTAAAATCTTTACCCATACATTGGGCTTTTACCTATGGACACTTTATATAGAGTTTTTCCACTTCACATAAGTTTCTAGCAAGCCCATTGTTGGATAACCTAAGCAAGAAATAAAACATAGACTTCGACTAGAATATAGTAATTGGACCAATAGCCCAAAAATTATGAAAATGTGATCAAGCCCTCCAAGAAAGGTAGAATTTTATCCAAAGTAAAGAAAATAGGTAGGAATAAGCCCATAATGGGTAGGAATAAGCCCAAATCCAAGAGGAAAAATAAAACAAAATAAATTAGGTGATGATATAATAATGTAATAATAATAAAGATTAGGTTACATGGCATTAAGACAAAAAATTAGCAAGTGGTGTCATTATACATTCATCATTTTGGCAAGTGGCATGATAATACAAGGCTTTAGGACAAAAACATCTATATCCTACACTCATAATTTTAGCAAGTGGTATGATGATACATGGTATTAGGACAAAACATTCCTATCCCACACAAATAATATCAACCAAGTAATGGAGATTCAAGGGCTAGAAATTTGCCACCTAAAAAGGCAAACCTATCATACTTGTTTAAGACAAAAGAAAATGGAAATGAATCCCTAAATCAAAGGGACCTTGTCCCTTATCTTAAGAACATATCATCATAATTTTCAAAATACAAATCTCATTTTCCTATGCATATCTTGACTAAGGAAGAGAAAGACAAGAACATAAGTTGTTTGTTTTCCAAAAATTCAACAAAGTCTATCCTAATTGTGATAAGGTAGACCCATGATCATGAAAGGTGTATTATTTGGTGGTCTATATAAGCAAAACTCACCCCTACAACATTTTAATTTCGTCCAAGTGAGGAAGAGAGAGAAATAGAAGCAAGGTAGAGTGAGGAAAGGAGATAAAGAGAGGAGAAGAAAGGAAGGAAGAAGAAGGAGAAATTTAGAAGGCTAAGTACTCAAGGTAAGTTACCTTAATCTCCACTTGAGTCCATTTTTCTTCTTCATCCTTGAGGTTCAAAAATTCACCCTCCTTCTCTTACCTAAGCTGCTAGAAAAGCTAAGGGAAGGAAGGAATCTTGCTACTTCTTTCAAGAGGAAACAAGAAAACCAATTCACTAAGTAAGCTAGGGAGATTCTTAGGTAAGTTTAACAATATTTCTTTTTGAAGAAAACTTTTGAAACTTATAATATTTATATGAGATTTTGATCTTAGAACTTTGATGATTGGTCATGGATGTTGCTATATCATGTTACATATTGATCTTGCATGTGATGTATGTTTGAATACTTAGGTTGGTGTAGATAGTTCTGCATGGGTATGGCTATGGTTGGCAGAATTTTGAGTTTCGGTGTGTTAATTTCTGGGAACAATCTATAAGGAATTAAAATAAATGGTTAACATAAGAATTAAATATATATGTGTCATGGATTTTTAGCCACTGGAATCATTCAATGTGGAGTCCATATGAGGTAGATATGGTCTGATTGGTTGTCAAAGGTCAGAAAATGGTTCATCAGGGAAGAATATGTTAGGATAGTTTCTGTATTTTAATTTCTTAGAATTATCTGTATGGAATTAAAATAAATGGTTAACATAGGATTTATAGCTATGTGTGTAACGGATTTTTGGCCACTGGAATCATTCAATTTAGATTTCATATAAGGAAGATATGTTTCGATTAGTAAACAAAGGTCAGAAAATGGTTAATCAGGGAAGAATATGTTAGGATAGCTTCGGTGTTTTAATTTCTGGGAAACTTCTATAAGGAATTAAAATACATGGTTAACATATGAATTATATATTTATGTGTCATGGATGTTTAACCATTGGAATCACTTAATTTGGAATTCGTATGTGGGAGATATAGTCAAATTAGTAAGTAAAGGTTAGAACCTACCCGAGAAGAAATAATATTGAATTTAAGGGAGTAATAACACCAAGAGTTATTACTATTTTGCTGATAAGATTAACATAATAGTTTTAGATAATTGTCTTAGATTTCCATAGACACCAAGATCACCTCAATCAGAGATAAAATGAGGGTGTTATGCTCTAATGAGTAAGCAAAGGTCACAGAGCACGGCCAGGCCGTGTTCTGGGTGCTTCAAGCACGGACTAGCCGTGTTCGGGGCTGTTTTTGAGTACATTTGAAGTATTTTTAAAGCATGGCCATGTCCTGAAACATAGCCAGACCGTGTTGGAAGCTGGTTAAGCCTATTTTCAACATTTTTCTACCCTAGATGAACCTTTTTAACTATAGGGTAATAGTAGAAATCAAATTGGAGAACAATGCTCTATAAATTTGTAAGAACATGTGTTGGAAATGATATAAATAAGAAGAAAATTACTAAAGGCCAAGCATAAAGAGAAGGTTAAATATGATGAAAACCTGCATCAAGAAAATAAAGAAATAAAATTAATATTTGAAAAAGAAGACGAATCTTATAAATGAAAATAATAAATGACTAGTATATGCCATAGCCATTGCCATTGTATGAACTTCTTACCATCTTAAGTGTGAAATTCTGACATGGAAATATTTTATAAAGTGATATTTCAAATGGTTATGTTTATGGTATGATTACCAATGATTTATGGTAATAGTTATATTTTGATGAACATACTTGTTATTGAAAGCATATTTTTGGCTATCATTGTGAAAAGAAAAGAAATGAGCACGGTCACATGGCAATCCGTGTGGTGCACCAGTAGGGGACGCCCTACCAACGGTTAAGATCATGTTAATGAGAAAAGAAAGAGAAAGTGGGCCATGTCGGATGGCGTGAGAAAAACCCATACCGGAGAGTAGAAGATACTCACCCTGACCGAGGTAGATTGAAATGAGAATAAGTTAATGGCCATCTTATGATATTCTGAAAATAGTTAATCCTGTCATACATATCATTATTGTATGATTCTTATGTGTATAGATATAATGCATTCATGCGACCAAAGATATTTTCTGTAGTTTATATAGCTGAACATGACATGATGAACTATATTGATGGTAAATTATGATTTATTATTGAACTTACTGGGATTTAATTCTCACTATATTTCCATATCATGTTCAGAAGAATAAATTTGCAGATTTTCTCTATGACACTTATTATTTCTATACGTTGGATTGAGGTGCCCTACCTTGGGGAACTTCCAATTATTTCAGATGTATCTGTCGTAAATGTGACTGAAATTTCGATGGATGTGCCACCTGCACCAGTGACCCTGGAAGTAGTCGACATAGATGATTAGAGCTAATATGTATCTTTGTACAAATGTTTGTAAAATAATCATGTGTAGTTTGTAAAATAATAGTGTGTATGGAAACTCAGTATTGTATCACTGTTAATAAAAATTATGCTTGGTTAAAGTGATTATTATTACGAGTTAAGTGGTTAGAATTAAATTAGTAATAACTTCATGGAATTTTACAAATATATAAAACAAATTTGTTACATTTACATAAATGGAGTTGTTACACTGGCTATCCTTTCGAGCAGCTCATATGCCTCATTGTATGTTTTGGACATAAGTGCCCTATTAGCTGCTGCATCCATTATGGTTCGTGTTTGAGCATTAAGGCCATTATAAAAGGTCTCCATCTGAATGCAGTACGGGATTCCATGATGGGGAAATCTCCGTAGCAGTTCTTTGTACCTCTCCCAAGTGTCATATAGCGATTCTCCGTCTAGTTGCTGGAAGGATGTGATATCATTCCTCAATCTTGCATTCTTGGTAGGTGGGAAGTATTTTAACAAAAAGTTCTCTTCCAAATCACTCTAGTTGGCAATAGAATCAGGTGGCAGAGAGTTCAACCACACTCTAGCTCGATCTCTTAATGAATAGGGGAACAATTTTAGCCTTAGAACTTCATCTGTCACCCCATTCATTTTGAATGCATCTGTGACTTCAATGAATACTCTCAGGTGAAGGTGATGGTCTTTTGTAGGCATCCCATAGAATTGGCCCGCTGTTTATAGCATCTAGAACATCACAGGATTGAGTTTGAAATGAAGAGCTTTAATTTCTGGTCTTACTATGCTCGGGTTCAACCCATTCAGATTTGGTTGAACGTAAGCATTCAAGACTCTATCTCGGTCATCCATGTTGTCTATGCCTCTCTGGTTGTCCATTTCTGCTTTTTTGCTAAGGTCCCAACAGTCTTCTCCTTCTTATTAGAAGAGTCCTATCTATTTTAGGATTTAGAGGCGATAGCTATCTATCGAACCTGCTTATACACTAGTTTACCTGCCTGAATTAACACCAGGACGACAAAGGGATAAAATTCTTTCACACAATCAAATGTCTAATAATAATTTTCAAGTTGACACATCCCCAACAACGGTGCCAAAAACTTGTTGTTGCAAAAGTATATATGCAATGTCAGTACACAAGTGCATGTGTCATGATCAAGTAATACAATGATGAGTGAGTATCGTTCCACGAGGAAGTGTACTAAAAATTACTATAAAACTTTTCACTTGTGAAATACTATAGCAAAATTTTTTTGGTTGACTGATAAAGGGGAATTTTGAGTGCTTACTGGCCATATTTTATCCCCTAATTCATAGTAAACTTATGGTTATTTCCCTGCTTTTGGTTATTCTTTGCTCTGGGTACTGCTTTAGTTTGTTTTATGTTTTTAGGAGAGCAAAAGAGGCCAAGAAGCAAGGGAAAATACCCATGAGAAGTGCCATATCGATATGGAATATGTTGAGGAGGAAGCAAGGAGGAAGCCCACCAAAAATTAGTAAGAAAGGAGCATGGCAGCCCCCAACACGGCCAGGCCGTGCTTGGTGGCATGCAACACGGCCAGGTCGTGCTCTGTGCAAGAAGCTGCAAAAAATCTCAGAAATTCGCCCCAAGCACGGCTAAGACGTGTCCTGGAACACGGCCGTGTTGCGAGTCTACGAACACCGTATTTTTTAGGGTTTTGGCCGCCCAAACTAATATATAACAAAGGGGATACGCAGCCAAAGGGGGGAGAACGCATTTCAGACCTTCTCTACTCAATTTTAGGCTTAGGAAACACCTTTGGATTAGTTTTAGAGTAGGATTAGAGTTTACTTTCATGTTCTTAGCTTAGATTTGACAGCAATTCAGCATTGTATTTCATTCTCCATCCAGGTTTTATCTTTCTATCTCTGCACTCATCTCTATTCCAACTCTTTCTCTTGGTTTGTATTGGATATTGATGAATTACTTAATGATTATGCCTTGGATTTATCTTTCTATCATGCTTGAGTAGATTTTGATCTAGGGTTTTGGAAACCCACTTATGGTGTGATGATGCATTGTGCTGATTAAGTTAATGGAACCCTAATTGTGTTATCTATGGTTAATTAGGATTGGCTATTATGTATTGGTTATATGAGTTGATGAATGTTTGACCAATATTTATCACGTCTTAGGATATTAATTGATGGACTGAAAGGTGAAGATTAATACTGGAACCCAATAGTTAATTAGGGATATCTTAATAACAAAAGTAGTTTAACATTCCCTAGGATTGAATCAATTAATGGGCACGAGAAAACCGATTAATTGTATTCCATGGTTGGCATAGAACTTAATGGACTTAGGTTGAACTAAGAACTACGAAAGTAGGCAATTGGATTAACCTAGGTACGATTAGTAACGCTTGAAAGAGGTTGCTAGTTAATTAAGGCTAAAACATCCCCAATAACGTAGATAATTGCAATTAGAGATACATATTGAGTGTTGAATATCATAAGTGTGGTGAACTCGAACCCAAGGCTTTGTTTAATTGGTTATTTGCATCTATTTAACTGTGACAAACTCTCTATCGCTTTACATCGATCTAGATAGCTCGTTTTGCATAATTCTAGTAATCGACATTGTTCTCTGTGGGATATGACCCGTACTCGTCGGACTAGCTACAGCTACGCCGTGCGCTTGCGGTAATTAGTGAAATACACCTAACAAGTTTTTGGTACCGTTGTCGGGGAACAATAGTCAATATTAGAAATTTTGTGAAATAGCTATACTAGATCATTTTCTTGTCTGTTTTTTTTTTGCATAATTTTCATTTGCTGATTTTTGTATCTTTTTCATCCTTCATAGGTGTGTAGCTATTATATGCGAAGAGGCCATAAAGTCCTTGTTGAATTTGACCCAGAGATTGAGCGCACCCTAGAAGAAGATTACAGCAACAAGAAAGTTTTGCAGCTACAATGAGGGAGAGGGATAACCAATCTCTTAAAGATTTCACCGCCCCGAACACTCATGGCCTGAATTCCAGCATAGTCAGGCCAGTTGTTGAAGCTAACAACTTTGAGCTGAAGCCATCTCTCTTGCAGATGGTTCAGCAGAATCAGTTTGGAGGGTCGCCAATGTTCAATACAATCTAAAAGAAAGGAGTAGAAGTAGATGTAAAGCTAGAAAAATAAAATCTGGTTGTAGTAGATGAATTAGGGATACAAAGCTTCAATTAATCCAAATTCTACTATAAGAACATAAAGTAATCAATAATCCTACTCTAAACCTAATCTAAGAGTGTTTCCTAAGCCTAAATTGAGTCTAAATCCATCTGTATAAGTCTCTATATCTTTCTCCACACTTCCCCATTTATATATATCACTTTGGTTACGGAAAACCAATAAAAACACAAATTGTATAGACCCAAAGTATGGCCGTGTTCCAAGACACGACCAGCTATGATTTAGGATGGAATATGAGAAGTTGCTCCAATTCTTGCACAAAACACGACTTGGCTATGTTCTAGGTACACCAGCATGGCTTGGCCATGTTGGAGGCTATGAAGATCCTTTCTTGCCAATTTCTTCTAGATTTCCTCCTTACTTCCTCCTTAGCTTATTCCAAATCCATATATCTCTTCACATGAATGTTTTTCCTTGATTCTTGGCCTATTTTACTTACCTACAAATAGAAAACAGAGCCAAACAGTATCCAGAGCAAGCCAAACAAAATAGAACCAAAGCAAGGAAATAATAATAAGTTCACTATAAAATAAAGGATGAAATATAACAGTTAGACACACATTTTTCCCTTTGTCAACTCCCCTATGCTTAAACTTTTGCTTATTCTCAAGCAAATAAAATGACATATCAGCAGGAAAGGGAAGATACATTCAAATTCTAGATGACAGAAAAATGCAATACAGGTAACTCTTAACTCAATTAATGTGAACACAATAGATATATGAATAGACATTTATCAAATAGTCTCTATTCTTCTTAAATTAAACCGAAATTCTCTTATTATACACCTACTTCTATTGTTACCATTGATTGTATGTACCAAATTTATTTTTAAACACTCAAGTACGTCATCTCATCTTTTAGATCTCCCTTTGTTGCGTTACCCTTATTTCTATTTTATCACTCTTTTTCTCACTCAAATTCTTTTACTTCTCACTTTTTTTTCTTTTGTCTATATCATTCATTTTTATTTATTTATAGAAATATACAGTGAGTGCATTTTATGTTTCATCTCACTAGGATATAGGTAGTTAGGTACTCATACTAAGGCCTTTTTGGTGCCTTAAAGGGTACTCAGAGTGAAAACTTTTTAGGTTTCATATTCCCTCATTTTTTACCTTTCCCTACCTTCATAATCTCATAGTGTCAAAAATAAAAAATTCATACAATTTATAGCACAATAGGATAAATATTTTTGAAAAAAATTAGAGGTTCAATGCTAGAAGAAAGAAAATAAGATGACAACTACCTATTTCATATTCTATTGTGCATCACATTTTCATGAGTTAAAATTAACCTATATCACATTAAACTATCTCTAGAGTAGCAAACTTTGTGATTGTGCAATAAAACAAGAGTTGTATACAGCCAATGAAAACCAATGAAAACCAAAAGTTCAACCAATGAAAACTAAAAGCCTAAAGTAACTACTCCTCCATGCTTAAACTTGACATTGTCCTCAATGTCAGTAACATTTAATGTATAGGCAAAGGAAGAGAAGAAAATTACTTGCTTATTGGTCTTTTAGAGGAGGAGGTGGTGGGTTCTGGCACAAGTGCTAGTGGTACTAGGTTTGAATCATTCCCTGCTTGCTTTGGATTGAATCATTCATTACATGCAGGGTGGCCCTTTGAGCTAATTGTTCCTCCTCTATTCAGTGAAGCCGTGAGGAGATGGAATCTTGGTCCTCTTCTGGTACATAAGAAGGACCTGCATTATCAGAATAATGGGAAAATGGTGGGGTTGGTAAACCCAGGAATGGCTCATGGGGGAAGTCATTCCTGTAACATCCCTAATTTCGTTTCTTTTATTGATAAAAGTATATAAATATTTAATTAAGGAAATAAAATTTATTAGACAATATTTTAAATATCTAAGGAAATATAATCCTTAGAAATTCTTCACCTTATGTATAAGCATAGAAAATGTTTCTAACATTAAGAGAACAAATAAAGAGGGAAAACCTAACAGGAAAAACAATTAGAAATAACATACTAAAGAGATGCAAATTTATTGGATAAGGAAGATAAATTTTTAGAAACAAGTAAAGGTCATAAAATTTCAAGAACATTGGATTAGGGTAATTTTTCCTAATTCAAGAACTAGAGTTACAAAGTTTAAAATCTTTACCCATACATTGGGCTTTTACCTATGGACACTTCATATAGAGTTTTTCCACTTCACATAAGTTTCTAGCAAGCCCATTGGATAACCTAAGCAAGAAATAAAACATAGACTTCGACTAGGATATAGTAATTGGACCAATAACCCAAAAATTATGAAAATGTGACCAAGCCCTCCAAGAAAGGTAGAATTTTATCCAAAGCAAAGAAACTGGGTAGGAATAAGCCCAAATCCAAGAGAAAAAATAAAATAAAATAAATTAGGTGATGATATAATAATATAATAATAATAAAGATTAGGTTACATGGCATTAAGACAAAAATTTAGCAAGTGGTGTGATTCTACATTCATAATTTTGGCAAGTGGCATGATAATACAAGGCTTTAGGACAAAAACATCTATATCTTACACTCATAATTTTAGCAAGTGGTATGATAATACATGGCATTAGGACAAAACATTCCTATCCCACACAAATAATATCAACCAAATAATGGAGATTCAAGGGCCAGAAATTTGCCACCTAAAAAGGCAAACCTATCATACTTGTTTAAGACAAAAGAAAATGGAAATGAATCCCTAAATCAAAGGGACCTTGTCCCATATCTTAAGAACATATTATCATAATTTTGAAAATAAAAATCTCCTTTTCCTATGCATATCTTGACTATAAGGAAGAGGAAGACAAGAACACAAGTTGTTTGTTTTCCAAAAATTCAACCAAGTGTAATCTAATTGTGATAAGGTAGACCTATGAGATTTTGATCTTAGAACTTTGATGATTGGTTAACATAAGAATTATAGCTATGTGTGTCACAGATTTTTAGCCACTAGAATCATTCAATTTGGAGTCCATGTGAGGTAGAGATGGTCCGATTAGTAGTCAAAGGTCAGAAAGTGGTTTATCAGGGAAGAATATGTTAGGATAGCATCTGTATTTTAATTTCTGAGAATTATCTGTATGGAATTAAAATAAATGGTTAACATAAGAATTATAGCTATGTATGTCACGGATTTTTAGCCACTGTAATCATTCAATTTGGAGTCCATATGAGGTAGATATGGTCCGATTAGTAGTCAAAGGTCAGAAAATGGTTCATCAGGGAAGAATATGTTAGGTTAGATTCTGTATTTTAATTTTTGAGAATTATCTGTATGGAATTAACATAAATGGTTAAAATAAGAATTATAGATATTTGTGTCACGGATTTTTGGCCACTGGAATCACTTAAGTTGGAGTCTATATGTGGTAGATATGGTTCGATTAGTAGGTAGAGGTCAGAACCTACCCGAGAAGAAATAATATTGAATTTAAGGGAGTAATAACACCAAGATTTATTACTATTTTGCTAATATGATTAACATAATAGTTTTATATAATTGTCTTATCTTTCCAAGGAAACCAGTATCACCTCAATCAGAGTTAAATTGAAGGAGTTATCCTCTGATTAGTGAGCAAAGGTCACAGAGCACGGCCAGGCCGTGTTCTGGGTGCTTCAAGCACGGGCTAGCCGTGTTCGGGGCTATTTTTGAGTACATTTGAAGTATTTTTAAAGTTTGGCCGTGTCCTGAAACATGGCCAGACCGTGTTGGAAGCTGGTTAAGCCTATTTTGAACATTTTTCTACCCTAGATGAACCTCTTTAACTATAGGGTAATAGTAGAAATCAAATTGGAGAACAATGCTCTATAAATTTGTAAGAACATGTGTTGGAAATGATATAAATAAGAAGAAAATAACTAAAGGCCAAGCATAAAGAGAAGGTTAGATATGATGAAAACCTGCATCAAGAAAATAAAGAAATAAAATTAATATTTAAAAATGAAGACGAATCTTATAAATGAAAATAATAAATGACTAGCATATGCCATAGCCATTGCAATTGTATGAACTTCTTACCATCTTAAGTGTGAAATTCTGACATGAAAATATTTTATAAAGTGATATTTGAAATGGTTATGTTCATGGCATGATTACCAATGATTTATGGTAATAGTTATATTTTGATGAACATACTTGTTATTGAAAGCATATTTTTGACTATCATTGTGAAAAGAAAAGAAATGAGCATGGTCACATGGCAATCTGTGTGGTGCACCAGTAGGGGACGCCCTACCAAGGGTTATGATTATGATTATGAGAAAAGAAAAAGAAAGTGTGCCATGTCGGACAAAGCGAGAAAAGCCTGTACCGGAGAGTAGAGGATACTCACCCTGACCGGGGTAGCTTGAAATGAGAATAAGTTGATGGCCATCATATGATATTCTAAAAATAGTTAATCCTGTCATACATATCATTACTGTATGATTCTTATGTGCATAGATATAATGCATTCATATGACCAAAGATATTTTCTGTAGTTTATATAGCTGAACATGACGTGATGAGCTATATTGATGATGATTTATTGTTGAACTTACTGGGATTTAATTCTCACTATATTTCCATATCATGTTCAGAAAATTAGTTATGCAGTTTTTTCTATAGCTCTGGCTTTTAGTGCACGTTGGATCGTGTATTTTATGTTGGGCAGATCCAAGAAGCAAATAAAATGTTTGTGGTCAAGTTGGCTTAGATCCCGGTGAAGGTGCAACCACCCGCACCTGTATCTCCGGAATTGGTCAACCAGAAAAAATAAAATGTAGATTTTTATGTATTTGATATGTTGTATGTATGTTTTTATTAATGACATGTATGTGAACTCTGTATTGTATAAATTAAATAAATGTTATATTGAGTTAAGTTGTAACGAGGTAATAACTTCATGGTATTTTTTTAAAAAAATTGATACTTAAATGGAGTTGTTACATAATTGGTATCAGAGCAGGTCGATCCTAGATGGCCAGTGGATGGATGGTTATCTGAATCGATCTTATAGTGTCTTGAGTATGTTGTGGTTGTGCTGTGTAGGGGATCGGTGATTCATATAGGTAAGAAATTACTAGTGTTTCTTATCTATATGCCGAGGTGGTGTTATGACTGCTATTAAATATTTTTGAACTAACTATTGGGCTTGATCACCTCATTAGCAGCATAACTTTGTTTTGCCACAGTAGGAAATGGCACCACCAAGGAGGAATCTTGCAAACAATGCAGAGAAAACCCTACACAACCTGGCCACGGTAATTTGAGATCAAGTCATGACCACCAACCAAATTTTACAATATCTCCAGAATGCTAATAACCCAAATGGTGAGAATGGTGCTAACAACCGGATGGCTGGAAAAGATAATGGCATATCCGGGTTCTTGAGGACTAGACCACCTTGTTTCCAAGGTGGCTATGACCCAACGGTAGCCGAAAGGTGGATAAGGGAATTAGAGAAAATCTTTGAAGTGATGGGCTGTACTGAAGAGCAGCAAGTTATTTTTGCTGCATATATGTTAAAGGATAAAGCAGAATACTGGTGGCGTGGAGCTAGAGAACTTTAGCTCATCAGGGAAGACAGATCACCTGGCAATTGTTCAAGGACATATTTTTTGAAAAGTACTTTCCAAGTACTGTACGAGCAGAGAAAAAGATCAAATTCCTCCAACTCAGGCAAGGTAGCATGACCGTGGACCAGTATATCACAAGGTTCGAGGAGCTGTCTAAGTTCTCCTCTTATCTGCGATATAACTCAGATGAAGCATGGAAGGCGATTAAGTTTGAAGCGGGACTAAACTTGGAGATAAAGAATGCTGTTATAGCTATGGAGATCAGGGAGTTTGTACCTCTGATAAATAAATGCAGACTCTTGGAAAAGAGTTTAAGGGCAGTAGAGGACGAGAAGCAAAGGCGAAACCTAAGGAAGAGGAAGAAAAATTTTTCCAACCTTGGAAAGAACATGAGAAGAAGTGGATATGGAACTGGAAAGAGGCCCTTGATTGCGGGTCCTAGACCTTTTCAACAAGACCTCGCCCCAGTCAAGTGCGCTAACTGCGAACGCATGCATCGTAACCAGCCATGCTACATGGGACAAGATGTTTGCTTCAATTGCAGACAGAAGGGACATTTTGCGAGAAACTGCCCACAGAATGTGGGGAAGTAGCCAGAACAGAGGCCTCAGTTGAAAGGAAGGGTTTTCAACCTGAGCGGCCAAGAGGCTACTCAATCTTCTGAAATGATTCAAGGTACATGCTATATCTATGGATTTGCTCTTAAGGTGTTATTTGACTCTGGTGCTAGTCATTCATTTATATTAGAAGAATGTATTAGGAAGTTTTAGTTTCCTATTTCTGAAACTCCCTATGAGCTATCCGTAGTAACCCCTACAGGGGAAAGGGTATTAACTTCCTCTGTATGTAAAGACTGTCAAGTCACCATCCAGGAGAAAACGTTTTTTGTAGACCTCGTCTGTTTTCCTTTAAGAGGTATTGAGATCATTCTAGGGTTAGACTGGATGTCTAGAAATCGAGTCTTGTTGAATTATTGTAACAAGACCGTTGAATTTCTACCTCCTACTCTGAAAGAGGAGGTCCAGTTATTGATGCTAAATGCTAATCAAGTTAATAGGGAGTTGAAGAATGGAGTACTTGGATACATTCTCTTGTATTTATCAAACCTAGAAGTCGAATCGAAGCTTGATGAAATCCCAATAGCCAATGAGTTTCCTGAAGTATTTTCATAAGATATTCCAGGCTTACCTCCCAAGAGAGAGATAAAGTTCTTTATTGATCTCCTACCTGGGACAGGGTCTATCTCTATTGCACCATATCGAATGGCCTTGAAGGAACTATAGGAGCTCAAGAAGCAGTTGGAAGAACTATTAGACAAGCAATTCATTAGACCAAGTGTATCACCTTGGGGAGCTCCTGTATTATTTGTTAAGAAGAAAGACGGCAACTTGAGACTATGCATAGATTACAGACAGCTGAATAAGGTGACTATAAAAAACAAGTACCCTCTCCCTAGGATAGATGACTTATTGGATCAATTAAAGGGAGCCTCCATCTTTTCTAAAATTGACTTGAGGTTAGCATATCATTAGATTAGGATAAAGGAGGAGGACGTACCAAAAACTGCCTTCAGGACTAGGTATGGGCACTATGAGTTTCTCGTAATGCCCTTTGAGTTGACGAATGCACCTGTAATTTTCATAGATTACATGAATCGTATTTTTTGACCCTACTTAGATGAATTTGTTGTAGTGTTCATTGATGACATCTTGATATACTCTAAGAGTGAGAAAGAACATGAACAACATCTCTGAATCGTGCTGCAAGTGCTGAAAGAGAAAAAGTTATATGCCAAATTGGAGAAGTGTGAATTTTGTTTGTCAGAGGTGAAGTTTCTCGGACATGTCATCTCTAATAGAGGGGTAGCCGTAGATCCTAGCAAGACAGAAGCAGTGATTCAGTGGAAAAGACCAAAGATGGTTACGGAAGTAAGAAGTTTCTTGGGTTTGACAGGATACTACAGGAGGTTTATACAAAACTTCTCTCGTATAGCCTTGCCATTGACTAAATTGATCAGGAAGGGAAGTCCTTTCAAATGGACTGATCAATGTGAAGCTAGTTTTCAGGAGCTTAAGACAAGACTGACCACTCCTCCAGTTTTAATTATTCCAGACCCCACAGGACATTTTGAAGTGTATAGTGATGCTTCAAAGAAAGGACTAGGGTGTGTGCTAATGCAAGACAAGAGAGTAGTTGCTTACGCCTCTAGACAACTAAGACCCCACGAAGGAAACTATCCAACCCATGATCTTAAATTGGCGGCGGTGTTGTTTGCTTTAAAGATTTAGCGACATTACTTATACGGAGCAACCTTTGAAGTATATTGTGATCACAAGAGTCTTAAATATCTCTTTGATCAAAAGGAGTTAAATATGAGGCAACGAAGATGGGTGGAATTTCTCAATGACTACAAGTTTGAGATAAAGTATCATCTAGGAAAGGCCAATGTTGTAGCTGATGCCTTAAGTTGAAAATCTCTACACATGGGCCAGATGATGTTGTATGAGATGCAAATGCTAGAGGAGTTTCAGAATTTGAAACTGGACACTACTTTCTCCTCAAAGAAGATAACCATTAATGGTTTAAGT
The DNA here is from genome assembly GCA_037074535.1 of Gleditsia sinensis. Lineage (NCBI taxonomy): Eukaryota > Viridiplantae > Streptophyta > Magnoliopsida > Fabales > Fabaceae > Gleditsia > Gleditsia sinensis. The sequence continues at coordinate 38,865,829 of CM073469.1, read as the reverse complement.
ATAGGGTGTGACCTTAGAGCCCAGATCAAAGAGGCTTAAGTTCACAACCAATACTTACAGGATCATAAAGATCAAGGAAATTTTTCTGTCATGGAAGATGGAGCAATCATGTATCAAGGAAGGATTTGTGTCCCTCAAGAACGAGAGTTGAGGACTAAAATCTTACAAGAAGCACATCAGAGTAAATATACTATCCATCTTGGATGCACTAAAATGTACCAGGACTTAAAGATGATGTATTGGTGGCCAGGAATGAAAACGGATATTGCGGTGTTCATGGCGAAATGTCTAATTTGTCAAAAGTTGAAGGTGGAGCATCAAAAGCCAGCGGGATTTCTACAACCTCTTGAGATCCCTAAATGGAAATGGGACAGTATCTCGATGGACTTTGTTGTGGGTTTACCTAAGACTTGAGTGGGACATGACTCTATCTTGGTAATAGTTGACAGTTTAACCAAATCTGCTCACTTTCTGCCCATAAAAATTAAATTTTCACTGGATAAATTGACCCAACTGTACGTCCAAGAAATAGTTAGACTGCGTGGAATTCCCTTAACTATTGTTTCTGATAGAGATCCAAGATTCACGTCGAGGTTTTGGAAAGCGTTGCAGGAAGCTTTTGGTACTCAATTGCGGTTCAGTACTGCCTACCATCCTCAGACTGACGGGCAGATAGAACGGACCATTCAAACTCTAGAAGACATGTTAAGTGTAACAACTTTTTTTTTATTTTTTTTACAATATTGAGTTCACATACACGTCATTAATTAAAACTTACATGCAAAATATCAAACACATAGATATTTACATCTTGTTTATTTTGGTAGACCAATTCTAGAGATACAGGTGCGGGTGGTTGCACCTTCATCGGGATCTGAGCCAACTCGACCACAAACATCTTATTTCATTCTAAGATCTGCCCAACATAAAGTAACTTGATCCAATGTGCACTAAAAGCCAGAGCCATAGAAAAAGCTGCATAACTAATTTTCTGAACATGATATGGAAATATAGTGAGAATTAAATCCCAGTAAGTTCAACAATAAATCATCATCAATATAGCTCATCATGTTATGTTCAGTTGTATAAACTACAGAAAATATCTTTGGTCACATGAATGAATTATATCTATGAACATAAGAATCATACAGTAATGATATGTATGACACGATTAACTATTTTTAGAATATCATATGATGGCCATCAACTTATTCTCATTTCAAGCTACCCAAGTCAGGGTGAATATCCTTTACTCTCCGGTACGGGCTTTTCTCGCTCCGTCTGACATGGCCCACTTTCTCTTTCTTTTCTCATTAACATGATCATAACCATTGGTAGGGCGTCCCCTACTGGTGCACCACACGGATTGCCATGTGACTGTGCTCATTTCTTTTCTTTTCACAATGATAGCCAAAAATATGCTTTCAATAACAAGTATGTACATCAAAATATAACTATTACCATAAATCGTTGGTAAGCATGCCATGAACATAACCATTTCAAATATCACTTTATAAAATATTTCCATATCAGAATTTCACACTTAAGATGGTAAGAAGTTCATACAATGGCAATGGCTATGGCATATACTAGTCATTTATTATTTTCATTTATAAGATTCGTCTTCTTTTTAAATATTAATTTTATTTCTTTATTTTCTTGATGCAGGTTTTCATCATATCTAACCTTCTCTTTGTGCTTGGCCTTTAGTAATTTTCTTCTTATTCATATCATTTCCAACACATGTTCTTACAAATTTATAGAGCATTGTTCTCCAATTTGATTTTTACTATTACCCTATAGTTAAAGAGGTTCATCTAGGGTAGAAAAATGTTGAAAATAGGCTTAACCTGTAACAACTCCATTTAAGTATCAATTTTTTTTTTAAATAGCATGAAGTTATTACCTCGTTACAACTTAACTCAATATAACATTTATTTAATTTATACAATACAGAGTTCACATACAGGTCATTAATAAAAACATACATACAACATATCAAACACATAAAAATCTACATCTTATTTATTCTGGTTGACCAATTCCAGAGATACAGGTGCGGGTGGTTGCTTCCCTACATTCTGTGGGCAGTTTTTCGCAAAATGTCCCTTCTGTCCGTAATTGAAGCAGACATCTTGTCCCATGTAGCATGGCTGGTTACCATGCATGCGTCCGCATTTAGCGAACTTGACTGAGGCGAGGTCTTGTTGAAAAGGCCTAGGACCCGCAATCAATGGCCTCTTACCAGCTCCATATCCACTTCTTCTCATGTTCTTTCCAGGGTTGGGAAATTTTTTCTTCCTTTTCTATAGGTTTCGCCTTTGCTTTTCGTCCTCCACTACATTTAAACTCTTTTCCAGGAGTTTGAATTTATTTATCAGAGGTACAAACTCCCTGATCTCCATAGCTATAACAACATTCTTTATCTCCGGGTTTAGTCCCGCTTCAAACTTAACCGCCTTCCATGCTTCATCTGGATTATATCGCAGATAAGAGGAGAACTTAGACAGCTCCTCGAACCTTGCGATATACTGGTCCACGGTCATGATGCCTTGCTTGAGTTGGAGAAATTCGATCTCTTTCTTTGCCCGTACAGTACTTGGAAAGTACTTTTCAAAAAAAATGTCCTTGAACACTTGCGAGGTGATTTGTCCTCCCTGATGAGCTAAAAGTTCTCTAGCTCCACGCCACCAGTATTCTGCCTCATCCTTTAACATATATGCAGCAAAAAAAATTTGCTGCTCTTCAGTACAACCCATCACTTCAAAGATTTTCTCTAATTCCTTAATCCACCTTTCGGCTACCGTTGGGTCATAGCCACCTTGGAAACAAGGTGGTCTAGTGCTCAGGATATCGGATATGCCATTATCTTTTCCAGCCATCCGGTTGTTAGCACCATTCTCACCATTTGGGTTATTAGCATTCTGGAGATATTGTAAAATTTGTTTGGTGGTCATGACTTGGTCTCAAATTATCGTGGCCAGGTTGTGCAGGGTTTTCTCTGCATTGTTTGCAAGATTCCTCCTTGGTGGTGCCATTTCCTACTGTGGCAAAACAAAGTTATGCTGCTATTGAGGTGATTAAGCCCAATAGTTAGTTCAAAAATATTTAATAGCAGTCATAACACCACCTCGGCATATAGATAGGAAACACTAGTAATTTCTTACCTATATGAATCACTGATCCCCTACACAGCACAACCACAACATACTCAAGACAATATAAGATCGATTCAGATAACCATCCACCCACTGGCCATCTAGGATCGACCTGCTCTAATACCAATTATATAACAACTCCATTTAAGTATCAATTTTTTTTTTTAAAATACCATAAAGTTATTACCTCGTTACAACTTAACTCAATATAACATTTATTTAATTTATACAATACAGAATTCACATGCATGTCATTAATCAAAACATACGTACAACATATCAAACACATAAAAATCTACATATTATTTATTCTGGTTGACCAATTCCGGAGATACAGGTGCGGGTGGTTGCACCTTCACCGGGATCTAAGCCAACTCGACCACAAACATTTTATTTGCTTCTGGGATCTGCCCAACATAAAGTACTCGATCCAACATGCACTAAAAGACGCAGCTATAGAAAAATCTGCATAACTAATTTTCTGAACATGATATGGAAATATAGTGAGAATTAAATCCCAGTAAGTTCAACAATAAATCATCATCAATATAGCTCATCACCTCATGTTCAGCTGTATAAACTACAGAAAATATCTTTGGTCACATGAATGCATTATATCTATGCACATAAGAATCATACAGTAATTATATGTATGACAGGAGTAACAATTTTTAGAATATCAGAAGCTGTCCTAACATATTCTTCCATGATGAACCATTTTCTGATCTTTGCCTACTAATAAGCTCATATCTTCCTCATATGGACTCCAAATTGAATGATTCCAGTGGCTAAAAATCCATGATACCCATAGATATAATTCGTATGTTAAACATTTATTTTAATTCCATTCAAATAATTCCCAGAAATTAAAATACAGAAGTTATCCAAACATAATCTTCCCCGATGAACCATTTTCTGACCTTTGACTACTAATCAGCTCATATCCTCCTCATATGGACTCCAAATTGAATGATTCCAGTGGCTTAAAATCCATGACACACATTGCTATAATTCTTATGTTAACCATTTATTTTAATTCCTTACAGATAATTCCCAGAAATTAAAATATAGAAGCTGTTCTAACATGTTCTTCCCTGATGAACCATTTTCTGAACTTTGCTTACTAATAGGAACATATCTTCTTCATATGAACTCTTCATTGAATGATTCCAGTGGCTAAAAATCCATGACACATATATCTATAATTCATATGTTAACCATTTATTTTAATTCCATATAGAGTATTCCCAGAAATTAAAACACCGAAGCTCAAAATTCTGCCACCCATAGCCATACCCATGCAGAACTATCTACACCAACCTAAGTATTCAAACATACATCACATGCAAGATCAATATGTAACATGATATAGAAACATCATGACCAATCATAAAAGTTCTAAGATCAAAATCTCAAATAAATATAATGAGTTTCAAAGGTTTTCTTCAAAAAGAAATATTGTTAAACTTACCTGGAGCACATAGTCCCCTAGACTTCTCCTTCCTCTTTCTTCCTTTCTTTCTCTCATTTCCTCACACTACCTTGCTTCTATTTTTCCTCTCCCTCACTTGGAAGAAACTATAATGTTATAAGGGTGGGTTTTCTTATATAGATCACCAAATAATTCACCTTTCATGATCATGGGTCTACCTTATCACAATTAGGATACACTTTATTGAATTTTTGGAAAACAAACAACTTATGTTCTTGTCTTCCTCTTCCTTAGTCAATATATGCATAGGAAAAGGAGATTTGTATTTTGAAAATTATGATGATATGTTCTTAAGATAAGGGACAAGGCCCCTTTGATTTGGGATTCTTTTCCATTTTCTTTTGTCTTAAACAAGTATGATAGGTTTGCCTTTTTAGGTGGCAAATTTCTTGCCTTTGAATCTCCGTTATTTAGTTGATATTATTTGTGTGGGATAGGAATGTTTTGTCCTAATGCCATGCATTATCATACCACTTGCTAGAATTATGAGTGTAGGATATAGATGTTTTTGTCCTAAAGTCTTGTATTATCATGCCACTTACCAAAATGATGGATGTAGAATCACACAACTTGCTAAATTTTTGTCTTAATGCCATGTAACCTAATCTTTATTATTACATTATTATATCATCACCTAATTTATTTTATTTTATTTTTCCTCTTGGATTTGGGCTTATTCCTACCCATTATGGGCTTATTCCTACCCATTTTCTTTGCTTTGGATAAATTTCTACCTTTCTTGGAGGGCTTGGTCACATTTTCATAATTTTTGGGCTATTGGTCCAATTACTATATCCTAGTCCAAGTCTATGTTTTATTTCTTGCTTAGGTTATCTAATGGCTTGCTAGAAACTTATGTGAAGTGGAAAAAACTCTATATGAAGTGTCCATAGGTAAAAGCCCAATGTATGGTTAAAGATTTTAAACTTAGTAACTCTAGTTCTTGAATTAGGAAAAATTACCATAATTCAATGTTCTTGAAATTTTAAGACCTTTACTTGTTTCTAAAAATTTATCTTCCTTATCCAAGAATTTTGCATCTCTTTAGTATGTTGTTTCTAATTTCTTTCCTATTAGGTTTTTCCCTCTTTATTTGTTCTCTTAATGTTAGAAACATTTTCTATGCATATACATAAGGTGAAGAATTTCTAAGGATTATATTTCCTTAGATATCTAAAATATTGTCTAATAAATTTTATTTCCTTAATTAAATTTTTATGTACTTTTATCAATAAAAGAAACGAAATTAGGGATGTTACATAACCAACTTCCAATATATCTCCCACATAAGAATTCCAAATTACGTAATTCCATTGGCTAAGCATTCGTGACACAAAAATATATAATTCATATGTTAACCATTTATTTTAATTCATTATAGAATTTTCCCAGAAGTTAAAACACTGAAGCTATCCTAACATATTCTTCCCTTATTAACCATTTTCTGACCTTTGTTTACTAATCGGAACATATCTACCTCATATGAACTCTAAATTGAATGATTCCAGTGGCTAAAAATCCGTGACACATATATCTATAATGCATATGTTAACCATTTATTTTAATTCCGTACATATAATTCCCACAAATTAAAATACAGAAGCTATCCTAACATATTCTTCCCTGATGAACCATTTTCTGACATTTGACTACTAATCAGCTTATATCTCCCTCATATAGACTCTAAATTGAATGATTCCAGTGGCTAAAAGTCCATGACATACATAGCTATAATTCTTATGTTAACCATTTATTTTAATTCCATACAGATAATTCTCAGAAATTAAAATACACAAGCTTAAAATTTTGCCACCCATAGCCATACCTATGCAGAACTTTCTATACCAGCCTAAGTATTCAAACATACATCACATGCAAGATCAATATGTAACATGATATAGTAACATCCATGACCAATCATCAAAGTTTTAAGATCAAAATCTCATATAAATATTATAAGTTTCAAAAGTTTTCTTCAAAAAGAAATATTGTTAAACTTACCTGGAGCACTTAGTCCCCTAGACTTCTCTTTCCTCTTTCTTCCTTTCTTCCTCTCCTTTCCTCACTCTACCTTGCTTCTATTTTTCCTCTCCCTCACTTGGTCGAAATTCTAAAGTTGTAAGGGTGGGTTTTCTTATATAGACCACCAAATAATTCACCTTTCATGATCATGGGTATACCTTATCACAATTAGGATACATTTTATTGAATTTTTGGAAAACAAACAACTTATGTTCTTGTCTTCCTCTTCCTTAGTCAAGATATGCATAGGAAAAGGAGATTTGTATTTTGAAAATTATGATGATATGTTCTTAAGATAAGGGACAAGGTCCCTTTGATTTAGAGATTCATTTACATTTTCTTTTGTCTTAAACAAGTATGATAAGTTTGTCTTTTTAGTTGGCAAATTTCTAGCCCTTGAATCTCCATTATTTGGTTGATATTATTTGTGTGGGATATGAATGTTTTGTCCTAATGCCATGTATTATCATACCACTTGTTAGAATTATGAGTGTAGAATATAGATGTTTTTGTCATAAAGCCTTGTATTATCATACCACTTGCCAAATTATTAATGTAGAATCACACCACTTGCTAAATTTTTGTCTTAATGCCATGTAACCTAATCTTTATTATTATTACATTATTATATCATCAACTAATTTATTTTATTTTATTTTTCCTCTTGGATTTGGGTTTATTCCTACCCATTTTCTTTGCTTTGGATAAAATTCTACCTTTCTTGGAGGGCTTAGTCACATTTTCATAATTTTTAGACTAGTGTTCCAATTACTATATCCTAGTCCAAGTCTATGTTTTATTTCTTGCTTAGGTTATTCAATGGCCTTGCTAGAAACTTATTTGAAGTGGAAAAACTCTATATGAAGTGTCCATAGGTAAAAGCCCAAATTATGGGTGGAGATACTAAACTTAGTAACTTTTACTCTTAAATTAGGAAAAATTACCCTAATCCAATCTTCTTTAAATTTTAAGACCTTTAATTCACAAAAATTTATCTTCCTTACCTAAGAATTTCACATTTCTTTAGCATGTTTATTTCTAATATTTCCTCTTAGGTTTTCTTTCTTTACCTATTCCATTAATATTAGAACATTTCTATGCATATATGTAAGTTAAAGAATTTATAAGGAAAATATTTAAAAATTACGGGATGTTACATTCTTCCCCACTTAAGAAATTCCGTCCCCGAATTTCAGTCCATCCTACCACATGTAGGTATTGAAATTAAGGCATTATTCAGAGTTACCAACCTTATTACCTAAATAATTAGGGATATCTTTTTTTGTATAACATCTTTACTTTTTAATATGTCTATTCACTTGAGTGATTTTGCCATATAACTTAATGATAACGATTTCTTTCACTCATAAGTTCTTCAATTTATATCCTCTAGCTCGCATGGATATATGTATGGGTCGATATTAGAAAACACACATATAAAGGAACATATTCACCTTCATGTTGGGTAACTATCTTTTCTTATTCCAAACTTTTACCAAGTCATTTTTTTTTGTTTTCATATATCAACATCATCCCCTGAATATCATCATCTTAATCTATCATCTATTTTTTTATCCTCAAATCCTTTAATTAATATGTTAAACATACATAGTAATAAATCCTTCAAACCTTTAATAACATTTATGTACCATTGACACATATGTAATAATTCCAACTTACCTCATCATAGTAATTATATACAAGCTTATTAACACCATTAAACTCATTGTCAAAAATTTCAGTTATTTCTTCTATCATATTCAAAAGCACATCATTCTAGCTTATGTCAATCCCATTTAATTCACCCAATCATTTCGAGAAGATTTTTCCTAACAATTACTCATACATGAATTCTCAATTCCAACATAATTCACATCCTAGATACTAGACTCAATTTAGCATGATATAATCCTTTAACACAAATATCTTGATCACTTACATTATTTTCGGACATGGTTCTTAGAATATTCTCTATATTTCCAAATAGACTAACTTAAATCCTACTTCCTATATTTTATTCCTCAAGAACTTCAACACCACTAATTCTCTTGATTACATTTGTCAAAACACCATATGACCATCATCCATCCATTCCTTACAAACTTTTTATTTCTTTAACCTACTAACCTCTTGGACACCAAAATAACTGAGTTTCAGAGAAAATAAATTAATTTTCTTGTAATGAGGGAAAAGAACTTTGCATTTAATGCTAAACATTTATGTAGGACAATGTAACAGAAAATGTGGAATTCATAATAGAGCATGGTGCCAAAATAGGAAGTTAAAAATTTGGGCGAAGCATTGAAATAAAATTAAAATCGGTGGCCGTAATTCTTGAAAATATGTAAACGAAATCTAGCCGTTATTTCAGCAAAAATCGGTGGCCGCAAATTTTGACTATATGTGTAAAAATCTACTTTAAATCTATTGGTATTCGGTGGAAAGATAGCACATGGAAAAAGAAATATTTCTGAGCTTATAAAAGTCTGTGAAAAATCAAAGAAAACGTAGTTAACTGGTAGGATGCAGTTGATTGCTTCTACATAGATGTCATCAATCAACTGTAAGATAACCAGTCCAAATTAAAATTTCTCAGAATAGCTAGTCGATTTCATAATACCGATAGTCTACTGGCAAAAACATTGAGAAAACAAGAAAAATGTCCCTCTTCACTAATTATTTGGTTTGCATTTTTTTTACAATGACACCTATCATCTACAACTTCCCTACATGCCTCAAGACATTACTCCTTCATTGAGGACACCAAGAAAAAGAAAATTTCATGGTGATATCCTAACCTTATTATCTTTATATGCTTAATATGGGTAACAGTCATAACTACTGTACATATACATGCCTGCCGTCATTTTTGAAAATTTTTTTTTACCTTTAATTTAGTTGATATCCACAAATCACTCACCTAGTTATTCTAATAATACCCAGCTTATTCACATAGCTATTATAAATATACCCTTCTCTGAGTTCTATAAATACTTACATTAGTATCTTTGTCTATACTCAAAGTTAAGGTGATAGAAATTATGGAGGGAACCACATTCCGTCAGTTTCAAAATATTTGTGTCTTTTGTGGTTCCAGTCCTTAAAAAGATGGGGAGTATGTTAAAGCAGCACAAAATCTGGTATGGTGTTTGTAACATCCCGTAATTTTTAGATATTTTCCTTAGAAATTCTTCACCTTACATATATGCATAGAAATGTTCTAATATTAATGGAATAGGTAAAGAAAGAAAACCTAAGAGGAAATATTAGAAATAAACATGTTAAAGAAAGGTGAAATTCTTAGGTAAAGAAAAATAAATTTTTGTGAAGTAAGTAAAGGTCTTAAAATTTCAAGAAGATTGGATTAGAGTAATTTTTCTTAATTTAAGAGTAAAAGTTACAAAGTTTAGTATCTCCACCCGTAATTGGGCTTTAACCTATAGACACTTCATATAGAGTTTTTCTACTTCACATAAATTTTTAGCAAGCCAATAGGATAGCCCAAGGAAGAAATAAAACATAGACTTGGACTAGGATATTGAAATTGGACCGGTAGCCCAAAAATCATGAAAATGTGACCAAGCCCATTATGAAAGGTAGAATTTTAACCAAAGTAAGGAAAATGGGCAAGAATGAGCCCAAACCCAAGAGGAAAAAAATAAAAATAAAAATAAAATTAAAGTGATGAAATATTGGTGTAATCAAGATTAAGTGACATGGCATTAAGACAAAAATTTAGCAAGTGGTGTGATTCTACATTCATCATTTTGGCAAGTGGCATAATAATACAAGGCTTTAGGACAAAAACATCTATATCCTACATTCATAACTTTAGCAAGTGGGTAATAATACATAGCATTATGACAAAACATCATTATCCTACACAAATAATTTTAGTTAAGTAAGGAAAATTCAAGGGCTAGAAATTTGCCACTTAAAAAGGCAAATCTATCATACTTGATTAAGACAAAAGAAAAAGGAAATGAATCCCTAAATCAAAGGGATCTTGCCCCATATCTTAAGAATATATCATCATAAATTTCAAAATACAAATCTCCTTTTTCTATGCATATCTTGACTAAGGAAGAGGAAGACAAGAACATAAGTTGTTTGTTTTCCAAAAATTCAACAAAGTGTATCCTAATTGTGATAAGGTAGACCCATGATCATGAAAGGTGAATTATTTGGTGGTCTATATAAGAAAACCCACCCTTACAACATTAGAATTTCGTCCAAGTGAGGGAGAGCAAAAATAGAAGCAAGGTAGTGTGAGGAAAGGAGAGGAAGAAAGGAAGAAAGAGGAAGGAGAAGTCTAGGGGACTAAGTGCTCCAGGTAAGTTTAACAATATTTCTTTTTGAAGAAAACCTTTGAAACTCATAATATTTATATGAGATTTTGATCTTAGAACTTTGATGATTGGTCATGGATGTTGCTATATCATGTTACATATTGATCTTGCATGTGATGTATGTTTGAATACTTAGGTTGGTGTAGATAGTTTTGCATGGGTATGGCTATAGTTGACAGAATTTTAAGCTTCGGTATTTTAATTTCTGGGAACAATCTATAAGGAATTAAAATAAATGGTTAACATAAGAATTAAAGATATATGTGTCACGGATTTTTAACCACTGGAATCATTCCATTTGGAGTCCATATGAGGTAGCTATGGTCTGATTAGTAGTCAAAGGTCAGAAAATGAATCATCAGGGAAGAATATGTTAGGATAGCTTCGGTATTTTAATTTCTGGGAATTATTGGTAGGGAATTAAAATAAATGGTTAACATAAGAATTAAATACATGTGTGTCATTGATTTTTAGCCACTGGAATCATTCAATTTGGAGTCCACATGTGGTAGATATGGTCCGATTAGTAAGCCAAGGTCAGAAAATGGTTCATCAGGGAAGATTATGTTAGGACAGCTGTTGTATTTTAATTTCAGGAAATTATCTGTATGGAATTAAAATAAATGGTTAACATGAAAGTTATATATCTATGCCTCATGGAAATATACCCACTGGAATTATGCAATTTGGAGTTCATATTAGGTAGATATGATCCGATTAGTAAGCAGAGGTCAGAAAATGTTTATTCAGGGAAGAGTATGTTATTAATGCTTTAGTTTTTGAATTTCTGGGAATATTCTGTAGGGAATTAAAATAGCGCGCCAACATAACAATTATAGATATATGGCTCATGGATTTTTACCAACTGGAATAATGCAATTTGGAGTTCCAATTTGGGAGATATGGTCTAATTAGTCAGTAAAGGTCTGAACCTATCCGAGAGGAACTATCCTGTACTTTGAGGGAGTAATATCACCTTCGTTTCTTAATTTTTGGCTACAATGTTCAACATAATAGTTTTAAATAATTGTTTTATCTTGAAATGGACACCAAGATCACCTACATCAGAGTTAAATTGAGGGAGTTATGCTCTGATTAGTAAGAGAATGTTAGATAGGATGAAAACCTGCATCAAGAAAATAAAGAAATAAAATTAGTATTTAAAAAAGAAGATGAATCTTAATAAATGACTAGTATAGCCATAGCCATTGCCATTGTATGAACTTCTTACCATCTTAAGTATGAAATTTTGACATGGAAATATTTTATAAAGTGATATTTGAAATGGTTATGTTCATGGCATGATTACCAATGATTTATGGTAATAGTTATATTTTGATGAACATACTTGTTATTGAAAGCATATTTTTGGCTATCATTGTGAAAAGAAAAGAAATAAGCACGGTCACATGGCAATCCGTGTGGTGCACCAGTAGGGGACGCCCTACCAACGGTTATGATCATGATAATGAGAAAAGAAAGAGAAAGTGGGCCATGTCGGACGGAGCGAGAAAAGCTCGTACCGGAGAGTAGAGGATACTCTCCCTGACCGGGGTAGCTTGAAATGAGAATAAGTTGATGGCCATCATATGATATTTTGAAAATAGTTAATCATATCATACATATCATTACAGTATGATTCTTATGTGCATAGATATAATGCATTCATGTGACCAAAGATATTTTCTGTAGTTTATACAGCTGAACATGACGTGATGAGATTTACTGATGATAATTTATTGTTGAACTTACTGGGATTTAATTCTCACTATATTTCCATATCATGTTCAGAAAATTATTTATGCTGCTTTTGTTTCGAAGGCTCTGGCTTTTAATGCACATTGGATCGAGTTACTTTATGTTGGGCAGATTTTAGAATCAAATAAGATGTTTGTGGTCGAGTTGGCTCAGATCCCGGTGAACGTGCAACCACCCGCACCTGTATCTCCAGAATTGGTCAACCAAAATAAACAAGATGTAAATATCTATGTGTTTGATATGTTATACGTCTGTTTTGATTAATGACATGTATGTGAACTCAATATTATATAATAATAAAGGAAAAAAAGAGAGGTTGTTACAGTGTTGGCTAGGAGAAGAATTCATTTAGTGCATGGGGGAGCTAACCGTGGGTTAATGGGGTGTGTGGCTACAGCTGCACATGTAGGAGGATGCCAAGTTCTAGGTATTATTCCTACAACTCTAGCTGCATCCAGCATCATAGGGAAAACAATTGGGGAAGAATATAGAGTAACTTTCATGCATGAACGCATGGCTACAATGATGAGCAATGCTGACACCTTCATTGCCTTACCAGGTGGTTTTGGTACTTTAGAGGAGATTTTCTAAATAGTCTCTTGGGCACAACTGAATATGCATCACAAACCGATAGGTTTGTTAAATGTTAATCACTTCTTTGATGTTCTGTTATCTTTTCTAGATCAAACTGTGGAACAGAGGTTTATCCCACACTCAGCACGACGAATTCTCATCTCGGCTTCAAATGCTGAAGAGTTGATTAATGCTTTACAAGCCTATGTTCATGTACTTGATCCAACTATGACTCAAATAGAATGGACGACAGATAACCGCAGGAAGCGTAAATTAGATTTGGATCTTCATCTTTAAATGTAGTAAAACGTAGCTATTATTGTACTACTTTTACTTTCTTAGAGTCTACTTGGATACCATATTTACCAACCATACTCCTTTAGAGTTGGTAAAACTATCTTTGAATGTTGCTTATGATCCTCTGAACTTTTGAAATATTCTAGTATATCATCAATATATATAATAACAAATTGATCCAAGGATGACCTAATTACTATTCATTAAATCTATGAATGCAGCTAAAATATTTGTCAATTTAAATGCATCGCCAAGAACTCATAATGCCCATAATAAGTCCTACATCCTCTTCTCTTATCCTTAATTAATGTTAATCATATCCCAAATCTATTTGTGGAAAAATATTGAACACCTTATAACTGGTCAAACAGGTAATCTATACGAGCTAATGGGTTTCTATTCTACATTGTCACCTTATTCAACTGTCTATAATCTATGTATAGTCATAGTGATCCATCTTTCTTTTTCACAGATAGAACTGGAGCACTCCGAATAAAAGTACTGGGGTATTTAAATACCTTGTCTAACAAGTCTTGTAACTACTTTTTTTTTTAAATTCGATCGATATCATTCTATATAGGGATATAGATACTAGTTGGGTTCTAAGGAGTAAATCAATACCAAATTCTCAAATTACTGTGGCAAGGTTGTGCAAGATTTCCTCCGCATTGTTTGTCGGATTCCGCCTTGGTGGTGCCATTTCTTACTGTGGGAAAAAATAAATTTATGCTGCTATTGAGGTGATCAAGCCCAATAGTTAGTTTCAAAAAAATATTTAACAGCAGTCATCACACCACCTCGGCATATAGATAAGAAACACAAGTAATTTCTTACCTACATGAATCACTGATCCCCTACACAGCACAACCACAACATACTCAAGACACTATAAGATCGATTCAGATAACCATCCACCCACTGGCCATCTAAGATCGATTTGCTCTGATACCAATTATGTAACAACTTTTTTTTTTTACAATATTGAGTTCACATACACGTCATTAATCAAAACGTACATAGATATTTACATCTTGTTTATTTTGGTTGACCAATTCCGGAGATACAGGTGCGGGTGGTTGCACCTTCACCGGGATCTGAGCCAACTCGACCACAAACATCTTATTTGATTTTGAGATTTGCCCAACATAAAGTAACTCGATCCAATATGCACTAAAAGCCAGAGACATAGACAAAGCTGCATAACTAATTTTCTGAACATGATATGGAAATATAGTGAGAATTAAATCAGAGTAAGTTCAACAATAAATCATCATCAATATAGCTCATCACGTCATGTTCAGCTGTATAAACTACAGAAAATATCTTTGGTCACATGAATGCATTATATCTATGCACATAAGAATAATACAATAATGATATGTATGACAGGATTAACTATTTTTAGAATATCATATGATAGCCATCAACTTATTCTCATTTCAAGCTACCCCGGTCAGGGTGAGTATCCTCTACTCTCCGGTACGGGATTTTCTCGCTCCGTCCGACATGGCCCACTTTCTCTTTCTTTTCTCATTAACATGATCATAACCGTTGGTAAGGCGTCCCCTACTGGTGTACCACACGGATTGCCGTGTGATCGTGCTCATTTCTTTTCTTTTCACAATGATAGCCAAAAATATGCTTTCAATAACAAGTATGTTCATCAAAATATAACTATTACCATAAATCATTGGTAATCATGCCATGAACATAACCATTTCAAATATTACTTTAAAAAATATTTCTATGTCAGAATTTCACACTTAAGATGGTAAGAAGTTCATACAATGGCAATGGCTATGGCATATACTAGTCATTTATAAGATTTGTCTTCTTTTTTAAATAGTAATTTTATTTCTTTATTTTCTTGATGCAGGTTTTCATCATATCTAACCTTCTCTTTATGCTTGGCCTTTACTAATTTTCTTCTTATTTATATCATTTCCAACACATGTTCTTACAAATTTATAGAGCATTGTTCTCCAATTTGATTTCTACTATTACCCTATAGTTAAAGAGCTTCATCTAGGGTAGAAAAATGTTAAAAATAGGCTTAACCAGCTTCCAACACGGTCTGGCCATGTTCCAGGACACGGCTATGCTTTAAAAATACTTCAAATGTACTCAAAAATAGCCCCGAACACGGCTAACCCGTGCTTGAAGCACCCAGAACAAGGCCTGGCCGTGTTCTGTGACCTTTGCTCACTAATCAGAGCATAACTCCCTCATTTTAACTCCGATTGAGGTGATATTGTTATCTACGGAAAGCTAAGACAATTATCTAAAACAATTACGTTAATCATATTGGCAAAATAGAAATAATGCTTAGTGTTATTACTCCCTTAAATTCAATAATAGTTTTTCTCCAGTAGGTTCTAACCTTTACTTACTAATCAGACTATATCTCCCACAGAAGAATTCCAAATTACGTGATTCCAGTGGCTAAGAATCCGAGACACAAAAATACATAATTCATATGTTAACCATTTATTTTAATTCCTTATAGAATTTTCCCAGAAGTTAAAACACCGAAGCTATCCTAATATATTCTTCCCTAATTAACCATTTTTTGCCCTTTGTTTACTAATTGGAATATATCTACCTCACATGAACTCTAAATTGAATGATTCCAGTGGTTAAAAATCTGTGACACATATATCTATAATTCATTTGTTAACCACTTATTTTAATTCCATACATATAATTCCCAAAAATTAAAATACAGAAGCTATCTTAGCATATTCTTCCCTGATGAACCATTTTCTGACCGTTGACTACTAATAAGCTCATATCTCCCACATATGGACTCCAAATTGAATGATTCCAGTGGCTAAAAATCCGTGACATACATAGCTATAATTCTTATGTTAACCATTCATTTTAATTCCATTCTGATAATTCTCAGAAATTGAAATACAGAAGCTTAAAATTTTGCCACCCATAGCCATACCTATGCAGAACTTTCTATACCAGCCTAAGTATTCAAACATACATCACATGCAAGATCAATATGTAACATGATATAGCAACATCCATGACCAATCATCAAAGTTCTAAGATCAAAATCTCATATAAATATTATGAGTTTCAAAAGTTTTCTTCAAAAAGAAATATTGTTAAACTTACCTGGAGCACTTAGTCCCCTAGACTTCTTCTTCCTCTTTCTTCCTTTCTTCCTCTCCTTTCCTCACTCTACCTTGCTTCTATTTTTCCTATCCCTCACTTGGACGAAATTCTAATGTTGTAAGGTTGGGTTTTCTTATATAGACCACCAAATAATTCACCTTTCATGATCATGGGTCTACCTTATCACAATTAGGATACACTTTGTTGAATTTTTGGAAAACAAACAACTTATGTTATTGTCTTCCTCTTCCTTAGTCAAGATATGCATAGGAAAAAGAGATTTGTATTTTAAAAATTATGATGATATGTTCTTAAGATAAGGGACAAGGTCCTTTTGATTTAGGGATTCATTTCCATTTTCTTTTATCTTAAACAAGTATGATAGGTTTTCCTTTTTAGGTGGCAAATTTCTAGCCCTTGAATCTCCATTATTTGGTTAATATTAATTGTGTGGGATATGAATGTTTTGTCCTAATGCCATGTATTATCAAACCACTTGCTAGAATTATGAGTGTAGGATATAGATGTTTTTGTCCTAAAGCCTTGTACTATCGTGCCACTTGCCAAATTATTAATGTAGAATCACACCACTTGCTAATTTTTTGTCTTAATGCCATGTAACCTAATCTTTATTATTATTACATTATTATATCATCACCTAATTTATTTTATTTTATTTTTCCTCTTGGATTTAGGCTTATTCCTACCCAGTTTCTTTGCTTTGGATAAAATTCTGCCTTTCTTGGAAGGCTTAGTCACATTTTCATAATTTTTGGACTATTGGTCCAATTACTATATCCTAATCCAAGTCTATGTTTTATTTCTTGCTTACGTTATCCAATGGGCTTGCTAGAAACTTATTTGAAGTGGAAAAACTCTATATGAAGTGTCCATAGGTAAAAGCCCAATTTATGGGTGGAGATACTAAACTTATTAACTTTTACTCTTAAATTAGGAAAAATTACCCTAATCCAATCTTCTTGAAATTTTAAGACCTTTAATTCACAAAAATTTATCTTCCTTACCTAAGAATTTCACATTTCTTTAGCATGTTTATTTCTAATATTTCCTCTTAGGTTTTCTTTCTTTACCTATTCCATTAATATTAGAACATTTCTATGCAAATATGTAAGGTGAAGAATTTATAAGGAAAATATTTAAAAATTATGGGATGTTACATTAAGGGCCTGTGTGATAGAGCAAGGTAAGGGATGGGATAAGTACCTACCTTTAGTAGAGTTTACTTATAATAATAGTTATCACTCTAGTATTAAGATGGCCCCCTATGAAGCTTTATAGGGTAGGAAGTGCCGATCTCCACTATGTTGGTTTGAGGTAGGAGAAAAGAACTTGTTGGGTCCTGATCTAGTTCAACAAACCCCTGAACAAATCAGGATGATACGAGACAAAATACTTACAGCTCAGAGTCGGCAAAAGAGTTACTACAATAAGAAACATAGACCTCTAGAGTTTGAGGAAGGAGACCATGTATTTCTGAAACTTTTCCCGACTAATGGAGTTGGCAGGTCTCTCAAAACAAGAAAACTAAGTCCATGATTTTTGGGACCCTACCAAATTTTGAAGAAAGTAAGGACATCAATGTAACAACTCCATTTAAGTATCAAATTTTTTTTTAAATACCATGAAGTTATTACCTCGTTACAACTTAACTCAATATAACATTTATTTAATTTATACAATACAGAGTTCACATACATGTCATTAATCAAAACATACGTACAACATATCAAACACATAAAAATATACATCTTATTTATTCTGGTTGACCAATTTCGGAGATACAGGTGCGGGTGGTTGCACCTTCCCCGGAATCAAAGCCAACTCGAACACAAACATTTTATTTGCTTCTGAGATTTGCCCAATATAAGGTACTCGATCCAACGTGCACTAAAAGCCAGAGCTATAGAAAAATCTGTATAACTAATTTTCTGAACATGATATGGAAATATAGTGAGAATTAAATCCCAGTAAGTTCAACAATAAATCATCATCAATATAGCTCATCACGTCATGTTCAGCTGTATAAACTACAGAAAATATCTTTGGTCACATGAATACATTATATCTATGCACATAAGAATCATACAGTAATGATATGTATGACAGGATTAACTATTTTTAGAATATCATATGATGGCCATCAACTTATTCTCATTTCAAGCAACCCCGACCAAGGTAAGTATCCTCTATTCTCCAGTACGGGCTTTTCTCGCTCCGTTCGACATGGCACACATTCTATTTCTTTTCTCATAATCATAATCATAACCGTTGGTAGGTCGTCCCCTTCTGGTGCACCACACGAATTGCCATGTGACCGTGCTCATTTCTTTTCTTTTCACAATGATAGCAAAAAATATGCTTTCAATAACAAGTATGCTCATCAAAATATAACTATTACCATAAATCATTGGTAATCATGCCATGAACATAACCATTTCAAATATCAATTTATAAAATATTTCCATGTCAGAATTTTACACTTAAGATGGTAAGAAGTTCATACAATGGCAATGGCTATGGCATATACTAGTCATTTATTATTTTCATTTATAAGATTTGTCTTCATTTTTAAATAATAATTTTATTTCTTTATTTTCTTGATGCAAGTTTTCATCATATCTAACCTTCTCTTTATACTTGGCCTTTAGTAAATTTCTTCTTATTTATATCATTTCCAACACATGTTCTTACAAATTTATAGAGCATTGTTCTCCAATTTGGTTTCTACTATTTCCCTATAGTTAAAGAGGTTCATCTAGGGTAGAAAAATGTTGAAAATAAGCTTAACCAGCTTCCAAAATGGTCTGGCCATGTTCCAGGACGCGGCCATACTTTAAAAATACTTCAAATGAACTCAAAAATAGCCCCAAACACGGCTAACCCGTGCTTGAAGCACCCAGAACATGGTCTGGCCGTGCTCTGTGACCTTTTCTAATAATAAGAGGATAACTCCCTTATTTTAGCTCCGATTGAGGTGATATTGGTGTCTATGGAAAGCTAAGATAATTATATAAAACTATTATGTTAATCATATCTGCAAAATAGTAATAAATCTTGGTGTTATTACACCCTCGAAGTCAATATTATTTCTTCTCGGGTAGGTTCTGACCTCGACCTACTAATCGGACCATATCTACCTCATATGGACTCCAACTTGAGTGATTCCAGTGGCTAAAAATCGGTGACACACATATCTATAATTCTTATGTTAACTATTTATTTTAATTCCATACAGATAATTCCCAGAAATTAAAATACAAAAGCTATCCTAACATATTCTTCATTGATGAACCATTTTCTAACCTTTGACTACTAATCAGACCATATCTACCTCATATGGACTCCAAATTGAATGATTACAGTGGCTGAAAATCCGTCACACACATAGCTATAATTCGTATGTTAACCATTTATTTTAATTCCATACAGATAATTCCCAAAAATTAAAATACAGAAGCAATCCTAATATATTCTTCCCTGATGAACCATTTTCTGACCTTTGACTACTAATCGGACCATATCTACCTCATATGGACTCTAAATTGAATGATTCCAGTGGCTAAAACTTCTTGACACACATAGCCATACCTATGCAGAACTTTCTGTACCAGTCTAAGTATTCAAACATACATTACATGCAAGATCAATATGTAACATGATATAGAAACATCATGACCAATCATCAAAGTTCTAAGATCAAAATCTCATATAAATATTATAAGTTTCAAAAGTTTTCTTCGAAAAGAAATATTGTTAAACTTACCTGGAGCACTTAGTCCCCTAGACTTCTCCTTCCTCTTTCTTCCTTTCTTCCTCTCCTTTCCTCACTCAACCTTGCTTCTATTTTTCCTCTCACTCACTTGGACGAAATTATAATGTTGTAACGGTGGGTTTTCTTATATAGACCACCAAATAATTCACCTTTCATGATCATAGGTCTACCTTATCACAATTAGATTACACTTGGTTGAATTTTTGGAAAACAAACAACTTGTGTTCTTGTCTTCCTCTTCCTTATAGTCAAGATATGCATAGGAAAAGGAGATTTTTATTTTCAAAATTATGATAATATGTTCTTAAGATATGGGACAAGGTCCCTTTGATTTAGGGATTCATTTCCATTTTCTTTTGTCTTAAACAAGTATGATAGGTTTGCCTTTTTAGGTGGAAAATTTCTGGCCCTTGAATCTCCATTATTTGGTTGATATTATTTATGTGGTATAGGAATGTTTTGTCCTAATGCCATGTATTATCATACCACTTGCTAAAATTATGAGTGTAGGATATAGATGTTTTTGTCCTAAAGCCTTGTATTTTCATGCCACTTGCCAAAATTATGAATGTAGAATCATACCACTTGCTAAATTTTTGTCTTAATGCCATGTAACCTAATCTTTATTATTATTACATTATTATATGATCACCTAATTTATTTTATTTTATTTTTCCTCTTGGATTTGGGCTTATTCCTACCCATTATGGGCTTATTCCTACCCATTTTCTTTGCTTTGGATAAAATTCTACCTTTCTTGGAGGGCTTGGTCACATTTTCATAATTTTTGGGCTATTGGTCCAATTACTATATCCTAGTCCAATTCTATGTTTTATTTCTTGCTTAGGTTATCCAATGGGCTTGCTAGAAACTTATGTGAAGTGGAAAAACTCTATATGAAGTGCTCATAGGTAAAAGCCCAATGTATGGGTAAAGATTTTAAACTTAGTAACTCTAGTTCTTGAATTAGGAAAAATTACCCTAATCCAATGTTCTTGAAATTTTATGACCTTTACTTGTTTCTAAATATTTATCTTCCTTATCCAAGAATTTTGCATCTCTTTAGTATGTTATTTCTATTTATTTTTCCTATTAGGATTTCCCTCTTTATTTGTTCTCTTAATGTTAGAAACATTTTCTATGCATATACATAAGTTGAAGAATTGCTAAGGATTATATTTCCTTAGATATCTAAAATATTGTCTAATAAATTTTATTTCCTTAATTAAGTATTTATGTACTTTTATCAATAAAAGAGACGAAATTAGGGATGTTACATTTCTCTCCCCCTAAAAGAAATTTTGTCCTCAAAATTTTAGAAATTACCTAATAAGAACAATTGCGGATATTTATTCCTCATGACTTCTTCTAGCTCCCAAGTTGCTTCTTCTGGAGTCAAACCTTCCCATAACAACTTAACAAGGGGAATGGTTTTATTTCTCAGTTTCCTCACGTCAGTGTCCAATATGGATGCAGGTACTAGCTTGTATGTCATGTTCTCCTTTATTTGGATTGGTTCATCCTGTATTACATGTGATGAATCTGGGAGATACTTCCGCAGCTGTGATACGTGGAAAACAATATGTAGGTTGGACAAATTAGGTGGGAGAGCAACTTGATATGCTGACGTCCCTACTTTGTTCAGAATTTGGTAGGGTCGTAAAAATCGCGGATTTATCTTTTTGGTCTTGAGAGACCTACTAACTCCGGTAGTCGGGGAAAGTTTCAGAAATAAAAGGTCTCCTTCCTCAAACTCTAGAGATCTATGTCTCTTATCGTAGTAACTCTTTTGCTGACTCTGAGCTGTAAGTATTTTGTCTCGTATCATCCTGATTTGTTTAGTGGTTTGTTGAACTAGATCAGGACCCAACAAGTTATTTTCTCCTACCTCAAACCAACATAGTGGAGATCGGCACTTCCTACCATATAAAGCTTCGTAGGGGGCCATCTTAATACTGGAGTGATAACTATTATTATAAGCAAACTCTACTAAAGGTAGGTACTTATCCCATCCTTTACCTTGCTCTATCACACAGGCCCTTAACATTTCTTCTAGAGTTTGAATGGTTCGTTCTGTCCGCCCGTCAGTCTAGGGATGGTAGGCAGTACTGAACCGCAACTAAGTACCAAAAGCTTCCTACAACGCTTTCCAAAACCTCGACGTGAACCTCAGATCTCTATCAGAAACAATAGTTAAGGGAATCCCATGCAGTCTAACTATTTCCTAGACGTACAATTGAGCCAATTTATCCAGTGAAAAGTTAATTTTTATAGGCAGAAACTGAGCAGATTTGGTTAATTTGTCAACTATTACCCAGATAGAGTCATGTCCCACTGAAGTCTTAGGTAAACCCACAACAAAGTCCATCGAGATACTATCCCATTTCCATTTAGGGTTCTCAAGAGGTTGTAGAAATCTCGCTGGCTTTTGATGCTCCACCTTCACCTTTTGACAAATTAGACATTTCGCCACGAACTCCGCAATATCCTTTTTCATCCCTGGCCACCAATACATCTTCTTTAAGTTCTGGTACATTTTAGTGCATCCAGGATAGACAGTATATTTACTCTGATGTGCTTCTTGTAGGATTTTAGTCCTCAAGTCTCGTTCTTGAGGGACACACATCCTTCCTTGATACATGATTGCTCCATCTTCCATGACAGAAAAATTTCCTTGATCTTTATGATCCTGTAAGTATTGGTTGTGAACTTGAGCCTCTTTGATCTGGGCTCTAAGGTCACACCCTATACTTAAACCATTAATGGTTAGCTTTTTTGAGGAAAAAGTTATGTCCAGCTTTAAATTCTGGAACTCCTCTAGCATTTGCATCTCATACAACATCATCTGGCCCATGTGTAGAGATTTTCGACTTAAGACATCAGCTACAACATTGAGAAATTCCACCCATCTTCGCTGCCTCATATTTAACTCCTTTTGATCAAAGAGATATTTAAGACTCTTGTGATCGCAATATACTTCAAAGGTTGCTCCGTATAAGTAATGTCGCCAAATCTTTAAAGCAAACACCACCGCCACCAATTCAAGATCATGGGTTGGATAGTTTCCTTCGTGGGGTCTTAGTTGTCTAGAGGCGTAAGCAACTACTCTATTGTCTTGCATTAGCACACACCCTAGCCCTTTCTTTGAAGCATCACTATACACTTCAAAATATCCTGTGGGGTTTGGAATAACTAAAACTGGAGGAGTGGTCAGTCTTGTCTTAAGCTCCTGAAACTAGCTTCACATTGATCAGTCCATTTGAAAGGACTTCCCTTCCTGGTCAATTTAGTCAATGGCAAGGCTATACGAGAGAAGTTTTGTATAAATCTCCTGTAGTATCCTGCCAAACCCAGGAAACTTCTTATTTCCGTAACCGTCTTCGGTCTTTCCCACTTAATCACTGCTTCCGTCTTGCAAGGATCTACGGCTACCCCTCTATTAGAGATGACATGTCCGAGAAACTTCACCTCTGACAGCCAAAATTCACACTTCTCCAATTTGGCATATTACTTTTTCTCTTTTAGCACTTGCAGCACGATTCGGAGATGTTGTTCATGTTCTTTCTCACTCTTAGAATATATCAAGATGTCATCAATGAACACTACAACAAATTGATCTAGGTAGGGTCAAAAAATGTGATTCATGTAATCCATGAAAATTGCAGGTGCATTCGTCAACCCGAAGGGAATTACGAGAAACTCATAGTGCCTATACCTAGTCCTGAAGGCAGTTTTTGGTACGTCCTCCTCCTTGATCCTAATTTGATGATATCCTGACCTCAAGTCAATTTTAGAAAAGATGGAGGCTCCCTTCAATTGATCCAATAAGTCATCTATCCTAAGGAGAGAGTACTTGTTTTTGATAGTCACATTTATTCAGCTGTCTGTAATCTATGCATAGTCTCAAGCTCCCGTCTTTCTTCTTAACAAATAATACAAGAGCTCCCCAAGGTGATACACTTGGTCTAATGAATTGCTTGTCTAATAGTTCCTCCATTTGCTTCTTGAGTTCCTGTAGTTCCTTTGAGGCCATTTTATATGGTGCAATAGAGATAGGCCCTGTCCCAGGTAGGAGATCAACAGATAACTCTATCTCTCTCTTGGGAGGTAAGCCTGGAATATCTGATGGAAATACTTCAGGAAACTCGTTGGCTATTGGGATTTCATTAAGCTTCGATTCGAATTTTAGGTTTGATAAATACAAGAGAATGTATCCAAGTACTCCATTCTTCAACTACCTATTAACTTGATTGGCATTTAGCATCAATAATTGGACCTCCGCTTTCGGAGTAGGAGGTAGAAATTCAACGGTCTTGTTACGACAATTCAACAAGACTCGATTTCTAGACATCCAGTCTAACCCTAGAATGACCTCAATACCTCTTAAAGGTAAACAGACGAGGTCTACAGAAAAAGTTTTCTACTAGATGGTGACTTGACAGTCTTTACATACAGAGGAAGTTATTACCCGTTCCCCTGTAGGGGTTACTACGGATAGCTCATAGGGAGTTTCAGAAATAGGAAACTGAAACTTCCTAATACATTCTTCGGATATAAATGAATGACTAGCACTAGAGTGAAATAACACCATAAGAGCAAATCCATAGATATAACATGTACCTTGAATAATTTCAGAAGATTGAACTGCCTCTTGGGCACTCAGGGTGAAAACCCTTCCTTTCACCTGAGGCCTCTGTTCTGGCTGCTTCTCTACATTCTGTCGGCAGTTCTTCGTAAAATGTCCCTTCTGTCCGCAATTGAAGCAGGCATCTTGTCCTATGTAGCATGGCTGGTTACCATGCATGCGTCCGCACTTAGCGCACTTGACTGGGGCGAGGTCTTGCTGAAAAGGTCTAAGACCCGCAGTCAATGGCCTCTTACCAGTTCCATATCCACTTCTTCTCACGTTCTTTCTAGGGTTGGGAAAATTTTTTCTTCCTCTTCCATAGGTTTCACCTTTGCTTCTCATCCTCTACTGCCCTTAAACTCTTTTCTAGGAGTATGCATTTATTTATCAGAGGTACAAACTCCCCGATCTCCATAGCTATAACAGCATTCTTTATCTCCGGGTTTAGTCTCGCTTCAAACTTAACCGCCTTCCATGCTTCATCTGGGTTATATCGCAGATAAGAGGAGAACTTAGACAGCTCCTCGAACCTTGCGATATACTGGTCCACGGTCATGCTGCCTTGCCTGAGTTGGAGAAATTCGATCTCTTTCTCTACCCGTACAGTACTTGGAAATGACTTTTCAAAAAAAATTTCCTTGAACACTTGCCAGGTGATCTGTCTTCCCTTATGAGCTAAAAGTTCTCTAGCTCCACGCCACCAGTATTCTACTTCATCCTTTAACATATATGCAACAAAAATAACTTGCTGCTCTTCAGTACAGCCCATCACTTCAAAGATTTTCTCTAATTCCCTTATCCACCTTTCGGCTACCATTGGGTCATAGCCACCTTGGAAACAAGGTGGTCTAGTCCTCAAGAACTCGGATATGCCATTATTTTTTTCAGCCATTCGGTTGTTAGCACCATTCTCACCATTTGGATTATTAGCATTTTGGAGATGTTGTAAAATTTGGTTAGTGGTCATGACTTGGTCTCCAATTACCGTGGCCAGGTTGTGTAGGGTTTCCTCTGCATTGGTTGCTGGATTCCTCCTTGGTGGTGCCATTTCCTACTATGGCAAAAATAAAGTTATGCTGCTATTGAGGTGATCAAGCCCAATAATTAGTTCAAAAATATTTAATAGCAGTCATAACACCACCTCGGCATATAGATAGGAAACACTAGTAATTTCTTACCTATATGAATCACTGATCCCCTACACAGCACAACCACAACATACTCAAGACACTATAAGATCGATTCAGATAATCATCCACTCACTGGCCATCTAGGATCGACCTCTTCTGATATCAATTATGTAACAACTACATTTAAGTATCGATTTTTTTTAAATACCATGAAGTTATTATCTCGTTACAACTTAACTCAATATAACATTTATTTAATTTATACAATACAGAGTTCACATACATGTCATTAATTAAAACATACGTACAACATATCAAACACATAAAAATCTATATCTTATTTATTCTGGTTGACCAATTCCGGAGATACAGGTGCGGGTAGTCGCACCTTCACCGGGATCTAAGCCAACTCGACCACAAACATTTTATTTGCTTCTGAGATCTGCCCAACATAAAGTACTCGATCCAACGTGCACTAAAAGCCAGAGCTATAGAAAAATCTGCATAACTAATTTTCTTAACATGATATGGAAATATAGTGAGAATTAAATCCCAGTAAGTTCAACAATAAATCATCATCGATATAGCTCATCACGTCATGTTCAGCTGTATAAACTACAGAAAATATCTTTGGTCACATGAATGCATTATATCTATGCACATAAGAATCATATAGTAATGATATGTATGACAGGATTAACTATTTTTAGAATATCATATGATGGCCATCAACTTATTCTCATTTCAAGCTACCCCAGTCAGGGTGAGTATCCTCTACTCTCCGGTACGGGCTTTTCTCGCTCTGTCCGACATGGCACAGTTTCTCTTTCTTTTCTCATAATCATAATCATAACCGTTGGTAGGGCGTCCCCTACTGGTGCACCACACGGATTGCCTTGTGACCGTGCTCATTTCTTTTCTTTTCACAATGATAGCCAAAAATATGCTTTCAATAACAAGTATGTTCATCAAAATATAACTATTACCATAAATCATTGGTAATCATGCCATGAACATAACCATTTCAAATATCACTTTATAAAATATTTCCAGGTCAGAATTTTACACTTAAGATGGTAAGAAGTTCATACAATGGTAATGGCTATGGCATATACTAGTCATTTATAAGATTCATCTTCTTTTTTAAATATTAATTTTATTTCTTTATTTTCTTGATGCAGGTTTTCATCATATCTAACCTTCTCTTTATGCTTGGCCTTTAGTAATTTTTTTCTTATTTATATCATTTCCAACACATGTTCTTACAAATTTATAGAGCATTGTTCTCCAATTTGATTTCTACTATTACCCTATAGTTAAAGAGGTTCCTCTAGGGTAGAAAAATGTTGAAAATAGGCTTAACCAGCTTTCAACACGGTCTGGCCATGTTCCAAGACACGCCATGCTTTAAAAATACTTCAAATGTACTCAAAAATAGCCCCGAACACGGCTAACCCGTGCTTGAAGCACTCAAAATACAGCCTGGCCGTGCTCTGTGACCTTTGCTCACTACTCAGAGTATAACTCCCTCATTTCTCCTCCGATTGAGGTGATATTGGTGTCTATGGAATGCTAAGACAATTATCTAAAACTATTATGTTAGTCATATTAGCAAAATAGTAATAAACCTTGGTGTTATTTCTCCCTTAAATTCAATATTATTTCTTCTTGAGTAGGTTCTGATCTCTACCTACTAATCGGACTATATCTACCACATATGGACTCCAACTTTAGTGATGCCAGTGGTTAAAAATCTGTGACACACATATCTATAATTCTTATGTTAACCATTTATTTTAATTCCATACAGATAATTCCCAAAAATCAAAATACATAAGCTATCCAAACATATTCTTCCCTGATGAACCATTTTCTGACCTTTGACTACTAATCGGACCATATCTACCTCATATGGACTCCAAATTGAATGATTCCAGTGGCGAAAAATCCGTGACATACATAGCTAGAATTCTTATGTTAACCATTTATTTTAATTCCCTACAAATAATTCCCAGAAATTAAAACACAGAAGCTAAAAATGTTGCCACCCATAGCCATACCTATGCAGAACTTTCTATACCAGTCTAAGTATTCAAACATACATCACATGCAAGATCAATATGTAACATGATATAGCAACATCATGACCAATCATCAAAGTTCTAAGATCAAAATCTCATATAAATATTATAAGTTTCAAAAGTTTTCTTCAAAAAGAAATATTGTTAAACTTACCTGGAGCACTTAGTCCCCTAGACTTCTCCTTCCTCTTTCTTCCTTTCTTCCTCTCCTTTCCTCACTCAACCTTGCTTCTATTTTTCCTCTCACTCACTTGGACGAAATTATAATGTTGTAACGGTGGGTTTTCTTATATAGACCACCAAATAATTCACCTTTCATGATCATAGGTCTACCTTATCACAATTAGATTACACTTGGTTGAATTTTGGGAAAACAAACAACTTGTGTTCTTGTCTTCCTCTTCCTTAGTCAAGATATGCATAGGAAAAGGAGATTTTTATTTTCAAAATTATGATAATATGTTCTTAAGATATGGGACAAGGTCCCTTTGATTTAGGGATTCATTTCCATTTTCTTTTGTCTTAAACAAGTATGATAGGTTTGCCTTTTTAGGTGGCAAATTTCTAGCCCTTGAATCTCCATTATTTGGTTGATATTATTTATGTGGTATAGGAATGTTTTGTCCTAATGCCATGTATTATCATACCACTTGCTAAAATTATGAGTGTAGGATATAGATGTTTTTGTCCTAAAGACTTGTATTTTCATGCCACTTGCCAAAATTATGAATGTAGAATCACACCACTTGCTAAATTTTTGTCTTAATGCCATGTAACCTAATCTTTATTATTATTACATTATTATATCATCACCTAATTTATTTTATTTTTCCTCTTGGATTTGGGCTTATTCCTACCCATTATGGGCTTATTCCTACCCATTTTCTTTGCTTTGGATAAAATTCTACCTTTCTTGGAGGGCTTGGTCACATTTTCATAATTTTTGGGCTATTGGTCCAATTACTATATCCTAGTCCAATTCTATGTTTTATTTCTTGCTTAGGTTATCCAATGGGCTTGCTAAAGAATTATGTGATGTGGAAAAACTCTATATGAAGTGTCCATAGGTAAAAACCCAATGTATAGGTAAAGATTTTAAACTTAGTAACTCTAGTTCTTGAATTAGGAAAAATTACCCTAATCCAATGTTCTTGAAATTTTATGACCTTTACTTGTTTCTAAATATTTATCTTCCTTATCCAAGAATTTTTTATCTCTTTAGTATGTTATTTCTAATTGTTTTTCCTATTAGGTTTTCCCTCTTTATTTGCTCTCTTAACGTTAGAAACATTTTCTATGCATATACATAAGTTAAAGAATTTCTAAGGATTATATTTCCTTAGATATCTAAAATATTGTCTAATAAATTTTATTTCCTTAATTAAATATTTATGTACTTTTATCAATAAAAGAAACAAAAATTCTAATATAGATCCGGAATAAATACTTCTAACCTAGTTCCCGATGTCTTGTTTTGTGAGAGGAATATTGAACAAATTACACAAAGAACTAATATACTGAAATTAAATGAAGATGTATTCAAAGTAAAGAAGCATGCTAAGGTTAGGGGATCCTCTCTTGGTATATCGAATAAAGATAAATTTAACTCTTTTGTTACTCAATTAGAATCCTTACACGAATGAAGTTCTAATCGGATGATATATTAATTTAGGCTCAACTTTGTTTATATATGAATTATATTTACCTCCTCACTAATAATTAAAACATTCTTGTAAAATGGATTCAAGTATATACTGTGCCAATTTTCATGTTGTCTACAATATATCAAGATTCACACTTCGCAATATTAAAAAATACAAAGATGCAAAAGATAACTTTTACTTAAAGTCGAGCGTACATTGTGCCTATCATTACATTGTCTACAATAAATCAAGATTGATTCAAGCATTCATTGTGCCAAAGATTGTCTACAATGTATCAAGATTCAAGGTTTACAAGATCAGAATGAAAAGAGGTACGAAGAAAAAAATATAACAAATGATAGGTGGCGAAGCCAACCATAAAAATAATAAGAGATAGGTGGCCTGATAAAACCAGCCAATAAAATAACTAAAAATCGGCGGTCTGATAAAACCAACCATTAAGAAATAATCATGAGAAAAGAAATAAGAAGGTAAATACAATGTCAAAAATAAACATTAAGATTAAGAGTTAGATAAATTATTATTCTCATACCAAGAGTTTCACCCTTTCACCTTAGCATTAAGAGATTAGTTCTCCCTAATTAAAGCGAGAAAGTAAAATGATAGATGAAGGAACATGATAATATTACGGAAGAAAATAAAAAATACAAAATGTCTAAAGAGAGAATAACATTACAAGTACGTAAAATTCCAACAAAGCTTTCCCAAGCTCTCTCCCAAAAAACTCCCCCACTCACCCCTCAAGCCTTTCATTTATAGATACAATTAGGTGTGGTAGGTGTGATAATTGTCAAAATTGTTAGGTAGGAAGTTGTACAAAGTTGACAATTTGGATTCCATCATGTGCACCGAAATTGATCCTTGAATATCGTCTTGAAATCCGCCGAATTTGCTAATTTCATCAACACGAAAGTTGTGGAAAATTTCATTAGCTTTTCGTCATGACAAATGTTGGACAAATTGAATACGTAATATGTGACTTATGGTCAAAATACTAGAGGAAAGTCGGGCTAGACTGCAGCAGTAATCAAATTCTCTTCTAGCCCACTTTTGACTCTTTTAATTTCTGAATTTTCTGACCACTTGTACATGAAAGTTGTACCCAATTGTGTCGGCTACACACCTACCAAATTGTATACATATTGGATATGTATTTTCGGAGATATGGCCCAAGTACTACAGCAAGGTTGGGCTGGACTACAAACAGCAAACATATTCTGAACATTGGGTGCTTTGCCGTGAATCTTTATGTTTTAGTTCTTTTGAAAATGTGATCATATATCAAGAATAAATTTGTGCATATCTCCATTAGGATGCGTCTCAAGAGTCAATATGATAATGCTCCTTACTCAGCCATCCTTAATGAATTTGTTTTATCTGCTTGATTTATAGACATCATTCCCAAAGAACCACAATTTAGCTCTGATTCCTCAAATTAAGTCCAATTTCTACTCTTCTCTCCATCTGTAAGAAATACACAAACTAAAGACAAGTAAGGGAGATTTATGCTTAATTATGGCAAAAAGATAAGATGAAAATATTTAATTTATGAGTATAAAACTCACTCATGAAATACCCCCAAACTTATTCTTTTGCTTGTCCTCAAGCAAAACACACAAACTTCCAAATTCAAATGATGAGTGAGTGATGAATTGTTTTTGACTTACTAAGCATTCCTCAAGGATTTAAAATGTGCAACCAAGAAAAATTTCAGAATCCTAAGGTTTTGTAGAACTTTTATTCAAATGCAACATATGGTTTACTCTTGAATCCCAAGTGTGTGTGTGTAGTAGTCTTATGACATTAGACTTTTCGCATTCAAATAAATTTATGTAATCAAATATTTAAAACAGATCTCTAGATATATGCATTTTAGACTCCATAAACTTATTTTTCATGTCTCTCTCCACTAATGTAGACTAATCATAACATTGAAGATCATTAGGACTTTCATTAGGCTTGTAATGTGTGGCATATGTTAAAGGTGGATAAAATGATATGAATAAAAGCTCAATTCACTCTTCAACATGCATGATCATTTAAAGCCTCCCAAATACTTTTGATATTATACTGTGAATTCTATCTCCAACCTTTTCATCATCCTTACATTTATTTGCTCATACTATATTTTTTTTAAAGATAAACACCCCCAAACTTATTTATTTAGGGAGTATTAACTTTTTTTTTCTTTTTTTTTCCTTTTTTTTTCTTGTTTTTTTTAAACTTCTACCATCCACCCCTAAACTATAGCTTGTCAAATGATCATTCCTGTGAGTGAAAGGTAAGAGTTAGAAATATTTTTATTTAAAGGCTAGATAATAATATAGGTGTTCAAGAAAGGATGAATATAGGCTCAAAATAGGTTGCTAGGGATAGCATCATGTATATTGGTTTGAAAGGCTCAAACGATTCCAACAATGCCTAATTCATTCTTAAATGCAGAGTAGTCTAGGATTTCGCCTCAAGTGACAATTGAATAAGTTCTAGAGTCTTATGAGATCAATTAACATATCTAAATCACATAAATTTTTTCTGAATAAACAATCAGTCAAATGTAAAAGGTTAAGTGCACCAGATATTAGGATTCTCAAATAAAACATAAGTTACATTAGAGTTCACATTCACACATAACACTCAGAACTCATCAATTTTTCAAAGGTTACAAGCATTTTAAACCATTTTCATCATTGGTGCTAGCTTTGCCTAATCCCAAAACATCACTCAATTTTTTTTTTGAAAGATGAAGAAACACAAAATAAACAATAAAGATTAAAAGAGATATTTCCTGGAAGGAGATCTAAGAAAAGATGAACCTGCAACAAACTAAACAGAAAATAAAAATTTATTCAAGCAAATAAAATGTGTTACAAATGAAGATCTAAGTCCAGTTTACGCTTTTTGCGGTGTTCTATTGTCCAATCTATGAGCTATAACTGGATCAGGTACATGAACAAATGCTTGTAACGCATCAATCAGCTTGTCAGCATTTGAGGCCGAGATGAGAATCTAACGTGCTGAGTGCGAGATAAACCTTTGTTCTACAGCATGATCAAGAAAAGACAACAAACCATCAAAGAAATTGTTAACATTAACAAACCTATGGGATTATGGTGCATGTTCAGTTGTTCCCAAGAGATGACTTGGAAAATTTCCTTTAGAGTACCAAAACCATCAGGTAAGGCAATGAAGGCGTCAGCGTTGCACATCATTTTAGCAATTCGTTCATGCATGGAGGATACCCTACATTCTTCCCCAATTGTTTTTCCTACAATGTTTGATACAGCTAGAGCTGTAGGAATAATACCAAGAACTTGGCATCCTCCTAGATATGTAGGTCCAGACACACTCCCCATTAACCCTGGACAACCTCCACCATAAACTAAATGAATCTTTCTCCTGGCTAGTACCATACCCAAAGTTTGTGCTGCTTTTACATACTCTCCATTTTTCCCAAGACTAGAACCACAAAAGACACAAATATTTCGAAAGTGACGAACTGCGGTTCCCTCCATATCTGCACTCACCTTAACTTTGATTATGAAGATGAAGATACTGAGGTGCACATTTATAAGACTCAAATAAGGGCATACTTGTAATAGCTATGTGAATAGGCCGGGGGCATAATTTCAATAGCTATAAGAGTAGGCCAAAAAATGTCAGCTAAATTAAAGGTGAAAAATTCAAAAATGACGGCACGCATGCATATGTACAGTAGTTGTGATTGTGGCTCTCATCTTCCTCTGGTTTTACGTCCAGTAACGGCTTAAACGCCCTCTATGGGTCAAGGATATGCTTCCCATCCAATTTTCTTATAAATTGGCAAACATGGTCTTTTAACGTTAGATTCCCAAGACTGTACCATTTATGTTCTTTTTTGAAATGGGGCCATAAACTAACAATACCGATATGCACAGATCCACTAGGATGTGTCTCAAGAGATGTTGGATGAAAGTCATCATCCAATGACTCCTTACTCAAGCCATCCTTAATGAATTTAATTTTGTCTTCCCGATTTATAGACACCCAACCCAAAGAACGACAACGTTTGTTACAAGTTTCACGTCCACATTTCTAACAAATGCCCATTCGTTTAGCTCTGCGCTTTTTAGCAAAACTGCTTTTTCCTAAACCAGGAATGTAAGAGATGAAATCATTTGTAGACTCACCTGATAATCGGACCTTAGCTTCAATTAGCCAACGAATATCAGCAGGTATTCCCATGATCATCATTAACCTCAATCTTTCAGCCCGTGCTTTGTAAATTTTTGTCAATGCATTAGGTGGAAGAGAAGGAAAATGATTTTTCAAATGTGTGAGAATGTCCTCCATTATCGACTCAAAATTTTTTTTTTTTTGAAAGATGAAGAAGTAAGAAAAACAAGAAAACAATATAAATTCAAAAGAAAATAACACTGAGGAAACCAATTAATGCAAGTTAAATAAAGAAGGATCTTACCTAGATAGCATGCACACCAACCTTTAACAACAGAAGCAAATCAATCCTGGTAAACAGGATCACGCAGCGGTGTCTCTTCTACCTCTGGGTTATGTAATTCCAAAAATGCTTTCAATCTTTGACCATTCACTTTAAACACATCACCGTTCTTGGGATTTTCGATCTGTACTGCACCATGTGGATAAATAGTACGAACAATGAATGGGCCTATCCACCGAGAACGTAGTTTTCCTGGAAATAAGTGCAAATGAGAGTTATATAAAAGGACCTTTTAACCTACATTAAATGATTTTCTTAAAATATGTTTGTCATGAAAAACTTTCATTCGATCCTTATACAACTTTACATTTTCATATCCGTATTTCTTCCAATTCATTGAGTTGAAGCTTCCTGTGAGAACCTGCTTTGTCAAGAGCAAAGTTAAACTGTTTGATGTCCCAATAAGTTTTATGCTCTATTTCAACAGGTAAATGACAGGCCTTGCCATACACAAGCCGGTAAGGAGACATTCCAATAGGGGTTTTAAAAGCAGTACGATAAGCCCATAAAGCATCAGAAAGTTTCAAAGACCAATCTTTCCTATTTGGGTTAATCGTTTTTTCCAAAAAAATTTTAACTTCCCTATTTGAAATCTCAACTTGACCACTAGTTTGTGGGTGGTATGGCGTTGCCACTTTGTGCGTGATGCCATATTTCTTCATCAAATGCTCAAAATGCCTATTACAAAAATGTTTCCCCCCATCATTAATGATCGCTCATGGTGTGCCAAACCTTGAAAAAATGTTTTCTTTCAAGAATGTCACCACAATCTTATGATCATTTGTTTTACATGCAACAACCTCTACCCATTTTGACACATAATCCACAGCAACAAGAATGTATAAATTGCCAAAAGAATTAGGAAAAGGACCCATAAAATCAACTCCCCAGACATCGAATATCTCAACAATAAGAGTGGGAGTCAGAGGCATCATATTCCTGCGTGAGATACTACCCAATTTTTGGCAACGCTCACAAGAACTACAATACAAATGGGCATCTTTAAATAGTGATGGCCAATAAAAACCACATTGTAAAACCTTTGCAGCAGTTTTTTTAGCACTAAAATGACCTCCACAAGCCTGATCATGACAAAAGTGAATAACACTAGATTGCTCACTCTCAGGAACACATCTCCTAATGATTTGATCAGGGCAGTACTTAAACAAGTATGGATCTTCCCAAAAGAATTTTTTTACTTCAGCTAAAATTTTTTTCCGATCTTGCTTACTCCAATGTGTAGGTATTTGACCTATGACAAGATAATTAGCAATATCAGCAAACCAAGGTAACTGAGAAATCGACATGAGTTGCTCATCTGGAAATGAGTCTTTGATAGGCAAGTTATTTTCACCCGATTCAACTATCAGCCTAGACAAGTGATCAGCCACAACATTTTTAGATCCTTTCTTATCTCGAATTTCTAAATCAAATTCTTGCAACAGAAGTATCCATCTTATCAATCGTGCTTTAGTATCTTTCTTAGAAAGAAGATACTTAAGTGCAGCATGATCTGTAAAAATTACAACCTTAGATTTTAATAAATAAGATCTAAACTTGTCTAAAGCAAATACCACAACTAGTAACTCTTTTTCTGTTGTAGAATAATTCAATTGAGCATCATTAAGAGTTTTACTAGCATAGTATATCACATATGGAAACTTATCAAGACGCTGACCCAAAACAGCTCCAATCGCATAATCAGAAGCATCACACATGATTTCAAAGGGAAGATTCCAATCAGGTGGTCTAATGATAGGTGCAGAGGTGAGTAAGAATTTGAGCTTCTGAAAAGACTGACGACAATCTTCATCAAAGATAAAAGATGCATTTTTGGTAAGTAAACTACACAAAGGTCTGGAAATTTTGCTAAAATCTTTGATGAATCTGCGATAAAACCCTACATGGCCTAAAAAAGAACGTACCTCTTTTACTGTCCGAGGAGGTGGAAGACTGGAAATTAATTCAATTTTGGCTCTATCCACCTCAATACCTTGATGTGACACAACATGCCCCAAACAATCCCCTTTTTAACCATAAAATGACATTTTTCCCAATTCAAAACAAGGTTCTTTTCTTTACACCTAATTAAGACTAATCTTAAATGGTGTAGGCATTTCTCAAAACTAGACCCATGCACAGAAAAATCATCCATGAATACTTCCAGAAATCGCTCTACCATGTCAGAAAATATGCTTATCATGCAACGTTGAAATGTAGCAGGTGCATTGAACAATCCAAATGGCATTGAACGATAGGCAAAGGTTCCGAAAGGACAAGTGAATGTAGTTTTCTCTTGATCCTCAGGTACAATAGGAATTTGGTTATAACCAGAATATCCATCAAGAAAGCAATAATATGCATGTCCAGCTAACCTTTCTAGCATTTGATCTATAAAGGGAAGTGGAAAATGGTCTTTCCTTGTCATAGCATTCAGCTTACGGTAGTCAATGCAAACACGCCACCTAGTTTGTACTTTAGTGGGAATCAATTCATTATTCTCATTCTTGACTACAGTAATGCCAGACTTCTTAGGAACTACCTGAACAGGATTAACCCATGCACTATCAGAAATTGGGTAAATGACACCCACATCAAGAAGTTTAATCACTTCAGCTCTCACAACTTCTTTCATATTTAGATTCAGACGTCTTTGTAGATCCCTTGAGGTTTTGGCATTGTCCTCCAAATGTATCCTGTGCATGCAAATTGATGGACTAATACCTTTAATGTCTACTATTGTCCAACCTATGGCTTCACTATGTTCACTGAGGACTTTTATGAGTTCAGCTTCCTGTTCTTTATCTAAGTCAGATGCTATAATAACAGGAAAGGTCTCAGAGGGTCCTAGAAACACATATTTCAGCGAATCTGGCAAAGGTTTTAACTCTACCTGGGGAGGTTTCTCTAGGGATGGTAATAGAACAGACTTAGAAGGTGTAAGTATCTCTGTTTTACCTTTCCATTTATTGGTATCCATCAATGGAGTGTTCTCTAACAAGGAATTTACTTCACTGATCAAACAGTCCTCATCTAAGTCCATGTTAAAGTGAGCCAAACATTTTTTCAAAGGGTCATCATCAAAAGAATTTACAAATGAGTCATCAATCATGTTGACCTCACATACATCATCCATGTCCACAGGTTGATGAGAGACATTAAAAACATTTAGTTCCACAATCATATTTCCAAAAGATAAGTTCAAAATTCCATTTCGACAATTAATATTGTCATTGGATGTTGCCAGAAATGGTCTACCCAAAATGACTGGAATTTGTGTCTCTGTATTCTCAACAGGTTCAGTGTTAAGAACAATAAAATCTACTGGAAAGTAGAATTTATCAACCTTAATGAGCACATCTTCTATGACACCTCTAGGAATGTTTGTGGACCTATCAGCTAACTGAAGGGTCACTGATGTAGGTTTCAGCTTTCCTAACCCAAGTTTCTCATACACAGAGTAAGGTAGCAGATTCACACTTGCTCCTAGATCAAGTAAGGCTCGATTAATCACATGGTCACCTATAATACAAGAAATTGTAGGACAACTTGGATCTTTGTACTTGACAAGAGCTTTTTGCTGAATTATAGAACTCACTTGTTCAGTCAAAAATGCCTTTTTGGGAACATTAGTTTTCCTTTTCACCGTACAAAGATCTTTCAAAAATTTTGAGTAAGCAGGTACTTGTTTGATAGCGTCCAAAAAAGGGATGTTAATGCTTACTTGCTTAAACACCTCTAAAATGTCACTATATTGAGTACCTTTCTTGACTGATGTAAGTCTTTGTGGGAAAGGAGCTTTGGGGGCACAAGAAATTTGTTCACTTTTCTTTTCACTTGAGTCATTAGTGTGAGATTGATCCTTAGGATTAGGAATAGGTTGACTGGGGAATTTTCCCTTTTCTCTCTCTCCTACAGCACTGGCTAATTGACCCAATTGTGTTTCAATCTTTGAAATGGACTGAGTGTGAGATTGTAAAACTTGTTGGGTTGATTGCATGAATTGCTGTAGAGTATCTTCCAAAGAAGGTTTTCTTTGTTGAGATACCCCGAAAGGAGAAGCATGTTGAGGAACTTGAGAGTATGAATTGGAAGGGGCAAATTGTTGCCCACTTTGATTCATTGCAGGTTGATTTTGCCTCTATGAAAAATTTGGATGATTCCTCCAATTTGGATTATATGTGGGTACAAATGGGTTGTCTGATGACTTCCCATAAGATTAAAGAGAATTAGCTTGCTTAGAGAATGCCTCTTGGTAAGCTGGTATGGATGGACAAGATTGTGCAATGTGAGATGTACTAGAACATAAGACACATGCCTCTATCCTAGTATTGGTAGAAGGGTTTAAAGTGTGGCTTAAAGTTAAAGCTTCTACCTTTCTAGTCAGGCTAGCTCAAGCAATTCTCACATCTGTGTCATCACTCACTTCATAAAGTCCTCCCTTTTTTTGTGTTTGAGACTTCTTATCCCTGGGATCTATGTAGTTCCAGTGTTGAGAATTTTCAGATAAAGATCATAAGGATTCCCAAGCTTCCCCCTCATTCAATTGTAAAAATCTCTCACCATGCATACTTTGGATCATTTGACGGTTTGATGAAGTTAAACCATCATAGAAATATTTCACCAATCTCCAAGTTTCAAAACCATGATGAGGACATTTCAGAAGAAGATCATTAAATTTTTCCCAACATTTTAAAAATTGTTCACCCTCCTTTTGACAAAAATCAGAAATTTCTCTCCTAAGGGCATCAGCTTTAGACATAGGGAAAATTTTTGCCAGAAACTTATTTACTAATTGGTTCCAACTAGTTATAGTTCCTGTAGGAAGGGAGTTCAACCAGGCTTTAGCTTTATCTTTCAATGAAAATAGAAACATTTTAAGCCTGATTGATTCATCATTGAAATTTTGGAAGCAAAAAGTCGAGCATATTTCAAGAAACTCTTTAATATGCATGTATGGATCTTCTCTTTCCATACCATAAAATGATGGTAAAAGTTGGAGTATGGCTGGTTTGAGTTCAAAATGAGTTGCAGTAGTTTGTGGTAAAACTATGCAAGATGGAGTATTGGCTATGACAGGTGAGAAGTACTCCATAAGAGTTTTATTATGCACAACTTGTTCTTCCATTTTTAATGGTGATCCAGCAGAATCTAATGTCTCTATTGTACAATCAATGGTTGACCCTAAACTTTTCCTAATCAACCGCTTATCTTTATCATGTTTCCAAGCATGCATAAACTAAAAAAATGCTTTCTAATTATGAAAAAAGAATCTAACTACACAACGGAAACAAAATGCAAATACCACAAAAAAAAATCACAAAATTATACAAACTTTTTTTTTCAAAGTGTTAGTAATAATGGGTAGTATTTAATCGGTAGACTTCCCAGGAAAATATGGAGGAATCACAATGGTTTCACTTAAAACCCATATTCCTTAGGTACTTTTAGCCTTGTTGACAGAATCCACCAATTTTATACACCCAAATTACTACACCAATTTTTGAAACAATTCTAAAGAAAAATGTCTATACACAAAATAAACAAATGTTCTAACTATAACTAGTAGAATAAAAATACTTACCTGGATCCAAATAGCTTTTCCGTTGCAATCCCCGGCAACAGCGCCAAAAACTTGTTGTTTTAATTAAAACTCGCAAGTGCACGAATCTATTGGAGTATAGATTTAGTGGTATGCAAGGTCGATCCCACAGAGATTGCCAATTGAGAGAAAATTCTAATATAGATCCGAAATAAATACTTCTAACCTAGTTCCCGATGTCTTGTTTTATGAGAGGAATATTGAACAAATTACACAAAGAACTAATATACTGAAATTAAATGAAGATGTATTCAAAGTAAAGAAGCATACTAAGGTTAGGGGATCCACTCTTGGTATATCGAATAAAGATAAATTTAACTATTTTGTTACTCAATTAGAATCCTTACACGAATGAAGTTCTAATCGGATGATATATTAATTTAGGCTTAACTTTGTTTATACATGAATTATATTTACCTCCTCACTAATAATTAAAACATTCTTGTAAAATGGTTTCAAGTATATACTGTGCCAATTGTCATGTTGTCTACAATATATCAAGATTCACACTTCGCAAGATTAAAAATTACAAAGATGCAAAAGATAACTTGTAATTAAAGTCAAGCGTACATTGTGCCAATCATTACATTGTCTACAATAAATCAAGATTGATTCAAGCATTCATTGTGCCAAAGATAGTCTACAATGTATCAAGGTTCAAGGTTTACAAGATCAGAATGAAAAGAGGTACGCAGAAAAAAATATAACAAATGAAAGGTGGCGAAGCCAACCATAAAAATAATAAGAGATAGGCGGTCTGATAAAACTAGCCAATAAAATAACAAGAAATCGGCGGTCTGATAAAACCAGCCATTAAGAAATAATCACGAGAAAAGAAATAAGAAGGTAAATACAATATCAAAGATAAACATTAAGATTAAGAGTTAGATAAATTATTATTCTCATACCAAGAGTTTCACCCTTTCACTTTAGCATTAGGAGATTAGTTCTCCATAATTAAAGCGAGAAAGTAAAATGATAGATGAAGGAACATGATAATATTACGGAAGAAAATGAAAATTACAAAAATGTCTAAAGAGAGAATAACATTACAAGTACGTAGAATTCGAACAAAGCTTTCCCAAGCTCTCTCCAGAGCTCTCTCACAAAAAACTCCCCCACTCACCCCTCAAGCCCTCCATTTATAGATACAATTAGGTGTGGTAGGTGTGATAATTGTCAAAATTGTTAGGTAGGAAGTTGTACAAAGTTGACAATTTGGATTCCATCATGTGCACCAAAATTTATCCTTGAATATCGTCTTGAAATCCGCCAAATTTGCTAATTTCATCAACACAAAAGTTGTAGAACATTTCATTAACTTTCTATAAAGACAAAGTTTGGACAAATTGGATATGTAATGTGTGACTTATGGTCAAAATACTAGAGGAAAGTCGGGCTGGACTGTAGCAGTAGTCAGATTCTCTTCTAGCCCAGTTTTGGCCCTTTTAATGTCCGAATTTTCTGACCACTTGAACATGAAAGTTGTACCTAATTGTGTCAGATACACACCTACCAAATTGTATACATATTGAATATGTATTTTTGGAGATATGGCCCAAGTACTACATCAAGGTTGGGATGGACTGCGAACAACAAACATATTCTCAACATTGGGTGCTTTGCCGTGAATCTTTATGTTTTAGTTCTTTTGAAAATGTGATCATATATCAAGAATAAATTTGTTTATATCTCCATTAGGAAGCATCTCAAGAGTCAACATGATAATGCTCCTTACTCAGCCATCCTTAATGAATTTGTTTTATCTGCTTGATTTGTAGACATCATTCACAAAGAACCACAATTTAGCTCTGATTCCTCCAATTAAGTCCAATTTCTACTCTTCTCTCCATCTGTAAGAAATACACAAACTAAAGACAAGTAAGGGAGATTTATGTTTAATTATGGCAAAAAGATAAGATGAAAATATTTAATTTATGAGTATAAAACTCACTCATCACCATGCAACATGATTCATTTAGAGAGGAAAAGTTCATTGTATTAGCTAAATTAAACTATCCTTTCTCATCCCCTACATTCTAAGAATTTTTTTTTCTCTTACATTAATATTATCACCAGTAGTCGCTACGAAAGGCCTTCCAAGAATGATGGAGATTTTGTCATCTTTCTCCATCTCTAAAATCTCAAAATCAATAGGTATATAAAACTTACCCACATTTAGAAGGATATCCTCTAATATACCTACTGGATGCTTAATGGATCGGTCTACTAAATGGAGGGAAATAGTGGTAGACTTCAAATCACCCATTTGAAGCTTCTTGTAAACTGAAAGAGGCATAAGGCTCACACTTGCTCCAAGGTCACATAAGGCTTTATCAATTTTCATTTCTCTATTAGAGAAATGAATAGAGAAGCTTCTAGGATCTTTAAGCTTTTGTGGCAGCTTATTCTAAATTAATACACTGGATCCCTATATTTGTGCCACAATAGCATGCTCTTCAATTTTTCTCTTATTTGAGAGGATTTCCTTCAAAACCTTTACATAAGAAGGCATTTGGGAGATGGCTTCTAGGAAAGGGATGCTAATGTTTAACTTCTTCAATACATCTAGAAACCTTCTATACTGCTTCTCTAATTTAGCTTTGACTAATCTTTAAGGAAAAAGGATTGGTGGCTTGTAAGGTGCAGGAGCCACATATTTGGGCTTTTCTTCATTTTTTTCTTCTTCTTTGGATTCCTCTTCCTTTCTCTTCTCAAATGCAGCTTAAGGTTCATCTTCCTTTACCTCTTTACTTTTTTTTGATATAACTAACAACTTACCACTTCTCAAGGTTATAGCATTACAATGCTCTCTGGGATTTTTAGTTTGGCCAGAAAGTCTGCCAAAGTTCCTATTTGAAATGCTTGCTTACTGTGCTATTTGATTTTCCAACATTTTGCTATGAGTAGCAAGTGAGTCAACCTTAGAGGCTAAGTCTTTTATAGCCTCATTCATTAAGTGGTTCTGAGCTCTGAACTCATCATTATGTTTCGTCTGAGTAACTATAAAGTTCTTCATCACAGCCTCCAGATTTGACTTTGGATTTGCAGGAGGGTTGAGTTGCCTCTGATTCTGAAACCTAAGAGGTTGCCTAAAATTATTTTGAGGAGGCTGATTCACATTAGGCTTGTATGATAAATTTGGATGATTCCTTAAGCCTGGATTATTGGTGTTATTATATGGATTGTTTCTCTAGTTTTTATTGACAAAATTTACCTATTCATAATCCTGAGGTGCATGGTTTCCAAGATGGAATTCATTGGCCACATGGCCAACACACGCACAAATCTCACATGCAGAAGATGGAGAAGAACCAACAACATTGATGCTCAATTTATCT
This sequence comes from Gleditsia sinensis, assembly GCA_037074535.1. Lineage (NCBI taxonomy): Eukaryota > Viridiplantae > Streptophyta > Magnoliopsida > Fabales > Fabaceae > Gleditsia > Gleditsia sinensis. Next base: position 38,822,321 of record CM073469.1, on the reverse strand, counting down.
AGCTTTTGAATTAATGCATCAACTTTAGAAGTTAGATGATTAAATACATCAACTTTATATATATCTAGTGGTTTCCTAGATGGTTGCCTCTCACTAAACCAGGAGTAGTGATTTTGAGCCATATCTTCAATCGACTTATAAGTCTCATCAACTGTTTTGTTCATTAAGGCTCTTCTTCTTGCATCATCTATAGACATATAGGTGCTATATGTAAGTCCATTGTAGAATGTATGGACTATAAGCCATTTTTCTAACCCATGGTGTGGGCATAATCTGAGAAGCTCCTTAAATCTTTCTTAACCTTCATATAATGACTTGCCATCTTTTTGAGAAAAAGTAGTAATCTAATTTCTAAGATGGGTTGTCTTACTTGAGGGGAAGTACTTGGTTAAAATGAATTAAGAAAGTTGCTACCAAGTAGTTATAGACACTGATGGAAGAGAGTGCAACCATGCTCGGGCCTTGTCCTGCATAGAGAATGGGAATAACCTCAGTCGAATAGCATTAGAGTATACTCCATTCAGCTTCAATGTATCACAATATTCCAAAAAAAATTTAATAGATAGAGATTTGGGTCTTCAATAGGGGATCGTTCAAACTGATTTTACTGAATAATCTATAGAAGAGAATAATTTAATTCAAAGTTGTTCGCCTATACAATTGGTCTGACTATGTTCGGATTCTGGTCATGAGTATCAGGGGAAGTGAAATCTTTAAGAGATCAATTATCTCTATCTTCCATATTAGGTGGTGCAAGATCTTGCTGCTTTCTACTTCTTCTCCTTCATAAGGTGCGTTCAATTTTTGGGTCAAATTTAGCAAAAAATACATGATCTCTTCGCATAAAAAAGAAACACACCTACAAAGGAAGAAAAGAGACAAAAATCAGCAAGATAAAATATACAAAAAAATTAAAAGAAAAGGATCTAGTCTAGCTATTTCATAAGATATCTAATATTGACATTATTGGTCCCCGACAACGGTGCAAAAACTTGTTGTATATGTTTTACTAAATAACCACAAGTACACGGCATAGCTGTAGCTAGTCCAGTGAGTATAGGTCGTATCCCACATAGAAAAATGATCAATTACAAGAATTTTATGAAATGAGCTATCTAAATCAATATAATTTGATCGGTATAATGTCACAATTAAGTAAATAAGGTAATCAACTATCAAAAGCCTAGGGTTAGGTTTTACCACACTTATGATATTCAACATTCAATATGTACCTCTAATTGCAATTATCTAACTAATCGAGGATGGTTTAACCTTAATTAATTAATAACCTCTTTCAAGCATTACTAGTTGCACTTAGTTCAATCTAATTACCTACTTTCGTGGTTCTTAGTTTAACCTAAGTCTATTAAGTTCTATGCTTACCATGTGATTCAATTAATAGGGGTTCTTGTGCCTAACAATTGATTCAATTCCTAGGGAACCTTAAACTACTTTTGTGATTAAGATATCACTAATTAACTATTAAGTTTCAACATTAACTTGCACCTTTCAGTTCATTAGTTAATAACCTAAGACGTGATAAACATTGGCCAGACATTCATCAACATAAATACATGCATAATAGTTAATCTTAATTAACCATAGACAATAACAATTAGGGTTTACAATTCAATTATTACAGTATCATTATATCATAAGTGGGTTTATCAAAACTTTAGATCAAAATCTACCCACACATAATTGAAAGAGAAATCATAATCCAATTCATTAAGTAATTTATCAATGTTCAATAAAATCTAAAAGAGTGTTTCCTAAGCCTAAATTGTGTCCAAATCCATCTATATAAGTCTCTATATCTTTCTCCATGCTTCCCTGTTTATATATATCACTTTGGCTACTAAAAACCCATAAAAACACGAACTATATGGATCCGAAGCATGGTTGTGTTCTAGGACACGGCCTGGTGTAACAACTCCATTTAAGTATCAATTTTTTTTTTAACAATACCATGAAGTTATTACCTCGTTACAACTTAACTCAATATAACATTTATTTAATTTAAACAATACAGAGTTTACATACATGTTATTAATCAAAACATACGTACAACATATCAAACACATAAAAATCTACATTTTATTTATTCTGGTTGACCAATTCCGGAGATACAGGTGCAGGTGGTTGCACCTTCACCGGGATCTAAGCCAACTCGACCACAAACATTTTATTTGCTTCTGGGATTGCCCAACATAAAGTACTCGATCCAACGTGCACTAAAAGCCAGAGCTATAGAAAAATTTGCATAACTAATTTTTTGAACATGATATGGAAATATAGTGAGAATTAAATCCCAGTAAGTTCAACAATAAATCATCATCAATATAGCTCATCACGTCATGTTCAGCTGTATAAACTACAGAAAATATCTTTGGTCACATGAATGCATTATATCTATGCACATAAGAATCATACAGTAATGATATGTATGACATGATTAACTATTTTCAGAATATCATATGATGACTATCAATTTATCCTCATATCAAGCTAACCCGATCAGGGTGAGTATTTTCTACTCTCCGGTACAGGCTTTTCTCGCTCCGTCCGACATGGCCCACTTTCTCTTTCTTTTCTCATTAAAATGATCATAACCATTGGTAGGGCATTCCCTACTGGTGCACCACACAGATTGCCATGTGACCGTGCTCATTTCTTTTCTTTTCACAATGATAGCCAAAAATATTCTTTCAATAACAAGTATGTTCATCAACATATAACTATTACCATAAATCATTGGTAATCATGCCATGAACATAACCATTTCAAATATCACTTTATAAAATATTTCCATGTCAAAATTTCACACTTAAGATGGCAAGAAATTCAAACAATGGCAATGGCTATGGCATATACTAGTCATTTATAAGATTCGTCTTCTTTTTTAAATATTAATTTTATTTCTTTATTTTCTTGATGCAGGTTTTCATCATATCTAACATTCTCTTACTAATCAGAGCATAACTCCCTCATTTGAACTCCGATGTAGGTGATCTTGGTGTCAATTTTAATAGAAAACAATTATCTAAAACTATTATGTTGAACATTGTAGCGAAATATTAAGAAATCAAGGTGATATTACTCCCTAAATGTACATGTTATTTCTTCTCGGATAGGTTCTGACCTCTACCAACTAATCAGTCCATATCTCCCTCATACGAATTCCAAATTAAGTGATTCCAGTGGCTACAATTCCATGACACATATATCTATAATTAATATGTTAACTATTTATTTTAATTCCTTATAGAAGGTTCCCAAAAAATAAAACACCGAAGCTATCCTAACATATTCTTCCCTGATTAACCATTTTCTGACCTTTGACTACTAATCGGCTCATATCTTCCTCATATAGACTCCAAAAGGAATAATTCCAGTGGCTAAAAATCCATTACACATATAGCTATAATTATTATGTTAACCATTTATTTTAATTCTATACAAATAATTCTCAGAAATTAAAATACAGAAGCTATCCTAACATATTCTTCCCTGATGAACCATTTTCTGACCTTTGACTACTAATCGGATCATATCTTCCTCATATGGACTCCAACTTGAATGATTCCAGTGGCTTAAAATCCATGACACACATAGATATAATTCTTATGTTAACCATTTATTTTAATTCCCTACAGATAATTCCCAGAAATTAAAATACAGAAGCTAAAAAGGTTTGCCACCCATAGCCATACCTATGCAGAACTTTCTATACCAGTCTAAGTATTCAAACAAACATCACATGCAAGATCGATATGTAACATGATATAGCAACATCCATGACCAATCATCAAAGTTCTAAGATCAAAATCTCATATAAATATTATAAGTTTCAAAAGTTCTCTTCAAAAAGAAATATTGTTAAACTTACCTGGAGCACTTAGTCCCCTAGACTTCTCCTTCCTCTTTCTTTCTTTCTTCCTCTCCTTTTGTCACTCTACTTTGCTTCTATTTTTTTCTCTCCCTCACTTGAACGAAATTCTAATGTTGTAAGGGTGGGTTTTCTTATATAGACCACCAAATAATTCACCTTTTATTATCATGGGCCTACCTTATCACAATTAGATTACACTTGGTTGAATTTTTGGAAAACAAACAACTTATGTTCTTGTCTTCCTCTTCCCTAGTCAAGATATGCATAGGAAAAGGAGATTTGTATTTTGAAAATTATGATGATATGTTCTTAAGATAAGGGACAAGGTCCCTTTGATTTAGGGATTCATTTCCATTTTCTTTTGTCTTAAACAAGTATGATAGGTTTGCCTTTTTAGGTGGCAAATTTCTAGCCCTTGAATCTCCATTATTTGGTTGATATTATTTGTATAGGATAGGAATGTTTTGTCCTAATGCCATGTATTATCAAAACTAGGGGTACCACTGGATTCAAGATGGAGTATACTACGATTTTGATCGAACAATTTTTCAAATCAACCGTAGAATCGTGGCAGATCAGAAGTAGAAAATCTTAGAAAAAGGTAAGTTCTGAAACTTCTACTTAGAGACCTCAAATTGGAAATCTAACACTGTAGATGGATTCAGGAGCTAGATAAACCTTAGGATATGAAAATTTTCAGTCATATGACAACATTTTGTTCTTCGTGAATAGTGATTTCTAGCTGTGAATAATATTTTCCTATGGTGAATAGTGATTTCGACCGGCGTGAACAGTATTTTCGGCTGTGAATAGTGATCGCTCCTGGAGTTATTTCTTAGGTTTTTGGACCATCTGGACTCGTTTTTGAGATCCATTTGATCCAATTTGGCTTGGAAAATTACATTTGGGGTTATCCAATCTAGAACCCTGACCTGTGAGAAGATGATTCTTTATATGACTTGCCTTATACTCTTCTTGATCTTTAAGCATGTATTTGATTGTGTTTATGAGATATTTACACTTTTAAATGTTTATGAAATGCATTAAAATTATCTGAATTGCTTACAATTTGGAATATAGTTCGAGAAGAGTATAGTTTTGAAAATGGATTTCTGAACTCATGGTATATCTGATTTCACATGTATTTCTCCTTAAATGATAAAGTGAATATTTATGCATATGGCATTGATTTGTCAAACTATAAAGTTATTGATTATGATTGAATAACAAGTATAAAGCTCATGGCAAGTTGTTTGATAATTTTACATTGCATTGATGAATATGCATTTATATATATGTATTTATATGTATGGATGAATATCGACGGGTAGTATGGCTTGTGACAGTACTGAATAAGGGACGTGATATTAGCTTGAGTGAGCTGAGGGAGGGCCGCTCCAATCGGGTGACAGTGGCAATGTGAAGAGACAGATGGGTGATGGACTCACATTGCCTTATCACTATTGTGACTGTAGTCGATTGGTCACTATGTGTATAGCAAATGTGTGTGTGGGTTGACCATATCACCGAATGAGGCAGGTCATTTTAAAATTTTATAACTTTATTTCAAAAGCTTATTATTTTACTATAGTTTATACAACTGAGCATAACAACATTTGTTTAATGATTATATCGTGTTGAATATGGTTTGGATATCTGAATATCCTTTTATTTGAAAATATTTGAAATACAGGTCCCATATGGATGTACTTCTGAACTATATTTTCTAAGTGACAAATTTTAAAATATGAGTACATCCATATGCTGACCTAAGAGGTCATAGGAGGTATTATTTGTTCACTGAATTGTCAAATTCACTAAACGATATTTCCACATTTTTTAGTTAAGAATACAAAGTCTGATCCTGCAGATTGGGGATCAGTTAGGTGACATATTCTCTGGGTGAGTCTACGTTGCTTTCAAGGCTCACAATTTTGAATTATACTGTGTTTGTATTCTAGAGTGTGCTCTGAACGTCATAGGCAGGATCTCTGCTTCTGTTGTTACTTTGACATTTATAACTTGGTCTGTATAATGTATATACATGAGAGAACCAATATATATCTATTTTTATGACAAAGATTAGTGTTATGCATGTTATGGAAAAAATATCTAATTGAGGAAAAAAATGTTTGTTTAACGTGCCAGTAAATTGGGGGCGTTACACACTCACCCTAACTTTGAGTATAAAGGTAAATATACTAACGTGTGCATTTATAGAACTCAAAGAAGGGAATACTTATGATAGCTATGCGAATAGGGTGAGTATAATTAGAACATCTATGTGAGTGATTGGTGGATATAAGCTAAATTATTGGTGAGAATTTCAAAAATGATGGCACGCATGCATATGTACAGTAGTTGTGATTGCAGCTCATATAAGTATATAAAGAGAATAAGATTAAGATATCACCAGAAAGTTTATTTTTCCTTGTTGTCCTTAATGAAGCATTGATGTCTTGATTCTTGTAAGGAAGTTGTAGGTGATAGATGTCATTGTAAAAGAAATAGTGAAGATGCAAATCAGTTAGTTGTTGAAGAGGGATAATCAAATAATTTATCTTATTTTTCCAACATTCTTGCTAGTCGACTATTGATATTATTTAGTTGACTAGCTATTTTGAGAATTTTTAATTTGGACTGGTTTATTTTATAGTTAATTGATTACATCTGTGTTGAAGTAACCAACTGCATCCTACCAATTAACTACATGCTCTATGTTCTTCACAAACTTTTATAAGCTTCGAAATGCTTCTTTTCCTTGTGCTATTTTTCCACCGAATACCAGCATCTTTAAATTAGATATTGGCATTTATATTGAAAACTTGCGACCACCGATTTTTGCCGAAATAGCAGCTAAATTATGTTTATAGTTTTTCAAGAATTACGGCCACCAATTTAAGTTTTCTTTTAATGCTTTGTCTTAAATTTTGACTTTTAATTTTGGCACCATGCTCTATTAAGTATTCCTCTTTTTCTGCTGCATCATCCTTGATTAATGATTGGCATTAAATGCAAGTTTTTTTTATTACAAGGAGGGTTAATTTCTTTTCTTTGAAACTCAGTTATTATAGTGTCCAAGTGGTTAGTAGATTAAAGTAATCAAAAGTTTGAAAAGAATATACGGATGATGGCCTTATGGTGCTTTGACGAATGTAAGCAAGAGAATTTGTGGTGTTGAAGTTCTTGAGGAATAAAATAAGAGAACTAGGATTTAATTTAATCTTTGAACTCTTAATTTGAAATATGGAGAATATTTTGAGAACCATGTCCGAAAATATTCTAAGTGATTAAGATATTTGTGTTAAAGTTTTATACCATGCTAAATTGAGTCTATTATCTTGGATGTATTTAGGATGTGAATTATGTTGAGATTAGAAATTCACGTGTGAATAATTATTGATGAAGGAGATTTCAAAAAAATCCATAGAATGTGAATATGGATAACCCAAGGCAATAAGGATATACTAAGATTTGAAAGAATTGTACTAGTATAATGGTAAAAAGAAGATACAAGTGATATATTTTTCATTGTTTGGTGAGTCAACAAGTAAGAATTGAATATATTGTTTTAGGAGAGCTATTCAGGAAGCCTTAAGATGTTAGTTAGATTATAGTATAGTTGATAATAAATCTAAATGATGTGTTTACGCATTGGAAGTTATGCTTCAGGTATCTTTATATAATTTTGGTAAAAGTTAGGAGAAATTATTTTTTCATAGTTGAACTTGCTCATATTAGTAGTTATCAAGCCAATATACAAATTGCACCATTTGAGGTTTTATATGAAACATTGTAGGTGTCCTAATAGGTGGGTGAGTTAAGTAAAGTTAATCTTTTGGAATATAATTTAGCATAACATACAATAGATAGAATATGACTAACCTAAATTGACGATGCTAGTTGGAAAGCATGCTTCAAGCATATGTCTTCGAGTTTGGTGGGAGATCCCTTAGCAGAATTTGGCTATAATAAAATAATATTGGATGACATAAAGTGCAACAACTCCATTTATGTAAATGTAACAATTTTTTTTTATATTTGTAAAATTCCATGAAGTTATTACTGCTTTAATTCTAACCACTTAACTCGTAATAATAATCACTTTAACCAAGCATAATTGTTATTAACAGTGATACAATACTGAATTTCCATACACACCATTATTTTACAAACTACACACCATTATTTTACAAACATTTGTACAAAGATACATATTACCTATAATCATCTACGTCGACTACTTCCGGGGACACTGGTGCGAGTGGCACCTCCACCGGAATCTCAGTCACATCTACTACAGATACATCTGATATAACTGGTAGTTGCCCAAGGTAGGGCACCTCAATCCAACGTACAGAAAAAATAAGTGTCATTGAGAAAATTTGCATAACTAATTTTCTTAACATGATATGGAAATATAGTGAGAATTAAATCCCAGTAAGTTCAACAATAAATCATCATCAATATAGCTCATCATGTCATGTTTAGCTGTATAAACTACAGAAAATATCTTTGGTCACATGAATGCATTATATCTATGCACATAAGAATCATACAGTAATGATATGTATGACAGGATTAACTATTTTTAGAATATCATATGATGGCTATCATCTTATTCTCATTTCAAGCTACTCCGGTCAGGGTGAGTATTCTCTACTCTCCAGTAGGGGCTTTTCTCGCTCCGTCCGACATGGCACACTTTCTCTTTCTTTTCTCATAATCATAATCATAATCATAACCGTTGGTAGGGCATCCCCTACTTGTGCACCACATGGATTGCCATGTGACCGTGCTCTTTTCTTTTCTTTTCACAATGATAGCCAAAAATATGCTTTCAATAACAAGTATGTTCATCAAAATATAACTATTTCCATAAATCATTGGTAATCATGCCATGAACATAACCATTTCAAATATCACTTTATAAAATATTTCCATGTCAGAATGTTACACTTAAGATGGTAAGAAGTTCATACAATGGCAATGGCTATGACATATACAAGTCATTTATAAGATTCGTCTTCTTTTTTAAATATTAATTTTATTTCTTTATTTTCTTGATGCAGGTTTTCATCACATCTAACCTTCTCTTACTAATCAGAGCATAACTCCCTCAATTGAACTCCGATGTAGGTGATCTTGGTGTCCATTAAAAGATAAAACTATTATATAAAACTATTATGTTGAACATTGTAGCAAAATATTAATAAATAAAGGTGATATTACTCCATAAATGTACAGGTTATTTCTTCTCGGATAGGTTTTGACCTCTACCTACTAATCGGATCATATCTACCTCATATGGACTCCAAATTGAGTGATTCCAGTGGCTAAAACTCCGTGATACACATATCAATAATTCTTATGTTAACCATTTATTATAATTATATACAGATAATTCCCAGAAATTAAAAAATAGAAGCTATCCTAACATATTCTTCCCTGATGAACCATTTTCTGACTTTTGACGACTAATCAGCTCATATCTTCCTAATATGGACTCCAAATTGAATGATTCTAGTGGCTAAAAATTCGTGACACACATAGATATAATTCTTATGTTAACCATATATTTTAATTCCATACTGATAATTTCCAGAAATTAAAATACTGAAGCTCAAAATTTTGCCACCCATAGCCATACCTATGCAGAACTTTCTATACCAGTCTAAGTATTCAAACATACATCACTTGCAAGATCAATATGTAACATGATATAGCAACATCTATGACCAATCATCAAAGTTCTAAGATCAAAATCTCATATAAATATTATAAGGTTCAAAAGTTTTCTTCAAAATGAAATATTGTTAAACTTAAGAATCTCCCTAGCTTACTTAGTGAATTCATTTTCTTGTTTCCTCTTGAAAGAAGTAGCAAGATTCCTCCCTTCCCTTAGCTTTTCAAGCAGCTTAGGTAAGAGAAGGAGGTTCAACTTTTGAACCTCAAGGATGAAGAAGAAAAATGGATTCAAGTGGAGATTAAGGTAACTTACCTTGAGTACTTAGCCTTCAAAACTTCTCCTTCTTCTTTCTTCATTTCTTCTCCTCTCTTTCTCTCCTTTCCTCACTTTACCTTGCTGCTATTTCTCTCTCTTCCTCACTTGGATGAAATTAAAATGTTGTAGGGTTGGGTTTTGCTTAAATATACCACCAAATAATTCACCTTTCATGATCATGGGTCTACCTTATCACAATTAGGATACACTTTGTTGAATTGTTTGGAAAACAAACAACTTATGTTCTTGTCTTCCTCTTCCTTAGTCAAGATATGCATAGGAAAGGAGATTTGTATTTTGAAAATTATGATGATATATTCTTAAGATAAGGGACAAGGTCCCTTTGATTTAGGGATTCATTTTCATTTTCTTTTGTCTTAAACAAGTATGATAGGTTTGCCTTTTTAGGTGGCAAATTTCTAGCCCTTGAATCTCCATTATTTGGTTGATATTATTTGTGTGGGATAGGAATGTTTTGTCCTAATGCCATGTATTATCATACCACTTGCTAAAGTTATGAGTATAGGATATAGATGTTTTTGTCCTAAAGCATTGTATTATCATGCCACTTGCCAAAATTATGAATGTAGAATCACACTACTTGCAAAATTTTTGTCTTAATGCCATGTAACCTAATCTTTATTATTATTATTACATTATTATATCATCACCTAATTTATCTTATTTTATTTTTCCTCTTGGATTTGGGATTCTTCCTACCCATTATGGGCTTATTCCTACCTATTTTCTTTGCTTTGGATAAAATTCTACCTTTCTTGGAGGGCTTGGTCACATTTTCATAATTTTTGGGCTATTGGTGCAATTACTATATCCTAGTCCAAGTCTATGTTTTATTTCTTGCTTAGGTTATCCAATGGGCTTGCTAGAAACTTATGTGAAATGGAAAAACTCTATATGAAGTGTCCATAGGTAAAAGCCCAATGTATGGGTAAAGATTTTAAACTTAGTAACTCTAGTTCTTGAATTAGGAAAAATTACCCTAATCCAATGTTCTTCAAATTTTAAAACCTTGACTTGTTTCTAAAAATTTATCTTCCTTATCCAGGAATTTTGCATCTCTTTAGTATGTTATTTCTAATTGTTTTTCCTATTAGGTTTTCCCTCTTTATTTGTTCTCTTAATGTTAGAAACATTTTCTATGCATATATATAAGGTGAACAACTTCTAAGGATTATATTTCCTTAGATATCTAAAATATTGTCTAATAAATTTTATTTCCTTAATTAAATATTTATGTACTTTTATCAATAAAAGAAACGAAATTAGGGATGTTACATTTCTCTCCCTCTAAAAGAGATTTTGTCCTCAAAATTTCAGAAATTACCTAATAAGAACAATTGCGGATATTTCTTCCTCGTGACTTCTTCCAGCTCCCAAGTTGCTTCTTCCGGAGTCAAACCTTCCCATAACACCTTAACATGGGGAATGGTTTTATTTGTCAGTTGCTTCACGTCAGTGTCCAATATGGATGCAGGTACTAGCTGGTATGTCATGTTCTCCTTTATTTGGATTGGTTCATCTTATATTACATGTGATGAATCTGGAAGATACTTCCGTAGCTGTGATACGTGGAAAACATTATGCAATTTGGACAAATTAGGTGGGAGAGCAACTTGATATGCTGATGTCCCTACTTTCTTCAGAATTTGGTAGGGTCCCAAAAATCGCAGACTTAGCTTTCTTGTTTTGAGAGACCTACCAACTCCAGTAGTCGGGGAAAGTTTCAGAAATACATGGTCTCCTTCCTCAAACTCTAGAGGTCTATGTCTCTTATTGTAGTAACTCTTTTACCGAATCTGAGATGTAAGTATTTTGTCCCGTATCATCTTGATTTGTTCAGTGGTTCGTTGAACTAGATCAGGACCCAACAAGTTCTTTTCTCCTACCTCAAACCAACATAGTGGAGATCAGCACTTTCTACCGTATAAAGCTTCATAGGGGGCCATCTTAATACTAGAGTGATAGCTATTATTATAAGCAAACTCTACTAAAGGTAGGTACTTATTCCATCCTTTACCTTGCTCTATCACACAGGCCCTCAACATATCTTCTAGGGTTTGAACGGTTCGTTCTGTCTGCCCATCAGTCTGAGGATGGTAGGCAGTACTGAACCGCAATTGAGTGCCAAAAACTTCCTGCAATGCCTTCCAAAACCTCGATGTGAACCTCCGATCTCTATCAGAAACGATATTTAAGGAAATTCCATATAGTCTAACTATTTCCTGGACGTATAATTTGGTTAATTTATCTAATGAATAGTTAATTTTTATGGGCAAAAAGTGAGCAGATTTGGTTAATCTGTCAATTATTACCTATATAGAGTCATGTCCCACTGAAGTTTTAGGTAATACCACAACAAAGTCCATGGAGATACTGTCCCATTTCCATTTAGGGATCTCAAGAGGTTGTAGAAATCCCGCTGGCTTTTGATGCTCCACCTTCACCTTTTGACAAATGAGACATTTCGCCACAAACTCGGCAATGTCCTTTTTCATCCCAGGCCACCAATACATCCTTTTTAAATCCTGGTACATTTTAGTGCATCCAGGATAGACTGTGTATTTACTCTGATGCGCTTCCTGCAGGATCTTAGTCCTCAACTCTCGATCTTGAGGGACACAAATCCTTCCCTGATACATGATTGCTCCATCTTCCATGACAGAAAAATTACCTTGGTCTTTATGATCCTGTAAGTATTGGTCGTGAGCTTGAGCCTCTTCGATCTGTCAACCATTAATGACTAGATTCTTTAGAGTAAGAGTAGTGGCTAGCTTCAAATTTCGAAACTCCTCTAGCATCTTCATCTCATACATCATCATCTGACCTATGTGCCGAGATTTTCGACTCAAGGCATCTGCTACAACATTCGCCTTTCTAGGATGATACTTTATCTCAAACTTGTAGTCATTGAGGAATTCTACCCATCTTTGTTGCCTCATATTTAACTCCTTCTGATCAAAGAGGTACTTAAGACTCTTATGATCACAATATACTTCAAAGGTTGTCTCGTACAAATAGTGTCGCCAAATCTTTAAGGCAAACACCACTGCTGCCAATTCAAGATCATGGGTTGGATAGTTTCCTTTGTGGGGTCTCAGTTGCCTAGAGGCATAAGCAGCTACTCTCTTATCTTGCATCAGCACACATCCTAGCCCTTTCTTTGAAGCATAACAATACACTTCAAAATGTCTTGTGGGGTCTGGAATAATTAAAACAGGAGGAGTGGTCATGTCTTCAGCTCCTGAAAACTAGCTTCACATTGATCAGTCCATTTGAAAGGACTTCCCTTCCTGGTCAATTTAGTCAACGGCAAGGCTATACGAGAGAAGTTTTGTATAAACCTCCTATAGTATCCTGCCAATCCTAGGAAACTTCTGACTTTCGTAACCGTTTTTTGTCTCTCCCACTGAATCATTGCTTCCGTCTTGCTAGGATCTACGGCTACCCCTCTATTAAAGATGACATGTCCGAGAAACTTCACCTCTAACAGCCAAAATTCACACTTCTCCAATTTGTCATATAACTTTTTCTCTTTCAGCACTTGCAGCATGATTCGGAGATGTTGTTCATGTTCTTTCTCACTCTTAGAATATATCAAGATGTCATCAATGAACACTACAACAAATTGATCTAGGTAGGGTCAAAAAATGCGATTCATGTAATCCATGAAAATTTTAGGTGCATTCGTCAACCCGAAGGGCATTACGAGAAACTCATAGTGCCCATACCTAGTCCTAAAGGCAATTTTTGGTACGTCCTCCTCCTTGATCCTAATCTGATGATATCCTGACCTCAAGTCAATTTTAGAAAAGATGGAGGCTCCTTTTAATTGATCCAATAAGTCATCTATCCTAGGGAGAGGGTACTTGTTTTTGATAGTCAACTTATTCAGCTCTCTGTAATCTATGCATAGTCTCAAGCTCCCGTCTTTCTTCTTAACAAACTATACAGGAGCTCCCTAAGGTGATACACTCGGTCTAATGAATTGCTTGTCTAATAGTTCCTCTAACTGTTTCTTGAGTTCCTGTAGTTCTTTCGAGGCCATTCGATATGGTGCAATAGAGATAAGCCCTGTCCCAGGTAGGAGATCAATAGAGAACTCTATCTCTCTCTTGGGAGGTAAGCCTGGAATATCTTATGGAAATACTTCAGGAAACTCGTTGGCTATTGGGATTTCATCAAGCTTTGATTCGACTTCTAGGTTTGATAAATACAAGAGAATGTATCCAAGTACTCCATTCTTCAACTCCCTATTAACTTGATTGGCATTTAGCATCAATAACTGGACCTCCTCTTTCGGAGTAGGAGGTAGAAATTCAACGGTCTTGTTACAACAATTCAATAAGACTCAATTTTTAGACATCTAGTCTAACCCTAGAATGACCTCAATACCTCTTAAAAGTAAACAAACGAGGTCTACAGAAAATTTTTTCTCCTGGATGGTGACTTGACAGTCTTTACATACAGAGGAAGTTAATACCCTTTCCCCTGTAGGGGTTACTACGGATAGGTCATAGGGAGTTTCAGAAATAGGAAACTGAAACTTCCAAATACATTCTTCTGATATAAATGAATGACTAGCACCAGAGTTAAATAACACCATAAGAGCAAATCCATAGATATAGCATGTACCTTGAATCATTTCAGAAGATTGAGCAGCCTCTTGGCTGCTCAGGGTGAAAACCCTTCCTTTCACCTGAGGTCTCTATTCTGGCTGCTTCCCCACATTTTGTAGGCAGTTTCTCGCAAAATGTCCCTTCTGTCTGCAATTGAAGTAGACATCTTGTCCCATATAGCATAGCCGGTTACCATGCATGCGTCCGCACTTAGCGCACTTGATTGGGGCGAGGTCTTGTTGAAAAGGTATAGGACCCGTAGTCAATGGCCTCTTTCCAGCTCTATATCCACTTCTTCTCACGTTCTTTCGAGGGTTGGGAAAAATTTTTCTTCCTCTTCCATAGGTTTCGCCTTTGCTTCTCGTCCTCTACTGCCGTTAAACTCTTTTCCAGGAGTCTACATTTATTTATCAGAGGTACAAACTCCTTGATCTCCATAGCTATAACAGCATTTTTTATCTCCGGGTTTAGTCCCGCTTCAAACTTAACCGCCTTCCATGCTTTATCTGGGTTATATCGCAGATAAGAGAAGAACTTAGAGAGCTCCTCAAACCTAGCGATATACTGGTCCACGGTCATGCTGCCTTGCCTGAGTTGGAGGAATTCGATCTCTTTCTCTGCCTGTACAGTACTTGGAAAGTACTTTTCAAAAAAAATGTCCTTGAACACTTGCCAGGTGATCTGTCTTCCCTGATGAGCTAAAAGTTCTCTAGCTCCACGCCACCAGTATTCTGCTTCATCCTTTAACAAATATGCAGCAAAAATAACTTGCTGCTCTTCAGTATAGCCCATCACTTCAAAGATTTTCTCTAATTCCCTTATCCACCTTTCGGCTACCGTTGGGTCATAGCCACCTTGGAAACAAGTTGGTCTAGTCCTCAGGAACTCGGATATGCCATTATCTTTTCCAGTCATCCGGTTGTTAGCACCATTCTCACCATTTGGGTTATTAGTATTCTGGAGATATTGTAAAATTTGGTTGGTAGTCATGACTTGGTCTCGAATTGTCGTGGCCAGGTTGTGCAGGGTTTCCTTTACATTGGTTGCTGGATTCCTCCTTGGTGGTGCCATTTCCTACTATGGCAAAAACAAAGTTATGCTGCTATTGAGGTGATCAAGCCCAATAGTTAGTTCAAAAAAATTCAATAGCAGTCATAACACCACCTCGGTATATAGATAGGAAACACTAGTAATTTCTTACCTATATGAATCACTGATCCCTTACACAACACAACCACAACATACTCAAGACACTATAATATCGATTTAGATAACCATCCACCCACTGGCCATCTAGGATCGACCTGCTCTGATACCAATTATGTAACAACTCCATTTATGCAAATGTAACAAATCTTTTTTTATATATTTGTAAAATTCCATGAAGTTATTACTGCTTTAATTCTAACCACTTAACTTGTAATAATAATCACTTTAACCAAGCATAATTGTTATTAACAGTGATACAATACTGAGTTTCCATACACAACATTATTTTACAAACATTTGTACAAAGATACATATTAACTCTAATAATCTACGTCGACTACTTCCGGGGACACTAGTGCGGGTGGCACCTCCACCGGAATCTCAGTCACATCTACTACAGATACATCTGATATAACTGGTAGTTGCCCAAGGTAGGGCGATCCAACGTACGGAAATGATAAGTGTCATTGAGAAAATCTGCATAACTAATTTTTTGAATATGGTATGGAAATATAGTGACAATTAAATCCCAGTAAATTCAATAATAAATCATCATCAATATAGCTTATCATGTCATGTTCAGCTGTATAAACTACAGAAAATATCTTTGGTCACATGAATGCATTATATATATGCACATAAGAATCATACAGTAATGATATGTATGACAAGATTAACTATTTTTAGAATATCATATGATGGCTATCATCTTATTCTCATTTCAAGCTACCTCGGTCAAGGTGAGTATCCTCTACTCTCCGATACGGGCTTTTCTCGCTCTGTCCGACATAGCACACTTTCTCTTTCTTTTCTCCTAATCATAATCATAATCATAACCGTTGGTAGGGCGTCCCCAACTGGTGCACCCCATGGATTGCCATGTGACCGTGCTCATTTCTTTTCTTTTCACAATGATAGCCAAAAATATGCTTTCAATAACAAGTATGTTCATCAAAATATAACTATTTCCATAAATCATTGGTAATCATGCCATGAACATAACCATTTCAAATATCACTTTATAAAATATTTCCATGTCAGAATGTTACACTTAAGATGGTAAGAAGTTCATACAATGGCAATGGCTATGACATATACAAGTCATTTATAAGATTCGTCTTCTTTTTTAAATATTAATTTTATTTCTTTATTTTCTTGATGCAGGTTTTCATCACATCTAACCTTCTCTTACTAATCAGAGCATAACTCCCTCCATTGAACTCCGATGTAGGTGATCTTGGTGTCAATTTCAAGATAAAACAATTATCTAAAACTATTATGATGAACATTGTAGCAAAATATTAAGAAATCAAGGTGATATTACTCCCTCAATGTATAGGTTATTTCTTCTCGGATAGGTTCTGACCTCTACCTACTAATCGAAACATATATACCTCATATGGACTCCAAATTGAGTGATTCTAGTAGATAAAAATCCATGATCCACATATCTATAATTCTTATGTTAACCATTTATTTTAATGCCATACAGATAATTCCCAGAAATTAAAAAACAGAAGCTATCCTAACATATTCTTCCCTGATGAACCATTTTCTCACCTTTGACTACTAATCAGCACATATCTTCCTAATATGGACTCCAAATGGAATGATTCCAGTGGTTAAAAATCCGTGACACACATAGTTATAATTCTTATGTTATCCACTTATTTTAATTCCATACAGATAATTTCCAGAAATTAAAATACAGAAGCTATCCTAACATATCCTTCTCTGATGAACCATTTTTTGATCTTTGACTACTAATCAGACCATATCTACCTCATATGGACTCCAAATTGAATGATTCCAGTGGTAAAAAATCCGTGACACCCATAGCTATAATTCTTATGTTAACCATTTATTTTAATTCCATACATATAATTATCAGAAATTAAAATACAGAAGCTAAAATTTTTGCCACCCATAGCCATACCTATGCAGAACTTTCTATACCAGTCTAAGTATTCAAACATACATCACATGCAAGATCAATATGTAACATGATATAGTAACATCCATGACCAATCATCAAAGTTCTAAGATCAAAATCTCATATAAATATTATAAGTTTCAAAAGTTTTCTTCAAAAAGAAATATTGTTAAACTTACCTAAGAATCTCCCTAACTTACTTAGTGAATTGGTTTTCTTGTTTCCTCTTGAAGGAAGTAGCAAGATTTCTCCATTCCCTTAGCTTTTCTAGCAGCTTAGGTAAGAGAAGGAAGGTGAATTTTTGAACCTCAAGGATGAAGAAGAAAAATGGATTCAAGTGGAGATTAAGGTAACTTACCTTGAGTACTTAGCCTTCTAAACTTCTCCTTCTTCTTTCTTCCTTTCTTCTCATCTCTTTCTCTCATTTCCTCACTTTACCTTGCTTCTATTTCTCTCTCTTCCTCACTTGGATGAAATTAAAATGTTGTAGGGGTGGGTTTTGCTTAAATATACCACCAAATAATACACATTTCATGATCATGGGTCTACCTTATCACAATTAGGATACACTTTGTTGAATTGTTTGGAAAACGAACAACTTATGTTCTTATCTTCCTCTTCCTTAGTCAAGATATGCATAAGAAAGGAGATTTGTATTTTGAATATTATGATGATATGTTCTTAAGATAATGGACAAGGTCCCTTTGATTTAGGGATTCATTTTCATTTTCTTTTGTCTTAAACAAGTATGATAGGTTTGCCTTTTTAGGTGGCAAATTTCTAACCTTTGAATCTCCATTATTTGGTTGATATTATTTGTGTGGGATAGGAATGTTTTGTCCTAATACCATGTATTATCATACCACTTGCTAAAATTATGAGTGTAGGATATAGATGTTTTTATCCCAAAGCTTTGTATTATTATGCCACTTGCCAAAATTATGAATGTAGAATCACACCACTTGCTAAATTTTTGTCTTAATGCCATGTAACCTAATCTTTATTATTATTATTACATTATTATATCATCACCTAATTTATTTTATTTTATTTTTCCTCTTGGATTTGGGCTTATTCCTACCCATTTTCTTTGCTTTGGATAAAATTCTACCTTTCTTGGAGGGCTTGGTCACATTTTCATAATTTTTGGGCTATTGGTCCAATTACTATATCCTAGTCCAAGTCTATGTTTTATTTCTTGCTTAGGTTATCCAATGGGCTTGTTAGAAACTTATGTGCAGTGGAAAAACTCTATATGAAGTGTCCATAGGTAAAAGTCCAATGTATGGGTAAAGATTTTAAACTTAGTAACTCTAGTTCTTGAATTAGGAAAAATTACCCTAATCCAATGTTCTTGAAATTTTAAGACAGTTACTTGTTTCTAAAAATTTATCTTCCTTATCCAAGAATTTTGCATCTCTTTAGTATGTTATTTCTAATTATTTTTCCTATTAAGTTTTCCCTCTTTATTTGTTCTCTTAATGTTAGAAACATTTTCTATGCATATACATAAGGTGAAGAATTTCTAAGGATTATATTTCCTTAGATATCTAAAATATTGTCTAATAAATTTTATTTCTTTAATTAAATATTTATGTACTTTTATCAATAAAAGAAACAAAATTAGGGATGTTACATAAAGCCTTATGTAAGAGGTGTTACAAATTTTCTGTTAAATGACTCAGTGGATTTAGACATTTTGTAAGATGTCGTTGATAAAGTAAAATTGATTAGAAAAAGAATACAAGAAACTCAATACAAGACAAAAGTCTATAAAGAATAGGAATGTTGAGCACTAAAAATTATCAGCTGGTGAACAAATAATCTTGAAGGACTCACCCATGAAAGAGGTAATAAGGTTTGAAAAGAAGGAAAAAGTTAAGCTCTAGTATATAAGCTCTTCTGGAACCTTGGACAAAGAATGCATAGTATATATAGCCTAGCTTTGCCATCAAGATTAAGTGATGTTGGTATAGTCTTTCTTGCATCAATTCTAAGGAAGTACCTAATAGATTCTTCTTATGTTATCTTATTTTAAGAAATTCAATTGGTCAAGAATTTTGTTTAATTATGAAAAAAAAATCTGATGTCTATGTTGATTGATAAGTGAAGAACTTATGGTTGAAGGAAAGACCTATGGCTAAGGTTATATGGCAAAATCACTCAAGTAAAGAGACTCTTTAGAAAGTAAAGATGATATACAAAAGAAGTATCCCCAATTACTTGAGTAATAAGGTTAATAACTGTAATTTATGCCTTGATTTCATTCCTTACTTGTGATAGGATGGTTTGAAATTCGGGGATTGAATTTCTTAAGGGGGAAGAATGTAATATCCTATAAATTTTAAATAATAATTTTTTGCTATAAACAAATATATTTGTATTGTAAATGATTATGTTTTACTAAAAGCAAATACATTTTTAATTTAAATAATTTTTTTATTTTCCTAAAATAATTATATTTGGCTTTAAATAAATTTTATTTTAATTTCTATAAATTTCTTTCTTTTCAGATGCATGAAGGCATTTTATATTGTGATTTTTTTATTAAAATTTTATCAAGAAAAATTATAATTTTATAGTTCAACTAAAGTTTTGTAATAATATAAATTTTTAAAAAAATTTGAGATATTTTAGGATGAAAAATAGTATTTATATGTATATAATCAAAAAAAAATTAATATTTAATTATTGAATAATAATAATTAAGAAAAAGAAAGAAAAGGGGGAGGGGGAGACGCTGAAGAGGGATCAGAAAACTATGTATATGAATAATGATGAATAATACTTTTTCTCTCCTTAATTTTTTTCTCTAGATCTAGAGTACCTACTAGTTTTCGATCTCAAAACTACTACTAGATTTAGGACGGAGAGTACTACGATTTTGACCGAACAATTTTTCAAATCAATCGTAGAATGTCGCAGATCGGAAGTAGAAAATCTTAGAAAAATGTAAACTCTGAAACCCTTATTTATAGACCTCAAATTAGAAATCTAATACTGTAAATGGATTCAGGAGATAGATAAATTATAGGATATGAAGTTTCACAGTCATCTAATAATTTTTGGTGTCATGAATAGTAACTTTGACCAGCGAAAATAGTTATTTCAGTTGATGTGAACAGTAAATTCAGCCGACATAAATAGTATTTTCTGGCGATGTATAGTATTTTCTGATCGTAAATAGTACCCATTAGTTGACCAGTGTTGACTAAGCTCCAAGAGGCCAAATTTTGCGATTCTTGAGTCATTTCTTAAGTTTTTGGACCCTCCGAACTCGTTTTTGAGATCTATTTGATCAGATTTGACTTGAAAATATACATTTGGGGCTGTCCAACCTGGAGCCCTGACCTATGAGTAGATAATTCTTTTTATGACTTATCCCATGCTTTTCTTGAATTTAAAATGTATAATTGATTATGTTTACAAATTATTTATGCTATCGTAAGTTTATGAAATGTGCTAAAATATCTGTTGTCCTTACGAACTGGCACATAGTTCAAGAAGAGTATGGTTTTGCAAATAAATTTTGAAACTCATTCAATATGTGGTTCTAAATGTATTTATTATTATTTGGTAAAGTGAATATTATGTTCATAAACCATTGATTTGTAAAACTATAAAGTTGTTGATTATGATTGAATGAAAAGTATAAAGTTCATGGCAAGTTGCTTGATAATTATATATTGCATTTGATGAATACACACACACACACACACACAGATATATATATATATATATATATATATATATATATATATATATATATATATATATATATATATATATATGTATTTATATGTATGGATGAATATCGACAGGTTGTATGGCTTGAGATGGTACTGAGTAGGGGATGCCCTATTAGCTAAGTAAGCCAAGGGAAGGCCGCTCCAACCGGGTGACAGTGGTAATGTAAGGAGGCAGATGGGTGATGAACTCACATTCACTTATCACTATTGTGACTATAGTCGATCGGTCACTATGCGTATAGCAAATGAGTGAATTGAGTGTATTGAGAGCTGTAACATATTTGTGCATTATGTAAAAAGAATAGATTTTCAATGCATTTATAGTATGATAATTATGCACTAACAAAAGTTATGATTTGATCTCAAAAGCTTAATATTTTACTGTAGCTTATATAGTTAAGCATAACAACATTTGTTTAATGATCATACCGTGCTGAATATGGTTTTGGATATCTGAATATCCTTTTATTTGAGAATATTTGAAATACGGGTCCTATATGGATGTACTTCTAAACTGTATTTTCTACATGACAAATTTTAAAACATAAGTACATTCATATGTTAACCTAAGAGGTCATAGGAGGTATTATCTGCTCACTGAGTTGTCAAACTCACTACACGATATCTCTACATTTTTTTGATAATAATACAGAGTTTGATTCTGCAGATAGGTGATCAATTAGGTAACATATTCTCTGGGTGAGTCTACGTTGCTTCCAAGGTTTACAGTTTTTGAATTATACTGTGTTTGTATTCTAGAGTGTGCTCTGAACGCCACAGACTGGATCCATACTTTTGTTGTTCCTTTGACATTTATAACTTAGTTTGTATAATGTGTATACATGAGAGAACCTATATGTATCTATTTTCATAACAAAGAATAGTGCTATGCATGTTATGCTAAATATCTGATTGCAAAAAAAAATAATGTTTGTTTCACTGCCATAAGTTGGGGGCGTTACAGTTGGCATAGAAAAATTGTCTTCTAAAGGAATATTATTTTACTATATTATCTTGATGACTTCTTGAGGAGGTCGACCAAGAGGAATGAAGGCAGATAAAACGCAGCCAAGAAGAAGAAGGAAGAAGGAAAGAGAGAGAGAGGAAAGAAATGGGCAACAAAAAGGTAGATTCAAGGTGGTTTCTCCATGAATCAACCCCTAAATCATCCCTCATCTTCATTCTAAGCTTCTAATGGGTGGATTTGATGGTGGAATTGCAGGTTTGTGGGAGGAAGGAGAAGAGAAGAAAGTATACAAGAAGAAGGAAGCCAAGGAGCTCTTAGGGTAGGTTTAACATTAATCTACTATGAAGGTTGAAATCTTGATGATATATGTGCATATATATATATATATATATATGTGTGTGTGTGTGTATGTATACTTGTAAGTTTCTGTTGTTGGAGGTAGCTTATGCATATATTGGAATGATCATATGAATAGCCATGTAGAGCAAAGGTTTGGATGCATATGTATTGAATGTTTTGTGCTAAAAATTGGCTTTCGATGGATAAAATTCGATGGTTTGAATGGATGGCTCTATACTTCATTATTGTGTGGAATTAAAAGATATGTTCAACATAAACATTGTAGATCTATGTCTTATCGTCAAAACCCCTCTGGAATCACTTTAATCGGACCTCGTATGAGAGAGTTATTCCCTACTGAGTGGAGAAAGATCAAATTTAACGAGTAGAATCACAATGTTGATTTTGTAACACTTTTATACTTAATTTTAGTCAAAATTTGTTAAATTGGTTAACATAGAGTTGTAGATAATTGTCTTAGATTTCCATAGATATCAAAATTACCTTAATCAGAGTTGAAATGAAAGAGTTATGGCCTGAGAAGTGATGAAAGGTAAGGTTGGTCGCGAGTCTGCAGCGTAAAACACGACTGTGTTTCAAGGCACAACCAGGTCATGTTTCGGGCTGTTTTAAGATTTTGCAGCATGGTCTACATAATTTCAACCACAGTCGTCCTCTGTGACATGGCCAGGATGTGCTTCAGGCTGAAATTGTTCTGTTTTGTTTTTTGGATGCTCTAAACGAACTCCAATGAATGGATGATGATAATAGGAACCAAAATACAAATAAATACCTTTTTAATGATGCATTGTAGTGTAAATTCCATTCTTTTATTATGAGAAATTAAATCACATATTGCATTTTGATGAGATGTATGTTTAATGTATGGATAAAAATACATATTGGTAAGACCTATGCAAGTGAATTGCATATGGGATATATGTGTGATGCATTGATGAGATTCATATAGATGAGATATATGTGAGATTTATGTATGATCCATTGATCAGACATATGTAAGTGAATTGCATATGAGATATATATACAATGTATGGATGAAATGCATGTTGATTCAATACCTATGCTAGTATGTCAATGCATGAGGATTAGAAGATATGATGTATGCATTGTCAAATGATTGTAAGTGTATTAATACATATTTGTTAAATGATATGCTGATGATGACAAGCATAATGTTAGTAATGTATTGGTTGAATGCATAACCTTAGTGTGTAGGTGATAAGGATGATTAAGGAGTATGATGCATACATTATGGTATCATTGCATGATGATTAGATATATGATGTATACATTGTTACATGATTGTTAAGTGATTTGATGACAAAGGTGAGCATGATGTTAGTGATGAATATGTTAATGAGATGCATGCTTGAGATATTGATGAGAAGTATGCTTAATACATTGATGAAATGCATGCTTAAGATAGTGATGAGACGTGTGCTTAATATGTTGATAAGACATAAGTACATATTGTATCGATGATAAAGAGGGTTGAAATGTGGCTACAGACGATTAGTCACTGTTTGTTACCTCATGGCTATAGACGATTAGTCATTGAGGGTTGAGATGTGACTACTGACGATTAGTCACTGTTTGTTACCTCGTGGCTACAAATGATTAGTCACTAAGGGTTGAGATGTGGCTACAGAAAATTAATCACTGTTTGTTACCTCGTGGTTACAGACGATTAATCACTGAGGGTTGTGACATGGCTACAGACAATTAGTCACAGTTTGTTGAACTTGTGGCTGTAGACGATCAGCCACCATGCATGATGCTCTACATATTGCAATTGTGATTATCATATGTGTGTAGGATATAATAAATCATACTATTTATGAATATTTTCAAAGATGTATGAGATGTTAGAATGATCCTTCCTGAAGTAAAGCGACCCAGCGACGTGCGGCATCTTGTTGTGTTAAGGTGTCTAACGGATAATTGAAAAGAGTATGTGTAACAACTCTATTTTTTTACATGTATAAATATATGTATATTTCTAAAATTCCATGAAGTCATTACCTTCTTACTTATAACTATTTAACTCATAATAACATTTAATTAAATTAACCAAACATAAATAAGGTTTAAGAAATACTATTAACACTTATACAATTTTGGGTTCACGTACACATTATTAATCAAAACATATGTACAAAAATCAAACACATATAAGTCTACATTTTATTCATCCATATTGACTAGTTCTAGATATACGGGTGCGGGTGGTTGCATCTACACTGGGATCTTAGCCAACTCGACCCAACGTACGCTAAAAGCCGGTCATAGAGAATATCTGCATAACTTAGTTTTTTGAACATGATATGGTATGAATAACTATTTTCAAAATATCATATGATGACTATAAACTTATTTTTAGATTAAGCAACCTCGGTCAGTGTGAGTACTTTTTACTCTCCTAAACAGATTTTTCTCGCTCTGTCCGATATGGCACACTTACTCTTTCTTTCCTCATTAACATAATCATAGCCATTGGTAGGGCATCCCTTACTGGTGCACCACACAGACTGCCATGTGATCGTGCTTATTTCTTTTTTTTCACATTAATAGCCAAAAATATGATTTCAATAACAAGTATGTTCACTATACTAAAATGCCATAATTTTTCATCAAAATATAATCAATATAAAAAATCATTGGTAATCATGCCATGATTATAAATGTTTGAAATATCACTTTACAAAATATTTTCATGTCAAAATTGAACACTTAAGATGGTAAAGAGTTCATGCAATGGCAATGGCTATGGTATACACTAGTCATTTACTATTATCATTTATAAGATTCTTCTTCTTTTTTAAAAATTATTGTCCTCTCTCACTAAATAGAGTATAATACCCTCATTTTAAACCCGATTGAGGTGATCTTGGTGGTAATTGAAAGATAAGACAATCCTCTAAAACATTTATGTTCAACAATTTAGTGAAATATTGAGTAATCTTGGTGTTACTACTCCCTCAAATTCAATGTTATTTTTTCTCGAGAAGGTTCATACCTCTACTTAATAATTGAACTATATCTCCCTCATACAACTCCAATTAAAGTGATTCCAAAGCCTATAAAACTCTAAGACACTTATATACAACTTTCATGTCTATCATTTCTTTAGATTCCTTACTAATTACTCCTAGAAAATCAAAAATTAAAATGCTTACATTTACCACCCTAGATTCTAGACTGATTCTGACATTTACTCCTAAGTAGCCATATCTATCTCATATGGACTCTAAAGTAAGTGATTTTAAAGCCTATAGATCCATGATACATACATATATATATATAATCTTAAAAATTTTCTTTAATTCCTTACATATATTTTTCTCCAAAATTCAAACACAGAAACATACTTAACAGATTCTTCCCTGGTTAACTAGTTTCTGACCTCTGCTTACTAATCTGACCATATGTCCCTCATATTGATTTCAATTTGAATTATTCTAGTGGCTAAAATTCGTGATATATATCTACATTTATCATGTTAAGCATTTCTTTTAATTCCCTATAGATTTATCCCAGAAATTCAAATACAGAAGCATACCTAACAGATTATTCCCTAATTAACCATTTTCTGACGACTTCTAACATATCGGGAAATATCCCCCTCATCTGGACTCCAAATTAAGTTATTCCAATGGCTAAAATTCTGTGAGACATAGATCTACATGTTTTTTGTTAACCATTTCTTTTAATTCATAACCGATTCTTTCCAGAATTTCAAAAACAAAGACTTCCCTTGTTACTCTAAAATCAAGTTTCCTAACAAAACTTTTCCTAAGGTTTTAGTTCATCATAATATTACATCATCTTCCATTTTCTTTACATCTAATCATAATCTATCAATTTTTCACCACATTCAAATATACAAAATAACAATATAAAAATCAAAAAAATTTACCACCCAAAGCCATACCCATGAAGAACTTGCCACACTAACCAAAATGTTCAAAACATCCATCATATGCAAAATAACATGTAATATGATATAGCAACATCCATGATCAATTATCAAAGTAGTAAATATTGTAAATTTCATCAAAGTTCTAAGATCAAAATCCCATATAAATGTTACAAATTTCAAAACTTTTCTTCAAAAAGAGATATTGTTAAACCTACCTAAAGATCTTCCTAGCTCACTTAGTGAATTCTCTTTCTTGTTTCCTCTTGAAGGTAATAGCAAGATTCCTCCCTTCCTTTAACTTTTCTAGCAGCTTAAATAAGAGAAAGAGGGTGAGTTTTTTTGAACCCCAAGGATGAAGAGCAAAGATAGATTCAATTGGAGATTAAGCTAACTTACCTTGAGTACTTAGTCCTCTAGACTTCTCCTTCTTCTTCCTTCCTTTTTTCTCCTCTCTTTCTCTCCTTTCCTCACTTTACCTTGCTTCTATTTTTCCTCTCCCTCACTTGGACGAAATTATAATGTTATAAGAGTGGGTTTTGCTTAAATAAACTATTAAGTGGTTCACCTTTCATGATCTTGGTCTACCTTATCATAATTAGGATGCACTTGGTTGTTTTTTGGGGAAAAACAACTCATGTTATTGTCTTCCTTTTCCTTAGTCAAGATATGCATAGCAAAAAGAGATTTGTATTTTGAAAATTAAGATAATATGTTCCTAAGACAAGGGACAAGGTCCCTTTGATTTAGGGATTCATTTCCTTTTTCTTTTGTCTTAATCAAGTATGATAGGTTTTCCTTTTTAAGTGGCAAATTTTCAGCCCTTGGATCTTCTTTACTTGGCTGAAATTATTTGTGTAGGATAAGGATGTTTGGTCATAATACTATGTATTATTATCCACTTGTTGAAATTTTGAATGTAGGATATAGATGTTTTGTCCTAATGCCATGTGATCTAATCTTGAATATTATTACACTACTATTTCCTCACATGATTCTTATTTTTTTTTCTCTTGGATTTGGGCTCATTCTTACCTATTTCCTTTTCTTTGGCTAAACTTCTACCTTTCATGAAGGGCTTGGTCACATTTTCATAATTTTTGGGCTATCGGTCCAACTTCTATATCCTAG
This sequence comes from Gleditsia sinensis, assembly GCA_037074535.1. Lineage (NCBI taxonomy): Eukaryota > Viridiplantae > Streptophyta > Magnoliopsida > Fabales > Fabaceae > Gleditsia > Gleditsia sinensis. The sequence goes on along the minus strand of CM073469.1, from coordinate 38,794,523 downwards.
TCCAAGTCTATATTTTATTTCTTGCTTGGGCTATCCAATGGGCTTGCTAGAAACTTATGTGAAGTGGAAAAACTCTATATAAAGTTTCCATAAGTGAAAGCCCAATTTATTGGTGGAGATGTTAAACTTATAAATTTCTAACTCTTGAATTATGAAAAATTACCCTAATCCAATCTTCTTAAAATTTTAAGACCTTTACTTATTTCAAAAAAAATTTATCTTCCATACCAAAGAATTTTTCCTCTTTTTAGTATGTTATTCCTAATTTTTCCAATTAGGTTTTCTCTCTTTACTTGTTCCCTTAATGTTAAAAACATCTTCTATACATACACTTAAGGTGAAGAATTTCTAAGGATTATATTTCCTTAGATATCTAAAATTTGTCTAATAAATTTTGTTTTCTTAATTAAACATTTATGTATCTTTATTAATAAAAAAATGAAATTAGGGATGTTACATTAAATATTTATGTCCCTTTATTAATAAATGAAACGAAATTAGGAATGTTACAATATGAAAAATAGACTATGTATACATATATAACTGTTATCTGTGATATTAATGTTTAACTTGTTTATTGCGAATGCATGATATTGATTCATAATGATATCCGAACTACATCAGATATTAATATTTATACATAAGCGACACTGAGACACATAACTACATCAACTTAACATGGAATCCTATACCGCACATCTCCCCTGAGTGTAAAGGGAGAAGTAGGTGGTGCTGGCATCGAGATCTATATAAGGCATCACCATCCACTGGATCTTCTATAATCAAGTGCACGAGAGCTGTAACATCCTTAATTTCGTTTCTTTTATTAACAAAGGTACATAAATACTTAATGTAATATCCCTAATTTTATTTCTTCAAAGATACATAAATATTTAGTTAAGGAAATAAAATTTATTAGATAATTTTTAGATATTTAAGGAAATATAATCCTTAGAAATTCTTCACCTTGTGTGTATGCATAGAAAATGTTTCTAACATTAAGGGAACAAGTAAAGAGAGAAAACCTAATAGAAAAAAAATTAGAAATAACATACTAAAGAGAGGCAAAATTCTTTGGTAAGGAAGATAAATTTTTGTAAAGTAAAGGTCTTAAAATTTTAAGAAGATTGGATTAGGGTAATTTTTTCTAATTCAAGAGTTAGAAATTTATAAGTTTAACATCTCCACCCATAAATTGGGCTTTCACCTATGGACACTTCATATAGAGTTTTTCCACTTCACATAAGTTTCTAAGAAGTCCATTGGATAACCTAAGAAAGAAATAAAACATAGACTTGGACTAGGATATAGAAGTTGGACCGATGGCCCAAAAATTATGAAAATGTGACTAAGCCCTCCAAAAAAGGTAGAATTTTATCCAAAGTAAAGAAAATGGGTAGGAATGAGCCCAAATCCAAAAGGAAAAATAAAATAAAATAAAATAAATCATGTGATGAAATAATAGTGTAATAATAAAAAAGATTAGGTTACATGGCATTAAGACAAAAATTTAGTAAGTGGTGTGATATCCTACATTCATAATTTTAGCAAGTAGTATGAAAATACATGATATTAGGAAAAAATATCTAAACCCTACACTCAAAATTTTAGCAATTGGGTAATAATGCATAGCATTATGAAAAAACATCCTTATCCTACACAAATAATTTCAGCTAACCAAGGAAGATTCAAGGGTTGAAAATTTGTCACCTAAAAAGGCAAACCTATCATACTTGATTAAGACAAAAGAAAAAGGAAATCAATCCCTAAATCAAAGGGACCTTGTCCCTTGTCTTAAGAACATATTATCATAATTTTCAAAATACAAATCTCCTTTTCCTATGCATATCTTGACTAAGGAAGAGGAAGACAAGAACATGAGTTGTTTGTTTTCCAAAAATCAACCAAGTGCATTCTAATTGTGATAAGGTTGACCCATGATCATGAAAGGTGAATTATTTGATAGTCTATTTAAGCAAAACTCACATTTATAACATTAGAATTTCGTTCAAGTGAGGGAGAGGAAAAATATAAACAAGGTAGAGTGACGAAAGGAGAGGAAGAGAGTAAAAAGGAGGAAGGAGAAGTCTAGAGGACTAAGTGCTCAAGGTAAGTTTAACAATATTTCTTTTTGAAGAAAAGTTTTGAAATTTATAATATTTATATGGGATTTTAATCTTAGAACTTTGATAATTGGTCATGGATGTTGCTATATCATGTTACATATTGATCTTGCATGTGATGTGTAACATCTCTAATTTTGTTTCATGTATTAATAAAAGTAGAAAAGTATTCAAAGTAACATCCCTAATTTCGTTTCCTTTATGGATAAACATACATAAATATTTAAGGAAATAAAATTTATTAGACAATTTTTAGATACCTAAGCAAATATAACCTTAGAAATTCTTCAACTTACGTGTATGCATAGAAATGTTCTAACATTAATGGAATAGGTAAAGAGAGAAAACCTAAGAGGAAATATTAGAAATAAACATGTCAAAGAAAGTTGAAATTCTTGGATAAGGAAGATAAATTTTTGTGAAGTAAGTAAAGGTCTTAAAATTTCAAGAAGATTGGATTAGGGTAATTTTTCCTAATTTAAGAGTTAAAGTTACTAAATTTAGTATCTCCACCCATAAATTGGGCTTTCACTTATGGACAATTCATATAAAGGTTTTCCACTTACTAAAACATAAACTTAGACTAGGATATAGAAATTGGACCGGTAGCCTAAAAATCATGAAAATGTGACCTAGCCCATTATGAAATGTAGAATTTTAACCAAAGTAAAGAAAATGGACAAGAGTGAGCCCAAATCCAATAGGAAAAATAAAAATAAAGTGATAAGATAATGGTGCAATCAAGATTAGGTGAAATGGCATTAAGACAAAAATTTAGCAAGTGATATGATAATACAAGGCTTTAGGACAAAACATCTATATCTTACACTCATAATGTTAGCAAGTGGTATGATAATACATAGCATTAGGACAAAACATTTTTATCCCATACAAATAATTTCAACCAAATAATGGAGATTGAAGGGCTAGAAATTTGCCACTTAAAAAGGCAAACCTATCATAATTGATTAAGACAAAAGAAAAAGTAAATGAATCCCTAAATCAAAGGGACCTTGTCCTATATCTTGAGAACATATTATCATAATTTTCAAAATACAAATCTCCTCTTCCTATGCATATCTTGACTAAGGAAGAGGAAGGCAAGAACATAAGTTGTTTGTTTTCCAAAAATTCAACCAAGTGTAACCTAATTGTGATAAGGTAGATCCATGATCATGAAAGGTGAATTATTTGGTGGTCTATATAAGAAAACCCACCCTTACAACATTAGAATTTCATCCAAGTGAGGGAGAGGAAAAATAGAAGCAAGGTAGAGTGAGGAAAGGAGAGGGAAAAAGGAAGAAAGAGGAAGGAGAAGTCTAAGGGACTAAGTGCTCCAGGTAAGTTTAACAATATTTCTTTTTGAAGAAAAGTTTTGAAACTTGTAATATTTATATTAGATTTTTGATCTTAGAACTTTAATGATTGGTCATGGATGTTGCTATATCATGTTAATTATTATGTATGTTTGAATACTTAGGTTGGTGTAGATAGTTCTGCATAGGTATGGCTATGGGTGGTAAACTTTTATACTTCTGTTTTTAAAATTCTGGGAAGAATTGGTAAGGAATTAAAACAAATGGTTAACATGAAAAATGTAAATGTATATGTCACGGATTTTTACCCATTGTAAGCACTCAATTTGGAGTCTATATGAGGTAGATATGGTCCGATTAGTAAGCAAATGTCAGAAAATGGTTAATTAGGGAAGAATATGTTAGGATAACTTCTGTATTTTAATTTTTGGGAACAGTTTGTAGGGAATTAAAATACATTATTAACATAAGAATTATAACTATATGTGTCACGGATTTTTTTCCACTGGAACCACTCAATTTGGAGTCCATATGAGGTAGATATGGTCCGATTAGTAAGCAATGGTCAGAAAATGGTTAATCAGGGAAGAATATGTTAGGATAGCTTCTGTGTTTTAATTTCTGGGAACATTATGTAGGGAATTAAAATAAATGGTTAACATAAGAATTATATCTATATATGTCACGGATTTTTAACCACTGGAATCACGCAAGTTAGAGTCCATATGAGGTAGATATGGTCCGATTAGTAAGCAATGGTCAGAAAATGGTTAATCAGGGAAGAATATGTTAGGATAGCTTCTGTGTTTTAGTTTCTGGAAACATTCTGTAAGGAATTAAAATAAATGGTTAGCATAAGAATTATATCTATATGTGTGACGGATTTTTAGCCACTGGAATCACTTAAGTTGGAATTATTATGAGGGAGATATGGACAGATTAGTAGGTAGAGGTCAGAACCTACCCAAGAAGAAATATTATGTTCTTTGAGGGAGTAATATCACCATGATTTCTTAATATTTCGTTCAACTGTTCAACATAAGAGTTTTAGATAATTGTTTTGTCTTTAAATTGATATGAATATCACCTAAATCGGAGTTAAATGGAGGGAGTTATGCTCTGATTAGTAAGAGAAGGTTAGATAGGATGAAAACCTGCATCAAGAAAAATAAAAAATAAAATTAATATTTAGAAAAAAGAATCTTATAAATGACTAGTATATGACATAGCCATTGCCCTTGTATGAAATTCTTACCATCTTAAGTGTGAAATTTTGACATGGAAATATTTTATAAAGTGATATTTGAAATGGTTGTGTTCATGGCATGATTACCATTGATTTTTGGTAATAGTTATATTTTGTTGAACATACTTATTATTGAAAGCATATTTTTGGCTATCATTGTAAAAAAAAAAAAGATATGAGCACGGTCACATGGCAATCCGTGTGGTGCACCAATAGGGGATGCCCTACCAATGGTTCTGAATATGTTAATGAGAAAAGAAAGAGAAAGTATGCCATGTCAGACGGAGCGAGAAAAGCTCGTACCAGAGAGTAGAAAATACTCACCCTGACCGGGGTAGCATGATATGAGAATAAATTGATAGTCATCATATGATATTCTGAAAATAATTAATCCTGTCATATATGTCATTTCTGTACAATTCTCATGTGCATAGATATAGTGCATTCGTGTGACCAAAGTTATTTACTGTAATTTATACAGCTGAACATGACATGATGAGCTATATTGATAATGATTTATTATTGAACTTACTGGGATTTAATTCTCACTATATTTCCATGTCATGTTCAGAAAATTAGTTATACAGATTTTCTATAGCTCTAGCTTTTAGTGCACGTTGGATCAAGTTATTCTATGATGGACGGATCCTAAATAAAATGTTTGTGGGCGAGTTGGCACAGATCCCGGTGAAGGTGCAACCACCCACACCCAAATCTCCAGAATTGGTCAACCAGAATAAATAAGATATATATATTTATGTGTTTGAAATGTTGTACATACGTTTTGATTAAAGATGTGTATGTGAACTTTATATTGTATAATAATAAATAAATAAAAAAGTTGTTACATGATGTATGTTTGAATACTTAGGCTGGTGTAGATAGTTCTGCATAAGTATGGCTATAGGAAGCAAATTTTTAAGCTTCTGTTTTTAAAATTCTAGAAAGAATCAGTAAGGAATTAAAATAAACGGTTCTATGAAAAATGTAGATCTATGTTTCACGGATGTTTAGCCACTAGAATCACGCTATTTGGAGTCCATATGAGGCAGATATAGTCCGATTAGTAAGTAGTGGTCAGAAAATGATTAATCAGGGAAGAATCTGTTAGGAAAGCTTTTGTGTTTGAATTTGTGGGGACATTCTGTAGGGAATTAAAATAACTGGTTAACAAAAAAATTATAGATATATATTGCATGGAAATTTAGACACTGGAATAACTCTATTTGGAATTCTTAAGAAAAAGATATGGACTGATTAGTAAGAAGATGTCAGAACCTACCCGAGAAGGAATAACCTATCAATTAAGGCAGTAATATCACTAAGAATCTTTAATATTTGGCTAAAATATTCAACATAATAGTTTTAGATAATTGTTTAGGCTTTAAATTGACACCAAGCTCGCCTAAATCGGAGCTCAAATGAGGGAGTTATGCTCTAATTAGTAAGAGAATGTCATATAGGATGAAAATCTGCATCAAGAAAATAAAAAGATAAAAATAATATTTAAAAAAGAAGAATCTTATAAATGAAAATAATAAATGACTAGTATATGCCATAGTCATTTCCATTGCATGAAATTATTTTATAAAGTGATATTTGAAACGGTTATTTTCATGGCATGATTACCAATGATTTTTGGTAATAAATATATTTTGATGTGAGTTTAATGAACATACTTGTTATTGAAATCATATTTTTGGCTATTATTGTGAAAAGAAAAAAAATGAGCACAGTCACATGGCAATCCGTGTGGTGCACCAGTAGGGGACGCCCTACTAATAGTTATGATTATGTTAATGAGAAAAGAAAGAGAAAGTCTGCCATGTCGGACAGAGCGAGAAAAGCCCGTATCGGAGAGTAGAAAATAATCACCCTGACTGGGGTAGCTTGATATGGAAATAAATTAATAGCCATAATATGATATTTTGAAAATAGTTAATCCTGCCATACATGTCATTACTTTACGATTTTTATGGGCATAGATAAAGTGCATTCATGTGACCAAAGGTTTTTCCTGTAACTTATACAGATGAACATGATGTGATGAGCTATTTGGATGATGATTATGATTTATTGTTGAACTTACTGGTATTTAATTCTCACTATTTTTTCATATCATGTTCAGAAGATTAACTTTGTAGCTATTCTCCATGACACTTATTATTGTTGTACGTTGGATTGAGCTGCCCTCCCTTAGGCAACTACCGATTATATCGGATATATTTGTAATAGACGTGACTGAGATTCTGGTAGAGGTGCCGCCACCCACACCAGTGTCCCTGGAAGTAGTCTACGTGGATGATTAGGGTTAATATGTATATGTTAGACTTTTATACAGATGTTTGTAAATTAATGTTGTGTATGTAAACTCAGTATTTTATAAATTAAATAAATGTTATTTTGAGTTAAGTTGTAACGAGGTAATAACTTTATGGAATTTTACAAATATAGAAAAAAAAATTATTACATAAATGGAGTTGTTACAGAAGCAACTAGCATATCATTTTCTCTCATATGAATATAACACCAATAATAATGAGAATAGAAGTTCCCAATAGGTTTAACATTAAAAGCATCGTACAGTAAATAAGAAAATCACAATGTTATGTCCAACTGTATAAACTACACAAAACAGTTTTTCTTTGTATATGATAAAATAACTAGAATGTATAGCATGCTTGTGTGTTCAATAGATAGGTTATGCATCAATATCAAGCATGTATAATAAACAGATTATACTTCAATATTTTGGTTGTATATATATATATATATATATATATATATATATATATATATATATATATATATATATATATATATATATATATATATCTTTACAGTGCTTTTATGCATGGTGACTGATCATCCGCAACCACAAGGTCAACAAAAAGTGACTAAACGTCTGTAACCACATCTCAACATTCAGGGACTAATCGTCTGTAGCCACATCTCCACAATCAGCTACTAATCGTCTGTAGCCCCGAGTTCAACCATGTACATTAACATGATATAACCATGTATACTTAAAACAACTCACCTTTATCATCATACTTGCCATCCACAATCAACTTCGTCTTTCCATACAATCACTATGTAATAACCCCTCTATTGTCATATAATAATGTACACATCATATTCTTTCATCATCATGACCATCATAATAAGATTATGCATTAACCAAGCACATCACTAATATCATCACCACAACATTTAACAAATATGTACTAATACACTTATCAACAACGCATACCTTATATCATGTAATCCTCATGCATTGATATACTAGCATATGCATCAAATCAACATGCATTTCATACGTACATTGCACATCTAGCTCATCTGCAATTCACATACATATATCTCATCAATATATAACAAATTTACTTGCATAGGTCTCATTAATATGTATTTTTATCCATACATTAAACATACATCTCATCAATATGCAATATGTGATTTAATTTTTTATAATAGAAGGATAGAATTCACACTACAATGCATCATTAAAAAGGTATTATTTGTATTTTAATTCCCCTTAACATCATCCATTCATTGGAGTTCATTTAGAGCCTTCAAAATGCAAAATAAAGGAAATTCAGCCTCAAGCACGGCTTGGCCATGTCACCAAGCATCGTCGTTCTTCAAGTTGTGCAAACCGTGCTTCAAAATCACAAAACAACCCGAAGCACAGCTAAGCCATGTCACCAAGCACGGTCGTGCTTCAAATTTTTCTACACTCTAGATTTTCGTCTAGCTAGACCTTCTCTTAATAAAATGACCATAACTCCCTCATTTTAACTCCGATTAAGGTAATTTTGATGTCTATAGAAATTTAAGACAATTATCTACAACAGTTAAGTTAACTACTTTAAAAAATTAGAAACAGAACAGGATAAAAAGGTGTTAAAAAATAGCAGCACGATTTTGTGCGTTAAATCTGACCTTTCTTCACTCATTAGAGGATATCGCTTTCATTTTAAATCCGATTAAGGTGATTCCAGAGGCATTAGAAAGATAATAAACAGGGCTACAACTTATATTTTGAACAGATTTCCAAATTCAACATAAAACATAACGAACAGTACCAACCATTCAGATAATCGATTTTCACCCTTTTCAAGCCAATTTCAGCAAACACATGTATGATCTATACATCGAAACTCTCACTTTTCATGGCTAAACATAATTATACATCATGAATCATCAAAAGAGGATATTTGAAACACTTATAAGTCATTTAAAATACATGAAATTCCATGGAAAGAATAATGTTAAACCTACCAAAACTAGAGATTCTAACACTCCTTGGATTTCCTCCTCTTTGATCACTCATCTTTCTTCCTTTCTCTACAAATTCCTTGGACCTTCACCTTTGTGCCTTTCTCTCTCTCTCTCTATCTCTCTCTTCTTTTCCTTCCTCTCTTTATCTCGGCTTCTCTCTCTTCTCTTCTTTTCCTTGGCCACTACCTCCCTCTCCCTTGATCTTTTAGTCTACTTCTTCTCCAAGCCAAGACTTCTTCTCCAAGTCAAGGCTTCCTCTCTAAGCCAAGACTTCCTCCCCTCTTAGTCGACTCCTCCTCCAAGACAAGGGAAACGATTATTTAATTCCAAGCTTCTCTAACAAGCCAACCCTTTCCTAATTAATGCACCCTAAAAGCTTAACAATAACAAGATTGCCACTCCATTACATTCCAACTAGACCCTTGACTAAGGCCTTGTTTGGCTTCTTCAAATTCTCCAAATGCTTTAATTCCACTTTATCCTTTTTCTAAGGTCTCATCGATGTTCTATTTCATTCCCTTCACCATTCACAATTATCTTCTATTTATTAAAATTTGGGATGTTACACATAACCTATCTATTGAACACATAAGCATGCTATACATTCTTGATATTTTATCATGTGCAAAGAGAAAAGGTTTTCTGTAGTTTATATAGCTGGACATAGCATTATGGTCTTTCTTACTATTCATATGATGCATTTAATGTTAAGCCTATTGGGAACTTCTGTTCTCATTATTGTTAGTGTTATGTTGAAATAAAAGTAGATGTTATGCTAGTTGTTCTGTGCACTTGATCATAGAGATCTAGTGGAGGATGATGCCTCATGCAGATCCTGATGCCAGCACCACCTCCTCTACCCTTTATACTATAGGGGTGGTGTGTTGTTTAGGGTTTTTAATATACAATAATGTAATAATGTGAGTTTGTGTTATTTTTATCTAAATGTTAACCACTAATGTGGCTTTTGATGAGATGGAAATGAATAATGTGTTGGAAAAAAACATCCGGCTGTTACAATATTGCTTCGGTGCGCGTCCTTGATTCTAATCTTATCTAGAAACACTTAAAGAAAGGGGTAAGTCTTACGATTTAGTGAGTAGATAGCATATACTATAGAGGATCAAGAGAAGCTGTAAAACAAATTTCTATAAAAGCACACACTTCAAACCAATGCTTAGTATTCAAACATACATAATAGTCCTATAATAAAAACTGCTACACAAGACTTCCTAACCCATTGCTAGGTTTAATAAGTACGTGATTCTGAAAGTCAAACCATGCTTAAAGCATATAGCTATACATAATGTTCATTTATATAAAAAATATTGTAATTATATTAATTGAAGAAATTAATAAAAGAATAGCAAGTGAAAGATTAAAAGGCTTTAACAAATCAAACTCCAAAAATGAAAGGAAAAATACGAAGAATAAGCATTTTAATACTTCTTTGTAAATCTCTTTTCAAGGGGAAAAGAAAAAGGAAAACATTATCTTCTTTAAACACTATTTTGTCCATAAAAGAAAAAGGTAACAGAAAATGTAAACCAAATAGTTTTATGTTGCTTAAAGTATAGTTTGAGGAAGAAATCGTGTTTAAACTATAAATTTCAAAAATGAATTTAGATAAAAGGTAATTGTGAATAGTTAGAAAATCTTAGAATGATAGTCACAACCAAAAGATAAATTTAAAAGATATCAAATTTGTAGAAGCATTAGTTTTCTCAAAAGAAAAGGTTCAAAATCCAAAGAAGAGTTTTTGAAAATTCAGCAATGATAAACAAATAAATTTACAAAAAATCTAATAGAAATATGTGGTAGAAAAATCATGATAAATCCTCATTAATGAAGAAAGAAAGGAATTCATTAAGATAACAAAATATAGAAGAATAAGAATAGAATAGCTAAAAATAAATCATCTCAATAATTATGTAGTAAAACAAATCCAATAAATTATTTCAGGGTAGTTTAACACAAATAAATTAAAACACATTTTTTGCTAGAAGGATCAAATACTGGGAATAAATGCTTAAATATCTCTTTGCCCAACATCTTATAAATTCCAAAGAAATAGATAAATTCAGAACCACTAACTTATTAGACCAACACACACACGTCTCCAAACTTTGCTTCCATCATAACCTATATCCTCATTTTATATTTATATAGCCAAAAGAACTTATCACTAATCCACATATTCAAGAATCCATCAATTTATAAAAAAAACCTATGACCTCTGCTTAATATCAAAACTAAAACTCCAAGCATCTCATGTACCATGGTTATCAATAATAAAATAAACACTATTAAATATGTTAGAACAACAATAACTAAAACAGATAGCCATAGCTTTGACCTCTTTCATGATTTAAGGTCTTTAAGAATACTTATTTGAACTTGACCTCTTTAGGGCTACCTTCTTCAATTTTTTGACAATGCTTTGACCTCTTTCCAACAAATCCAAATAGTGGGAATTAAAGCTTTCTTTGCCATGAATTCAACTATACCCTCAGTTTTTCAAATAAAGGATTAGGTTTCAAGATATGGTAAACAAAAGGTAGAGATAGTGTAAAGAGAGAGAAAACTTGTAGAGAAAATTGAGCGGGCTTAGTGAAAAAGATACACGAAATGATTTTTATGGAGTTAAGGGTATTTTGGTCATTTTACCTAGCGTCACAATGCGAGCTCTTTTAGATTCTTAGAATTCAAAATTTTGAAGATGGTGTCACAACAGGGCTTGGAAGGATTCACAATGGTGAATATTCTAGAAATGAAACTAAGATTTATAGATTGTGTTATCACAACAAGAAAAGAGCAACATTGCGATGGTGAAGGTTCTATTTTACAGCTTAAGTTTCTAAAAATTTTACTATTGCAACAGTAAGCCTTTTGTCCAATTTTTTACATTTGGTCTCCAATCATCCCAAAATCTTCTAATTTCCATCCTATCACATCCACATAGCAACATTAAATACTAAAATAAACCAATACATTTCATGTTAGAGCAAAATACGAGTAATTAGACTTGGGTTTATTACATGCCTTTTACTTATTATACCTTATAATAAACAAAAAATGTATTATAGGTCAATTAAAGTATACATTCATTGGTTATTTTGTGCAACACAAAGACTATAAATGTGACAGTCCTAGTGGAAAAATCTACATCTCTCAAAATATTGTTTTTAACGGGTACGATTTCCCTTTTAGCAAGGTTATTGCTAGTTTTGGATACTCAAATACTTGTATCAACTGACATTCCAATCTTCTTGCTACTTTTCCACCAATAGTATTATAAAGAATTACTCCTTAGTACTTTAATCAACAAATTCGGTTAGCACTTAGTCAATACCATGCCAAATCCAACTAAACCAGTCAAAATCCTATAGCTATTCTAAATACAACTATAGTGTCACGACCCAAATTTCTGAGCATGTGACCAGAACAAAAGTAAAGGTTAACTTGCTTCGTAAGTGTAAACTAATAGAACGAAGCATTAAGATTAGAGTTCGGTTGATTTAAAATAATAAAACCTTAATATCTCTTAGAAAATTTTTTCATTTGAAACTTTAAACATATAAGCAGCATAAATAAAAACTTAGTTATATCCAAATAAACCATATCAAATATTATAAATTTAGATATAAAAAAACTTATCGATTCTTAAAAACCACATTCATTCATAAATCACAAACATTATTCTCATCTTATTACAAGACTAGTTATCGTATAACAAACGTTACGAATACGCAATGGAAGTAAGGATCCTGCCTATGGTAATATGGAGCCAATGCTATAATACAAACATATTACAGACAAATAAACAAATTAAGCCCATCAAAATAAATTAGGCTCACCAAAAGTGTCTTACTAACACAACACATAATTTTATTTTGATCCTATCTGATAAAAACATAGAAAAAAGAGGAATGAGTTTTACCACTCAGTGAGTATATGGTATATACTATAAAGAAAGAGGATAAATGACACTAGTAAGTACTATTGTAGGTACACCAAATATAGTAAATTCCTTACCTCAAAACTAACTTGTAGTAGTGGGAGTAAGTGTCAATCCCACATAGATTGGTATTATCTTCTGTGAAAAGAATAAAGGGGAGTTTGATTACTATAAATAAACTAGAAAAGTAAAAAGAGAACAATCAAAATAAATTAAATGTAAGAGTGTTCAATGATAGGAGTGTTGGTTTTAGTTGATTTCCACCATAAAGAATTGCATTAATCATCGATAATATAATCAATTCTATAATGAGTATCTACCATTGGGATGTTATCCCTGTTTCTTCTTAAGTTTAGTTAATTGATAACGATCGCATCAACTAATTCTAATTAATAAGCAACCTTAGTCAATTGGTAAAATTCAACTCATTAATCACATGTTGAACTAGAGAAACTGATAGAGCTAAACAACATAGCCACATCGACTATATTTAATCTAGTTAATTATTCATCATAGGATAACAATTCATAATCATACAATTATTAATCCTATTTGCCTCTTAAATCAAAGGGATTAAAACTTTGTTAGTTTATGATTCAGCATTAGATTGAAGCAATAGTGTATACCCTAGATATTAATTGAAACAATCATGTGAAAAAGAATGGAAGAATAATCAATACTCAATTAAAATTGAACAATCAAACCTTAATCCTAATCTCATAATGCATAAAGATCCTTGAGGTTTCAATCTTCCTCAACCAAGAAAGAAACTTAGTCGGGCAAGGCCATAAGAAAACCCTAAGAAAAGATGAGAAGAAGAGAGAATAAAGAGAATTCTTAAGGATTTGATGATGATTTGCTGCTTCTCTCCCTTATTTTTATAGATAAATGCATCCTTAATAAAGTAGAATTGTTTCTAAGTCATTTCCTAGCCCATCGGTCTTCAATCAAAGTTGAAAAAGACTTAAAATCATGACTCAAATCTTAGCCACGGTAGCCAACACCTTAGTGCTCTACTAGATCGCCATGGTGCTTCGAGTTTCTACCTATGCGACGTTGTAGCACTCTCCTTGAGTGCCACTATGCTCTGGAATGTTGTTACGCAGCGTCATGGTGCTTTGATTTTTCTGGAATTCGCTAAAGCGATCAACAAACAAGTTGTAACTCTTTGTCTTAACTTTCCATAACCATTGGAATCACTCCAATTGGAGCTCATATGAGAGTGATATGCCCAAATTAGTGACAAAAGGTTAAGATCCACTATAATTTCATCATTTTTTATTATTTTTCTCCTTTTTTCCTATTCTTTTGCTCCTGCAATATAAAACACAAAACTAAACCAATTCCTAAATATACTTTACTTGAATTAAGCAAAAAGTAAGTTAAAATGTACTAAAATCATGCTTAAATATGCACATATCATATACACACGAGTTTTTTTGAAAACAAACTATAATACAAAGCAAAACTGACAGTCAAAGTATACAAAACTTTAAAAACAAAGGCTAACATATAACGTACATAAACTTTCAAAATCAAACCCATGCAGATAAAAAAAACCTACTCATGACCAAAATCATATCAAAATTCTTGGAAGAAATTTAAATCAAACATAACATTCACATACACAACATACAGAAGCCATACCAATAGATTTTGAAAGCTCACACCATAATCAAAAGCATATCAAAATTCCTTTGAGTAACTAAATTCAATATTCACTAAAAGTCACAAATTGGTAGCTCAAAAACAATAGTAAGAAAAACATTGATTGTCAAAAGTCCTTTTGAAATTTAAAGCTTAAATAATTTACGCTAATGGAAAATCATCAAATCGAAAAGCATTCAATTACTAACTTACTTGAGTAATATTCATATTACAAAACCTTCTATTCTCGATAGTTATGTTTATTATATTAATTTTAAGCATCTTAACTTGTTATAATTTTATAACATATCTTCCTTCACTTATTTTAGTTACAAAACTTTCTTAAAGTAAATCCTAATATTAGGATTTGTTAAAATCACTTAGATTTAGCAAATCATAATTTCTACACTTTGAAATCCTCTTATTTAAAATAAAGTATAGTTTAATAGAAAATAATGTCATTTATGCTATTTTCATAAAATTCCATCTTATCATGGAAACAAAAAAAAAAGTTCTTTTAGTTGGAAAATTTAGGTATTTAAGGCTTTGAAATATATTGTGTTGTAGATAAAAAATAGTTTTACCAGATTAAACAATATTGTTATTAGAAAAGAAAAGAAAATAGAATAAATATTTTTTTTTGAAATTAATTTAGTAAAACTAATAACTTTTTTTAAAACTCTAAACCATGTGAGCCATCTAAATTCTATAATAAAACATTTCGGTATTTCAATAACAATTACCAAAAGTTCACTTGAAATCTTGGCTCATATTTGTTCAAATCAAAACCATATTCTATAAATAAATATTTCAAGGTTTGCATCTAAAACTAAAACACTTAAATTTGAAAGTAAAACATTTAACTTAAATACTTTTTAACATTTTGATTGTTGGTGCCAATACAGTTTAGTCTATAAAAATGGGTGTTTAAATCCTTCTTAAATCAATTAACTTAGTTCAATTAAAACTTATTTTCAAGATTACCAAAGTTTTAATAAATTTTTTGTAATAGTTGATTTAACCACTTTTAATATTCATAAAAACACTTAATCGTGAATGTCCCCAAAATGAATAATGCAAATCCAATTAACCGAAGATGCAAAACCAAAGCTTTTTCCATCAAACGAAATATTCAAAAATAATCCAAATCATAAAATTTATAACTCTTGGTCATTCAAAACATGAATTTGAGCAACCTCAAAATATCCTTTTGAAATCTAATTTGAAACCTTAAATATAACATATGTTGGAATCACAAATAAAATTTTTCACAATTATCACATAATAGGATCGTACTTCAAAAATTACTAATGTTAATGAACACAACACAACCAAGTTAACCAACCTAATCACTCGAGTCTTAACAAAAGAAAACAAGTTTATAAAAGTATAGAAAACGTAGTGAAATACTTTACTACTATAAAACATTTTAAAGTAAAATATATAAAGTGAATAGAATAACTACAACAAAATAAAATAAATAAACAAATAGGTAAATAGAAAAATGAAATGATAACATAACATCAAATAAATAAGATAAGTAAAATAATTATAGAAATAGACAAATAATTAAGCAAAGAACACTTACAATAAATAAGATACATAAAATAAATAAATAAATAAGTAAATAGGCAATCAATAATGATATTTTAAGGTAAATAAACTTTTAAAACCATAAGTATATGAATATCCAAATTCAAGACCATAATAAAATTATCACAAGCACAAAACAAGGGACGGTAATCACATTCAAACTAAAAGTCCCATGACAATATGTCCCAAGAATAAAGTAAGGGAGGGTAATCACATTCAAAACATAAGTAACCATGCATTCCATCATGGTCATTGAAGGAGGTTTTCCTCAACTCCTTAATAGAGAATTTTCTTAAATAAAGAAGTTCCAATCCACGTGCATTAGCCCACAAATGGGGTTAGCATTGTAACATCCCGTAATTTTTAGATATTTTTCCTAGAAATTCTTCACCTTACATATATGCATAGAAATGTTCTAATATTAATGGAATAGGTAAAGAAAGAAAACCTAAGAGGAAATATTAGAAATAAACATGCTAAAGAAAGGTGAAATTCTTAGGTAAAGAAAGATAAATTTTTTAGAAGTAAGTAAAGGTCTTAAAATTTCAAGAAGATCGGATTAGGGTAATTTTTCTTAATTACTAAGTTTAGTATCTCCACCCGTAATTGGGCTTTAACCTATGGACACTTCATATACAGTTTTTCTACTTCACATGAATTTTTAGCAAGCCAATAGGATAGCCCAAGGAAGAAATAAAACATAGACTTGGACTAGGATATAGAAATTGGACCGGTAGCCCAAAAATCATGAAAATGTGACCAAGCCCATTATGAAAGGTAGAATTTTAACCAAAGTAAAGAAAATGGGCAAGAATGAGCCCAAACCCAAGAGAAAAAATAAAAATAAAAATAAAATTAAAGTGATGAAATAATGGTGTAATCAAGATTAGGTGACATGGCATTAAGACAAAAATTTAGCAAGTGGTGTGATTCTACATTCATCATTTTGGCAAGTGGCATAATAATACAAGGCTTTAGGACAAAAACATCTATATCTTACACTCATAATTTTATCAAGTGGTATGATAAGACATAGCATTAGGACAAAACATCTCTATCCCACATAAATAATTTCAACCAAATAATGGAGATTGAAGGGCTAGAAATTTGCCACTTAAAAAGGCAACCTATCATAATTGATTAAGACAAAAGAAAAAGTAAACGAATCCCTAAATCAAAGGGACCTTGTCCATATCTTAAGAACATATTATCATAATTTTCAAAATACAAATCTCCTTTTCCTATGCATATCTTGACTAAGGAAGAGGAAGACAAGAACATAAGTTGTTTGTTTTCCAAAAATTCAACAAAGTGTATCCTAATTGTGATAAGGTAGACCCATGATCATGACAGGTGAATTATTTGGTGGTCTATATAAGAAAACCCACCCTTACAACATTAGAATTTCGTCCAAGTGAGGGAGAGGAAAAATAGAAGCAAGGTAGAGTGAGGAAAGGAGAGGAAGAAAGGAAGAAATTGGAAGGAAAAGTCTAGGAGACTAAGTGCTCCAGGTAAGTTTAACAATATTTCTTTTTGAAGAAAAGTTTTGAAACTTTTAATATTTATATGGGATTTTGATCTTAGAATTGGGATGATTGGTCATGGATGTTGCTATATCATGTTACATATTATATATGTTTGAATACTTAGGTTGGTGTAGATAGTTCTGCATGGGTATGGCTATGGGTGGCAGAATTTTAAGCTTCAGTGTTTTAGTTTCTGGGAGAAATCTATAAGGAACTAAAATACATGGTTAACATATGAATTAAAGATATATGAGTCACGGATTTTTATCCATTGGAATCATTCAATTTGGAGTCCACATGAGGTAGATATGGTCCGATTAGTAACCAAAGGTCAGAAAATGGTTCATCAGGGAAGAATATGTTAGGATGGCTTGGGTATTTTAATTTCTGGGAATTATTTGTATGGCATTAAAATAAATGGTTAACATAAGAATTATAGCTATGTGTGTTATGGATTTTTAGCCACTGGAATCATTCAATTTGGAGTCCATATGAGGAAGATATGAGCAGATTAGTAGTCAAAGGTCAGAAAATGGTTCATCTGGAAAGAATATGTTAGGATAGCTTCGGTATTTTAATTTCTGGGAATTATCTGTATGGAAATAAAATAAATGGTTAACATAAGAATTATAGCTATGCGTGTCACAGATTTTTAGCCACTAGAATCATTCAATTTGGAGTCCATATGAGGAAGATATGAGCTGATTAGTAGTCAAAGGACAGAAAATGGTTTATCAAGGAAGAATATGTTAGGATAGCTTCTGTATTTTAATTTTTGGGAATTATCTGTATGGAATTAAAATAAATGGTTAACATAAGAATTATAGATATGTGTGTCACGGATTTTCTGCAACTATAATCACTCAAGTTGGAGTTCATATGAGGTAGATATGGTCCGATTACTAGGTAGAGGTCAGAACCTATCCGAGAAGAAATAACCTATACATTGAAGGAGTAATATTACCTTGATTTATTACTATTTCGCTACAATGTTCAACATAATGGTTTTAGATAATTGTTTTATCTTAAAATTGACACCAAGATCACCTGCATCGGAGTTCAATTGAGGGAGTTATGCTCTGATTAGTAAGAGAATGTTAGATATGATGAAAACTTGCATCAAGAAAATAAAGAAATAAAATTAATATTTAAAAAAGAAGACAAATCTTATAAATGACTAGTATATGCCATAGCCATTGCCATTGTATGAACTTCTTACCATCTTAAGTGTGAAATTTTGACATGGAAATATTTTATAAAGTGATATTTGAAATGGTTATGTTCATGGCATGATTACCAATGATTTATGGTAATAGTTATATTTTGATGAACATACTTGTTATTGAAAGCATATTTTTGGCTATCATTGTGAAAAGAAAAGAAATGAGCACGGTCACATGAAAATCCGTGTGGTGCACCAGTAGGGGACACCCTACCAACGGTTATGATCTTGTTAATGAGAAAAGAAAGAGAAAGTGGGCCATGTCGGACGGAGCGAGAAAAGCCCGTACCGGAGAGTAGAGGATACTCACCCTGACCGGGGTAGCTTGAAATGAGAATAAGTTGATGGCCATCATATGATATTCTGAAAATAGTTAATCCTGTCATACATATCATTACTGTATGTTTCTTATGTGCATAGATGTAATGCATTCATGTAACCAAAGATATTTTATGTAGTTTATACTGCTGAACATGACGTGATGAGCTATATAGATGATGATTTATTGTTGAACTTACTAGAATTTAATTCTCACTATATTTCTATATCATGTTCAAAAAATTAGTTATGCAGATTTTCTATAGCTCTGGCTTTTAGTGCACGTTGGATCGAGTTATTCTATGATTGTCGGATCCTAAATAAAATGTTTGTGGGCGAGTTGGCACAGATCCCGGTGAAGGTGCAACCACCCGCACCTGTATCTCCGGAATTGGTCAACCAAAATAAACAAGATGTAAATATCTCTGTGTTTGATATGTTGCATGTATGTTTTGATTAATGACGTGTATGTGAACTCAATATTGTATAATAATAAAGAAAAAAAAGGTTGTTACATAATTGGTATCAGAGCAGGTCGATCCTAGATGGCCAGTGGTTGGATGGTTATCTGAATCGATCTTATAGTGTCTTGAGTATGTTGTGGTTGTACTGTGTATGGGATCTGTGACTCATATAGGTAAGAAATTACTAGTGTTTCTTATCTATATGCCGAGGTGGTGTTATGAATGCTGTTAAATATTTTTTGAAACTAACTATTGGGATTGATCACCTCAATAGCAGCATAAATTTATTTTTTCCCACAGTAGGAAATGGCACCACCAAGGCGAAATCCGACAAACAATGCAGAGGAAATCTTGCACAACCTTGCCACAGCAATTCGAGAATTTGGTATTGATTTACTCCTTAGAACCCAACTAGTATCTATATCCCTATATAGAATGATATCAATCGAATTTAAAAAAAAATTAGTTACAAGACTTGTCAGACAAGGTATTTAAATACCCCAGTACTTTTATTCGGAGTGCTCCAGTTCTATCTGTGAAAAAGAAATATGGATCACTATGACTATGCATAGATTATAGACAGTTGAATAAGGTGACAATGTATAATAGAAACCCATTAGCTCGTATAGATTACCTGTTTGACCAATTATAAGGTGTTCAATATTTTTCCACAAATAGATTTGGGATATGAGTAACATTAATTAAGGATAAGAGAAGAGGATGTAGGACTTATTATGGGCATTATCAGTTCTTGGTGATGCATTTAAATTGAAAAATCTTTAGTTGCATTCATAGAGTTAATGAATAGTAATTAGGTCATCCCTAGAACAATTTGTTATTATATATATGGATGATATACTAGAATATTTCAAAAGTTCAGAGGATCATAAGCAACATTCAAAGATAGTTTTACCAACTCTAAAGGAGTATGGTTGGTAAATATGGTATCCAAGTAGACTCTAAGAAAGTAAAAGTAGTACAAAAAATAGCTACATTTTACTACATTTAAAGATGAAGATCCAAATCCAATTTACTCTTCCTGCGGTTATCTGTTGTCCATTCTATTTGAGTAATAGTTGGGTCAGGTACATGAACATAGGCTTGTAAAGCATCAATCAACTCTTCAGCATTTGAAGCTGAGATGAAAATTCGTCGTGCTGAGTGTGGGATAAACCTCTATTCCACAGCTTGATCTAGAAAAGACAACAAACCATCAAAGAAGTGATTAACATTTAACAAACCTATCGGTTTTTGATGCATATTCAGCTGTGCCCAAGAGACTATTTGGAAAACCTCCTCTAAAGTACCAAAACTACCTGGTAAGGCAATGAAGGCGTCAGCATTGCTCATCATTCTAGCCATGCGTTCATGCATGGAAGCTACCCTATATTCTTCCCCAATTGTCTTCCCTATGTTGCTGGATGTAGCTAGAGCTGTAGGAATAATACCTAGAACTTGGCATCCCCCTACATGTGCAGCTGTAGCCACACACCCCATTAACTCACAGTTACCTCCACCATACACTAAATGAATTCTTCTCCTAGCCAGCACCATACCCAGATTTTGTGTTGCTTTGACATACTCCCTATCTTTTCCAGGATTGGAACCACAAAAGACACAGATATTTAGAAATTAACGGAATGCGGTTCCCTCCATAATTTCTATCACCTTAACTCTGAGTATGAAGATAAAGATACTAATGTAAGCATTTATAAAACTCAGAGAAGGGCATATTTATAATAGTTATGCGAATAGGTCGGGTATTATTAGAACAACTATGTGAGTGATTGGTGGATATCAGCAAAATTAAAGGTAAAAAAAAAGTTCAAAAATGATGGCAAGCATGTATATGTACAGTAGTTATGACCGTGACCTATATTAAGCACATAAAGAGCATAAGATAAGATATCACCAAAAATATGTCTTTTTCTTATTGTCTTTGATGAAGCATTGATTCTTGTAGAAAAGTTGTAGGTGATAGTCGTCATTGTAAAAAAAAGAGTAAAAATGCAATCAAATGATTTATTTTGTATTCTCAATTTTTTTTTGCCAGTCGACTATCAGTATTATTAAGTCGACTAACTATTTTGAGAAATTTTAATTTGGACAGGTTATTTTACAGTTGATTGATTACATCTATTTTGAAGCAATCAACTGCATCCTACCAGTTAACTACATATTCTTTGATTTTCACACTTTTATAAGCTCAGAAATGTTTTTTTTTCCATGTGATATCTTTCCACCGAATACCAATAGATTTAAAGTAGATTCTGACACATATATTCAAAATTTGCGACCACTGATTTTTGTTGAAATCATAGATAGATTTTGTTTATAGATTTTCAAGAATTACGGCCACCGATTTTAATATTTTTTAATGCTTTGTCGAAATATTTGACTTTCGCTTTTGGCACCATTCTCTATTATACTTTTCGTCTATTTCACTACATTCTCCCTCATTAACGGTTGGCATTAAATGCAAGGTTATTTTCCCTCATTCCAATGAAAGATAATTTCTTTTCTTTGAAACTTGGTTATTATGGTGTCTAAGTTGTTAGTAGGTTAAAGTAATGAAAAGTTTGAAAAGAATGGATGGATGATGGTCTTATGGTGTTTTGACAAATGTAATCAAGAGAACTAGTGGTGTTGAAGTTCTTGAGGAATAAAATATAGGAAGTAGGATTTAAGTTAGTCTTTGAACTCTTAATTTGGAAATATAGAGAATATTTTGTGAACCATGTCCGAAAATAATGTAAGTGATCAAGATATTTGTGTTAAAGGATTATATCATGCTAAATTGAGTCTAGTATCTAGGATGTGAATTATGTTGGAATTGAGAATTCATGTATGAGTAATTGGTAGGAAAAATCTTCTTGAAATGATTGGGTGAATTAAATGGGATTGACATAAGCTAGAATGAGGTGCTTTTGGATATGATAGAAGAAATAATTGAAATTTTTGACGATGAGTTTAATGGTGTTAATAAGCTTGTATAGAATTATCGTGATGAGTTAAGTTGAAATTATTAGACATGTGTCAATGGCACACGTTATTAAAGGTTTGAAGGATTTATTGCTACGTATGTTTAACATATTGATTAAAGGATTTGAGGATAAAAATAGATGATAGATTAAGATGATGATATTCAGGGGATGATGTTGATATATGAAAAAAAATGACTTGATAGAAGTTTGGAATAAGAAAAGATACTTACCCAATATGAAGGTGTATATGTTACTTTATATGTGTGTTTTCTAATATCGACCCATAGATATATCCATGCGAGCTAGAGGATATCAATTGAAGAACTTATGAGTGAAAGAAATCCTTATGGTTAAGTTATATGGTAAAATCACTCAAGTGAATAGACATATTAAAAAGTAAAGATGTTATACAGAAAAGATAACCCTAATTATTTAGGTAATAAGGTTGGTAACTCTGAATAATGCCTTAATTTCATTCCCAACATGTGGTAGGAAGGATTGAAATTCGGGGACCGAATTTCTTAAGGGGGGAAGAATGTAACATCCCGTAATTTTTAGACATTTTTCTTAGAAATTCTTCACCTTACATATATGCATAGAAATGTTCTAATATTAATGGAAAGAGAAAGTGGGCCATGTCGGACGGAGCGAGAAAGAGAAAGTGGGCCATGTCGGATGGAGTGAGAAAAGCCCGTACCGGAGAGTAGAGGATACACACCCTGACCAGGGTAGCTTGAAATGAGAATAAGTTAATGGTCATCATATGATATTCTGAAAATAGTTAATCCTGTCATACATGTAACAACCTTTTTTTTTCCTTAATTATTATACAATATTGAGTTCACATACATGTCATTAATCAAAACAGACGTATAACATATCAAACACATAGATATTTACATCTTGTTTATTTTGGTTGACCAATTCCGGAGATACAGGTGCGGGTGGTTGCACCTTCACCGGGATCTGAGCCAACTCGACCACAAACATCTTATTTGATTCTGAAATCTGCCCAACATAAAGTAACTCGATCCAATGTGCACTAAAAGCCAGAGCCTTAGAAACAAAAGCTGCATAAATAATTTTCTGAACATGATATGGAAATATAGTGAGAATTAAATCCCAGTAAGTTCAACAATAAATTATCATCAGTAAAGCTCATCACGTCATGTTCAGCTGTATAAACTACAGAAAAATATCTTTGGTCACATGAATGCATTATATCTATGCACATAAGAATCATACTATAATGATATGTATGACAGAATTAACTATTTTCAAAATATCATATGATGGCCATCAACTTATTCTCATTTCAAGCTACCCCGGTCAGGGTGAGTATCCTCTACTCTCCGGTACGGGCTTTTCTCGCTCCGTCCGACATGGCCCACTTTCTCTTTCTTTTCTCATTATCATGATCATAACCGTTGGTAGGGCGTCCCCTACTGGTGCACCACACGGATTGCCATGTGACCATGCTTATTTCTTTTCTTTTCACAATGATAGCCAAAAATATGCTTTCAATAACAAGTATGTTCATCAAAATATAACTATTACCATAAATCATTGGTAATCATGCCATGAACATAACCATTTCAAATATCACTTTATAAAATATTTCCATGTCAAAATTTCATACTTAAGATGGTACGAAGTTCATACAATGGCAATGGCTATGGCTATACTAGTCATTTATTAAGATTCATCTTCTTTTTTTAAATACTAATTTTATTTCTTTATTTTCTTGATCCAGGTTTTTATCCTATCTAACATTCTCTTACTAATCAGAGCATAACTCCCTCAATTCAACTCTGATGTAGGTGATCTTGGTGTCCATTTCAAGCTAAAACAATTATCTAAAACTATTATGTTGAACATTGTAGCGAAAAATTAAGAAACGAAGGTAATATTACTCCCTCAAAGTACAGGATAGTTCCTCTCGGATAGGTTCTGACCTTTACTGACTAATTAGACCATATCTCCAAAATTGGAACTCCAAATTGCGTTATTCCAGTTGGTAAAAATCCATGAGCCATATATCTATAATTGTTATGTTGGCGCACTATTTTAATTCCCTACAGAATATTCCCAGAAATTCAAAAACTAAAGCATTAATAACATACTCTTCCCTGAATAAACATTTTCTGACCTCTGCTTACTAATCGGATCATATCTACCTCATATGAACTCCAAATTGCATAATTCCAGTGGGTATATTTCCATGAGACATAGATATATAACTTTTATGTTAACCATTTATTTTAATTCCATACAGATATTTCCCAGAAATTAAAATACAAAAGCTGTCCTAACATAATCTTCCCTGATGAACCATTTTCTGACCTTGGCTTACTAATCGGACTATATCTACCACATGTGGACTCCAAATTGAATGATTCCAGTGGCTAAAAATCCATGACACACATATCTTTAATTATTATTTTAACCATTTATTTTAATTCCCTACCAATAATTCCCAGAAATTAAATTACTGAAGCTATCCTAACATATTCTTCCCTGATGATTCATTTTCTGACCTTTGACTACTAATCAGATCATAGCTACCTCATACGGACTCCAAATGGAATGATTCCAGTGGGTGAAAATTCATGACACATATATCTTTAATTCTTATGCTAACCATTTATTTTAATTCCTTATAGATTGTTCCCAGAAATTAAAATACCGAAACTTAAAATTCTGTCAACCATAGCCATACCCATGCAGAACTATCTACACCAACCTAAGTATTCAAACATACATCACATGCAAGCTCAATATGTAACATGATATAGCAACATCCATGACCAATCATCAAAGTTCTAAGATCAAAATCTCATATAAATATTATAAGTTTCAAAAGTTTTCTTCAAAAAGAAATATTGTTAAACTTACCTGGAACACTTAGTCCCCTAGACTTCTCCTTCCTCTTTCTTCCTTTCTTCCTCTCCTTTCCTCACACTACCTTGCTTCTATTTTTGCTCTCCCTCACTTGGACAAAATTCTAATGTTGTAAGGGTGGGTTTTCTTATATAGTCCACCAAATAATTCACCTTTCATGATCATAGGTCTACCTTATCACAATTAGGATACACTTTGTTGAACTTTTGGAAAACAAACAACTTATGTTCTTGTCTTCCTCTTCCTTAGTCAAGATATGCATAGAAAAAGGAGATTTGTATTTTGAAAATTATGATGATATGTTCTTAAGATATGGGGCAAGATCCCTTTGATTTAGGGATTCATTTCCTTTTTCTTTTGTCTTAATCAAGTATGATAGATTTGCCTTTTTAAGTGGCAAATTTCTAGCCCTTGAATTTTCCTTACTTAACTAAAATTATTTGTGTAGGATAATGATGTTTTGTCATAATGCTATGTATTATTACCCACTTGCTAAAGTTATGAATGTAGGATATAGATGTTTTTGTCCTAAAGCCTTGTATTATTATGCCACTTGCCAAAATGATGAATGTAGAATCACACCACTTGCCAAATTTTTGTCTTAATTCCATGTCACTTAATCTTGATTACACTAATATTTCATCACTTTAATTTTATTTTTATTTTTATTTTTCCTCTTGGGTTTGGGCTCATTCTTGCCCATTTTCCTTACTTTGGTTAAAATTCTTCCTTTCATAATGGGCTTGGTCACATTTTCATGATTTTTGGGCTACCGGTCCAATTTCTATATCCTTGTCCAAGTCTATGTTTTATTTCTTCCTTGGCCTATCCTATTGGCTTGCTAAAAATTCATGTGAAGTAGAAAAACTCTATATGAAGTGTCTATAGGTTAAATCCCAATTACGGGTGGAGATACTAAACTTAGTAACTTTTGCTCTTAAATTAAGAAAAATTACCCTAATCCGATCTTCTTGAAATTTTAAGACCTTTACTTACTTCACAAAAATTTATCTTTCTTTACCTAAGAATTTCACCTTTCCTTAACATGTTTATTTAAGACCTTTACTTACTTCACAAAAATTCTTCCTTTCATAATGGGCTCCTAGCAGTAGTATTTGCAATTGACAAATTCCGACAATATCTGCTAAGATCCGAAGTCATAGTATTCACGGATCATGCTGCAATCAAGTACCTATTAAGTAAGAAGGATGCCAAGCTGAGACTGATAAGATGGATCCTCTTGCTACAGGAGTTTGACCTTGTGGTATGGGATAAGAAAGGCACAAAAAATGTGGTTACAGACCACCATTCCAAACTTAGGCAAGATTTGCTGAAAAACGACAAAGATGAGTTGCCTATAGACGATTCTTTTCTCGATGATCAACTCCTGGCAGTCACCTTCGCCAATGCTCCTTGGTATGCAGACTTCGTGAATTATCTTGTATGCAGAATTCTACCTGAAGGGTTGAGTTATCATCAGAGAAAGAAATTTTTCTCTGATATTAAGTCCTATTTTTGGGAAGACCCATGTTTATACAAATGGTGTGCAGATGGCATCTTCCAAAGGTGTATTCCAGAGGAAGAAGTCTATAGTGTTATATACCATTGCCATAGTTCACCCTGTGGAGGGCATACCAGCATTTCTAAGACCGCAGCTAAAATTCTACAAGCTGGTTTCTACTGGCCTACGCTCTTCAAGGATGTGCATGCTTTTGTTAAAACATGTGACCGGTGTTAAAGAGTAGGCAACATATCCAGAAGGAATGAGATGCCCCTGAACAGTATCTTGGAAGTAGAAATATTTGATGTTTGGGGCATAGACTTTATGGGTCCCTTTCCTTCTTGATGTGGGAACAAGTACATTCTAGTAGCTGTGGATTACGTTTCAAAGTGGGTTGAAGCAGTAGCATCCCCCACCAATGATGCTAGAGTGGTTGCCAGGCTCTTTAAGAGGATAATTCTCCCGAGATTTGGAGTTCCCCAAGCCGTAATAAGTGATGGAGGTTCTCACTTCACTGAGCAACAATTTCAAAACCTTTTGAAGAAATACAGAGTCACCCATAAGGAGGCTCTAGCCTACCATCCTCAGACTAGTGGACAAGTAGAAATATCCAACAGGGAGATCAAGGCAATATTGAAGAAGACCGTATCGAAGGCCAGAAGGGATTGGTCTCTGAAACTTGACGATGCGTTATGGGCCTATAGGACTGCCTATAAAACACCGATAGGGACCACACCTTTTCGGTTAATATATGGGAAGCCCTATCATTTGCCGGTGGAGCTTGAGCACAAGGCATATTGGGCAGTCAAAACAATCAACTTTGACTTGCTAGCAGCTGGAAAGAGAAGATGCCTTCAATTAAATGAGCTAGATGAGCTGAGGCTTGATGCTTATAACAATGCTAAGTTATACAAGGAAAGAACAAAAAGATGGCATGATAAGCGCATCCTTAGGCCCCAATTTCAAGTAGGAGATTGGGTTTTGTTATTCAACTCAAGGCTGAGACTCTTTCCCGGGAAGCTTCGTTCAAGATGGTTCGGTCCTTTCCAAGTGACTCGAGTCTTCCCTTATGGAGCAGTAGAGGTGCGGAATGAATCCACCGAACCTTTCAAGGTCAACGGGCAACGTCTAAAGCATTATGTGATGGGATATCCAATGGAAAAGGGAACCACTCAAGCTCTCTTAGAGCCTTCCTCAATCCATTAAAAAAAATAAAAATAAAAAATAAAAAAAATTTGCTGCAGCAAAACCCGTAAGAAGCACGGGCTGGCCGTGTCCTAGGACACGGGCGTGCCCTGTGCATTGTTAAAAAAAAAAGTGAGGGCTACAGCGAAACCCGCCTGAAGCATGGCCGTGCTTCGGGCATAGCCCCCCACTTAACCCAATTTTTCCCCCCTCCCCACCCGTGCCCTAGCCCGTGTTTCCCCCCTTTCTCCCGTGCTCCCCCTTCTCTTCTCCCTTCCTTTCCTTCGCCGAAAACCCACCACTAATCCTCCATCAATGTGCCTCTTTTCTTCATCCCCCTCATCTTAATTGGCCACAATACCCCTCAAACTCCCCCCTCACCATTTCTTTACCTCTCCACCGTAAACCAACCTTTCCACACCCAAATCGCGCCCTAACCCATTCTCCCATTCCCCTCAAACACCTACTCGGTTCTCATTTGCCCATTACCAGCAATAATCATCTTGCAGCGCTTCTATCCAGGTATTTTTTTTTTCATCCTTATATTTGCTTCAATTATATGAATATGACTATTGCTGTTTGCTGGAGATATTTCTGCTCATGGTTTAGTTAGCACTCAATCAACTAATGACTGTTTCTCTTGGTACTGAATCTGCATTGGGTTTTTACTTTGTAATGTGATTACTGCCAATTCGTGATTGTACTAGAGTGCCCTGTTTTGACTAATTTGAGCATTGGTTCTGTTTTGAATTTTTATCTAGACTTTACCCTCTTGCATTGGACTTCACTTGCACTAGTACAGATAAATTGGTACCTTGACTAGCATTTAATTTTACCTTCTTGGAATTTCTGCTAGAAATCTGGATGCATGTGTGCTTGAAATACTGCATTATGAATTGGAAAATACTTCTGTGAAGGTAGCTAATACCAGCTGGTAATACTGAATTTCTGCCAGAACATGTGTGATTGAACATTCTTAGATTGAATTAGCATACTTGAAATCAGCTGGTTATACTATTCCCACTCCCTATTTACCATTTATTTTGCATCTCAAAATGGGCTCCAAAAGAGTACGAACCGGCCAACCACCCACCCACTCCCACCACACACGTAGAGGACGTCATCACCCACCACCCCAACTTCCACATCAGATTAACGAGTATGGTATCCAGTTCGTTGACGATAGTCAACGGACCCGATACGATAACCTTGTCAGACGGGGAATACTGAGTACCCGGTATATGGATGAGGAATGTTTGGAGCGCTTAGGACTTTTACCTGACGTCCAATACCTTGTTGACCGGATTGGGTTGAACACCTTTCTAACCCACAAACACCCGGCCTACCCAAGACCCACTTTAGAATTTCTCAGTTCTATTCATATAGTACTGTTTAGGGGTCCACATGCCCATGAGGGCCAGGTCAACTTTAGACTGTTTAACCAAAGCTTTAACTTGAATTTAGCAGAATTTAATGCACTGTTTGGCTTAACTCCAAAGGGAACTAGAACAGTACCTTCAGGTTTCCTTGCTAATATTTTTTATAACTCAATTGCAATTGAAGGGCAATACAGTGCATCAACTTCTAAAGCATCTTTTATTTGCAATCCCACCTTTAGATATTTACAGCGTCTTATGGCCCATACAGTTTTCGGTAGGGCAGAGAACGATGGGGTTGTAAATCTTAGAGAGCTTTATTTTCTAAATGCTATGGTAAATGGTACTAAGGTGGATACCGACGCCTTTATAGCTCATCAAATGGCCTGGGTAGGTGGGGCCATGAATGGAAAGGTCACAATTGGTGGCTTAATCACTACCATTGCTAGAGGGTTAGGCTTTGAGGCAAATCTCCATGGCATGCAACCAGTAGGGGGTAGCAACAGGATTGACTTAGAATCCTGCTTGCATATGAAACTTGTAGTTAAGATCAATACTGAATACTGGTTGTATCTCTGAGGCTAAACATTATTCAGCCTCCCTAACCCTTCAAGGACAACAGTCCACAATAGAGCCAACTGGATCTACCCTTTACAAGAGGATAGGGATGTTGAGGAGATTACCCACGAAGGGGATGAACATCCCCTTGAGCCATTTATGGTTCTTCCACCACCACCACCTTCCCAATTTACTGACCATGCAGGACCATCATCGGCACCATCAGAGACTTAGAGTTCTATCTCTTCTAGGCTCACCCGCATTGAAGCCGAGCAGCTTTCACAGAGAGCCGTCCTGCATGCAATCTAGGTAGAGCAATATTCATAAAGATCAACCCTGCATGCCATGCACGACTCAATTCAAAGCATGCAGGGTATGATGCAGGCATGGTACACCTGACATCTGGGTCAGAACCCACCTCCACCACCACCGGACGACCAGTGACTACGTAAGTCCTTTCTTCCCCCTGCCTCTTTTCTATCATAAATATGACACTGAGGACATTGTCTAGTTTAAGCATGGGGGAGTATAATTGATATTGTCTAAGCTTATGT
Organism: Gleditsia sinensis; assembly: GCA_037074535.1. NCBI lineage: Eukaryota > Viridiplantae > Streptophyta > Magnoliopsida > Fabales > Fabaceae > Gleditsia > Gleditsia sinensis. The sequence continues at coordinate 38,763,767 of CM073469.1, read as the reverse complement.
AAGGCATACTGGTCCTGTTTATTTGCTGAGTTAGCCTCTCTTTGCATGTATATACTGTACTTACTGCATTCCTTTTGTTTTGCATTCCACATAGTTACCATTCCCCAAGATAGACTAGCGTAATATAGGCTGATTTTAGCACAATGGGGTATGAAATAGGTAGTTATTATTTTAGTCTCTCTCTTCTAGCATTAAACCTCTAATTTTTTGAAAACATCTCGATTGTACTGTAAATTGTATGCTTAGGCTGACTTTTCACACTATGAGAGTGTGAAGGTAGGGAGAGGTCAAAAATGAGGGTATGTGAAACCCAAAAAGTTTTCACTCTGAGTACCTCCTTCGAGGCACCAAAAAGACCCTAGTATGAGTACCTAAATGTTGATACCCTAGTGAGATGGAGCATAAAATGCACTCACCGCACATTTTTGTTTAAAAAAAAGTTAAGAAAAATAGAAATAAGGGTAAAGCAATGTAGGGAGATCTAAGGGATGAGGTAGCCTACTTGAGTGTTTGAAATTCAGTCTAATGCATACAACCCCTGGTCACAATAGAAAAAGGTATATATTAGAAGAATTTCTGGTTTGATCTTAAAAGAATAGAGACTACTTAATTACTATCTATTCATATATATATATTAGAAGAATTTCTGGTTTGATATTAGAAGAATTTCTAGTTTGCACTTTTCTATTTTGTTGACTCCAATTGCATCCTTCTCCCCTTTCCTTCAGTTATGGCATGTCATTTGCTTGGGGACAAGCAAAGGTTTAAGCATGGGGGAGTTGATAAAAGGAAATTTTGAGTGTTTATTGATCATATTCTATCCCCTAATTCATAGTAACTTGTGGATATTTCTATGCTTTTGGCTATACTTTGTTCTGGATACTGCTGTGGTTCACTTTGTGATTTCAGGAGAGTAAAAGAAGTCAAGAAGCAAGGAAAAGCAGTCATGGGAAGGAGAAAACCGATTAGTTGCATTCTATGGTAGGCATAAAGCTTAATGGACCTAGGTTGAGTTAAGAACCACGAAAGTAGGTAATTGAATTAACCTAGGTACGATTGGTAATTCTTGAAAGAGATTACTAATTAATTTGGGCTAAACCATCCCGAATAATCTAGACAATTGCAATTAAAGGTGAATGTCAGTTGTTGAGTATCACAAGTGTGGCGAACCTTAACCCTAGGCTTAGCTAAATTGATTACTTTAACTTGTTTAATTGTGATATTTGCCCATCAAATTATATCGATTTAGATAGCACTTTTTTGTAAGATTCTAGTAATTGACATTGTTCTCCGAGGGACACGACCCGTACTTGCCGAACTAGCTACAGCTACACCGTGCACTTGCGGTATTTAGTAGAAATATACACATCATCTACAGCTGCACATGTAGGAGCATGTCAAGTTTTAGGTATTATTCCTACAGCTCTAGCTGCATCCAACATCATAGGGAAGACAATTGGAGAAGAATTTAGAGTAGCTTCCATGCATAAGCACATGGCTAGAATGATGAGCAATACTAATGCCTTCATTGCCTTACCAAAGGGTTTTGGTACTTTAGAAGAGATTTTCCATATAGTCTCTTGGGCACAACTGAGTATGCTTCACAAACCGATAAGTTTGTTAAATGTTAATCAATTCTTTGATGGTTTGTTGTCTTTTCTTGATCAAGTTGTGGAACAAAGGTTTCTCTCATATTCAACATGACGAATTCTCATCTCGGCTTCAAATGCTGAGGAGTTGATTGATACTTTACAAGCATATGTTTATGTACCTGATCCAATTTCAGCTCAAATAGATTAGACAATAGACAACTGCAGAAAGTGCAAATTGGACTTTGATCTTCATCTTTAACTATAATAAAACGTAACCATTGTTGTATCACTTTTACTTTCTTAGGGTCTATTTGGACACCATCCTTGCCAAACATACTCCCTTAGAGTTTTTAAAACTATCTTTAAATGTTACATATGATCCTTTGAACTCTTAGAATATTCTAGTATATCATCAATAAATATAATAACAAATCGATCCAGGGATAGTTTAAATACTCTATTTATCAAGTCCATAAATGTAGCTGGGTATTTGTCAAACCAAATGTCATCACTAAGAACTTATAATGCCCACACCAAGTCCTAAAAGCAATTTTTTTAAAATATCATCAATTGATGATACCCAGATCTCAAATCAATTTTTTTTACAAATAGAACAAGAACTCTCCAAGGAGAAGTACTAGGGCGTATAAACCTCTTGTCTAACAAATCTTTTAACTAATTCTTCAATTCCTTAAGGAATAGATCAGGGAATTCTCTAACCACTAGAAATTGATCTACATTAGTGTATTTCATATCTATATATTTGACCACTGCCAAATATCCTTGGCACCATTTTGTAATAACTTATGGGTTGCTAAAGCAGAAATTAGATTACTGGATACCTCACGAAGGTCTCCTTGTATCAAGAAAAAAAATCTCCAAGAATATTGAATTTAATCACCTTAAAGTGATATTCTAAAATGGCATGACATGTTACCAACCAATCCATTCTCAGTATCACATCAAAGTCTACCATATCTAGACAATGGGGTAAAACGGATATAACATTCAGACACCATCATATTTGGTATCTATCTCAATTCTTTAAATTCTTTGGCACGCCTATCCTTTTCATTATAAAGCAAAAATTAACCCATAAATACTTTTTAAGATGCCACAAAATCCAAGCAATCTTATACTAGGAAATTTAGCAACTTTGAATAGAAAAGAAATTGAAATCCTAAAGAATCCTTCAGCAACAACTGAAGTATAAATATGTCCGGCTCATATTCATACTAAAGGTCCTACTAAAGAATCTTTTACTCTTACAGCCACAGGAAAACCTAATCCTTTGATATCAACTTGTAATGCACCTAATTTAAGGGTACGTAAAACAAATATTTTTTTTTCGCAATCAGATATTTACCTTAACATGCATAGCACTATTTTTTGTCATCAAAATATATACATATAGGTTCTCTCATGTATGCACATTATATAGACCAAGTTATAAATACCAAAGTAACAACAGAAGCAGGAATCATACCTGTGGCGTTTAGAGCACACTCTAGAATACAAACACAGTATAATTCAAAAAAAACTATGAGCCTTGGAAGCAACGTAGACTCAATCAGAGAATATGTCACCTAATTGATCACCTATCTGTAGGATCAAACTCTGTATTCTTATCTGAAAAATGTAGAAATATCGTGTAGTGAGTTTAACAACTTAGTGAGCAGATAATACCTCCTATGACCTCTTAGGTCAACATATGGATGTACTCATATTTTAAAATTTGTTACATAGAAAATACAGTTCGGAAGTATATCCATATAGGACCTATATTTCAAATATACTCAAAACAAAGGATATTTAGATATCCAAAACCATATACTCTACTGTATGATCATTAAACAAATGTTGTTATGTATCAAAATTGTTAGAATTAATGTAAATAGATTAAGATTAGTAATATCCCTTGATATAAGGGATTATAGTTATTGTTATGTTTCCTATTTCTTAGAGTTTCCTGTTTTAAGGGATTATAATTATGGTGTAATTAATTTCTTGTCTGTATTTTTCCTATATATATCAGACACTAATGTAGGTCTAATTCACGGACTACATTTCTTCTATACTGTTTTGTCCTATTCTTCTCTAACTTCACATGGTATCAGAGCTCTAAGAAAAACACAATAGTTGGTAGTCTTACGACTATACATCTATCCAAATTTCTTTTTTCTCAGTTTTCTATTTTCTGTTATTACATAACAAAAAATTGCACAATCTTCAACAGAACGTCGCACTAGAGGCTCTTCCTCTACAAATATTGTTTTCTGCTTGCGCTTCAGTTGGGTTTTCTTCAAAACTTGATAACTGGCTGACCACAACCTCTGGAACATCTTCGGTTACCGTCAACAGACCTGCTAGTGTCCAACCAGCCCAGACAGCGCCGATAGTCTCACCCATTTGCAATTCATTGGCTTGTGCTGCCCAGCCATCCATGCCAGCTTCTGTTTCTTGGCTTCGGCTGTGCAGACTGTAGCGATATTCACCAGCAGCTTACTCAGGTATGACATTCCTCTTCTTACATTCTGTCTGTGGTGCTCAAGTACTTCTTCCCACTTTTGTATTCTTTTTCATTTTTGTGTCCTCTTCCTACTTGATTTGTGTTTTGGCTGCATTTTTTGTCTAGAGGTTATGGCTACTTTCTCCAACACCCAAAAATCGGCTATTCTCTCTCCTGCTATCTCTGGCTTTCCTGTTATTACTATAGAAAAATTGATTGGATCTAATTATTTTTCATGGGCTGCATCTGTTGAACATTGGTTTCTTGGTCAAGGTCATGAGGATCATTTAACAGAAGAATTAAATAATATTTCTGAAAATGATAAACCTGCTTGGAAAAAGTTAAACCACCAGTTATTTGGTTTATTATGGCACTCTGTTGATCCTAAACTTCTACCTCTCTTGTATGCTTACAAAATGTGTCATGCTTTTTGGAAAAAAGTCAAGTCTCTTTACACTAATGATATTCAACGTTATCATTCAGTTGTATAGAAGATGATGAGTTTGAAATAGCTTGACACCGATATGAATACTTATTTAAGCATGGTTCAATCTGTCAAAGAAGAATTTAATGACTTATTGCCTATTACAGCTGATCTTAGTGAATAAGAGAAACAACGTGAAAAGTTTTTTATGGTTCTTACTCTTGCCGGCTTGAAACCTGAGCTTGAACCAGTTCGCGAGCAAATTCTCTCTAGTCCTGACATTCCCCCTTTGGACAATGTATTTGCTCGCATCTTGCATGTCTCAAGACGAGTCCCTCCCAAGACAGAAGGTATACTTTCTGAGCCCTCATCTCTTGCGTCTCAGATTACGAATTATCACAGAACTCATCATGTTGGCTGAGGTGGTGGACGTACTCAAGGGCAATGCCCTCAGTGTACTTATTGCCATAAACTTGGTCATACTCGAAACAGATGTTATTCTTTGCATGGTTGTCCTCAAAAGGCTGCTCATGTTATTTAGACAGAACACCTTAAGACTGCTCCATCATCTACAGTAATTTCAATGTCAGGAGCTAAGTATTAGGAATTTTTACAATATCAGGCCAATAATTAATGTAAATAGATCGAGATTAGTAATATCCCTTGATATAAGGGATTGTAGTTATTGTTATGTTTCCTATTTCTTAGAGTTTCCTGTTTTAGCAATGTGTGATATCCCTTGATTTAGGGGATTGTAATTATGGTGTAATTAATGTCTTGTCTGTATTTTTCCCTATATATATCAGAGACTAATGTAGGTCTAATTAACAGACTATATTCCTTCTATACTATTTTTCTCCTATTCTTCTCTAACATCACAAAAATATTTCACATGAAAATATTAGGAGGAACCCATATTAGAACCATCAAATATTTCCAAACACACAGCAAGGGATGATGTTATGTTTAACTATATAAGTTACAGCAAAATATTAAGTTTTTGAGATAAAGTCATAACTTTCGTTGATGCATAATTAACATACTATATATGCATTGAAAATTCAATCTTTTTACATAATACTCAAGCATGTTATAGCTCTCAATACACTCAATTCACTCATTTGCTATACGCATAGTGACCGATTGACTACAGTCACAATAAGTGATCAGGGAATGTGAGTTCATCACCTATCTGCCTCCTCACATTACTACTGTCACCTGGTTGGAGCGGCCCTCTCTTGACTCACTCAAGCTAATAGGGCATCCCCTACTCGGTACTGTCTCATGCCAAACAACCCATCGATATTCATCCATATATATATATATATATATATATATATATATATATATATATATATATATATATATATATATATTTATAAATGCATATTCATCAAATGCAATCTATAATTATCAAGCAATTTTCCATGAGCTTTACACTTGTCATTCAATCATAATCAGCATTTTTATAGTTTTACATATCAATACCTCATGCACATAATAATCACTTTACCAAATAATGATAAATACATTTAGAACCACATATTTAATGAATTTCAAAATTTATTTGCAAAACCATACTGTTCTTGAACTATGTGCCAGTTCGTAAGCAAAATAGATATTTTAACACATTTCATAAACTTATGATAGAATAAATAATTTGTAAACATAACCAATTATACATTATAAGTTCAAGAAGAGCATGGGGTAAGTCATAAAAAGAATTATCTACTCATAGGGTAAGGGCTCCAGGTTGGACATCGCCAAAATGTACTTTTCAATCCGAATTTGACCAAGCATGGGGTTGTTCACAGTTACTATTCACCGAAGAAAAATTTGTAAAATTAAAGCACCAAATCACATTGTTTGATCTTTAAATTTATCATACAACCAATACTCTATATCCTTAACAAAACCCCCAACTTGAAAAACTATCAAAAATTTAGCATTTTAGAAAAATTACCTATAAGTTACTATTCACAATCCAGCAAAATTGATCAGTGGGTTTTGAAGCTCTCGTCGCCTTGAATCCAACGGTACTTCTGGTATCTCAATTGGATGTATATATTGGAAGATATCTTAGAGAGAAGTTGAGAAACATAGAGAGAGAAAATGAAGGAAAAAAAATAATGGAGGGATGCCGAGCCTCTGCTCTCCTGTTTGCTTCTACCCCCTCTTTTTTAATTAATTATTATTATTATTATTATTATTATTATTATTATTATTATTATTTAATAATTGAATAATGTGATTTATTTTTATATATATACATATAAATATTATTGTTCATCTTAAAATATCCTAAAAATTTCTAAAAATTTATATTATTGCAAAACTTTAGTTACACTCTGAAATCATGACTTTTCTTAATAAAACAAATCACAAAACAAATATCTTTACGCATGATAAAAGAAATAATATTTCTAAAAATAAAACAAAAATATATTAGAGGCCAATATAATTATTTTAAGCAAAATAAAAATTAATTTAAATAAAAATATGTTTTTTATAGCAAAACATTATTATTTAAAAATAAAAAACTATGGGATGGGATATTACATCTTATATATTCACAAGGCTTTAGGCTCAAAATTGAGTAATGCTTAAGGCAACTTCTAGGACTGAAATGAACAAAACAATCTTTAGAATCAAGTCTAGGACTTTTGACTACCTAGAAAACAAGTATAAAGAACCATGTAATATTCACTCACTAGAATCATTATTCATAGCATCCCAAAACACTATTCATGTCGAGCAAAAAATTTGTTGTATAGCTATAAAACTTTAAACCCTAACATTTTAGCTACTCATAAGACTGCGGTGTTAGTTTTATTAAAGGTTCCTCAACATGCTTATTCTAAACTTACCTCCTTGGGGTTTACTATTTGAATTCTTCGATGAAGTTTTTGGCATTCTACAGCAAAACCAATGAGTAGAAAATAAAATTGTTATCATCATGAGCCTAACAAGACCTCCGATACATTAAATGGATATCGAGATTAGGAGAAGTCTTAGAGAGAGAAAAGAAAGTTTCTAAAGAGAGAGAAACAATAGAAAAGCTTAGGGAAAAAGAGAAAATAGAGGAAAAGCCTCGGGTGAACAATTTATATATAGAAGGGCATTTTAATCTTTTTCATCATTCCCATCATGGCTTCGGTCTTGTGCCATTACAATGCTAAGCTTCTTGGAACCCAATTCTTTGTGTACTTTACTTATGTCGTCATGACATGTCCTGATGCCATCATGACACCAATGCTTCCAGACTTATGGAGCAGTAGCTCAAAACTCTAACATTGTAATGCTAGCCTCCTAGCATCACAATGGTGACCCTACTAGTGCATTTTTGAATTAAAACTTTAAAATTTTTGCCATGCTTTTCTTATGCTATTAAATGCACCCTGGCATCACAATGGTCATTAAGGTTGTCCACAAAACAAAAAAAGCCACTTTAAAAAGTAAGAATAATGTCTTTGAAAAATAAAACACACTTATGTTATTACTAAAAGTAATATTGACCAAAATGTTATTACACAGAAAAATGACATTGCAGTTGTAGGCAGTAGTATGGCAAGTTCCTCTCTCATTGCATCTCATCATCCAATGATAACTAAAGTAAAGACTAGAATTTTTAAGCCTCATATCTTTCTTACACAAATAGAACTAACCAATATAGAAAAAGCAATTTCTAATCTAAATTGAAAGGAAACCATTCAAGAGGAGTTCAATACCATAATGACAAACAAAACCTAGTCCCTAGTCCTCTTTCCACTAAGAAGAAGTGTTATAAGATATAAATGGGTCTTCTAGGTGAAGTAAAACTCAGATAGCACATTAAGTAGATTTAAAGCCCTTAGTAGCAACAAGGTTTTAGCAAAAAGACGACTTTGACTACAATAAAGGTTCAGTCAAGTAGTAAAGCCAATTACCATATGGATTATACTCACCCTGGCACTAGCTCATAATTGGAAAGTATATCAAGTTGATATCAATAATGCTTTTCTCAATAGAGTTCTACAATAAGAGATATATATGCAATAACCCCTAGGATTTCAAATTTCAAATAAGTTAGTGCGTAAGTTACATAAGTCTTTCTATGGTTTAAAACAAGCACCTCATGCTTAGTTTGAAAAATTGGCTTCTACACACTATAATCTTAGTTTCTCTTCAAGTAGACATGACCAGTCATTGTTTATAAAGGCTATAGAGAAATAAATTATCAATTTGCTGGTGTATGTCAAGGACTTACTAATTGTGAATAATTCTTCAACAACACATTGAACTAGACTTGAATTTTATAAAAATAAAGCTTTGAAAAAGGAGATTACAATAAGCCATGTGAGTGTATAAGTGAGTTTACACTTGCATCAATTAGTAGTTAGAGTTAAGTTATATTATGAATGAGATTATGTATTAAAATGTACTATAAATGAGATTCCATTAACACACATAAATAAAGTAGCCCATATTTCATTATCATAAAGTTAAAAGAGGTTACATCAGTATTTATGACTCACACAAAAGTAACTCTGGGTACTACTCATGGCATATAAAAAAAAGTACCAGGGGTTACTCCCTCAAAAAGGGTACACTAAGTCACACACTATATAATATACATTCTTCTATTTCTAACCCTAGCCCAACACTTCACCCTTGTGGTGCATAGGGTGGAGGAGGGGGTGGTGCTGGCACCGAGATCTCTACTACGTTGGCCACCAGAATGTCCTATAGGATGGTGAATTGACCCAAATAGCGTATCTCCATAACTTGGACCTCCAAGACTAACGTCAGCAAAACTGTTGGCATTTTAACATCTTTTATTTGAACACATCAACAAAATTAATGAGAATAAAATTTCAATAAGTTCAACATTAACATATTATATAGTAAACAACAGGATGATATGTTCAACTGTATAATTTATAGAAAATCATTCTTTAATAATCACATATAATATGTATAACTGAAATGCATAAATCATTAATGAACACATCCGCAATAAGTTTAACGTCATGCATAATAGCTAATTATTTTCCATCCATTTGTATTTTAGTAACTGGGTAGTATAAGCCATTCACCCTTCTGATACTCATATACCATGGTGACTTGGTTGGAGTGGCCATACTCCCCATCGGCTCACTCAAGGCTAATAGGGTATCCCCTATCTGATACCGTCTCAAAGCCATACAACCCTCTCAGGTCACTTTACCGCCATAAGGTGTCGCATGTCGTCGGGCTACCTTGCCACTATAAGGGTCATCCTAAAGATTCTATCTGATTCCATCTCATAAATATATAACACATGCACCTCATCAACATGTATTTCATCCATACATTAAACATACATCTCATATGCATCTCATCAACATGTTTCTCACCCATACATTAAACATACATCTCATATGCATCTCATAAACATGTATCTCACCTATACATTAAACATACATCTCATATGCATCTTATCAACATGTATTTCATCCATACATTAAACATACATCTTATATGCATTTCATCAACATGTATTTCATCCATAGATTAAGCATACATTATGCGATTTAGTTTCTCATAATAAAAGGATGGATTCAAAACCACAATGAATCACTAAAAAGGCATTTATTTGTATTTTGGTTTCTCTCATCATCATCTATTCATTGGAATTTGTTTAGAGCCTTTAAAAAGTAAAATAGAACATAACCAACCTCAAGTACAGCCTGGCCATGTCATAGAGCATGGTCGTGCTCTAGCTACACCCAAACCCCTACCCGAGCACAACACGGCTGTGTTAAGGTTCCCACCCAACACACGCCTTCATCGTGTTTTATAGCACAGCCAAAAAAAGGTAACCAACGCAGAGCACAGCCGTGCTCGGTGCTGCCCTACTTTTTCTTTTGTTTTCTCACTTCCATATCATACCACAACCACCAATCAGCCACCCACAACATATATAGACAATTATTCAGGCACTAGATCAGATAAAACACTTCCAAAGTTGATTTAGTTTTAAAGCTTCTTCCTAAGCCTAATCCTTTACACTTAACCCTAGATCCATATCAAGATTTCATAAAATAATTCCAAGAGGCACTCACATATATCAATACACAAAATATATGATGAATCAACCATTAAAACTCATATTTCACAAAGGGTTAAACCTACTTAGAAATCCACTCCTTTGGTCTATTTTCCAAGAAGCTTTCTTGGGAGCTCCTTGATTCACACAACTTTTTTCTCTTCTTTGTCCCAAATTTGTGCATCAAACACCATGGATAAAAGTTCAAAAGACTTAAAGTAATGGGGAGAATGATTTAAAAACCTTTAAGCTCAAGAAATCACCTTAATTTTCCCTTAGCTACTTCCTCTTTCTTCTTTCTCTCCTTCCTCTTCTTCTTCTCTCTCTTCTTTTTCTTAGTCGTGGTTTTTGCTCGCCCTTCCCCTTTGGTCAACCCTCCTATGAATCACCAAATGATATTATTAAAATATTGCATCTTCTAGAAGCCCTACCTCCTTTTCCAACTATATCCCCAAACTAGATTTTATTTACAAAAATACCATTCCATTACATCCCAACTTTTCCTTAACTAGGGCCATGTTTGGTTTCCCCACATTTTCCAAAAGTCATTAATTTTCTCCTAAGGAAAACCTTAGTGGGTTTTAGAAACTCTTTCCCTACTTGTCTCTAGCCTATTTCTTAATACTCCTACTTGTTCTAAGAGGTTAGAAATTAGGGTTTTATCCCTTCTAGTTTTTCCTCCAAAAAGGAGACTTATTCTATTTCCAACCATTCAAACTTAGAACTTTATGCCGTTACATGGAATTAAATAGGGGATGTTACATTTCTCCCCCTAAAAATGAATTTTGTCCTCAAAATTCAGGGTTTACCTATTCTCAAAGAGTTATGGATACTTCTGTTTCATGCCATCTTCCCTCTCCCACGTAGCCTCTCCTTCACTAAAACTGCTCTAAGCTATCTTCACCAAAGGGATGGTCTTATTGAGCAACTATTTTACATCTTTATCCAGTACTGTGGTTGGTTCTGGTTGGTAAGATAGCTTTTCATCCACAGTTACTGAGTCTTCTTGTATCGAATATGCCAGATCCGGAAGGTACTTACGGAGTTGTGAGATATGGAACACATCGTGAAAGTTTAATATATGTGGAGGAAGTGAAATTTGATAAGCAGATAGTCTCATTCTTCTAAGAATTTGATAGGGACCTAAATATTATGGACTCAATTTCTTAACTTTCATTGCTCAACCAATGCTTATAGTGGGAGAGATCTTTAGAAACACATACTCCCTTCTTGGAACTGCAACGACTTCCTTCTTTTGTCAAAATAGCTCTTCTGTCAACTTTGGGCCATTCGCATATTTTCTCAGACCATTTATATTTTCTTTGTGGTGTGTTGAACAAACTCTAGACCTAATAAATTTCTTTCCTCCACTTCATACCAACACAGAGGTGGTATGCATTTTCAGCCATACAATGCTTCATAAAGTGCCATCCTGATGCTGGAGTGGTAACTATTATTATATGCAAATTCTACTAGTGGTAAGTATTTGTTCCAGCCCTTCCCTTGTTCTAGAGTATAAGCTCTGAGCATATCTTCCATGGTTTATATAGTTCTTTCAGTTTGGCCATTAGTCTGAGGATAGTATGCTGTGCTAATACGCAGTCTAGTGTCAAAAGCTTTTTGTGAAGCCCTCAAAAACCTGGAAGTAAATCTAGGATCTATGTCAAAGATAATACTATTAGGGATTCCATGCAACCGGAAAATTTCTTTTACATACAATTGGACTAGCTTCTCAAGTGAGAAACTAATCTTGAAGGGTAAGAAATACGCACATTTTGTCAATCTATCTACTATTACCCATACTGCATCATGTCCAGTTTGAGTCTTAGGTAACCCTACAATAAAATCCATAGAAATATTATCCCACTTTCCTTTCAGTATTTCAAAGGGTTGTAACAGTCCTGAGGGTTTTCGATGCACTATTTTCACCTTTTGACAAATCAATCACTGGGTAACAAACTCTATGATGTCTCTCTTCATTCTCGGCCAGCAGTACATCTTCTTCAAATCTTGATACATCTTAGTAGTTCTGGAATAAATAGTGTACTTATTTTTATGCGCTTCTTCTAGAATTGTATTCTTCAAAGTCCCTTCTTGTGGTATATGTAACATCCCTAATTTCATTTCATTTATTAGTAAAGGTACATAAATATTTAATGTAACATCCATAATTTCATTTCTTTTATTAATAAAGGTACATAAATAATTAATTAAGGAAATAAAATTTATTAGACAATTTTTAGAGATATAAGAAATATAATCCTTAGAAATTCTTCACCTTATGTGTATGTATAGAAAAAGTTTCTAACATTAAGAGAATAGGTAAAGAGAGAAAAGCTAATAGAAAAAATTAGAAATAACATACTAAAGAGAGGCAAAATTCTTGGGTAAGGAAGATAAATTTTTGTGAAGTAAGTAAATGTCTTCAAATTTCAAGAAGATTGGATTAGGGTAATTTTTTCCTAATTTAAGAGGTAAAGTTACTAAGTGTAACTTCACCCATAAATTGGGCTTTCAACTATGGGCACTTCATATAGAGTTTTTCCCCTTCACGTTTCTAGCAAGCCAATAGGATAACCCAAGGAAGAAATAAAACATAAACTTGGACTAGGATATAGAAGTTGGACCGATAGCCCAAAAATTATGAAAATGTGATCAAGCCCTTCATGAAACATAGAATTTCAAAAGGAAATGGGTAAGAATTAGCCCAAATTCAAGAAGGAAAAATAAGAATCATGTGAGGAAATAGTAGTATAATAATAATCAAAATTAGGTCACATGGCATTAAGACAAAACATTAATATCTTATATTCATAATTTCAACAAGTAGGTAATAATACATGGCTTTAGGACAAAACATCTATATCCTATATTCATAATTTCAACAAGTGGGTAATAATACATAGCATTATGACAAAACATCATTATCCTACACAAATAATTTTAGCCAAGCAAGAGAGATTCAAGGGTTGAAAATTTGCCACCTAAAAAGGCAAACCTATCATACTTGATTAAGACAAAAGAAAAAGGAAATAAATCCCTAAATCAAATGGACCTTGTCCCTTGTCTTAAGAACATTTTAACATGATTTTCAAAATACAAATATCCTTTTGCTATGTATATCTGGACTAAGGGAGAGGAAGACAAGAACATGAATTGTTTTTCCAAAAAAAAATGAAGTGCATCCTAATTGTGATAAGGTTGACCTATGGTTATGAAAGTTAAACCATATAATAGTTTATTTAAGCAAAACTCACCCTTATAACATTATAATTTTGTCCAAGTGAGGGAGAGGAAAAACATAAGCAAGGTAGAGTGAGGAAAAGAGAGAAAAAGAGGAGAAGAGAGGAAGAAAGAGGAAGTAGAAGTCGAGAGGACTACGTACTTAAGCTGCTAGAAAAGCTAAGGGAATGGAGGAATCTTGCTACTTCTTTCAATAGGAAACAAGAAAAAGAATTCACTAAGTGAGCTAGAGAGATCTTTAGGTAGGTTTAACAATATTTTTTTAAGAAAAGCTTTGAAATTAGAAACATTTATATGGATGTTGCTATATCATGTTACATGTTGATCTTGCAAGTGATGTATGTTTAAATACTTAGGTCGGTGTGAAAAGTTATGTATAGATATGGCTATGGGTGAAAAAATTTTAAGATTTTTATGCTGCTATTTTATATATTTAAATGTGGTGAAAAATTGATGAATTACGATTAGATGTAAATTAAGAAGAAAATGGAAGAGGACATAATAAAATGATGAACTAAAACCTTAGAAATGGTTTGGTTAGGAAACTGTATTTCAGAGTAACTAGGGAAGCTTCTGTTTTTCAAATTTTGTGAAGAATCGGTTAGTACTTAAAAGAAATGGTTAATATGAAAAATATAGATATATGTCTCACAGATATTTTTCCACTAGAATCACTCAATTTGGAGTCCATATGAGGAAAATATGATCAGATTAGTAAGCAGTGGTCAAAAAAAGGTTAACCAGGGAAGAATCTGTTAAGAAAACATCTGTGTTTGAATTTTTGGGAAACTTATGCATGGAATTAAAATAAATTGTTGACATAAAAAATATAGATATATCTCTCACTAAACTTTAGCCACTTGAATCACTCAATTGGGAGTTCATATGAGGGAGATATGGTCAAATTAGTAAGTAAAGATCAGAACCTACCCAAGAAGAAATAAAATTTAAATTGAAGGACTAATATCACCAGAACTCCTTAAGAGTTCACTAAAATGTTACACATATTAGTTTTAGATAATTTTTTATCTTTAAATGGACACTAAGATATCCTAAGTCGGAGTTAAAATGAGGGAGTTATACTCTGACTAATGAGAGAAGGTCAAGCAAGATGAAAACCTGCATCAGAGAATAACAAAACATAGAGCATGGCTGTGTTCGAAGGCACGGCCAGGCCATGCTCTATGATGGAAATGGCATTTTGAAGCCTAAAGTACGGCTATTTTACAAGAAATGGCCTATCCGTGTTATAGGTTTCATTTAGGCTGTGTTAGAAGCTGGTAAAGCTTATTTTCAATATTTTTCTACCCTAAATGAACCTCATTAACTATAGGATATTAATAGAAATCAAATTAAAAAAAATACCGTATTAAATTTGTGAGAACATGTGTTGGAAATGATATAAGTAGGAGGAAAGTGACTAGAAGCCAAGCATAAAGAAAATGAAGAGACAAAAATAATATTTAAAAAAAGACGAATCTTATAAATAAAAATAATAAATGACTAGTGTGTGCCATAGCCATTGCCATTGTATGAACTCCTTACCATCTTAAGTGTGTAATTTTGACATGAAAATATTTTATAAAGTGATATTTGAAACAATTACGTTCATGATTACCAATGATTTTTTGTAATGATTATATTTGATAAAAGTTATGGCATGTGAGTATAATGAACATACTTGATATTGAAATCATATTTTTGGCTATTAATGAGAAAAGAAAAGAAATAAGCATGGTCACATGGTGGTCCGTGTGGTGTACCAGTATGGGACGTCTTACTAACGGCTATGGTTATGTTAATGAAAAAAGAAAGAGAAAGTGTGCAATGTCGGACGTAGCGAGAAAAGTCCATATTGGAGAGCAGAAAGTACTCACCCTGACCGAGGTATCTTGATATAAAAATAAGTTGATAGCCATCATATGGTAATCTAAAAATAGTTATTCATGCCATACATGTCATTACTGTATGATTTTTATGTGCATAGATAAAGTGTATTCATATGACCTAAGATATTTGCTGTAGCTTATACAAATGAACATGACATGATGATCTATATTGATGATAATTGTGATTTATTGTTGAACCTACTGATATTTAATTCTCACTATATTTTCATATCATGATCAAAAAACTAATTTTGCATATTTTTCTTTGGCCCTAGCTCTTAGTGTACGTTGGATAGAGTTACTCTATGTTAGGCAGATCCTAGAAGTTAATAAGGTGTTTGTGGTCGAGTTGACTAAGATCTCGGTGAAGGTGCAACCACCCACACCCGTATCCCTAGAGCTGGTCAATATGGATAAATAAGATGTAGACATATATGCGTTTGATTTATGTACGAATGTTGTTAATTAATTATGTGTAAACCTTAATTATGCTTGGTTAAATTAATTGAATGTTATTATGAGTTAAATAAAGGTAATGACTTCATGGAACTTTAAAAAAAATTTGTATATGTATATATCTAAAAAAATGGAGTTGTTACAATATACACATTCATCCCCGATACTTAAGAATTCCATCCTCTGATATCACAAAGTCCGGCTGCTTCTTTCAGTCTTGTAAAACCTTATCCTAAGGATATGTTTCCTTAATCTGCGTTTTCAAGTCACATTCAACTCACAGCTCACTTATACTTAAGCCTTCAGGGATGACTGTAACTGATAAGCTCAAATCTCTGAATTCCTCTATTAACTTCATCTCCTTTATCAATATTTAGCTCATGTGTAATGACTTCTGACTTAGCGCATTAGCTACTACATTTGCTTTCTCCGGGTGATACTTCAGTTCAAATTTATAATCATTAATGAATTTCATCCATCTCCTTTGTCTCATATTTAACTCCTTCTAATCAAAAAGATATTTTAAACTCTTATGGTCACTATATATCTCGAACACAGCTCTATACAAATAGTGCCTCTAGATTTTCAAAACAAAGACTATTACGGCCAGCTCCAGGTCATGCGTAGGATAATTCTCCTCGTGTGGCCTTAATTGCTTGGAAGCATAAGAAATTACTCTACTTTCTTGCATTAAGACACAACTTAATCCTTTCTTAAAAGCGTCAGTATAAACTTCAAAATGTCCAAAAGGATCAGGAATAACTAGAACAGGAGGGGTAGTTAATTGGATCTTAACCTCTTGGAAGTTATCTTCGCACTCCTGAGTCCATTTAAAGAGACTTCCTTTCCTAGTTATCCTGGTCAATAGCAATGCTATTTGAAAGAATCCCTGTATGAATCTTTTGTAATATCCGGCTAACCCTAAGAAAGATCTGATTTCAATCACGGTCTTAGGCCTCTCCCACCTTAACATTGCTCTTGTTTTGCTAGGATCTATAGCTACACCGTCTTGGGAAATAACATAACCCAAAAATTTTACTTTTTTCAACCAAAATTCATATTTTTCTAGCTTGGCAAATAGTTTCTTCTTCTTTAGAATTTGAAGTACTAGCCGAAGATGAAGATTGCGTTCCTCTTCAGTCTTAGAGTATATCAGAATATCATCTATAAAATCCACTACGAACTTATCCAAATAGAGTTTGAAGATGTGATTCATATAGTCCATGAAAACCGAGAGTACATTTGTAACTCTAAAAGGCATTACTAAAAACTCGTAGTGTCCATATCTAGTCCTAAAAGCTATCTTTGGAATATCTTCTTCTTTAACTATAATCTGGTGATATCCCGATATCAAATCTATTTTTGAGAAAATAGTGGCCCTTTTTAATTGATCCAACAAATATTCTATTCTGGGCAACAGATACTTGTTCTTAATAGTCACCTTATTGAGTTGTCTATAGTCAATACACAATCTCAAACTACCAACTTTCTTTTTCACGAATAATACAGGCGCTCCCCAGGATGACACACTGGGTTGGATAAAATTCTTTCCCAATAATTCTTTAATTTGCATCTTAAACTCCTTTAACTCCACTGGAGACATTCTATATGGTGTAATAGAAATAGGCCTCGCTTCTGGTACTAGATCAATAAAAAATTATGTCTCTCTTTTCGATGGTAGTTATAAAATTTTCGAGGAAAAGACCTTTAGAAATTCCTAGACTATTGAAATTTCATGCAACTCTCAACTCATTTTTGGGTTGACAGCATACAAGAGGATGCAACCCAAATCCGTACTCCTTGGGCCCTTAATAGATTTATGTGTACTGAAGATGCTGCACTTTTGGTCCTCTAAAAAGTCAAGAAGAAACTCAAGGGTTTTATCACAATAATTTTGAAGTACTCAGTTCTAGCTTAACTAGTACATTCCCAAAATAACATATATGCCATCTTGGGGTAAACAAATCAGATTCACTACAAATGGTCTTTGTCACACCACAATGGAGTAATTTAAACATATCGAGGAGGTAATTATCTTCTCCCCCTTAGGCGTCATCACAATTAGCTCATAAGGTATATCAGAAATAGGGTGTTGTAACTTTTCCACACAGTCCATTACTATAAAAGAATAGGTAACGCCTGAATCAAAAAAAAATAATTAAAGACAAATTATTGACACAACATATACCTTGAATCAAGTCAGAGTTTTAATTTTTCTCAGCTCCACTTAAAGTAAAAACCCTCCCTACTGCTTGTTGAGTCTGTTCAGGCATTTTTTCATTTCCCATTGGACAACATCGTGCTAGCATGATGCCCCTTATGTTCGCAACGAAAGCAAGTAGCTTGAGTAGAATAACACGGCTTGTCTTCGGGAGGTCGTCCACATCTTACACACTTATCAGTTGTAGGTTTTTGTGGAAATGGTATGGATCTCGAGGCCAAAGGCTGGTTACCTCCTACATTGTTCTTACTTCTGAGATCTTTGCCATATGTGGAACGTAACATCCTTAATTTCGTTTATTTTATTAATAAAGGTACATAAATATTTAATGTAACATCCTTAATTTTGTTTATTTAAAGATATATAAATATTTAATTAAGGAAATAAAATTTATTAGACAATTTTTAGATATCTAAGGAAATATAATCCTTAGAAATTCTTCACCTTGTGTGTATACATAGAAAATGTTTCTAACATGAAGGGAACAAGTAAAGAGAGAAAACCTAATAGGAAAAAATTAGAAATAACATACTAATGATAGGCAAAATTCTTTGGTAAGGAAGATAATTTTTTGTGAAGTAAGTAAAGGTCTTAAAATTTTAAGAAGATTGGATTAGGGTAATTTTTTCTAATTCAAGAGTTAGAAATTTCTATGTTTAACATCTTCACCCATAAATTGGTATTTCACCTATGGACACTTCATATAGAGTTTTCCCACTTCACATAAGTTCTTAGCAAGCCTATTGGATAACCTAAGCAAGAAATAAAATATAGACTTGGACTAGGATATAGAAGTTGGACTGATAGCCCAAAAATTATGAAAATGTGACCAAGCCCTCCAAGAAAGGTAGAATTTTATCTAAAGCAAAGGAAATGGGTAGGAATGAACCCAAATCCAAGAGGAAAAATAAAATAAAATAAATCATGTGATGAAATAATAGTGTAATAATAATAAAGATTAGGTTACATGTCATTAAGACAAAAATTTAGCAAGTAGTATGATAATATCTATATCCTACATTCATAATTTTAGAAAGTGGTATGATAAAACAAGGCATTAGGACAAAACATCTATATCCTACACTCATAATTTTAGCAAGTGGTATCATAATACATGGCATTAGGACAAAACATTCCTATCCCACACAAATAATTTCAGCTAAGTAAGGGAAATTCATGAGCTAGAAACTTGCCACTTAGAAAGGCAAACCTATCATACTTGATTAAGACAAAAGAAAAAGGAAATGAATCCCTAAATCAAAGGGACCTTGTCCCTTGTCTTAAGAACATATTATCATAATTTTCAAAATACAAATCTCCTTTTCCTATGCATATCTTGACTAAGGAAGAGGAAAACAAGAACATGAGTTGTTTGTTTTCCAAAAATCAACCAAGTGCATCCTAATTGTGATAAGGTAGACCCATGATCATGAAAGTTGAATTATTTGATAGTCTATTTAAGTAAAACCCACCCTTATAACATTATAATTTCGTCCAAGTGAGGGAGATGAAAAATAGAAGCAAGGTAGAGTGAGGAAAGGAGAGAAAGAGGGCAGAAGAAAGGAAGGAAGAAAAAAGAGAAATTTAGAGGACTAAGTACTCAAGATAACTTAGTTTAATCTCCACTTGAATCCAACTTTCTTCTTCATCCTTGGGGTTCAAAAACTCACCCTCCTTCTCTTATTTAAGCTGCTATAAGAGCTAAGGGAAGAGAAGGATCTTGCTACTTCCTTCAAGAGAAAACAAGAAAATGAATTCACTAAGTGAACTAGGGAGATCCTTAGGTAGGTTTAACAATATTTCTTTTTAAAAAGTTTCGAAATTTGTAACATTTATATAGGATTTTGATCCTTAGGTAGTCTATTTTAGCAAAACCCAACCTTATAACATTAAAATTTCATCCAAGTGAGGGAGAGGAAAAAAAATAGAAACAAGGTAGAGTGAGGAAAGAAGAGGAAGAAAGGAAGAAAGAGGAAGGAGAAGTCTAGAGGACTAAGTATTCAAGATAAGTTTAACAATATTTCTTTTTGAAGAAAAGTTTTGAAATTTACAACATCTATGTGGGATTTTGACCTTAGAACTTTGATGATTGGTCATGAATGTTGCTATATCATGTTACATATTAATCTTACATGTGATGTAGGTTTGAATACTTAGGCTGGTGTAGATAGTTCTGCATAGGTATGGCTTTGGGTGGCAAAATTTTATGCTTATATTTTTAAAATTCTGAGAAGAATCGGTAAGGCATTAAAATAGATGATTAACATGAAAAATATAGATCAATGTTTCATAGATTTTTAGACATTGGAATTACTCAATTTAGAGTCTATATGAGGTAGATATGGCCCGATTCGTAAGTAGTGGTAAAAAATGATTAATCAGGGAAGAATCTGTTAGGAAAAATTATGTGTTTGAATTTCTGGGAACATTTTGTAGGGAATTAAAATAACTAGTTAACATTAAAATTATAAATATATGTGTCATGGAATTTCAACCACTGGAATCACTCAATTTGGAATTCGCATGAGAGAGATATGGACAGATTAGTAAGTAGAGTTCAGAACCTACCCGAGAACGAATAACCTGTCACTTGAGGGAGTAATATCACCAAGAATCCTTAATATTTGGCTAAATTGTTCAACATAATAGTTTTAAATAATTGTTTTATCTTTAAATTTACAACATGATCACCTAAATCGGAGTTAAAATGAGAGAGTTATACTTTGATGAGCAAGAGAAGGTCAGATAGGAAGAAAACCTGCATCAAGAAAATAAAGAGATAAAATTAATATTTAAAAAAGAAGAAGAATCTTATAAATGAAAATAATAAATGACTAGTATAAGCTATAGTCATTGCCATTGCATGAACTTCTTACCATCTTAAGTGTGTAATTTTGACATGGAAATATTTTACAAAGTGATATTTGCAACGGTTATGTTCACAGCATGATTACCAATGATTTTTTGGTAATAATTATACTTTGATGTGAGTTTAATGAATATACTTGTTATTGAAATCATAGTTTTTGGCTATTATTATGAAAAGAAAAGAAATGAGCACGGTCACATGGCAATCCGTGTGGTGCACCAGTAGAGGATGCCCTACCAACGGTTATGATTATGTAATGAGAAAAGAAAGAGAAAGTGTGCCATGTCAAACGGAGCGAGAAAAGCCCGTACCGAAGAGTAGAAAATACTCACCCTGACCGGGGTAGCTTGATATGAGAATAAATTGATAGTCATCATATGATATTCTGAAATTAGTCAATCCTGGCATACATGTCATTACTGTACGATTTTTATGGGTATAGATAAAGTGCTTTCATGTGATCAAAGGTTTTTGTTGTAGCTTATACAGATGAACATGATGTGATGAGCTATATTTATGATCATTATGATTTATTGTTGAACCTACTGGGATTTAATTCTCACTATTTTTTCATATCATATTCAAAAGATTAACTATGCAGCTATTCTCCATAACACTTATTATTGTTGTACGTTGGATCGAGCTGACCTACCTTGGGCAACTACCGATTATATCGGATATATCTGTAATAGACATGACTGAGATTCCAGTGGAGGTACCGCCAATTGCACCAGTGTCCCCGAAAGTAGTCTACGTGGATGATTAGGGCTAATATGTATATGTTAGACTTTTGTACATACTTTTGTAAATTAATAATGTGTATGTAAACTCAGTATTACATAAATTAAATAAATGTTATTTTGAGTTAAGTTGTAATGAGGTAATAACTTCATGGAATTTTACAAATATAGAAAAAAAAATTGTTACATAAATGGAGTTGTTACATGGAAAACTCCCTTTTCCTTTTCCATGAAGCCTGATGCTCCCTCTCTTTCCTTGCTTGCTTCCAAATTTTCTCCAGTTGTCTACATTTGTTGACTAGAGAAGCGAACTCTCCAATTTCCAGAGCAATTGCAGCACTTCTAATTTTTGGGCTCAATCTAGTCTCAAATCTCACCAATTTCCATGCTTCACCTGGATTATACTATAGATAAGTGAAAAATTTAGACAGTTCCTTAAATTTAGCAACATATTGACCAATAGTCTATCTACCTTGTCTAAGCTGAAGAAATTCAAATTTCTTCTCAGCTCTCATACTATTGGGAAAATACTTGTCTAAAAATGTATCTCAAAACACCAGCCAGGTAATTGTTCTCCCCTAGTGGATTTGCAGGTCTTTGGCTCCCCTCCACCAATATTCTATGTCTTCCTTGAGCATATACACTATGAAAGTGACTTTTTGTTCATCAACATAGTTTAAGACCTCAAAGATCTTCACTAGCTCTACTAGCCACCTCTCAAATACATTAAAATTGTAACAACTCCAGTTTTTTTTACATACATATATACTTATATGTATATTACTAAAATTCCATAAAGTCATTACTTTCTTCTTCAAACTATTTAACTCATAATAACATTCAATTAAATTAGCCAAACATAAATAAGGTCTAAGAAATACCCTAACACTTTTACAATTCTGGGTTCACGTACACATCATAATCAAAACATATGTACAACAATCAAACACATAAAAGACTACATTTTATTCATCCATATCGACCAGTTTCGGAGATACGGTTACGCGTGGTTGTACCTTCACTGATATTTTAACCAACTCGACCCAACGTACGCTAAAAACCGATTATAGAGAATATCTACATATCTTAGCTTTTTGAACATGATATGGAAATATAGTGAGAAATAAATCTCAATAAGTTCAACAATAAATCATTATTAATAATGCTTGTCACGTCATGTTCATCTGTATAAGTTATAGCAATTATCTTTAGGTCACATGAATGCACTTTATCTATGCACATGAAAATCATACAGTTATGACATCTATGGCATGAATAACTATTTTCAGAATATCATATGATGGCTATCAACTTGTTTTCATACCAAGCTACCCCGATCAGGATGAGTACTTTCTACTCTCCGGTACGGACTTTTCTCGCTCCGTCCGACATGGCACTCTTTCTTTTCTCATTAACATAATCATACCTGTTGGTAGGGCGTCCTCTACTTGTGCACCACACAGACTGCCACGTGACCGTGCTCTTTTCTTTTCTTTTCACATTAATAGCCAAAAATATGATTTCAATAACAAGTATGTTCATTATACTCATATGCCATAATTTTCATCAAAATATAATCATTAACAAAAATAATTGGTAATATGCCATAAACATAATCGTTTCAAATATCACTTTATAAAATATTTCTATGTCAAAATTACACACTTAAGATGGTAAGGAGTTCATACAATGGCAATGACTATGGCATACACTAGTCATTTATTATTTTCATTTATAAGATTCTTCTTCTTTTTAAAACATTATTATCCTCTCTTCACTAAACATAGCATAACACCCTCATTTTAAATCTGATTGAGATGATCTTGGTGTCAATTGAAAGATAAGACAATCCTCTAAAACCCTTATGTTAAACATTTTAGTGAAATCTTAAGTAATCATGGTGTTACTAGTCCCTCATATTCAAAGTTATTTCTTCTCGTGTAGGTGCAGACTTCTACTTACTAATCAGACCATATCTCCTTCATAAAAACTCCAATTGAGTTGATTTTAAAGCTAATAAAACGCTAATACATTTATATACAACTTCCATTTTTATCATTTCTTTAGATTCCTTACTAATTACTCCCCAAAAATAAAAACAAAAAAAAATTACATTTACCACCCTAGATTCTAGACTGATTCTAACCTTTACTCATTAATCAACCATATCTCTCTCATATGAACTCCAAATTAAGTGATTTTAGAGCCTATAGATCCGTGATACATATATCTATATTTATTATGTTAACATTTGCTTTTAATTCCCTACATATTTTGCCCAAAAAGTCAAGAATATAAGCCTACATAACATATTCTTCCCTAGTTAGATAGTTTCTGACCTTTGTTTACTAATCTAACCATATTTCTCTCATATTTATTCTAATTTGAATGGTTCCAATGGATATAAATCCATTAAACATATATATACATTTTTCATGTTAAGCATTTCTTTTAATTCCCAACAGAGTTATCTCAAAAATTCAAACACAGAAGCATACCTGACAGATTCTTCCTTTGTTAACCATTTTCTGACCACTGCTTACATATCGGGCAATATCTCCCTCATCTGGACTCCAAATTAAGTGATTCCAGTGGTTACAAATCTGTGAGATATAGAT
Organism: Gleditsia sinensis; assembly: GCA_037074535.1. Classification (NCBI taxonomy): domain Eukaryota; kingdom Viridiplantae; phylum Streptophyta; class Magnoliopsida; order Fabales; family Fabaceae; genus Gleditsia; species Gleditsia sinensis. Next base: position 38,739,139 of record CM073469.1, on the reverse strand, counting down.
CTACTTTTCTCATACAAACCATTTCTTTTAATTCCTAACCGATTCTTCCCAAAATTTCAAAAATAAAATCTTTCCCGATTATCCTGAAATCTAGTTTCCTAACCAATCCTTTCCTAAGGTTTTAGTTCATCATTATATTACACCCTCTTTTATTTTCTTTACATCTAATCATATTCCATCACTTTTTCACCATATTTAAATATACAAAATAGTAGCATAAAAATCATACAATTTTACTACCCATAGCCATACCTATGCAGAACTTTCCACACAAACTGTAATGTCCAAAACATCCATCATATGCAAAATAACATGTAATATGATATAACAAGATTCATGACCAATCATCAAAGTAACAAATATTGTAAATTTCATCAAAGTTTTAAAATCAAAATCCCACATAAATATTACAAATTTCAAAAAATTTCTTCAAAAAGAGATATTGTTAAACCTACCTAAAGATCTCCCTAACTCACTTAGTGAATTCTTTTTCTTGTTTCCTCTTGAAGGAAGTAACAAGATTCTTCCCTTCCCTTAACTTTTCTAGTAGCTTAAATAAGAGAAGGAGGGTGAGTTTTTGAACCCCAATGATGAAAAAGAAAGATGGATTCAAGTGGAGATTAAGCTAACTTGCCTTAAGTACTTAATCCTCTAGACTTTTCCTTCTTCTTCCTTCCTTTCTTCTCCTCTTTTTCTCTCCTTTCCTCACTCTACCTTACTTCTATTTTTTTCTCTCCCTCACTTAGACGAAATTATAATGTTATAGGGGTGGGTTTTGCTTAAATAGACTATCAAGTGGTTCACCTTCATGATCATGGGTCTACCTTATCACAATTATGATGCACTTGGTTTATTTTTGGAAAAAAAATAACTCATGTTCTTGTCTTCCTCTTCCTTAGTCAAGATACACATAGTAAAAGGAGATTTTTATTTTGAAAATTATGATAATATGTTCTTAAGACAAGGGACAAGGTCACTTTGATTTAGAGATTCATTTCCTTTTTCTTTTCAGCTATATATTATTATCCACTTGTTGAAATTATGAATGTAGGATATAGATATTTTGTCCTAATTCCATGTATTATTACCTACTTGTTGAAATTATGAATGTAGGATATAGATGTTTTATCTTAATGCCATATGACCTAATCTTGATTATTATTGCATTGTTATTTCCTCACATGATTACTTTTTTTTCCTCTTGGATTTGGGCTCATTCTTACCCATTTTCCTTTACTTTGGCTAAAATTCTACCTTTTATGGAGGCTTGGTCACATTTTCATAATTTTTGGGCTATCGGTCCAACTTCTATATCCTAGTTCAAGTCTATGTTTTATTTCTTGCTTGGGCTATCCAATGGACTTGTTAGAAACTTATGTGAAGTGGAAAAACTCTATATGAAGTGTCCATAGGTGAAAGCCCAATTTATGGGTGGAGATGTTAAAGTTATAAATTTCTAACTCTTAAATTAAGAAAAATTACCATAATCCAATCTTCTTAAAATTTTATGACCTTTACTTACTTCACAAAAATTTATCTTCCTTACTAAAGAATTTCGCCTCCCTTTAATATGTTATTTCTAATTTTTTCTATTAGGTTTTCTCTTTTTATTTGTTTCCTTAATATTAAAAACAATTTCTATGCATACCCATAAGGTGAAGAATTTCTAAGTATTATATTTCCTTTCATATCTAAAAATTGTCTAATAAATTTTATTTCCTTAATTAAATATTTATGTACCTTTAAAAAAACAAAATTAGGGATGTTACATTAAATATTTATGTACCTTTATTAATAAAAAAACGAAATTAAGGATGTTACAAATATATATCTACCTATAAACAAAGGAGGCCAAATCCTTATGATCTCTGTCCATCCATTCTCACTCCCTACAACCCGCTGGTTGCCTTACACTTCACCATGATTGTTGTTATTTTGAATGTGCTACAAAATTTGGTTTGTGGCAACCGCTTGGTCTCGAATGGCCATGGCTTGATCATGTAGGGTAGCTTCTACACTACTCGTCAAATTTCGCCTTAATGGTACCATCATCTACTGCAACAATAAAGAAAATAATAAGTCATTATTAAGGTGATCAGGCTCAACAACGAATTAAAACATTACAATAGTCATCACACCACCCAAGCACACAGATAGGAAAGACTAGTAATTTCCTCGTCATTATTACATTTGACCCCATATAATAAAGTCCCAAGCTTATTCAAGTCTTACATAGGTCGATAAAGGTGACCACCCAACCCACGGTCGCCTAAGACCGACCTACTCTGATACCAACTATGTAAAAGCCAAATTCAATTTTTTTTAGGGTACTCTTGGATTCTGTATTAAAATATATTGTAAATGAGATTCTATTAACATACATAAATAAAGTAGCCCATATTTCATTATCATAAATTTAAAAGAGGTTACATTAGTATTTCGGAGTCATACAAGAGTAACTCTGGGTACTACTCACGTCATTAAAACAAAGAAGTGCTAGGGGTTACTCCCTCAAAAAGGGTACACTGAGTTACACACTACATAATGTCATGCCCCTAATTTTAGGGCACGTGAAACACATACTTTACGATCATATATTTTCTATAATATGTATAATACACTCTTTTACAAATATGTATTCCCATGCATACACAATATATAAACCAAGTCTATAAACATCAAAGTACAGCAGAAGTAAGACCCCTGCCTGTGGCGTTCAGAGCATACTCTAAAGTACAAGTACAATATAAATCAAAATCTATAAGCCATGGAAACAAAGTAGGCTCCCCCAGAGATCATGTCGTCTAGCTGGTCAACTATCTAAAAGAGAAGGACCAAAGTCTATATCCTTATCTGAAAAACGTATAAAAAACGTGTAGTGAGTTTGACAACTCAGTGAGTAGATAATACCTCCTATGACCTCTTAGGTCAACATATGGATGTACTCATATTTTAAAATTTGTCACAGAAAATACAGTTCATAAGTATATCTATATGGAACCCGCATTTCAAATATTCTCAGTTCATATCACATTTAAATATTCAAAATCATATGCAATATGGTATGATCATTATTCAAATATTGTAATGCATAAAAACCTTTCACATGAAAACATTAGGAAGATCCCATATCAGAACCACCATATCAGAGTTTAGGCCCTTCCGTACTTTGTTAGTGTAGGATTTGCCTAAACTCAACATTCCGCTGAGGTTTGCCCTACCACCATTCAAGAGGATACGCGAAGAGACTCTAATATGGGTATTTCCTAAGCACACAGCAAGGGAAGAAAAATCACATCTTATATAGTTGGCATCTCGCCCATATAGGAGGCATCCCGCTCTCCTTCACATATCATATCCCGTGTGTTGGCCGACACACGAGGCTAACACCAACCTTACTAACTGAGGTATCAAGGTGCACCAGAGCTCACATCCCCTTCTGTTAGCAGATAGTATTTCCAATAGAATTCTTCCATAGAAAATATCATATGCACATATGCCATATAATCCAGTATAAAATTCTCAATATAATACAAACTTTCAGTCTCAGTACAATTTCATCTGTCATAAATTCCTCATTCAGGATTTATCACATGTACATACCCTTTTTTGAGGCAATCATATAGCTTTATAAATAATCCCACGTGCATAAATATTCACTTTATCATTTAATGAGAAATACATATGAAATCAGATACACCATGAGTTCATAAATCTATTTTCAAAACTATACTCTTCTTGAACAATATTCCAAATTGTAAGCAATTCAGATCATGTTAATGCATTTCAGAAACATATAAAATTTTAAATATCTTATAAATATAATCAAATACATGTTTAAAGATCAAGAAGAGTATAGAGCAAGTCATAGAAATAATCATCTACTCACAGTGTAAGGGCTCCAAATTGGACAGCCCCAAAATGCACTTTTTCAATCTACATTTGACTAAACAGACTTTAAAAATGTGTCCGGAGAGTCTAAAAAATCAAGGAAATGACTCCAGGAACTTGATCACTATTTATGGCCGGGAAATACTGTTCGCGCACGGTGAAATCACTATTCACTACTGGGAAATATTATTCACCGCGTGAAAAATACTATTCACCAAGAACAAAAAGTTGTCAGATAGCTGAAAAATTTCATATCCTAAGGTTTATCTAACTCCTGAATCCATGTACGGTGTCAAATTTTCAATTTGGGGTCTCTAAATAAGAGTTTCAGAATTTACCTTTTTTTGAGATTTTCTACTTCCGATCTGCGACGATTCTGCAGTTGATTTAAAAAATTGTTCGATCAAAATCGTAGTACTGTTCGTCCTGAATCCAATGGTACGCTTAGTTTTGAGATCAGAGGCCTATAGACACTCCAGATCTAAAGAGAAAACATTGAGATATTATTCACACTATTCATCATATCGAAAGTTCGCAGTATGCTTTGGTTTCTGTCTCCCCCTCCCCCTCTTTCTTTTATTTTTTTTATTTTTTTATTATTATTTAATAATTAAATATTTAGGTTTATTTTTATTTTATTTCATATAAATACCATTTTTCATCTTAAAATATCTCAAAAATTTCTAAAAAATTATATTATTGCAAAACTTTAATTTCAATATCAAATCATGACTTTTCTCGATAAAATTTTAATAAAATAAATCACAAAATAAATATCTTTATGTATAATAAAAGAAAGAATATTTCTAAAAATAAAACAAAAATTTATTAGAGGCCAATATAATTATTTTAAGCAAAACAACAATTATTTTAATTAAAAATATATTTCCTTTTAGCAAAACATAATCTTTTTTAAACAAATAAAAATATATTTATTTATAGCAAAACATTATTATTTAAAAATAAAAATTACAAGATATTACATTCTTTCCTCCTTAAGAAATTCGATCTCCGAATTTCAGTCTATCCTTTCATAAATAAAGAATGAAGTCAAGGCATAATTTATAGTTATTAACCTCATTACTCAAGCAATTGGGGATATGTCTTTTCTGTATATCATCTTTACTTGTGTGATTTTGTCCTATAATCTTAACTATAGAGATTTCCTTTAACCATAAGTTCTTCAGTTGTTGATCAACAATAGACATAAATTTTTTACTCATAATTAAATTAAATTCTTGTCCAACTAAATTTCTTGAAATTAGATAGCATGAGAAGAATCTGATAGGTACTTCCTTAGCATTGATGTAAGAAAGATTGTACAAACATCACTTAATCCTGATGGCAAAACTAAGCGATATATACTATGCATACTTTGTCTAAGATTTCAAAAGAGCCTATATACTAAATCTTAAATTTTTTCTTCTTTCCAAACCTCATTACCTCTTTCGTGGGTGAGTCTTTTAAGAAAATTTGATCACCAACTGATAATTTTTAGTACTCAACATTCATGGTCCTTATAGACTTTTGGCCTGTATCGAGTTGCTTGTATTCTTTTTCTAATCAATTTCATTTTATAAACGACATCTTACCATAAGTCTTACTCCACTGAATCATCTAATAGAAAGTTTGTAACACCTCTTACATAAGGCTTTAAGTCATCCAATAACACTTTATTATAGGCAAATTTTGCCAAGGGATCTCCCTCCAAACTCAAAGATATACGCTTGAAGCATGCTCTCTAAATTAACATCATCAATTTAGGTTAGTCATATACTATCTATTGCATGATATTCCAAATTAGATTCCAAAAGATTAACCTTATTCAAATCATCCACCTATTAGGAGACTTACGATATTTCATGTAAAACTTCAAATGGTGCCGTTTATATATTGGCCTGATAACTACTGATATAGCAAGTTCAACTAAGGATAAATAACTTCTAATACGCAAACACATAATTTAGATTTACTATTAGCTATATTATAGTCTAACAAAGATCCTTAGGCTTCCTGAATAACTCTCTTAAAACAATATATTCAATTCTTACTTGTTGACTCACCAAACAACGAAAAATATATCACTTGTATCTTCTTTTTACCATTATACTAATACAAATATTTCAAATCTTAGTATATCCCATCAATATTCAAACTTTATGGCTTCTTCTAAAATCTCCTTTCTCAACAATTATTCACACATGAATTTCCAATCTCAACATAATTCACATCCTAGATACATCTGAGATACTAGACTTAGTTTAGTATGGTATAAACCTTAACACAAATACTTTGATCGTTTTACATTATTTTCGAACATGGTTCTCAAATTATTCTCCTTTCCCTTCTCAACTACATTAGGTAAACTTAGGTGTTCTTCATACTCTAATACTCAATCAATATATACTGTAAACTCATTATTCTTTCCAATTTGCACATAATCTGCCAACTTACACAGTTATATATACTTGATGTAAAGATTTTTTTTAAAATATGTTCTTTGTTAGATAAATTCTTTCAAAATCTCCATACTTTAACCTACTAACCACCTCGACACCATAATAGCTGAGTTTCAAAGAAAAGAAATTAATTTTTCTTGTAATGATGGAAAAGAACTTTGCATTTAATGCTAAACATTAATAAGGGAGAATGCAGTAAAACAAACGAAAAGCATAATAAAGAACGGTGTCAAAATAGAAAGTCAAAAATTTGGACAAAGAATTAAAAGAAAATTAAAATTGGTGGCTGTAATTCTTGAAAATCTATAAACAAATCTAGCTATTATTTTGAAAAAAATCAGTGGCCGCAAGTTTTGAATATATCTGCCAAAATCTACTTTAAAGCTATTGATACTCGGTGGAAAAGAAACATTTCTGAACTTATAAAAGTATGTGAAAAACAAAGAATATGTAGTTAACTAGTAAGATGCAATTTATTGCTTCAAAATATATGTAATCAATCAACTGTAAAATAAATCAGTCTAAATTAAAAATTCTCAACATAGGTAGTCAACTTAATAATACCGATAGTCGACTAGAAAGAACATTAGGAAAACAAAATAAACCATTTGATTGTCCTTCTTCAACAATTAACTTGTTTACATTTTCACTCTCGTTTTTTTACAATTACACCTATCACCTATAACTTTCCTACAAGAATCAAGACATCAATGCTTCATCAAGGACAACAAGGAAAAGAAAAATTTCTAGTGATATCTTAACCTTATTCTCTTTATGTGCTTAATATGAACCACGATCACAACTACTGTACATATGCATCTGTGCCATCATTTTTGAAATTTTCACCTTCAGTTTAGCTGATATCCACCAATCACTCACATAGCTGTTCTAATTATATCCGGCCTATTCGCATAGCTATTGTAAGTATGTCCTTCTCTAAGTTCTATAAATGTACACGTTAATATCTTTACCTTCATACTCAAAGTTAGGGTGTGTGTAGCTATGGAGTGAATCGCATTTCGTCAGTTTCAAAATATTTGTGTCTTTTGTGGTTTCAGTGTTGGAAAAGATGGAGAGTATGTGAAAGCTGCACAAAACCTAGGTATGGTGTTGGCCAGAAGAAAAATTCATTTAGTCTATGGTGGAGGTAACCGTGGGTTAATGGGGTGCATGTCTACAAGTGTACATATAGGAGGATGTCAAGTTCTAGGTATTATTCCTACAACTCTAACTGCATCAAACATCATAGAAAAAATAATTGGGAAAGAATTTAGGGTAGCTTCCATGCATGATCGCATGGCTAGAATGATGAGCAATGCTGATGTCTTCATTGCCTGACCAGGTGGTTTTGGTACTTTAGAAGAGATTTTTCAAATAGTCTCTTGAACACAACTAAATATGTATCACAAACCAATAGGTTTGTTAAATGTTAATCACTTCTTTGATGGTTTGTTGTCTTGTCTTGATCATGCTATGGAACAAATGTTCATCTCACACTCAGCACGACGAATTCTCATCTCGGTTTCAAATATTGAGATGTTGATTGATGCTTTATAAGCATATGTTCATATACCTGATTCAACTATGACTCAAATAGAATGGACGACAGACAATCGCAAGAAGCGTAAATTGGATTTGGATCTTCATTTGTAATTATAGTAGGACATATAATTGTTATACCGCTTCTACTTTCTTAGGGTCCACTTGGATATCATCCTTACCAACTATACTGCCTTAAAGTTGATAAAACTATCTTTAAATGTTGTTTATGATCCTCTGTACTCTCAGAACATATTAATATTTCGTTAATAAAAACAATAATAAATTTATCCAAGAATAGTTTAAATACTCTATTCATTAAGTCCATGAATACAGTTGGGGCATTTGTCAAACTAAATGACATCACCAAGAACTCATAATGCCCATAATGATTCCTAAAAGAAATTTTTCGAATATCCTCTTCCCTTATCCTCAATTAATGATACTCATATCTCAAATCAATTTTTGAAAAAAAATATTGAGCACCTTGTAACTGGTCAAACAGATCATCTATACGAGGTAATGAGTATTTATTCCACACTGTCACCTTATTCAACTATCTATAATCTATGTATAGTCATAGTGATCCATCCTTCTTTCTCACAAATAGGTCTAGAGCATCTCAAGAAGAGTACTAGGGCGTATAAATCCCTTGTGTAACAAGTCTTACAACTAATTCTTCAATTCCTTGAGTTTAGTCGTTGCCATTCTATATGGGGGTATAGACACTAGTTGAGTTCCAAGAAGTAAATCAATACCAAATTCTATTTTACGTTTCAAGGTAATCCTGGCAATTCTTCAGGAATTACATCAGAAAATTCTTTAACCACTAAAACTTGATTTACACTGTCATACTTTATATCGACATCTCTCACCACTGCCAAATATCCTTAGCACCTTTTTATAATCACTTATGGGCTATTAAAGCAGACATTAGATTATTGGATATCTCAATACCGTCTCTTTGTATCAAGAAAGAAGATTCTCCAAAAATATTGAATTTAATCATCTTAGGATGACATTCTAAAATTTCTGACATGTTGCCAACCAATCCATTTTCAATATCACATCAAAGTCTACCATATCTACACATTCAGGTAAAACGAATATTATATTCAGAAATAATCATATTTGGCATTTGTCTTAATTCTTTAAATTCTCTTGTACGTCTATCTTTTTCAATTTCAACCAGAAATTGATTCATACATATTTTTTTTAAATGCCACAATATTTAATCTATCTTATACTATAAAATTGAGCAACTTGGAATAGAAAGCAATTTGAAACCCTATAGAATCCCTCAGCAGCACTTAAAGTATAAATATGTCCGGCTCATATCCACACTAAAGAATTCTTTGCTCCAATAGCCACAAGGAAACCTAATACTCTGATACCAACTTGTCATGCCCCTAATTTTAGGGTACGTGAAAAACATACTTTATGATCATATATTTTTCATAACATGTATAATACACTCTTTTATAGATATGTATTTCCATGCATACACAATATATAGACCAAGTCTATAAATATCAAAGTACAACAGAAGCAAGGATTCTGCCTATGGCGTTCAGAGCATACTTTAAAGTACAAGTACAATATAAATCAAAATCTATGAGCCATGGAAACAAAGTAGGCTCACTTAGAGATCATGTCGTCTAGCTGGTTAACTATCTTAAGGGGAAGGACCAAACTCTATATCCTTATCTGAAAAAACATATAAATAACATGTAGTGAGTTGGACAATTCAGTGAGCATATAATACCTCCTATGACCTCTTAAGTCAACATATGGATGTACTCATATTTTAAAATTTGTCACAGAAAATACAATTTAGAAGTACATCCATATGGGACCTGCACTTTAAATATTTTCAGTTCATATCACATTCAGATATTCAAAATCATATGCAATACGGTATGATCATTATTCAAATATTGTAATACATCAAAACTTTTCACATGAAAACATTAGAAGGATCCCATATCAAAACCACCATATCAGAGTTCAAGCCCTTCTGTACTTTTTTGGTGAGGGATTTACCTAAACTTAACATCCCGCTGAGGTTTGCCCTACCACCATTTAAGAGGACACACGAAGAGACTCTAATATGGGTATTTCCCAAGCACACAACAAGGGAAGACAAATCACATCTTATATAGTTGGCATCTTGTAACAACTCCATTTAAGTATCAAAAAAAATATTTTTTTTTAAAATACCATGAAGTTATTACTTCGTTACAACTTAACTCAATATAACATTTATTTAATTTATACAATACAGAGTTCACATACATGTCATTAATCAAAACATACGTACAACATATCAAACTCATAAAATCTATATCTTATTTATTCTGGTTGACCAATTCCGGAGATACAGGTGCGGGTGGTTGCACCTTCACCGGGATCTAAGCCAACTTGACCACAAACATTTTATTTGCTTCTGGGATCTGCCCAACATAAAGTACTCGATCCAACGTGCACTAAAAGCCAGAGCTATAGAAAAATCTGCATAACTAATTTTCTGAACATGATATGGAAATATAGTGAGAATTAAATCCCAGTAAGTTCAACAATAAATCATCATCAATATAGCTCATCACATCATCTCCAGCTGTATAAACTACAGAAAATATCTTTGGTCACATAATGTATTATATCTATGCACATAAGAATCATACTGTAATGATATGTATGATAGGATTAACTATTTTCAAAATATCATATGATGGCCATCAACTTATTCTCATTTCAAGCTACCACAGTCAGGGTGAGTATCCTCTACTCTCCGGTACGGGCTTTTCTCGCTCCGTCCAACATGGCCCACTTTCTCTTTCTTTTCTCATTAATATGATCATAACCGTTGGTAGGGCGTCCCCTACTGGTGCACCACACGGATTGCCATGTGACCGTGCTCATTTCTTTTCTTTTCACAATGATAGCCAAAAATATGCTTTCAATAACAAGTATGTTCATCAAAATATAATTATTACCAAAAATCATTGGTAATCATGCCATGAACATAACCATTTCAAATATCACTTTATAAAATATTTCCACGTCAAAATTTCACACTTAAGATGGTAAGAAGTTCATACAATGGCAATGGCTATGGCTATACTAGTCATTTATTAAGATTCATCTTCTTTTTTTAAATACTAATTTTATTTCTTTATTTTCTTGATGCAGGTTTTCATCTTATCTAACCTTCTCTTACTAATCAGAGCATAACTCCCTCAATTTAACTCTGATGTAGGCAATCTTGGTGTCAATTTCAAGATAAAACAATTATCTAAAACTATTACGTTGAACATTATAGCGAAATATTAAGAAATCAAGGTGATATTACTCCCTAAATGTATAGGTTATTTCTTCTCGGATAGGTTCTGACCTCTACTTACTAATCGGACCATATCTACCTCACATTGACTCCAACTTGAGTGATTCCAGTGGATAAAAATCTGTGACACACATATCTATAATTCTTATGTTAACCATTTATTTTAATGCCATACAGATAATCCTAGAAATTAAAATACAGAAGTTGTCCTAACATATTCTTCCCTGATGAACCATTTTCTGACCTTTGACTACTAATAAGCTCATATCTTCCTCATATGGACTCCAAATTGAATTATTCCAGTGGTTAAAAATCCATGACGCACATAGTTATAATTCCTATGTTAACCATTTATTTTAATTCCATACAAATAATTCCCAAAAATTAAAATACAGAAGCTGTCCTAACATAATCTTTCCTGATAAACCATTTTCTGACCTTTGACTACTAATCAGCTCATATCTTCCTCATATGGACTCAAAATTGAATTATTCCAGTAGCTTAAAATCCATGACACACATAGCTATAATTCTTATGTTAACCATTTATTTTAATTCCATACAGATAATTCCCAGAAATTAAAATACAGAAGCTGTCCTAACATATTCTTCCCTGATAAACTATTTTCTGACCTTTGACTACTAATCGGACCATATCTACCTTATATGGACTCTAAATTGAATGATTCCAGTGGCTTAAAATCCGTGACACCTATATCTTTAATTCTTATGTTAACTATTTATTTTAATTCTCTACAAATAATTCTCAGAAATTAAAACACTGAAGCTATCCTAACCTATTCTTCCCTTATGAACCATTTTCTGACCTTTGCTTACTAATCGGACCATATCTACCACATATGGACTCCAAATTGAATGATTCCAGTGGCTAAAAATCCATGACACACATACCTATAATTATTATGTTAACCATTTATTTTCATTCCATATAGATAATTCCCAGAAATTAAAATACAGAAGCTATCCTAACATATTGTTCTCTGATGAACCATTTCCTGACCTTTTCCTACTAATCGGACCATATCTAACTCATATGGACTCCAAATGGAATGATTACAGTGGCTACAAATCCGTGAGACATATATCTATAATTCATATGTTAACCATTTATTTTAATTCCTTATAGGTTGTTCCCCGAAATTAAAACACCGAAGCTAAAAATTCTGCCACCCATAGCCATAACCATGCAGAACTATCTACACCAACCTAAGTATTCAAACATACATCACATGCAAGATCAATATGTAACATGATATAGCAACATCATGACCAATCATAAAAGTTCTAAGATCAAAATCTCATATAAATATTATAAGTTTCAAAAGTTTTCTTCAAAAAGAAATATTGTTAAACTTACCTAGAGCACTTAGTCCCCTAGACTTCTCCTTCCTTTTTCTTCCTTTCTTCCTCTCCTTTCCTCACTCTACCTTGCTTCTATTTTTCCTCTCCCTCACTTGGACGAAATTATAATGTTGTAAGGGTGGGTTTTCTTATATAGACCACCAAATAATTCACCTTTCATGATCATGGGTCTACCTTATCACAATTAAGATACACTTTGTTGAATTTTTGGAAAACAGACAACTTATGTTCTTGTCTTCCTCTTCCTTAGTCAAGATATGCATAGGAAAAGGAGATTTGTATTTTGAAAATTATGATGATATGTTCTTAAGATAAGGGACAAGGTCCCTTTGATTTAGGGATTCATTTCCATTTTCTTTTGTCTTAAACAAGTATGATAGGTTTGCCTTTTTAGGTGGCAAATTTCTAGCCCTTGAATCTCCATTATTTGGTTGATATTATTTGTGTGGGATAGGAAAGTTTTGTCCTAATGCCATGTATTTTCATACCACTTGCTAAAATTGTGAGTGTAGGATATAGATGTTTTTGTCCTAAAGCCTTGTATTATCATGCCACTTGCCAAAATGATGAATGTAGAATCACACCACTTGTTAAATTTTTGTCTTAATGCCATGTAACCTAATCTTTATTATTATTATTATATCATCATCTAATTTATTTTATTTTATTTTTCCTCTTGGATTTGGGCTTATTTCTACCCATTATGGGCTTATTCCTACCCATTTTCTTTGCTTTGGATAAAATTCTACCTTTCTTGGAGGGCTTGGTCACATTTTCATAATTTTTGGGCTATTGGTCTAATTACTATATCCTAGTCCAAGTCTATGTTTTATTTCTTGCTTAGGTTATCCAATGGCTTGCTAGAAACTTATGTGAAGTGGAATAACTCTATATAAAGTGTCCATAGGTAAAAGCCCAATGTATGGGTAAAGATTTTAAACTTAGTAACTCCAGTTCTTGAATTAGGAAAAATTACCCTAATTCAATGTTCTTGAAATTTTAAGACCTTTACTTGTTTCTAAAAATTTATCTTCCTTATCCAAGAATTTTGCATCTCTTTAGTATGTTATTTCTAATTTCTTTCCTATTAGGTTTTCCTTCTTTATTTGTTCTCTTAATGTTAGAAACATTTTCTATGCATATACATAAGGTGAAGAATTTCTAAGGACTATATTTCCTTAGATATTTAAAATATTGTCTAATAAATTTTATTTCCTTAATTAATTTTTTTATGTACCTTTATCAATAAAAGAAACAAAATTAGGGATGTTACACATCTCGCCCAGATAGAAGGTATCCTGCTCTCCTTCACATATCATATCCCGTGTGTTGGCCGACACACGAGCCTAGCACCACCCTTGCTAGCTGAGGTATCAAAGTGCACCAAGGCTAATATATGCCATATAATACAGTATAAAATTCTCAATATAATACAGACTTTCAGTCTCAGTACAGTTTCATCTGTCATAAATTCACTATTCAGGGTTTATCACATGTATATGCCCTTTTTCGAGGCAATCATATAGCTTTATAAATAATGTCACGTGCATAAATATTCACTTTATCAATCAGATACACCATGAGTTCAGAAATCTATTTTCAAACCTATACTCTTCTTGAACTATATTCCAAATTGTAAGCAATTCAAATAATGTTAATGCATTTCAAAAACATATAAAAGTGTAAATATCTTATAAACATAATCAAATACACGTTTAAAGATCAAGAAGAGTATAGGGCAAGTTATAGAAAGAATCATCTACTCACAAGGTAAGGGTTCCAGATTGGATAGCCCCAAAATGAACTTTTCCAATACACATTTGACTAAACAGACTTCAAAAACGTGTCCGAAGAGTCTAAAAAATCAAGAAAATGATTTAGGGAACTTGGACACTATTTATTGCCAGAAATACTATTCATGCATGGTGAAATCACTATTCACTGTCATAAAATAGTATTTACCAAAAACAAAAAGTTGTCAGATAGCTGAAAAATTTCATATTGTAAGGTTTATCTAGCTCCTGAATCCATCTACGATGTCAGATTTCCAATTTGAGGTCTCTAAGTAAGAGTTTCAGAGTTTACCTTTTTTCTGAGATTTTTTACTTTCGATCTACGGCAATTCTGTAGTTGATTTGAAAATTTGTTCAGTCAAAATCGTAGTACTCTCCGTCCTGAATCCAATGATACCCTTAGTTTTAAGATCAGAGGCGTGTAGACACTTCAGATCTAGAGAGGAAATATGGATGTACTATTCATACTATTCATTATATCAAAAGTTCGCAGCACGCTTCGCTTTCTTTCTCCCCCTCCCCCTCTTTCTTTTATTTTTTTATTTTTATTTATTATTTAATAATTAAATATTTAGGATTATTTTTATTTTATTTCATATAAATACCATTTTTCATCCTAAAATATCCCAAAAATTTCTAAAAATTTATATTATTGCAAAACTTTAATTGTAATATCAAATTATGACTTTTCTCGAGAAAATTTTATTAAAAAAAATCACAAAATAAATATCTTTATGTATAATAAAAGAAAGAATATTTCTAAAAATAAAACAAAAATTTATTAGAGGCCAATATAATTATTTTAAGCAAAACAATAATTATTTTAATTAAAAGTATATTTTCTTTTAGCAAAACATAATCATTTTTAAACAAATAAAAATATATTTGTCTATAGAAAAATATTATTATTTAAAAATAAAAATTACAGGGTATTACACAAATATACATTCTCCTATTTCTAACCCTAGCCCAACACTTCACCCTTGTGGTGCATAGGGTGGAGGAGAGGTGGCGCTGGCATCAGGATCTCTACTACGTTGGCCACAAGAATGTCCTGAAGGATGGTGAATTGACCCAAATAGGGTATCTCCACCACTTGGACCTCTAAGACTAACGTTAGTAGAACTGCCGACATCTTAACCTCTTTTATCTGAACACATTACCAAATTTAATGAGAATATAATCTCAATAAGTTCAACATTAACATATTATATAGTAAACAACATGATGATGTGTTCTGTTGTATAATCTACAAAAAATATTCTTTAATAATCATATATAATATATATAACTAAAATGCATAAATCATCAATGAACATATCCGCAATATGTTTAACGTCATGCATAATAGCTAATTATCCATCATCTGTCTGTATTTTAGTCTCTAGGTAGTATGAGCCATTCACCCTTATGCTACTCATATACCACTGTAACTTGGTTAGAGTGGGCATACTTCCCCTCAGCTTACTCAAGACTAATAAGACATCCCCTATCTAGTACCGTCTCAAAGCCATATGCCTCCGTCAGGTCAACTTACCGCCATAAGGTGCTGCATATTGTCAAGCTACCTTGCCACTATAAGGGTCATCCCAAAGATTTCATCTTATTCTGTCTCATAAATATATCACACATGCACTGCATCAATGTTTATTTCATCCATACATTAAACATACATCTCATATGCATCTTATCAACATGTATCTTACCCATACATTAAACATACATCTCATATGCATCTCATTAACATGTATTTCATCTATTATATCAACATACACTATGTGATTTAGTTTCTTGTAATAAAAGGATGGAGTCAACACCACAATGTTTCACCAAAAAGGCATTTATTTGTATTTTGACTCCTCTCATGATCATTTATTCATTGGAGTTCATTTAGAGCCTTTAAAAAGTATAACAGAGCAAAATCAGCCTCAAGCATGCCCTAGCTGTGTCACATAGCACAATCATGCTCTGGTTACACCCAAAACCCCTACCCGTGCACAACACGGATGTGTTAAGGTTCCCACCCAACACACGTCTTGACTGTGTTTTATAGCACGGCCAAAAATTGGTCACCAGCGCCGAGCCGTGCTCGATGCTGGCCTACTTTTTCTTTTATTTTCTCACTTCCATACCACACCACGACCACCAAACAGTAACTCATAACATATATACATGATTATTCAAGCACTAGATCTAATAAAACACATCAAAAGTTGATTTAGTTTCAAAGCTTCTTACGAAGCCTAATCCTTCACACTTAACCCTAAATCCATATCAAAATTTCATCAAATAATTCCAAGAGGCACTCACATATATCAATACACAACATATATCATAAATCAACCATTAAAACTCAGATTTCACAAAGGTTTAATGTTAAACCTACTTAGAGATCCACTCTTTTGGTCTATTTTCCAAGAAACTTTCTTGGGAACTCCTAGATTCACACAAATTTTTTCTCTTCTTTCTCCCAAATTTTTGCATGAAACACCATGGATAAAAGCTCAAGAGACTTAAAGTAATGAGGAGAATGATTTAGAAATCACCTTAGTTTTCCCTTAGCTTCTTTATCTTTCTTCTTTCTCTCTCCTCTCCTTCTTCTTCTCTCTCTTCTCTTTCTTGGCCGTGGTTTCTGCTCCCCCTTCCCCTTTAGTCGACCCTCCTATGAATCACCCAAGGATATTATTAAAATATTGCATCTTCTAGAATCCCTTAATCCTCTTCAAACTATATCCCCAAACTAGATTTTATTTACAAAAATGTCATTCTATTACATCCCAACTTTTCCTCAAATAGGGCCATGTTTGGTTTCCCCACATTTTCTAAAACTCATTAATCTTCTCCTAAGGAAAAACTTAGTGGGTTTTAGAAAATATTTCCCCCCACATCTCTGGCCCATTTCTTAATACTCCCACTTGTTCTAAGAGGTTAGAAATTAGGGTTTTATCCCTTCTAGTTTTTCTTCCAAAAAGGAGAATTATTATATTTCCCATCCTTCAAACTTAGAATTTTATGCCATTACATGGAATTAAATAGGGGATGTTAGGGGAGATGCTTAGGCTTATATATACATATCCCTATATTATAGTCAATTTATCTTTTGATGAATAACATAGCTTCATTTTGTTCTTCTTCATCAATTCAATTTAAGTTTTAGAAGATATTTGTTAAAAGTTAAACCCTCAGAAAAGGTGGGAGGTGTGTTGCCTCTTTTTGAAAGTTTCTTTATATTCTTCTAACTCAATGTAATAGTTATATTTTTTTTAGTATGTGTAAATTTGTTATTGGTTAAAGGGTGTGTTATCATTTTATATTTATTCATATCTTATTTTTATTTTCATCAAAAGTGTAGGCTGTCTTTAGTGTCTTTCGTTCTTTATTTGTATGCCTACTTTAGTCTCTGTTAGTGATGACCTATGTGTCTGGTATAGTATGTATCTTTATGTTTACATGAATGAATGTTAAGAAAATAAAGATAAGATGAACCATGAATCAAAAGGTTAAGTATCTGTCAAAATTCTTTATCATCAATCATACACAAATGATACTATTCTCTTTTTAGGTAACCCTTCAAGCCTATAGCAAGTTCAAGGAAGTCTTGGATATGTATAGTAAGTTTGCAAGAGAAAAAGCAGTAAAGAGAAGTTTGAGCTTATCTTTAATCCCAATACCCCTCCTCGTAAATTAAATTGTAACTGTTAGGGATCAAGGTTTAGAATTCAAGACTATATTAATATAGGACTTGGGAACTTGGGTTGATGTTGTAATGACCTTAATTTTTTTCTATATGTAAATAGTTTAATTATTCTGAATTCATTACTTTACTTCTTATTTTCATTAGTTTATTTAGTACTCTACTGCTAAAAATTAAATAATCATAAGTAGGCAAGCTATACACCAAAAGTATAAAGCTTTTCACTGATGTTTAACTAGTGTTCCATATTAAGTATTTTTAAATTTACATTAATAACCTTGGGTAATACCTGTAGTACAAAAAGCAGGAGGGTAACCAGTTACTTTTCAAAAGCACTAGTCACTCAACTAGGTTTGTATCAGTATCATATATAAATACATAAGTATTTAGTCATCAGCATGCAACACTGCAAGTGCAAAGGGTAGAGAAGGAGGTACATGTACAAGAACTTTAGTTAGGTCCACCACTATCAAATCTTGGATAATGAGGATATGCCCTAAATTTGGTAATTCTATCTACTAGATGTTAATCAATAGGGTTAAAATGAAATCGGTATATTACATGTTTTTATCTAAACACAACATTAAATAATAGTGAGAATAAGGGTTCCTAGTAGGTTCAACAATGATCACGAGTATTACTCATAATACATGTTATGTTATGTTCAATTGTATAAACTACTGAGTTTAAATAAACAAGTAAATTATATGCACATCTAATGCATGTATTATAATGTAGGCATGGCATACATAATGTACAATCAATAATGGCATTCTTGGCTAAATCAAGAATTCACATAGATATCATATTTCAAACAATTCAATATAGCTCATATCAGGTATTCCCATATAGTGGTTATTTATTTTCTTTTTATTTATCACTATAACAGAGTAAATGTGAGCCTCCCCTTACTCACACTCCACTATCATGAGGTCAATGTGAGCCTCCCCCTACTCACTCCTGAACGAACTTCGCTCTGTCTAAGCATGGCTCAAAAGAAAAGTCTCATATTATACTTTATTATAACCATGAATAGAACATTCAATATATGGTACCGACACGGAAGCCATGTGACCTTTTTCATTGCCCTTCCTCCTTTCTTTTATTTTATCTCATAAATAGCCATATATGATATCATTTCTCACAATCCATATACAATGACATAGTTATATCAAGTATAATTTGTCACTGATACTATGCAATCTAAATAATCAACTCAGTATTTCATAACTCATTTCTCGCATATATTAGCACAAATTATAACATCCTTAAAATGCATACATTCATGCCATTACAATATATTATATGCATTTAATGAAAAGAATTATTGCTATGGAATAGTGGCTATTTTAGGAAATCCAATTTGTTTAAATTTAGTGTTATAAATCTAATTAATATAATTTAATTGCCTCTTAAGTCCTATTTGGCCAAATCTCTTAATATCAACCATGTTCATTAATTTTAGCTTATTAACCTCATCTCCTTACTATTAACTATTATTGCACTTTGTAAAAAGAGAAACTTAAATCTCTTCCTTACATTTTATTTTTTATCAACCCTTAAAAATTGTGGCTACTTCCTCCCTTTTACCCTTATCACCATCTATTACTAATTACACTTTCTTATTTTATTTCATTTCCTTATTCATCTTTATAATATGTAGTCTAAGACATGAACTTAACTTCCCCTTATATTCCATTTTGGCTTTGGCCTATTTTTCCCAATTAATTTATCCTAGTTCTAGATGTTAACATCACATTAATTACTTCCTTTAAATTTTCATCATGCTTTAGTCACCTCAATATTGCTTGATAAAATGCTTATTCAAAATTTGACTTCCACTCATGTTTCATTATGGCTAGGATCCCCTTTCTAGTTATCAAAACTTCTTTTTACTATTTAATTTATCTTGGTTTAGTTACCATTATTAGGTTAGATCACTTGTTTTAACTTATGAATTATGATTTAACTTGACTTTGCATTCATATTAGAGTAGGTTTCCTAACTTCCCTTATTTATAAATTACAAGTTTAGGTCAAAATTTCCTTTTGTCATCTTTACCTTTAGCTCTAAATTTTCATTTTTCCTATTCACTTTAGCCATTACTCATTCTAATTCTTTCATGTCCAACAATTAAAATCACTTTTGTGATTATTTACACTCTTGCTTCTTCTTTTTGGCCTACATTGCATAACCCTACCCTAATCATTTGACCATACCACTAAGTTAATTAAATAATTGTAAGCAAACAATTTTAAGGATTAGAAATAGCTTCAATATCAGCCATTCCATGCAAAATTTCCACTCATTCAAAGCATATTTCAAGCATGACACATGCATTACATATGCTTTTAAACATGTACTTTTCATGGCTATCAATAATCAACCATACTATAATATCACATATCATGAAAGTACAAAGTTAGACTCAACTTAAACTTGCAAAACACAAGGTTGTTCAACCAAGGATCCTTTGGTAACAACTTTAGAACCATTAACAAGAATAACAACATAAAGAGAAGATGAAATATCCAATTTTGATAAAAAATGAGGGTTACCAGAAATATGATCTAAAGCACCTATGTCTAAGATCCAAGACCCTAAGAAACAAGACTATGTAAGACAGGCAACAGGATTATTAGTATTGGCAATTGAAGTAATGGAACCAGCAATATTTTTAGTAGCTTGATATTGTAAGAATTCTTAATAATTTGCTTTGGACAAAGAGACTACTATGGACACCACGGAGGAGACAGCCACCATGTCTAGGATCAACTTCCAACCTGACGTGCATTTTGGCAGCAAAGAAAACACCACGAATTGGGAGCAATGATTAAAGCAGCAACTAGTAGGTGCCAAGGATGATTCTTTGGCACTGTCTAGGTAATATAGATGAAAAATGTAGATTGGAGAGAGATAGACTAGCAACAAGACAAAAGAAAAATCATCAACCCAAGGTGGCCGAAGGATGGCCAACAGTGGAGACTGGCCAGATACTCCTATCTCTGGTGGTCCTGTACATTGGCTGGGACAATATCTTCTCACTACCCTTTTGCAATGTGACACTCACTTTTTTTTTTAGGAAAATAGAAAATTGATTGGAAAAAAAGAGGGCCACTTATTTTTATTTTTCTCAAGGCTCTGATACTATGTTAAAATAGAGAAAAATAGGAGAAAAACATAATTGTAAAATGTAGTCCATGAGTAAGGCTTACATTAGTCCTTGATGTTTATAGAAAAATATATAGATAAGCCATTAATTACAAATATAATTACGATTCCTAAATCAAGATATGTGATCATAAGTACAATATCCTAAATAAAGGGATATGACTAATACTCCCTAATCACACATAGTTTTAATTGATTCATAATTTATTTACATTAATTCTAATATGCCTCAATCTGGCAACACCCAAGACAACTAAAAGATCCATATAAAGGAAAACAAATGAAAACTATTTGATCACCAATAAACTGTCATTTTGAAGATATGTTAAGGTATTGTAGTGCAATCATTATACTGATACATACATTTTAGAAATGAGACAACGTAATAACAAAGAGTTTCAATAGAAAAGCTAGAGAGTCTCGAAACATTCATTAAGAGTTTAAGATTGTTATCAACAGGACAAGTGAATTAGGTAGTGAGATTTGGCTGGTTTAAGCTTCAAATCATAAATTACGCTATTGTTTTGCAGTCTGTTGACGATGAACTAGTGGCAGATAGTTGAACATAAGTTAGATGATTAAAAGCTTAAAATGTGGAAGTGTTATAAACCATAATCAAAACTGTTACCTAAACTAATAAAACTGCTACCACAATTACTAGGCCAGCCTCTTGAAATTTAGCACAAAAATTCTAAAATATCCAATATTTATGATTTGACTTGAAATATTTTGGTCAGTGATGAATGTGGCCACTTACATCTTTCATGCAATTTAATTTTATTTGGCATAACTTCCTTTGTCGTAATAAATTATCCATATTATTGATGGTATTCGTTAGGTAATCAAAAAGGATATTATCAAGTCAACCACTAATCTGGAATTAATAACTGTCATACCTCTGACCACTTTAGAGTTACTTGTTCACGACACCTCAAGAAAGAATAGATTATTACATAAAGAAAGGAAAGATGGATGATAGAAGAGGATTCCCGCTTTTGTTCCAGGTCAGCTACTCTCACTTTTGCCTTAATTGACGTTCAAAGGGTATTACACTAAAAATATACAAATTTTCTTATTTTTATTTTTGAATTGAAAAATTAATATATTCATTCTTTTTCATTTGGTTCTGGGCTCTACAGTCTTCTTAATCAAATTATTGAGATGATATCTTATATCAACGTATCAATTAAGGGACATATATACATTAATTTATTGATGGACTTGATTAGAGTTTATATAAGTATTAATTTTAAAATAAATAAATAACGTACTAAATTAAAGAACCGTGAGATAAATTGAGAATGAGCCCAATCGAATTTCCTAACCCACAAAAACTGCTAATTTGTAACTAATCTTTAATGGGTATTAAACAGAAAGGAGGGGGTAGGTGAACCAAAAAAGAAGAAGAAAAAAGTGTGTATTTCTTCCTTAATACTAAAATGGATCAGACTCCATCTTTTTAAACTTAGGTAACCAAAGTTTGTTCCTGAATTTTGCGTTTCGCATTTCTCTTTCGATTGCTCTTTCAACAAGCAAACCCGGATTCCTAGATAATACCTTAAAAAAGATAACAGCTGAAAGACATGGTTTCGACCCAAAAAAACAATGACAAACTAAAAAAAAAAAAAGAGTATGGAAACGATTATTTAGGCAATTTAAAAAAAAAGATTATATAAAAAAACTAAAAACAATATATTCTGTTTTTTATTTTCTTTATTTAGTTTGACTAAAAAATGAGTTATTTTTCTTTGGTTGATCTTTTTTCTTTCCCCCGGAGTGGAAGATAATAAACCAAACCTATAAAAAACAGCCCAAGAAAACCTTTTGTTTTTTTTTCAAATAACTGTTATCGTTAAATCCTCGCCTCCAAATATATTATGCCAAAAATCCCATCAACATGCCATATGTGTTTCTTGAATTATGTGTTTTCTTGAATTCATCCATCAACATTAAAAGCGCCAGATAAAAAAACTTAACTTCGCGGCAGTAGTAGGACCTTTTCCATTAAAATGGTTGGTAATCCATCATAAATGAGCTCATACATTCAATTTCATGGTTCATCACTCCACATTCATTAAGAAAACCCCCTTTGCCTAACTCTCATTTATGTCAGCATAAATACCCAACAAAGGATGTCATTTCCTATCTTTTCTTTTTTCTTTTCCTTTTTTAAGTGAAAAACAAAGTTACTTACCATTTATCACTCTAATTGCATATTAAAACGATGAACAAACGTAAACGAAACAAAAAAACAAAACCCTTAAAACAATGCATTCTCTTATTACAAAGGTATTAATTAACCCCAAATAAAATACTTATGTCTAATTTTTCCTCTCATCATTGATGCCATTATCGTCATACGGAAAAAATTAATATAACCCTTGTATTATCTACAGCGGAGAACTTACTTATACTATATGTGCCCATATACCAGAGGAGATTTGAATATAAAAAATACCAACTTAAAATTGCCCTAAATTAATTAGCTTATTTACCGGTCAAACCCCGGAGAGCCATCGAAACATTTCGCTGATTTCCTCTCCGACTCGGTTGGCTTCCACGTCATAGTCCTCGGCCGAAAAGTTATCACTTCGGTGGCTGCCTCCAGTAAAGAACCTTCCAGAGCTTCGAAACGACAGCGTTTGGGATGATATCGAAGACGAGAGCCTGTCAACGTATTCCTTCAGCCAGCTCCTTCCACTGGCTACATCAGCGGCTAAGCTAGCGTCATGGACCGGCTGAGTCGCCTGAGACTCTACCACTGTCTCATCCTTATTATCGGATACGCTCCTCCTGTGGGCGTAGCTGATAGGAACCTCGGAGTCCTCCTCCACTAAATACTCGAACGATCCTACGGAATAAGACCTCGACCTCCCACGCGCTTCTCCGGTGGCGTCCGATGCTGTGCCACGGCGGCTGATATTCCCAATTTCGAGCCGGAAGCTATCGCCAGCACTGACAGAAGAGGATCGGAGAACTTTCATTAGGTCTGAATCAGAGGCAAAAATAGTGGATCGGCAGAGTGGACAGGTGAGATTGGATTGAAGCCAGGTGTCGATACATTCGGCGTGGAAGGCATGGCAACAGAGCGGGAGGAGGCGAAGGAGGTCGCTTTGTTCGAATTTCGAGAGGCAAACAGCGCAGTCTCCACCGGTGGTGGAGGAGGTGCGGCGAGTAATGGAAGAAAAAGTAAACAGAGGTAGGGAATCGAGCATGGAGGACGAAGCTGTTTCTGGCGAGACACGCCGACTGGAAGAGAACACAGGCGTTGCAGTTGCTGATGATGCATTTGCCGATGACGGAGATAGCCGGTGGAGGCAGCGGACGTTGAGGTGGCGGAGGAGCAAACAGAGAGCAAGAGAGACGATGACGGTGACGGCGATGACGATTACAATAATGAGAATGCTTGGGTTGAGGTTCTGCAAAGTGGATGAATGAAGAGCAGGAGTATCGATAGTGTTAGTGTCAGTGGAAGAGTCTGATCCGACAACGTTTAGGGTCAAAGGAGGTGGAGAAGCCATCGTTAATAGAGGGAGCAAAAAACAGGGAAGAGTAAAATGGCGCCGAAAGAGAGTATATAAATGTTGTGTGAGATTGAAGGGGACGGAGATGCACGTGAGGAGGAGGAGGAAGAGGAAGACGAGGTGGTGAATGGTGATGAAGGCATGGAAATGATTCACGAATGAAGTAAATGCGACCAGAGGTTTTAGGCGAAGGGGCACGCTTCTGTCATCTGTGTCGACTTGCATTACGTTGCCACCTATTTTCGTTGATTTGCTTGTGGGATCCATTTCCGTACTTGGTAGGTTCCCTTTTCTTTTCTTTTTTTAATAAAAAATCTTTTACATTGATTTTAAATTTAGAAGTGTATTTCGTTTTTTTCTTAAAAAGTTAATGAACATTGTTTGTTTTTATATATTGCTCATTCCAAAAAATGACTGTCTGCACTCTGCAGTCCTTTGGAGAATTTTGGCTTACTAGTTTTTGTAACGTAGTTTACACAATTATTTTAAAAGTTTTGACAAATCAATTTCAGAACGTTCTTCCTACTCTTATCACTCCAGAATGGGTTTATTAAAGGTTAAGTTATTTTTTATAACATCATTCTGTCTGGTAAATTACTTTATTACATCTGAAGCTGTAAACGTTAAAAGAAGTTATAGTCTGCATTTAAAATAGACATACGGGAAACTTACGATAAAGTGGATTGGTATTTTTTTTTTTTTCGAGAGCTTTTAAGAGTCATGAATTTTTCTTCTCCTTGGCAATATTCATTATTCATTTTTATAGTTACAATAAAATGGTAGTTTTTATATCTCAAAAATCTAAAATAAACATTTTTATGTTTTACTTTTGGTTATTAAATTTTGAATTTAATAATTTTTATTTTCATTGAAAATATTAAATTATGAATATAATAACATACATATATTATTTGAGAGGATATATTTGATATATTACATTTACTATTGTTGATTTTGTTCAAAATTAATGCAGTTCATATGCTACCCAACCTTGAGCTTAGGTTACTTAATATTACAACTTTATTGTTTTAGAAAAATAAGAAATTTGTTAATTTCTTGCATGTAAATTATCCAAGTAAGGAAGCAGCAGCAATTTTTTTAAAAAAAAATCTTGTGAAGTTTAAAAACCATGAAACATATTTAAACATGTTTCTTTTTGTTACATCGGCAGGTGAATATATGATGTGGAAATGAGTAAAAATAGAGTTACAAGCATGATTTGAAAACTACAATAATTATTAATATTTTTGTTAAATTTTTATTTTTGATATAATTGATTCTATTTAAAATATTTGTGTTTAATACAATAATATTTAAGAGGCCTAAAGATATAAAATATTACTATTTTAAATAGTATCTTATCATAAGAATTTCGTAATTTTGAATTTTCATTTACTAATATTTATATAAATACTAATTTTATAATTTATTTGACTACTTTCAAGACCAAACATCAAGATCTTAATTATTATATGGTATCTTATATTATTATGGTTACTAAAAACTGTTAAGACATACAAAGAGCGTAGCTAGTGGTTAGTAGAAACAATTTCTACATGATGTTTTTTCTAGCTTATAATTCTTTTTAAATTTGAAAGTTGAGAGGGTTTCAAATTGCACTGGCTCCTTTGAAAAGACACTAAATTTATTATTAAATCAAACAAACGCACATTCGGCAAGATGTTCACTCTTTCATACTGCAAAATTCTATCAAAATATACAATTTCCTGTTTTTATAAATTACCTAGCATGGATAGATATATTGTTTGTTCAGGCTTTTTAAACGTTGGCCAAATTATGCAGATTGCTTCATCAACAATGGAAAAAATATTTTTTTATAGAAATAAACGCCCTTTATTTTTTATACTCATCAGAAGACAATGAAATTTCATTACTGAAACTGAAAAAAAAATGAAATAATGCCCCATTGGCTATTATTCATACTTAGAAAAAAAAATTAACTTTTGAGTAATTTAATAAACTTATTTAATTGTGTAAAAAAAACAAACCAATTAATAATGGCTAAAGGGACGGCATTCAGATTATTTATTAGAGAGACAAGAAAGAAAACGGAATGCTTTTAAAGGTATTCTTAATTGATCAACAAGGGAGGAATCTAGAAAGATGAAAAGTCAAATTAAATAAGACTGTAAAGCAAAGTCAAATCAATACTATCCCTGGCAGGGGAATAACATGCATGATGATCACAATCGTTACAAAGTTTTCTTGAGAAAATAAACTTATTATTTCCTAATTGAATAATAGCATTAAAATATAAAACAATTAATAACTACTTCCTCTAATACATAATATATATTTTCTCAAATTACATAATTCAAAATGGGTTAAGATGTTTTCCAATGGTTTCATTTAAAATTTTTTTAATATAAATAATTTAGTTAAGAGTCTTAGTTTAAGTAACACTTTTCTAACTATAAGATCCCATTTAATTAGTGATATAAAAAGAAATATGAATAAGAATTAAAAATAAAATAAAATAATATTATTAAAAATATAATTAATATGATATAAAAATAAATGAAATAAAAATTGAAAAAAATATATATTATTAAAAAATAAATTATTAAAATAATATTTTTAACTTAAAAAAGTATTTTAAATATTATAATAAAAAATAAAATAAATTATAGTAATATAAAAATTTGAATTAAATTTTATTAAACAGTATTAAAATTTTTAATTAAAAAAAGTATAAATAAATAAAATGGTAAAAAATATTTTTAGCAAATTTAAAATTATTTTTCGAGGGACCACCCCATCAATTATTTTTTTATAGTAAATTTAAAATTTTTTCATTAAATATATATAAATTATCTCCTCAAATTTATATTGCACCCTTCTAAAATAAGTTAGATCAAAATATATTTAGTAATTAACTTACTCTTAAATTTATGTTTGACCCATCTTAAAATAATTTTTTATTATTAATTTATTTATAAATTTATATTTGACTTATTATTAAATTTATATTTAAATTACTCTTAAATTTATATTTTATCTTTCTTTTTTTATACTATAGGATACACACTTAAAATTTTGACATTTGAGAGGTTAAAAAATATATTAATTACAAACATTAAGAATATAACATATTGATTATCATATTATCATAAATTATTCATATTTTATTTTATTGCTTTTAATTTCAAGCTCAAAAATTAGAAAGTAGAAGATATTTTTTTTATTCTCCTTATTGGCATGCTTCTAATTTTAATTTATCAATATTTGAGTTTCAAATATGTAGATTATAAATGTTACATGCTTGTATATACAGATAGATTTATTTTCAACATATTTGTTTCTTTGCTATATTTGATTTTATAGTATGGGTTTTTTCATGTAATTATTTTACTATTTACTTAATTCTTTAAATTGAAATTTTTTTTACATAGAATATGGATACGTTTCTTAAAAAAACATTAATTTTTTAGTATCAAATTTTCTTTGATGCACAAAATTGTTTAAAGCAAACTAAAATTAACTTAAAAGATTTTTCAGTGGATTTTGAGTTACATTCTAAAATTTCTTACTATCATTTAAATTTTGAGATAAAATATGAATGTGTTACTCACCGAAAGGACCTCCTTGACATTAGAGCATCAACAATGGTGAATCCATCAAAGGGTTCTTAAATGGATCCCATGTTGCCATATCAGCATTTTTCATTTTAAGCAATTCTGTATTATTTTAAGCAACTCTACACTCTAATGGTAAACTCTCTAAAGTTCTTAAATAGGTCTAACAAGTTATATTATATTTTTATATTTTATTCATATTTATTTATATTTTAATTTAAAATATAATTAATTTATATTTTAATTTTAAAATAATAAACACATAAAAAAATTTAAATATTATTTTTAATAATAATATTTTAATATAAAATTTTAAATAAAATAAATTTTTTAATATAAATTTTAAAATAATAAATATATAAATAAAATTTTTAAAATAATATAAATTTATTTTTAATAATATTAATTAAAAATAATAAAAATATATAATAAAATAATAATTTTTTATCTTAAGAACCGTTGTTTATACAAGCAACGGTTCTTAAGTTAAGAATCCTTTTTATGCCAAGTCATGCCAAAGTGGATTGGGTCTCACTTAAAAATTCAAGAATGAGGGTTAAGAACCCCCATTGGAGATGGCCTTAGGGTCCTGACTTTACGACTACCTCCCTCCACATGCAATATCTCTTCGGTAAAAAATAATTCAATAATAATTTAAAAAAACTATAAAATTATTCAAGATATATAAAAAAAACAACAAAAACAAAAAAAATTTCTTATTTTAACATCCACTTAAACTATTAAAATTAAGACAAAAAATATCATATAACAGTTAAATTACAACAAATTTAAACTAAAAATAAATAAATTGATCCCGGGTCAAATTATACAAGATATACAATAGTTTCCTTATTAAATAATAGAAAGCTTAATTACAAATCACTTAAATCTTTTTCGCAAATTAAATTATTTATTTAAGAATTAATTGGTTTAAACTTTCATCATGTGACAAATAGTCCATTTCATTTAAAATGTCAAAAATTCATGAATATTCACTAAAATTATAATGACCTAAAATTATGAAAATGAAAAGAAAAATGTACTCAGTAACATATATAGTTGTTTAGTCATAATTTTTTATTTTTTATTTGCTTCTTTGTGAATAGAAGAGTTTTTTGTCGTATGTCCAAAGTTGAATATGTCAAAAATCAAACCACAAAAAAAAATATTATTTGTAAAGGATAAAAATTAAAAGGGTTTTTTTTACTATTTTTAATTATAATGAAATTTGCAACATCAAATATAAGATGTATATATTTATATTAATTCCCAAATAATTTTTCAAGAATGTGATTCGCTTGATCTATTGCTATTCCGAGGAATGGTGTGGAATCTGTTTGTCTCATAAAATTCTCTTAGATGTTTGTTCGAATTCCTAAGCATTCGGTCAATTTGTTTGGTTATAAATTGCATATTCGCAAGATGCCATTTCTAAACACTTCGGATCAATTTTAGCCCAAATATGCCGTTGTCAAAGAACAAACTTAACTTTTTTCCTATAGAGAACGCAAAACCTTATTAAACATAAAGCCAGACAAAACCTTAGGACTAATCAACGAAATTATCAAAAAATCCCTCTTCTGAGTTACCGAACACTAGTCCATTCAAATATTTTTGTGCATGAGGAAAAGAAAATGAGAATAACTCACAATTTGATGAAGAAAACTAACAAATTAATTGATGAATAATTTCCAATAATTAAAAAAATTGATGAAGAAACCTCACAAGCTAGCTCCAAGTGAGCTACAATTTCCGAAAACAATCTCTGAATCGTAAATTAAAGAATGAAAGTAACATTCTCTCTCTTTCCATCAACAGCAGACTGCAAATAGTTATTTGTAGAGTGACACGCTATAATTTTAGCATGTATTTAGCATATTTTATGTTACTTTTTATTTTATTTAAATAGTGAATAAATAAGATTTAATTAATTTTTGTATTTTATGTTTTAGGAATAATAAAGAAGAAAAGAAGAGAAAAATAGAGAAAAAATCATGAAAAATACTGATTTCTCACCTTTCATCACTAATGGAGGCATATCTTCCAGCGACTATGGAAAGAAGAAACATAGAGCTACAACTTATATGTTCGGCACTTCGGCAAAATTCAGAAGATTCTAGGCGCCGCGGCGCTCACAAGAGAGCGTCGTGACGCCACGTTAAAGACAAATCGAGAGCGCCGCGGCGCCTGAGCATCTTCGACAAAGTGCGCCGTGGCGCTGACTGAGGGTGCCGTGGCGCCTCATGACATATTTTTCGTAGCGCCGCGGTGCCCAACGCCGTAGAGACTTACTGATTTTGCGATTTTAGGTATTTTCACTCAAATTGAAGGCTGATGGACGGGGATTTTGACCTAAATACATTCCTACTTCGATTAAGAGTGAGGAATTTATAAAAAGAGAGGCAAGCAAGCAGAGAAGTCATCGAATTCTTCATCCAAGTTCTTCAATTCTTCTTTAAATTTTCTTATGGCCCTGCGTGGCTAGTTCTTTTTAGTTGGTTAAGGAAGATTGAAACCTCAAGGGTGTAACAAATCCATTTAAATATCAATTTTTTTTTAAAAAAATACCATGAAGTTATTACCTCGTTACAACTTAACTCAATATAATATTTATTTAATTTATACAATACAGAGTTCACATACATATCATTAATCAAAACATACGTACAACATATCAAGCACATAAAAATCTACATCTTATTTATTCTGGTTGATCAATTCCGGAGATACAGGTGCGGGTGGTTGCACCTTCACCGGGATCTAAGCCAACTCGACCACAAACATTTTATTTTCTTCTGAGATCTGCCCAAAATAAAGTACTCGATCCAACGTGCACTAAAAGCCAGAGTTATAGAAAAATCTACATAACTAATTTTCTGAACATGATATGGAAATATAGTAAGAATTAAATCCCAGTAAGTTCAACAATAAATCATCATCAATATAGCTTATCACGTTATGTTCAGCTGTATAAACTACAGAAAATATCTTTGGTCACATGAATGCATTATATCTATGCACATAAGAATCATACAATAATGATATATATGACAGGATTAACCATTTTTAGAATATCATATGATGGCCAACAACTTATTCTCATTTCAAGCTACCCCGGTCAGGGTGAATGATTCCAGTGGATAAAAATTCGTGACACATATATCTATAATTCATATGTTAACCATTTATTTTAATTCCTTATAAATTGTTCCCAGAAATTAAAACACCGAAGTTTAAAATTCTGCCACCCATAGCCATACCCATGCAGAACTATCTACACCAACCTAAGTATTCAAACATACATCACATGCAAGATCAATATGTAACATGATATAACAACATCCATGACCAATCATCAAAGTTCTAAGATCAAAATCTCATATAAATATTATAAGTTTCAAAAGTTTTCTTTAAAAAGAAATATTGTTAAACTTACCTTGAGTTTTTAGCCTTCTAAACTTCTCCTTCTTCTTCCTTCCTTTCTTCTCCTCTCCTCACTCTGCCTTGCTTCTATTTCTCTCTCTTCCTCACTTGGACGAAATTAAAATGTTGTAGGGGTGGGTTTTGCTTAAATAGACCACCAAATAATACACCTTTCATGATCATGGGTCTACCTTATCAAAATTAGGATACACTTTGTTGAATTTTTGGAAAACAAACAACTTATGTTCTTGTCTTCCTCTTCCTTAATCAAGATATGTATAGGAAAAGGATATTTGTATTTTGAAAATTATGATGATATGTTCTTAAGATAAGTAACAAGGTCCCTTTGATTTAGGAATTCATTTCCATTTTCTTTTGTCTTAAACAAGTATGATAGGTTTGCCTTTTTAGGTGGCAAATTTTTAGCCCTTGAATCTCCATTATTTGGTTGATATTATTTGTGTGGGATAAGAATGTTTTGTCCTAATGCCATGTATTATCATACCACTTGCTAAAATTATGAGTGTAGGATATAGATGTTTTTGTCCTAAAGCCTTGTATTATCATGCCACTTGCCAAAATGATGAATGTAGAATCACACCACTTGCTAAATTTTTGTCTTAATGCCATGTAACCTAATCTTTATTATTACATTATTATATCATCACCTAATTTATTTTATTTTATTTTTCCTCTTGGATTTGGGCTTATTTCTACCCATTATGGGCTTATTCCTACCCATTTTCTTTGCTTTGGATAAAATTCTACCTTTCTTGGAGGGCTTGGTCACATTTTCATAATTTTTTGGGCTATTGGTCCAATTACTATATCTTAGTCCAAGTCTATGTTTTATTTCTTGCTTAGGTTATCCAATGGCTTGCTAAAAACTTATGTGAAGTGGAAAAACTCTATATGAAGTGTTCATAGGTAAAAGCCCAATGTGTGGGTAAAGATTTTAAATTTAGTAACTCTAGTTCTTGAATTAGGAAAAATTACCCTAATTCAATGTTCTTGAAATTTTAAGACCTTTACTTGTTTCTAAAAATTTATCTTCCTTATCCAAGAATTTTGCATCTCTTTAGTATGTTATTTCTAATTTCTTTCCTATTAGGTTTTCCCTCTTTATTTGTTCTCTTAATGTTAGAAACATTTTCTATGCATATACATAAGGTGAAGAATTTCTAAGGATTATATTTCTTTAGATATCTAAAATATTGTCTAAAAAATTTTATTTCCTTAATTAAATATTTATGTACTTTTATCAATAAAAGAAACGAAATTAGGGATGTTACATTTCTCTCCCCCTAAAAGAAATTTTGTCCTCAAAATTTCAGAAATTACCTTATAAGAACAATTGCGGATATTTCTTCCTCATGGCTTCTTCTTGCTCCCAAGTTGCTTCTTCCGGAGTCAAACCTTCCCATAACACCTTAACTAAGGGAATGGTTTTATTTCTCAGTTGCTTCACGTCAGTGTCCAATATGGATGCAGGTACTAGCTGGTATGTCATATTCTCCTTTATTTGGATTGGTTCATCCTGTATTACATGTGATGAATCTGAAAGATACTTCCACAGCTGTTATACGTGGAAAACATTATGCAGGTTGGACAAATTAGGTAGGAGAGCAACTTGATATGCTGATGTCCCTACTTTCTTCAGAATTTGGTAGGGTCCCAAAAATCGCTGACTTAGCTTTCTTGTTTTGAGAGACCTACCAACTCCAATAGTCGGGGAAAGTTTCAGAAATGCATGGTCTCCTTCCTCAAACTCTAGAGGTCTATGTCTCTTATCGTAGTAACTCTTTTGCTGACTCTGAGCTGTAAGTATTTTGTTTCGTATCATTCTGATTTGTTCAGTGGTTTGTTGAACTAGATCAGGACCCAACAAGTTCTTTTCTCCTACCTCGAACCAACATAGTGGAGATCGGCACTTTCTACCGTATAAAGCTTCATAGGGGGCCATCTTAATACTAGAGTGATAGCTATTATTATAAGCAAACTCTACTAAAGGTAGGTACTTATCCTATCCTTTAACTTGCTCTATCACACAGGCCCTCAACATATCTTCTAGGGTTTGAATGGTTCATTTTGTCTGCCCGTCAGTCTGAGGATGGTAGGCAGTACTGAACCGCAACTGAGTACCAAAAGCTTCCTGCAACGCCTTCCAAAACCTCGACGTGAACCTCGGATCTCTATTAGAAACAATATTTAAGGGAATCCCATGGAGTCTAACTATTTCCTGGACGTATAATTGGGCCAATTTATCCAGTGAAAAGTTAATTTTTATGGGCAAAAAGTGAGCAAATTTGGTTAATTTGTCAACTATTACCCAGATAGAGTCATGTCCCACTGAAGTCTTAGGTGAACCCACAACAAAGTCCATCGAGATACCATCCCATTTCCATTTAGGGATCTCAAGAGGTTGTAGAAATCCCGCTGGCTTTTGATGCTCCACCTTCACCTTTTGACAAATGAGACATTTCGCCACAAACTCGGCAATGTCCTTTTTCATCCCTCGCCACCAATACATCCTTTTTAAATCCTGGTGCATTTTAGTGCATCCAGGATGGACTGTGTATTTACTCTCATGCGCTTCCTGCATGATCTTAGTCCTCAACTCTTGTTCTTGAGGGACACAAATCCTTCCTTGATACATGATTGCTCCATCTTCCATGACAGAAAAATTTCTTTGATCTTTGCGATCCTGTAAGTATTGGTTGTGAACTTGAGCCTCTTTGATCTGGGCTCTAAGGTCACACCCTATACTTAAACCATTAATGGTTAGCTTCTTTGAGGAAAAAGTAGTGTCCAGCTTCAAATTCCGAAACTCCTCTAGCATTTGCATCTCGTACAACATCATCTGGTCTATGTGTAGAGATTTTCGACTTAAGGCATCAGCTACAACATTCGCCTTTCCTGGATGATACTTTATCTCAAACTTGTAGTCATTGAGAAATTCCACCCATCTTCGTTGCCTCATATTTAACTCCTTTTGATCAAAGAGATATTTAAGACTCTTGTGATCGTAATATACTTCAAAGGTTGCTTCGTATAAGTAATGTCGCCAAATCTTTAAAGCAAACACCACCGCTGCCAATTCAAGATCATGGGTTGGATAGTTTCCTTTGTGGGGTCTTAGTTGTCTAGAGGCGTAAGCAACTACTCTCTTGTCTTGCATTAGCACACACCCTAGCCCTTTCTTTGAAGCATCACTATACACTTCAAAATGTCCTGTGGGGTCTGGAATAATTAAAACTGGAGGAGTGGTCAGTCTTGTCTTAAGCTCCTGAAAACTAGCTTCACATTGATCAGTCCATTTGAAAGGACTTCCCTTCCTGGTCAATTTAGTCAATGGCAAGGCTATACAAGAGAAGTTTTGTATAAACCTCCTATAGTATCCAGCCAAACCCAGGAAACTTCTGACTTTCGTAACCGTCTTTGGTCTCTCCCACTGAATCAATGTTTCCGTCTTACTAGGATCTACGGCTACCCCACTATTAGAGATGACATGTCCGAGAAACTTTACCTCTGACAGCCAAAATTCACACTTCTCCAATTTTGCATATAACTTTTTCTCTTTCAGCACTTGCAGCACGATTCGGAGATGTTGTTCATGTTCTTTCTCACTCTTAGAGTATATCAAGATGTCATCAATGAACACTACAACAAATTGATCTAGGTAGGGTCAAAAAATGCGATTCATGTAATCCATGAAAATTGTAGGTGCATTCGTCAACTCGAAGGGCATTACGAGAAACTCATAGTGCCCATACCTAGTCCTAAAGGCAGTTTTTGGTACGTCCTCCTCCTTAATCCTAATCTGATGATATCCTGACCTCAAGTTAATTTTAGAAAAGATGGAGGCTCCCTTCAATTGATCCAATAAGTCATCTATCCTAGGGAGAGGGTACTTGTTTTTGATAGTCACCTTATTCAGCTGTCTGTAATCTATGCATAGTCTCAAGCTCCCGTCTTTCTTCTTAACAAATAATACAGGAGCTCCCCAAGGTGATACACTTGGTCTAATGAATTGGTTGTCTAATAGTTCCTCCAACTGCTTCTTTAGTTCCTGTAGTTCCTTCGAGGCCATTCGATATGGTGCAATAGAGATAGGCCCTGTCCTAGGTAGGAGATCAATAGAGAACTCTATCTCTCTCTTGGGAGGTAAGCCTGGAATATTTGATGGAAATACTTCAGGAAACTCGTTGGCTATTGGGATTTCATCAAGCTTCGATTCGACTTCTAGGTTTGATAAATACAAGAGAATGTATCCAAGTACTCCATTCTTCAACTCCTTATTAACTTGATTGGCATTTAGCATCAATAACTGGACCTCATCTTTCGGAGTAGGAGGTAGAAATTCAACGGTCTTGTTACAACAATTTAACAAGACTCGATTTCTAGACATCCAGTCTAACCCTAGAATGACCTTAATACCTCTTAAAGGTAAACAGATGAGGTCTACAGAAAAAGTTCTCTCTTGGATGGTGACTTGACAGTCTTTACATACAGAGGAAGTTAATACCCGTTCCCCTGTAGGGGTTACTAAGGATAGCTCATAGGGAGTTTCAGAAATAGGAAACTGAAACTTCATAATACATTCTTCCGATATAAATGAATGACTAGCACCAGAGTCAAATAACACCATAAGAGCAAATCCATATATATAACATGTACCTTGAATCATTTCAGAAGATTGAGCTGCCTCTTGGCCGCTTAGGGTGAAAACCCTTCCTTTCACCTGAGGCCTCTGTTCTGGCTGCTTCCCCACATTCTGTGGGCAGTTTCTCACAAAATGTCCCTTCTGTCCGCAATTGAAGCAGACATCTTGTCCCATGTAGCATGGCCGGTTACCATGCATGCGTCCGCACTTAGCGCACTTGACTGGGGCAAGGTCTTGTTGAAAAGGCCTAGGACCCGCAATCAATGGCCTCTTACTAGCTCCATATCCACTTCTTCTCACGTTCTTTCCAGGGTTGGGAAAATTTTTCTTCCTTTTCCATAGGTTTCGTCTTTGCTTTTCGTCCTCCACTGCCTTTAAACTCTTTTCCAGGAGTCTGCATTTATTTATCAGAGGTACAAACTCCCTGATCTCCATAGCTATAACAGCATTCTTTATCTCCGGGTTTAGTCCCGCTTCAAACTTAACTGCCTTCCATGCTTCATCTGGATTATATCACAGATAAGAGGAGAACTTAGACAGCTCCTCGAACCTTGCGATATACTGGTCCATGGTCATGCTTCCTTGCCTGAGTTGGAGGAATTCGATCTCTTTCTCTGCCCGTACAGTACTTGGAAAGTACTTTTCAAAAAAAAAATGTCTTTAAATACTTGCCAGGTGATCTGTCTTCCCTGATGAGCTAAAAGTTCTATAGCTCCACGCCACCAGTATTCTGCTTCATCCTTTAACATATATGCAGCAAAAATAATTTGCTGCTCTTCAGTACAGCCCATCACTTCAAAGATTTTCTCTAATTCCCTAATCCACCTTTCGACTACCGTTGGGTCATAGCCACCTTGGAAACAAGGTGGTCTAGTCCTTAAGAACTCGGATATGCCATTATCGTTTCCAGCCATCCGGTTGTTAGCACCATTCTCAGCATTTGGGTTATTAGAATTCTGGAGATATTGTAAAATTTGGTTGGTGGTCATGACTTGGTCTCGAATTGCCGTGGCCAGGATTCCTCCTTGGTGGTGCCATTTCCTACTATGGTAAAACAAAGTTATGCTACTATTGAGGTGATCAAGCCCAATAGTTAGTTCAAAAATATTTAATAGCAGTCATAACACCACCACGGCATATAGATAGGAAACACTAGTAATTTCTTACCTATATGAATCACTGATCCCCTACACAGCACAACCACAACATACTCAAGACACTATAAGATCGATTCAGATAACCATCCACCTACTGGCCATCTAGAATCGACCTGCTCTGATACCAATTATGTAACAACTTCATTTAAGTATCAATTTTTTTAAAAAAATACCATGAAGTTATTACCTCGTTACAACTTAACTCAATATAACATGTATTTAATTTATACAATACAGAGTTCACATACATGTCATTAATTAAAACATACGTACAACATATCAAGCATATAAAAATCTACATCTTATTTATTCTGGTTGACCAATTCCGGAGATACATGTGCGGGTGGTTGCACCTTCACCGGGATCTAAGCCAACTCGACCACAAACATTTTATTTGCTTTTGGGATCTGCCCAAAATAAAGTACTCGATCCAATGTGCACTAAAAGCCAGAGCTATAGAAAAATCTGCATAACTAATTTTCTGAACATGATATGAAAATATAGTGAGAATTAAATCTCAGTAAGTTTAACAATAAATCATCATCAATATAGCTCATCACGTCATGTTCAGCTGTATAAACTACAGAAAATATATTTGGTCACATGAATGCATTATATCTATGCACATAAGAATCATATAATAATGATATGTATGATAGGATTAACTATTTTCAGAATATCATATGATGGCCAACAACTTATTCTCATTTCAAGCTACCCCAGTCAGGGTGAGTATCTTCTACTCTCCGGTACGGGCTTTTTTCGCTCCGTCCGACATGACACACTTTCTCTTTCTTTTCTCATAATCATAATCATAACCGTTGGTAGGGCTTCCCCTACTGGTACACCACACGGATTTCCATGTGACCGTGCTCATTTCTTTTCTTTTCACAACGATAGCCA
Source organism: Gleditsia sinensis (assembly GCA_037074535.1). NCBI lineage: Eukaryota > Viridiplantae > Streptophyta > Magnoliopsida > Fabales > Fabaceae > Gleditsia > Gleditsia sinensis. The sequence continues at coordinate 38,700,601 of CM073469.1, read as the reverse complement.
AAAATATGCTTTCAATAACAAGTATGTTCATCAAAATATAACTATTACCATAAATCATTGGTAATCATGCCATGAAAATAACCATTTCAAATATCACTTTATAAAATATTTCCATGTCAGAATTTCACACTTAAGATGGTAAGAAGTTCATACAATGGCAATGGCTATGGCATATACTAGTCATTTATAGGATTCGTCTTCTTTTTTAAATATTAATTTTATTTCTTTATTTTCTTGATGCAGGTTTTCATCATATCTAACCTTCTCTTTATGCTTGGCCTTAGTCATTTTCGTCTTATTTATATCATTTTCAACACATGTTTTTTACAAATTTATAGAGCATTGTTTCCCAATTTGATTTCTACTATTACCCTATAGTTAAAGAGGTTCATCTAAGGTAGAAAAATGTTAAAAATATGCTTCACTAGCTTCCAACACGGTCTGGCCATGTTCCAGGACACGGCCATGCTTTAAAAATACTTCAAATGTACTCCAAAACAGCCCCAAACACGGCTAGCCCGTGCTTGAAGCACCCAGAACACAGCCTGGCCGTGTTCTGTGACCTTTTCTAACTAATCATATCATAACTCCCTCATTTTAACTTTTATTGAGGTGATCTTGGTGTCTATGGAAAGCTAAGAAAATTATCTAAAACTATTATGTTAATCATATCAGCAAAATAATAATAAATATGGGTGATATTACTCCCTAACGGTACATGTTATTTCTTCTCGGGTAGGTTCTAACCTCTACCTACTAATCTGTCCATATCTCCCTCATAAGAATTCTAAATTAAGTGATTCCAGTGGCTACAAATCCGTGACACATATATCTATAATTCATATGTTAACACTTTATTTTAATTCCTTATATAATTGTCCCAGCAATTATAACACCGAAGATATCCTAACATATTCTTCCCCGATTAACCATTTTCTGATCTTTGTTTACTAATCGGACCATATCTACCTTATATGAACTCTAAATTGAATGATTCTAGTGGATAAAAATCCGTGACACATATATCTATAATTCATATGTTAACCATTTATTTTAATTCCTTATAGATTGTTCCCAGAAATTAAAACACTGAAGTTTAAAATTCTGCCACCCATAGCCATACCCATGCAGAACTATCTACACCAACCTAAGTATTCAAACATACATCACATGCAAGATCAATATGTAACATGATATAGCAACATCCATGACCAATCATCAAAGTTCTAAGATCAAAATCTCATATAAATATTATAAGTTTCAAAAGTTTTCTTCAAAAAGAAATATTGTTAAACTTACCTTGAGTTCTTAGCCTTCTAAACTTCTCCTTCTTCTTCCTTCCTTTCTTCTCCTCTCCTCACTCTACCTCTATTCTATTTCTCTCTCTTCCTCACTTGGACGAAATTAAAATGTTGTAGGGGTGAGTTTTGCTTAAATAGACCACCAAATAATACAACTTTCATGATCATGGGTCTACCTTATCACAATTAGGATACACTTTGTTGAATTTTTGGAAACAAACAACTTATGTTCTTGTCTTCCTCTTCCTTAGTCAAGATATGCATAGGAAAAGGAGATTTGTATTTTGAAAATTATGATGATATGTTCTTAAGATAAGGAACAAGGTCCCTTTGATTTAGGGATTCATTTCCATTTTCTTTTGTCTTAAACAAGTATGATAGGTTTGCCTTTTTAGGTGGCTAATTTCTAGCCCTTGAATCTCCATTATTTGGTTGATATTATTTGTGTGGGATAAGAATGTTTTGTCCTAATGCCATGTATTATCATACCACTTGCTAAAATTATGAGTGTAGGATATAGATGTTTTTGTCCTAAAGCCTTGTATTATCATGCCACTTGCCAAAATGATGAATGTAGAATCACACCACTTGCTAAATTTTTGTCTTAATGCCATGTAACCTAATCTTTATTATTACATTATTATATCATCACCTAATTTATTTTATTTTATTTTTCCTCTTGGATTTGGGCTTATTTCTACCCATTATGGGCTTATTCCTACCCATTTTCTTTGCTTTGGATAAAATTCTACCTTTCTTGGAGGGCTTGGTCACATTTTCATAATTTTTTGGGCTATTGGTCCAATTACTATATCCTAGTCCAAGTCTATGTTTTATTTCTTGCTTAGGTTATCCAATGGCTAGCTAAAGACTTATGTGAAGTGGAAAAACTCTATATGAAGTGTCCATAGGTAAAAGCCCAATGTATGGGTAAAGATTTTAAACTTAGTAATTCTAATTCTTGAATTAGTAAAAATTACCCTAATTCAATGTTCTTGAAATTTTAAGACCTTTACTTGTTTCTAAAAATTTGTCTTCCTTATCCAAGAATTTTGCATCTCTTTAGTATGTTATTTCTAATTTCTTTCCTATTAGGTTTTCCCTCTTTATTTGTTCTCTTAATGTTAGAAACATTTTCTATGCATATACATAAGGTGAAGAATTTCTAAGGATTATATTTCCTTAGATATCTAAAATATTGTCTAATAAATTTTATTTCCTTAATTAAATATTTATGTACTTTTATCAATAAAAGAAACGAAATTAGGGATGTTACAAAGGGACCCTTATGCATTGTGAGATTTGGAATTGTTTTCAATAGTTCAATCTTAACTAGGTATTGTTTATTTATCTACTTTTCTTTTCTAAATGATTTTTCATGTGATTGCTAGGAGGCCTACTAGTATATTGTATGTCTAAGTCTACTGCTGAATTAGGTTTTGAACAAAGTTTTCATTACTTGATTCATGAAGCAAATAGGATTAAGGATTTTGGATTATAAATCATTAACCCTGTGATGAATGATCAACTAAATTAAATACAATCGATTTGCTTATATTTATTTAGCTCTATCAGTTTCTCTCGTTCTTAATGCAGTTGATAAGCTAGACTTTGCCGATGTGTTAAATGATTTTTTATCAATTAGAGTTTAATTGGTACGATTATTATCAATTCGCTAGGCTTAAGGAGGAATTGGGATAGAGTCCCAATGATAGATATTTGGTTTAAGATTGATGATTTTGTCAATTATCAATGCAATCCCTTGATGGTGAATATCGACCGAAACCAACGTTTTTCTCATTAATTACTCTTTTCACTATTTTCATTGTTGTTTAATTTACTTTATTCACAATTATCAAACCCCCCTTTCTTAATCACATAAGGTAATTCCAGTCTCTGTGGGATCGACCCTTACTCCCACTACTACAGGTTAGTTTTGAGGTAAGGTATTAATTTGGGTGTACCTGCGACAATGCGCACCAAATTTTGGCGCCGTTGCCGGGGACTGCATCATTACTTTTTGTGATTTTTTTGATTTATGCCTGTAACTCGTTCTTTTAATTCTCAAGATTTACAGTTTAATCCAGATATTGGAAAATCTGTATACAGGCACAGAAGAGAAATTCAAGAAAACGTTGATCAGGATAGGGGGAAGTGATCATGGCCAGACACCCTACTCTGAAAGAGCTTGCAGCTCCTGATTTGCATCAGCAACCCTTATGCATTACATTTCCTAATCTTGATGACAATGTTAATTTTCAGTTGAAATTTGGATTAATTAATCTCTTACCAAGTTTTCATGGTCTTGTAGGTGAAAACCCGCATAAACATCTGAAGGAGTTCCATGTGGTATGTAACAGTATGAAGCCCCCTGGAGTAACTGAGGAACAAATAAAACTCAGGGCTTTTCCTTTTTCCTTAAAAGATTCAGCCAAAGATTGGTTGTATTATTTGCCCTCTGGTACTATCACTACCTGGAATGAGATGAAGAGAATGTTTTTAGAACGTTATTTTCCTGCATCTAGAGCCGCTACTATTAGGAAAGAAATATGCGGCATTAGGCAATTGCTTGGTGAAACGCTTTATGAATATTAAGAGAGGTTTAAGAAACTTTGTGCAAGCTGCCCATATCATCAGATTAGTGAGCAGCTATTAATCCAATATTTTTATGAAGGTCTTTCGCAGGGAGACAAGAGCATGATAGATACAGCTAGTGGAGGAGCACTAGTAGATAAAACTCCTGAGGGAGCCAAAATCCTAATATCAAATATGGCTGCCAATTCACAATAATTTGGCGTTAGGCATGATCCTCCTATTAGGCATGCCCATGAGGTAAGTACTACTTCTCTTCAGAATCAAATATCTTAACTTACTTCTCTTGTGCGCCAAATGGCTACAGGTACACTACAGCAAGTTAAAGTATGTGGAATATGCTCAGCCACAGGGCACCCAACTGACATGTGTCCTACACTTCAAGAGGAATCCACAGAACAAGCGAATGCTCTAGGAGGTTTTGCTGGCCAACCAAAAAGGTATGATCCATATGCTAATACATACAATCCTGGATGGAAGGATCATCCCAATTTCAGATATGGGAATGCACAAAATAGGCCTGCAGGACAAAATTTTCAACAAAACCAACAGGCCTATTATCCTAGACAGAATGCATCCCAGGATCATCAGGTAAGTAATCTATTAAAAGACATTGTGAAAACTCTTGTACATAACTTTCATCAATTTCAGCAAGAGACAAGAGTTAGCATTCAAAACCTAACAACTCAAGTAGGTCAGTTAGCAACCACAGTGAGTCGATTGGATGCTCAAAACTCAAGTAAGTTACCTTCACAAACTGTGGTGAACCCTAGAGAGAATGCTAGTGCAATTGTTTTAAGGAATGGTAAGGAGATTGAAAGCCCACCAGCACCCTCTTCTCCTAAGAAAACTAAAAAATCAATTAAGGAGAATGAAGCACCTACAAGTGAGTCTCCTTCTAATTTAAATTATGAAGTAGTGCCTCCTTTTCCAGAAGCTCTTAAAGAGAATAGGCTAAATGAGAAAACTTCTGAATTGTATGATATCTTTAGAAAATGTGAAGTTAATATTCCCCTCCTAGATGCTATTAAGCAGGTACCAAGATATGCAAAGTTCTTGAAAGAATTATGCACTCAAAAAAGAAAGCAAAAATTGAAGGGGTTTGAAAAGGTTCAAATGAGTTAGAACGTATCTGCCATTATACAAACAAAACTCCCCACTAAATGCAAGGATCCAGGTATGTTTACTATTCCATGTAAAATTGGGGATACTCATGTTGAAAATGCTATGTTGGATTTAGGAGCCTCCATAAATGTCATGCCATATTCTATATATGCTTCCTTGAAATTAGGACCATTGAACTCAACTAATGTGGTCATTCAATTAGCTAACAGGTCCACTGCATACCCTAAGGGAGTATCTGAGGATGTTTTGGTACAGGTAGATGATTTAGTTTTCCCTGCAGACTTTTATGTACTAGACATAGAAAATAGGGATTTTACATCCCCAATATTATTAGGGAGACCATTTTTGAAAACCTCAAAAACCAAGATAGATGTTCACAATGGCACACTCACTATGGAATTTGATGGTGAAGTAATAAATTTTAATATGTATAAAGCCATGAAACATTGAGGTGATGATACTCTTGTTTATTCTATAGATATCTTTGATTCCCTAGCACATGATGTATTTGAATTAGATGGACAGGATAAATTGGAAGTGATTGTGAGCAAATCCATAAAAGAGGATGATGGTAAGATAAAATTGGATGAAGAAACAAAAGAGGAACTGGCTACACTAAATAGTTTTTCAGAAGAACCACCAACAGGTAATGTTTCTTATATAGAATTACCAATTTCTGATACTTCTCTTCTACCTTCTGTTATGCAGGCTCCTACTCCTGAACTGAAGCCACTCCCTGATCACCTCAAATATGTATTCTTGGGAGAAGGAGAAACACTTCCTGTTATTATCTCCAACAAGCTTGAAAATGATCAAGAGGCAAAACTAATCCAAGTTTTTAAAGAACACAAAACTACAATAGGTTGGACCATAGCTGATCTTAAGGGAATAAGCCTTTCTACATGTCTGCACAGAATATTGATGGAAGAAGGAGCTAAACCATCTAGACAGCCCAAAAGAAGGCTAAATCCACCTATGATGGATGTAATGAAGAAAGAAATTCTTAAATTGTTGGAGGTTAGGGTAATATACCCTATTTCAGATAGTCATTGGGTGAGCCCAGTGCAAGTGGTTCCCAAGAAAACAGGAATAACTGTGATAAAAAATCAAAAGGAGGAATTGGTACCTACCCGGATTCAAAATGGGTGGAGGGTTTGTATAGATTATAGAAAATTAAATTCTGTAACCCAAAAAGATCATTTTCCTTTACCTTTTATTGATCAAATGCTTGAAAGATTATCTGGTAAACCTTACTACTATTTTCTTGATGGTTATTCAGGCTATTTCCAAATTGCAATTGCTCCTGAAGACCAGGAAAAGACAACCTTCACTTGTCCATTTGGGACATTCACATATAGGCGCATGCCATTTGGGCTTTGTAATGCCTCTGCCACTTTTCAAAGGTGTATGGTTAGCATATTCTCAGATTACCTTGAAAAATTTATTGACGTATTTATGGATGATTTTTCAGTTTATGGGAATTCATTTGATGATTGTTTGCATAACCTTTCACTAATTTTGAAAAGATATCAAGAAACTAACCTTGTTTTAAATTCTGAAAAGTGTCATTTTATGGTTGAACAAGGTATAGTTTTAGGCCATGTTGTCTCAAAAAGAGGAATAGAGGTAGATAAAGCAAAGATTGATATTATACAAACTCTACCTTATCCCACTTGTGTGCGGGAAGTTCGTTCTTCTCTTGGCCATGCAGGTTTTTATAGGAGATTCATAAAGGACTTTTCTAAGAAAGCAGCACCTATGTGCAAATTGCTTCAAAAGGATGTCTCTTTTGAATTTGATGGAGAATGCAAGGAAGCTTTTGAAAAATTGAAAGAGTCCTTGATTTCAGCTCCAATCATCCAAGCACCAGACTGGAACATCCCTTTTGAAATTATGTGTGATGCCAGTGACCATACAGTTGGAGCAGTACTAGGCCAAAGGATTGGAAACACATATCATGTGATATATTATGCCTCCAGAATACTGAATGATGCCCAGAAGAACTATACCACCACTGAAAAAGAACTCTTAGCTGTATTCTTTGCATTAGAAAAATTTATATCATATTTAATATGTACTAAAATTATTTTTTTTACTGATCATGCAGCTTTAAGGTATTTTGTGGTGAAAAAGGAGGCTAAACCTAGGATAATCAGATGGGTGCTACTACTTACAGAATTTGATTTAGAGATTAGAGACAAAAAAGGGTTTGAAATAAAGAGCATGAATAACCAGCATAGCTTCAAAGTCAACGGCCATAGGCTTAAACCTTACTATGAAGGATTTCAGCAAGAGGAAGCACAATGGATAACTTTTCAAGACCCTCATTGATTTTCTTTGAATCTATGTCAAGCCAACGACGTATAACAAAGGCGCTGGTTGGGAGGCAACCCAACAACCATTCTTCTTCTTCTTAATTTTTCTATTCAAAGTTTAATTTTTCGTTATATAAAAAAAAAGCGGAGAACTGCGGATGCACATGTGCCGCGCCGCTCTAGAACAGTGCCACGACGCTCACTCGTAGCCTCGCGGCGCTCCGCGTTGCAGCAGAGAGCGCCACGACGCTCTCTATAAGAGGGTCGCACACCCTCTTCGTTTTTTCCCTCCGATTTTGCATCCTTTCCGCCTCCAAATCCACTATCTTACCTTAAATCAACCATACCCACCTCCCATTATGTTATCTTGCTTACATTACATGATTTTTCATCTTCTTTTGCAGGATTAAAACACCCCTTTCAGCATTTGAGTTGGATTCCAAGGAATTTTTCTAGGGTTCTAAGGCACATTTGATCTTGCCATCTCCAGCCACAAATCAAGCTAATTGGGTATGGTTCTCTTCATTTTTCCTACTGCAATTGATTCCCATACTTAATTGCTACTGGTTTGAACTGAATTAGAAATTCTAGTTGAGCATCAACCACTCATTCTTCTAAGTTTTTAAGAGCGCCCACAAGGTGTTCGATAAAACGCCTTAGTGAAATTTCCAAGCAAATGGCTCCAAAAGCTTCTAAATTGAGTATCTCAAAAAGGAAGACTAGAGCTGAGGACCCTCTAGCATTTGACACCGTAGCATTTGTGACTGAAGAGGTTTATCAACACCACATCAAAGTGGTGGTGCATAAGCCTATCATTCCAGAACGTGAATTTATTATCACCGAAAGGCTACCTCAGAGAGACAATATCCTCCATAGGCATTGGGAGATTTTCTGCAGAAACCCAGAACCAGGAGTTATTCCCGTGGTACAGGAGTTCTACTCCAATGCTACCGTTCATGAACGTCATAAAGCACGGGTTAGAGGCAAGATAGTGCCATTCACTCCGCATGCCATTAATGAATTCTATTCACTGCCTAATATTGAGGATGATGAATATACGACGCTTCTTCAATCATACATTGACTTTGAAGACGTTATATGCACTCTATGCTACAGGGGGGCCTCCTGGAAATTGGATAGCAATGGCCATCCGGTATACTTTGCTAGGGCTGATATGAATAAAGTGGCTAAAGCATAGTACTATTTCGTGTCAGCAAGATTTATGCCCAACTTCAACATGAGTCAAGTCAAGAGGGACAGGGCCATTTTGCTTTATGCAATACTAAAGGGCCTTTCTATTGATGTAGGCAAGATTATTCATAGGCAGATGCTCAGCTGTATTAGTGCTAGAGGCAGATCCCTCTTTGCCCCTGGTTTAATTACTGGTCTATGTCAGAAGGCAGGAGTAAGCTGGGATTCCACTGATGCTCTCATTCACCAAATGAGACCTATTTCCTATGCAGACATACAAAAATACAAAGGCCATGAAGAAGCAGCTGAGGAGGACCTAGGGATTCAGCCAATACCTACAGAGGAACCGGGCAGCAGCTCAGCTCCACCACCATCCTAGCATACCATTGAAGATTTATGGGAGCGCACAGAGTGTCTGAGCCATCAAATGAACGATCTGGCCCTCTACCAGTACTCTATTGCACAGCATCATCATGCATGTTTTAGCCAGTTAGCTTATGCCCTGAACCTCCCAATTGCTTTCCCGGCACCTCCTCAACCACCCTTTAGGCCTGCACCTAAGCATGATGAGATGGATGGTGATCACTAATCAGGGAAGTTTCACTGAACCCCTCCTTATGTTGTTACTTGTCCCTATTATATTCTCTTTTATATTCTTACATTGGGGACAATGTATGTTTTTAAGTGTGGGGGGATCACTTTATGATTTAGCTGGATGACTGTATAATAAATCATACACTTGTGCACTTTCCTACTTTGATGCATAACTATAATTTTATGATATGTGCACTTTTAATCCTGTCATAAGGTGAGCATGTGAACAAAATTTCAATTTATGAGTGTGTTAGTGAAACCAATAGCCAATGATATAACTGTTTAAATTGCTTATAGCTCTTGGGAGATGTAGGAAAGTCATAATTATGTGTAATTTTAATTTCTTTTCAATTTATGATTACCTATTTTCTAAAAATCCTGAAATTCTTTTGCACAGTAATTTTGGATATTTAATTTCTCTTTTACTTAGAAAAAGATTATATAACTCAAAAATATTTTATGATTTCATTTAAATTTCTAGAACTTATTTAAATGCTACTTGAGGCAAAATTCTAGGCTAATACTAACAATTAGGAGATGATTTAGGCATTTTTTTTTATGAGATTGAGCCTTTCAAGCTTAACCCAAACAAGTAAATATCATTAGAACCTCTATTTTGAGCTTAATTAGCATGTTATTCTATACCCACAAAACAGCCAAGACCAAATTTTGTGATTAATACCTTTATTTTTTCTACCTGATTCACTCACTCCATGATTAATTTCTGAAATCTTGTTTTATAGATCTACATTAATGAAAGGGTGGAAGGGTGGAGCAAGGACATTCAAAAAAAAAAATCTCAAAAGACTAATGAAAGTCTATCCAGTGATTGAAAAAGAAGAAATATAGAATCAAAGAAAAGTAGAATGCAGAAAAGCAAGGAAATAAGTGTGGGGGAAAAAATTCCCCAATCTTGAGAATTAACTCAAATAGATCAGAGTTAATCATGTGATGTTGAGAGATTGAGCTTTAAATTATATCTTATATCTCACCCCATAGCCTAGCCACATTACAAGCTGAGTTTAGTCCTTTTGATCCTAAGAAGTAGTTTTAGCCTACATTAGTGGAGAGTAGCATGAAAAATAAGTCTATGGAAATTTTATATAGAGAGCCATGCTATAATTCTTGAGATGTATAAACTCATTTTGGTAAAAGAAAATTAAATTATTCAAAGACACACACACACTATGGATTTTAGGGAATAAAATTATAAATTGCATTTGAATTAAATTTTGCACATGGGCATGAAATTTTTTTGAAATTTCTTCAAGAGCATACAATTTTCACTATGAGGTAGCATATTGGTAAGCCATTCACTCATTTCATATATTGAATTCTGTTTACATGAATTAATTTGCTTGAGGACAAGCAAAAGAGTAAGTGTGGGGGTATTTGACATGCTATAATTTTAGCATGTATTTAGCATATTTTATGTTACTTTTTATTTTATTTAAATAGTGAATAAATAGGATTTAATTAATTTTTGTGTTTTATGTTTTAGGAATAATAAAGAAGAAAAGAAAAGAAAAATAGAGAGAAAATCATGAAAAATGCTGATTTCTGACCTTTCATTACTAATGGAGGCATATCTCGCTCATTTTAGCTTCGATCGAGGTGATTCTAGTGGTTATGAAAAGAAGAAACAAAGAGCTACAACTTTCATGTTTGGCACTTCGGCAAAATCTAGAAGATTCTGGGCGCTGTGGGGCTCACAAAAGAGCGCCACGGCGCCACGTTAAGACAAATCCTGAGCGCCGCGGCGCGGAGCTACCCAGGAGGGAGCGCCGCGGCGCTCAACCCAGGGCGCCACAGCACCTAAGCATCTTCGACACAGCGCGCCGCAGCACTGACTGAGGACGCTGCGGCGCCCCGTGACATGTTTTCCGTAGCACCGTAGAGACTTGTTGATTTTGCGATTTTAGGTCTTTTTCACTCAAATTGAAGGCTGATGGACAGGGATTTTGACCTAAATACATTCCTACTTCGATTAAGAGTGGGGAATCTATAAAAAGAGAGGCAAGCAAGCAGAGAACTCATCGAATTATTCATCCAAGTTCTTCAATTCTTCTTTAGATTTTCTTATGGCCCTGCGTGGCTAGTTCTTTTTAGTTGGTTGAGGTAGATTGAAACCTCAAGGGACCCTTATGCATTGTGAGATTTGGAATTGTTTTCAATAGTTTAATCTTAACTAGGTATTGTTTATTCATTTGCTTTTCTTTTCTAAATGATTTTTCATGTGATTGCTAGGAGGCCTACTAGTATATTGTATGTCTAAGTCTACTGTTGAATTAGGTTTTGAACAAAGTTTTCATTACTTGATTCATGAAGCAAATAGGATTAAGGATTTTGGATTATAAATCATTAACCTTGTGATGAATGATCAACTAAATTAAATATAATCGATTTTCTTATATTTATTTAGCTTTATCAGTTTCTCTCGTTCTTAATGCAGTTGATAAGTTAGACTTTGTCGATGTGTTAAAGGATTTTTTATCAATTAGAGTTTAATTGGTATGATTGTTATCAATTTGCTAGGCTTAAGGAGGAACTGGGATAGAGTCCCAATGATAGATATTTGGTTTAAGATTGATGATTTTGTCAATGATCAATGCAATCCGTTGATGGTGAATATCGACCGAAACCAACGCTTTTCTCATTAATTACTCTTTTCACTATTTTCATTATTGTTTAATTTACTTTATTCACAATTATCAAACCCCCCTTTCTTAATCACATAAGGTAATTCCAGTCTCTGTGGGATTGACCCTTACTCCCACTACTACAGGTTAGTTTTGAGGTAAGATATTAATTTGGGTGTACCTACGACAGTGCGCACCACAAAGGCATTATTTACAGTAACGAATGATAAGCCAGGAACGAAACAAAATGCACCCTACTCTTAAAATTTTTTAGTTTATTTAGTTTCAATATAATTGAAATTCAAACTCAAAATCATTATTTTTAGAACGAATTCAATATTATTGAATTAATTAATTAATTGATATTTTTATATAATTTTTTAAAAAAAAGATAGATTTGATTTAATAAAAATACACAAATTAAATCAATTATAAAAATGCTAAGTATATTTTTCAGTTAAATATATATCTTATATATACTCAATAGGTGACATTTATTGAAAATATTCAGCCAGCTAGACCGAAGGATGATATCAGCTACTGATTGGATGTATTCAATTAGTAATTAGATATTACAATTAGGCATTATGTTAAGTTCTTAGACTCAATATTTAGTATATATATATAGAGTCTGCATGTGTAAAACATAATGAGAGTTTTCTTGATTAATAAAATGTTGCAGTTTCATTTCTCTAATATGGTATCAGAGCTCCTCCTTGTTCTTTGTTTTTCATCTCTGTAAGCATATACATTCATCTCCATTCTTGATCAACAAAACAGAGCAATTCTTGAATTGACTCTGGATGAATTGTCCTTGAGATCGAATGCTAGAATTCAATGATGTCATAATTAGAAGTATTGAATAGTCAAAGACAATTGATTCCGATGACCTCTAGGCCTGAGGACAATCCTTCGAATCCTTTCTATCTCTACCTAAACGAAAATCCTTCGCTTACTCTTATGGCTCTTGCTTTATGTGGTTTGAATTATCATTCGTGGAGTCAATCCATGCAAATGGCCTTATTGTCGAAGAACAGCTTAAGTTTGTTGAAGGTAGTATTTTGATGCCAGACAAAGATTATCCTCTTTTCCCAACATGGGAAAGATGTAATACCATGGTTTATTCATGGTTGGTAAGATCAATTTCTCCTTCCATAACTAAAAGTATTCTTTGGATAGATAAGGCAGTAGATGTTTAGAGTGACCTTAATGATCGTTTTTCACAAAGTGACTCAATCAAAATTTCAAAACTTTAAGAAGAAATATATGTATTCAAGCAAAATAATATGTCAATCACTGAGTACTTCACCCAATTAAAGATCCTTTGGGATGAATATTTTAACCTTAGGCTAGTGCCAATTTGCAAATGCAATCCGCAATGCAGTTGTGAAGCTTTTAGGATTGTCAAGATTTCTCAACAAGTTGGTTACTCCATTCAGTTCTTGAAAGGACTCAATGAAAATTTTGCTTTTGTTAGATTGCAAATTATGCTTACGGATCCTTTGCCAAGCATCAACAAGCTTTTCTCATTAGTACTATAGTATAACAGACAAGTATATATTGTGAGTGAAAGGATTGAAGGATCTACCGCATTTGTTAGGCAAGGTGCACAAAATAGAAGATTTCAACATAATAATCAATAGCAGTTTCAAAGAAATGTCTCATAGCAACCCAACAGTCAAAGAAAAAAATTTTAACCCATGAAATAGACCTATTTGCAGTTTCTATAATAATTTGGGCCATACTATTGACACATGCTATAAGAAGAATGGATATCCTATATGGTATAGAAATAGAAGAAAATTTAAGAATGCACAAGCCAATTAGGTCAGTATTGATGAATCTAATGATGATACTTGCTGTTTTGATCCAATTCCACCTATAGCTTTATCAAACCAGCATGCATTCCCTAACAAACACATAGTCCCTGGTCAAAGCAATATGCACACTGATAGCAAGACTTCTAATCATTTCTCTCTTACTTAAGACCAGTATCAACAATTAATGAGTTTGCTACAGTAAGCCAATATTAATGGGGATTCTCCTATTACACAAGTGAATCAGCTATCTTTGAATTTTTTCCTTATTACTGCTTATGAAGGTAGTATTAGTCTTTCCTGCCTTGATAAAAATATGCCTCAATGTTGATTGGATTATCGATACTAGAGCTACAGATCACATCACATGCCATTTTAGTTGTTTCTCTAGCTGTAAACCCATTTTAAATACTTTTTTTAACCTTCCTAATAATCATAAAGTTCCCGTGTCTCACATTGACACTGCCACATTAACTCTACTTGCACAATCTATTGTATGTTCCCCAATTTATTTTCAATTCAATTTTAGTTAGTAAAATTACCTCCATGTATCCTGACTGTGTTACATTTCACCAAGACTTCTATCTTATACAGGACACCCATCATTCGAAGATGATTGGGTTAGCTTAAAGAGTTCACAACCTATATCAATTCACCTAACTATTTCTTGCTCCTACTGTCAATTGCATCATTTCTCCTTTTAGTTGTCTTACAAGAAAATTTTCTTCTGCCAATATTTGGCACTTTAGAATGGGTCACTTGTCCACACCTAGGTTACGAATGTTAAAAACAATTGATAGTTCCATACAATCCTTTCTTTTGACCATTGTGATGTATGCCACTTTGCTAAACAGAAAAAACATCCATTTCCCCTTAGTCATTTAGTCTCTGTATCTTACTTTGATTTAATCCATGTAATCTCATGGTATAGGCACAAATACTTTCTTACCATTGTAGATGATAAATCAAGATTCACATGATTATTTCTCATAAAGCTTAAATCAGAAGCTGGACAATTGCTGCAAGATTTTTTTTCCTTTGTAGAAACTCAATTTTCTTCAAAAATAAAGTGTATTAGAACTAATAATCGATCTGAATTTAACATGCCTAGTTTTTATGCTTCTAAAGGAATGATGCACCAAACTACATGCATTCATACTCCTTAGCAAAACTCAATTGTTGAAAGAAAGCATCAACACATCTTAAATGTTGATAGGGCCTTTAAATTCTAAGATAATCTTCTTAATCATTTTTGGTTTGACTGTGTACTTCATGATGTATACTTGATAAATAGAATTCTCTCTCCCATTATTTCAAATTACACTCCCTTCCAAGCCATGTATGGTGTTCCATCAAAACTTTCTTATTTAAGAGTTTTTGGTTGTCTTTGCTTTGCTTCCACCATTTCTCATAATAGACATAAATTAGACAGTAGAGCTAGTGCATGTGTCTTCATTGGTTTTCCCTCCTCTACCAAAGGGTACAAAGTTTGTGATATTGCCACATCAAAAATATTTGTTTCCAGGGACATCCATTTCTATGAAAATTATTTTCCATTTCATTGTACTTCTCCTTCAATTCCACATACCACTTCTAACTTTGTATTTCTAGCTCCTATTTTTGTCTCCTTAGTTGACCCTAGTTTTCCTTGTATTTGTACTACCAATATTCTCCTAGCACCCACCCATTTGATTCACTTTTTCCATCCACTATTTCTCATTCTCCTATTGTTTTTTACCCTCTTATTGGTACTAGAAGATCTCATAGGGCACATCACCCACCCACACACTTACAAGATTAACATTATAAATTACCTCACTTACATTCACCTTCTATTTCTCTTTTTACTACTCCTCATCCTATTTCACAATTTGATTCTTGCCATAAATTTAGTTTTGCTCATCACATATTTATCAATCAAGTAGCTCAAATTAAAGAACCAAGCTCATATAATGAGGCCATTCAATATCAATGTTGGAAAGATGCAATCGCTAAAGAAAATGAAGCCTTGCAACGAAACAATACCTAGGTTCTTACTGACCTACCACCTAACAAGAAACCCATTGGATGTAAGTGGGTTTTCAAGGTAAAATATAATGCAAATGGCTCTGTGGAGAGATATAAAACAAGGTTGGTGGCAAAAGGGTATACTCAACAACATGGCCTAGACTATATTCAAACCTTTTATCCAATTGCTAAGATGACTACTATTAGAGCTCTACTTGCTGTTTCTACAATCAAAAGCTAGCATTTGCACCAATTGCACATCAACAATGCATTCTTACCTAGTGACTTGGCTAAAGAGGTATACATGACCTTGCATCCTAGTTTTTCTCATTCTAATCCATTTAAAGTCTGTAAATTAGTCAAATCATTATATGGACTCAAGTAGGCCAGTAAGCAATGGAATGCAAAATTCACTATCACTTTATTATCTAGAGGTTTTTCCCAAGCCCCTTTTGATCCCTCTTTGTTCATTAAAAGAAATGATTATTCCTTCATTGCATTACTTATATATGTAGATGATGTTTTTTTGGTCAGCAACAATATGCTTCCTATTTCTAATGTCAAAAAGTTTATGCATGACTCTTTTTGAATTAAAGATCTTGGTTAGCTAAACTTTTTTCTTGGATTTGAAATTGCACGGACAAAGACAAGCATTAACCTCAATCAAAGGAAATACACCCTTGACTTACTCAAAGACATTGGTTTTACCAATTGTAGACCAGCTTCAACACCAATGGTTCTCTCAAAATACTATCAAGATGATAACATTGCCTTTCAGGATTTTTCTACTTACATACGACTTGTTATCAAGCTGCTTTATCTTTGTAATTCTCACCTTAATATTTACTTTGCTATCCAGCAACTCTCTTAATTTTTGGATTCTCCAATCATTTCTCATTGGCAAGCATTGACATACAGTAAATTAAACATGTTTTAGCATGTTTTAAGTTGCTTTTTATTTAATTTAAGTAACATATAAACATGAATTAATTAATTTTTATGTTTTGTGTTTTAGGAAACACAAAGAAGAAAAGAAGAGAAAAATAGAGAGAAAAATAAGAAAAAAATGATGAATTTTGACCCTTTTTCACTAATTGAGGCATATCTCTTTCATTTGAACTCCAATTGAGGTGACTTAGGGACTATGGAAAGAAGAGACAGAGAGCTACAACTTTTGTGTTAAGCACTTTGACAAAATCCCAACATTTCTAGGTGCCGCAGTGCTCATAAGAGAGGGTTGCGACCTTCTTAAAGCACTGCGGCGTTGGAATTCCCATATCCTAGGCGCCGTGGTGCTGGACTCAAGTAACATAGCACCCCATTATAGAAAGTCTAAAGCGTTGTGGCCCTAGCTCAAGCACCGCGATGCTCATCATTGTCACGCCCCTAATTTTAGGGCACGTGAAACACATACACCATGAACATATATTTTTCTTAAACATGAATATTCCAATCCTTTATCATGGAAACATATACATATAGGTTCTCCCATACATATACCATATACAGACCAAGTCTATAAACATCAGAGTAACAACAAAAGCAGGGATCCTGCCTGGCATATAGAGCATACTCTAGAATACAAATACAATACAATCCAAATAATGTGAGCCTTGGAAGCAACGTACGCTCACCCAGGGATTAAGCAGCCTAACTGATCACCTATCTGCAAGACCAGACTCTATATCCTTATCTGAAAAAAAAATGTAAATATCGTGTAGTGAGTTTGACAACTCAGTGAGCAGATAAGACCTCCTATAACCTCTTATGTCAGCATATAGATGAACACATGTTTTAAAATTTATCACTTAAAAAATTATAGTTTGGAAGTACATCCATATGGGACCTGTATTTTAAATATCTTCATTTCAAATGATAGTCAAATATTCAACACCAAATACAGTGCAGCTTGATTATAGAATAATATTTTTATGCAATAAAATATTTCACACGCTTTAAGAGCATTTCATATCAGAACCACCATATTAGAATTCAACCCCTTCTGTACTTTGTTGGTGTAGGATTTTCCTAAACCCAGCATCCCAACTAAGGTTTGCCACACCACCATTCAAGAGGACACACGAAAGGACTCTAATATGGGTACTTCCCAAGCACACACCAAGGGAGGCAAGTTACATACCATATAGTCGGCATTTCGCCCATATAGGAGGTATTCCGCTCTCCATCACATATCATATCCCATGTGTTGGCCATCATAAGAGGGTAACATCATCCCTGTTAGCTGAGGTATCAAGGTGCACTAGGGCTAACATCACCTATTGTTAGCAAACAATGTTTCCAATAGGATTCCTCCATAAAATAATTGCATAAAACAATGTACTTTTCAAATAAGAATACTTTCCATGTTCAATTCCTTTTTCCACTATTTCCATAAAAATTTCCATATAGGTTATCAATTCCAAATAACCCTGAATCATCATTCTCAAGTAGTGAAATGCATATATGCAACATATATTCCAGGGGTTCCAAATTCATCACATGTGAACAAGTATAATTTCCATAAAGCCATATTTGATAGGAATAATATCCAATAAGTAAAGATAATCATTCATAAATTTTCAAGAGTTGAAACTGCAGTAATAAAATAATATGCTGCACCAATATCACAATCAAAGTATAAGAAAAATGTAAAACAGATAATAGAAAGTATTATCCACTCACAGGGTAAGGCTCTAGGTTGGATAGCCTAAAATGCACTTTTTCAATCTACATTTGACTATATAGACCTAAAAAATGTGTCTGGTGTAACATCCCTAATTTCGTTTCATGTATTAATAAAAGTACAAAAGTATTCAAAGTAACATCTTTAATTTATTTTCTTTTATTAATAAAGGTACATAAATATTTAATTAACGAAATAAAATTTATTAGACAATTTTAAAAAATCTAAGGATTATAATCCTTAGAAATTCTTCACCTTACATATGCATAGAAATGTTCTAACATTAATGGAATAGGTAAAGAGAGAAAACTTAAGAGGAAATATTAGAAATAAATATACTAAAGAAAGGTGAAATTCTTAGGTAAGGAAGATAAATTTTTGTGAAGGTATTAAAATTTCAAGAAAATTGGATTAGGGTAATTTTTCCTAATTTAAGAGTTAAAGTTACTAAGTTTAGTATCTCCACCCATAAATTGGGCTTTCAACTATGGACACTTCATATAGAATCTTTCTACCTCACATGAATTTTTAGCAAGCCAATAGGATAGCCCAAGGAAGAAATAAAACATAGACTTGGACTAGGATACAGAAATTGGACTAGTAGCCCAAAAATCATGAAAATGTGACCAAGCCCATTATGAAAGGTAGAATTTTAACCAAAATAAAGAAAATGGGCAAGAATGAGCCCAAACCCAAAAGGAAAAATAAAAATAAAAATAAAAATAAAGTGATGAAATAATGGTGAAATCAAGATTAGGTGACAATGCATTAGGACAAAACATCTATATCCTACACTCATAATTTTAGCAAGTGGAATGATAATACATGGCATTAGGACAAAACATCTATATCTTACACTCATAATTTTAGCAAGTGGTATGATAATACATGGCATTAGGATAAAACATTTCAATCCCACACAAATAATTTCAGCCAAATAATGGAGATTCAAAGGCTAGAAATTTGCCACCCAAAAAGGAAAACCTATCATACTTGATTAAGACAAAAGAAAATGGAAATAAATCCCTAAATCAAAGGGACCTTGTCCCTTATCTTTAGAACATATCATTATAATTTTCAAAATAAAAATCTCCTTTTGCTATGCATATCTTGACTAAGGAAGAGGAAGACAAGAACATAAGTTGTTGGCTTTCCAAAAATTAAACCAACTGTATCCTAATTGTGATAAGGAAGACCCATGATCATGAAAGATGAATTATTTGATGGTCTATTTAAGCAAAACCCACCCCTATAACATTTTAATTTCGTCCAAGTGAGGAAGAGAGAGAAATTGAAGCAAGGTAGAGAGAGGAAAGGAGAGAAATAAAGGAGAAGAAAGGAAGGAAGAAGAAGGAGAAGTCTAGAGGGCTAAATACTCAAGGTAAGTTAACTTAATCTCCACTTGAATCAATTTTTCTTCTTCATCTTTGAGGTTCAAAAACTCACCCTCCTTTTCTTATTTAAGCTGCTAGAAAAGTTAAGGGAAGGGAGGAATCTTGATACTTTTTTCAAGGGGAAACAAGAAAACAAATTTACTAAGTGAGCTAGGGAGATTCTTAGGTAGGTTTAACAATATTTCTTTTGGAAGAAAAGTTTTGAAATTTGTAACATTTATATGAGATTTTGATCTTAAGAACTTTGATGATTGGTCATGGATGTTGCTTTATCATGTTACATATTATTCTTGCATGTGATGTATGTTGGAATACTTAAGTTGGTATAGATAGTTCTGCATAGGTATGGCTATGGGTGGCAAAATTTTAAGCTTCTATTTTTGAATTTCTGGGACCCTATTGTAGGGAATTAAAATAACTTGTTAACATAACAATTATAGAGATATGTCTCACGGATTTTTAGCAAATGGAATCACTCAATTTGGAGTCCATATGAGGTAAATATGGTCCAATGAGTGAGCAGTGGTCAGAAAATGGTTAATCAGGGAAGAATCTATTAGGAAAGCTTCTGTTTTTTGAATTTCTGGGACCATTATGTAGGGAATTAAAATAAATTGTTAACATAACAATATATATATATATATATATATATATATATATATATATATATATATATATATATATATATATATATATATATATATATATATATGTCTCATGGATTTTTAGCAACTGCAATCACTCAATTTGGAGTCCATATAAGGTCGATATGGTCCGATGAGTGAGTAGTGGTCAGAAAATGGTTAATCAGGGAAGAATCTGTTAGGAAAGCTTCTATTTTTGAATTTCTGGGACTATTCTGTAGGGAATTAAAATAACTTTTTAACATAACAATTTTGGATATATGTCTTACGGATTTTTAGCAACTGGAATCACTCAATTGGGAGTCTATATGAGGTAGATATGGTCCGATAAGTGAGCAGTGATCAGAAAATGGTTAATCAGGGAAGAATCTGTTAGGAAAGCTTCTGTTTTTGAATTTTTGGGAACATTCTGTAGGGAATTAAAATAACTTGTTAACATAACAATTATGGATATATGTCTCGCGGAATGTTAACCACTAGAATCACTCAATTTAGAGTCCATATGAGGTAGATATGGTCTGATTAGTAAGTGGTGTTCAGAAAATGGTTAATCAGGAAAGAACATGTTAGGATAGTTTCTGTGTTTTAATTTCTGGGAACATTTTGTAGGGAATTAAAATAAATGGTTAAAATAAGAATTATAGATATATGTGTCACGTATTTTTAGCCACTAGAATCACTTAATTTAAAATTTGTATGAGAGAGATATGGACAGATTAGTAGGTAGAGGTCAAAAACTACCCGAGAAGAAATAACCTGTAATTTGAGGGACTAATATCACCTTGATTTCTTAATATTGCGCTAAACCGTTCAACATAATAATTTTATATAATTGTTTTATCTTTAAATTGACACCAAGATCACCTACATTGGAGTTAAATTGAGGGAGTTATGCTCTGATTAGTAAGAGAAGGTTAGATATGATGAAAACCTGCATCAAGAAAATAAAGAAATAAAATTAATATTTAAGAAAAAGAAGAATCTTATAAATAAAAATAATAAATGACTAATATATGCCATAGCCATTGCCATTGTATGAACTTCTTACCATCTTAAGTGTGAAATTTTGACATGGAAATATTTTATAAAGTGATATTTGAAATGGTTATATTCATCGCATGATTATCAATGAATTTTTTGGTAATAGTTATATACTTGTTATTGAAAGCATATTTTTGGCTATCATTGTCAAAAGAAAAGAAATGAGCACGGTCACATGACAATCCGTGTGGTGCACCAGTAGGGGACGCCCTACCAACGGTTATGTTCATGTTAATAAGAAGAGAAAGAGAAAGTAAGCCATGTCGGACGGAGCGAGAAAAGCCCATACCGGAGAGTAGAAAATACTCACCCTGACCGGGGTAGCTTGATATGAGAATAAATTGATAGTCATCATATGATATCCTGAAAAATAGTATTTATGCCATACATGTCATAATTGTACAATTTTCATGTGCATGGATAAAGTGCATTCATGTGACCTAAAGATATTTTCTGTAGTTTATAATGATGGACATGACATGATGAACTATATTGATGGTAAATTATGATTTATTATTGAGCCTAATGAGATTTAATTCTCACTATATTTCCATATCATGTTTAGAAGAATAATTATGCAGATTTTCTCCATGACACTTATTATTTCCGTACGTTGGATCGAGGTGCTCTACCTTGGGCCACTACCAATTATATCAGATATATCTGTAGTAGATATGACTGAGATTCTGGTGGAGGTGCCGCCACTCGCACCAGTGTCCCCGGAAGTAGTCGACATAGATGATTAGGGCTAATATGTATCTTTGTACAAATGTTTGTAAAATAATGGTGTGTAGTTTGTAAATAGTGGTGTGTTTGGAAACTCAGTATTGTATCACTGTTAATAAAAATTATGCTTGGTTAAAGTAATTATTATTACGAGTTAAGTGGTTAGAATTAAAGCAGTAATAACTTTATAGAATTTTACAAATATAAAAAAAAATTTGTTACATTTACATAAATGGAGTTGTTACATCTGGAGAGTCCAAAAACATAGAAAATGACTTTGAGAGTTTGGTCAACGTTGGTCACTATTCATTTCCGAAAAATACTGTTCACGTGCGGCAAAATCACTATTCACGCTGGAAATACTGTTCACAGAATTTTTTTTGCAAAATTAAAGCACCAAATCATGTTGTTTAACTGTGAAATTTATCATACAACCAATACTCTAGATCCTTAACAAAATCCCTAACTTGAAAGCTTGAAAACCCATCAAAATTCTAGTATTTTAGAAAAATTACCTATAAGTTACTATTCACAATTTTTTTGGCGAAATTGATCGGTGGTTTTTAAAACTCTCGTTGCCATGAGTCCAATGGTACCTCTGGTATTTCAATTGGATGTCTAGAATGAGAGAAATCCTTAAGAGAAGTTGAGAAGCTTAAAGAGAGAAAGAGAAGAAAAAAAATGTCGCCTCTTACCATCCGTATGTTTGCCTCTCGTTTCCTTTCTCCTTTCTTTTTTTTAATTATTATTTAATAATTGAATAATGAGATTTATTTTTAAATATATACATATAAATATTATTGTTCATCTTAAAAGATTCCAAAAATTTCTAAAAATTTATATTCTTGCAAAACTTTAGTTGCACTCTTAAATCATGACTTTTCTTAATAAAAAATTTATTAAGAAAATCACAAAATAAATATCTTTATGCATAATAAAAGAAAGAATATTTCTAAAAATAAAATAAAAAATTATTAGAGGTCAATATAATTATTTTAATTAAAAGTATACTTACTTTTAGCCAAACATAATCATTTTTTTAAAAATAAAAATATATTTTTTTATAGCAAAACATTATTATTTAAAAATAAAAATTACGGGATATTTTATTCTTCCCCCTTTAAGAAATTAAGTCACCGAATTTCAAACTATCCTATTACAAGTAAGGAATGAAGTCAAGGCATAAATTACAGTTTTTAACCTCATTACTCAATCAATTAGGGATACCTCTTTTGTATATCATCTTTACTTTCTAAAGAGTCTCTTTACTTGAGTGATTTTGCCACATAACTTTAGCCATAAGTCTTTCCTTCAATCATAAGTTCTTCACTTATGAATCAACAATAGACATCAGATTTTTTTTCATAATTAAACAAAATTCTTGTCTAATTGAATTTCTTGGAATTAGATAACATAAGAAGAATCTGTTAGGTACTCTTAGCATTGATGCAAAAAAAAAATTGTACCAACATCACTTAATTATGATGGCAAAGGTAGGTGATATATAATATGCATACTTTGTCTAAGGTTCCAGAAGAGCTTATATACTAGAGCTTAAATTTTTTCTTCTTTCCAAACCTCATTACCTCTTTCATAGGTGAGTCCTTCAAGAATATTTAATCACCAGTTGATAATTTTTAGTGCTTAATATTCCTATTCCTTATAAACTTTTGGCATGTATTGAGTTTATTGTATTTTTTTTAATCAATTTCACTTTATCAATGACATCTTACACTAAGTCTAAATCCACTGAGTCATTTAACAGAACATTTGTAACACCTCTTACATAAGGCTTTAAGTCATCCAATATTATTTTATTATAGGCAAATTCTGTTAAGGGATCTCCCACCAAACTCGAAAACATATGTTTGAAGCATGCTCTCCAAACTAACATCATTAACTTAGGTTAGTCATATTCTATCTATTGCATGTTATTCCAAACTAGATTCCCAAAGCTAACTTTACTTCATTCACTCACCTATTAAGAGACCTACGATGTTCATGTAAAACCTCAAATGGTGCCATTTGTATGTTGGCTTAATAATTACTGATAGGGGGCAAGTTCAACTAAGGATAAATGATTTTCTCTAAAATTTCACAAAAATTATATAAAGATACCTAAAGAATAATTTCTAATATATAAATACATAATTTAAATTTACTATCAGCTATACTATAATCTAACTAAGATCCTAAGCTTCCTGATTAGCTCTCTTGAAACAATATATTCAATTCTTACTTGCTGACATACCAAACAATGAAAAATATTTCACTTGTATCTTTTTTTTTACCATTATACTAGTACAATTCTTTCATATCTTAGTATATCCTTATTGCCTTAGGGTTATCAATATTCAAAATCTATGACTTTTCTAAAATCTCCTTTCTCAACAATTGTTCACACGTGAATTTCCAATCTCAATATAATTCACATCCTCGATACATCTTACATACTAGACTCAACTTAGCATGGTATAAACCCTTAACACAAATACCTTGATTGCTCTACATTATTTTTGAACATGGTTCTCAAATTATTCTCCTTTCCCTTCTCAACCACATTAGGTAAACTTAGGTGTTCTTCATATCTTAATACTCAATCAGTATATACTGTAAACTCATTATTCTTTCTAATTTTCACATAATTTTCCAACTTACATAGTTATACATACTTGATATAAAGATTTTTTTTAAAGTATGTTCTTTGTTAGATAAATTCTTTCAAAATCTCCATACTTTAACCTTCTAACCATTTGAACACCATAATAGTTTAGTTTCAAAGAAAAGAAATTAAATTTTCTTGTAATAAGGGGAAAGAACTTTGCATTTAATGCCAAACATTAATAAGGGAGAATTCAATAGAATAGACGAAAAGCATAATAAAGAACGGTGTCAAAATAGAAAGTCAAAAATTTGGATAAAGTATTGAAAGAAAATTAAAATCAGTGGTTGTAATTCTTAAAAATCTATAAACAAAATCTAGCTGTTATTTTGGAAAAAATTGGTGGCCACTAGTTTTGAATGTATGTGCCAAAATCTACTTTAAAGCTATTGATATTCGATGGAAAAGAAACATTTATGAGCTTATAAAAGTCTGTGAAAAACAAAGAATATGTAGTTAACTGGTAGGATGCAGTTGATTGCTCCAAAATAAATGTAATCAATCAACTGTAAAAAAAAGCAGTCCAAATTAAAAAATTTCAAAATAACTAGTCGACTTAATAATACTAATAGTCGACTGGTAAGTTTATTGGGAAAAATAAGATAAATCTTTTGATTGTCCCTCTTTAACAATTAACTAGTTTGCATTTTCACTTCTTTTTTTTACAATTACGCCTATCACCTATAACTTTCCTACAAGAATCAAGACATCAATGCTTCATCAAGGACAACAAGGAAAAAGACAAATTTTTGGTGATATCTTAACCTTATTCTCTTTATGTGCTTAATATGAATCACGATCACAACTACTATACATATACATGCTTGCCGTCATGTTAGGGTGTGTGCAGCTATGGAGGGAACCGTATTCCATCAGTTTCAAAATATTTGTGTCTTTTGTGGTTCTAGTCCTGAAATAGATGGAGAGTATGTAAAAGTAGCACAAAATATGGGTATGGTGTTGGCCAAGAGAAAAATTTATTTAGTCTATGGTGGAGGTAACCATAGATTAATGAGGAGTGTATCTAAACTGCACATATAAGAGGATGTCAAATTTTAGGTATTATTTCCACAGCTCTAGCTGCATCCAACATCATAGGAAAGACAATTGAGGAAGAATTTAGGGTAGCTTCCATACATGAGCGCATGGCTAGAATGATGAGTAATGCTGGTGCCTTCATTGCCTTACCAAGTGGTTTTGGTACTTTAGAGGAGATTTTCCAAATAGTCTCTTGGGCACAATTGAATATGCATCACAAACCGATAGGTTTGTTAAATGTTAATAACTTCTTTGATAGTCTGTTGTCTTTTCTAGATCAAGCTGTGGAACAAAGGTTTATCCCACACTCAACACGACGAATTCTCATCTCAGTTTCAAATGCTGAGAAATTGATTGATGATTTATAGGTATTTGTTCATGTACCTGATCCAACTATGGCTCAAATAGAATAGACGACAGACAATCGCAGGAAGCACAAATTAAATTTAGATCTTCTTCTTTAAATGTAGTCAAACGTAGCCATTGCTATATCACTTTTACTTTCTTAGGGTCTATTTGGACACCATCCTTGCTAAACATACTCCCTTAGAGTTTGTAAAACTATCTTTAAATGTTGCTTATGATCTTCTAAACTCTTGGAATATTCTAGTATATCATCAATATATATATAATAGCAAATTGATCCAATGATGGGTTAACTACTATTTATTAAATCTATGAATGCAGCTGGGGCATTTGTCAATCCAAATGTCATCACTAAGAACTTATAGTGCTCATACCAAGTCCTAAAAGCAATTTTTGAATATCCTCTTCTCTTATCCTTAATTGATGATATCCAAATCTCAAATCAATTTAATTTTTAAAAAATGTTGAGCACCATGTAGCTGGTTAAATAGATCATCTATATGAGGTAATGAGTATTTATTCCACACTATCATCTTATTTAACTGTTTATAATCTATGCATAATCGCAGAGATCCATCTTTCTTTTTCACAGATAGAATTGGAGCACTCCAAGAACAAGTACTAGGGGATTTAAATCCCTTGTCTAACACGTCTTGTAAGCAATTCTTTTTTAGTTCCTTAAGGTCAGTGGTTGCTATTCTATATAGGAATATAGACACTGATTAGGTTCCAGGAAATAAATCAATACCAAATTCTATTTATTGTTTTGGGGTAATCCTAGAAATTCGTCAGGGAACACATCAGAAAATTCTCTAACCACTAGAACTTGATCTACATTAATGTATTTCATATTTATATCTTTGACCACTGTCAAATATCATTGTTACCTTTTTGTAATATTTTATGGGCTACTAAAGCAGAAATTAAATTACTGGATATCTCACTACCGTCTCCTTGTATCAAGAAAGAAATTTTTTTAGGAATATTAAATTTAATCACCTGAAAGTGACATTCCAAAATGGCATGGTATGATACCAACTAATCCATTCTCAGTATTACATAAAGTCTACTATATTTAGACAATGGGGTAAAACGGATATAACATTCAAATACTGTCATATTTTGTATCTATCTCAATTCTTTAAATTCTTTGGAACACCTATCTTTTTCACTTTGAAACAGAAATTGACTAATAAATACTTTCTAAGATGCCAAAATATTCAATAAACCTTATACTAGGAACTTTAGCAATCTTGGAATAAAAAGGAAAGTGAAACCCTATAGAATCTCTCAGTAGCACCTGAAGTATAAATATGTCTGACTCATATCCATACTAAAGCTCATACAAAAGAATCATTTGCTCTGATAGCCATAGGGAAACCTAATGCTCTGATACCAACTTGTCACACCCTTAATTTTAGGGCACGTGAAACACGTATACCATGAACATATATTTTCCATAAACATGAATATTCCAATCATTTATCATAAAAACAGATACATATAGGTTTTCCCATACATATACCATATACAGACCAAGTCCATAAACGTCAGAGTAACAGCAGAAGCAGGGATCCTCCCTGTGGCATATAGAGCATACTCTAGAATACAAATACAATACAATCCAAATAACATGAGCCTTGGAAGCAACGTAGGCACACCTAGGGATTAAGCAGCCTAACTGATCATCTATCTATAGGACCAGACTATATATCCTTATCTGAAAAAATTATAAATATCGTGTATTGAGTTTGACAACTCAGTGAGCAGATAAGACCTCCTATAACCTCTTAGGTCAGCATATGGATGAACTCATGTTTTAAAATTTATCACATAGAAAATTACAGTTCAAAAGTACATCCATACAGGACCCGTATTTCAAATATCTTCATTTCAAATTATAGTCAAATATTCAACACCAAATATAGTGCAGCTTGATTATAGAATATTATTGTTATGCAATAAAATATTTCACATGCTTTAGGAGGATTCTATATTAGAACCACCATATCAGAGTTCAACCCCTTCTGTACTTTGTCGGTGTAGGATTTGCCTAACTCAGCATCCCAGTTAAGGTTAGCCTCACCACTGTTCAAGAAGACACGCGAAGGGACTCTAATATGGGTACTTCCCAAGCACACAACAAGGGAGGCAAGTCACATATCATATAGTAGTCATCTCATCCATATAGGAGGCATTCCGTTCTCCATCACATATCATATCCCGTGTGTTGGCCGTCACACGAGGTTAGCACCACCCCTGCTAGCTGAGGTATCAAGGTGCACCAGGGCTAACATCACCTGCTGTTAGCAAACAATGTTTCTAATATGATTCCTCCACACAATAATTGCATAAAACAATGTACTTTTTAAATAAGAATACTTTCCATGTTCAATTCCTTTTTCCACAATTTCCATAAAAAATTCCATATGGGTTATCAATTCCAAATATCCCTGAATCATCATTCTCAAGTAGTTAAATGCATATATGCAACATATATGCTAGGGGTTCCAAATTCATGACATGTGAACAAGTATAATTTCCATAAAGCCATATTTGAGATGAATAATATCCAATAAGTAAAGATAATCATTCATAAATTTTTAAGAGCTGAAAATGCAGTAATAAAATCATATGCTACACCAATATCATAATCAAAGTATAAGAAAATGTAAAATAGATCATTGAAAGCATTATCCACTCACAAAGGTAAGGCTCCAGGTTGGATAGCCTAAAATGTACTTTTTCAATCCACATTTAACTATATAGACCTTAAAAACGTGTCCGGAGAGTTTAAAAACTTAGAAAATGACTCTGGGAGCTTGGTCAACGCTGGTCACTATTTATTACTAAAAAATACTGTTCACGCAGTGAAATCACTATTCACGCAGGTAATACTGTTCACATTTACTGTTCGGACACTGTTCACACACTATTTACCGAAGAAAATTTTACAAAATTAAAGCACCAAATCATGTTGTTTAACTGTGAAATTTATCATACAACCAATTCTCTACATCCTTAACAAAATCCCTAACTTGAAAGCTCAAAAAACCATAAAAAATCGAGCATTTTAGAAAATTTACCTATAAATTACTATTCACGATTTTTCGACAAAATTAATCGATGGGTTTTGAAGCTCTCGTCGCCACGAGTCCAACGATACCTCTAGTATCTCAATTGGAGATCTAGAATGAGAGAAATCCTAAAGAGAAGTTAAAAAGCTTAGAGAGAGAAAGAGAAGAAAAAAAATGTTGCCTCTTGCCATTTGTATATTTGCCTCCCATTTCCTTTCTCCTTTCTTTTTTTATTTAATAATTAAATAATGGGATTTATTTTTATATATATACATATAAATATTACTGTTCATCTTAAAATATCTCACAAATTTCTAAAAATTTATATTCTTGCAAAACTTTAGTTGCACTCTTAAATCATGACTTTTCTTGATAAAAATTTTAATAAAAAAAATCACAAAATAAATATCTTTATGCATAATAAAAGAAAAAATATTTCTAAAAATAAAACAAAAATTTATTAGAGGACAATATAATTATTTAGAGCAAAATAATAATTATTTGAATTAAAAGTATACTTACTTTTAGTAAAACATAATCATTTTTAAAAAATAAAAATATATTTATTTATAGTAAAACATTATTATTTAAAAAAAAAATTACGAGATATTACAACCGCGACACCAGAACGCTGAAGTCGTGATTTTTAGGTTTTTTTGAGTTCAATGAAAGCCTGATTGGTCAGGAACTGACCTAGAAACATTTTTACTTCATTTAGAAGGAATCAATCTATATAAAGGGGGAAAATTAAGCATCAAAGGCATCACATTCTCAATTATCTTCTTCAATTCTTCTATAGATTTTCTTTTGGCCTTGTGTCGCTAATTTACTTTTTATTGGTGGGGGAAGATTGAAACCTCAAGGATCTTTATATATTGTGAGATTTGAATTTGATTTTATTACTTCAATCTTAATTGAGTATTAATTATTCATCTGATTTTCTTATCAATGATTATTTATACAATTGCTAGGAGGCCTACTAGTTTGTTATTTGTCTTAATATACTACTGAATTATATTTTGAACAATGTTTTTATTATTATAATTCAAGAAGCAAATAGGATTAATGATTTTGGATTATAAATTATTACACCTATGGTAAATAATTGACTAAATTAAATATAACCGATGTGTCTATATTTGTTTAGCTATATCAGTTTCTCTAATTCTTCATGCGGTTAATAAGTTATACGTTACCGATGTGCTAAAAGATTACTTATTAATTAGTGTTAATTGAGGCGATGGTCGTTAATTACTAAACTTAAGGAGGAACAGGGATATCCCAATGATAGATATTCAATTAAAGATTGATTATGTTGTCAATGATTAATGCGATTCTTTGATGGTAGATATCAACTAAAACTAATGCTTTTATTATTAATCACTCTTTTAATTACTTTCATTCTCTTTTACTTTGTTTTACTTTTATTAATCAAACCCCTTTATTAGAATCACAAAAGATAATACTAGTCTTTGTGGGATCAACCATTACTCCCACGACTACAGTTTAATTTTGAGGTAAGGTATTATATTTGGTGTACTCACGACAGTATGCACCAAATTTGGCATTGTTGCTAGGGATTGCGTCTATTATCTTTTATTACTTTTATTTTGATTTATGCCTGTGACTCGTTCTGCTAATTCTCAAGATTTACAATTCTATACAGATATTGGAGAATCTATTCATAGGCATAGAAGAGGACATTTATAAGGAGAAGGACGAAGTAATCATGGCTAGGTAACCAACCTTGAAGGAGCTTATTGCTCTAGATCTACACCAATAGTCTTTATGCATTACTTTTCCTAACCTTGATGAAAATATTAATTTTGAATTAAAATCTGGTTTGATTCATCTCTTACCTAATTTTCATGGTCTTGCAAGTGAAGATCCACATAAGCACTTAAAAGAATTCCATATGGTGTGTACCACTATCACTACTTGGAATAAGATGAATAAGTTATTTTTAGAGAGATATTTTCCTACATCTAGAGCCGCACATATAAGAAAAGAAATATGCAGCATTAGGCAATTATATGGAGAGACACTTTATGGGTATTGCGAGAGGTTTAAAAAGATTTATACAAGTTGTCCACATCATCAAATTAGTGAGTAGTTACTGATCCAATATTTTTATGAAGGTCTTTTGCAGAGAGACAGAAGTATGATAGATGCAGTTAGTGGAGGAGCACTAGTAGATAAGACTCCTAAAGCAGCCAGGATCTTGATATCAATTATGGCTACCAACTCCTAACAATTTGGCATTAGGCACGAGTCCCTAGTTCGACATGCCCATGAGGTAAGTACTTCTTCCATTCAGCAATAGATATCTGAACTTGCCTCTTTTGTACGCCAAATTGCTATAGGTACACCTCAGCAAGTTAAAGTTTGTGGAATCTATTCAGCAATAGGGCACCCAACTAATATGTACCCTACACTCCAAGAAGAATCCATAGAGCAAGCTAATGCGGTAGGAGGTTTTCCTGGACAACCAAAGATGTATGATCTTTACTCTAATACATATAATATTGGATGGAAGGATCATCCCAACATTAGGTATAGGAATGCACAAAATAGGCTTGTAAGATAAAATTTTACAAATTATCAGCATAATCAACAGACCTATTATCCTAGATAGGATACATCTTAGGATTCTCAGGTTAGTAGTTCTTTAGAAGAAATTGTTAAATCTCTTGCACATAACTCTAAGCAATTTCAGCAACAGATGAGAGCTAGCATTCAAAGTTTGGCAAATCAAATGGGCTAATTAGCAACCACAGGTAGCCAATTAGACGCTCAAAATTCAAGTATTGCATTCTCAAACTATGGTAAACCTAAAGGAAAATGTAAGTTCCATCATGCTACAAAATGATAAAGAAACTGAGATTCCAATGTAAGAGGTACAAGTACCAACTGAGCAAGAGGAAGAAAAAAAATAATGCAACCATGGAAAGTAAGCATCCGAAAGGTAAGTTTGCATCTTTATTTAAATATAAACCCGCAACTCCCTTTCCTGAAGCTCTGAAAGAAAATATGATAAATGAGAAATTTTTGACTTATATGGAACCTTTAGAAATTGTGAGGTGAATCTTCCTCTTTTAAATGCAATCAGCCAGGAACCCTCTTATGCCAATTTCTTGAGGGAGTTACACACCCAAAATAGGAAGCAGAAGTTGAAAGGAGCAGAGAAAGTAAAAGTAGGGGAACATGTGTTCGCAATTATTTAAAGAAAATTTCCTTACAAAATGCAAGGACCCAAGTATGTTTTCTATTCCTTGCACTATAGGCAATACCAAATTTGAGAAGGCCATGCTAGATTTAGGAGCAACTATTAATATCATGCCATGCTCTATTTATTCATCTTTAACATTAGGACCTTTAAAAGAAATTGGTGTTATAATTCAATTGGCTGAAAAATCTAATACCCTTCTCGAGGGTGTGCTTGAAGATGTTTTAGTGCAAGTTGGTGACCTAATTTTCTCTGCTGATTTTTATATACTTAACATAGAGAGTGGTGATCAAACCACTCCAATTTTGCTAGGGAGACCATTCTTAAAATTATCCAAGGCCATAATAGATGTTCATAGTGGCACACTGATAATGGAATTTGAAGGAAAAATTATAAAATTCAGTAATTGCAATGTCATGAAAGATGTTACTGCTTAGGCTATTAATATTATAGATTCTGTAGCACAGGATGTTGAGCCTTCAAAGAAAAAGGTTGAAGAACCAGCCTTGAGTGTTCATTTGTAGGAGTTTAATGAAAAATTAAAAGTAGCAGCAAAAGTGCAGCAAACAGGTAAGGATCCACTTACCTCAGTACCAAATTCTAATTAAACAAGTGCATCTTCTATTTTGTAGGATCCTGGATCAAATTTGTCACCTCTTCCCAATCACCTAAAATACTTGGAAGTTGGAGATGCACCACTTATCATAGTTGCCAAGAATCTAGGAGCTAAAAAAGAGGAGGCATTAATGTAAATTTTTCAGGAAAAAGTAAGTGCCATTACAAAAATAGTTGCAAACCTTAAAGGCATAGGCCCAACTGTAGAATTGCATCAAGCTTTAGAGATCAAAAGGGTTAAACCCCGCAAAGATAAGAAATACCTCCCGTGGTTTAGATCCCTTGTTATTACTAATGTGGTTGCTTGTCATGCAGTAGAACTTCAAGGCTTGAATTAGTCCCAAAAATTTCAAATTAAAGTGGACATCAAGGATCCTCCATAAATGACATAGGGAACATTGAGTTGAGCCAACGATGTTAAGCAAAGGAATTAGTTGGGAGGCAACCCAACAACCTTTCTTTTACTTCTTCTTCATATTTCTCTTTCTTTTATTGATTAATTTTTTTTGACTGCAGACGTAAGCGCGGTGGCGCCTATCGCCCAGAACAGGCAAGTGCCACGACACTCTCTATAAGAAGGGTCATGGCCCTCTCTTCCCCCAACCCTCTTTTTCACTTCAACTTACTCCTATTCACCATAAATTGCACTCTATCACTTCTATTGAGCTCGAATGACATTTATTTACATGCATTAAGTAATTTTACTTCTTATTTTGCAGGATTAATCATCTCTTTCAGCATTTGGTTAGGAATCATTGAATTTTTCACAAGTACTCCTAATGCACATCCATTCTTCATCTTCTTAGCAGAGAATCAAGCTTAATTGGGTAAGATTTCTTTCACAATATCTGGTGTTAGTGGAATCAAACTCCTTTGTTATTAGATTGCATACAATTGAGAGTCCAAATTGGGAAAACATCACCCATTTTCCCCGTAATTCCAAGAGTGCACACCAAATGTTCGATAAATGGCTCCTAAGAATTCACAGCTAGCCCTCTCTAAGAGAAAGAACCGATCAGATAATCCTTTTGCATTTGATAGCAAGGCATTTGTGAATGAGGAAGTATGTCAACACCATATCAAAGTGGGGGTTTATGAACCCATCATTCCAGAAAGAGGTTTTATTGTCACCACTAGACTGCTTAATAGAGACAATATTCACCAAAGGAGTTGAGAAATTTTCTACAAGAACCCAGAACCAAGGGTTATACTAGTAGTGCAAGAATTTTACTCCAATGTTATAGTGCATAAGTGCCATAAAGCATGGGTCAGAGGAAAAATGGTGAAGTTCACCCTATGTGCAATAAATAAGTTTTACTCTCTGCCTGATATTAAAGATAATGAATACTCTTTGTTTCTTCAATTAGAAATTGATTTTGAAGATATTATATGCACTTTTTTCCACATAGGGCATCCTTGAAATTAGAGAAAAATGGCCAGTTTGTAGTTTTTTTGCAATGGCAAATATGAGTAAAATAGTTAAAGCTTGGTACTATTCTGTGGTAGCCAGACTTCTTCCCAGCTTGAACATGAGTCAAGTCCAGTGAGATAGGGCCATTTTAATTTATGCCATACTAAAGGGATTTTTAATTGATGTGGGCAAAATTATCCACAGGCAAATGCTAGGATGCATTCGTTCTCAAGGTGGCACCCTCTTTGCCCCTAGTTTAATCACTGGTCTATGTGGAAACACTGAAGTAGGCTGGGACTCCACCAAGGCTTTCATCCAACCAATGAGACCTATCTTTTACATGTTCATTCAAAAATATAAAGGGCATGATGAAGTGTCAAAGGATGAGTTCGGCGTTCAACCATTGGCTATAGAGGAACCTGGTAGTAGTTTAGTTCAACCACAATCCCAATATACCATTGAAGATTTATGGGAGTGAATAGAGATTCTCAGCCATTAGATGAATGACCTAGCACTCTACCAGTTCACCATCACATAACATAGCACCGCATGCTTCGGCCAGCTAGCTAATGCCTTGAACCTTCCTATAACATTCCTGGCGCCTCCTAAACCATCCTTTATGCCTGCACTCGAGCATGTTGAATTGGATGGTGGTGATTAAACAGGAAAGTTCCACTAGACCCTTTTTTTTATTACTTGTATCTTCTATTTCCTTCTTTCTATTTACATTGGGGACAATGTACATTCTTAAGTGTGGGGGAGGGGGTTACTTTATTATTAAGCTAAATGACTGTATAATAAATCATATATTTGTGCACTTTTTACTTAGCGGCTTGCTACAATAAACTTATGTGATCTATGCACTTTTATTCCTATTATTAAATGGTGTGAGCATGTGACTTTATCCCAATATTTGAGTTTGTGTTAGGCAGAACCAATAGCCAATGATATAACTATTTAAATTGTCACTAGCTCTTGAGAGATGTAGGAAATTCATGGTTATGTGTAATTTTAATTTCTTTGAATTTATTATTTCCCATTTTTTAGAATCTTAAAACTCTTTTGCACAATTAGGTATTTAAATTGTCTTTTACTTAAAGAAGGTTTATATAACTCAAAAATATTTTATGATCTCAATAGGATTTTAGAACTTATTTGAATGCTACTTGAGGCGAAATCCTAGGCTAATACTATTAATTAGGAGATGATTTAGGCATTATTTGATAGATTGAGTCTTTTAAGCCTAATCCAAGTAATGAAATATCCTTAGTTCCTCTATTTTTGAGCTTAATGAATTTTTTTTCTATACCCACTACAAAACCAAAACTAAATTTTGTGATTAATACCTTTATTTTTTTACCTGATACACTCACTCCATGATTAATTTCTGAATACTTATTTTGTAGAGCTACATTGATAAAAGGGTGGAAGGGTGGAGCAAAGCCAAGAAAAGGAAAACTCAAAAGAAAGAAAAGGTAAATCAAAAGGAAAGAAAAAAAAAATCCAAAATACAGATGAAAGTCTATGTAGTGGATGAAAGAAAAGAAATAGAAAATCAAGATAAAGAATAAATTAAATTCACTAAAGCAAGGGAATAAGTGTGGGGGAAAATTCCTTAAATTTGGGAAAGCTCAAGAGATTAAACTTAATCATGTTGTGCTGGGTGATTGAGCCTAAATTTATATCTTATATCTAACCTCATAACCTAGCCACATTACAAGCTAAATAAAGTCCTTTTGATCCTAAAAAGTAGTTTTAACCTACATTAATGGAAAGTAGTATGAAAAATAAGCCTATGGAAATTCTAAATCAAGTAGAGACCCATACCTCAGTTCTTGAGATATGTAAACTCATTTAGGTAGAAGATAATTAAACTACTCAAAGAAAAACACACACTTAGGGCTCTAGAAAAAAAAATATGAATTGCATTTGAGTTGAATTTTGCACATAATCATGAAATTTTTTGAAATTTCTTTAAGAGCATACAATTTGCGCTATGAGGCAACACTTTGGTTAGTCTTTCACTCACTTCATATATTGAATAGTGTTTACATGAATCAATTTTCTTAAGGACAAGCAAAAGAGTAAGTGTCGGGGTATTTGACATGTAGTAAATTAAGCATGTTTTAAGTTGCTTTTTATTTAATTTACGTAAATTATAAATAGGAATTAATTAATTTTTGTGTTTTGTGTTTTAGTAAGAACAAAGAAGAAAAGAAGAGAAACATAGATAGAAAATTATGAAAAAAATGCTGATTTTTGACCCTTTGTCACTAATTAAGGCATATCTCTCTCATTTGAACTCCGATTGAAGTGATTCTAGGGGTTATGGAAAGAAGAGACATCGAGTTCAAATTTTGTGTTAAGAACTTTGGCAAAATATAGACATTTTTGGGTGCCACGGCATGCACAAAATAGAGCCACAATGTTGCGTCACAGCCTTTCTAGAGCTCCGCGATGCTAGCCTCAAGTGCCGCAGTGCCCGAGTTCTCGAGAATTGAAGCATTGCCGAACTGGACCCAGTGCACTGTGGTGCCTAGTTACAGAGAGTCCAAAGCACTATGGAACCTTGTCCCAACTAATCTGTAACGTCGTGACTCCCAAGCAGTGCACTGTGGCGCCTGCCGCCACACCAGATCGCTTAAGTCGTGATTTTTAGTGTTTTTTTCACTCTAATTGAAGCTTGATGGGCAATAAAATGACCTAGAAACATTCCTACTTCATTTAGGAGGAGTTGATCTATAAAAAGTGGGGGAAAAGCAAGTATCAAATTCTCAATCATCTTATAAATTATTCTATAGATTTTCTTATGGCCTTGTGTTGACATTCATGCAAAGATGTATGCAGTGTCCGAACGCAAGTGCACATGTCGTGACCAAGTAATAAAGTGATGAGTGAGTATCGTCCCACAAGGAGTGAACTAAAACTATTAAAGAGACTTTTGCTGTGTGAAATGCTGTAGCAAAGATAAGATGGCTTAAAAGATAAAATAAAGGTGAATCAATTACATGCACCTATAACTAAGATGAGGGGAACTAGGATGTAAAGGAAAATGATAATAGGAGGTCTAGGGTTGCATCAGGGTTGCCATGAACTATAGCACTCGTATTTGCTCTAGGGATTGCTGCAGCAATTGCTCTAAGTTCCAAGTTCAGTCTTACATGGAGTCTTCCCAGACTTCCATTCTTTGCAATTCTGAGGTTCCGACATACATTCCTGCATCAGTCCTCACCCCTGAATTATGCATGAATCTCCACTCTTGGGGTAATGGGGAACCATATATTCCTATTAATCCCATATATTCGACTATTTTTTTCTAGCCTCCATTCCCTTCCTGATACGTGTGTTTTACTAAATACCACAAGTGTACGGCATAGCTGTAGCTAGTCCCGCAAGTACGGGTTGTGTCCCACAGAGAAATATGATAATATGATGCATCATTTTTATACCAAATGATTAATAATCATTCATCACATTCCAATATTTAATATGTTTCATTTTAAATCAAATAAAGAAAAAGAGTAATTTGTGATACCAAAATCATCAATTTAAAAGTATTTTTCTTGGATATATGTTTCTTAAAAATATTTCAACAAACAAGATTATTTTTAGGTAGGAAACAGTGAAAAGTATGATAATCCAGCACCCAACACGGGCTAGCCATGTTCAAGACATGGCCATGCTTGAAAAATACTTCAAACATGCCCAATAACAGCCCCAAAACACGACGTACCCATGCTAAAGCAATCCAGAACATGGCCTGGCCTTGTTTTGTGACCTTTCTTCATTTATTCAACCATATCTCCCTCATACAAACTCCGAGTGAGGTGATTTATAATCCTATTAAAAGCGAAGACAATTATATACAACTTTCATGTTTATCATGTCTTCATATTCCTTACAGATTATTCCCAAAAAATTAAAAACAAAAATACTTATTTTACCAATCTGAATTCTAGACTGATTCTGACCTCTACTCAATTAATCAGCCTTATCTCCCTCATATGGACTCCAATTAAGGTGATATAAAAGCCTATAAAAGATAAGACAATTATTTACAACTTTTATGTTTATCAGTTCTTTAAATTCCTTACGGATTATTTTCAAAAAATTAACAATAAAAATGATTATTTTTACTATCCTGGATTCACACCTCTTTTCAATTAATTAGTCATATCTCACTCATATGGACTCCAAATTAAGTAATTTTAGAGACCCGTGAGACATATATCTACAATTCATATGTTGACCATTTCTTTAAAATCCTTGCTGAAGGTTTCCAGAATTCTAAAATTAAAGGCTTCTCTAATTATTCTGAAATTCAGCTTAGTCTAACTTCTCCTTTGTTTTTCTTTTATGTAATCCCATGCACAATATGCATGTCCATACAACCAAAACAGAATTTCATATAAATATCCAGACCACATGTTATCCAAAATCACATCTAAACAAATCTAAAAGCATATATATAATTTTGTATAAAATTCATGAGTAGATGTTAAACCTACCTCAAACAAATCCTTAAACTTAATGCTTTTGATTTTCCTTTCCTCTTCCTTCTCCTTCTTCTTCTTCTTCCTCTTTCTCTTCTTCCTCTTCCTTTTCCTCCTTTTTCTTTTTCCTCCTCTTTCTTTCCATCTCTTTTTTTTTCTTTTCTTTCTCTTACTTACCAACACTCCTTACCGACACTCCTTTCTCTCCCTCATAATTGTCAATAATTTTCCTTACCTACCTCCCTTATAATTTTGAAACTTTTTCCTACCTACCACCCAATAATTACAACTTTTTCATCTTCCATTATTTACAAAACTGCCATCCTAGAGTATTTACAAAACTGTCATCTCAAAGAATTTACCTAAATGCCATTTTAAGAAATTTACATAAATGCCATCTCAAGAAATTTACATAAATGCCAATTCAATGAAATTACATAAATGTCATTTTAAGCATTCTAAGATCTTGTTTGACTTGAGTAAAATTGTAAACTAATTTAATCCTCCTTTTAGATCCAAAATGCTTTCTCCTCTCTGAAAGAAATGAATTTCAATTAGTAACATAAGGAAAATTGGGGATGTTATAATAAGCACAGTCATATGGCGATCCGTGTGGTGTACCAGTAGGGAATGCCCTACCAATGGCTATGATTATGTTAATGAGAAAAGAAATAGAAAGTGTGCCATGTCGGACGGAGTGAGAAAATCTCATTCTGGAGAATAAAAAGTACTCACCTTGACCGGGGTAACTTGATATGAAAATAAGTTGATAGCTATCATATGATATTTTGAAAATAGTTATTCATGCCATCCTTGTCATTACTGTACGATTTTCATGTGCATAGATAAAGTGCATTCATGTGACCTAAGGTAATTGCTGTAGCTTATACAGATGAACATGACATGATGAGCTATATTGATGATAATTATGAATTATTGTTGAATATACTAAGATTTAATTCTCACTATATTTCAATATCATGTTCAGAAGACTAAATACGCAGATATTTTCTATGGTTGGCTTTTAGCGTACATTGGGTCAAGTTGATTAAGATCCCAGTAAAGGTGCAACCACCCGTACCAGTATCTCCGGAACTGGTCAATAGGGATGAATAAGATGTGTACATATATGTGTTTTATTTTTGTATAGATGTTTTTAATTAATGATGGGTATGTGAACCCAAATTTGTATCAGTATTATTGCTATACTATAAACCTTAATTATGCTTGGTTAATTTAATAGAATGTTATTATGAGTTAAATAGTTAGAAATAAAGAGGTAATGACTTCATGAGATTTAAAAAAAATTATATATCTGTTTGTATGAAAAAAATGGAGTTGTTACACCAATCGTGTTCATGTCTTATTACTGTGAAGTGAATACAAGTGTAGACTTTATAGACCTTTTACATAACCAATCAACTCGGGAGTTTTATAACAATTCTTCCAAATTACCAAAACATAACCAACTCAACAAAAACAAACTTAGAGTGGTTAGTTAGTATGGGCCTTGATATGCCCTTGCAACCTCAGAGTGGTGGAACCACAGACTTTAAGTTTATGCCTCTTGCTGCAAAACTGTGCTTTTGACAGGGCCTTGGTTAGCACATTAGAAATTTGTTGTGTTGCAAGAAACATGGCTGGCTTTTATTTGATTTTGTGTTAGCTACTTTCTCCCTTACAAAATAAAGATCAAGCTCTAAATGCATTGTTCTAATAGCTCCGTGGTGCCTGTAATTGGGCACCGTTGCATTATATAGTTGGCTGGTGGATATGTTCATACCGCCGAGGTGCTCCAGGAGAAGGCCATGGTGCTCGAATTCATAACACCATTTCTAATGTGATTTTTAGTGTTTCTTGACCCCAATTGAAGCCCAAAATCTCACGAATTGATCTAGAAGAAATCCTACTTCATTTGAGACTTTCCCAACCTATAAATAAGATGGAAAACAAGCATGAAAGAATCATCCAAAGATCTAAGGATCAAATCATCAATTTCTCAAGTTTCTTCTTCTTCTTCTCTTCTCTTAGGTTTTCTTATAGCCTTGTGTGGCTAGTTTCTTTTTTTGTTTGTTGAAGAAGATTGAAACCTCAAGGATCTTTTATGCATTGTGAGATTTGGATTTTATTTTATTAGTTCAATCTTAATTAA
This sequence comes from Gleditsia sinensis, assembly GCA_037074535.1. NCBI lineage: Eukaryota > Viridiplantae > Streptophyta > Magnoliopsida > Fabales > Fabaceae > Gleditsia > Gleditsia sinensis. Next base: position 38,659,492 of record CM073469.1, on the reverse strand, counting down.
GTATTGATTATTCATCTTCTTTTCTTCTCCATAATTATGTATATAATTGCTAGGAAGGCCTACTAGTATATTATTTGTCTTAATTTACTACTGAATTGTATTTTGAACAAATTTTTCATTATTATGATTCAAGAGGCAAATAGGATTATTGATTTTGGATTATAAATTATTAAACATATGGTGAATAATTGACTAAATTAAATATAGCTGATGTGTCTATGTTTGTTTACCTCTATTAGTTTCTCTAATTCTTCATGCGGTTAATAAGTTATACTTTACTGATGTGCTCAAGGATTACTTGTTAATTAGAGTTAATTGAGGCAATTGACGTCAATTAGTAAACTTAAGGAGGAATAGGGATAGAATCCCAATAATAGATATTCAATTAAAGATTGATTATGTTTTCAATGATAAATACAATTCCTTGATGGTGGATATTAACCAAAACCAACGCTTTTATCTTTAGTCACTCTCTTTCAATTGCAATCATTTTCTTTTACTTTATTATTTTACTTTCATTATTCAAACCCAACTTTATTTGATTCACAAAAGGTAATATCAGTCTCTATGGGATCGACCCTTACTCCCATTACTATAGGTTAGTTTGAGAGGTAAGGTATTATATTTGGTGTACCCGAGACAGTACCCACCAAATTTTGGTGTTGTTGCCAGGGATTACATCCATTATCTTTTGTGACTTGTATTTTGATTTATGCTTATGACTTGTTCTTCTAATTCTCAAGATTTACAATTTAATCCAGACATTGGACAATTTATATATAGGCATAGAAGAAGACTTCAAGAGGAGATTGATCAAGAGAAGGAGGAAGTAATTATGGCTAGAGACCTAACTTTGAAGGACCTTGCAACTCTAGATTTGCACCAACAGTGTTCATGCATTACTTTTCCTAACCTTGATGAAAATATTAATTTTGAATTAAAATCTAGACTAATTTATCTCTTAGCCAATTTTCATGGTTTTGCAGGAGAATTACCACATAAGCACTTAAAGGAATTCCATGTGGTGTGTACTAGCATGAAGCCCCTTGGAGTGATTGAAGAATAAATAAAACTTAGGGCTTTTCCTTTTTCCTTAAGAGATTTAGCCAAAGATTGGCTATATTATTTACCATTTAGCACTATCACTATTTGGAATAAGATGAAGAAGTTGTTTTTAGATAGATATTCTCCTGCATTTAGAGGCATAAATATAAGAAAAAAATATACGACATTATAAATTACATGGAGAGACACTTTATGAGTATTGGGAGAGGTTTAAAAAGCTTTGTGCAAGATGTCCACATCATCAAATTAGTGAGCAGCTGTTGATCCAATATTTTTATGAAGGTCTTTTGCAGCGAGACAGAAGCATGATAGATCTAGGTTGTAACATCCCTAACTTCGTTTCTTTTATTGATAAAAGTACATAAATATTTAATTAAGGAAATAAAATTTATTAGACAATATTTTATATATCTAAGGAAATATAATCCTTAGAAATTCTTCACCTTATGTATATGCATAGAAAATGTTTCTAACATTAAGAGAACAAATAAAGAGGGAAAACCTAATAGGAAAAACAATTAGAAATAACATACTAAAGAAATGAAAAATTCTTGGATAAGGAAGATAAAGTTTTAGAAGCAAGTAAAGGTCTTAAAATTTTAAGAACATTGGATTAGGGTAATTTTTCCTAATTCAAGAACTAGAGTTACTAAGTTTAAAATCTTTACCCACACATTGGGCTTTTACCTATGGACACTTCATATAGAGTTTTTTCACTTCACATAAATTTCTAGCAAGCCCATTGGATAAACTAAGCAAGAAATAAAACATAGACTTGGACTAGGATATAGTAATTGGACCGATAGCCCAAAAATTATGAAAATGTGACCAAGCCCTCCAAGAAAAGTAGAATTTTATCCAAAGAAAAGAAAATGAGTAGGAATAAGCCCACAATGGGTAGGAATAAGCCCAAATCCAAGAGGAAAAATAAAATAAAATAAATTAGGTGATGATATAATAATGTAATAATAATAAAGATTAAGTTACATTGCATTAAGACAAAAATTTAGCAAGTGGTGTGATTCTACATTCATAATTTTGGCAAGTGGCATGATAATACAAGGCTTTAGGACAAAAACATCTATATCCTACACTCATAATTTTAGCAAGCGGTATGATAATACATGGCATTAGGACAAAACATTCCTATCCCACATAAATAATATCAACCAAATAATGGAGATTCAAGGGCTAGAAATTTGCCACCTAAAAAGGCAAACCTATCATACTTGTTTAACACAAAAGAAAAAGGAAATGAATCCCTAAATCAAAGGGACCTTGTCCCTTATCTTAAGAACATATCATCATAATTTTCAAAATACAAATCTCCTTTTCCTATGCATATCTTGACTAAGGAAGAGGAAGACAAGAACATAAGTTGTTTGTTTTCCAAAAATTCAACCAAGTGTAATCTAATTGTGATAAGGTAGACCCATGATCATGAAAGGTGAATTATTTGGTGGTCTATATAAGAAAACCCACCCTTACAACATTAGAATTTCGTGCAAGTGAGGGAGAGGAAAAATAGAAGCAAGGTAGAGTGAGGAAAGGAGAGGAAGAAAGGAAGAAAGAGGAATGAGAAGTCTAGGGGACTAAGTGCTCTAGGTAAGTTTAACAATATTTCTTTTTGAAGAAAAATTTTGAAACTTATAATATTTATATGAGATTTTGATCTTAGAACTTTGATGATTGGTCACGGATGTTGCTATATCATGTTACATATTGATCTTGCATGTGATGTATGTTTGAATACTTAGACTGGTATAGAAAATTCTGCATAGGTATGGCTATGGGTGGCAAAATTTTAAGCTTCGGTGTTTTCATTTCTGGGAATTATCTTTAGGGAATTAAAATAAATGATTAACATAATAAGTAAAGATATATGTGTCACTGATTTTTAGCCATTGGAATCACTCAATTTGGAGTCCATATGAGGAATATATGAGTCGATTACTAGTCAAAGGTCAGAAAATGGTTCATCAGGGAAGAATATGTTAGTATAGCTTCTGTATTTAAATTTTTAGGAATTATATGTATGGACTTAAAATAAATGGTTAACATAATAATTATAGCTATGTGTGTCACGGATATTTAGCCACTGGAATCATTCAATTTGGAGCCCATATAAGGAAGATATAAGCCGATTAGTAGTCAAAGGTCAGAAAATGGTTCATCAGGGAAGAATATGTTAGGATAGCTTCTGTATTTTAATTTCTTGGAATTATCTGTATGGAATTAAAATAACTGGTTAGCATAAGAATTAAAGATATATGTGTCACGGATTTTTATCCACTGGAATCATTCAATTTGGAGTCCATATGAGGTAGCTATGGTCGGATTAGTAGTCAAAGGTCAGAAAATGGTTCATCAGGGAAGAATATGTTAGGATAGCTTCTGTATTTTATTTTCTGGGAATTATTTGTAGAGAATTAAAATAAATGGTTAACCTAAGAATTAAAGATATATGTTTCACGGATTTATAGCCACTGGAATCATTCAATTTGGAGTCCATATGAGGTAGCTATGTTCCGAGTAGTAGTCAATGGTCAGAAAATGATTTGTCAGGGAAGAATATGTTTGGATAGCTTCTGTATTTTAATTGTTGGAAATTATCTGTATGGAATTAAAATAAATGGTTAACATAAGAATTATAGCTATGTGTGTCGCGAATATTTAACCACTGCAATCATTCAATGTGGAGTTCATATGAGGAAGATATGAGCTGATTAATAGTCAAAGGTCAGAAAATGGTTCATCAGGGAAGAATAGGTTAGGATAGCTTTTGTATTTTAATTTTTGAGAATTATATGTATGGAATTAAAATAAATGGTTAACCTAAGAATTATGGATATTTGGGTCACAGATTTTTAGCCACTGGAATCACTCAAGTTGGAGTCCATATGCGGTAGATATGGTCCGATTAGTAGGTAGAGGTCAGAACCTATCCGAGAAGAAATAACCTATACATTGAGGGACTAATATCACCTTGATTTCTTAATATTTCGCTAGAATGTTCAACATAATAGTTTTAGATAATTGTTTTGTCTTGAAATTGACACCAAGATTACCTACATCGAAGTTCAATTGAGGGAGTTATGCTCCGATTAGTAAGAGAAGGTTAGATATGATGAAAACCTGCATCAAGAAAATAAAGAAATAAAATTAATATCTAAAAAAGAAGACGAATCTTATAAATGACTAGTATATGCCATACCCATTGCCATTGTATGAACTTCTTACCATCTTAAGTGTAAAATTATGACATGAAAATATTTTATAAAGTGATATTTGAAATGGTTATGTTCATGGCATGATTACCAATGATTTATGGTAATAGTTATATTTTGATGAACATACTAGTTATTGAAAGCATATTTTTGGCTATCATTGTGAAAAGAAAAAAAATGAGCACGGTCACATGGCAATCCGTGTGGTGCACCAGTAGAGGATGCCCTACCAACGGTTACGATCATGTTAATGAGAAAAGAAAGAGAAAGTGGGGCATGTCGGACGGAGCGAGAAAATCCCATACCGGAGAGTAGAAAATACTCACTCTGACCGGGGTAGCTTGATATGAGAATAAATTGATAGTCATCATATGATATTCTGAAAATAGTTAATCCTTTCATACACATCATTACTGTATGATTCTTATATGCATAGATATAATGCATTCATGTGACCAAAGATATTTTCTGTAGTTTATACAGCTGAACATGACGCGATGAGCTATATTGATAATGATTTATTGTTGAACTTACTGGGATTTAATTCCCACTATATTTCCATATAATGTTCAGAAAATTAGTTATGCAGATTTTTCTATAGCTCTGGATTTTAGTGTACATTGGATCGAGTACTTTATGTTGGGTAGATCCCAGAAGCAAATAAAATGTTTGTGGTCGAGTTTGCTTAGATCCCGGTGAAGGTGCAACCACCTGCACTGTATCTCCGGAATTGGTCAACCAGAATAAATAAGATGTAGATTTTTATGTGTTTGATATGTTGTACGTATGTTTTGATTAATGACATGTATGTAAACTCTGTATTGTTTAAATTAAATAAATGTTATATTGAATTAAGTTGTAACGAGGTAATAACTTCATGGTATTTCAAAAAAAAATTGATACTTAAATGGAGTTGTTACATAATTGGTATCAGAGCAGGTCGATCCTAGATGGCCAGTGGGTGGATGGTTGTCTAAATCGATCTTATAGTGTCTTGAGTATGTTTGTGGTTGTGCTGTGTAGGAATCAGTGAATTCATATAGGTAAGAAATTACTAGTGTTTCTTACCTATTTGCCAAGTTGGTGTTATGACTGCTGTTAAATATTTTTGAACTAACTATTGGGCTTGATCACCTCAATAGCAGCATAACTTTGTTTTTGCCACAGTAGAAAATGGCACCACCAAGGAGGAATCCAGTAAACAATGTGGAGGAAACCCTGCACAACCTGGCCACGGCAATTCGAGACCAAGTCATGACCACCAACCAAATTTTACAATATCTATAGAATGCTAATAACCCAAATGGTAAGAATGTTGCTAACAACCGGATGGCTGAAAAAGATAATGGCATATCCAAGTTCCTGAGGACTAAACCACCTTGTTTCCAAGGTGGCTATGACCCAACGGTAGCCGAAAGGTGGATAAGGGAATGAGAGAAAATCTTTGAAGTAATGGGCTGTAATGAAGAACAACAAGTTATTTTTGCTGCATATATGTTAAAGGATGAAGCAGAATACTGGTGGCATGGAGCTAGAGAACTTTTAGCTCATCAGGGAAGACAGATCACCTGGCAAGTGTTCAAGGACATTTTTTTTGAAAAGTACTTTCCAAGTACTGTACGGGCAGAGAAAGAGATTGAATTTCTCCAACTCAGGCAAGGCAGCATGACCGTGGACTAGTATATCGCAAGGTTCGAGGAGCTGTCTAAGTTTTCCTCTTATCTGCGATATAACCCAGATGAAGCTTGGAAGGCGGTTAAGTTTGAAGCCGGACTAAACCTAGAGATAAAGAATGCTGTTATAGCTATGGAGATCAGGGAGTTTGTACCTCTGATAAATAAATGCAGACTCCTGGAAAAGAGTTTAAGGGCAGTGAAGGACGAGAAGCAAAGGCGAAACCTATGGAAGAGGAAGAAAAATTTTCCCAACTCTGGAAAGAACGTGAAAAGAAGTGGATATAGAGCTGGTAAGAGGCCATTGACTGCGGGTCCTAGACCTTTTTAACAAGACCTCGCCCCAATCAAGTGCGCTAAGTGCGGACGCATGCATGGTAACCGGCCATGCTACATGGGACAAGATGTCTGCTTCAATTGCGGACAGAAGGGACATTTTACGAGTAACTGCCCACAAAATGTGAGGAAGTAGCCAGAACAGAGGCCTCAGGTGAAAGGAAGGGTTTTCACCCTAAGCGGCTAAGAGGCAGCTTAATCTTCTGAAATGATTCAAGGTACATGCTATATATATGGATTTGCTCTTATGGTGTTATTTGACTCTGGTTCTAGTCATTCATTTATATCGTAAGAAAGTATTAGGAAGTTTTAGTTTCATATTTCTGAAACTCCTTATGAGCTATCCGTAGTAACCCCTACAGGGGAACGGGTATTAACTTCCTCTGTATGTAAAGACTGTCAAGTCACCATCCAAGAGAAAACTTTTTCTGTAGACCTTGTATGTTTACCTTTAAGAGGTATTGAGGTCATTCTAGGGTTAGACTGGATGTCTAGAAATCGAGTTTTGCTGAATTGTTGTAACAAGACCGTTGAATTTCTACCTCCTACTCCGAAAGAGGAGGTCCAGTTATTGATGCTAAGTGCCAATCAAGTTAATAGGAAGTTGAAGAATGGAGTACTTGGATACATTCTCTTGTATTTATCAAACCTAGAAGTTGAATCGAAGCTTGATGAAATCTCAATAGCTAACAAGTTTCTTGAAGTATTTCCATCAAATATTCACGGCTTACCTCCCAAGAGAGAGATAGAGATCTCTATTGATCTCCTACCAGGGACAGGGCCTATCTCTATTGCACCATATCGAATGGCCTCGAAGGAACTACAGGAACTCAAGAAACAGTTGGAGGAACTATTAGACAAGCAATTCATTAGACCTAGTGTATCACCTTGGGGAGCTCCTGTATTGTTTGTTAAGAAGAAAGACGGGAGCTTGAGACTATGCATAGATTACAGACAGCTGAATAAGGTGACTATAAAAAACAAGTACCCTCTCCCTAGGATAGATGACTTATTGAATCAACTGAAGGGAGCTTCCATCTTTTCTAAAATTGACTTGAGCTCAGGATATCATCAAATTAGGATTAGGGAGGAGGACGTACCAAAAACTGCCTTCAGGACTAGGTATGGGCACTATGAGTTTCTCGTAATGCCCTTCGGGTTGACAAATGCACCTACAATTTTCATGGATGAGATGAATCGCATTTTTTGACCCTACCTAGATCAATTTGTTGTAGTGTTCATTGATAACATTTTGATATATTCTAAGAGTGAGAAAGAACATCAACAACATCTCTGAATCGTGCTGCAAGTGGTGAAAGAGAAAAAGTTATATGCCAAATTGGAGAAGTGTGAATTTTGGCTGTCAGAGGTGAAGTTTCTCAGACATGTTATCTCTAATAGTGGGGTAGCCGTAGATCTTAGCAAGACGGAAGCAGTGATTAAGTGGGAGAGACCAAAGACGGTTACAGAAGTTAGAAGTTTCCTGGGTTTGGCAGGATACTACAGGAGGTTTATACAAAACTTCTCTCGTATAACCTTGCCATTGACTAAATTGACCAGGAAGGGAAGTCCTTTCACATGGACTGATTAATGTGAAGCTAGTTTCCAAGAGCTTAAGACAAGACTGACCACCCTTCCTGTTTTAATTATTCCAGACCCCACAGGACATTTTGAAGTGTATAGTGATGCTTCAAAGAAAGGGCTAGGATGTGTGCTGATGCAAGATAAGAGTGTAGTTGCTTACGTGTTACGTGACGTTTTACTAAATACCGCAAGTGCACGGCGTAGTTATAGCTAGTCCGGCAAGTACGGGTCGTGTCCCACAGAGAACAATGCCAATTACCAGAATCTCACAAAAAGTGCTATCTAAATCGATATAAGTCGATGGGTAAATATTGCAATTAAACAAGTTAAAATAACCAATTAAGCTAAGTCTAGGGTTAGGGTTCACCACGCTTGTGATACTCAACAACTGATATTTACCCCTAATTGCAATTGTCTAGATTATCGAGGATGGTTTAGCCTAAACTAATTAGTAATCTCTTTCAATCATTACCAATCGTACTTAGATTAATCAAATTACCTACTTTCGTGGTTCTTAGTCAACCTAGGTCCATTAAGCTTTATGCCAACCATAGAATGCAATTAATCGGTTTTCTCGTTCCCATTAATTGATTCAAGCCTAGAGTATCTTAAACTACTTTCGTGATTAAGACAACCCTAATTAACTATTGGATTCTGGTTTTAATCTTCACCTATCAGTTCATCGATTAAAAACCTAATATGTGATAGATTGGTGATCAGGCATTCCATCAACTAATTCAAGCATACAATAGTTAATCCATATCAATCTAGTCCCAATTACAATTAGGGTTCCATAATTCAAATCATAGACATAGTATCATTGTATCACAATTGGGTTTACCAAAACCCTAGATAGAAACTACTCACACATCATAGAATCAGAGACCAAATTCATAATCATTAAATTAACCATGATAGTTTGATACAATCTCAAGAGAATGAATGGAGGTAGAAGAATAGATAAAGAACTGAAGTAGAAGGATATAACCTGGTATGCAGAAAAGTTCAGATGAATTACAACCTTCAATGCAGTAAAATCTACTCTAGAACATCAAAATCATCAATGATATATGTAAAAACCTAGTCTAAATGTGTTTCCTAAGGCTAGAAAGTGATTTCCAAGTTTCTCCTACGGTCTCCCCCCTCTCAGCTGCGCATCCCCCAGCCTATATCTCAATTTCGGCGGCCAAAACCCTAAAAAACACGGAGCTCGCAGACCCGCAGCACGGTCGTGCTTCGGGCTGGAATTTGGGGAAGCGCGCACCATCTGCCTGGAACACGGCCTGGCCATGTTGTAGGCCACCAAGCACGGCCAGGCCGTGCTGCATGCTGCCATGCTCCTTTCTTCATGATTTTTGACGTGCAGCCTCCTTGCTTCCTTCTCAGCATATCCCAGGTCTTTTAGGGTGTTTCCATGACTGCTTTTCCTTGCTCTCCTGCAATCACAAAACGAACCACAGCAGTACCCAGAACAAAATATAGCCAATAGAATAGAAATATCCACAAGTTACTATGAATTAGGGGACAAAATATGACCAATAAGCATTCAAAATTCCCCTTTATCAACTCCCCCATGCTTAAAATTTTGCTTGTCCTCAAGCAAATGACATGCCCTAACAGAGGGAAAGGGGAGAAGGATGCAATCAGATTCCAGAAGATAGAAAAATGTAGTATAGATAACTTTTCACTCAATCCATGTGCACACAATAGATATATGAATAGACAGTAATCAAAATGTCTTTATTCTTTTAAGATCAAGCCAGAAATTCTTCTACTAAAAATCTTTTTCAGTTGTGACTAGTGGTTGTATGTATCAGACTGATTTTCAAACACTCAAGTAGGCTACCTCATCCTTTAGATCTCCCTATGTTGCTTTACCCTTATTTCTATTTTTCTTAACCCATGTCTTTTATTTCTCATTTTCTTCTTCTCTTGTCTCTTTTTTTTTAGAAATATGTTATGAGTGCATTTTATGCTCCATCTCACAAGGGTAAAAAGAAATATCTAGGTACTCATACTAAGGTCTTTTTAGTGCCTTGAAAAAGGTACTCAGAGTGAAAACTTTTTGGGTTTCACATACCCTCATTTTTCACCTCTCCCTACCTTCACACTCTCATAGTGTGAAAATAAGCCCAATCATACAATTTACATCACAATAGAGAGATAATTTTCGAAAAATTAGAGGTTTAATGCTAGAAAAGAGAGACTAAAGTAATAGCTACCTATTTCATACCCTATTGTACATCACATGTTCATGAGCTAAAATCAACTTATACTACATCAGTCTATCTTGGGAATAGTAACTATGTGATATTGCAGTAGGACAAAGGAAATGCAGTATGTACAATATATACAAGTAAACTCAGGTACGGAAGTACACTCCCCCATGCTTGAATCAGATAATGTCCTCAGTGTCATAACTATGATAGAAAAGAGGCAGAGGGAAGAAAGTACTTACATAGTCAGTAGTCGTCCAGTGGTGTTGGAGGTGGGTTTTGGCCCAGATGCTAGGTTTACCATGCTTGCATCATACCGTGCATGCTTTGGATGGATTCTTGCATTGCATGCAGGGTTGTGCTTTGGGAATGTTGCTCAGTCTGCATGGCATGCAGGATGGCTCTTTGTGAAAGCTGCTCAGCTTCAATGCGAGTGAGCCGGGAGGATATGGAATTCAGATCCTCAGAGGGAGCTAATGATGGACCTGCACTGGCAGTGGAATGGGAGTGGGGTGGTGGTGGAAGAGCTAGCAGTGCCTCCATAGGGTACTCTTCCTCCTCTGGAGGAATCACATCACCCTCACTATCCTCCTCAATGGAATAGGTCTAATTCGCTTGGTTGGTCACTGCGGTTCTAGTAGGGTTGAGGAGGTAGAAAAGTGTATGACCGCAGAGATACAATCAGTATTCAGCGTCTTTCTTGACAACTAATTTCATATTTAAACAGGATTCTAAATCAATCCGGTTACTGCCAAGTACTGGTTGCATACCCTGCAAATGAGCCTCAAACCTTAATCCTCTAGCCACAGCAGTAACCAAACCTCCCATTACAACTTTCCCATTCATAGCCCCACCTATCCTAGACATCTGATGAGCCATGAAGGCTCCAATATCCACCTTTGTACCATGAATCATAGAGTGTATAAAATAAAGCTCTCTCTGATTTGCAACCCCATCACTCTCAGCCCTACAAAAGTAGTATGGGCAATAAGTCTATGTAAATATCTGAAGGTGGGGTTGCAAATGAAAGAAGCTTTTGAACTCGATGCACTGTATTGCCCCTCTATGGCAATTGAGTTCCAAAAGATGTTTGAAAGAAAACTGGAGGGTACCATTCTAGTGCCTCCTGGGGGTAAGCTAAACAGTGCATTAAATTCAGCTAATGTAAGATTAAAGGTACAATTAAATAGTCTGAAGTTTACTTGGCCCTGACTAACGTTGGGGCCTCGAAACAAGACTATGTTAATAGAGCTAAAGAACTTCAAGGTGGGTCTAGGATAGGCTGGGTATCTCAGGGATATAAAGGTGTTCCATCCAATCCTATCAATCAAGTATTGGACGTCATTTAAAAGTCCAAGCCGCTCCAAACAAACCTCATCCATATACTGGGTACTCAGCATTCTCCGTCTAACAAGAGTATCGTATCGTGTCCGTTGACTATCGTCAACGAACATAATAGCATACTCATTTATCTGATGAGGGAGTTGGGGTGGTGGTTGGTTACGCCCTCTATGGGTTTAATGGGACTGGGAGGAAGATGGCCTTGTTCGAGTTCTTTTGGGACCCATAGTTATAAAAATAATGAAAAGCAGAGGATGCCAAAGTAGAAAACCCAACCAAATATGGAGATAGTTAAATCACCCAATAAGTCCAATGCTATGGGAGTTATAAAGCAAGCAATTCAGTGCAAAACAGAGGGAGATGTGGCACAAAGGAGATATATACAACAGTACCGTACAATGCAACAAAAACCCTAACAATGTTCAGAACAGGAGAGAACTGAATAAAACATAAAGATATGATCAATTCACTAGCCCAAAATAGTGTATGAACTAATGCAGCACAGAGTTCAATAAAGTGTGGAACAGAGCTTCGAACCAGAAGTTCGAGGCTAGCCAAAATATATGGTTCAATATCAGGCAAATTCAGAGCTGGAATATATTTTCAGAGCATTATCCAATAGTCTGAAAATTAGAACCGAAAAATTTAAACCTTTGTAAGCAGTAAACTTGAACCACAACTTATCTAACAACCCAATTCAGCAAAGTGAAGAACCAGTCTAAATGTCGATCAACAACTCAAATCATTCAGAACTAGGGTCACAAATTAAGGGTTAACAACAATCAATCATACCATATGAAATTCCAATCACAGCCAGAACTAGGTGCTAAAAGTAAATAAGAGATTGTATGCAGAAAAGTTAAAAGAAAGGAAGAGATAGGGAGAATACCTGAAGAAGGCGCTGCAATGGGGAGATTCAACCACTCATCAATGGGAAAGGGGAAAACATGAGAATGGGGATGAGGAGAAGGGGACAAAACGAAGGGAGAGGGCATAGGGTAGTGGTAGTTGATGGGTATGGGAAAAACATGGGAGGGGGGAGTTTTGAAAATGCAAGAAGGGGGGATGTGGGTGAACTAAGGAACGGATGGGTAATGGGAAGGGAAGAGAAGAAGGAATGGGAGGAATGAAAGCTTGGGTGAGGGGGATTTGGCCGAAGTGGAGGAGGGAAGAAGAAGTAGTGAAGCACGGTTAGGGCAAGTGTGTGGGCATGGGCAAAAAGAGGGGGGAATTGTTTTTTTAAAAAAACTGCCTCGCCCGCAGCACGGCCATGCTTCGGGCGGGCAAGCTGCAGCGATGTTTTTTTTTTGAATCAGAATCACGGGCACGCCTGTGTCTTGGGACACGGGGTGCCCGTGTTCCAGGCGGGAATGTTGCACAATTTTTTTTGTGGCATGACCGTGTCCTGGGACACGGCTTGCCCGTGTTGCTGGCTGGAAGTCCCCTATTCTGCAGTTTTTGCCTCTTCTTTGGATTTTTTTCAAGCACCTTTGCTTCTAGCTCTTTTATACTGCCTTGAAAACACAATAATAGGCCTGGAAATCAAAGGAAAATATTCAACAATCTTCAATCTAAGAATCTAAAAATGGAAACCAAAACTTAAATGAATAATTAAAACAAAAGTGGGTTGCCTCCCACAAAGTGCTTGTTTAAAGTCATTAGCTCGACTCCCTTGCTTCTTATTAGATTGAGGGGGCTCTAAGAGAGCTTGGGTGGCTCCCTTTTCAACTGGCTGTCCCGTCACAAAACGCTGGAGGCGTTGCCCGTTGACCTTGAAAGATCCGGTGGATTCACTCCACACCTCCACTGCTCCATAAGGAAAGACTTGAGTCACTAGGAATGGACCGGACCATCAAGAACGAAGTTTCCTGGGAAAGAGTCTCAACCTTGAATTAAACAGCAAGACCCAATCTCCTACTTGAAATTGGCGCCTAAGGATGTGCTTATCATGCCATCTTTTTGTTTTTTCCTTGTATAACTTGGCATTGTTATAAGCATCAAGCCTCAGCTCATCTAGCTCATTTAGTTGTAGGCATCTCCTCTTTCCAGCAGTTGATAGGTCAAAATTGATTGTTTTGACCGCCCAATACGCCTTGTGCTCAAGCTCTACCAGCAAATGGTAGGGTTTCCCATATATTAACTGAAAAGGTATGGTCCCTATTGGTGTTTTATAGGCAGTCCTGTAGGCCCATAATGCATCATCGAGTTTGAGAGACCAATCTTTTCTGGCCTTCGAGGCAGTCTTCTCCAATATGGCATTAATCTCCTTATTTGATATCTCTACTTGCCCACTAGTCTGAGGATGGTAGGCTAGAGCCATTTTATGGGTGACTCCATACTTCTTCAAAAGATTTTGGAATTGTTGCTCAGTGAAGTGAGAACCTCCATCGTTTATCACGGCTCGGGGCACTCCAAATATTGGGAAGATTATCCTCTTAAAGAGCTTGGCAACTACTCTAGCATCATTGGTGGGGGATGCTATTGCTTCAACCCACTTAGAAACGTAGTCCACAACCACTAGAATATATTTATTCCCACATGAAGAAGGAAATGGACCCATAAAGTCAATGCCCCAAATGTCAAATATCTCAACTTCTAAAATGATGTTCAGGGGCATCTCATTCCTTCTAGATATGTTGCCAACTCTTTGGCACTGGTCACATGCTTTGACAAAAGTGTGCACATCCTTGAAAAGCGTAGGCCAATAGAAACCAGCTTGAAGAATTTTAGCTGAAGTCTTAGAGATGCTAGTATGGCCTCCACAAGGAGAACTATGGCAATGGTATATAACACTATAAACTTCTTCCTCTGGAATACACCTTCGGAATATGCCATCTGCACACCACTTGTACAAGCATGGATCATCCCAATGGTAGGACTTAATGTCAGAGAAGAATTTCTTTCTCTGATGATAGCTCAATCCCTTAGGGAGTATTTTGCATGCAAGAAAGTTCACGAAGTCTGCATACCAAGGAGCATCAGCATAAGTGACCATCAGGAGTTGATCATTAGGAAAGGAATCATCAATAGGCAAATCATCTTTGTCATCTCTCTTCAAATCTTGCCTGAGCCTTGAAAGGTGGTCTGCAACCACATTCTCTGTCCCTTTCTTATCTCTGATTACAAGATCAAACTCCTGTAGTAAGAGGATCCATTTGATCAGTCTTGGTTTGGCATCCTTCTTACTTAATAGGTATCTGATGGAAGCATGATCTGTGAACACTACGACTTCTGATCCCAGCAGATATTGTCTGAATTTATCAATTGCGAATACTACTACCAAGAGCTCCTTTTCAGTGGTAGAGTAGTTGACTTGAGCTTCATCTAGTGTCTTACTAGAATAGTAGATGACATAGGGCTTTTTGTCTCTCCTTTGCCCAAGTACAGCTCCCACAACATAGTCACTTGCGTCGCACATTATTTCGAAGGGAAGGCTCCAATCAGGAGATTGGATGATGGGTGCAGATATAAGCGCATCCTTCAACCTACAAAAAGAATGCAAGCAGTCATTATCAAATTCAAATGGGACATCTTTAACAAGTAAATTAGTCAGGGGTTTAGAGATTTTGAGAAGTCTTGGATGAATCTCCTGTAGAAGCCCGCATGCCCAAGAAAACTTCTCACTTCCTTAACATTTAATGGTGGTGGCATAGTCTGAATCACCTCTATCTTTGCCTTATCCACCTCTATCCCCCTTTTAGACACCAAGTGTCCCAAAACTATTCCTTCTCTCACCATAAAGTGGCATTTCTCCCAATTCAGGACCAGATTGACTTCCTCACATCTCTTAAGTACCTGCGTCAAATTTTTCAAACAGTCATCAAATAAGGTACCATAGACTGAAAAGTCATACATAAATACTTCCATTATTTCCTCTATAAAATCAGAGAAAATAACCATCATACATCTCTGGAAGGTGGCTGGTGCGTTACACAATCCGAATGGTATCCTTCTATATGCAAAGGTGCCATAAGGACATGTGAACGTAGTCTTCTCTTGGTCGTTTGGATGGATAGGAATCTGAAAGAATCCTGAGTATCCATCCAGATAACAGAAGTGCAAATGTTTAGCCAACCTTTCTAATAACTGATCAATAAAAGGCAAAAGGAAGTGATCTTTACGGGTGGCCTTATTTAATTTTCTATAGTCAATACACATGCGCCAACCTATAACAGCTCTAGTAGGGATTAATTCATCATTAACATTTCTAATAACAGTCATACCTCCCTTTTTAGGAACCACATGGACAGGACTTACCCATTCACTATCCGAGATAGGATAGATAATACCTGCATCAAGCAATTTGAGTATTTCTTTCTTGACTACCTCTTTCATGTTGGGATTGAGTCTTCTCTGATGTTCCCTGGAAGGTTTATGGTCATTATCAACACTTATACGATGCATACAAACAGATGGACTAATCCCTTTTATATCATCTAAACTATACCTAATCACCTTCTGAAATTTTCTAAGTACATCAACCAATTTACCAGTTTCCTCAATATTTAGATCAGCATTCACTATGACTGGATATGAAGAGTTAGGGTCCAGAAATTCATACCTGAGAGTAGAGGGAAGAGGTTTTAATTCTACCTTAAGTGTTTTGCCTTCCTCTAAATCAGCTAATTTGTGGTTGTGGCCCTGTTCCAGCTTTTCAATTTTCACTTCTGAGGTGAGCTTAGGACTCTCGTCAAGCAATGTAGTGTAGGCATCAGCTTCTACCTGTTCAGCACAAGAAACAAAACTATCCAAAAGGCAAAGCTCAAGTGGATTAGTAGGGCACAAACTCATTGCATTATCAACAATATTTTGTTCAATTATATCAACCATGCAACAAGTATCACCTAAGGATGGACATTTCATAGCATCATTAAGATTAAATTCAATCTTCTTATCCCTTACATTCAGGGAAAGCCTTCCATCTTTAACATTAATAACGGCACCAGCAGTGGCTAGGAAAGGTCTTCCCAGAATGATGGGGATTTGGCTATCTTCCTCCATCTCTAATACCACAAACTCATTAGGTATGAAAAACTTACCTACCTTTAGAGGAACATCCTCTAATATACCTACTGGGTGAGTAACGGATCGGTCCACTAACTGTAGAGAAATAATGGTAGGCTTCAGATCTCCCATCTGGAGCTTCTTGCAAATGGATAGTGGCATAAGGCTTACGCTTGCTCCTAGATCACATAAGGCTTTAGTGATCTGCACATCTCTAATGGAACAAGGTATTGAGAAACTCCCATGATCCTTGAGTTTAGGAGGCAGTTTGTTCTGAATCAGGGCACTGCACTCTTCAGTCAATGCCACAGTGGTATATTCCTCAATCTTCCTCTTATTAGAGAGGATTTCCTTCAGAAATTTGGCGTATGAAGGCATTTGAGATACTGCTTCCAAGAATGGAATGTTGATGTGCAACTTTTTCATCACATCCAGAAACTTTCCATACTGTTTCTCTAACTTAGCCTTGGCTAGTCTCTGGGGGAAGGGAACTGGTGGCTTATACGGTTCAGGAGCCACATAGTCAGGCTCATTAATTTCCTTCCTCCCACTAACTAGTTCTTCTTCTTCATTCACTGGCTCAGGCACATTGACATGCTTTAAATTAAGCATGTATTTAGCATATTTTATGTTTATTTTTATTTTATTTAAATGATAAATAGATAGGTTTTAATTAAATTGTGTGTTTTATGTTTTTAGGAATAATAAAGAAGAAAAGAAGAGAAAAATAGAAGAAAATCATGAAAAATGCTGATTTCTGACCTTTTGTCACTAATGGAAGCATATCTCACTCATTTGAGCTCCGATTGAGCTGTTTCTAGCGGCTATGGAAAGAAGAAACATAGAGCTACAACTTTCGTGTTCGGCACTTTGGCAAAATCCGGCGTTTTCTAGGCGCCGCGGTGCTCACAATACAGCGTCGCGGCGGCCCATCATGGATGTCTCGTAGCGCCGCGGCGCTGGTTATTGGCGCCGCGGCGTCCTTGTCCCAGAACCACGAGCGCCGCGGCGCTGCATGGGTGCGCCGCGGCACCCCGTGGATGAAGCTTCGCAGCGCCGCGGCGCCGCCGCTCCAGAAGTCGCGATTTTCAAGTTTTTTCGCCTGATTTGAAGCCTAATTGATGGAGATTTGACCTAAAAACTTTCCTACTTCAACTAGGAGGGTTGAAGGGATAAAAAGGAAGGAAAGTAAGCAGAGAAGGCATCGATTCATTCAGCAAAGAATTCATTCAAGTTCTTAACTCTTTTCTTTACTTCTTGTTTAGTTTTCTATGGCCCTGCGCGGCTAATTTTCTTTAGTTGGTTGAGGGAGATTGAAACCTCAAGGGATTTGATGTCATTGTGAGATACGGATTTGATTTCATTGCATTCAATCTTAACCGGGTATTGTTTATTCATCTGTTCTTGTTTTCTTAATATTATGCATGTGATTGCTAGGAGGCCTACTAGTATATTGTATGTGTAGCTGCTGAATTAGGTTTTGAACAAAGCTTTTATTACTTGATTCGTGAAGCAAATAGGATTAAGGATTTTGGATTATAAATCGTTAACCCTATGATGAATATCAACTAAATTGAATATAACCGATGTGCTTGTATTCGTTTAGCTCTATTAGTTTCTCTTGTTCTTCATGCGGTTAATAAGTTATGCTTTACCGATGTGCTAAAGGATTGCTCGTTAATTAGAGTATAATTAGTGCGATTGTCATTAATTTACTAGGCTTAAGGAGGAACTGTGATAGAATCCCAATGATAGATATTTGGTTTAAGATTGATAATTTTGTCAATGATCAATGCAATCCCTTGATGGTGAATATCGACCGAAACCAACGCTTTTCTCATTAATCACTTTCTCTCAATTATTTTTGCTATTGTTTACTTAATTTTAATTGCGACTCTCAATCCCCCCTTTCTGAATCACATAAGGTAATTCCAGTCTCTGTGGGATCGACCCTTACTCCCACTACTACAGGTTAGTGTTGAGGTAAGGTTTTAATTTGGGCGTGCCTGCGACAGTGCGCACCAAATTTTGGCGCCGTTGCCGGGGACTGTGTTAATTTACCTTTTGTGATTTTCTTTTCTTTTCTTTTTGTTCATAACTTTGAATATGGCAGCCAATTTTCAACAATTTGGCACTAGGCTGGGCTCTCAATTAAGATATGCTGGTGAGGTATGTAGTTCTTCCCTTGAAGAGCAACTTGCAAATTTAACTTCTCTTGTTCGTCAACGTGTAGAAAATATTCAAAGAGAGAAGTGCTATGGAAATTATTCAGCCATAGGGCATCCTCCTTTTGGGTACCCAACTTTCTATGATGAGTCATTTGAGCAGGTAAATATGGTTAATAGTTTCCATGAACCACAACAAGTGAGGTATGATTCCTATTCAAATATGTACAATCCTGGATGGAAGGATCATCTTAACTTCAGGTATGGGAATGCACAAAATAGTCCTGTAGAACAAAATTTTACAAATTTTCAGCATACCCAACAGGCCTATTATTCTAGACAGTCTGCATATCAGGATTTTCAGGTAAGTAGTTCTTTAGAAGATATTGTTGAATCTCTTACACAAAATACTCATCAATTTCAACAAGAGGTAAGGGCCAGCATTCAAAGCTTAACAAATCAGATTGGGCAATTAGCAACAACAGTCAGCAGGCTAGAGGCTCAAAATTCAGAAATTGAAAGTCTAGTCCCAACATCATTAATGCAAAAAGAGGAAAATTCTGCACTTAATAAAAAAGATGACTTGAAAGTTGACAATAATAAGCCTACTAATAAAGAGGCTATGGAATATACCCTGAATGCCAAATTCGAAGAGAATGTTATAGTGGGAGAGGAAGCACCAGAAGTGCAGCAAACAGGTAAGGATTTTTCTTTGTTGTTATCAATCTCTAATAAGATGCCTGTACCTTCTATTTTGCAGTATTCTGACCTAGGCTTAAAGAGCCTCCCTAGCCATTTTAAGGGCATATACAGTGGAGAACCACCCGCAGTTATAACCTCAGATAAATATGCCCTACTCAAAGATAGAGGAAAGTTACCGCATGCTTTGGTAGAATCTCAAAAGGATGAAATTAAATTAGATGCCAAAAGCTACTCAAGACATCGGTTATTTCCAGGTAAGTTGAGTTCTCATTTAATTAAATCTTTGACTAATGCTAACTTTCCTCTTCATAATGCAGCTGAACCTCAGAATTCTGTACATTCAAAGGCAAGCCAATTCAAAGTTGACATCAAGGATCCTCCTTGAATGACATAAGGAGCCTTGAGTCGAGCCAACGACGTTAAACAAAGGCGCTGGTTGGGAGGCAACCCAACATCTATTCTTCTTCTTCTTATTTTTCTTTTTCATAATTTTAATTTTGTTTATTCAAAAAAAAAAAGAAAAAAAAGAAGAGAAGAAGCTGTGGACGTACACAAGCGCCGCGGCGCTTCACAAGAGTGCCGCGGCGCCCATCGCCCAGGCTGGGCGAGCGCCGCGGCGCTCATCGCCCAGGCTGGGCGAGCGCCGCGGCGCTCAAGAACAGCGCCGCGGCGCCCCTACCCAGATTGGGTCAGCGCCGCGGCGCCTGAAGATAGTGCCGTGGCGCTCCGCGTTTCAGCAGAGAGCGCCGCGGCGCTCTCTATAAGAGGTTCACGAGAACCTCTTCTCCTACCCGCGGTTTTTGCTCTCTCTCACCCCCAAATCCCTTTTCTTGCCTCCAATCACCCATACTCACCTCCCATTCGATTATATTGCTTGCATAACTTGATTTTTCATCTACTTTTGCAGGATTATACACCTCATCTCAGCAATTGAGTCGAATTCAAAGACACTTTTCTAGGGTTCTAAGGTATTCTTGAGCTTGCAATTCCCAGCCACCATTCAAGGCAATTTAGGTACAGTTCTCTTCCTCTTTCTGGCTGCAATTGATCCTTATACTTGATTGCTACTGGTTTGTCCTGAGTTTGGGAGATCTAGTTGAAAATTCACCACTCATTCTTCCGAATTTTACAAGCGCCCACAAGGTGTTCGGTAAAAGGCCCTAGTGAATTTTTTCAACTAATGGCTCCAAAAACTTCTAAATTGAGTATTTCAAAGAGGAAGAACAGAGCTGAGGACCCTCCAGCATTCGACACTGTGGCATTTGTGACTGAACCGGTTTATCAACACCACATCAAAGTGGTGGTACATAAATCTATTGTTCCAGAACGTGGATTTCTGATCACCGAAGGGCTACCTCTCAGAGACAATATCCTCTATAGGCACTGGGAGATTTTCTGCAGGAACCCAGAGCCAGGAGTTATCCCTGTGGTCCAGGAGTTCTATTCCAATGCTACAGTTCATGAACATCATCATGCACGGGTTCGAGGCAAGAGGGTACCATTTTCTTCGCATGCCATCAATGAATTCTATTCCCTGCCTGACATTGAGGATGATGAATATACTGCTCTTCTTCAATCATTTATTGATTTTGAAGACGTCATAGGCACTCTTTGCCATAGAGGGGCCTCCTGGAAATTGGATAGCCATGGCCAACCGTTGTACTTTGCTAGGGCTGATATGAATAAGTTGGCTAAAGCATGGTATTATTTTGTGTCAGCACGACTCATGCCCAGCTTCAATGTGAGTCAAGTCAGGAGGGACAGGGCCATTCTGCTCTATGCGATACTAAAGGGCCTTTCTATTGATGTAGGCAAAATTATTCATAGGCAGATGCTCGACTGTATTAATACTAGAGGCGGATCCCTCTTTGCTCCCAGTTTAATTACTGGTCTATGTCAGCAGGCAGGAGTCAGCTGGGATTCCACTGAGGCTCTCATTCACCCTATGAATCCTATTTCCTCTACAAATATCCAAAAGTACAAGGGCCATGAAGAAGCAGCAGAGGAGGAGTTAGGGATTCAGCCAATCCCTACAGAGGGACCAGGCAGCAGTTCAGCTCCACCACCATCCCAGCATACCATTGAAGATTTATGGCAGCGCACAGAGTATCTGAGCCACCAACTGCACGATCTGGCCCTCTACCAGCACTCTATTGCACAACATAATCATGCCTGCTTCAGTCAGCTAGCCCATGCCCTGAACCTTCCCATTGCATTCCCGGTGCCTCCTAAACCACCCTTTCGGCCTGACACCGAGCATGATGCGATGAATGGTGACACTTGATCAGGGAAGTTTCCCTGGACCCCTCCTTATTTTATTACTTGTCTCTATTGTGTTTTTTCTTTGCTATTCTTACATTGGGGACAATGTATGTTTTTAAGTGTGGGTGGGTCACTTTATGATTCAGCTGGATGACTGTATAATAACTCATACACTTGTGCACTTTTCTACTTTGATGCATTACTATAATTCTATGATGTGTGCACTTTTATTCCTATCATGAGGTGAGCATGTGAACAAAATTTCAATTTATGGGTTTGTGTTAGTGAAACCAATAGCCAATGATATAAATGTTTAAATTGCTAATAGCTCCTAAGAAACGTAGGAAAATCATAATTATGTGTAATTTTAATTTTTTTGCAATTTATTATCCATTTTCTAGAATCCTGAATCTATTTTGCACAACAACTTTGAGTATTTAATTTATCTTTTATTTAAAGAAAGTTTATACAACTTAAAGAAATTTTTTTATGATCTCAGAAAGGATTCTAGAACTTATTTGAATGATGCTTGAGGCGAAATCCTAGGTTGATACTATTAATTAGGAGATGATTTAGGCATTATTTGATAGATTGAGCCTTTCAAGCCTAACCTAAGTAATAAAATAACACTAGTTCCTTTATTTTGAGCTTAATGAACTTTTTCTTCTGAAAACCATAACTGAGCCATAAGCCAAAGTTTGTATATCCTTATTTTTTTTCTTTACCCTATTCACTCACTCCATGATTATTTTGATGAATATTTGTATTGTATTGCTTTATTTACAAAAAGGGTGGAAGGGTGGAGCAAGGAAAAGAAAAGAAATTTTCAAAAGAAAAAGAAAAAGAAAAAAATTATATATATATATAAGAACAAATGTTGTGGGTGAAAGAAAAAGAGGACAATGATGGATTGAAGCAGGAAAAGTAGTGTGGGGAGAAAATCTTCCCAAAATTATTGGAGGAAAGCAAAGAGCTCAAGAGATCAATTTTAATCATGTGGTGCTGGGTGACTGATCCTACATTGATATCCTTTGTCCCACCCTTCACCTTGGCCACATTACAAGCTAAATAAAGTCCTTTTGATCCTAAAAGTAGTTTTGACCTACATTAGTGGAGAGCAGCAGGAAAAATAAGCTTATGAAAATCCTACGAAGAGATCCATACTTGATTTCTTGAGATATATAAACTCATTTGAATGGAAGATGATTGAATTGCTCAAAACACACACTCACTCAGGGCTCTAGAAAAATGAATTCTGAATTGCATTTAAATTGAATATTACACATAGTCATTAAATTTTCTGAAATTTCTTTAAGAGCATTCAATTTTCACTATGAGGCAATATATTGGTAAGACTTTCACTTACCTTATTTATTGAATATTGTTCACATGGTTTAATTTGCTTGAGGACAAGCAAAAGAGCAAGTGTGGGGGTATTTGACATGCTTTAAATTAAGCATGTATTTAGCATATTTTATGTTTCTTTTTATTTTATTTAAATGATAAATAGATAGGTTTTAATTAAATTGTGTGTTTTATGTTTTTAGGAATAATAAAGAAGAAAAGAAGAGAAAAATAGAAGAAAATCATGAAAAATGCTGATTTCTGACCTTTTGTCACTAATGGAAGCATATCTCACTCATTTTAGCTCCGATTGAGCTGTTTCCAGCGGCTATGGAAAGAAGAAACATAGAGCTACAACTTTCGTGTTCGGTACTTTGGCAAAATCCGGCGTTTTCTAGGCGCCGCGGCGCTCACAATACAGCGCCGCGGCGGCCTGTCATGGATGTCTCGTAGCGCCGCGGCGTCCTTGTCCCAGAACCACGAGCGCCGCGGCGCTGCATGGGTGCGCCGCGGCACCCCGTGGATTAAGCTTCGCAGCGCCGCGGCGCCGCCGCTCCGGAAGTCGCGATTTTAAAGTTTTTTTGCCTGATTTGAAGCCTAATTGATGGAGATTTGACCTAAAAACTTTCCTACTTCGACTAGGAGGGTTGAAGGGATAAAAAGGAAGGAAAGTAAGCAGAGAAGGCATCGATTCATTCAGCAAAGAATTCATTCAAGTTCTCAACTCTTTTCTTTACTTCTTGTTTAGTTTTCTATGGCCCTGCGCGGCTAATTTTCTTTAGTTGGTTGAGGGAGATTGAAACCTCAAGGGATTTGATGTCATTGTGAGATACGGATTTGATTTCATTGCATTCAATCTTAACCGGGTATTGTTTATTCATCTGTTCTTGTTTTCTTAATATTATGCATGTGATTGCTAGGAGGCCTACTAGTATATTGTATGTGTAGCTGCTGAATTAGGTTTTGAACAAAGCTTTTATTACTTGATTCGTGAAGAAAATAGGATTAAGGATTTTGGATTATAAATCGTTAACCCTATGATGAATATCAACTAAATTGAATATAACCGATGTGCTTGTATTCGTTTAGCTCTATTAGTTTCTCTTGTTCTTCATGCGGTTAATAAGTTATGCTTTACCGATGTGCTAAAGGATTGCTCGTTAATTAGAGTATAATTAGTGCGATTGTCATTAATTTACTAGGCTTAAGGAGGAACTGTGATAGAATCCCAATGATAGATATTTGGTTTAAGATTGATAATTTTGTCAATGATCAATGCAATCCCTTGATGGTGAATATCGACCGAAACCAACGCTTTTCTCATTAATCACTTTCTCTCAATTATTTTTGCTATTGTTTACTTAATTTTAATTGCGACTCTCAATCCCCCCTTTCTGAATCACATAAGGTAATTCCAGTCTCTGTGGGATCGACCCTTACTCCCACTACTACAGGTTAGTGTTGAGGTAAGGTTTTAATTTGGGCGTGCCTGCGACAGTGCGCACCACACATCCCTTTTCTCAACTTCTTTTTCATCCTCCTTTTCCACTGGTTCACCCAATTGTTTACCACTTCTCAAAGCGATAGCTTTACAATGTTCTCTAGGGTTCTCAGGTTGACCAGGGAACTTACCAAAGTTTCTGGTTGAAGAGCTCGCTTGCTACGTTATCTGGGTCTCTAACATCTTGTTATGGGTAGCAAGTGAATCCACTTTAGAAGCCAGGTCTTTAATTGCTTCATTCATACTGTGATTTTGAGCTCTAAACTCCTTATTTTGCTTGCTTTGTGTGGAGATGAAATTCTCCATTAGAGCCTCCAGATTTGACTTTGGTTGAGGAGGATTGTATGGCCTTGGATTCTGGAAGCCTGGAGGTTGTCTAAAGTTATTCTGGGGCTGCTGACTAGCATTCGGCTTATATGACAAGTTAGGGTGGTTTCTCTAGCCAGGATTGTAAGTATTGCTGTACGGGTTGTTCCTCTGATTGTTCACAAAATTGACCTGCTCACAATCCTGAACTGTAAAACTACCAAGATGACACTCATTGGCTGCATGCCCTACACCTCCACAAATCTCACAGGATACAGAAGAAGAAGGTGATGCAACAGCATTGATGCTCAGTTTATCTAGTTTCTGAAATAAAGCATCAACCTTAGAAGTTAGATGATTGAAAGCATCTACTTTATACATACCTGCCAGCTTTCTGGTCTGCCTCTCACTAAACCAGGAGTAGTGGTTCTGAGCCATGTCTTCAATCAACTCATAGGCTTCATCAACCATTTTATTCATCAAAGCTCCTCCACCTGCAGCATCTACAGACATCCGGGTGCTGTAAACTAGTCCATTGTAGAATGTATAGACTATCAACCATTTTTCTAGCCCATGATGTGGGCATACCCTGAGGAGCTCCTTGAATCTTTCCCATGCCTCATATAAGGATTCTCCATCCCTTTAAGCAAATGTAGTAATCTGGTTCCTCAAATGGGCCGTCTTACTTGGCGGGAAATACTTGGCCAGGAAAGCTTGAGAAAGCTGCTGCCAAGTGGTGATGGACCCCGATGGGAGAGAGTGCAGCCAAGCTCGTGCCTTATCCCTTAGTGAGAAAGGGAATAATCTTAATCTAATAGCATCTGAGGAGATCCCATTCAACTTCAGGGTGTCGCAGTATTCCAAAAACATAGAGAGATGAAGATTAGGGTCTTCAGTAAGCGACCCTCCAAACTGGTTCTGCTGAACGATCTACAAGAGAGATGGCTTCAGCTCAAAGTTATTAGCTTTTACCACTGGCCTGACTATGCTGGGGTTCAGACCATGTGTATCCGGGGCTGTGAAGTCCTTCAGTGACCGATTATCTCTTTCCCCCATAGTAACTGCAGAATTCTCCTGCTGCTTACCTTTTCTTATCCTTCGTAGGGTGCGTTCAATTTCTGGGTCAAACTCAGCAATAAACCCACGGTTTCTTCGCATATAAGAGAAACACACCTATGAAGGAAGAAAAGAAGCAAAATCAGCAAATGAAAATTGTGCAAAAAAATAAAGAAGAAAAATAAACTGAATTTGATCTAGTCTAGCTATTTTGTGAAATATCTAATATTGGCTTTGCTCCTCGGCAACGGCGCCAAAAACTTGTTACGTGATGTTTTACTAAATACCGCAAGTGCACGGCGTAGCTGTAGCTAGTCCGGCAAGTACGGGTCGTGTCCCACAGAGAACAATACCAATTACCAGAATCTCACAAAAAGTGCTATCTAAATCGATATAAGTTGATGGGTAAATATCGCAATTAAACAAGTTAAAATAACCAATTAAGCTAAGCCTAGGGTTAGGGTTAACCACGCTTGTGATACTCAACAACTGATATTTACCCCTAATTGCAATTGTCTAGATTATCGAGGATGGTTTAGCCTAAACTAATTAGTAATCTCTTTCAAGCATTACCAATCGTACTTAGGTTAATCAAATTATCTACTTTCGTGGTTCTTAGTCAACCTAGGTCCATTTAGCTTTATGCCAACCATAGAATGCAACTAATCGGTTTTTTTGTTCCCATTAATTGATTCAAGCCTATAGTATCTTAAACTACTTTCGTGATTAAGACAACCCTAATTAACTATTGGATTCCAGTTTTAATCTTCACCTATCAATTCATTGATTAAAAACCTAATATGTGATAGATTGGTGATCAGGCATTCCATCAACTAATTCAAGCAAACAATAGTTAATCCATATCAACCTAGTCCCAATTACAATTAGGGTTCCATAATTCAAATCATAGACATAGTATCATTGTATCACAATTGGGTTTACCAAAACCCTAGATAGAAACTACTCACACATCATAGAATCAGAGACCAAATTCATAATCATTAAATTAACCATGATAGTTTGATACAATCTCAAGAGAATGAATGGAGGTAGAAGAAGAGATAAAGAACTGAAGTAGAAGGATATAACCTGGTATGCAGAAAAGTTCAGATGAATTACAACCTTCAATGCAGTAAAATCTACTCTAGAACATCAAAATCATCAATGATATATGTAAAAACCTAGTTTAAATGTGTTTCCTAAGGCTAGAAAGTGATTTCCAATTGTCTCCTACGGTCTCCCCCCTCTCAGCTGCGCAACCCCTATCCTATATCTCAATTTCGACGGCCAAAACCCTAAAAAACACAGAGCTCACAGACCTGCAGCACGGCCGTGCTTCGGGCTGGAATTTAGGGAAACGCACACCATCTGCCCAGAACATGGCCTAGCCGTGTTGCAGGCCACCAAGCACAGCCAGGCCGTGCTGCATGCTGCCATGCTCCTTTCTTCATGATTTTTGACGTGCAGCCTCCTTGCTTCCTCCTCAGCATATCCCAGGTATTTTAGGGTCTTTCCATGACTGCTTTTCCTTGCTTCTTGACTTCTTTTGCTCTCCTGCAATCACAAAACGAACCACAGCAGTACCCAAAACAAAATATAGCCAATAGCATAGAAATATCCACAAGTTACTATGAATTAAGGGACAAAATATGACCAATAAGCATTCAAAATTCCCCTTTATCATTACGCCTCTAGGCAACTGAGACCCCATGAAGGAAACTATCCAACCCATGATCTAGAATTAGCGGCAGTGGTGTTTGCCTTAAAGATTTGGCGACACTATTTGTACGAGGCAACCTTTGAAGTATATTGTGATCATATGAGTCTTAAATACCTCTTTGATCAGAAGGAGTTTAATATGAGGCAACGAAGATGGGTAGAATTCCTCAATGACTACAAGTTTGAGATAAAGTATCATCTCGGAAAGGCGAATGTTGTAGCAGATGCTTTGAGTCAAAAATCTTAGCACATGGGTCAGATGATTGTGTATGAGATGCAGATGCTAGAGGAGTTTCAAAATTTGAAACTAGCCACTACTCTTACTCCAAAGAAGTTATTCATTAATGGTTTAAGTATAGGGTGTGACCTTAGAGCCTAGATCAAAGAGGCTCAAGCTCATGACCAATACTTACAGGATCATAAAGACCAAGGTAATTTTTCTGTCATGGAAGATGGAGCAATCATGTATCAGGGAAGGATTTGTGTCCCTCAAGAATGAGAGTTGAGGACTAAGATCCTGCAGGAAGCGCATCAGAGTAAATACATAGTCCATCCTGGATGCACTAAAATGTGCCAGGATTTAAAGAGGATGTATTGGTGGCCAGGGATGAAAAATGACATTGCCGAGTTTGTGGCGACATGTCTCATTTGTGAAAAGGTGAAGGTAGAGCATCAAAAGCCAGCAGGATTTCTACAACCTCTTGAGATCCCTAAATGAAAATGGGATAGTATCTCAATGGACTTTGTTGTGGGATTACCTAAGACTTTAGTGTGGCATCACTCTATATGGGTAATAGTTGACAGATTAACCAAATCTGCTCACTTTTTGCCAAATTAACTATTCACTAGATAAATTAGCCCAATTGTACATCCAGGAAATAGTTAGGCTGTAAGGAATTCCCTTAAATATCATTTCTGATAGAGATCCGAGGTTCACATCGAGGTTTTGGAAGGCATTACAGGAAGCATTTGGTACTCAGTTGCGGTTCAGTACTGCCTACCATCCTCAGACTGACGGGTAGACAAAACGAACCATTCAAACCCTAGAAGATATGTTAAGGGCTTGTGTGATAGAGCAAGGTAAAGGATGGGATAAGTACCTACCTTTAGTAGAGTTTGCTTATAATAATAGTTATCACTCTAGTATTAAGATGGCCCCCTATGAAGCTTTATACGGCAGAAAGTGCCGATTTCCACTATGTTGGTTTGAGGTAGGAGAAAAGAACTTGTTGGGTCCTGATCTAGTTCAACAAACCAATGAACAAATCAGGATGATACGAGACAAAATACTTACAGCTCAGAGTCGGCAAAAGAGTTACTACGATAAGAGACATAGACCTCTAGAGTTTGAGGAAGGAGATTATATATTTCTGAAACTTTCCCCGACTATTGGAGTTGGTAGGTCTCTCAAAACAAGAAAGCTAAGTCCGCGATTTTTGGGACCCTACCAAATTCTGAAGAAAGTAGGGACATCAACATATCAAGTTGCTCTCCCACCTAATTTTTCCAACCTGCATAATGTTTTCCACGTATCACAGCTGCGGAAGTATCTTCCAGATTCATCACATGTAATACAAGATGAACTAATCCAAATAAAGGAGAACATGACATACCAGCTAGTACCTGCATCCATATTGGACACTGACGTGAAGCAACTGAGAAATAAAACCATTCCCCTTGTTAAGGTGTTATGGGAAGGTTTGACTCTGAAAGAAGCAACTTGGGAGTTGGAAGAAGTCACGAGGAAGAAATATCCGCAATTGTTCTTATTAGGTAATTTCTGAAATTTTGAGGATAAAATTTCTTTTAGAGGGAGAGAAATGTAACATCCCTAATTTCGTTTCTTTTATTGATAAAAGTACATAAATATTTAATTAAAGAAATAAAATTTATTAGACAATATTTTAGATATCTAAGGAAATATAATCCTTAGAAATTCTTCACCTTATGTATATGCATAGAAAATGTTTCTAACATTAAGAGAATAAATAAAGAGGGAAAACCTAATAGGAAAAACAATTAGAGATAACATACTAAAGAAATGAAAAATTGTTGGATAAGGAAGATAAATTTTTAGAAACAAGTAAAGGTCTTAAAATTTCAAGAACATTGGATTATGGTAATTTTTCCTAATTTAAGAACTAGAGTTACTAAGTTTAAAATCTTTACCCATACATTGGGCTTTTACCTGTGGACACTTCATATAGAGTTTTTCCACTTCACATAAGATTCTAGCAAGCCCATTTGATAATCTAAGCAAGAAATAAAACATAGACTTGGACTAGAATATAGTAATTGGATCGATAGCCCAAAAATTATAAAAATGTGACCAAGCCCTCCAAGAAAGGTAGAATTTTATCCAAAGAAAAGAAAATGAGTAGGGATAAGCCCATAATGGGTAGGAATAAGCCCAAATCCAAGAGGAAAAATAAAATAAAATAAATTAGGTGATGATATAATAATGTAATAATAATAAAGATTAGGTTACATTGCATTAAGACAAAAATTTAACAGGTGGTGTGATTCTACATTCATAATTTTGGCAAGTGGTACGATAATACAAGGCTTTAGGACAAAAACATCTATATCCTACAATAATTTTAGCAAGGGGTATGATAATACATGGCATTAGGACAAAACATTCCTATCCCACACAAATAATATCAACCAAATAATGGAGATTCAAGGGCTAGAAATTTTCCAACTAAAAAGGCAAACCTATCATACTTGTTTAACACAAAAGAAAATGGAAATGAATCCCAAAATCAAAGGGACCTTGTGCCTTATCTTAAGAACATATCATCATAATTTTCAAAATACAAATCTCCTTTTCCTATGCATATCTTGACTAAGGAAGAGGAAGACAAGAACATAAGTTGTTTGTTTTCCAAAAATTCAACCAAGTGTAATCTAATTGTGATAAGGTAGACCCATGATCATGAAAGGTGAATTATTTGGTGGTCTATATAAGAAAACCCACCCTTACAACATTAGAATTTCGTGCAAGTGAGGGTGAGGAAAAATAGAAGCAAGGTAGAGTGAGGAAAGGAGAGGAAGAAAGGAAGAAAGAGGAAGGAGAAGTCTAGGGGACTAAGTGCTGCATGTAAGTTTAACAATATTTCTTTTTGAAGAAAATTTTTGAAACTTATAATATTTATATGACATTTTGATCTTAGAACTTTGATGATTGGTCATGGATGTTGCTATATCATGTTACATATTGATCTTGCATGTGATGTATGTTTGAATACTTAGACTGGTATAGAAAGTTCTGCGTAGGTACGGCTGTGGGTGCCAAAATTTTAAGCTTTGGTGTTTTAATTTCTGAGAATTATATTTAGGGAAATAAAATAAATGGTTAACATACTAATTAAAGATATATGTGTCACAGATTTTTAGCCACTAGAATCATTCAATTTGGAGTCGATATGAGGAATATATGAGTCCATTACTAGTCAAAGGTCAGAAAATGGTTCATCAGGGAAGAATATGTTAGGATAGCTTCTGCTTTTTAATATCTGGGAATTAGCTATATGGAATTAAACTAAATGGTTAACATAGGATTATAGCTATGTGTGTCATGGATATTTAGCCACTGGAATCATTCAATTTGGAGTATATATAAGGAAGATATGAGCCGATTAGTAGTCAAAGGTCAAAAAATGGTTCATCAGGAAAGAATGTGTTAGGATAGCTTCTGTATTTTAATTTCTGGGAATTATATGTATGGAATTAAAATAAATTTATAGCATAAGAGTTAAAGATATATGTATCACGGATTTTTAGCCACTGGAATCATTTTATTTGGAGTCCATATGAGGTAGCTATGGTCCGATTAGTAGTCGAAGGTCAGAAAATGGTTCATCGGGGAAGAATATGTTAGGATAGCATTTGTATTTTAATTTCTGGGAATTATCTGTGGGGAATTAAAATAAACAGTTAACATAATAATTAAATATATATGTATCACGGATTTTTAGCCACTGGAATCATCCAATTTGGAGTCCATATGAGGAATATATGAGTCGATTACTAGTTAAAGGTCAGAAAATGGTTCATTAGGGAAGATTATGTTAGGATAGATTTTGTATTTTAATTTTTGGAAATTATATGTATGGAATTAAAATAAATGGTTAACATAATAATTATAGCTATGTGTGTCACAGATATTTATCCACTGGAATCGTTCAATTTGGAGTCCATATCAGGAAGATATGTGCCGATTAATAGTTAAAGGTCAGAGAATGGTTCATCAGGGAAGAATATGTTAGGATAGCTTCTGTATTTTAATTTCTGGGAATTATCTATATGGAATTAAAATAAATTTCTATCATACGAATTAAAGATATATGTTTCACGGATTTTTAGCCACTGGAATCCTTCAATTTGGAGTCCATATGAGGTACCTATGGTCCGATTAGTAGTCAAAGGTCAGAAAATGGTTCATCAGGGAAGGATATGTTAGGATAGCTTCTGTATTTTATTTTCTAGGAATTATCTGTAGGGAATTAAAAGAAATGGTTAACATAAGAATTAAAGATATATGTGTCACGGATTTGTAGCCACTTGAATCATTCAATTTGGAGTCCTTATGAGGTTGCTATGGTCCGATTAGTTGTCAAAGGTCAGAAAATGATTCGTCAAGGAAGAATATGTTAGGATTGCTTCTGTATTTTAATTTTTGGGAATTATCTGTATGGAATTAAAATAAATGGTTAACTTAAGAATTATAGCTATGTGTATGACGGATATTTAGCCACTGGAATCATACAATTTGGAGTCCATATGAGGACGATATGAGCTAATTAGTAGTCAAAGGTCAGAAAATGGTTCATCAGGGAAGAATATGTTAGGATAGCTTCTGTATTTTAATTTCATGGAATTATCTGTATGGAGTTAAAATAAATGGTTATCATACTAATTATAGATATTTGTGTCATGGATGTTTATCCACGGGAATCACTCAAGTTGGAGTCCGTATGAGGTAGATATGGTCTGATTAGTCGGTAGAGGTCAGAACCTATCCGAGAAGAAATAACCTATACATTGAGGGAGTAATATCACCTTGATTTATTAATATTTCGCTACAATGTTCAACATAATAGTTTTAGATAATTGTTTTATCTTGAAATTGACACCAAGATCACCTACATCAGAGTTCAATTGAGGGAGTTATGCTCTGATTAGTAAGAAAATGTTAGATATAATGAAAACCTGCATCAAGAAAATAAAGAAATAAAATTAATATTTAAAAAAGAAGATGAATCTTATAAATGACTAGTATATGCCATAGCCATTGCCATTGTATGAACTTCTTACCATCTTAAGTGTAAAATTATGACATGGAAATATTTTATAAAGTGATATTTGAAATGGTTATGTTCGTGGCATGATTACCAATGATTTATGGTAATAATTATATTTTGATGAACATACTTGTTATTGAAAGCATATTTTTGGCTATCATTGTGAAAAGAAAAGAAATGAGCACGGTCACATGGCAATCCGTGTGGTGCACCAATAGGGGACGCCTTACCAACGGTTATGATCATGTTATTTAGAAAAGAAAGAGAAAGTGGGCCATGTCAGACGGAGCGAGAAAAGCCCGTACCGGAGAGTAGAAAATACTCACCCTGACCGGGGTAGCTTGATATGAGAATAAATTGATAGTCATCATATGATATTTTAAAAATAGTTAATCCTTTTATACACATCATTATTGTATGATTCTTATGTGCATAGATATAATGCATTCATGTGACCAAAGATATTTTCTGTAGTTTATACAGCTGAACATGACGTGATGAGCTATATTGATGATGATTTATTGTTGAACTTACTGGGATTTAATTCTCACTATATTTCCATATCATGTTCAAAAAATTAGTTATGCAGATTTTTGTACAGCTCTGGATTTTAGTGCACGTTGGATCGAGTACTTTATGTTGGGTAGATCCTAGAAGCAAATAAAATGTTTGTGGTCGAGTTAGCTTAGATCCCAGTGAAGGTGCAACCACCCGCACCTGTATCTCCGGAATTGGTCAACTATAATAAATAAGATGTAGATTTTTATGTGTTTGATATGTTGTACGTATGTTTTGATTAATGACATGTATGTAAACTTTGTATTGTTTAAATTAAATAAATGTTATATTGAGTTAAGTTGTAACGAGTTAATAACTTGATGGTATTTAAAAAAAATTGATACTTAAATGGAGTTGTTACATAGGTAGTAGAGGAGCACTAGTAGACAAAACTCCTGAAACAGCCAGAATCCTGAAATTAAATATGGCTGTCAACTCCCATCAATTTGGCATTAGGCATAATTCCCCAATTTGACATGCCCATGAGGTAAGTACTTATTCCCTTCAACAACAGATATATGAAGTTACCTCTCTTGTATGCCAAATTGCTACAGGTATAGCTCGGTAAGTTAAAGTTTATGGAATCTGTTCAGCGACAGAGCAACCAACTGATATGTGTCCTACACTTTAAGAAGAATCCATAGAACAAGCTAATGTGATAAGACGTTTCACTGGACAATCGAAGAGGTATGATCCTTACTCTAATACATATAATCATGGATGGAAGGATCATCCCAACTTTAGATATAGGAATGCACAAAATATGCCTACATTACAAAATTTTACACATTTTTAGCATAACAAACAGACCTATTATCTTATATAGACTGCATCTCAAGATTTCTAGGTAAGTAGTTCTTTAGAAGAAATCGTTAAATCTCTTGCACATAACTCTCAACAATTTTAGCAGGAGACGATAGCTATATTTAAAACTAGCAAATCAACTGGGTCAATTAGCAACCACAATTAGCCAGTTAGACGCTCAAAACTCAAGTAAGTTGTCCTCTCAAACTGTGGTAAACCCAAGGAAAAATGTAGGTGCCATCATGCTACAAAGTGATAAAGAAGCTGAGATTCTAATGCAAGAGGTACCAATTGTGCAAGAGGAAGAAAAAAATAATGCAATAACGGAAGGTAAGCATCCAAAAGGTAAGTTTCCAACTCTATTTGAATATGAACCAATACCTCCCTTTTCTAAAGCTCTGGAAGAAAATAGGATGAATGAGAAAATTTATGACTTATATGAGACCTTTAGAATGTGTGAGGTGAATCTTCCTTTGTTAGATACCTTGTTATGCCAAATTTTTAAGGGAATTATGCACCCAAAAGTGGAAGCAAAAAATTGAAAGGAGGTGAGAAAGTAAAAGTAGGGGAGCATGTTTATACAATTGTTCAAAGAAAACTCCCTACATAGTGCAAGGACCCAGGTATGTTTTCTATTCCCTGCACTATAGGCAATACCAAATTTGAGAAGGTTATGTTAGATTTAGGAGTATTTATTAATGTCATGCCATACTTTGTTTATGCATTTTTAGCACTAGGACTTTTGAAAGAAACTGCTGTTATAATTCAATTGGCTGACAAATCTAATTCCCTTCCTCAGGATGTGGTTGAGGATGTTTTAGTGAAAATTGCTGATCTAATTTTCCCTACTAATTTTAATGTACTTAATATGGAGAATGGTGATCAAACCACTCCAATTTTGCTAGGGAGACTATTCTTAAAAACATCCAAGGCCATAATATATGTTCATAGTGGCACACTGACAATGAAATTTGAAGGAACAATTATAAAATTTAGTGATTGTAATGCTATGAACGATCTTACTGCCTATGCTATTAATATGATAGATTCAGTAGCACATGATGTTAAGCTTTTAGAGAAAAAGGTTGAGGAACTAACCTTAAGTGTTCACTTGCAAGAGAATAATGGAAAATTAAAAGTAGCTCCAAAAGTGTAGCAAACAGGTAATGATCCCTCTACCTTATTACCAAATTCTAATGAAACATGTGCATCTTCTATTTTGCAGGATCCTGGATCAAATTTGTCACCTCTCCCCAATCACCTAAAATACTTGGAAGTTAGAGATGCAGCACTTATTATAGTTGCCAAGAATCTAGTTGCTAAAAAGAGGAGGTATTAATGCAAATTTTTTAGGAAAAAGGAAGTGCCATTGGAAAAATAGTTGTAAACCTTAAAGGCATAGACCTAGCTATAGAATAACATCAAGCTTTAGAGATTAAAGGGGTGAAACCCCGAAAAGGTAAGAGATACCTCCCTTGGTTTGGACCCCTTGTTATTACTTTTGTCGTTACTTGTCATGCAGTAGAACTTGAAGGCTTGAATTAGTCCCAGAAATTTCAAATTAAAGTGGACATAACGAAACCTCCATGAATGACATAAGGGGCTTTGAGTCGAGCCAATGACTCTAAACAAAGGCATTTATTAGGAGGCAACCCAACATAGTCATTGCAAAAAAGAAGAAGGTGAAAATAAAAAAAATTCAAGGTCTAGTAATGCAACACTCTCATCCCACCCCAAAAAAATTTAAGGAAGTTCACTTAACTTAAATCTCTTTATATATCCTTCCTTATTCTTATCTTTCTTTTACATTGAGAAAAATTTAAAGTTTGAGTGTTGGGGTGGAAGTATATTTTCTTGAATAATTGTGACCTTATTTTGAGCATCGATTTTTTTATTTTCACTATCAAAGCACTTTTATTGCATTTAGGAAGTTGAGTGATTGTGTGAGTGTTTCAATTTATATTTTGTTTTGTTAGGCACAACCAATGGCCAATGATATGACTATTCAAATTTTTTTAGCTCTTGAAAAATGTAGAAAATTCATAGTTGTATACATTTTAAGCCCTTTTGTAATTTATTTTTGACTTTGGAATCCTGAAACATTTTTGCATAATAACTTTGGGCATTTAAATTGTCTTTTACTTAGAGAAGGTTTATATAAAAAAAAAATATTTTATGATCTTAATAGGATTCTAAAAAATATTTGAACGCTACTTGAGGCAAAATCCTAAGCTAATACTATTAATTAGGAGATGATTTAAGCATTATTTGATATATTGATCCTTTCAAGCCTAACTTAGGCAATGAAATATCCTTAGTTCTTCTATTTTGAGCTTAATGAATTTTTTTTTCTATATTCACAAATAAGCCAAAAGCTAAATTTTGTATAAATATCCTTATTTTTGACCTTATTCACTCACTCCATGATTATTTTTGACCTTGGAAGGGTGGTGCAAGGAAAGAAAAGAAAAATCCAAAGAAAAACAATTCAAAAGAAAGGATGAAAGCATATGCAGTGGGTGAAAGAAAAGAAAGAGAGAACCAAGGAAAAGAACGAATTAAATTTAATTGAAGCAAGAAAATGAGTGTAGGGGAAAATCCCCCCGAACTTGAAAAAGCTCAACAGATCAAATTTAATCGTTTGTTGTTGGGTGATTGAACCTAAATATGTATCCTTTATCATACCTTATACCCTGACCACATTACAAGATAAATAAAGCCCTATTAATCCTGGAGGTAGTTTTGGCCTATATTAGTGGAGAGTGGCAAGAAAAATAAACGTATGAAAATCTTAAAGTAATTAGAGATCTGCACCTAAAATTTTGGGATATATAAACTCATTTAGATAAAAGAAAATTTATTAACCAAAAAACACACACACTTGGGATTCAAGAGAATGAAATAATGGATTGCATTTGAGTTAATCTTGTGCGTGGTCATGACATTTCAAATTTTTTTTCTTGAGCATATTTTCACATTATGAGGAAAAGCATGGCAAGCCTAACACTCACTACATATATTGATTTTTTTTTCGTCATTAGGGATTATTTTGCTTGAGGACAAGCAAAAGGTTGAGTGTGAGGGGTATTTGACATGTTCATAATAAAGCATGATTTTAATACCTTTAAACTTAGTTTTTGTTTGATTTAAGTAAAATATGATTATAAATTAGGGTAGTTTTGTGTTTTGTGTTGTAGGAGCAAATGAAGAAGAAAAGAGGAGAAAAATATAAGAAATTCATGAAAAAATATTGAATTGTAGGTACTCCAAACCTTTTCGCACTAATTAGCCATATCTCCCACATATGAAATCAAATCAAAGTGATTCAAATGGATAAGAAATGCTAAGACAATAATATACATTTTTTATGTTGAGAACTTTGTCAAATTTGGGTTATTTTAGAGTTACAAAGCTCGAAAATCAAAATCACAGTGTAACAGGATAAATCCCAACTTTTGGTCACTAATTTCGGTATATATTCCTCACATTAGCTCCGATTAAGGTGATTCTGGTGACTGTAGATAGCTAAGAGGCAGGGTACAAATTTCATATTAATCACTTTTGCAAAATATGGAAAAATCATAGCATTGCGGCACCTGTAATTAAGTATCACAACATTACGTACTTGGCTGATGGATATGTCTGTACTGCCGCGACCCTCTGCTATTTTTAAGTTTTCCCCAATTTAAGCCTAAAAGCCTACGAATTGACCTAGAAGATATCCTACTTTATTTAGGACTATCTCAACCTATAAATAAAGGGGAAAACAAGCATGAAAGAATCATCCAATCATCCAAGTATCCAAGGATCAAATCACCAATTTCTCAAGTTTTTCTTCTTCTCTTCTCTTTGGTTTTCTTATGGCCCTGTGTGGCTAGTTTTCTTTTTTGTTGGTTGAGGAAGATTGAAACCTTAAGGATCTTTTATGCATTATGAGATTTGAATTGATTTTATTAGTTCAATCTTAATTGAGTATTGATTATTCATATGCTTTTCTTCTCCATGATTATTCATATAATTGCTAAGAAGGCCTACTAGTATATTATTTGTCTTAATCTACCGCAAAATTGTATTTTAAACAAAATTTTCATTATTATGATTCAAGAGGAAAATAGGATTAATGATTTTGGATTATGAATTATTAAACCTAGGGTGAATAATTGACTAAATTAAATATAGCTGATGTGTCTATGTTTAGCTCAATCAGTTTCTCTAATTCTTTATATGGTTAATAAGTTATACTTTACCGATGTACTAAAAGATTACTTGTTAATTAGGGTTAATTGATGTGATTTTCATCAATTACTAGACTTAAGAAAGAATAGGGATAGAATCCCAATGTTAAATATTTAATTAAAAATTGATTATATTGTCAATGATCGAAGCAATTCATTGATGGTGGATATCAACCAAAACCAACGCTTTTATCTTTAATCACTCTCTTTTAATTGTAATCATTTTCTTTCACTTTATTATTTTACTTTCATTATTCAAACCCACCTTTATTTGATTCACAAAAGGTAATATCGGTCTCTGTGGGATCGACCCTTACTCCCACTACTTCAGGTTAGTTTGAGAGGTAAGGTATTATATTTGGTATACGCGTGATAGTACCCACCACATTTATACATATTAATCATTGTAAACTTCCTATAATGTTTAAAACAAAAAATGATACATAAATTGTAGAACCATTGTTGAATATCAGTTATACAAAATTTTTCAGGTCATCTTAATTGAATAATCAATATGTATAAACTTGAACTAATAAGTCATTAAAGAATTTATAAAATTAACTTAATGAATGTTTTGTTCACTCCTTACCAATGATGCTTTCTGTAATATTTTAGATAAGTATTAATCATATTAGTTAAGCAAATCTCCAATTTTATTTTTTATTTTATTTGACTCTTAATTACCAAGATATATCTAGTTAATAATTTAATTTATTTACAAACAAGATTGTCCCAAATAACTTAGCTCAAATTCAAGTGAAGTCATTAAAATATTATACAACCTTTTGAGGAGCAATCCATGCTGTAACATCCCTAATTTCGTTTCTTTTATTGATAAAAGTATATAAATATTTAATTAAGGAAATAAAATTTATTAGACAATAATTTATATATCTAAGGAAATATAATCCTTAGAAATTCTTCACCTTATGTATATGCATAAAAAATGTTTCTAACATTAAGAGAACAAATAAAGAGGGAAAACCTAATAGGAAAAATAATTAGAAATAACATACTAAAGAGATGCAAAATTCTTGGATAAGGAAGATAAATTTTTAGAAACAAGTAAAGTTCATAAAATTTCAAGAACATTGGATTAGGGTAATTTTTCCTAATTCAAGAACTAGAGTTACTAAGTTTAAAATCTTTACCCATACATTGGGCTTTTACCTATGGACACTTTATATAGAGTTTTTCCACTTCACATAAGTTTCTAGCAAGCCCATTGGATAACCTAAGCAAGAAATAAAACATAGACTTGGACTAGGATATAGTAATTGGACCAATAGCCCAAAAATTATGAAAATGTGACCAAGCCCTCCAAGAAAGGTAGAATTTTATCCAAAGCAAAGAAAATGGGTAGGAATAAGCCCAAATCCCAGAGAAAAAATAAAATAAAATAAAATAGGTGATGATATAATAATGTAATAATAATAAAGATTAGGTTACATGGCATTAAGACAAAAATTTAGCAAGTGGTGTGATTCTACATTCATGATTTTGGCAAGTGGCATGATAATACAACGCTTTAGGATAAAAACATCTATATCCTACACTCATAATTTTCGCAAGTGGTATGATAATACATGGTATTAGGACAAAACATTCATATCCCACACAAATAATATCAGCCAAATAATGGAGATTCAAGGGCTAGAAATTTGCCACCTAAAAAGGCAAACCTATCATACTTGTTTAAGACAAAAGAAAATGGAAATAAATTCCTAAATCAAAGGGACCTTGTCCCATATCTTAAGAACATATTATCATAATTTTCAAAATACAAATCTCCTTTTCCTATGCATATCTTGACTAAGGAAGAGAAAGACAAGAACATAAGTTGTTTGTTTTCCAAAAATTCAACCAAGTGTAATCTAATTGTGATAAGGTAGACCCATGATCATGAAGGTGAATTATTTGGTGGTCTATATAAGAAAATCTGTAACATCCCGTAATTTTTAGATATTTTCCTTAGAAATTCTTCACCTTACATATATGCATAGAAATGTTCTAATATTAATGGAATAGGTAAAGAAAGAAAACCTAAGAGGAAATATTAGAAATAAACATGTTAAAGAAAGGTGAAATTCTTAGGTAAAGAAAGATAAATTTTTGTGAAGTAAGTAAAGGTCTTAAAATTTCAAGAAGATCGGATTAGGGTAATCTTTCTTAATTTAAGAGCAAAAGTTACTAAGTTTAGTATCTCCACCCATAATTGGGCTTTAACCTATAGACATTTCATATAGAGTTTTTCTACTTCACATGAATTTTTAGCAAGCCAATAGGATAGGCCAAGGAAGAAATAAAACATAGACTTGGACTAGGATATAGAAATTGGACCGATAGCCCAAAAATCATGAAAATGTGACCAAGCCCATTATGAAAGGAAGAATTTTAACCAAAGTAAGGAAAATGGGAAAGAATGAGCCCAAACCCAAGAGGAAAAAATAAAAATAAAAATAAAATTAAAGTGATGAAATATTAGTGTAATCAAGATTAAGTGACATGGCATTAAGACAAAAATTTAGCAAGTGGTGTGATTCTACATTCATCATTTTGGCAAGTGGCATAATAATACAAGGCTTTAGGACAAAAACATCTATATCCTACATTCATAACTTTAGCAAGTGGGTAATAATACATAGCATTATGACAAAACATCATTATCCTACACAAATAATTTTAGTTAAGTAAGGAAAATTCAAGGGCTAGAAATTTGCCACTTAAAAAGGCAAATCTATCATACTTGATTAAGACAAAAGAAAAAGGAAATGAATCCCTAAATCAAAGGGATCTTGCCCCATATCTTAAGAACATATCATCATAATTTTCAAAATACAAATCTCCTTTTTCTATGCATATCTTGACTAAGGAAGAGGAAGACAAGAACATAAGTTATTTGTTTTCCAAAAATTCAACAAAGTGTATCCTAATTGTGATAAGGTAGACCCATGATCATGAAAGGTGAATTATTTGGTGGTCTATATAAGAAAACCCACCCTTACAACATTAGAATTTCGTCCAAGTGAGGGAGAGCAAAAATAGAAGCAAGGTAGTGTGAGGAAAGGAGAGGAAGAAAGGAAGAAAGAGGAAAGAGAAGTCTAGGAGACTAAGTGCTCCAGGTAAGTTTAACAATATTTCTTTTTGAGGAAAACCTTTGAAACTCATAATATTTATATGAGATTTTGATCTTAGAAATTTGATGATTGGTCATGGATGTTGCTATATCATGTTGCATATTGATCTTGCATGTGATGTATGTTTGTATACTTAGGTTGGTGTAGATAGTTCTGCATGGGTATGGCTATGGTTGACAGAATTTTAAGTTTCGGTATTTTAATTTCTGGGAACAATCTATAAGGAATTAAAATAAGTGGTTAACATAAGAATTAAAGATATATGTGTCACGGATTTTTACCCACTGGAATCATTCCATTTGGAGTCCATATGAGGTAGCTATGGTCTGATTAGTAGTCAAAGGTCAGAAAATGAATCATCAGGGAAGAATATGTTAGGATAGCTTCGGTAATTTAATTTCTGGGAATTATTGGTAGGGAATTAAAATAAATGGTTAACATAAGAATTAAATATATGTGTGTCATTGATGTTTAGCCACTGGAATCATTCAATTTGGAGTCCACATGTGGTAGATATGATCCGATTAGTAAGCCAAGGTCAGAAAATGGTTCATCAGGGAAGATTATGTTAGGACATCTGTTGTATTTTTAATTTCTGGGAATTATCTGTATGGAATTAAAATAAATGGTTAACATGAAAGTTATATATCTATGTCTCATGGAAATATACCCACTGGAATTATGCAATTTGGAGTTCATATGAGGTAGATATGATTCGATTTGTAAGCAGAGGTCAGAAAATGTTTATTCAGGGAAGAGTATGTTATTAATGCTTTAGTTTTTGAATTTCTGGGAATATTCTGTAGGGAATTAAAATAGCGCGCCAACATAACAATTATAGATATATGGCTCATGGATTTTTACCAACTGGAATAACGCAATTTGGAGTTTTAATTTAGGAGATATGGTCTAATTAGTCAGTAAAGGTCTGAACCTATCCGAGAGGAACTATCCTGTACTTTGAGGCAGTAATATCACCTTCATTTCTTACTTTTTCGCTACAATGTTCAACATAATAGTTTTAGATAATTGTTTTATCTTGAAATGGACACCAAGATCACCTACATCAGAGTTAAATTGAGGGAGTTATGCTCTGATTATTAAGAGAAGGTTAGATAGGATGAAAACCTGCATCAAGAAAATAAAGAAATAAAATTAGTATTTAAAAAAGAAGATGAATCTTAATAAATGACTAGTATAGCCATAGCCATTGCCATTGTATGAACTTCTTACCATCTTAAGTATGAAATTTTGACATGGAAATATTTTATAAAGTGATATTTGAAATGGTTATGTTCATGGCATGATTACCAATGATTTATGGTAATAGTTATATTTTGATGAACATACTTGTTATTGAAAGCATATTTTTGGCTATCATTGTGAAAAGAAAAGAAATAAGCACGGTCACATGGCAATCCGTGTGGTGCACCAGTAGGGGACGCCCTACCAACGGTTATGATCATGATAATGAGAAAAGAAAGAGAAAGTGGGCCATGTCGGACGGAGCGAGAAAAGCCCGTACCGGAGAGTAGAGGATACTCACCCTGACCGGGGTAGCTTGAAATGAGAATAAGTTGATGGTCATCATATGATATTTTGAAAATAGTTAATCCTGTCATACATATCATTACAATATGATTCTTATGTGCATAGATATAATGCATTCATGTGACCAAAGATATTTTCTGTAGTTTATACAGCTGAACATGACGTGATGAGATTTACTGATGATAATTTATTGTTGAACTTACTGGGATTTAATTCTCACTATATTTCCATATCATGTTCAGAAAATTATTTATGCAGCTTTTGTTTCTAAGGCTCTGGCTTTTAGTGCACATTGGATCGAGTTACTTTATGTTGGGCAGATTTTAGAATCAAATAAGATGTTTGTGGTCGAGTTGGCTCAGATCCCGGTGAACGTGCAACCACCCGCACCTGTATCTCCGGAATTGGTCAATCAAAATAAACAAGATGTAAATATCTATGTGTTTGATATGTTATACGTCTGTTTTGATTAATGACATGTATGTGAACTCAATATTATATAATAATAAAGGAAAAAAAAGAGGTTGTTACATAATTGGTATCAGAGCAGGTCGATCCTAGATGGCCAGTGGGTGGATGGTTATCTGAATCGATCTTATAGTGTCTTGAGTATGTTGTGGTTGTGCTGTGTAGGGGATCAGTGACTCATATAGGTAAGAAATTACTAGTGTTTCTTATCTATATGCCGAGGTGGTGTTATGACTACTGTTAAATATTGTTTGAAACTAACTATTGGGCTTGATCACCTCAATAGCAGCATAAATTTATTTTTCCCACAGTAGGAAATGGCACCACCAAGGCGGAATCCGGCAAACAATGCGGAGGAAATCTTGCACAACCTTGCCACAACAATTCGAGAATTTGGTATTGATTTACTCCTTAGAACCCAACTAGTATCTATATCCCTATATAGAATGATATCGATTGAATTTAAAAAAAAAATTGTGATTTGTGAAAAGTGCATGTCTAAGGAAAGGTCTGGCAAGGAAAGACTTGGTACTTAAGCGTGTCCATTAGTGACTCACCTCTCTTTCCTGGGAACTTTTCTGGTGCGCTGTTTACAGACTACAATTACTATCCAGTTACCGAGATATTAGTGTGGAATTTTAACATGGAATTTACCCTAGTACTCATATAAAATTTCCAAGAAGTTTTGAAAGTGCCGGTTTTATTTGAAAAATCTTAGTATGCTCCGTGGTTGCAGTATTTCCACATCAGAAAAGAATTATTCTAGTTACTGGAAAAAAAAAATTTACAAGACTTGTTAGACAAGGGATTTAAATGCCCTAGTACTTTTATTTGGAGTGCTCTAGTTCTATTTGTGAAAAAGAAAGATGGATTACTATGACTATGCATAGATTGTAGACAGTTGAATAAGGTAACAATGTAGAATAGAAACTCATTAGCTCGTATAGATTACCTGTTTGACCAGTTATAAGGTGTTCAATATTCTTCCACAAATAGATTTGGGATATGAGTAACATTAATTAAGGATAAGAGAAGAGGATGTAGGACTTATTATGGGCATTATGAGTTCTTGGTGATGCATTTAAATTGACAAACCTTTAGCTGCATTCATAAATTTAATGAATAGTAA
Source organism: Gleditsia sinensis (assembly GCA_037074535.1). NCBI lineage: Eukaryota > Viridiplantae > Streptophyta > Magnoliopsida > Fabales > Fabaceae > Gleditsia > Gleditsia sinensis. The sequence continues at coordinate 38,614,803 of CM073469.1, read as the reverse complement.
TTAGGTCATCCTTGGAACAATTTGTTATTATATATATGGATGATATACTAGAATATTTCAAAAGTTCAGAGGATCATAAGCAACATTCAAAGATAGTTTTACCAACTCTAAAGGAGTATGGTTGGTAAATATGGTATACAAGTAGAGTCTAAGAAAGTAAAAGTAGTACAATAATAGCTACGTTTTACTACATTTAAAGATGAAGATCCAAATCCAATTTACGCTTCCTATGATTATCTGCCGTCCATTCTATTGGAGTAATAGTTAGATCAGGTACATGAACATAGGCTTGTAAAGCATCAATCAACTCCTCAGCATTTGAAGCTGAGATGAGAATTTGTCGTGCTGAGTGTGAGATAAACCTCTGTTCCACAACTTGATCTAGAAAAGATAACAAACCATCAAAGAAGTGATTAACATTTAACAAACCTATCGGTTTGTGATGCATATTTAGTTGTGCCCAAGAGACTATTTGGAAAATCTCCTCTAAAGTACCAAAACCACCTGGTAAGGCAATGAAGGCTTCAGCATTGCTCATCATTCTAGCCATGCGTTCATGCATGGAAACTACCCTATATTCTTCCCCAATTGTCTTCCCTATATTGCTGGATGTAGCTAGAGCTGTAGGAATAATACCTAGAACTTGGCATCCCCCTGCATGTGCAGCTGTAGCCACACACCCCATTAACCCACAGTTACCTCCACCATACACTAAATGAATTTTTCTCCTAGCCAGCACCATACCCAGATTTTGTGCTACTTTAACATACTCCTCATCTTTTCCAGGACTGGAACCACAAAAGACACAGATATTTCGAAACTGACGGAATGTTGTTCCCTCCATAATTTCTATCACCTTAACTTTGAGAATAGACAAAGATACTAATGTAAGTATTTATAGAACTCAGAGAAGGGCATATTTATAATAGCTATGCAAATAGGCCAGGTATTATTAGAACAACTATGTAAGTGATTGGTGGATATCAGCTAAATTAAAGATAAATAAAAAAAAAATTCAAAAATGACGGCAAGCATGTATATGTACAGTAGTATGACTGTGACCCATATTAAGCACATAAAGAGTATAAGATAAGATATCACCAGAAATCTGTCTTTATCTTGTTATCTTTGATGAAGCATTGGTGTTTTGATTCTTGTAGAAAAGTTGTAGGTGATAGCCGTCATTGAAAAAAAAAAATGCAATCAAATGATTTATTTTGTATTCTCAATGTTTTTACCAGTCGACTATCAGTATTATTAAGTCGACTAGCTATTTTGAGAAATTTTAATTTGGACTGGTTCTTTTTACAGTTGATTGATTACATCTATTTTGAAGTAATCAACTGCATCCTACCAGTTAACTACATATTCTTTGATTTTCACAGACTTTTATAAGCTCAGAAATGTTTCTTTTTCCATGTGATATCTTTCCACCGAATACCAATGGATTTAAAGTTGATTCTGACACATATATTCAAAATTTGCGGCCACCGATTTTTGTTGAAATCATAGATAGATTTTGTTTACAGATTTTCAAGAATTGCGGCCACCGATTTTAATATTTTTCAATGCTTTGTCAAAACTTTTGACTTTCGCTTTTGGAACCATTCTCTATTATGCTTTTCGTCTGTTTCACTCATTAACGGTTGGCATTAAATGCAAGGTTATTTTCCCTCATTACAATTAAAGATAATTTCTTCCTTTGAAACTTGGTTGTTATGGTGTCTAAGTTGTTAATAGGTTAAAATAATGAAAGGTTTGAAAAGAATGGACGGATGATGGTCTTATGGTGTTTTGACGAATGTAATCAAGAGAATTAGTGGTGTTGAAGTTCTCGAGGAATAAAAGATAGGAAGTAGGATTTACGTTAGTCTTTGAACTCTTAATTTGGAAATATAGAGAATATTCTGAGAACCATGTCCGGAAATAATGTAGGTTATCAAGATATTTGTGTTAAAGGATTATATCATGCTAAATTGAGTCTAGTATCTAGGATGTGAATTATGTTGGAATTGAGAATTCATGTATGAGTAATTGTTAGGAAAAAAAAAAACACAAATCTTCTTCAAATGATTGGGTGAATTAAATGGGATTGGCATAAGCTAGAATGAGGTGCTTTTGGATATGATAGAAGAAATAATTGAAATTTTTGACAATGAGTTTAATGGTGTTAATAAGCTTGTATAGAATTACTGTGATGAGGTAAGTTGGAATTATTAGACATGCGTCAATGGTACATAAACGTTATTAAAGATTTGAAGGATTTATTGCTACGTATGTTTAACATATTGATTAAAGGATTTGAGGATAAAAATAGATGATAGAGTAAGATGATGATATTCAGGGGATGATGTTGATATATGAAAAAAAAGAAAAAATTGACTTGATAGAAGTTTGGAATAAGAAAAGATAGTTACACAATATGAAGGTGTATATGTTCCTTTATATGTGTGTTTTCTAATATCGACCCATAGATATATCCATACGGGCTAGAGGATATCAATTGAAGAACTTATGATTGAAAGAAATCCTTATGGTTAAGTTATATGGCAAAATCACTCAAGTGAATAGACATATTAAAAAGTAAAGATGTCATACAGAAAAGATATCTCTAATTATTTAGGTAATAAGCTTGGTAACTCTGAATAATGCCTTAATTTCATTCCCTACATGTGGTAGGATGGATTGAAATTCGGGGACCGAATTTCTTAAAGGGGGGAAGAATGTAACATCCCGTAATTTTTAGATATTTTCCTTAGAAATTCTTCACCTTACATATATGCATAGAAATGTTCTAATATTAATGGAATAGGTAAAGAAAGAAAACCTAAGAGGAAATATTAGAAATAAACATGTTAAAGAAAGGTGAAATTCTTAGGTAAAGAAAGATAAATTTTTGTGAAGTAAGTAAAGGTCTTAAAATTTCAAGAAGATCGGATTAGGGTAATCTTTCTTAATTTAAGAGCAAAAGTTACTAAGTTTAGTATCTCCACCCATAATTGGGCTTTAACCTATAGACATTTCATATAGAGTTTTTCTACTTCACATGAATTTTTAGCAAGCCAATAGGATAGGCCAAGGAAGAAATAAAACATAGACTTGGACTAGGATATAGAAATTGGACCGATAGCCCAAAAATCATGAAAATGTGACCAAGCCCATTATGAAAGGAAGAATTTTAACCAAAGTAAGGAAAATGGGAAAGAATGAGCCCAAACCCAAGAGGAAAAAATAAAAATAAAAATAAAATTAAAGTGATGAAATATTAGTGTAATCAAGATTAAGTGACATGGCATTAAGACAAAAATTTAGCAAGTGGTGTGATTCTACATTCATCATTTTGGCAAGTGGCATAATAATACAAGGCTTTAGGACAAAAACATCTATATCCTACATTCATAACTTTAGCAAGTGGGTAATAATACATAGCATTATGACAAAACATCATTATCCTACACAAATAATTTTAGTTAAGTAAGGAAAATTCAAGGGCTAGAAATTTGCCACTTAAAAAGGCAAATCTATCATACTTGATTAAGACAAAAGAAAAAGGAAATGAATCCCTAAATCAAAGGGATCTTGCCCCATATCTTAAGAACATATCATCATAATTTTCAAAATACAAATCTCCTTTTTCTATGCATATCTTGACTAAGGAAGAGGAAGACAAGAACATAAGTTATTTGTTTTCCAAAAATTCAACAAAGTGTATCCTAATTGTGATAAGGTAGACCCATGATCATGAAAGGTGAATTATTTGGTGGTCTATATAAGAAAACCCACCCTTACAACATTAGAATTTCGTCCAAGTGAGGGAGAGCAAAAATAGAAGCAAGGTAGTGTGAGGAAAGGAGAGGAAGAAAGGAAGAAAGAGGAAAGAGAAGTCTAGGAGACTAAGTGCTCCAGGTAAGTTTAACAATATTTCTTTTTGAGGAAAACCTTTGAAACTCATAATATTTATATGAGATTTTGATCTTAGAAATTTGATGATTGGTCATGGATGTTGCTATATCATGTTGCATATTGATCTTGCATGTGATGTATGTTTGTATACTTAGGTTGGTGTAGATAGTTCTGCATGGGTATGGCTATGGTTGACAGAATTTTAAGTTTCGGTATTTTAATTTCTGGGAACAATCTATAAGGAATTAAAATAAGTGGTTAACATAAGAATTAAAGATATATGTGTCACGGATTTTTACCCACTGGAATCATTCCATTTGGAGTCCATATGAGGTAGCTATGGTCTGATTAGTAGTCAAAGGTCAGAAAATGAATCATCAGGGAAGAATATGTTAGGATAGCTTCGGTAATTTAATTTCTGGGAATTATTGGTAGGGAATTAAAATAAATGGTTAACATAAGAATTAAATATATGTGTGTCATTGATGTTTAGCCACTGGAATCATTCAATTTGGAGTCCACATGTGGTAGATATGATCCGATTAGTAAGCCAAGGTCAGAAAATGGTTCATCAGGGAAGATTATGTTAGGACATCTGTTGTATTTTTAATTTCTGGGAATTATCTGTATGGAATTAAAATAAATGGTTAACATGAAAGTTATATATCTATGTCTCATGGAAATATACCCACTGGAATTATGCAATTTGGAGTTCATATGAGGTAGATATGATTCGATTTGTAAGCAGAGGTCAGAAAATGTTTATTCAGGGAAGAGTATGTTATTAATGCTTTAGTTTTTGAATTTCTGGGAATATTCTGTAGGGAATTAAAATAGCGCGCCAACATAACAATTATAGATATATGGCTCATGGATTTTTACCAACTGGAATAACGCAATTTGGAGTTTTAATTTAGGAGATATGGTCTAATTAGTCAGTAAAGGTCTGAACCTATCCGAGAGGAACTATCCTGTACTTTGAGGCAGTAATATCACCTTCATTTCTTACTTTTTCGCTACAATGTTCAACATAATAGTTTTAGATAATTGTTTTATCTTGAAATGGACACCAAGATCACCTACATCAGAGTTAAATTGAGGGAGTTATGCTCTGATTATTAAGAGAAGGTTAGATAGGATGAAAACCTGCATCAAGAAAATAAAGAAATAAAATTAGTATTTAAAAAAGAAGATGAATCTTAATAAATGACTAGTATAGCCATAGCCATTGCCATTGTATGAACTTCTTACCATCTTAAGTATGAAATTTTGACATGGAAATATTTTATAAAGTGATATTTGAAATGGTTATGTTCATGGCATGATTACCAATGATTTATGGTAATAGTTATATTTTGATGAACATACTTGTTATTGAAAGCATATTTTTGGCTATCATTGTGAAAAGAAAAGAAATAAGCACGGTCACATGGCAATCCGTGTGGTGCACCAGTAGGGGACGCCCTACCAACGGTTATGATCATGATAATGAGAAAAGAAAGAGAAAGTGGGCCATGTCGGACGGAGCGAGAAAAGCCCGTACCGGAGAGTAGAGGATACTCACCCTGACCGGGGTAGCTTGAAATGAGAATAAGTTGATGGTCATCATATGATATTTTGAAAATAGTTAATCCTGTCATACATATCATTACAATATGATTCTTATGTGCATAGATATAATGCATTCATGTGACCAAAGATATTTTCTGTAGTTTATACAGCTGAACATGACGTGATGAGATTTACTGATGATAATTTATTGTTGAACTTACTGGGATTTAATTCTCACTATATTTCCATATCATGTTCAGAAAATTATTTATGCAGCTTTTGTTTCTAAGGCTCTGGCTTTTAGTGCACATTGGATCGAGTTACTTTATGTTGGGCAGATTTTAGAATCAAATAAGATGTTTGTGGTCGAGTTGGCTCAGATCCCGGTGAACGTGCAACCACCCGCACCTGTATCTCCGGAATTGGTCAATCAAAATAAACAAGATGTAAATATCTATGTGTTTGATATGTTATACGTCTGTTTTGATTAATGACATGTATGTGAACTCAATATTATATAATAATAAAGGAAAAAAAAGAGGTTGTTACAAAATCCACCTTTAGAACATTATAATTTTGTCCAAGTGAGGGAGAGGAAAAATAGAAGCAAGGTAGAGTGAGGAAAGGAGAGGAAGAAAGGAAGAAAGAGGAAGGAGAAGTCTAGGGGACTAAGTGCTGTAGGTAAGTTTAACAATATTTCTTTTTGAAGAAAACTTTTGAAACTTATAATATTTATATGAAATTTTGATCTTAGAACTTTGTTGATTCGTCATGGATGGTGCTATATCATGTTACATATTGATCTTGCATGTGATGTATGTTTGAATACTTAGACTGGTATAGAAAGTTCTGCATAGGTATGGCTATGGGTGGCAAAATGTTTAGCTTATGTGTTTTAATTTCTAGGAATTTGTCACCTAAAAAGGCAAACCTATCATACTTGTTGAAGACAAAAGAAAATGAAAATGAATCCCTAAATCAAAGGGACCTTGTCCCTTATCTTAAGAACATATCATCATAATTTTCAAAATTCAAATTTCCTTTTCCTATGTATATCTTGACTAAGGAAGAGGAAGACAAGAACATAAGTTGTTTGTTTTCCAAAAATTTCAACAAAGTGTATCCTAATTGTGATAAGGTAGACCCATGATAATGAAAGGTGTATTATTTGTTTGTCTATTTAAGCAAAACCCACCCCTACAACATTTTAATTCGTCCAAGTGAGGAAGAAAGAGAAATAGAAGCAAGGTAGCGTGGGGAAAGGAGAGAAAGAGAGGAGAAGAAATGAAGGAAGAAGAAGGATAAGTTTAGAAGGCTAAGTACTCAAGGTAAGTTACCTTCATCATCCTAGAGGTTCAACAACTCACCCTCCTTCTCTTACCTAAGCTGCTAGAAAAGCTAAGGGAAAGGAGGAATCTTGCTAGTTCTTTCAAGAGGAAACAAGAAAACCAATTCACTAAGTGAGCTAGGGAGATTCTTAAGTAAGTTTAACAATATTTCTTTTTGAAGAAAACTTTTGAAACTTATAATATTTATATGAGATTTTGATCTTAGAACTTTGATGATTGGTCATGGATATTGCTATATCATGTTACATATTGATCTTGCATGTGATGTATGTTTGAATACTTAGACTGGTATATAAAGTTCTACATAGGTATGGCTATGGGGTGGCAAAATGTTTAGCTTCTGTGTTTTAATTTCTGGGAATTATTTGTATGGAATTAAAATAAATGGTTAACATAAGAATTAAAGATATATGTGTCACGAATATTTAGCCACTGGAATCATTCAATTTGGAGTTCATATAAGGTAGATATGGTTCGATTAGTAGTCAAAGGTCAGAAAATGGTTCATCAAGGAAGAATATGTTAGGATAGCTTCTGTATTTTAATTTCTGAAAATTATCTGTAGGGAACTAAAATAATTTTTTAACATAAGAATTAAATATATATCTGTCTCGGTATTTTAGCCACTGGAATCATTCAATTTGGAGTCCATATGAGGTAGATATGGTCCAATTAGTAAGCAAAGGTCAGAAAATAGTTCATCAGGGAAGAATATGTTAGGATGGCTTCTGTATTTTAATTTATGGGAATTATCTGTAGGGAATTAAAATAAATAGTTAACATAAGAATTAAATATATATGTGGCACAGATTTGTAGCCACTGGAATCATTAAAGTTGGAGTCCATATGAGGTAGATATGGTCCAATTAGTAAGCAAAGGTCAGAAAATGGTTCATCAGGGAAGAATATGTTAGGATAGCTTTTGTATTTTAATTTTTGGGAATTATTTTTAGGGAATTAAAATACATGGTTAACATAATAATTAAAGATATATGTGTCACGGATTTTTAACCATTGGAATCATTCAATTTGGAGTCCATATAAGGTAGATATGGTCCGATTAGTAGTCAAAGGTCATAAAATGGTTCATCATGGAAGAATATTTTAGGATAGCTTCTGTATTTTAATTTATGGGAATTATACGTATGGAATTAAACTAAATAGTTAACATAAATATTATAGCTATGTGTCTCACGGATTGTTAGCCACTGGAATTATTCAATTTGAAGTCCATATGAGGAAGATATGAGCTGATTAGTAGTCAAAGGTCAGAGATTGGTTCATCAGGTAAGAATATGTTAGGATAGCTTCTGTATTTTAATTTCTGGAAATTATCTGTATGGAATTAAAATAAATGGGTAACATAAGAATTATAGATATGTATGTCATGGCTTTCTATCCACTGGAATCACTCAAGTTGGAGTCCATATGAGGTAGATATGGTCTGATTAGTAGGTAGAGGTCAGAAACTATCCGAGAAGAAATAACCTCTACATTGAGGGACTAATATCAACTTGATTTCTTAATATTTCGCTATATTGTTCAACATAATAGTTTTAGATAATTGTTTTATCTTGAACTTGACACCAAGATCGCCTTCATCGGAGTTCAATTGAGGGATTTATGCTCTGGTTAGTAAGAGAAGGTTAGATATGATGAAAACCTAAATCAAGAAAATAAAGAAATAAAATTAATATTTAAAAAAGAAGACGAATCTTATAAATGACTAGTATATGCCATAGCCATTGCCATTGTATGAACTTCTTACCATCTTAAGTGTAAAATTCTGACATGGAAATATTTTATAAAGTGATATTTAAAATGGTTATTTTCATAGCATGATTACCAATGATTTATGGTAATAGTTATATTTTGATGAACATACTTGATATTGAAAGCATATTTTTGGCTATCATTATGAAAAGAAAAGAAATGAGTACGGTCACATGGCAATCTATGTGGTGCACCAGTAGGGGACGCCCTACCAGCGGTTATGGTTATGATTATGATTATGAGAAAAGAAAGAGAAAGTGTGCCATGTCGGACATAGCGAGAAAAGCCCGTACCGGAGAGTAGAGGATACTCACCCTGACCGAGGTAGCTTGAAATTAGAATAAGTTGATGGCCATCATATGATATTCTAACAATAATTAATCCTGTCATACATATCATTACTGTATGATTCTTATGTGTATAGAGATAATGCATTCATGTGACCAAAGATATTTTCTGTAGTTTATGCAGCTGAACATGACGTGATGAGCTATATTGATGATGATTTATTATTGAACTTACTGGGATTTAATTCTCACTATATTTCCATATCTTGTTCAGAAAATTACTTATGCTGATTTTCTCAATGACACTTATTATTTCCGTACATTGGATCGAGGTGCCCTACCTTGGGCAACTACCAGTTATATCAGATGTATATGTAAATCATGTGATTGAGATTCCGGTGGAGGTGCCACCCGCATCAGTGTCCCTGGAAGTAGTCGACGTAGATGATTAGAGTTAATATGTATCTTTGTACAAATGTTTGTAAAATAATGGTGTGTAGTTTGTAAAATAATGGTGTGTATGGAAACTCAGTATTATATCACTATTAATAACAATTATGCTTGGTTAAAGTGATTATTATTACGAGTTAAGTGGTTAGAATTAAAGCAGTAATAACTTCATGGAATTTTACAAATATAGAAAAAAAAATTTTGTTACATTTACATAAATGGAGTTGTTACATAATTAGTATCAGAGCAGGTCGATCCTAAATGGCCAGTGGGTGGATGGTTATCTGAATTGATCTTATAGTGTTTGGAGTATGTTGTGGTTGTGCTGTGTAGGGGATCAATGTTTCATATAGGTAAGAAATTAATAGTGTTTCCTATCTATATGCCGATGTGGTGTTATGTTGTAACATCCCGTAATTTTTAGATATTTTCCTTAGAAATTCTTCACCTTACATATATGCATAGAAATGTTCTAATATTAATGGAATAGGTAAAGAAAGAAAACCTAAGAGGAAATATTAGAAATAAACATGTTAAAGAAAGGTGAAATTCTTAGGTAAAGAAAGATAAATTTTTGTGAAGTAAGTAAAGGTCTTAAAATTTCAAGAAGATCGGATTAGAGTAATTTTTCTTAATTTAAGAGCAAAAGTTACTAAGTTTAGTATCTCCACCCGTAATTGGGCTTTAACCTATAGACACTTCATATAGAGTTTTTCTACTTCACATGAATTTTTAGCAAGCCAATAGGATAGCCCAAGGAAGAAATAAAACATAGACTTGGACTAGGATATAGAAATTGAACCTGTAGCCCAAAAATCATGAAAATGTGACCAAGCCCATTATGAAAGGTAGAATTTTAACCAAAGTAAGGAAAATGGGCAAGAATGAGCCCAAACCCAAGAGGAAAAAAAATAAAAATAAAAATAAAATTAAAGTGATGAAATATTGGTGTAATCAAGATTAAGTGACATGGCATTAAGACAAAAATTTAGCAAGTGGTGTGATTCTACATTCATCATTTTGGCAAGTGGCATAATAATACAAGGCTTTAGGACAAAAACATCTATATCCTACATTCATAACTTTAGCAAGTGGGTAATAATACATAGCATTATGACAAAACATCATTATCCTACACAAATAATTTTAGTTAAGTAAGGAAAATTCAAGGGCTAGAAATTTGCCACTTAAAAAGGCAAATCTATCATACTTGATTAAGACAAAAGAAAAAGGAAATGAATCCCTAAATCAAAGGGATCTTGCCCCATATCTTAAGAACATATCATCATAATTTTCAAAATATAAATTTCCTTTTTCTATGCATATCTTGACTAAGGAAGAGGAAGACAAGAACATAAGTTGTTTGTTTTCCAAAAATTCAACAAGTGTATCCTAATTGTGATAAGGTAGACCCATGATCATGAAAGGTGAATTATTTGGTGGTCTATATAAGAAAACCCACCCTTACAACATTAGAATTTCGTCCAAGTGAGGGAAAGCAAAAATAGAAGCAAGGTAGTGTGAGGAAAGGAGAGGAAGAAAGGAAGAAAGAGGAAGGAGAAGTCTAGGGGACTAAGTGCTCCAGGTAAGTTTAACAATATTTCTTTTTGAAGAAAACATTTGAAACTCATAATATTTATATGAGGTTTTGGTTTTAGAACTTTGATGATTGGTCATGGATGTTGCTATATCATGTTACATATTGATCTTGCATGTGATGTATGTTTGAATACTTAGGTTGGTGTAGATAGTTCTGCATGGGTATGGCTATAGTTGACAGAATTTTAAGTTTCGGTATTTTAAATTCTGGGAACAATCTATAAGGAATTAAAATAAATAGTTAACATAAGAATTAAAGATATATGTGTCACGGATTTTTACCCACTGGAATCATTCCATTTGGAGTCCATATGAGGTAGCTATGCTCTGATTAGTAGTCAAAGGTCAGAAAATGAATCATCAGGGAAGAATATGTTAGGATAGCTTTGGTAATTTAATTTCTGGGAATTATTGGTAGGGAATTAAAATAAATGGTTAACATAAGAATTAAAGATATGTGTTTCATTGATTTTTAGCCACTGGAATCATTCAATTTGGAGTCCACATGTGGTAGATATGGTCCGATTAGTAAGCCAATGTCAGAAAATGGTTCATCAGGGAAGATTATGTTAGGACAGCTGTTGTATTTTAATTTCTGGGAATTATCTGTATGGAATTAAAATAAATGGTTAACATGAAAGTTGTATATCTATGTCTCATGGAAATATACCCACTCGAATTATGCAATTTGGAGTTCATATGAGGTAGATATGATTCGATTAGTAAGCAGATGTCAGAAAATGTTTATTTAGGGAAGAGTATGTTATTAATGCTTTAGTTTTTGAATTTCTGGGAATATTTTATAGGGAATTAAAATAGCGCCCCAACATAACAATTATAGATATATGGTTCATGGATTTTTACCAACTGGAATAACGCAATTTGGAGTTCCAATTTGGGAGATATGGTCTAATTAGTCAGTAAAGGTCTGAACCTATCCGAGAGGAACTATCCTGTACTTTGAGGGAGTAATATCACCTTTGTTTCTTAATTTTTCGCTACAATGTTCAACATAATAGTTTTAGATAATTGTTTTATCTTGAAATGGACACCAAGATCACCTACATTAGAGTTAAATTGAGGGAGTTATGCTCTGATTAGTAAGAGAATGTTAGATAGGATGAAAACCTGCATCAAGAAAATAAAGAAATAAAATTAGTATTTAAAAAAGAAGATGAATCTTAATAAATGACTAGTATAGCCATAACCATTGCCATTGTATGAACTTCTTACCATCTTAAGTATGAAATTTTGACATGGAAATATTTTATAAAGTGATATTTGAAATGGTTATGTTCATGGCATGATTACCAATGATTTATGGTAATAGTTATATTTTGATGAACATACTTGTTATTGAAAGCATATTTTTGGCTATCATTGTGAAAAGAAAAGAAATAAGCACGGTCACATGGCAATCCGTGTGGTGCACCAGTAGGGGACGCCCTACCAACGGTTATGATCATGATAATGAGAAAAGAAAGAGAAAGTGGGCCATGTCGGACGGAGCGAGAAAAGCCCGTACCAGAGAGTAGAGGATACTCACCCTGACCGGGGTAGCTTGAAATGAGAATAAGTTGATGGCCATCATATGATATTTTGAAAATAGTTAATCATATCATACATATCATTACAGTATGATTCTTATGTGCATAGATATAATGCATTCATGTGACCAAAGATATTTTCTGTAGTTTATACAGCTGAACATGACGTGATGAGATTTACGGATGATAATTTATTGTTGAACTTACTGGGATTTAATTCTCACTATATTTCCATATCATGTTCAGAAAATTATTTATGCAGCTTTTGTTTCTAAGGCTCTGGCTTTTAGTGCACATTGGATCGAGTTACTTTATGTTGGGCAAATTTTAGAATCAAATAAGATGTTTGTGGTCGAGTTGGCTCAGATCCCGGTGAACGTGCAACCACCCGCACCTGTATCTCCGGAATTGGTCAACCAAAATAAACAAGATGTAAATATCTATGTGTTTGATATGTTATACGTCTGTTTTGATTAATGACATGTATGTGAACTCAATATTATATAATAATAAAGGAAAAAAAAAGAGGTTGTTACATTATGACTGCTATTAAATATTTTTGAACTAACTATTGGGCTTGATCACCTCAATAGCAGCATAACTTTATTTTTCCACAGTAGGAAATGGCACCACTAAGGAGGAATCCAGCAACCAATGCAGAGGAAACCCTGCACAACTTGGCCACGGTAATTTGAGGCCAAATCTTGACCACCAACCAAATTTTACAATATCTCCAGAATGCTAATAACACAAATGTTGAGAATGTTGCTAACAACCGGATGGCTGGAAAAGATAATGGCATATCCGAGTTCCTGAGGACTAGACCACCTTGTTTCCAAGGTGGCTATGACCCAATGGTAGCCGAAAGGTGGATAAGGGAATTAGAGAAAATCTTTGAAGTGATGTGCTGTACTGAAGAGCAGCAAGTTATTTTTGCTGCATATATGTTAAAGGATGAAGCAGAATACTGGTGGCGTAGAGCTAGAGAACTTTTAGCTCATCAGGGAAGACAGATCACCTGGCAAGTGTTTAAGGACATTTTTTTTGAAAAGTACTTTCCAAGTACTGTATGGGCAGAGAAAGAGATCGAATTCCTCTAACTTAGGCAAGGCAGCATAACAGTGGACCAGTATATCGCAAGGTTTGAGGAGCTGTCTAAGTTCTCCTCTTATCTGCAATATAACCCAGATGAAGCATGGAAGGCGGTTAAGTTCGAAGCGGGACTAAACCCGAAGATAAAGAATGTTGTTATAGCTATGGAGATCAGGGAGTTTGTACCTCTGATAAATAAATGCAGACTCTTGGAAAAGAGTTTAAGGGCAGTAAAGGATGAGAAGCAAAGGCGAAACCTATGGAAGAGGAAGAAAAATTTTTCGAACCCTGGAAAGAACGTGAGAAGAAGTGGATATGTAGCTAAAAAGAGGCCATTGACTGTGGGTCCTAGACCTTTTCAACAAGACCTCGCCCCAATCAAGTGCGCTAAGTGCAGACGCATGCATGGTAACTAGCCATGCTACATGGGATAAGTTGTCTGCTTCAATTGCAGACAGAAGGGACATTTTGCGAGAAACTGCCCACAGAATGTGGGGAAGCATCCAAAACAGAGGCCTCAGGTGAAAGGAAGGGTTTTCACCCTGAGTGGCCAAGAGGCTGCTCAATCTTCTAAAATGATTCAAGGTACATGCTATATCTATGGATTTGCTCTTATGGTGTTATTTGACTCTGGTGCTAGTCATTCATTTATATCAGAAGAATGTATTAGGAAGTTTCAGTTTCCTATTTCTGAAACTCCCTATGTGCTATCCGTAGTAACTCCTACAGGGGAAAGGGTATTAACTTCCCTTGTATGTAAAGATTGTCAAGTCACCATCCAGGAGAAAACTTTTTCTGTAAACCTCGTCTGCTTACCTTCAAGAGGTATTGAAGTCATTCTAGGGTTAGACTGGATGTCTAGAAATTGAGTCTTATTGAATTGTTGTAACAAGACTGTTGAATTTCTACCTCCTACTCCAAAAGAGGAGGTCCAGTTATTGATGCTAAATGCCAATCAAGTTAATAGGGTGTTGAAGAATGGAGTACATGGATACATTCCCTTGTATTTATCAAACTTAGAAGTCGAATCGAAGCTTGATGAAATCCCAATAGCCAACGAGTTTCTTGAAGTATTTCCATCAGATATTCCAGGCTTACCTACCAAGAGAAAGATAGAGTTCTCTATTGATCTCCTGCCTAGGACAGGGCCTATTTCTATTGCACCATATCGAATGGCCTCGAAGGAACTATAGGAACTCAAGAAACAGTTGAAGGAACTATTAGACAAGTAATTCATTAGACCGAGTGTATCACCTTGGGGAGCTCCTGTATTATTTGTTAAGAAGAAAGACGGGAGCTTAAGACTATGCATAAATTACAGACAGCTGAATAAGGTGACTATAAAAAACAAGTACCCTCTCCCTAGGATAGATGACTTATTAGATCAATTGAAGGGAGCCTCCATCTTTTCTAAAATTGACTTGAGGTCAAGATATCATCATGTTAGGATCAAGGAGGAGGACGTACCAAAAACTGCCTTCAGGACTAGGTATGGGCACTATGAGTTTCTCGTAATACCCTTCGAGTTGATGAATGCACCTGTAATTTTCATGGATTACAGAATCGCATTTTTCGACCCTACCTAGATCAATTTGTTGTAGTGTTCATTGATGACATCTTGATATATTCTAAGAGTGAGAAAGAACATGAACAACATCTCCGAATCGTACTGCAAGTGCTGAAAGAGAAAACGTTATATGCCAAATTGGAGAAGTGTGAATTTTGGCTGTCAGAGGTGAAGTTTCTCGGACATGTCATCTATAATAGAGGGGTAGCCGTAGATCCTAGCAAGACGGAAGCAGAGATTAAGTGAGAGAGACCAAAGACGGTTACGGAAGTCAGAAGTTTCTTGGGTTTGGCAGTATACTACAAGAGGTTTATACAAAACTTCTCTCGTATAGCCTTGCTATTGACTAAATTGACCAGGAAGGGTAGTCCTTTCAAATGGACTGATCAATGCGAAGTTAGATTTCAGGAGCTGAAGAAAAGACTGTCCACTTCTCCTATTTTAATTATTCCAGACCCCACAGGACATTTTGAAGTGTATAGTGACACTTCAAAGAAAGGGCTAGGATGTGTGCTGATGCAAGATAAGAGAGTAGTTGCTTACGCCTCTAGGCAACTGAGACTCCACGAAGGAAACTATCCAACCCATGATCTTGAATTGGCGACAGTGGTGTTTGCCTTAAAGATTTGGCGACACTATTTGTACGGAGCAACCTTTGAAGTATATTGTGATCATAAGAGTCTTAAATACCTCTTTAATCAGAAGGAGTTAAATATGAGGCAACGAAGATGGGTAGAATTCCTCAATGACTACAAGTTTGAGAAAAAGTATCAACCCAGAAAGTCGAATGTTGTAGCAGATGCCTTGAGTCGAAAATCTCTGTACATGGGTCAGATGATGGTGTATGATATGCAGATGCTAGAGGAGTTTCAAAATTTAAAGCTACCCACTACTCTTACTCCAAAGAATCTAGTCATTAATGGTTTAAGTATAGGGTGTGACCTTAGAGCCTAGATCAAAGAGGCTCAAGCTCACGACCAATACTTACAGGATCATAAAGACCAAGGTAATTTTTATGTCATGGAAGATGGAGCAATCATGTATCAGGGAAGGATTTGTGTCCCTCAAGAACGAGAGTTGAGGACAAAGATCTTGCAGGAAGCGCATTAGAGTAAATACACAGTTCATCTTGGATGCACTAAAATGTACTAGGAATTAAAAATGATGTATTGGTGGCCAGGGATGAAAAAGGACATTGTCGAGTTTGTGGCGAAATGTCTCATTTGTCAAAAGGTGAAGGTGGAGCATCAAAAGCCAGCAGGATTTCTACAATCTCTTGAGATCCCTAAATGGAAATGGGACAGTATCTCAATGGACTTTGTTGTGGGATTACCTAAGACTTTAGTGGGACATGACTCTATCTGGATAATAATTGAGAGATTAACCAAATCTGCTCACTTTTTGCCCATAAAAAGTAATTATTCACTAGATAAATTAGCCTAATTGTACATCCAGGAAATAGTTAGACTGCATGGAATTCTCTTAAATATCATTTCTGATAGAGATTTGAGGTTCACATCGAGGTTTTGGAAGGCATTGAAGGAAGCTTTTGGTACTCAGTTGCGGTTCAGTACTGCCTACCATCCTCAGACTGAGGGGCAGACAGAACGAGCCATTCAAACCTTAGAAGTTATGTTGAGGGCCTGTGTGATAGAGCAAGTTAAAGGATGGGATAAGTACCTACCTTTAGTAGAGTTTGTTTATAATAATAGCTATCACTCTAGTATTAAGATGGCCCCCTATGAAGCTTTATACGGTAGAAAGTGCCGATCTCCACTATGTTGGTTTGAGGTAGGAGAAAAGAACTTGCTGGGTCTTGATCTAGTTCAACAAATCAGGATGATACGAGACAAAATACTTACAGCTCAGAGTCGGCAAAAGAGTTACTACAATAAGAGACATAGACCTCTAGAGTTTGAGGAAGGAGACCATGTATTTCTAAAACGTTTCTCGACTACTGGAGTTGGTAGGTCTCTCAAAACAAGAAAGCTAAGTCCGCGATTTTTGGGACCCTACCAAATTCTAAAGAAAGTAGGGACATCAGCATATCAAGTTGCTCTCCCACCTAATTTGTCCAACCTGCATAATGTTTTCCACGTATCACAGCTGCGGAAGTATCTTCCAGATTCATCATATGTAATACAGGATGAACCAATCCAAATAAAGGAGAAGATGACATACCAGCTAGTACTTGCATCCATATTGGACACTGACGTGAAGCAACTGAGAAATAAAACCATTCCCCTTGTTAAGGTGTTATAGGATGGTTTGACTCCAAAAGAAGCAACTTGGGAGTTAGAAGAAGTCAGGAGGAAGAAATATCCGCAATTATTCTTATTAGGTAATTTCTGAAATTTTGAAGATAAAATTTCTTTTAGGGGGAGAGAAATGTAACATCCCTAATTTCATTTCTTTTATTGATAAAAGTACATAAATATTTAATTAAGGAAATAAAATTTATTAAACAATATTTTAGATATCTAAGGAAATATAATCCTTAGAAATTCTTCACCTTATGTATATGCATAGAAAATGTTTCTAACATTAAGAGAACAAATAAAGAGGGAAAACCTAATAGGAAAAACAATTAGAAATAACATACTAAAGAGATGCAAAATTCTTGGATAAGGAAGAGAAATTTTTAAAAACAAGTAAATGTCTTAAAATTTCAAGAACATTGGATTAGGGTAATTTTTCCTAATTCAAGAACTAGAGTTACTAAGTTTAAAATCTTTACCCATACATTGGGCTTTTACCTATGGACACTTCATATAGAGTTTTTCGACTTCACATAAGTTTCTAGCAAGCCTATTGGATAACCTAAGCAAGAAATAAAACATAGATTTAGACTAGGATATAGTAATTGGACCAATAGCCCAAAAATTATGAAAATGTGACCAAGCCCTCCAAGAAAGGTAGAATTTTATCCAAAGCAAAGAAAATGGGTAGGAATAAGCCCATAATGGGTAGGAATAAACCCAAATCCAAGAGGAAAAATAAAATAAAATAAATTAGGTGATGATATAATAATGTAATAATAATAATAATGATTAGGTTACATAACATTAAGACAAAAATTTAGCAAGTGGTGTGATTCTACATTCATAAGTTTGGCAAGTGGCATGATAATACAAGGCTTTAGGACAAAAACATCTATATCCTACACTCATAATTTTAGCAAGCGGTATGATAATACATGGCATTAGGACAAAACATTCCTATCCCACACAAATAATATCAACCAAATAATGGAGATTCAAGGGCTAGAAATTTGCCACCTAAAAAGGCAAACCTATCAAACTTGTTTAAGACAAAAGAAAATGAAAATGAATCCCTAAATCAAAGGGACCTTATTCCTTATCTTAAGAACATATCATCATAATTTTCAAAATACAAATCTCCTTTTCCTATGCATATCTTGACTAAGGAAGAGGAAGACAAGAACATAAGTTGTTTGTTTTCCAAAAATTCAACAAAGTGTATCCTAATTGTGATAAGGTAGACCCATGATCATGAAAGGTGAATTATTTGGTGGTCTATATAAGAAAACCCACCCTTACAACATTAGAATTTCGTCCAAGTGAAGGAGAGGTAAAATAGAAGCAAGGTAGAGTGAGGAAAGGAGAGAAAGAGAGGAGAAGAAAGGAAGGAAGAAGAAGGAGAAGTTTAGAAGGCTAAGTACTTAAGGTAAGTTACCTTAATCTCCACTTGAATCCATTTTTCTTCTTCATCCTTGAGGTTCAAAAACTTACCCTCCTTCTCTTACCTGAGCTCCTAGAAAATCTAAGGGAAGGGAGGAATCTTGCTAGTTCTTTCAAGAGGAAACAAGAAAACCAATTCACTAAGTGATCTAGGGAGATTCTTAAGTAAGTTTAACAATATTTCTTTTTGAAGAAAACTTTTGAAACTTATAATATTTATATGAGATTTTGATCTTAGAACTTTGATGATTGGTCATGGATGTTGCTATATCATGTTACTTATTGATCTTGCATTTGATGTATGTTTGAATACTTAGACTGGTATAGAAAGTTCTGCATAGGGATGCCTATGGGGTGGCAAAATGTTTAGCTTCAGTGTTTTAATTTCTGGGAATTATTTGTATGGAATTAAAATAAATGGTTAACATAAGAATTAAAGATATTTGTGTAATGAATATTTAGCCACTGGAATCATTCAATTTGGAGTCCATATAAGGTAGATATGGTTCGATTAGTAGTCAAAGGTCAGAAAATGGTTCATCAGGGAAGAATATGTTAGGATAGCTTATGTATTTAAATTTTTGGGAATTATCTGTATATCATTAAAATAATTGGTTAACATAAGAATTAAATATATATCTGTCACGGAATTTTAGCCACTGGAATCATATAATTTGGAGTCCATATGAGGTAGATATAGTCCAATTAGTAAGCAAAGGTCAAAAAATGGTTCATCAAGGAAGAATATGTTAGGATGGCTTCTGTATTTTAATGTCTGGGAATTATCTGTAGGGAATTAAAATAAATAGTGAAGATAAGAATTAAATATATATGTGGCACGGATTTGTAGCCACTAGAATCATTCAAGTTGGAGTCTATATGAGGTAGATATGGTCCAATTAGTAGCCAAAGGTCAGAAAATGGTTCATCAGGGAAGAATATGTTAGGATAGCTTCTGTATTTAATTTTTGGGAATTATCTGTAGGGAATTAAAATAAATTGTTAACATAAGAATTAAAGATATATGTTTCACGGATTTTTAGCCACTGGAATCACTCAATTTGGAGTCCATATAAGGTAGATATGTTCTTATTAGTAGTCAAAGGTCATAAAATGGTTCATAAGGGAAGAATATGTTAGGAGAGCTTCTGTATTTTAATTTCTGGAAATTATCCGTATGGGATTAAAATAAATAGTTAACATAAAAATTATATCTATGTGTGTCACGGATTGTTAGCCACTGGAAATATTCAAATTGGAGTCCATATGAGGAAGATATGAGCTGATTAGTAGTCAAATGTCAGAGAATGGTTCATCAGGTAAGAATATGTTAGGGTAGCTTCTGTATTTTAATTTATGGGAATTATTTGTATGGAATTGAAATACATGGGTAACATAAGAATTATAGATATGTGTGTCACGGATTTCTAGCCACTGGAATCACTCAAGTTGGAGTCCATATGAGGTAGATATGGTCCAATTAGTAGGTAGAGTTCAGAACCTATCCGAGAAGAAATAACCTGTACATAGAGGGAGTAATATTAACTTGATTTCTTAATATTTCGCTATAATGTTAAACGTAATAGTTTTAGATAATTGTGTTATCTTGAAATTGACACCAAGATCACCTACATCGGAGTTCAATTGAGGGAGTTATGCTCTGATTAGTAAGAGAAGGTTAGATATGATGAAAACCTGCATAAAAAAAATAAAGAAATAAAAATAATATTTAAAAAAGAAGACGAATCTTATAAATGACTAGTATATGCCATAGCCATTGCCATTGTATGAACTTCTTACCATCTTAAGTGTAAAATTCTGACATGGAAATATTTTATAAAGTGATATTTGAAATGGTTATTTTCATAGCATGATTGCCAATGATTTATGGTAATAGTTATATTTTGATGAACATACTTGATATTGAAAGCATATTTTTGGCTATCATTATGAAAAGAAAAGAAATGAGCACAGTCACATGGCAATCTGTGTGGTGCACCAGTAGGGGATGCCCTACCAGCGGTTATGGTTATGATTATGATTATGAGAAAAGAAAGAGAAAGTGTGCCATGTCGGACGGAGCGAGAAAAGCCTGTACCAGAGTGTAGAGGATACTTACCCTGACCGGGGTACCTTGAAATGAGAATAAGTTGATGGCCATCATATGATATTCTAAAAATAGTTAATCCTGTCATACATATCTTTACTGTATGATTCTTATGTGCATAGAGATAATGCATTCATGTGACCAAAGATATTTTTTGTAGTTTATGCAGCTGAATATGACATGATGAGCTATATTGATGATGATTTATTGTTGAACTTACTGGGATTTAATTCTCACTATATTTCCATATCTTGTTCAGAAAATTACTTATGCAGATTTTCTCAATGACATTTATTATTTCCGTACGTTGGATCGAGGTGCCCTACCTTGGTCAACTACCAGTTATATCAGATGTATCTATAGTAGATGTGACTGAGATTCCGGTGGAGGTGCCACGCGCACCAGTGTCCCCAGAAGTAGTCGACGTAGATGATTAGAGTTAATATGTATCTTTGTACAAATGTTTGTAAAATAATGGTGTGTAGTTTGTAAAATAATGGTGTGTATGGAAACTCAGTATTGTATCACCATTAATAACAATTATACTTGGTTAAAGTGATTATTATTACGAGTTAAGTGGTTAGAATTAAAGCAGTAATAACTTCATGGAATTTTACAAATATAAAAAAAAATTTGTTACATTTACATAAATGGAGTTACTACATAATTAGTATCAGAGCAGGTCGATGCTAGATGGCCATTGGGTGGATGGTTATCTAAATCGATCTTAAAGTGTCTTGAGTATGTTGTGGTTGTGCTGTGTAGGGGATCAATGATTCATATAGGTAAGAAATTACTAGTGTTTCCTATCTATATGCCGAGGTGGTGTTATGATTGCTATTAAATATTTTTGAACTAACTATTAGGCTTGATCACCTCAATAGCAGCATAACTTTGTTTTGCCACAGTAGGAAATGCCACCACCAAGGAGGAATCTAGCAACCAATGCAGAGGAAACCCTGCACAACCTGGCCATGGCAATTCGAGACCAAGTCATGACCACCAACCAAATTTTACAATATCTCTAGAATGCTAATAACACAAATGTTGAGAATGGTGCTAACAATCGGATAGCTGGAAAAGATAATAGCATATCCGAGTTCCTGAGGACTAGACCACCTTGTTTCCAAGGTGGCTATGACCCAACGGTAGCCGAAAGGTGGATAAGGGAATTAGAGAAAATCTTTGAAGTGATGGGCTATATTGAAGAGCAGCAAGTTATTTTTGCTGCATATATGTTAAAGGATGAAGCAGAATAGTGGTGGCGTGGAGCTAGAGAACTTTTAGCTCATCAATAATAACTTCATGGAATTTTACAAATATAAAAAAAAAATTTGTTACATTTACATAAATGGAGTTGTTACACATGCAAATGCAGATAATAACCATTCTATATATTATAATAGACAAATGATTTAAGGGCAAAATTACTTTAGCATTATGTAATTATTTGGTTTAAATATTAGAACATATTTTAATTGAGAGCCCTACAAGAAATCAGGCTTTCTGTGGTCACTTTTATCATCATTGAAAGGCTAAAAGTTGCCACAAGATTTTTGCCTACACCTTTGTCACTGAAGGGTTTTGGTGTATCTTAATGTTATAGTCATGCCCAAAAAACTTAAAAATAAATATTGTACCTTTTAACTAACTTGTAGTACGGGAATAAAGGTCAAATCCATAGAGAGCAGTTGTAATTACCTTTGTAGGTAATGATGCGGGTTGTCACAAAATTCAAAATAAAAAGCAATTAAGAAAATAGAATAGAATGCTATAAAATTTGTGGATAAATCAATAAGAGAATGCATTAATTAAGTTTACTTCTACATTAGAGTAATTTAGTGGTCATTGATATAAATTATTCTATTCAATTTAGATATTTATTGTCACAATCTAATCCAATCTTTCCGTAAGTTTAGTAAATTTTCAACATGAACTCCTATACCTTATCCATACGTCTAAGATTAAACTTAATAATTGACATACACTCTAGAAAGATCAATGAAGCTAAATAAACCAAGCACATGCGGTTGGATTCAACCTAGTTGGTTATTCTTTCCCAAGTCTAATAATCATTGACATAGAAAATTACTAAACCCTAGTTGCCTCTTATGTAAAGGGACCAAACAATTATGTATTTGGTATTTAACTTAGCATTTGGTTAAACTTATTCAATTACTAGATGGCTTATCCAAAAATTAAGCAATGTAACCATAAAAATATGCGTAGAAGAATAATTAATACCTACAATTGAATTAAAATAATTGAAATACAAATATCTAATCTCACAATGTCATGCTACTTTGAGATTTAAGTAACTCAACCAAGAATGAAATTAGCCACGTAGGGCCATGGAAAATATTAAACAAAAATAAAGAAGAAAGAGATGAAGAAAGGTATGTTGAGTTGTTGCTGAAAGATGCCCTAAAATTGATCTTTGGTTTTCTATTTATAAGCTTTTGTAACCCTAATGGCCTAGGGTTTATTCTAATACATTTTTGGCCCTTTTGAGTTGTAACCTTATTCAACTTTTAGTTTTTTTGTGTATTTTATTTTTCCACACTGCCATACTATTGTCATAGTGCTCTCTCTTTTTGGAAGGTTTCTGGGTTACTATTGCCATGGCGCCAAGAAGCCAACATCGTGATACTGAGCTTTTTTCCTTGAATTTCTATATTTCTCCATCTTTTCCTTGATTTCCTCCATTCTTTCTTTAATTCTTCACTTTCTTGACTCCTACAAAACAAAACATAAAATTAATCTAATTCCTAACTTATTTCACTTAAAAAATTAACAAAAAGCAAGCTTAAAAGCATTAAATTCATGGTTAATTATACACATATCAAATACCCACAAACTCAACATTTTGCTTGTCCTTAAGCATAATAAAATTTTAAAGACAAAAATCACACAACAAATTATTTAATGATTGTTAGACTTACCAAACCTCTTTGCCTTAGAGAATTCAATAAATTAGGGTTTCAAGACAAATTTCAAAAGTATCACAATAATATATGTAACAACTCCATTTATGTAATTTTTTTTTTTAAATACCATGAAGTTATTACCTCGTTACAACTTAACTCAATATAACATTTATTTAATTTATACAATACTAAGTTTCCATACACACTATTATTTTACAAACTACACACCATTATTTTACAAACATTTGTACAAAGATACATATTAGTTCTAATCATCTATATTGACTATTTCCGGGGACACTGGTTCGGGTGGCACGTCCACCGGAATCTCAGTTACATCTACGACAGTTATATCTGAAATAACTGGAAGTTGCCCAAGGTAGGGCACCTCGATCCAACGTACAGAGATAATAAGTGTCATAGAGAATATCTGCATATTTATTCTTCTGAACATGATATGGAAATATAGTGAGAATTAAATCCCAGTAAGTTCAACAATAAATCATAATTTACCATTATAGTTCATCATGTCATGTTCAGCTGTATAAACTACAGAAAATATCTTTAAGTCACATGAATGCACTTTATCATGCACATGAAAATTATACAGTTATGACATGTATGGCATGAATAACTATTTTTTTTCGAATTTCATATGATGGCTATCAACTTATTCTTACTTCAAGATACCCCGGTCAGGGTAAGTATTCTCTACTTTTCGGTACGGGCTTATCTCGCTCCGTCCGACATGGCACACTTTCTCTTTCTTTTCTCATGAATATAATCATAACCGTTGGTAGGGCGTCCCCTACTGGTGCACCACACGAATTGCCATGTGACCGTGCTCATTTCTTTTCTTTTCATATTAATAGCCGAAAATATGATTCCAATAACGAGTATGTTCATTATATTCTCATGCCATAATGTATCAAAACATAATCATTCTCAAAATTCATTGGTAAACTGAAATTATGCCATGAATATAATCATTTTCTAATTTTCACTTTATAAAATATTTCCATGTCAAAATTTTACACTAATACCTCGATAACTGGATAGTAATTGTAGTCTGTAAACAGCGCACCAGGAAAGTTCCCAGAAAAGAGAGGTGGGTCACTAATGGACACGCTTAAGTACCAAGTCTTTCCTTGCCAGAGCTTTCCTTAGACATGCACTTTTCACAAATCACAATTTTTTTCCAGTAACTAGAATAATTCTTTTCATTTTCTTTATGTCTAGGCATTTAGTCATTTTATTTCTACTTATATCATTTCCAACACATGTTCTTACAAATTTTATAGAGCATTTTTCCTCAAATTGATTTCTATTATTACCTTAAAAATTCATCTAGGGTAGAAAAATATTGAAAATAGGTTTTACTAACTTTTAACACAGCCTTTGCTTACAAATCAGAGCATAACTCTCTCATTTTAACTCCGATTAAGATGATATTAGTGTCTATGAAAAGTTAAAACAATTATCTAAAACTATTATGTTAATCATATCAACAAAATAGTATGATATTGTGGTGTTATTACTCCTTTAAATTTAATATTATTTCTTCTCGTTTAGGTTCTGACCTTTACTAACTAATTAGACAATATCTCTCAAATTTGAACTCCAAATTGAGTTATTCCAGTTGGTAAAATTCCATGAGCCATATATCTATAATTGTTATGTTGACGCACTATTTTAATTCCCTCCAGAATATTCCCAGAAATTCAAAAACTAAAACATTAATAACATACTCTTCCCTGAATAAACATTTTCTGACCTCTGCATACTAATCGGATCATATCTACCTCATATGAACTCCAAATTGCATAATTCCAGTGGGCATATTTCCATGAGACATAGATATATAAGGTTCATGTTAACCATTTATTTTAATTCCATACAAATAATTCCCAGAAATTAAAATACAAAAGCTGTCCTAACATAATCTTCCCTGATGAACCATTTTCTGACCTTGGCTTACTAATCGGAACATATCTACCACATGTGGACTCAAAATTGAATGATTCCAGTGGCTAAAAATCCATGACATACATATCTTTAATTCTTATGTTAACCATTTATTTTAATTCCCTACCAATAATTACCAGAAGTTAAATTACCGAAGCTATCCTAACATATTCTTCCCTGATCATTCATTTTCTGACCTTTGACTACTAATGAGACCATAGCTACCTCATATGGACTCCAAATGGAATGATTCCAGTGGCTAAAAATCCATGCCATACATATCTTTAATTCTTATGTTAACCATTTATTTTAATTTCATATAGATAATTTTCAGAAATTAAAATACAGAAGCTATCCTAACATATTCTTCCCTGATGATTCATTTTCTGACCTTTGACTACTAATCGGATCATATCTACCTCATATAAACTCCAAATTGCATAATTCCAGTAGGCATATTTCCATGAGACATAGATATATAAGGTTCATGTTAACCATTTATTTTAATTCCTTATAGATTGTTCCCAGAAATTAAAATACCGAAGCTTAAAATTCTGCCACCCATAGCCATAACCATGCAGAACTATCTACACCAACCTAAGTATTCAAACATACATCACATGCAAGATCAATATGTAACATGATATAGCAACATCATGACCAATCATAAAAGTTCTAAGATCAAAATCTCATATAAATATTATAAGTTTCAAAAGTTTTCTTCAAAAAGAAAAATTGTTAAACTTACTTGGAGCACTTAGTCTTCTAGACTTCTCCTTTCTCTTTCTTCCTTTCTTCCTCTCCTTTCCTCACTCTACCTTGCTTCTATTTTTTTCTCTCCCTCACTTGGACGAAATTCTAATGTTGTAAGGGTGGGTTTTCTTATATAGACCACCAAATAATTCACCTTTCATGATCATGGGTCTACCTTATCACAATTAGGATACACTTTGTTGAATTTTTGGAAAACAAACAACTTATGTTCTTGTCTTCCTCTTCCTTAGTCAAGATATGCATAGGAAAAGGAGATTTGTATTTTGAAAATTATGATAATATGTTCTTAAGATATGGGACAAGGTCCCTTTGATTTAGGGATTCATTTCCATTTTCTTTTGTCTTAAACAAGTATGATAGGTTTTCCTTTTTAGGTGGCAAATTTCTAGCCCTTGAATCTCCATTATTTGGTTGATATTATTTGTGTGGGCTATGAATGTTTTGTCCTAATACCATGTATTATCATACCACTTGCTAAAATTATGAGTGTAGGATATAGATGTTTTTGTCCTAAAGCCTTGTATTATCATGCCACTTGCTTAAATGATGAATGTAGAATCACACCACTTGCTAAATTTTTTGTCTTAATGCCATGTAACCTAATCTTTATTCTTATTATTATATCATCATCTAATTTATTTTATTTTATTTTTCCTCTTGGATTTGGGCTTATTCCTACCCATTATGGGCTTGTCCTACCCATTTTCTTTGCTTTGGATAAAATTCTTCCTTTCTTGGTGGGCTTGGTCACATTTTCATAATTTTTGGGCTATTTGTGAAATTACTATATCCTAGTCCAAGTCTATGTTTAATTTCTTGTTTAGGTTATCCAATGGGTTTGCTAGAAACTTATGTGAAGTGGAAAAACTCTATATGAAGTGTCCATAGGTAAAAGCCCAATGTATGGGTAAAGATTTTAAACTTAGTAACTATAGTTCTTGAATTAGGAAAAATTACCCTAATTCAATGTTCTTTGAAATTTTAAGACCTTTACTTGTTTCTAAAAATTTATCTTCCTTATCCAAGAATTTTGCATCTCTTTAGTATGTTATTTCTAATTTCTTTCCTATTAGATTTTCCTTCTTTATTTGTTCTCTTAATGTTAGAAACATTTTCTATGCATATACCTAAGGTGAAGAATTTCTAAGGACTATATTTCCTTAGATATCTAAAATATTGTCTAATAAATTTTATTTTCTTAATTAATTTTTTTTTTATGTTCCTTTATCAATAAAAGAAACGAAATTAAGGATGTTACAATATACAAGTTTAACTCAAATGCAATTCAATATTCATCTTCTAGAATTTTGATTATGTGTATGGCCTTGGATCAATTAAACTTCTATACTTGGATGAGTTTATATGTCCCAAAATACGTGAAGTATACATTTAGGTATTCCATAGGCTTATTTTTATGCCACTCTCCACTAATATAGACTAGACACTACACTTAGAATCAAGTAGCACTTTATTAAGCTTGTAATGTGGCCAGAGTATATGTAACAACCTTAGTGAGAAATTCTTTTTTTTATATATATGCCCTTTATCTCTACTAAAGCCATTACTTATGTTACCCAATTCATGATACTGATTAATCATTGGTCATACTTAAATATAATCATATTGTTGTTATACTCATCATCATACAAAACAAACTAGCTTATATTTCATTAAACATCAGTTACTTACAACTAATTAACTATTCATAATAGTAGTACAAATACTACTCGTAGTACAAAAGCGAGAGGGTATTTGACTACTTTCCAAAAGAACTAGTTAGCTGTCCAGTTATTGCATACAGTATATATATCTACTCTACGTCTAGTCCCACATCAGCAAACTCCCCTTCTGGGTAGACAGGGGCGGGTGGAGGCAGATATAGTGGGATCTAAACTAGATCCATTATCGTCATCTGTGAGACCATGGGAATTGGTCCCAAAAAAGGTACATCTACCCAGTCTACTACGAACATCAGCGTCATAGTATATACCTGCATATTGCTATATGTCTTGATCTGGACATAGCACAGAAATATAGTGAAAACTAGGTTCCCAGTAAGTTTAGTAGTAATGTAAATGAGTATCATGTACTTTGTTCAGCTGTATAAACTACATAAAAAGGGCCACAATCATTTGAAGCTCATGCAATACAAGTATACATATATATGCAATCAGGTCATGATGTTGCATCATAATAATAACAATAACATTAGATATAGCTATCTCATCAAGCTAATCACACATTGTGGTGCAATATCATATCCTTGTTTGGCCAATCCATTGATTTATCCACTAGCTTATCTCATTATTTCCATTTTGGTGTTGGTCAGTGTGAGTCTCACTGCACTCACTCCTGAACACAGTAGGTCAATGTGAGCCTTCCCCGACTCACTCCCGAATGAGCTTTCCCAACCTCGTTCAAGCATGGCATAATTTTCATTTCATTTTATCATCAATAGTCCGTGAATAGGGAATCCCCTATCTGGTATACCAACACGGAAGCCATGTGACCTCTCTGGAGTCACCTTACAACGTCAAGGGTCATCCTCCCATCCTGTTTGCTACCATAGCTATCTGAGGGTCACCATATATCAGGCCTTTTCCCCCAGTAGCTTTTAATCAATTCTTTTAATATTAAACATAGCCAGGGAAAAACGTGCCATTTCGCACTATCACTGTGTGGCTCCTAATTATCATAGTTCACACATCCACTGATATTATGTATGTCATACACTATCATTTAAGTAAGAAAATTCCATGACCATACATAATTCAATCTCAAGTTCATGTGCCATCAGTACTCTCATATTTTCTCATGTACTTTTACCACATGCGTTGCAAAGAGATTAGCCAACTGGCTTAATATCAAATTTAGGGGACCCATTATAGCCTTACATAATTTATTCAAACATTTTCTCTCAAATCTCGATGTTTAATTTGTCATTAAAAATATGGTATCCATTTGTTACTATTCATTTGGTAGGGTTACTATTCATTTAGTATTTGTTCCCACTTTTTCCATATTATTTAACCCCTATAATTAATTCAAAAGGTCCATTTCTTTTGGTCAAGAGTCTCCTTAGGTGATATATAGGACTTAGGGTACAAAACCCTAATTATTTCTTTTCTCTAGGCTTGTCCAATTTTGTCTAACATATTACCTATACTTTTAGTTGTTTTATGATTCCATTATTTCTCATTTAGTGCATATAATATATTAACCCACCAAATCATTTTCTTTGGCTTTTATTTTTCTCATCCAAGGATTATATTCATGTATCATCCTTTTTATTCACTGATTTTCATTTTACTTATTTATTCTTCTTCAACTAATTTTTACTTCTAACGTAAGGAAATTCCTAATCAATTTTGGTTTAATTCCTTACATTACTTAAAAATTCATTTTTATCTAATTCCAAATTTTCTATGCACACCCATATCTCTAATCATCCATATTATATTAGTGTTATCCTACAATAATTAATTTTACCTTTTTATCCATTATTTTTCCAATTTTCGGATTTTTCTCTCAATGTCCTTATAAATTCGGTTTTAACCCATTTTTCACCTCCAAACACTAATTTTTGACTTTCTTAATTTATGGTTATGTATTGGCTTGCTAAATTTCAATATTTGGAGAAATATAACATATATTTTTGGCCTCCCATAATTTCCAGAAAAAACCAGAATTTAGATTTTTCCCATGATGTGCACTTAGTGTTGTGCTTTAGGATAGATATTTAGTTTCAAAAATTTTGCCATGGGTTCCCCATGAATTTGGCACTTTCCATGCACAAAAAGATCACTGATTTGGGCACCATACCAGCCCAAAAACAATAGATGTGCAGTTCCAGCAATTAAGATTTTAGCACATGAAATAAGGTGTCAAGCATTATATATATATATATATATATATAGATGTATACCCATGCACCAAGTGAACAAATTGTATGGCAATTGTTTTGAACGAAATTCCAGCAAAATAAACCATCAAAATTCTGTTCACATGCCCAAAATTATTTTGTTCTTTTCAGAAATTTTTTAAAGAATTAATTACTACTAAACTCACCTAAAAATTGCTCCCACAAAACTAAGCTTTTTTCCTTGCTTGTTTCTCCTGCCCTTGGCAACAAATCCTCACACTTTTTTACACTTTTCTCACTATTCTATCAGCTCCAAAAGATGAGAATAATCTCATAAAATCACATAAAATAAGAAGAAAGGAGGATTCAAACCATTAAAATCAACATTTACCTTAATTTCTAGCTTTTTCTTGCACTTTCTCTCTCTTCTTCCTTCTCCTTTCTCTCTCTCTACCTCACGGATCTTTCTCTACCTTATTCCTTGGTTATAGCCTGATTTCCCAGCTTCCTTAAGTTTCCACTCCACCTCATAAGACACCTTGCACCCTTCATAAAAATATTTTGGACTATGTGATGATTACCCTTAAATGATTACTTTACTATCACCCTTATCCTAATGAGTCACCACCATGTGCCCTAAAACTTTACTTGGGCGCCAATGCAGCCAGCAAAAAGGGTCGCCAATATTATCTTCTCCAAGATTTCATGATGTTAGCATAATATATTATCTAACTTATCCCATTAAGTACATATTAAAATTCAAAATAAATTCTTAACTATTTCCTAAGAATTTTGATTGCTTCCTAAGGTCATTCTAAAGTCCTCCTTAATATTAATAGAAATATTATTAATGTCATTTAATCTAATAAAACCATCCCCTTAGCCAAAATAACTACAATAATGAAAAATTGATATAGTGCTCCATTTTATCTACAATATTGTAAAATTATACAAGCATTAATAATAAAATAATCATGAAGCATGTATGGCCACAAGATACTACAGTTGGCAGCACACTATACATATATAGCAGGTTTTCCATTTTATCAATGATTGCTGAAGAAATTTTGGGGACTAGAGATGTGAACATGAAGATGGTCAAGATAGTAAGATTCAGTCCTTGAATTAGAGAAACACGGTACTTTTCAATTCATCAATCACATTGGTTAACACTAACTAATCAGTACTATATATTGTTATTTAGGTTATTAAAGGACCACATTAATTCCCACAAAATAAGGGACCACATTAACTTCCACAAAATATCTCTAACAAAACACTATTACAATGCTTTTCTTAAAAAAACCAAATTAAATTTTATGGGAAAATTACAACTATACATAATCAAGGTTTGAGTGGAGGACCAATAACACAAGAATTGTAGTCCATATCCTATGCCAAAAATTATTTCTACTTTTGGTTTATCAATTTCTCCTGTTTAACTTGCTTCTTAAAAAATATCTCTAACAATGCTTTTCTTATGAAAAACCAAATCAATTTCTCCTATGCCAAAGATTACAACTATATATAATCAAGCTTTGCTATTGGTGTGACTAAACTCATATAGCTAGTAGTAAAAAAAAAAGATTAGACTCATATATTATCTTTTAATATATGAAATTTTAGAGTCATTTTATTCAATAATAAAATATAAAGGATCCTAATCAATTTTATTCATCCTTCCTATAGATGAACATAGCAGAAGATGGGATATACACAATCTTAAGCATAGGCAAATGATGATAGTTCAAAACACTAGAAAAATGCAAAATATTTCTCTTCACCTTCCAAAGAAACAAAATTAGCCTGGGCATTATCTCATTTTGGTTCCATGTTAATGTATTATCTTGGGAACTTAGTGGATTCATGCTACAAAATACAAATGGTAATCTGACACTCATATCATATTCTTGTTTTAACAGTGTTGGAATAGAAGTGTGGGTATTTTTATAGTCCCTTTTTGTGACAAAGCATGATATCAATATAACATGCTGACTTTCTAAGATTAAATTTGGAGGTACAGAGACAAGGTATAATTTGAATCTCCTACCTAATATTATGATAAATGTTGCTACTTCTAAAGACAAACCTATTAAGTAAATAATAATGGCACTTGTTTGAGGGGGTTGAGCAGCTAAAAATAGATGCTATGTTAGACCCTTAACTCAGAAAGTATATTCTAGAACGAGAAGGATGGTAGAACAGGAAATGGCATAATGCATAGCATGAACAACACTACATCTCAAAAAATAGTCTTAAAAACCAGTCATTAAATAGGGACTATAATGTATTATCATGTTAAGGTTTATGTGTTCTAGTTGTCATCAATAGCAAGATTACAAAAAATAGTTCATCTTAATTTATTATGACAGAATGTACAGTACATCTCAAAAATCAGTCGTCAAGAGCAATATTCAAATATAAATGATCTTTGAACCTCCAGTAGATGATCATTCAAACAAATTTTAGTCCATTTTCCAATATGATATTATAAGCATTAAATGAATTCAATCAAAATTAAAGGAACACTTTCCTGCATCCCAATATTTCTTGGCCAGTCCATAACTTAGGTGTGGCATCATATATATGTAGTACATCTTAGAAATATGTTCTAATATAAAATGAGATAGAACATGATTCAGTGGAATAAACTTTCTAAGTTGTGCAAGCTGGATATTGTTATCATCATCCATTTTATATGCATAAAAAGGCTTGATTAACCATCATTCCTTAACCCTAGAGGAAAAAGAGGCTAAAAAACAATTTCAAAAATATTGTATACAAATAACTAAATTGTTAAATTCAAGAACCGTATATGGATATTAGTACGTGTTGGAGAGATGTGATTAATGAGATCATCTGTGACTGTAGTCTTTCCTTAAACTATGCATGTATCCTTTCTTCTCATATTCTCATCTATTTATGTAGTTCTCCAGCAACCTTTTTGCATATTTTCTTCTCTTGCTCTTCAAGGTGTTGGGGAGTGATTTGGCTAGCAGCTCTCTTAGTGGGAGGTTTAGCCCTATATCATTTATTGCGAAAGTAACCCATTCGTTGACCAAGAACTTGGGTCCACATTTTCTCATTGCTTATACCAAGAGTGTCTTTCTAAGATTGCATGGGTACAATATCTTGTAGTTGGGCTTATGTTTAAAACAACTAAAGATTTAGAATAACATCAAGAAATGTAAATTAAAATTTGTAAAAATTAATAAATTTTAAATATACATGAACTTCGTGGGGACTTTGCATCTGACCATATAACTTCCCCTTCTTTAGTCTTACAAGTATGCTCTACCTCCCCTATCTGGTCAATTGGAGCCTTCTCTCCAGTTTTAGGATTTCTCTATAATTAAACATACTTACTACCAAACGATAAATAAAACATGCATAAAAAATTATATATGAGAATAAGTTATTCAAAAGTCTCACCGTTAATTCCTCAACTTCTGTAAATGAACAAGAACTACATGTATGTTTTGTTGTCTACTTAGCCTTGTTCTGTGCATTTGTTGAACTTTTTCCCTGCATTTAATTTCATATTTAGTTGTGTCACGCATTTCATATTAGATCGCTCTTTAAATATGAAATTACATAATACCCTAAAATTATCTGAGCCAAAAAAATTGACCAAGTGCTTCCATTCATCATCATTGACCGTGGGAGGTGGATATGCTAGTCTCTCCTCATTAGTGTGACATATCTACACCTATGACTACCTCATCCACCTTTTCATCTTTCTGCCATGCTCAAATATCAACTTGCTGCAAATGAACAGATCATGTTAGTAAAATATCTCGACAAAAAATGCAAAGAACTCAATACAAAACAATGTGAAATTCGATAAAAACAAAATATGTGAAGAATTCAATACAAAGCAAAGAATTATATGTATATAGAGCAATAATGCGCCAACACTTTGAGTCTTCACATAGAGTCCTCAAATAAAAGGTACCCTTCATCACTTTCTTCATACATGGTGTGATCTTCTTCATTGTAATTGATGAAATCAACTTCCTTGACACTTTTTCCCTCACTCTAATGACTAACACTTTAAGGTTGAACATTCTCCCTCAATAATACCACTACAATTTCATTTTGGTAATCATTATGAACGAACTCATTATGTTCAACCTCATCCTATTGGTAAGCAATGGTACGTACTGTTGCAAGTACACCCAAATTGATACTTTACCTCTCAACTAATCTGTAGTAGCGAGAGTAAGGGTCGATCCCACAGAGACTGGTATTACCTTATGTGATTAAGAAAAGGAGGATTGATAATAAAAAATTAAGTAAAATAAACAATAATGAAAAATAATTAAGAGAGTAATTAATGAGAAAGGCGTTGGTTTCGGTTGATATCCATCGTCAAGGGATTGCATTGATCATTGACAACATAATCAATCTGTAATTGAATGATTTTTTTTAAATATTAAGAAAAAGTAAAAATAAGGAAAAGAAAAATAAGAAGAAGAAGAATTGTTGTTGTGTTGCCTCCCAACTAGCGCCTTTGTTTAATGTCGTTGGCTCGACTCAAAGTTTCACTTGTCATTCATGGAGGATCCTTGATGTCAATTTTGAATTTGCTTGCCTTTGAATGTGTATAATTTTGAGGTTCAGCTGCATCATGAGCAGGGAAGTCAGCATTATTCAAAGGTTTAATTAAATGAGAACTCAACTTACCTGGGAATAACCAATGTCCTGAGTAGCTTTTGGCATCCAATTTAATTTCATCTTTTTGAGTTTTTGTCAAATTAGGGGGCAATTTTCCTCTATCTTTAAGTATGACATATTTATTTGAGGTTATCACTGGGGGTGGTTCTCCACTGTATATGCCCTTTAAGTGGCTCGGGAATCTCTTTAAGTCTAGGTCAGGGTACTGCAAAATAGAAGGTGCATGCATCTTATTAAATATTGGTAACAAAATAGAAAGATCCTTACTTGTTTGTTGTACTTTTGGTGTTTCCTCTCCTGCTAAAATTTTCTCTTGGAATTTGACATTCAAGAAATATTCCACAGCCTCTTTATTAGTAGGCTTACTAGTGTTAACTTCCAAGTCATCTTTTCCATTAAGTGCAGAATTTTCCTCCTTTTTCATTAACGATGCTGGGGCTAGACTTTCAATTTCTGAATTTTGAGCCTCTAGCTGGCTGACTGTTGTTGCTAATTGCCCAAATTGATTTGTTAAGCTTTGAATTCTAGCCCTTACCTCTTGTTGAAATTGATGAGTATTTTGTGCAAGAGATTTAACAATATCTTTTAAAAGAGTACTTACCTGGAAATCCTGAGATGTATTTTGTCTAGGATAATAGGCCTGTTGATTATGGTAAAAATTTTGTTCTATAGGCCTATTTTGTGCATTCTCATACCTAAAGTTGGGATGATTCTTCCATCCAAAATTATACATATTTAAATAGGAATCATACCTCCCTTGTGGTAGTTAAGGGAAACTACTAACCATATTTACCTACTCAAATGACTCGTCATAGAAAGTTGGGTACCCAATAGAAGGATGCCCCATGGTTGAATAATTTTCATAGCACTTTTCTCTTTGCATATTTTCTACACGTTGACGAACAAGAGATGTTAAGTTTGCAAGTTGCTGTTCAAGGGAAGAATTACATACCTCACCAGCATGTCTTAATGGAAAGCCCAGCCTAGAGCCAAATTGTTGAAAATTGGCTGCCATATTCATGGTTATGAACAAAAAGGGAAAAAATCACAAAAGGTAAATAGACAAAGTCCTTGGCAAAGGTGCCAAAATTTGGTACGTACTGTCGCAGGTACACCCAAATTGATACCTTACCTCTCAACTAATCTGTAGTAGCGGGAGTAAGGGTCGCTCCCACAGAGACTAGTATTACCTTATGTGATTAAGAAAATGGGGGATAGATAATCGAAAATTAAGTAAAATAAACAATAATGAAAAATAATTAAGAGAGTAATTAATGAGAAAGGCGTTGGTTTCGGTTGATATCCACCGTTAAGGGATTGCATTGATCATAGACAACATAATCAATCTGTAATTGAATATCTATCATTGAGTTTCTAACCCTGTTCCTCCTTAAGTCTAGTAAATTAATGACAATCACACCAATTAAATCTTAATTAATAAGCAATCCTTTAGCACATTGGTAAAGCATAGCTTATTAACTGCATGAAGAACAAGAGAAATGATAGAACTAAACAAATATAAACACATCGGATATATCTAATTTAGTTAATTATTCATCATAGGTTCAATAATTCATAATCCAAAGTCCTCAAACCTATTTGCCTCATGAATCACAGAATTGAAGACTTTGTTCAAAACATAATTTAGCGGTAGATTAAGACAGACAATATACTAGTAGGCTTCCCTAGCAATCATATGAATAATCATTGAGAAGAAGAGCAGATGAATAATCAATACTCAATTAAGATTGAAATAATAAAATCAAGTTCAAATCTCACAATGCATGAAGATCCCATGAGGTTTCAATCTACCTCTATGAACTAAAAGTAACTAGCCACGCAGGGTCATAAGAAACTTTAAAGAAGAATTGAAGAATGTAATTAAGAACTTGGATGATTGGTTGAATGCATTCTCTACTTGCTTTCCTTCCTTTTTATAGATTCACTCCTCCTAATCAAAGTAGGAGTGTTTCTAGGTCAAATCCCGGCCCATCGGGATTTAATTGGAGTCAAGAAGACCTAAAAATCACAAATTCGGCAAAATGATGTGGTGGTGAGCACCCCGACACTACAAAAAGTGGCCATCGGGGAACCGCGGTGCCCATGCTAGCACTGTGGCATTTTGTCTTGGTTGGCTCGAGTGTCGTGGCCCTCCTGTCTGGGCAACTTAGCGTCGCGATGCTCTAGATGCGTCTTCATGCAAAGCCACAACGCTCTCTTGTGAGCGCTGCGGTGCCCAAAATCTTCTGGATTTTGCCAAAGTTCCAAACACAAAAGTTGTAGTTCTATGTCTCTTCTTTCCATAGCCACTAGAATCATCTAATCGAAGTCTAAATGAGTGAGATATGCCTTAATTAGTGACAAAGGGTCAGAAATCAGCATTTTTCCATAATTTTCTCTCTATTTTCCTCTTTTTTTCTTCTTTATTATTCCTAAAACATAAAACACAAAACTCAATTAATTCATATCTATTTTATACTTAAATTAAATGAAAACTAACTAAAATTATGCTAACAACATGCTCAAATTACAGCATGTCAAGCATCCTCATATGACAATGATTCACCTACATCATCTTCATATGGCATGTTAAAAAGGTTACAAGGATTTATTTTCACAACAACATGTCAATCTCGATCAATAATATCATTTAAATAGAATATTTATTCTGCTTGAGATGCCATGAAAAATGGTTCATCATAACTGTCGACTTTATATCATCTTCCTAAATGAGCAACATCCCACCAGTAACATTTAAAGAGACGTATTTTCCTATCACCCACATAAAAAAGCTCATAAATATCCTCGAGGATGCCATAATATTCCTTCTTAGGATCTAAATTATCACCCTCCACAAGGACTTTACTATTTTGGGTATTTTTTAGATTCATGGTCTTTGGTATGAAATCTAAACCCATTGACCAAAATTGTTGTATACCTATATACTACTCTTTGAGGACCAATGGCTAAAATAAGTAGTTCATCGTCTCCTTACCAATGTGAACCTAGCTTTGTAACCTATAAGAAATTAACAACATCTAAATGTTATGAAATGATGTATAATATAATGCATTAGTTGAACTAATTAAAAGAAACTTACTAGGCAATTAAACCATTGAGGAAACTTTTTAATGTGCCTTGAATCAACATTTGATGCTTGAGCAAATTCTTTGTTAGAATGGAAAATTACTTTAGCAGTACCTCTTAATTGTCCGCTTTGGCCAAATATTGACCTCTGACAAGCTGTTATTT
Organism: Gleditsia sinensis; assembly: GCA_037074535.1. Lineage (NCBI taxonomy): Eukaryota > Viridiplantae > Streptophyta > Magnoliopsida > Fabales > Fabaceae > Gleditsia > Gleditsia sinensis. Next base: position 38,576,420 of record CM073469.1, on the reverse strand, counting down.
TTCATCATCATTCCTTGCAACTTTATTGAATTTTGTTGAGATATTCCTCTAATATGTTAAGCAAAATACTAGGCTTTCATCAATTAAATAGCCTTCAGTGATTGAGCCTTTAGGACAAGATTTATTGCAAACATATAATTTTAGTGTGCGTAGATACCTATAAATACAAGTCAAAATTATTTGGGTTTTTACTAGTAAACGAAGCTCAATAAATTAGTATAGGTGTGATAATGTTACCTTTTGATTGGATACATCTAATGTTACTGGACAGTCCCCATAATCTTTGTCTCTCTTGCTAAATGGACAGGTAGGTGGACCATGACATCAAAAAATGTTGGAGGAAACACAGTTTCCAATTTGCACAAGGTAATGGAAATTTGTTTTTCTATTGAATCTAAGTCTTCCATGATTAAGCATTTTGAGCACATAATCTTGAAAAATTATGTCAGCTTTACTATAGGATCACTCACCTCCTTAGGCAATAACCCACGAATTGCAATTAGAAATATCTCCTATAATAAAATGTTATGGTCGTGACACTTTAATCCATATATCTTTCTTTCTACCACATTGACACACCTTGAAATGTTTGAAGAGAATGGATTAGGAACTTTTAATTGAGCCAAAAAGTTGCAGACCTTCAACTTTTCTTATGGTGATAGCACGTAACATGCTGCTGGTAGCAAAATATTATTTCCTTCCTCAACAGGGTGTAAACCTGGCCTAATTCCCATGTCCAACAAATCGTAGTAGCTCTGCACTATATCCTTTATCTTTCTAGCCATATCCATCACCGTTAACACAATGTTGTCTGACACATTTCTCTCAATATGCATGACATCAAGATTATGTCACAGTAAAAGTGTTTTCCAATAAGGCAGTTGAATGAATATGCTCTTCTTCTTTCAATTATAGGCAATACCTGACTAGTTGCCAATTTGCTTCTTCCCTTTTCTAAACATCACCTTGGGCAGGAGTTTTAGTTGTTGAAGCACTTCCTCACTAGTCAAATACGTAGGTGCGTCATTATTTTTCACTTTACCATTAAATACCTTCATATTCCGATGCTAAAGATGATTAGCTGGAAAGAAGCGATGATGGCCTATATAACATAATTTTCTTCTCAATGATACAGAGTGTGTATCTTTGTGGCAACAAGGACATGTCAATTTTTCTTTTGTTGACCAACCTGCAAGATTGCCATATGTAGGAAAATCATTTATTGTTTGACTATGAATGAGCATCATATGTCTCTACCCCTCCCTCCCAAAATTCTTTAAGTTCCTTAATCATTTATTCCAAATATACATCTATATTATCTCTCAAAGACTTAGGGTTTGGGATAAGAAGTGTCATCATGAAGTATGATTGTTTCATATATTTCGAAGTGGACAAGTTATATGGTACAAGAATAACTGACCAAATACTATGGTTGGCACTCATATTTCCATATTGTTGGAACCTATCACTTGCTAATTGTAACATCCTAAGTCTCTAATAATGTTAGATAAATTTAAGAATAAGTAGAAGACACATATGAATAAGAATTAAAATGCTTAGTTGTTAGACAATAAAGTCTTTATAAAATATATGGTACCTTTTATGGTTAGAAGTAATATAAATAAAAAATTTTGGAGCATAATTAAGAGGAAGAGGATACAAATATATTCCTTATGATGCTAATAATCTAGGATTAGTAACATATTAAGGCAAGCAGAAGTATTTATGTGTTGCTATTAGCATATATATATATATATATATATATATATATATATACATAGCAAAGGTAGGTGGAAATATATATATATATATATATATATATATATATATATATATATTTCCACCTACCTTTGCTATGTATATATATATATATATATATATATATATATATATATATATATATATATCTATGCATGTATTTAAGTCATGAAACAACAGAATCACGCCACCTTTTTGCTCCACCACCTTATCATCTGCTCCATTATATTATCATCAGCTTTCTTAAGCTTCTCCCATCATAGTTGAATAGAAGAGGAGAGTTAACAGAGAACTTGAAGTGGTAAGATGGAGAAAGGCTGAAAGAGTGAAGAGATTTCTTCTTCCCTTCTTATATCCACTTGGTAGTTGTGAAAATAGGAGTTTTACTACTAGAAATCAAGGTTTGATCTCTCTATTTCATGTATGAATTGATCTGGGGTGTAGAGAAGGCCAAGGGAAGAAGCAAATTTGAAATTGACAATAATAGGAGTGTGCCTACACAAGGTAAGTTTCCCCCTCTTTTAAAATCTGGTCTGTAGGTGTTATGCTCAATTTGAGTTCTACAAGGGTGATTCTTTATCCTAAGATGCAGGGGGTTAAGGTTGAAAATAAGGAACATTAGTGTTGTGTCTGTTTTATAATTAACTGTAAGCGCACATCGTAGTTGTAGCTACTCTAGCGAGTACATGTTATATCCCACAAAGAACAATGTCAACTACTAGAATTATACAAAATATGCTATCTCAATCGATATAATGCGATAGAAAGTTTGTCACAATTAAACTAATAAGTAATTCAATTAATAAAGGCCTAGGGTTAGGGTTCACCACACTTATGATATTCAACATTCAACATGGACCTCTAATTGCAATTATCTAGATAATTAGGGATGGTTTAGCCTTAATTAACTAGCAACCTCTTTCAAGCATTACTAATCGTACCTAAGTTAATCCAATTGCCTACTTTTGTGGTTCTTAGTTTAACCTAGGTCCATTAAGTTCTATGCCAATCATGGAATACAATTAATCAATTTTCTTTTGCACACTAATTAATTCATTCCTAGAGAACCTTAAACTCCTTTCATGATTAAGATATCCCTAATTAACTATTAGGTTCCAGTTTTAACTTTCACCTTTCAGTTCATCAATTAAATACCTAAGACATGATAGATTGGTGATCAGGCATTCTACCAACTCTCATTCATGCATATAATAGTTATTCCTAATTAATCTAGAAGTAATCACAATTAGGGTTCTAACATTCAACTCAACAATGCAGTATCATCATACCATAAGTGAGTTTACTGAAACCCTAGATCAATATCTACTCAAGCATAATAAAATTAGAAACCAAAATCATATTCATTAAGTAAACCATTAAAGTTCAATACAAATCAAGAGAAAGGAGTAGAAGTAGAAGTGGAGAACTAAAGTAGAAAGATGAAACCTGAATTGCAGAATGTAAATATGAAATACAATGCTTCACTTGCTGTAAATCCTACTCTAGAACATGAATTCAACAATGATTCTAGTAAAAACCTAATCTAAGAATGTTTTCTAAGCCTAAAAACTAAGTCTAAGATGTATGTATGAGTCTGGATGCTCTTGGCTGCGCTTCCCCATGTATTTATAACCACTTGGTTGCTCAAAACCCTAAAAATCACATGGTGTATGGACACAAAGCACGATTGTGCTTCATGACACGAGCTGGTCGTGCTTTAGGCTAGATTTTGGGAATTTTCTCCATCTTTTGCTTAGAGCACGGCCTGGCTGTGCTTCATGCACATCAAGCATGGCCTGACTGTGCTTCAAGCTGCCAAGCTCAAAATTTGTGAATTTATTCAGGGTTGCCTCCTTGCTTTCTCCTCAGTATGTTCCAAGTCCATATGGCTCATCTCATAAGTGTTTTCCCTTGCTTCTTGGCCTCTTTTGCTCGCCTACAAGAATAAAACAAACCAAAGCAGTATCTAGAGCAAAGTAGAACCAAAAACAGGAGAATAATCACTAGTTTACTTTAAATTAGGGGATAAAATATAATCATTAAATACTCAAATTTTCCTTTTATCAGTTAGTTGCAAGGAACAATTTCTATCATTTGAGTAATAAACATGCTGAAGTATCATAATTTTTTTACTAGGAAGCTGTTGTTTCTACACCTAAAATTTCTAGCTCTATAAATTGAGTAATTCAACTCTGTTTTCTAGCTAAAAATATTATAGTTTTGTTTTTATATGGATTAAGTTGTTAGACACTCAAATAATTATAGCTTAGAAACACAATAGATAGAAGCTAGCCAGCATGGTTTTGACTGGTGTAATGTGTTCAGTAGGCTCGATGTTCATGTTTGATTGAGTAAATGGCCTGACATGCTATAAATTAAGCATGTCTTTAGCATATTTTAAGTTAATTTTTATTCAATTTAAGTAGAAAATAAATAGGAATTAATTGAGTTTTTTTATGTTTTAGAAAGAATAAAGAGGAAAAGAGAGAGAAAATATTGAAAAATGCTAATTTTCGACCCGTCATCACTAATTGAGGCATATCTCTCTCATTTAAACTTCGATTGAGGTGATTCTAGTGGCTATAGAAAGAAGAGACATAGAGATACAAATTTTGTGTTTAGTGCTTTTGAAAATTCTAGAAGTATCTAAGTGCCGCGTCACCAAATATCTGGAGCACCACGAAGTGATTTTTCCCAACACTAGAGTACCGTTACACTGGCCCCCGACATCGCAGCATCTCGTGCAGGAATTTTGAAGTGTCGTAGCGCTAGCTCAGGCACCACAGCACCCCGTCAGTATATTTTCATAGCACCGTGGTGCTCAAGTAGTGCCTCGCAATGCCTTTCGTCGCACCAAAATGCTGAAATCACCATTTTTAGGTCTTTTTTGCTCCAATTGAATCTCTATGGGCTGAGTTTTCCTAGAAACAATTTTGCTTCAATAAGGAGAAGCCAATCTATAAAAAGGGAGAGATAACAAGCATCAAATTATCAATCAAGCTATTAATTACCTTCTTCAATTGCTCTCTAGATTTTCTTATGGCCTTGCGCGGCTAATTTACTTTTAGTTAGTAGAGGAAGATTGAAACCTCAAGGGATCCTTATGCATTGTAGAGCTACATTAATAAAAGGGTGGAAGGGTTGAGAAAGGGCAAAAGAAATGAAAATTCCAAGGGAAAGAAAAAGTTCAAAGATACTGATGAAAGTCTAAGAAGTGGGTGAAAGAAAAGAAATAGAGAACCAAAGAAAAGAAGAAGTTGAATTCAGTAAAGCAAAGGAATAAGTGTGGGGGAAAAATCACCCAAATTTGAGAAAGCTAAATAGAATTAGACTTAATCATATGGTGTTAGGTGATCAAGCCTGAATTTATACCTTTTATCTCAACCCATAACCTAGCCACATTACAAGCTAAATAAAGTCCATCTGATCTTAAAAAGTAGTCTTAGCCTACATTAGTGGAGAGTAGTATGAAAAATAAGCCTATGAGAATCCTAAATAGAGATCCATACCCCAATTCTTAAGATTTTTAAACTTATTTGGGCAAAAGATAATTGAACCACTAAAAGACATACACACACTCAGGGCTATAGAAAATAAATCGTGAATTTCATTTGAGTTAAATGTTGCACATAATTATGAAATTTTTTCAAATTTCTTTAAGAGCATACAATTTTCACTATGAGGCAACATATTAGTAAACCTTCACTCATCTCATTTATTAAATATTGTTCATATGAATTAATTTACTTGAGGACAACCAAAAGAGTAAGTGTGGGGATATTTGACATGCTATAAATTAAGCATGTCTTTAGCATGTTTTAAGTTAATTTTTATTCAATTTAAGTAGAAAATAAATAGGAATTAATTGAGTTTTGTGTTTTAAGTTTTAGGAAGAATAAAGAGGAAAATAGAGAGAAAATATGGAAAAATGTTAATTTTTTACCCTTCATCAATAATTGAGGCATTTCTTTCTCATTTGAACTCGGATTGAGGTGATTCTAGTGGATATAGAAAGAAGAGACATAGACCAACAACTTTTGTGTTCAAAACTTTGGAAAATTCTAGAAGTATCTAAGAATTACATCACCAACTATCCGAAGCACTACGAAGCAAATTTTCCCAGCACCAGAGCTCCACGGGCCCCTGTGCAGGAATTTTGAAGCACCACAGCACTAGCTTGGGCACTATGGTGCCTTGTTAGTCTATTTTTGTAGCATTGCGGCATCCGTCGTCGGACTAAAATGCTAAAATCGTGATTTTTAGGTCTTTGTAACTCCAATTGAGTCCCGATGGGCCAGGTTTTGACCTAGAAACGATTTTACTTCAATGAGGAGAAGCCGATCTATAAAAAGGGGGAAAAAGAAAGCATCAAATCATCAATCAAGCTCTTAGTTGCCTTCTTCAATTCTTCTCTAGATTTTCTTATAGCCCTACGTGGTTAATTTACTTTTAATTGGTAAAGGAAGATTGAAACCTCAAGGAATCTTTATGCATTGTGATATTTAGAATTGATTTTATAAGTTCAATCGTAATTGAGTATTAATTATCCATATGCTCTTCTCTTTTGAATCATTATTCATATAATTGTTAGAAAGGCCTACTAGTATACTATTTGTCTTAATCTATTGCTTAATTTTGTTTTGAACAAAGTTTTCATTATTGTGATTCATGTGGCAAATAGGCTTAAGTATTTTAGATTATAAATCACTAAACCTATGATGAATAATTGACTAAATTAGATATAACCGATGTGTCTATATTTGTTTAGCTCTATCTGTCTCTAGTTCTTCATGCGATTAATAGGTTAGAATCTATCGATGTGCTAAAGGATATCTTATTAATTAGGGTTTAATTGAGGCGATTGTCATCAATTACTAGGATTAGGGAGGAACAAGGTTAGAATCCCAATGATAAATATTCAAATTAAGATTGATTATGTTGTCAATGATTAATGCAATCCCTTGACGTTGGATATCAACTGAAACCAACGCCTTTATTATTAAATACTCTCATTTTAATTACTCTCATTCTCGTTTACTTTATTTTACTTGAAATTATCAAACCCCCTTATTTGATTTCACAAAAGATAATTCCAATATCTGTGGGATTGATCCTTACTCCCACGACTACAGGTTCGTTGAGAAGTAATGTATTAATTTGGGTGTACCTGTGATAGTACGCACCATGGCCTTTAAATTCTCTAATTTTTGGTGAACAAAGTCTTGAAATTTTTTTAATCAGTTCTATAAAATTTTGTGAATTTTGAGAACCTACAACTATGCATTGCAATCAAATAGTATTGAGAAAAAAATCTATATGGAAATTTAGGGTGTCGATGGAAGTTTTCCAAATTGAAGTGGGTAAATGTTGAAATTTATTATGAACATTTTATGATATGTTATAGGAATTATTTTTAATATCCTTACCAAATTTGAGTCCAATATGGGCAGTTTAATTCATATAATAAAATGTACCAAATCTGTAGTGCAGGATTTTAATCAAAACAAAGCAGAATTGGGGCTGCCATTAAATATTGAATTATTTAAGGGAACAAATGAATTATTTTTTACTTGAATTTTTTATGGTGATTATATGACATATTTGGGACACTCCATATCAAATATCATGCATTTTAAAGATGTATTACCCATCCAATTGATTGGAAAATAGAATGTAAATGCAACAGGAACCCAACTGCATTGTTTTGGATTATAAAGGTACTTCTATGGGTATAGTTAGAATTTTATTTCTGAGATGATCATGACCAAAAATGAGAATGTAGAGGCACCTCCATGTAAAATATAATAATTTTTAGAGAGCTTTTGTTACATTTATAAATAACCTAAAAACTGAACAGAATTGGAGGTCTATTAAGGGAGCAGAAACTCTTAAACTAGAGACTTAAAGATTATAAGTGCTTATATGCATGCATTAACAAAAAAAAATTTATGTTTTATTTTGACTAACTGGTTGTAATCTTGGCAGCTTTGGAAATGAAGTGATTGTGCTAAAACTAAGGTAGTTATCTTTCCTTAAAATACTCTTTACATTTATGAACTTGAATGTATCAATTTCACTGTTTGCCTAACTATTATGCAATGATAAATGATAGTCTAAAGCTATGTCATGTATGCATTCTCAAAAAACTTAAGTGGTGCTTAAAGTGTGCCTAGTAAGCCTTATTTCCCACACGTATTGGCCAATAGTAGGAGATGCATAACCCTTTGCAGGTATGGGACTGCATTAGGTAAGTAGACCAAATATTATGGGTCCTTAGTATCACCAAGATGATATATGTATGTATAGTCAGTACTTATGATTCATTGGAAATAATTGAGCTATTTTAAGGATTCGAATGTATGTTATTTTTATGAAAGTTTTGTTAGCTATTGAAATTGTCATCTCATCTTTTTATGTCCTCATAATCATATTCTAAGTACTTCAACAAGAAATGAGCAACAAGGGTCTCAGGGTTGATTTAGTATCTATGTATACTTATGAATGAATTTTTGTGTGAATGTATACATATGTGGGATGGCTAAGTTGAGTGCCAAGTCCCTATAAGATAATGTATATTTTGATGTAAAATAAGTTATGGATTTGTATATATTTTTGTATATGAAAAGAGAGCTTTTCTGTTGTAAGTAATGCATCTCATGCCTGTATTGCTCGAATCCCTTTCTTTAAGAAAATGTATTTTGAAAATGCTTGGAATAACCTGGAAAATTTATATGCTCATCTAAGGAAGATAAGTAATAGTATAAGTAAATATGTAACCTTTTGGGCTATATAGACGTTACTAGAAATATATAGATAAAAAGGTAAATATTATGTTGTTCCATCAGCTATGATGTGTTATATAGGAAGCTAGTTAGTAGGTGTTACACTAACCCCATCCTAACATTTTTAGTATCCATTAAGAAATTAGGATGTTGCTTATTGAAAGACTTCCATGCAATGGAGTTAGATGGGGGCCTTAACACACCATCATCTACATGTTCCTCTCTATGCCATCTCATGTATTTTATAGTGTGTATTGCCATGTATAGTCTTTACAACCTAGGCTTTATTGGAAAATATTGCAACACTTTGTGTGATTCTTTCTTGCCTATCTACCCATTTGATTTCCATCTAGACAACTTGCACTAGGGCATGGTTATGCAGTAACATGTTCTTTTCCAACATAGAATGCAGTCATTCTTACATGCATATATTTTTGTGTAGTCTAACCACCAGTCTTGAACAACCTTCTTGGCTTCATAGCATGAATTAGGTACTTGGTGTTTTCTCACTCCAATTGAAGCCTGATGAGCAGTAAAATGACCTAGAAACATTCCTACTTCATTTAGGAGGAGTTAATCTATAAAAAGTGGGGAAAAACAAGCATCAAAGGCATCAAATTCTCAATCATCTTCTTTAATTATTCTATAGATTTTCTTGTGGTGTTGCACGGTTAATTTATTTTTTATTGATGGAGGAAGATTGAAATCTCAAGGAACTTCGTGCATTGTGAGCTTTGGATTTTATTTTATTAGTTTAATCTTAATTGAGTATTGACTATTCATTTTCTTTTATTTTCAATGATTATTCATAAATTGCTAGGAAGTCTACTAGTATATTATTTGTCTTAATCTACTTCTGAATTATATTTTCAACAAAGTTTTCATTATTATAATTCAAGAGGCAACTAAGATTAATGATTTTAGACTATAAATTATTAGACTTATGGTGAATAATTAACTAAATTAGATATAGCCGATGTGTCTATATTTGTTTAGCTTTATCAGTTTCTCTAATTTTTCATGCAATTAATAAGTTATACTTTACCGATGTGCTAAAGGATTACTATTTAATTAGGGTTAATTGAGGCAATTGGCATTAATTACTAAACTTAAGAAGGAAGAGGGATAGAGTACCAATGATAGATATTCAATTAAATATTGATTATGTTGTCAATGATCAATGCGATTCCTTGATAATGGATATCAACCAAAATCAGTGCCTTTATTATTCATCACTCTCTTTTTAATTACTTTCATTTTCTTTTACTTTGTTTTAATTTGATTAATCAAAACCCCTTATTCGAATCACAGTAAGTAATATCAGTCTTTGTGGGATTGACCCTTACTCCTAGGGTTATAGGTTAGTTTTGAGGTAAGGCATTATATTTGTGGTACCCGTGATTGTACGCACTAGGCACTACACAAAATTTTACATTATTTGAAAGCTACTCTTGGTCAAGGATTATTCTTTTTAGCCACTGCCCCTTTACACTCCGACTCAGATTGGGCTACATGTCCTTCAACTAGAAAGTCTATTATAGACTTTTGTATACTTCTTGGCTTTAGTCTCATTTCATGGAAATCAAAGAAGTAATCAACCATATCAAGATCGTATTCTAAGGCAGAATATCGAGCATTAGCTACAGTAACTTGTGAACTTCAATGGCTTCATTTTCTTTTCTGTGACTTGCATATTCTTTTCACTCAACCAACCTCAAATTATTGTGATAATTAGTTAGCTCTGCATATTGCCCACAATTTCGTATTTCATGAACATGCAAAACACATAGATATTGATTGCCACATTGTTCATGAGAAATTACAATCGTGGCTCATTCACCTGCTACTAGTCAACTCTAATAATTAGCTTGCAGATTGCTTTATTAAGTCACTTCCCCTTGCTGCCTTTAAACACTCTATCTCCAAGCTGAGCAGCCACAAAATATATGCTCCAGCTTGAGCGAGGGCTGTAACATCCTTAATTTTGTTTCTTTTATTAATAAAAGTACATAAATATTTAATGGAACATCCCTAATTTTGTTTCTTTAAAGGTACATAAATATTTAATTAAGGAAATAAATTTTATTAGACAATTTTTAGATATCTAAGGAAATATAATCCTTAAAAATTCTTCACCTTACATGTATGCATAGAAAATGTTTCTAACATTAAGGGAACAGGTAAAGAGAGAAAACCTAATAGGAAAAATAAGAAATAACATACTAAAAAGACGCAATATTCTTTGGTAAGGAAGATAAATTTTTGTGAAGTAAGTAAATGTCTTAAAATTTTAAGAAGATTGGATTAGGGTAATTTTTTCCTAATTCAAGAGTTAGAAATATCTAAGTTTAACATCTCCACCCATAAATTGTGCTTTCACCTATGGACACTTCATATAGAGTTTTTTCACTTCACATAAGTTTCTAGCAAGCCCATTGGATAACCTAAGCAAGAAATAAAACATAGACTTGGACTAGGATATAGAAGTTGGACCGATAGCTTATGAAAATGTGACCAAGCCCTCCAAGAAAGGTAGAATTTTATCAAAAACAAATGAAATGGGTAGGAATGAGCCCAAATCCAAGTGGACAAATAAAATAAAATAAATCATGTGATAAAATAATAGTGTAATAAAAATAAAGATTAGGTTACATGGCATTAAGACATAAATTCAGCAAGTGGTGTGATAATATCTACATCCTACATTCATAATTTTAGCAAGTGGTATGATAATACATGGCATTAGGACAAAACATCTTTATCCTACACTCATAATTTTAGCAAGTGGTATTGTAATACATGGCATTAGGATAAAACATTCCTATCCTACATAAATAATTTCAGCCAAGTAAGGGAGATTCAAGGGCTAGAAACTTGCCACTTATAAAGGCAAACCTATTGTACTTGATTAAGGGAAAAGAAAAAGAAAAAGAATCCCTAAATCAAGGAGACCCTGTCCCTTGTTTTAAGAACATATTATCATAATTTTCAAAATACAAATCTCCTTTTGCTATGCATATCTTGACTAAGGAAGAGGAAGACAAGAACATGAGTTGTTTGTTTTCCAAAAATCAACTAAGTGCATCCTAATTGTGATAAGGTAGACTCATAATCATGAAAGTTGAACCACTTGATAGTCTATTTAAGCAAAACCCACCCCTATAACATTATAATTTCATCCAAGTGAGGGAGAGGAAAAATAGAAGCAAGGTAGAGTGAGGAAAGGAGAGAAAGAGAGGAGAAGAAATGAAGGAAGAAGAAGGAGAAGTTTAGAGGACTAAGTACTCAAGGAAAATTAGCTTAATCTCCACTTGAATCCATCTTTATTCTTCATCCTTCTCTTATTTAAGCTACTAGAAAAGTTAAAGGAAGGGAGGAATCTTGCTACTTCCTTCAAGAGGAAGCAAGAAAAAAGAATTCTATAACAACTCTATTTAAGCAACATTTTTTTTAAATACCATGAAGTTATTACCTCGTTACAACTTAACTCAAAATAACATTTATTTAATTTATACAATATAGAGTTTACATATACGTACAACATTTTAACACATAAATATCTACATCTTATTTATTCTGGTTGACCAATTTCGGAGATACAGGTGCGGGTGGTTGCACCTTCACTGGGATCTGAGCCAACTCGCCAACAAACATTTTATGTAGGATCTGCCCATCATAGAGTAACTCGATCCAACGTGCACTAAAAGCCATAGTCATAGAAAAATATGCATAACTAATTTTTTGAACATGACATGGTAATATAGTGAGATTTAAATCCCAGTAAGTTCAATAATAAATTATCATCAATATAGCTCATCACGTCATGTTCATCTGTATAAACTATAGCAAATATCTTTGGTCACATGAATGTACTTTATCTATGTACATGAAAATCATACAGTAATGACATATATGGCAAGATTTACTAATTTCAGAATATCATATGATGACTATCAATTTATTCTCATATCAAGCTACCCCGATCAGGGTGAGTATTTTCTACTCTCCGGTACGGGCTTTTCTCGCTCCGTCCGACATGGCACACTTTCTCTTTCTTTTCTTATTAGCATAATCATAACCGTTGGTAGGGCGTCCCCTATTGGTGCACCACACGGATTGCCATGTGACCGTGCTCATTTCTTTTCTTTTCACAATAATAGCCAAAAATATGATTTCAATAACAAGTATGTTCATCAAAATATAATTATTACCAAAAATCATTGGTAATCATGCCATGAACATAACCATTTCAAATATCACTTTATAAAATATTTTCATATCAAAATTTCACACTTAAGATGGTAAGAAGTTCATAAATTGGCAATGGCTATGGCATATACTAGTCATTTATTATTTTCATTTGTAACATTCTTTTTTTTTTTAAATATTAATTTTATTTCTTTATTTTCTTGATGTAGGTTTTCATCCTATCTGACATTCTCTTACTAATCAAAGCATAACTCCATCAATTTCACTCCGATGTAGGTGATCTTGGTGTCAATTTAAAGATAAAACAATTATCTAAAACTATTATGTTAAACAGTTTAGTGAAATATTAAGAAATCAAGGTGATATTACTCCCTCAAAGTACATGTTATTTCTTTTTAGGTAGGTTATGACCTCTACCTACTAATCTGTCCATATCTCCCACATACGAATTCTAAATTAAGTGATTCTAGTGGCTAAAATCTGTGACACATATAAAAATAATTTTTATGTTAATCATTTATTTTAATTCCTTATAGAATGTTCCCAGAAATTAAAACACAGAAGCTATCTCTACATATTCTTCCCTGATTAACCATTTTCTGACTACTTCTTACTAATCGGACCATATCTACCTCATATGGACTCCAAATTGAGTGATTACAGTGGCTAAAAATCCATGATACATATATCTATAATTCTTATGTGAACCATTTATTTTAATTCCCTATAGTATATTCCTAGAAATTAAAACACAGAAGCTATCCCTACATATTCTTCCCTGATTAACCATTTTCTGACTACTTCTTACTAATCAGACCATATCTACCTCATACGGACTCCAAATTGAGTGATTATAGTTGCTAAATATCCGTGAGACATAGATCTACATTTTTTATGTTAATTATTTCTTTAAATTCCTTACCGATGTTTCCCAGAATTTCAAAAACAGAATCTTAAAATTTTGCCACCCATAGCCATACCTATGCAGAACTATCTACACCAACCTAAGTATTCAAACATACATAATATGTAACATGATATAGCAACATCGATGACCAATCATCAAAGTTCTAAGATGAAAATCTCATATAAATATTACAAGTTTCAAAACTTTTCTTCAAAAAGAAATATTGTTAAACTTACCTTGAGCACTTAGTCCTCTAGACTTCTCCTTCCTTTTTCTTCCTTTCTTCCTCCCTTTCCTCACTCTACCTTGCTTATATTTTTCCTCTCCCTCACTTGAACAAAAATTCCCATGTTGTAGGGTTGGGTTTTTCTTAAATAGAACACCAAATAATTCACCTTTCATGATCATGGGTCTACGTTATCACAATAAGGATACACTTGGTTGAATTTTTGGAAAACAAACAACTCATGTTCTTGTCTTCCTCTTCCTTAGTCAAGATATGCATAGGAAGAGGAGATTTGTATTTTGAAAATTATGATAATATGTTCTTAAGATAAGGGACAAGGTCCCTTTGATTTAGGGATTTATTTCCTTTTTCTTTTGTCTTAATTAATTATGATAGGTTTGCCTTTTTAGTTGGAAAATTTCTAGCCCTTGAATCTCCATTATTTGGTTGAAATTATTTGTGTGGGATAGAAATTTTTTGTCCTAATGTCATGTATTATCATACCACTTGCTAAAATTATGTGTAGGATATAGATGTTTTGTCCTAAAGCCTTGTATTATCATACCACTTGCTACATTTTTGTCTTAAAGCCATGTAACCTAATCTTTATTATATTATCACATGATTTATTTTATTTTATTTTTCCTCTTGAATTTGGGCTTATTCCTACCCATTTCCTTTGCTTTGGATAAAATTCTACCTTTCTTGGAAGGCTAGGACACATTTTCATAATTTTTGGGCTATCGGTCCAATTTCTATATCCTAGTCCAAGTCTATGTTTTATTTCTTATTTAGGTTATCCAATGGGCTTGCTAGAAACTTATGTGAAGTGAAAAAACTCTATATGAAGTGTCCATAGGTGAAAGCCCAATGTATGGGTGAATATGTTAAACTCAGTAACTTTAGTTCTTGAATTAGGAAAAATTACCCTAATCCAATGTTTTCTTGAAATTTTAAGACCTTTACTTGTTTCCAATAGTTTATCTTCCTTACCCAAGAATTTTACCTTTCTTTAGTATATTATTTCTAATTTTTCTTTTTAGGTTTTCTCTCTTTACCTATTCCATTAATGTTAGAACATTTATATGCATAAATGTAAGGTGAAGAATTTCTAAGGATTATATTTGCTTAGATATCTAAAAATTGTCTAATAAATTTTATTTCCTTAATTAAATATTTATGTACCTTAAAAGGAAAAGAAATTAGGGATGTTACTTTGAATACTTTTGTACTTTTATTAATTCATTAAACGAAATTAGGGATGTTGCAAATTCACTAAGTGAGCTAGGGAGAACTTTAGGTAGGTTTAACAATATTTCTTTTAGAAAAGATTTGAAATTTGTAACATTTGTGTGGGATTTTGATCTTAGAACTTCGATAAAATTTACAATATTTGCTACTTTGATGATTGGTTATGGATGTTGTTATATCATGTTACATGTTATTTTGCATATGATGGATGTTTTGGACATTATGGTTGGTGTGGAAAGTTCTGCATAGGTATGGCTATGGTTGGTAAAAATTTTATGATTTTTTTATGCTACTATTTTGTATATTTGAATGTGGTGAAAAATTGATGGAATAAGATTAGATGTAAAGAAAATGGAAGAGGATGTAATATAATGATGAACTAAAACTTTAGGAAAGGATTGGTTAGGAAACTGGATTTCGGGGTAACATGGGAAGCTTTTATTTTTAAAATTCTAGAAAGAATTAGTTAGGAATTAAAAGAAATGGTTAAAATGAACAATGTTGATCTATGTTTCACGGAATTTTCCCCACTAGAATCACTTAATTTGGAATCCAAATGAGGGAGATATTGCCCAATATGTAATCAGTGGTCAGACAATGGTTAACCAGAGAAGAATCTGTCAGGTATGCTTCTATGTTTCAATTTTTAGGATATAATTGTAGGGAATTAAAAGAAATGCTTAACATAAAAAAATGTAGATTGATGTTTCATGGATATTTATCTACTAGAATCATTCAAATTAGAATCAATATAAGGGATATATGGTCCAAGTAGTAAGCAAAGGTCAAAAACTAGCTAACTAAGGAAGAATCTGTTAAGTATGTTTCTGTGTTTAAATTTATGGGCACAATATGTAGGGAATTAAAAGAAATTGTTAACATAATAAATATATATATATGAATCATGGATCTATAGGCTCTAAAAGAACTTAATTTGGAGTTCATATGAGAGAGATATGGCTGATTAATCAGTAAATGTTAGAATTAGTATAGAATCCAAAGTAGTAAATGTAATTGTTTTTGTTTTTGATTTTCCGGGAGTAATTAATAAGGAATCTGAAGACATGGTAAACACGAAAGATGTATATAAATTTCTTAACATTTCATAGGCTTTGGAATCACCTCAATGGAAGTTTATATGAGAGAGATATGGTCCAATTATTGAGTAGATGTCTGAACCTATCTGAGAAGAAATAACATTGAAGTTGAGGGAGTAGTAACACCACAATTCCTTACGATTTCACTAAAATGTTCAACATAAAGATTTTAGATGATTGTCTTATCTTTCAATTGACACTAAGATCACCTCAATCAGATTTAAAATGAAGATGTTATGCTCTATTTGGTGAAGAGAGGATAATAATATTTACAAAAGAAGAAGAACCTTATAAATGAAAATAATAAATGACTAGTGTATGCCATAGCCATTGCCATTGCATGAATTTCTTACCATCTTGAGTGTGTAATTTTGACATGGAAGTATTTTAAAGTGATATTTGAAATGATTATGTTCCTGGCATTATTACCAATGATTTCTTTGGTAATGATTATATGAAAAATTATGGCATGTAAGTATAATGAACATACTTGTTATTAAAATTATATTTCTGGCTATTAATGTGAAAAGAAAAGAAAAGAAATGAGCATGGTCACATGGTGGTTCGTGTGGTGCACTAGTAGGGGATGCCTTACCAATGACTATGATTATGTTAATAAGAAAAAAAATTGTGCCATGTCGGATGGAGCGAGAAAAGTCCGTACCGGAGAGTAGAAAGTACTCACCCTGATCGGGTAGCTTGATATGAAAATTAGTTGATAGCCATCATATGATATTTTGGAAATAGTTATTCATGCCATCCATGTCATTACTATACAATTTTTATGTACATAGATAAAGTGCATTCATGTGACCTAAGGTAATTACTGTAGTTTATACAGATGAATATGACATGAAGAGCTATATTGATGATAATTATGATTTATTGTTGAACCTACTGAGATTTAATTCTCACTATATTTCTATATCATGTTCAGAAATCTAGTTTTGCTTATTTTTCTTTGGCTTTGGCTCTTAGTGTACGTTGGATCGAGTTTCTTTTTGTTGGACAGATCTAAGAAATTAATAAGATGTTTGTGATCGAGTTGGCTAAGATCCCGGTGAAAGTGCAACCACATATACCCGTATCTCCAGAACTGGTCAATATGGTTGAATAAGATGTAGACATATATGTATCCAATTTGTGTACGGATGTTGTAAATTAATGATGTGTAAACCTTAATTATACTTGGTTAAATTAATTGAATATTATTATGAGTTAAATTAAGGTAATGACTTCATGCTATTTTTAAAAAAAAACTAGAGCTGTTATAGGGGCTATTGGAAATATTCAGCTAGCTAGACCGAGGAATGATATCAGTTACTGATTGGATGTATTCAGTTAGTAGTTAGATATTACAGTTAGGCATTATGTTAAGTACTCAGACTCAATATTCAATACATATATAGACTCTACATGTGTGAAACATAATTAGAGTTTTCTTGATCAATAAAGTGCTACAGTTTCATTTCTCCAATAACATTTGATACACAAGTTTTGTAATTTTTTATGTACTTGAAAATTTATATATATATATATTTTTATCATGACATGATTAAATTTAAAAAAATCATTTTAATACTATTTAGATTATGAAAAACACATAAATTTTAAAATGTTCATATTTACAATGGTTAAATATTTTAGAAATAAATTTTTAGGTGATTGAAAAATAAATTTTTTTATACCAAACACCACTTTAAAAGAGAAATACACTGCCCAAAATCGAAGGACTAAAAAAAATTCTTAGATATTGAATAATGATAAACTTAACAATACTTTAATCCTAAATTCCTAACAGGATAGCTTCATTTGTAATAATCACAAAAGAAACTCTAGATGTAATCGCTAGTGTTTTAAAAAGTGCAAATCCAATAAACTAGGGAGGAAACACATTCCATAATACTATAATAATGCAACCACAACTTCTCGCTATCTTTACTTTGTTAATTATTAAATATGAGGAGGCATGTATATCATATTGTTATACAATTTACTATTCACATTCTTTACTGCTACTTATCATGAGCACGTGCACGTGCTTCCGTTTGCACGTCAAAATTGCTTTTCTTTACTCACAATCTTGGCATGCTCTATAAATTATGAATTTCCCTGTGCAACTACAACGAAACAACTTTGTTTTAGGGTTCAAAATTGGTGGAGTTTAGCTGTAGCTGAAACATGTATAATTTTATAGTATGAATAGAAATATTAATATTAACAATGATTGGGAAAGGGATTCAGTGTAACAGCTCTTCGATCCATTAATAATAAACACTTATCTTTTGAAGGACAATATTACACAACATTTCTTCATGGTATTAATTTCTTTTTTGGGTATAGCTTAAATCTCTGTGTAAGGTATACCTTAAATAATTATAGAATGGCATTTTAAAAGTAATAGGATTTAACTTTCTGTTACATCTAATCTGTTTGGTTGCATGGAAATAAAATAAAAGAAAAACAATTATTAAAAAAGTGAATTGTTTTAGTATTTGATTTTAGCAAAAAAAATGTATTAAAAGTTATTAAAAAATTAGAAGACAAATGAACTAATGAAATTAATGTTTTGATATTTAATTTAAAGATTCAGTCATTTCTCTTAATTCTAATGTTTTAAAATTATCAATTTAATATTTATGTATTCAAATTAATTTCAATTTTAGTTACCCTTTTGTTACCTTATATTATAAATTATTAATAGAACTGTACATAACGCCTATCATGTTCATGTCTCATTACTGTGAAATGAATACAAGTGTAGATTTTATAGACATTTTACATAACCAATCAACTAGGGAGTTGTATAACAATTCTACCAAATAACCAAAACATAACCAACTCAACAAAAACAAACTTAGAGTGGTTAGTTGGTATGGGCCTTGATATGCCCTTGCAACCTCAGAGTGGTAGAACCATACACTTTGAGTTTATGCCTCTTGCTGCAAAACTGTGCTTTTGGCATGGCCTTAGTTAGCACATTAGAAATTTGCTACGTTGCAAGGAACATGGATGGCTTTTTTCTGCTTTTGTACTAGCTACTTTCTCCCTTACAAAATAAAGATCAAGCTCTAAATGCATTGTTCTTAAATGTAAAATTGAGTTTGCAGCCAATAAAATTGCACTGAGATTGTCACTCTTGACTTCTAAGACTTCAACAACATGCACATATAATTCCTTAAGTAAAGATTGTAACCACACCAATTATACTACCATTACTGCTAATGCCTTATACTTAGCCTCTATAAAAGAACCTAGAACCACTTGCTGCTTCTTTGGATTCTAGGTTACAAGGTTTTTGGTTAGACACATATACAACCTAGAAGTAAACCTTTTATCATCCATATTTAAGCCCCAATCTACATCTAAGTAATCAATGAGGTCTATGTTCTCTGATGATGTTAGGTGTAAGCCAAAGGTTAGTGTACTGATGAGGTACCTCAATAGCCTTTTGATATATTTGCAATGGGATTCTAAGGGCTGATGCATAAATTGACTTAGCTTGTTCATAGTGTAAGTGATTTTTTTTTGGTACAATAGTGTAACTGATTTTAAGTCTTGTGATAGCAATGTATTAGAGAGCAACTCCCATTGGCTTGTGTAAGAAAGGATTTTCAATCAAGTCATTACCTTACCCTGTAAGTTAGTTCCACTACTCGTAAAAGTGTCAATGGTGTCACAACTCCAAAATAAGAATATGTGAATGGCACAAAATTAAGAATAATCTCAATCTTTTAAGCCTCTGGTTTTAAAACTAAGCATTTATCATAAAACGAAATCCATGCCTTGTGATTTCAAGTAGACGATTTTAAATACAAGCAATTTAATTAAGTTCATTTCAAACATTCCATATAAACATTTACAAGAAAAACTTCAGTCAAGCCTTTCTAAATAGAGATTTCAAGACAAATTCTTTAACTCAAACCATTTCAGATATTTGATATGAATGTCAATAAAACTTGTATCAACATTTTGACGAGAGCACTGCTGTTCATTTTATATATATAAGCATGTATGTCACATTCATATAGCAACATAACACATTATCATCATAGACACATGCAGAAATGGAGATCCTACCTATGGATTATGTAGCAACTCTTTACTACAATATTATACTAATAAAGTAAATAATACAAAGTAGGGCCCACTGGAACCAAGTGTAGGACTCACACAAGAGTAATGTCTCTCAAACTAAGTCATTGATGATAGACCAACTTCTTGACTTCTATTTGAAAAATGTATAATGATATGGAATGAGTTCACCAACTTAGTGAGTAAATAATACATACTATAATGAAATAGGATAAGATGGAGGCACAAGTTCATAGCAATCAAAATAAAAATCAAGTTCTAAACTAATGCATATGTCCATCTAAATATACGAGAAGAAATAAAACTAGCATTTTGATGTGTTCATAATTAAGATTACTTTTAATAACTTTAAACTTAATTTTTGTCCGATTTAAATAAAATATGATTAAAAATTAGCTTATTTTTGTGTTTTATGTTGTAAGAGCAAAGGAAGAAGAAAAGAGGAGAAAAAAAAGAAATTCATGGAAAAATGCTGAATTGTAGCTATTCCAGACCATTCGACACTAATTAGACCATATCTCTAAGATATGAACTCAAATCAAAGTGATTCAAGTGTCTGGGAAAAGCTAAGACAATCATCTACGCTAGTATGTTGATCACTTTGTCAAATTTAGGAGATTTCAAAGCATTACAGAGCTTGAAAGTGAGAATTGTAGTGCAGTAGGATGAATCCCGACCTTTGGTCACTAATTTGGGTATTTCCCTCATATTAGCTACAATTAAGATGATTCTAACGGCTATGGAAAGCTAAGAGATAGGGCTATAAATTTTATGTTAACCAATTTTGTAAAGTCTGGAAAACATATAGCTCTGTGGTGCCTGTAATTGGGCACCGCTGCATTATATAGTTGGCTGGTGGATATGTTCATACTGCCGAGGTGCTCTAGGAGAAGGCCATGGTGCTCGAATTCATAACACCATTTCTAATGTGATTTTTAGCGTTTTTTGACCCCAATTGAACCCCAAAATCTCAAGAATTGATCTAGAAGCAATCCTACTTCATTTAAGACTCTCCTAACCTATAAATAAGATGGAAAACAAGCATGAAAGAATCATCCAAAGATCCAAGGATCAAATTATCAATTTCTCAAGTTTCTTCTTCTTCTCTTCTCTTCAGTTTTCTTATAGCCTTGCATGGCTATTTTCTTTTTTTGTTTGTTGAAGAAGATTGAAACCTCAAGGATCTTTTATGCATTGTGAGATTTGGATTTTATTTTATTAGTTCATTCTTAATTAAGTATTGATTATTCATCTTCTTGTCTTCTCCATAATTATGTATATAATTGCTAGGAAGGCCTACTAGTATATTATTTGTCTTAATTTACTACTGAATTGTATTTTGAACAAATTTTTCATTATTATGATTCAAGAGGCAAATAGGATTAATGATTTTGGATTATAAATTATTAAACATATGGTGAATAATTGACTAAATTAAATATAACCGATGTGTCTATGTTTGTTTACCTCTATTAGTTTCTCTAATTCTTCATGCAGTTAATAAGTTATACTTTACTGATGTGCTCAATGTGACTTGTTAATTAGGGTTAATTGAGGCAATTGTTGTTAATTAGTAAACTTAAGGAGGAACAAGGATAGAATCCCAATAATAGATATTCAATTAAAGATTGATTATGTTGTTAATGATAAATGCAATTCCTTGATGGTAGATATTAACCAAAACCAACGCTTTTATCTTTAGCCACTATTTCAATTGCAATCATTTTCTTTTACTTTATTATTTTACTTTCATTATTCAAATCCAACTTTATTTGATTCACAAAAGGTAATATCAGTCTCTATGGGATCGACCCTTACTCCCATTACTATAGGTTAGTTTGAGAGGTAAGGTATTATATTTGGTGTACCCGAGACAATACCCACCAAATTTTGGTGTCGTTGCCAGGGATTGCATCCATTATCTTTTGTGATTTTTATTTTGATTTATGCTTATGACTTGTTCTTCTAGTTCTCAAGATTTACAATTCAATCCAGACATTGGACAATTTATATATAGGCATAGAAGAAGACTTCAAGAGGAGATTGATCAAGAGAAGGAGGAAGTAATTATGGCTAGAAACCTAACTTTGAAGGAGCTTGCAACTCCAGATTTGCGCCAACATTGTTTATGCATTACTTTTCCTAACCTTGATGAAAATATTAATTTTGAATTAAAATATGGACTAATTTATCTCTTACCCAATTGTCATGGTTTTGCAGGAAAATAACCACATAAGCACTTAAAGGAATTCCATGTGGTGTGTACTAGCATGAAGCCCCTTGGAGTGACTGAAGAACAAATAAAACTCAAGGCTTTTCCTTTTTGCTTAAGAGATTTAGCCAAAGATTGGCTATATTATTTACCATTTAGCATTATCACTATTTGGAATGAGATGAACACGTTGTTTTTAGATAGATATTTTCTTATATCTAGAGCCACAAATATAAGAAAAGAAATATACGGCATTAGAAAATTACATGGAGAGACACTTTATGAGTATTGGGAGAGGTTTAAAAATTTTTGTGCAAGATGTCCACATCATTAAATTAGTGAGTAGCTGTTAATCCAATATTTTTATGAAGGTCTTTTGTATGGAGATAGAAGCATGATAGATATAGGTAGTAGAGGAGCACTAGTAGACAAAACTCCTAAAGCAGCCAGAATCTTGATATCAAATATGGCTGTCAACTCCCAACAATTTGGCATTAAGCACAATTCCCCAATTCGACATGTCCATGAGGTAAGTACTTCTTCCCTTCAGCAACAAATATATGAAGTTACCTCTCTTGTATGCCAAATTGCTACAGATATACCTCGATAAGTTAAAGTTTGTGGAATCTGTTCAGCGACAGAGCAACCAACTGATATGTGCCCTACACTTTAAGAAGAATCCATAGAACAAGCTAATGCGATAGGAGGTTTCACTGGACAATCGAAGAGGTATGATCCTTACTCTAATACATATAATCCTGGATAGAAGGATCATCCTAACTTCAGGTATAGGAATGCACAAAGTATGCCTGCGTCACAAAATTTTACAAATTTTCAGAATAACAAGCAGACCTATTATCTTAGACAGACTGCATCTTAGGATTTCTAGGTAAGTAGTTCTTTAGAAAAAATCGTTAAATCTCTTGCACATAACTCTTAGCAATTTTAGCAAAAGAAGATAGCTATATTCAAAGCCTAGAAAATCAAATAGGTCAATTAGCAACCACAGTCAGGCAGTTAGAGCTCAAAATTCAAGTAAGTTGTCCTCTCAAACTGTGGTAAGCCCAAGAGAAAATGTAGGTGCCATCATGCTACAAAGTGATAAAGAAGTTGAGATTCCAATGCAAGAGCTATATGCACCAACTGAGCAAGAGGAGGAAAAAAATAATGCAATAATGAAAGGTAAGCATTCGAAAGGTAAGTTTTCACCTCTATTTCAATATAAACCAGTACCTCCTTTTTCTAAAGCTCTGAAAGAAAATAGGATGAATGAGGTTACTTGTCATGCAGTACAACTTCAAGGCTTGTATCAGTCCCAAAAATTTCAAATTAAAGTGGACATCACGGATCCTCCATGAATAACATAAGGAGCTTTGAGTCGAGCCAATGACTCTAAACAAAGGCATTTATTGGGAGGCAACCCAACATAGTCATTGCAAAAAAGAAGAAGGTGAAAATAAAAAAGTTTCAAAGTTTAGTAATGCAACACTCTCATCCCACCCTAAACAAATTCAAAGAAGTTCACTTAACTTAAGTCTCTTTATATATCCTTCCTTATTCTTATCTTTCTTAAATGTAACATCCCTAATTTCGTTTCATGTATTAATAAAAGTACAAAAGTATTCAAAGTAACATCCATAATTTCATTTCTTTTATTGATAAAGGTATATAAATATTTAATTAAGGAAATACAATTTGGGTTCTAAGGAGTAAATCAATATCAAATTCTCGAATTGCTGTGGCAAGGTTGTGCAGGATTTATATAATGTTACCAGAAATTAAAACACAGAAGCTATCCAAAAATATTCTTTCCTGATTAACCAATTTCTGACCACTGCATACTAATTAGAATATATCTACCACATATGGACTCCAAATTGAGTGATTCTAGTTGCTAAAAATCCGTGAAACATATATCTATAATTCTTATGTTAACTATTTATTTTAATTCCATACAGATAATTCCCAGAAATTAAAACACAGAAGCTATCCTAACATATTCCTCCCTGATTAACCATTTTCTGACATTTGCTTACTATTCGGTTCATATCTACCTCATATTGCCTCAAAATTGAATTATTCCAGTGGCTAAATATCCATGACACATATATGTTTAATTCTTATGTTAAACATTTATTTTAATTCCCTACATATAATTCTCAAAAATTAAAACACAGAAGCTATCCTAACATATTCTTCCCTAATGAACCATTTTATGTCCTTTGACTACTAATCGGCTCATATCTTCCTCATATTGACTCCAAATTGAATGATTCCAGTGTCTAAAAATCCGTGAGACATATATCTTTAATTTTTATGTTGACCATTTATTTTAATTCTCTACAGATAATTCTCAGAAATTAAAACACAAAAGCTATCCTAACATATTCTTCCCTGATGATCCATTTTCTGACCTTTGACTAGGAATTGGCTTATATCTTTCACATATGGACTCCAAATTGAATGATTCCAATGGCTAAAAATCCGTGACACATATATCTTTAATTCTTATGTTAACCTTTTATTTAATTCCCTACAGATAATTTCTAGAAATTAAAACACAGAAGCTTAAAATTTTGCCACCCATAGCCATACCTATGCAGAACTTTCTATACCAGCCTAAGTATTCAAACATACATCACATGCAAAATCAATATGTAACATGATATAGCAACATCCATGACCAATCATCAAAGTTCTAAGATCAAAATCTCATAATTTTAGCAAGTGGTATGATAATACATAGCATTAGGACAAAACATTTCTATCCCACACAAATAATTTCAACCAAATAATAGAGATTGAAGGGCTAGAAATTTGCCACTTAAAAAGGCAAACCTATCATAATTGATTAAGACAAAAGAAAAAGTAAATGAATCCCTAAATCAAAGGGACCTTATCCCATATCTTAAGAACATATTATCATAATTTTCAAAATACAAATCTCCTTTTCCTATGCATATCTTGACTAAGGAAGAGGAAGACAAGAACATAAGTTGTTTGTTTTCCAAAAATTCAACCAAGTGTAACCTAATTGTGATAAGGTAGACCCATGATCATGAAAGTTGAATTATTTGGTGGTCTATATAAGAAAACCCACCCTTACAACATTAGAATTTCGTTTAAGTAAGGGAGAGGAAAAATAGAAGCAAGGTAGAGTGAGGAAATGAGAGGAAGAAAGGAAGAAAGAGGAAGGAGAAGTCTAGGGGACTAAGTGCTCTAGGTAAGTTTAACAATATTTATTTTTGAAGAAAAGTTTTGAAACTTGTAATATTGATATGGGATTTTGATCTTAGAACTTTGATGATTGGTCATGGATGTTGCTATATCATGTTACATATTATGTATGTTTGAATACTTAGTTTGGTGTAGATAGTTCTGCATGGGTATGGCTATGGGTGGCAGAATTTTAAGCTTCTATGTTTTAATTTCTGGGAACATTCTATAGGGAATCTAAACAACTGGTTAACATAACAAATGTATATTTATGTCTCACGGATTTTAAGCCACTGGAATCATTCAATTTAGAGTTCATATGAGGTAGATATGGTCCGATTAGTAAACAAAGGTCAGAAAATAGTTAATTAGGGAAGAATATGTTAGGATAGCTTCGGTGTTTTAATTTCTGGGAACATTCTATAAGGAATTAAAATAAATGGTTAACATATGAATTATAGATATATGTGTCACGGATTTTTAGCCACTGGAATTATTCCATTTAGAGTTTCATATGAGGTGCACTAGTAGGGGACGCCCTACCAATGTTTATAATCATGTTAATGAGAAAAGAAAGAGAAAGTGGGCCATGTCGGACGGAGCAAGAAAAGCCCATACCGGAAAGTAGAAAATACTCACCCTGACCGAGGTAGCTTGATATGAGAATAAATTGATAGTCATCATATGATATTCTGAAAATAATTAAACATGTCATACATGTCATTACTGTACGATTCTCATGTGCATAGATATAGTGCATTCATGTGACCAAAGTTATTTATTGTAGTTTATACAGCTGAACATGACGTGATGAGCTATATTGATAATGATTTATTGTTGAACTTATTGGGATTTAATTCTCACTATATTTCCATGTCATGTTCAGAAAATTAGTTATGCAGATTTTTCTATAGCTCTGGCTTTTAGTGCATGTTAGATCGAGGTATTCTATGATGGACAGATCCTAAATAAAATGTTTGTGGGCGAGTTGGCACAGATCCCGGTGAAGGTGCAACCACCCGCACCTGAATCTCTAGAATTGGTCAACCAGAATAAATAAAATGTAGATATTTATGTGTTTGAATGTTGTACGTACGTTTTGATTAATGATGTGTATGTGAACTTTATATTGTATAATAATAATAAAAAAAGTTGTTACATTTTACATTGAGGACAATTTAAAGTTTGAGTGTTAGGGTGGAAGTATATTTGCTTGAACAATTGTGACCCTATTTTGAGCATCAATTTTTTTTTCACTAGAAAAGCACTTTAATTGCATTTAGGAAGTTGAGTGATTGTGTTGAGTGTTTCAATTTATATTTTGTTTTGTTAAGCACAACCAATGGCCAATGATATGACTATCCAAATTTTTTTAGCTCTTGAAAAATGTAGAAAATTCATAGTAGTATGCAATTTAAGCCCTTTTGTAATTTATTTTTGACTTTAGAATCCTGAAACATTTTTCCATAATAACTTTGGGCATTTAATTTGTCTTTTAGTTAGAGAAGGTTTATATAAATAAAAATATATTTTATTATCTCAATAAGATTTTAAAACTTATTTTAATGCTACTTGAGGCGAAATCCTAGGCTAATACTATTAATTAGGAGATGATTTAAGCATTATTTGATATATTGATCCTTTCAAGCCTAACTTAAGCAATGAAATATCCTTAGTTCCTCTATTTTGAGCTTAATGAATTTTTTTCTATATTCACAAATGAGCCAAAAGCTAAATTTTTTATAAATATCCTTATTTTTGACGTTATTCATTCACTCCAAGATTATTTTTTTGAATATTTGTTTTGTAAAGCTTTATTGAGAAAAGTGTGGAAGGGTGGAGCAAGGAAAGAAAAGAAAAATCCAAAGAAAAAAATTCAAAAGAAAGGATGAAAGAATATGCAGTGGGTGAAAGAAAAGAAATAGAGAACCAAGGAAAGTAATGAATTAAATTTAATTGAAGCAAGAAAATGAGTGTAGGGGAAAATCCCCCCAAACTTGAAAAAGCTCAAGAGATCATATTTAATCTTGTGGTGTTGGTTGATTGAACTTAAATTTTCATCTTTTATCATACCTTATACCTTGACCACATTACAAGCTAAAGAAAGCCCTATTGATCCTAAAGGTAGTTTTGGCCTACATTAGTGGAGAGTGGCAAGAAAAATACACCTATGAAAATCCTAAACTAATTAGAGATCCATACCTAAAATTTTGGGATATATAAACTCATCTGGATAAAAGGAAATTTATTAACCAAAAAACACACACATTTGGGATTTAGGAGAATGAAATAATGGATTGCATTTGAGTTAATCTTGTGTGTGGTCATGACATTTCAAATTTTTTCTTGAGCATATTTTCATATTATGAGGCAAAGCATGGCAAGCCTAACACTCACTACATATATTGATTTTTGTTTTCATCATTAGGGATTATTTTGCCTGAGGATAAGCAAAAGGTTGAATGTAAGGGGTATTTGACGTGTTCATAATAAAACATGATTTTAATACCTTTAAACTTAATTTTTGTTTGATTTAAGTAAAATATGATTATAAATTAGCTTTGTTTTGTGTTTTGTGTTCTAAGAGTAAAGGAAGAAGAGAAGAGGAGAAAAAGATAAGAAACTCATGGAAAAATATTGATTTGTAGCTACTCTAGACCTTTCACACCAATTAGCCATATCTCCTACATATAAAATCAAATCAAAGTGATTCAACTGGATAGGAAATGCTAAGACAATAATATACATTTTTTATGTTGAGCACTTTGTCAAATTTGGGTTATTTCAGGGAGTTACAGAGCTTGAAAATCAAAATCACAGTGCAGCAGGATAAATCCCAACTTTTGGTCACTAATTTGCATATATATTCCTCATATTAGCTCCGATTAAGGTGATTCTAGTGGCTATGGATAGCTAAGAGCCAAGGTACAAATTTTATGTTCATTAATTTTGCAAAATGTAGAAAAATCATAGTGTTGTAGCACCTATAATTGAGTATCACGACATTACGTACTTGGTTGATGGATATGTCTGTATCGTCGCGACCCTCTGCTATTTTTAAGTTTTTTCCCCAATTAAAGCCCAAAAGCCTAGGAATTGACCTAGAAGAAATCGTACTTTATTTAGGACTCTCTCAACCTATAAATAAGTGGGAAAACAAGCATGAACGAATGATCCAATCATCCAAGGATCCAAGGATCAAATCACCAATTTCTTAAGTTTTTTCTTCTTCTCTTCTCTTAGGTTTTCTTATGGCCTTGTGTGGCTAGCTTCCTTTTTTGTTGGTTGAGGAAGATTGAAACCTCAAGGATCTTTTATGCATTATGAGATTTGAATTTGATTTTATTAGTTCAATCTTAATTGAGTATTGATTATTCATATGCTTTTCTTCTCCATGATTATTCATATAATTGCTAAGAAGGCCTACTAGTATACTATTTGTCTTAATTTATCGTTGAATTGTATTTTGAACAAAATTTTCTTTATTATGATTCAAGAGGAAAATAGCATTAATGATTTTAGATTATGAATTATTAAACCTAGCGAGAATAATTAACTAAATTAAATATAGCCGATGTGTCTATGTTTAGCTCAATTAGTTTCTCTAATTCTTTATGCGGTTAATAAGTTATACTTTACCGATGTACTAAATGATTACTTGTTAATTAGGGTTAATTCATGTGATTTTCATCAATTACTAGATTTAAGGAGGAACAAGGATAGAATCCCAATGATAAATATTCAATTAAAAATTGATTATATTGTCAATGATTGAAGCAATTCCTTGATGGTGGATATAAACCAAAACCAATGCTTTTAACTTTAATCACTCTCTTTTAATTGTAAACATTTTCTTTTACTTTATTATTTTTCTTTCATTATTCAAACCCACCTTTATTTGATTCACAAAAAGGAAATACCTGTAAGATCCTATAATTTTTAAATAATAATGTTTTACGACAAAAATATATATATATTTATTTTAAATGAGTATGTTTTACTAAAAGCAAATATATTTTTAATTAAAATAATTTTTGTTTTACTTAAAATAATTATATTGTCCTCTAATAAATTGTTAATTTATTTTTAGAAATATTCTTTCTTTTATTATGTATAAAGATATTTATTTTGTGATTTGTTTTATTAAAATTTTTATCAAGAAAAGTCATGATTTAAGAGTTCAACTAAAGTTTTATAAGAATGTAACTTTTTAGAAAATTTTGGGATATTTTAGGATGAAAAATAGTATATATATGTATATAATGAAAATAATAATAATAAATTTTAAATATTTAATTATTAAATAATAATAAATAAAAAAGAAAGAAAAAAGTGGAGGGGGAGGCAGAAGCAAGGAATGTCGAATCGGATTTTCGTAACTGATGAATAGTATGAATAGTAACCTTTATTTTTTTCTCTCTAGATCTGAAGTGCCTATTGGCTTTCGATCTCAAAACTAAGGGTATCATTAGATTCAGGATGGAAAATACTACAATTTTAACCGAACAATTTTTTAAATCAACCGCAGAATTGCTGCAGATCGAAAGTAAAAAATCTTAAAAAAAGGTAAGTTTTGAAACTTCTACTTAGAGATCTCAAATTAGAAATCTGACACCGTAGATGGATTCAAGAGCTAGATAAACCTTAGGATATGAATTTTTTCAACTTTTTGTTCGTCGGGAACAGTAAATCAGGCGGGTATAAATAGTTTTTTTCGACGGTAAATAGTGATTTCTGGCCGTTAAGAGTAACTAGCATTGACCAAGCTCTCGGGGTCATTTCCTAGGTTTTTGGACCCTTCAAACTCATTTTTTATATCTATTTTATCACATTTGACTTGGAAGATTACATTTGGGGCTGTCTAACCTGGAGCCCTGACTTGTGAGTAGATAATTATTTCTATGACTTGCCCCATGCTCTTTTTGAACTTAAAATGTATAATTGGTTATGTTTACAAATTATTTATGCTATCATAAGTTTCTGAAATGTTTTAAAATTTCTTTTTTGCTTATGAACTGGTACATAGTTCAAAAAGAGTATGGTTTTGCAAATAGGTTTTGAAACTCATTGAATATGTGGTTTTAAATGTATTTATCATTATTTGGTAAAGTGAATATTATGTGCATGAGGCATTGATTTGTAAAACTATAAAGTAAATGATTATGGTTTTGTAAAAAGAGTATGGCAAGAGTAAAGCTCATGGTGAGTTGCTTGATAATTATACATTGCATTTGATGAATATGCATATATATATATATATATATATATATATATTTATTTATTTATTTATATTTATATGTATGGATGAATATCGACGGGTTGTATGGCTTGTGATGAATTCCCTGATCACTATTGTGATTGTAGTCAATTAGTCACTACGAGTATAGCAAATGAGTGAATTGAGTGTGTGGGTTGACTAGATCGTCGAATGAGGCAGGTCATTTTAAATTGAGTATGCCAGATCGCCGAGTGAAGCAGGTGTATTAAAAGTTATAATTATATCTCAAAAGCTTAATATTTTACTATAGTTTATACAATTGAGCATAACAATATTTGTTTAATGATCATACCATACTAAATATGGTTTTGGATATCTGAATATCCTTTTATTTGAAAATATATGAAATACGGGTCCCATATGGATGTAATTATGAACTGTACTTTATATGTGACAAATTTTAAAACATGAGTACATCCATATTCTCACATAAGAGGTCATAAGAGGTATTATATGTTCACTGAGTTGTCAAACTCACTACACGATATTTTCACATTTTTTAGATAAGAATACAGAGTCTGATCCTGCAGATAGGTGATCAGTTAGATGACATATTCTCTGGATGAGTCTACGTTGCTTTCAAGGCTCACAAATTTGAATTGTACTGTGTTTGTATTCTAGATGTGCTCTAAACGCAATAGCCAGTGTAACTTCCCTAATTTCGTTTCTTTTATTAACAAAGGTATATAAATATTTAATGTAACATCCCTAATTTTGTTTCTTTTATTAATAAGGTACATAAATATTTAATTAAGGAAATAAAATTTATTAGACAATTTTTAGATATCTAAGGAAATATAATCCTTAGAAATTCTTCACCTTATGTGTATGCATAGAAAATGTTTCTAACATTAAGGGAATAAGTAAAGAGATAAAACCTCATAGGAAAAATTAGAAATAACATACTAAGGAGAGGTGAAATTCTTTTGTAAGGAAGATAATTTTTTTTTTAAAGTAAGTAAAGGTTTTAAAATATTAAGAAGATTGGATTAGAGTAATTTTCCTAATTCAAGAGTTAGAAATTTCTAAGTTTAACATCTCTGCCCATAAATTGAGCTTTCACCTATGGACACTACATATAGAATTTTTCCACTTCACATACGTTTCTAGCAACCCATTGGATAGTCTAAGCAAGAAATAAAATATAGACTTGGATTAGGATGTAGAACTTGAACCGATAGCCCAACAATTATGAAAATGTGACCAAGCCCTCCAAGAAAGGTAGAATTTTATCCAAAGCAAAGGAAATGGGTAAGAATGAGCCCAAATCCAAGAGGAAAAATAAAATAAAATAAATCATGTGATGAAGTAATAATGTAATAATAATAAAGATTAGGTTTCATGGCATTAAGACAAATAGTTGGAGGAGCTGTTTGACAAGCAATTCATTAGACCAAATGTATCACCTTGGGGAGCTCCTGTGTTGTTTATTAAAAAGAAAGATGGGAACTTGAGACTATGCATAAATAACAGACAGCTGAATAAGGTGACTATCAAAAATAAGTATCCTCTCCCTAGGATAGATGATTTATTAGATCAACTAAAGGGAGCCTCCATCTTTTCTAAAATTGACTTGAGATTAGTATACCATCAGATTAGGATTAAAGAGGAGGATGTACCAAAAAGAGCTTTCAGAAATAGGTATGGGCACTATGAGTTTCTTGTAATGCCCTTCGGGTTGACAAATGCACCTACAATTTTCGTGGACTATATGAATCGCATTTTTCAACCCTACCTAGATCAATTTGTGGTAGTGTTCATTGATGACTTCTTGATATACTCTAAGAGTGAGAAAGAACATGAACTACATCTCCGAATCTAGCAAGTCCATTGGATAGTCCAAGTAAGAAATAAAACATAGACTTGGACTAGGATATAGAAGTTGGATTTTGAAAATGTGACTAAGCCCTCTAAGAAAGATAGAATTTTATCCAAAGCAAAGGAAATGGGTAAGAATGAGCCCAAATCCAAGAGAAAAAATAAAATAAGATAAATCATGTGATAAAATAATAGTGTAATAATAATAAAGATTATGTTACATGGCATTAAGACAAAATTTCAGCAAGTGATTTGATAATATCTACATCCTACATTCATAATTTTAGCAAGTGGTATGATAATACATGGAATTAGGACAAAACATCTATATCCTACACTTATAACTTTAGCAAGTGGTATAATAATACATGGCATTAAGACAAAACATTCTTATCCTACACAAATAATTTTAGCCAAGCAAGGGAGATTCAAGGGCTAGAAACTTGCCACTTAGAAAGGCAAACCTATCATACTTGTGTGAGACAAAAGAAAAAGGAAATGAATCCCTAAATCAAAGGGACCTTGTCCCTTATCTTAAGAACATTTTATCATGATTTTTAAAATACAAATCTTCTCTTGCTATGCATATCTTGACTAAGGGAGAGGAAGACAAGAACATGAGTTGTCTTTCCTCAAAAAGCAACCAAGTGCATCCTAATTGTAATAAGTTAGACTTACCAAACCTCTTTGCCTTTGAGAATTCAATAAATTTGGGTTTCAAGAAAAATTTTGAAAGTATCACAATAATATAGAAGTTTAACTCAAATGCAATTTAATATTCTTCTTCTAGAATTTTGATTATTTGTATGGCCTTGGATCAATTAAATTTCTATACTCGGATGAGTTTATATTTCCCAAAATACGTGAAGTATAGATTTAGGTATTTCGTAGGCTTATTTTTATGCCACTCTCCACTATATATAGACTAGACACTCCACTTAGAATCAAGTAGGACTTTATTAAGCTTGTAATGTGGTTAGAGTATAGGGTATGATGAAGGATAAAATTTAAATTTTAATCACCAATACCATGATAAATCTGATTATTTTCTTGAGCTTTCTAAGTTTCAAAGGATTTTTTCCCATACTCTTTTTGTGCTCTATTCCTTCCTTGTATTTTATATTTTTTTCCATGTCTATCTCTTCCTTTCTTTTCTTCAACTATTCTTTTTGTTTCTTCTTCTTTAGTTTCTATCATTTAACTTTCTTTCTATTGAGGAATTCTTTCTTTCTTTCTTTCTTTACTCCACCCTTCCACTCTATTGATAATAAAGCTCTAAATAACAATGTGTAGAAAGTAATCATGTAATGAATGAATAGGGTATAATATAGGATATAAAATTATTTTTTCATTTTGGTCATATATTGTATGGTTAAATAGAAGAAAGGTTCAATTATGCTCAAATAAGGGTTCTAAAGATACAATCACATTAGGGTAGGCTTCGAAAGGTTCAAACTATCAAATAATACCTAAATCATTTTCTAAACAATAATGCAAACCTAGGATTTTACTTCAAGTGTGATAATTGCATTTCATTATAGTTTCTATGTGCTGTTCATGTTTGTTTACTGAATTTTCCTGGTGTTTTAAGCACTCTTACCCCCCTGATTTAATTAAATGGGATGACTCTTCTGGATATAATGTTAGCTACCTCATTGCTGCAGCATTTCAGTAAGCATATGTAGCAATGATAGCAAAACCCTGGGTGATAGTGGGTAAGTTACTCCCTCTTTCCTACAATACGTTGATACTATTTGATATGGTTCAGGTGGCAGAGCTGCGTAGTAGGAGCAGCCACCATTGAGCAGGGGACAGCAGTAGGGACACTGCAGGCTGTTGGTATAAGACTACCTCCACTACTGAAAGTGGAGAGGAAAAAGCTGCACAACAAGGGCGCCGGCTGCAGAGCAGAAGGAATGTTAGCAACCCAAGGCACTTTACTGGGACCACAAAGGCTACCTATAAAAAGCCATAAAGCAGCTATAGGAAGGAGGGCGGAGAGACAGGAGGGAGAGGAGAGAATTGGAAGAAAAGAACACCATAGCCTAGAATCCTGTTGACACCGGGAGGTGCAGCATGAAGGGATAGAGCGCTATTTTAGAAAATAATTTTGATCTCTGTTGTTGTTTTTACTGTTTTATCAAAAAAGGAAGAACTGCACTTTGTAATTTTATATATATCACTTAGGATGCATCCCAGAGTTTTGGGGATTTTAGTAACCAGTGTACCCATGAGGCTTGGCTAGTTTCCAGCTGCGGTTGCATAAGGGTTGTAATGAACTGAGCACATTTTTATTGTTAATCCATTTTGTTACAGTTGTTGTTCACCATTCAATTGTGTTTCCTGTTAGTTTTTCTTTCCTTAATAACGGAAGTTTGGAGGAAGAAAACCAATGCCACCATTCACCTGGAAGGGTAATGGAGGCTGGGAAAAAGTTGAATGTAAGGGGTTACCTCATGTAGGGATATACGGGTACCCCATTAGTCCCATAATGAACTTCATGTACAATTTGGAGGAGAGGACTGATGCAGGAATGCGAGTCTGAACCTTGGAATTGTAAGAAATGGCAGCCTGGGAAGACTCCATTCAGGACTGAATTTGGCTCTTAGAACAATTGCTGCAGCAAAGCCTAGAGCCTATATGAGTGCTGTAGTCCATGCCAACCCTGAGTAACCCTAGTTCTCCCAATATAGTTTCCTCTTCTATTTCTTATTACTCTTTATTTTAGTTATAGTTAAAGTCAGTCAACCCACTTCTATTCCAATTTTGTGAAACATCTTAACGTTGCTATAGCATTCATACAACAAGAGTCTCTAAACAGTTTTAGTTCACTCCTTGTGGGATGATACTCACTCATCACTTTATTACTTGGTCATAACACGTGCACTTACGTCCTGACATTGTATTCATCTTGCATGAATCACACACCAACAAGTTTTTGGCGCCGTTGTCGGGGAGTGTCAACTTAAAATTGTTTTTAGATACTCAACTGTGTGAAGTATTGTTTTGTTGTATATCTTTTTACTCTGGTGTCTTGTTGAGTAGGTAACACAATGCATGAGCTGGGCTGACAGAGAGCTTCTGTCCTTTGATCCAGAGATAGAAAGAACAATTTTGAGAAGAAGAAGAGGACAGTTAACACACCAGCAGCAGGCAGAGATGGGTAATCAGAATGGAGCAGACAACATGGACGATAGAGATAGGGTCTTAAATGCTTATGTTCAACCAAACCTGAATGGGTTGAACCCGAGCATTGTGAGACCAGAGATTGAGGCTTTACATTTTGAGCTCAAACCAGTAATGTTCCAGATGCTACAAACTGCAGGGCAATTCAGTGGCATGCCCACTGAGGACCGTCACCTTCACTTAAGAGTGTTCATGGAAGTCACGGATGCTTTCAAAATCAATGGGGTAACAGAAGAAGTGCTCAGGCTAAAGCTATTCCCTTATTCATTAAGAGACTGAGCAAGAGCATGGTTGAACTCTCTGCCACCTGACTCTATAGCTAACTAGAGTGATTTTGTAAAAAAATTTCTGTTGAAATACTTCCCGCCCACCAAGAATGCCAGATTGAGAAATGACATCACCTCTTTCCAGCAATTAGAAGGTGAATCTTTGTATGAGACCTGGGAGAGGTATAAAGAGCTATTACGGAGATGCCCCCATTATAGAATTCCTTACTGCATTCAGATGGAGACCTTTTACAATGGCCTCAATGCCCAAACCTATACCATAGTGGATGCAACAGCTAATGGGGCACTCTTGTCCAAGACGTATAATGAAGCACATGAGTTGCTTGAAAGAATGGCCAGTAACAACTATCAATGGCCAATGGACAGAGTTTCAACTGGAAAGAAAGCAGCAGGCATGCACGAAGTGAGTGAAGTGACTTCTCTCACAGCCCAGCTAGCTTCACTAGTTAATGTCTTGAAGAGCCAGCAAATTGCCCACCCTCAAGCACCAATGCAGTCCAGGAAACTGGACCATCTTGTGTACTATGCAATGGACCTCATCTATTTGAAGTTTGTCCCTCAAACCCAGAATCAGTGTGTTTTGTGGGTAATATGAATCGCAATAACAACCTTTACTCCAACACATATAACCCAGGATGGAGGCAACACCCCAATTTCTCTTGGAGTAACTATGGTATAGGACAAGGGAGCAACTCTGCCCCACAAAGACCACAGGGACCACCAGGCTTCCAGCAGCAAAGACAACAGCCTCAGGAAGCCCGCACTTCAATGGAATCCCTACTGAAGGAATATATGGTAAGGAATAATGCTCTAATCCAGAGTCAGGCAGCCTCATTGCGGAATTTGGAAACTCAAGTGGGGTAGCTTGCCAATGAACTAAAAAGCAGACCCCTATGGACACTTCCTAGTAATACTGAAGTCCCTAAGAGAGAAGGGAAAGAGCATTGCAAGGCTATAGCCCTGAGGAGTGGGAAGATGGTGGAAGCACCAAAAGCAAGAGGGCAAGACCAGAAAGACTCCACTGTACCCCTGGAGAACAAAAAAGACAAGAAGAAGCAAGATGAGGAGGTAAGCAAGGAGGACACCATCTCTGGAGAAAATGCTGCAGCCATGCCACAGCAAAAGTCGGCAACTTTGCCGCAGCAAGGCATGCAGCAAACCAAGCTACCTCCCCCTTTCCCTCAGAGATTTCAGAAGCAGTAGAATGACCAGCAATTTAGAAGGTTCCTAGATGTCCTGAAACAGATACACATCAACATTCCTCTCATGGAAGCACTGGAGCAGATGCCGAATTATGTGAAATTCATGAAGGACATCCTGACCAAGAAGAGGAGATTTGGTGTGTTTGAGACTGTTGCTCTCACAAAAGAATGCAGTGCTGTGCTACAAAATAAGTTGCCACCCAAACTTAAGGATCTAGGCAGTTTCACCATACCTTGTTCAATCGGGAACCAGTATTTTGGCAAGGCACTTTGTGATTTGGGAGCAAGCATCAACCTTATGCCAATGGCCATCTTTAAAAAGCTAGGAATTGGAGAAGCTCGACCTACCACAGTCGCATTGCAATTGGCAGACAGATCCATTGCCCATCCAGAGGGAAAAATAGAGGATGTCCTGGTTAAAGTGGATAAGTTCATCTTCCTAGTAGACTTCATAATTCTGGACTATGAAGCTGATGCAGAGGTACCAATTATATTGGGCAGACCATTCCTAGCAACTGGCCGAACATTGATTGATGTTCAGAAGAGTGAAATAACCATGAGAGTCCAGGACGAGCAGGTTACATTCAATGTGCTCCAGACTATGAGGTTTGCCAGTGAAGAAGAAGAATGTGTAATGGTGTCTATGATAGACACATTAGCATCAGAACAATTGGAAAAATGTTGCAAAGAGCCACCAGCAGCAGCATGGATAGACCACTCAGATTTCAAAGGAGAAGATGAGAAGGAATGGGCCTGGATTGATGTCAGACAAGGCTTTAGGAAGCAGGAGCCAATAAAGGAGCCATTATATGAGACCACGCCAGATTCAAGGCTGTGGAAAGCATCAGTGGAAGAACCACCAGCTTTGGAGATGAAGCCTCTGCCAGCACACCTTAAGTATGCATATTTAGGAGAAACAACCACTCTTCCTGTGGTTATCTCAGCATTTTTGATAGAGGAACAAGAGGAGAAATTGGTCCTGACACTGAAGAAATTCAGAAGGGCCATTGGCTGGACACTTGCTAACATTAAGGCTCAACCCAATAATGAGGAAGGTAGTTAAAAAGGAAATTATCAAATAGCTGGATGCTGGAATCATTTACCCCATATCAGATAGCTCCTGGGTGAGTCTGGTCCAGTGTGTTCCCAAGAAAGGGGGTATGACTGTGATGGAAACCGATAGCAATGAGCTCATCCCCACTAAGGTTGTAACCGGCTGGAGGATTTGCATGGACTATAGGAAGCTGAACAAGAGCACTAGAAAGGACCACTTCCCTCTTCCATTCATTGATCAAATGTTAGATAGACTTACTGGAAGGGAATACTATTGTTTCCTGGATGGCTACTCAGGGTACAACTAGATTGCTATAGCACCAGAAGATCAGCATAAGACCACATTCACATGTCCTTATGGTACCTTTGCATTTCGGAGGATGCCATTTGGACTGTGCAATGCTCCAGCAACATTCCAGTGATGCATGATGGCGATATTCACAGAAATGGCTGAGCACTTTGTGGAAATCTTCATAGATGATTTCTCAGTCTTTGGGGACTCCTTTGACCTATGGTTGGTAAACCTTGCTAAAGTCTTGCAAAGATGTGAGGAAACAAACTTGGTGTTGAACTGGGAGAAGTGTTAGTTTATGGTAAAAGAAGGGATTATGTTGGGGCATAAGGTTTCTCAGAAAGGACTTGAGGTTGACAAGGCCAAGGTGGAAATCATTGAGAAACTTCCTCCTCCCACCTCGGTCAAGGGCATTCGAAGCTTCCTGGGACATGCAGGATTTTATAGGAGGTTCATCAAGGACTTCTCTAAGGTTACCAAACCTTTATGCAGTTTGCTAGAAAAGGACAGAACTTTTAGTTTTGATGAAAGTTGCGTGACAGCATTTTGCGATCTCAAACAGAAGTTGAGTACAGCCCCAGTTATCGTGGCACCAGACTGGACCTCCCCATTTGAACTGATGTGTGATGCTAGTGAAACAACATTGGGGGCTGTCCTTGGATAGCGCAGAAGCAAGCTGTTTCATTCTATTTACTATGCTAGCAAAATGCTGCAAGGTGCCTAGCTGAACTACACTGTGACAGAGAAGGAATTGCTTGCAGTAGTGTTTGCCTTTGAGAAATTCAGAGCATATCTGGTAGGAGCAAAGGTGATAGTGCACACAGACCACTCTGCCATCAAACACTTGGTTAGAAAAAAGGATTCCAAACCCAGGCTCATTCGGTGGGTGCTTTGCTTTAAGAATTCGATCTTGAGATCAGAGACAGGAAGGGAACTGAAAATCAAGTGGCAGACCATCTCTCCAGGTTGGAAAGGCATAGCTCCGGAGCAAGTGACATTAATGAAAGATTCCTAAATGAGCAACTCTATCTCCTGTCTCAAGATGATGTGCCATGGTATGCTGATTATGTAAATTACCTTGTGAGTGGAATGCTCCCACCAGACCTGAAGTGGCAGCAGAAGAAAAAATTTCTACATGAAGTAAACTCATACTACTGGGATGAACCATATCTTTACAAGCAATGTGCTGATTAGATGATACGGAGGTGCATACCCAGTGAAGAGATAGAGCAAATCTTGCAGCAATGCCATGCTTCCCCTTATGGAGGTCATTTTGGAGGAGTTAGAAATGCAAACAAGGTGTTGCAGGCAGGGTTCTATTGGCCCTCCCTATTGAAGGACTCACACTCCTTTGCAAAGCAATGTGACCGGTGTCAGAGGACAGGAAACATATCTTGCAGACATAAAATGCCACTGAACAACATCTTAGAGGTGGAATTATTTGATGTTTGGGGAATAGATTTCATGGGACCATTTCCCTTAAGTTTCGGCAATCAATACATCCTTGTAGCTGTAGACTATGTCTCAAAGTGGGTGGAAGCCAGTGCATCCTAGACTAATGAAGCCAGAGTCGTGACCAGATTTCTGAAGAGAAACATCTTTACAAGGTTTGGAACCCCTAGAGCCATCATCAGCGATGGAGGGACCCACTTCTGCAATCGGCAGTTCAAGGCACTACTTGCTAAATATGGAGTCAGACACAAGGTGGCAACCCCCTATCACCCATAAACGAGTGGGCAGGCTGAAGTCTCCAACAGAGAGATCAAGAGAATCTTGGAAAAAATAGTAGGCCCCGCGAAGAAGGATTGGTCCTCAAGGTTGGATGATGCACTTTGGGCATATAGAACAGCTTATAAGACACCTCTGGGCATGTCACCTTACAGATTGGTATTCGGGAAGGCATGTCATCTACCAGTAGAGTTAGAACATCGAGTGTATTGGGCATTGAAGAAGCTAAACTGGAACCTGGAAGCTGCGGGTGAGAAAAGAATGCTGCAGCTAAATGAGCTGGATGAATTTCGTGGTCAAGCCTATGAAAATGCCAAACTATACAAGGAGAAAGCAAAGTGCCAAGAAGATACAACCTAAGAACTTCGAAGTGGGACAGAGAGTACTACTGTACAACTTCAGGCTGACCTTGTTTCCTGGGAAGTTGACATCATGTTGGTCTGGCCCCTTTCGCATAAGCAAGGTCTTCCCATTTGGGACTATTGAATTGGAAGAAGAAAAGGAAGGGAGGACATTCAGGGTTAATGGACAAAGAGTTAAGCCCTATCTGGGGGGTGATGTGGATAGATAGCACACCTCCATTCAGCTGCAAGAGGAATAAGCAGGAGGAAAGTCAGGCTGAAGACTCTAAAACAAGCGCTCATGGGAGGCAACCCATGTTTAAATTTGTTTTGTTTAAGTTTTAAGATAGTTTAAATCATGAGTCTGATAACTTTTGTGTTTGTTACGCAGGATAGGAAGCATAGAAGTTACAGAACCAGTTTTGTTTTGCTGTAGGAACCCTGTACTAAAGATAATCCCTACTTTGCTACAGCAGGATTAATAACAAGCACACTCTGCTGCAACAAAAAATCCTAGGCAACCCAGTTTTGCTGCAACATTGCTGCAGCAACGCAGTTAGCTCTAAACCAAGGGTTCCCCTCTGCTATGTTTCTTTCAAAAAAAAAAATTTTTTTAAGTGGGTGGGAAAACTGGTAGAAGGCCATAAGACACCCACGGTCTTTAACCTCTGCAACTTCCAACCCACTTCACCCTCGAGTTAAGACAACCACGTTTTCACC
The DNA here is from genome assembly GCA_037074535.1 of Gleditsia sinensis. Taxonomy (NCBI): domain Eukaryota; kingdom Viridiplantae; phylum Streptophyta; class Magnoliopsida; order Fabales; family Fabaceae; genus Gleditsia; species Gleditsia sinensis. Next base: position 38,534,762 of record CM073469.1, on the reverse strand, counting down.
TCTGCAACTCCCCTTCCCACTTCACCTCTCCCGAGTTCTTAAAGCCCTACAACCTCCTCACCTCCTGCATTCCAGAACCTCTACCTCCAAACCCTCGAACCAATTATGCCGAGAATCAAGACGGTGGCTAAGAAGGAAAGCAAGGTGAATAAATTCACCTCTGAGGAAAACCGGTAGAAGCACGATGAAGAAATCGTGCCCAGAAACTTTTGCGCCGAGAAAGGGTTCGCCTTCACCTCCTCTGGAGATTTAGGGATGCCAATGTATGTTAGCACGGTGGTCAAGCAGAGAGCTTGGGAAAATTTCGCAAGCCACCTGCAAACGGTCCTCATTCCTCTGGTTCAGGAATTCTATGCGAACTTCTCACGAGAAACTGAGAAATGGGTGACAGTTCGGGAGACGAAGGTGCGTTTTGACCAAGTTTCAATCAACAAAGCCTACAATCTACCAGATGAAGAGGACAAGTATAAAGACTATCTACATGGTTTGCGGGACGAAGACTGGGATGCAATGCTCACCCGGGTGTGCCTTCCTGGCACCACCTGGGATAAATCTCCTCAGGGCTCCACCACTGTCAATCGAATCTCCCTGGTGCCGGCAGCGAAATTCTGGTATCATTTTCTCAAGACCCGTCTTCTACCTTCCACCCATGGGCAGATGGTGAGTAGAGACAGAGTAGCAATGGTGGACGCCCTTATACTTGGCAAACCACTCAACGTTGGCTGCATCATCAGCGGCCAAATCCAAGCAAGCGTCAGCCGCAAAAAGGGCAGTCTACTTTTTCCTTCCCTCATCACCATATTATGCAAGAATCGTGGAGTACCAGTCTCCATCGATGAAGAATTCTTGAAGGACACCAACCCCATTACTACTACCACCATTGCTCGGATTGTCCTGGAGAAAGTAGCCCCACACCCACCCACTACCTCTCGAGACCCTCCACAAGCCGCTGGACCATCTATTTCTTCCTCTGCCCCTCAGCCAGTTTACCAGACCCTTCAGCATATTCTACAGCAACAAGCTACAATCCTCAGACAGCAAGCACAGCTACTGCAGCATCAGCAGACCTTTTGGCGCTATGAACAGAAGAGGGACTTTGCCCTCCACACCACCTTGGAGCAGAACTTTAAGCAATTCTTTCCATTCATGGAGTTTTCAACTGACTTGCTCCATACCACTTTCGAGGAATCAGCCCCAGCACCTGAACCACAGACCGAGCAGCACAAGGATTCTGAAGGATCCACCTCCAGCAAGGAGCCCCAACTGGAACCCCACCAAACACCAGAAACTGAGTCCTCTGATGACAATGAGCCCATTGCAAAACGAGCAGCAATGATGCGCAAAAGAAAGGCCCTAGAGCAATCAACACAGTGGAGGAGTGGGCTTCGAAGTTCATCAAGGTCTTCTGGGGGTCAATGCCCTAGGGTGCTGCAGCATGCCTGCTAGCACCCTCAGGAAGTTCCCTCAACTCTTCTTCCTTTTCTGCTGTATTTGGCATACTTTTGCTTCTATTTTTTGGTGTCTTTTGGTTTTGCATCAGCAGTGAGGACACTGCTCAATTTAAGTTTTGGGGGGGTTTTGATATAATGTCTGCTGGGAATAATATTGATGTGGTACTTTTGTGTTTTGTTCATTGTTGTAGTATTGCTGGAGCATATGTTATATTTAGACTTGCTTATTTGTGTGTTGCTTATTTAGGTGACTGTCTATATTGTTGTTCACTTATGTTTCTGCTTACCTGTGTTGAAAGAGTCTGCCTTAGTACTTGCTGATTTTGATGAATATAGTTATAATTGGATGATAAAAAGCTTCCACTAAAAAAAGAGAGGGTGAAATAGGTTTGCATATTGCATAGCCTACTGAAAGTTCTGGGATACTCCATGAGGAGGATTGGGTAGTCCGCTAGAAACCAAAATATGAGACCTACAACCTCACCCAATCACACAGAACCCTCTTCTAATGAGCACAGGATCATGGACAGTTTGCCAAAGAAAATTTGGTGATCTTTCATAAATTAGACCTAAGTCTTAGAGCTAGTATTGAGAGCTCTCTGTAGAATTGTAAAAGAGGCAGGCGCATAGGGTCAAAAAGGCTTAAGTTTGCGGGGGGGGGGAATACGAAATAAAGAGAAAAATATGGACGCTCTAATGCTTTGTAGTTCCTTAGTAACCAGGGGTATGCATGAGCCCCATGTGTGCCTTTGCGTAAAATAGGGACATAGAGTGGACACTCCAATGCTCTATAGTTCCTTAGTAACTAGTGGTATGCATACGCCCATGTGTGCCTTTGCATAAAACAGGGATATAGAGTATGAGTGGGAAGCATTTTAAGGGTGATAAGGCTGAGTAATCGGGTGCCTGCATTGAACATGTTGGCATTCATGTCAAAAAGCTGTAATGACCTCTGCTAAAATAAGATCTATGCCAAAAAAAACAATAAAGAAAGAAAATCAGTGAGCTACCACCCCCCACATTTGCTGCCCTGTCTGCACCTATGATGAATGCCAGCTTAACCTAGGAAACTTGATATACTAGCATGAAAGTCTTAGGAACTCTGGTTGTTTTTGACCCAAGTAGCTCTTAGGGAAACTGTCCATGTCACACACACAACTTCAAAGAAGGTTTTTACTATGATTGGGAGAAAGGTTTGTGGTGTCCTTTATATGGAAGAAATCCTGAGGGTTGAGAGCTATCAGCAGAACTATGGATTCATGCATAAGGAAAGCCTGCAAGTTTTGGGTGGTAAGAATGTAGTGAACAAAGTAGGTTGCTTGGGGACAAGCAATCCTTTAAGTTTGGGGGGATTTGATAACTGCATTTCATTATAGTTTCTATGTGTTGTTCATGTTTGTTTACTGAATTTTCCTGGTATTTTAAGCACTCTTAACCCCCTGATTTAATTAAATGGGATGACTCTTCTGGATATAACGTTAGCTACCTCATTGCTGCAGCATTTCAGTAAGCATATGTAGCAATGATAGCAAAACCCCGGGTGATAGTGGGTAAGCTGCTCCCTCTTTCCTACAATACGTTGATACTATTTGATATGGTGCAGGTGGCAGAGCTGCGCAGTAGGAGTAGCCACCATTACTGAAAGTGGAGAGGAAAAAGCTGCACAACAAGGGCACCGGCTGCAGAGCAGAAGGAATGTCAGCAACCCAGGGCACTTTACTGGGACCACAAAGGCTACCTATAAAAAGCCATAAAGCAGCTATAGGAAGGAGGGCATAGAAACGGGAGGAAGAGGAGAGAATTGGAAGAAAAGAACACCATAGCCTAGAATGCTTCTGACACCGGGAGGTGCAGCATGAAGGGATAGAGCGCTATTTTAGAAAATAATTTTGATCTCTGTTGTTGTTTTTACTGTTTTATCAAAAAAGGAAGAACTGCACTTTGTAATTTTATATATATCACTTAGGATGCATCCCAGAGTTTTGAGGATTTTAGTAACCAGTGTACCCATGAGGCTTGGCTAGTTTCCAGCTGCGGTTGCACAAGGGTTGTAATGAACTGAGCACATTTTTATTGTTAATCCATTTTGTTACAGTTGTTGTTCACCATTCAATTGTGTTTCCTATTAGTTTTTCTTTCCTTAATAACGGAAGTTTGAAGGAAGAAAACCAAGGCCACCATTCACCTGGAAGGGTAATGGAGGCTGGGAAAAAGTTGAATGTAAGGGGTTACCTCATGTAGGGATATACGGGCACCCCATTAGTCCCATAATGAACTTCATGTACAATTTGGAGGTGAGGACTGATGCAGGAATGCGAGTCTGAACCTTGGAATTGTAAGAAATGGAAGTCTGGGAAGACTCCATTCAGGACTGAATTTGGCTCTTAGAACAATTGCTACAGCAAAGCCTAGAGCATATATGAGTGCTGTAGTCCATGACAACCCTGAGCAACCCTAGTTCTCCCAATATAGTTTCATCTTCTATTTCCTATTACTCTTTATTTTAGTTATAGTTAAAGTCAGTCAACCAACTTCTATTCCAATTTTGTGAAACATCTTAACGTTGCTACAGCATTCATACAACAAGAGTCTCTAAACAGTTTTACTTCACTCCTCGTGGGATGATACTCACTCATCACTTTATTACTTGGTCACGACACGTGCACTTGCGTCCTGACATTGTATTCATCTTGCATGAATCACACACCAACAAAGTGGCATTCAAATAAGTTCTAGAATCCTGTTGAGATCATAAAACATTTTTGAGTTATATAAACCTTTTCTAAGTGATAGAAAAATTAAATATCTAAGGTTTGTGTGCGTTAAATTTCATATTCCTCAAGTAAGAATATATAGTTTGAAAGAGCTAAAATTAGGTATAACTACAATTATTTTACATTTTTCAAGGGCTAGAAAATTTAATTTTTTTTTAAATAATTGGCTAGTTGGTTAAGTAAAATAACTAAAAAACATAAATTGATCACACTCACACAATCACACAACATGCCAAATGCAATAACGGTGGAAATTTGGTAAAAATATGATGATTAATTAGATGGGTTCACAATCATTCAATCATTAATACATTCATCCATTCATTAATATAGTTATCCAGAGCATAAATTATGAATGTCAATTTCACCACCACATTCAAACTTTACATTGTCCTCAATGTAAATAAAGAAAATAAAAATAAAGAGAAAAAAAATGTAAAAGTAGAATATGGGTCCCATAAGCTTCCCTGTCTAAGCATCCTTATCCATAGTTTGATCAGCAGGTTTATGTACAAAGGATGGTGATGAAAGTTTAGGAGGTGCTAGAAACTGTACTAAAACCCCAAGTGCTTAGGTAAATGTACCAAAGCACTCTACCTGATGCTGGGCCAGTGTGTAACATCCTTATTTTTTGTTACTAAAAATAATGATAACTTGGTGTACAACAAGTAAGGGTGGTCAACAGAGCAAGAAGAACATATTAATCACATGTTTTTGATGCATCTTATTTCCAATTTTAGATGTATATTTTTGCCAAGTGAGAGGGAGAGAAAAACCAAAGCCTTGCCTCACCCTATAAGAAACCATGATGAGTTATAATGACACCTACCTTGAGTGCTCCATAAGAAAAGAAATTGACTTCATGATGGGAAGAAAATTTGACCACGTGACTAAAAAGACATTTTAAACATTCTTACCTCACCTTAGAAGCACTCTTTGGCTAGAGCAAGGAGAAAGGAAGATTGAAGTTTAAGGAAGAGTAGAAGGAAGAAGAAAGGGAGAAGGAAAAGAAGAAAGTGTGAAGAACTGAGGGTGCAAAGTAAAGTAGTAAGACCACTACCCAATTCCTTCTTTCTCTTCATCTCTAAGGATTAAAACTTACTCTTTTCTTCTCATATATGTTGTTGTAATAGGAAGAGGAAAGGGGAAAGATCTAACCATTCTTCAAGAAGGAAGCAAGAGGAAACACTAACTAACTAAGACTAGGAAGAATTGTAGGTAGGTTTAACAATGTTTCCTTTGAAGAAAGCTTTGAAAATTTGTAAATTTATATAGGGTTGTTAACCCTAGGACTTTGATAAATTTTTACTATTGATACTTTGGATGATTGGCTAAGGATGTCTATATCTTGCTATATGTGAATCTTGCATGTGATGGTTGTATGCTTGCTTAGGGTGGTCTTGAATTTTTGCATGAATAACTTTGGTTGGCAAAATTTTAAGGCTGTTATAATGACTTCTTTTAATTGAATTGGCTATGGATTATTTAATGGAAGAAGGTTATGTTGCTAGAATAAGTGAAGCCTTGAAATCTAAAGATAACCCTTGGAAGTTTCAGTGCTAGGATTTGTTAATAAATTATGGTTTTTAGGAAGGAGTGGATGATGGAATATGATATGATAGATCGTTGTAATATGAATGCAATTAAAACTTGTTATAGGATTAATCTAGAGGTTAAGGCATCAATAACTGCACATTTTGGAGACCAAATATGCCTAGGTCTAGTGATAAGAAACAATAAGAAAAATGAAAGTAGTAAGAAGCTGGAACCTTAGACAGTGTAGGAAAGAATTTTGTTCTCAGATTTTTGGGTAACATTGAAATTGAAGAAATTATTAACATAAGAATTATAGCCCTGTGTCTTATGGTTCTTCAGGATCTATAATTACCCATATAGATTAGAACCAACTCCTGGTGCAGTGACATTGATTTTGAGAGCATTATAAATCCTATATTTCTTAGATATTTCCTAAGTGGTCAACATAAAAGTTGTGGATAATTTTCTTATCATTTCATAGGCTTTAAAATCACCTCAATTGGAGTTTACATGTGTGAGTTATGATCTGATTAATATCAAAAGGTCTGACTCCACTGTAAGCTGAATATTTTAATGACTTAAAATTTCTATATGAATTAATGTCACTAGACAACAAAGTGTACAAGAGAGTTTATGTAAATAATAAGTTAGAAGCAAGGATTTTAGGTAAAATATTAGTGAATGGTACCTTGAAGGATAAGTAAAAGATGACGTGAAAGCCTAGGATCAAGAAAGCGAATTTTGGAGAAATAGTATAACTAAAATTTTCCTCACATGTCAATATAACTAAACTAGGGAAGGAGGAGAAATCAACAAAAGTTAAGGACTAAGGGATGATTAAGAATGTCATTGAAAGCACTAGAATTAGCTGAAGTACAAAGGCTTAGCTTAGGGGAAAAACTTAATGTGGTGACCATGCATGAAAATACAATAGTCATTAGTGATGTAAAGTTGACCAATGTAGTAGGAAAAGGTAAATATTTAGAAATGAATAAGTTGAAATTGAAGAGGACTAAATCGATAAAAAGTTGTACTTAATTAGGGAATTAAAGTTTGAGGAACTGGAATTTTTTAGATTTAGAATGCCTAAACATAACCCTAAGAATTAATAAGAAAATAAATTTTAGCAGCAAGAAGGATGTGACACTAGGGTAGTGTGAAGAAGCATTTTTGATTTTGAATTAAAAGAAATGGTTAACATGAAAAATGTAGATATATATGTCTTACAAATTTTTGGCAATTGGAATCACCCAATTTGGAGTCCATATCCTGAGTTATGACCTAATTCATAAGCAAAGTTTAGAATCCACCCAAGGTGAAATAATAGTTAACTTGAGGGCTTTAAAACACCTATATTTTGTAGGTTTTTACCAAAATTCTTAACACAAGATTTGTGGCCTTCTGTCGTAAGTTTCTATAGGCTTTGAAATCACCTAAATTGGAGTCCAAATAAGAAAGATAGAGCCTCAACAGTAACAAAAGATCTGGGCCTCAAAATCAAAAATGTCTTATAGGCATTAGAATTTGAATGGATGGAATTTATAATAAAAATGAGTACTAAAACTCTAAGGAATTAATAGATAAGAAGTATATGAAGCCATAAATAAGATTTTAAGTAAAAAGGTTTCAAAATAAATTTTACTAATAAGAATTTAAAGGCATATGTTGAAAAATAATTTAAGTAGGATCTATTTTAAGGAGAAAATAGGCTAGAGGCCGAGATTAAAAGAAAATAAAGAAATAAAGAAATATTAAAAAAAAGAATTTCTATAGGTCAAATAAATGACATTTGGAAAAACTCTAATTTAAGCCATAGCCATTACCATTTCATAGAATTCTTTACCGTTCGAAGTGTGTGATTTTGGCATGGTTTTTATTTTATAAATGATATTTGAAATGACAATGCTTTGATGATTTTTTAGAATGTGGGCATATTGGGCATATTTTTTTGAAAATCATATCTTGGCTATTAATGGGAAAAGAAAATAAAAAAAATGGCACAGTCACATGGCTTTTGTCTGTGGTGCACTAGATAGGGGACGCCCTATTCCACGATTATGATGTTGAGAAAAGAAAGAGAATTGTGCCATGTCAAATGGTGCAAGAAAGGAATGTGCCAAATGAGTAGAGAGTACTCACCCAAACTGGGGTAGCCATGCTTGAAATGAGTAATTAATAGCCATTATATGACGAAGTTGTGATTTTGACATTCCACAGCCCTTTTAACTATTGATCTTACCCTTGATATGCCTGAAAGGTTATTCATGCCCATGATGCTTTGAAATTAATTATTCATGACATACATACCATTGCTACATGATTTACATGTACATAGATATGGTGCATTACTATGGCCTGAGAAATTCTGTAGTTTATATAGCTGAACATGACATGATGAGCTATAAATGTGAAATTATGATTTATTATTAAACCTAATGTGATTCTTATATCTCACTATAATTCCATGTCATGTCCAAATAAGCTGTGATAACATGCAGATATTTTTGATGACTTTGATTTTTAGCGTACGCTAGGTAGAGATGTCTTATGTTTGGCAAATTCTCATGATTAACAATGTGTCAGTGGTTTAGATAGCCAAGCTTTTGAAAGAGGTGCCGCCACCCGCACTATTCTCCTAGGACAAAACTAACATACATGATTAGGGCACAGATATATGTATGATTTTGTACTATAGGTAACACCTAGGACGCCATGATATGTATATAAACTAGTGATATCATTAATATTAATAGATATGCCCATTTGATATCAATTTTTGTTTGCTTAAATTGAGAAATTAATTATCATAAAAGGAATGGATAAGAAAACAGTTGGTAATGACTTCTAGATAAGCAGTGATAACATGCAGCTATTTTTGATGACTTTGATTTTTAGCGTACTGTCACGTCTCGCCATATCATAACCACGTAGACGTGACATGGACACGATGTGCACCATATAAGTAATAAGGCAAACAAGCTACCTAGAAGGTTTTAGAATGCTCTTGGACTTTCTAGGGACCTCTTGTATATTCTTGTAGTCTCTTGAATCTTGTAGAATTATTTAGAATAGTGTGGAGACATCATGTAAATACTAATAGCCTAGAATTCTCTAGATGCACAATGTAGATTGTTGGATCAAAATGATCCTAACCATTCATTCAAAGGGAAGTGGCATATATAAATGCCTCAACCTCTCATTTGTAAACCATCCAAGAAGTTCTCATTAATAGAAGTTTTCTAGTATTCTTTAAGTTCTCTTACCTTCTCTCTTGCTCTCTTTAGTCACTTTGCCTCTTGGAGAGGTGTCTTGAAGAAGGTTAACTTAGTTAAGTATCAAGAGAAGTATCTTAGCTAAGTGCCACACGGTCACTACTTGGGGAGAAAAGAGTAAGTTCGTGACAAGTGGTATCAGAGCCTAGTTCATGAAGGGCATGAACAACTTTGACAGCATTATGTCAAACGTGACAGAGGAGCAAGCAGAATACGTAAGGGAAAGGGATGCTTCCATTCAAGTCGGGGGTGGAAAGAAGTCTCGTGGTGTAAGTAGGCCAAGGACTGAAGACTTTGTTGCCTTAGAAGAGAGGGTTATGTTGTTGGAGAACACCTTAGCTGATATGGATGTATGCCTTCAAAAGAGTGAACATGATAAGGAGATGTTGGAGTCCCATGTCTTGAGACAACTCGATATCCTAAAGGAGTATGCCGTTAATGCTCAAACGGGTGAAGAAGAAAGGGAGAAATGCCTTAACAATCTGGAGAGTAAGATAGAGATTGTCATAAGGCAATTTGATAGCCTTACGGCATCTCTTGATGAAGTAAAGGTGTGATCTACCAATCATGCAAGCACGAGTAGGGTACGAAAGGTACTAAGGATTGATCTCCCAAAGCCAAAGGAGTTTAAAGTCGTAAGAGATGCCAAAGAGGTGGAGAACTTCCTTTGGTAAATGGAGAGGTATTTTGAGTGCATGGGTATTAAGGAGAAACCTATGAAAGTATGCACTACTTCCTTTTATCTTACTAACAATGTAACTCTATGGTGGAGAAGAAAGCACGCAGACATGAAGAAAGATCTGTACACCATTAATATATTAGAGGAATTCAAGAAAGAGTTGAAGAAGCAATTCTTCCTAAAAAATGTAGTTTATGAGGCCAAGAAAAGGTTAAGGGAGCTAAAACACAAATCCACTATTAATGACTATGTTAGGGAGTTCACTGCCCTTACATTTCAAATCCCTAACAAAGCCAATAAAGATGAACTCTTGTTCTCTTTTTTATGGGCTCCAACCGTGGGCTAAGTAAAAGTTACAATGAAGAAGAGTTAAAGATGTTGATGAAGCCATTTTCGTGGTAGAATCACTCATTGAGTACCACCGAGGTGAGTCTAAGACTAAACCCTATTTTAGAAATAACTATGGTAAAGGTGGGGCAGATAAAGGGAAGATTGTTGCTAAGAACAAGAACATATACTCTTTAAAGAAAGAGTATGAGGAAAAAAAGAAGTTCTTCTTACCCAAGATTGGCTACTTCATATTCAAACGACCACACTCGATGAAGGAATGTCATAAGCTAGGGACATTAGCCTTAATTGTAGATGAGCAAGAATTCCAAGAAGTTGTTAACATGGGATCTCTCCAACTATTGAATGCAGTAAAGGCGGCAGAGCCATCACCCTTGAAGGAGAAAAAGGGATTGATGTACGTGGCCCTTCATGTAAATGCAAAGGCTGTTGAGGCAATGGTGGACACTGGGGCTACCCATAACTTTATTACACTGAAGGTAATTAAAAGGCTCTGACTAAAGGTCTCTCAAAAGATAGGATGTCTTAAGACTATCAATGCCCATGGTCACGCCATTGCTGGGGCAACTTATGGAGTAGACATAACTCTTGGCTCCTAGAAGGGAGCTTTGGACTTCTCTGTTGCCTGTATGGATAACTTCAAGATAATCTTGGGTATAGATTTCTTAAGGAAGTTGAATATTGTGCCTATGTCGTTCTATGACTCGATGTGCATAATGAAGAATAGGTCTCCATGTATGGTTCCCATATTCTCCAAATCAAAAGAGACTCAACAGATCTCAGCCATGCAACTGAAGAAGGGATTTAAGAGTGGCTGAGTCACCTATTTGGCCTCGTTAAAGGATGAGTCTTTAATAAAGGAAAAATGAAAAATCTTGCCGAGTGTCAAGAGGGTCTTAGAGGAGAAGGAAGATGTTATGCCATATAAGCTGCCAAAGCAACTACCACTTAGAAGGAGGGTAGATCATAAGATTGAGTTAGAACCAGGAGCCAAGATACCAATTATGCCACCTTATATGATGGCACCCCCATAACTAAAAGAACTTAAATGGCAACTTAAGGAGCTCTTAGAGACAAGATACATTCAGCTGTCTAAAGCACCTTATAGAGCACCTATCTTATTTCAAAGGAAGCATAACAATTCTTTGTGGATGTACATCGACTACCAGGTTCTTAATAAGGTAACAATCAAGAAAAAATATCTTATTCCCTTATAGCTGATTTATTTGATAGACTTAGAAGGGCTTAGTGGTTTGCAAAATTAGATCTAAGGTCAGGTTATCACCAAGTAAGGATTATTGATGGTGATGAACCTAAAACCATATGTGTAACACGATACAGGTAGTATGAATGATTGGTAATGCCTTTTGGTCTAACCAATGTACCAACCAAATTTTGCACATTAATGAACGAGATCTTCCATCCATACCTTGATCAGTTCATGGTGGTGTACTTGGATAATATTGTCATCTACAACAACAACTTAAAGGAACATTTTGAATACCTCCAAATCGTATTCAAGGTGTTGATAGAGAATTCTCTATATGTCAAGAAGGAGAAGTGCTCTTTCACGAAGAATGAAGTACATTTCTTGGGGCATGTTATTAAGGATAGGACCGTAATGATGGACAAAGCCAAAGTGAAAAAAATCGAGGAGTGAGAGGTGCCAACCAAAGTATCCAAGTTAAGATCTTTCATGGAGCTAGAAAATTATTATAAGTGGTTCATCCATGGCTATTCTGCCATAGCTACACCTATTACAAATCTCCAAAGGAAGGACCACGTGTGGAAATAAAGTGAGAGATGCTAATAAGCCTTTGAAAAGTTAAAGGCTAAGGTGATAAAGGAACCATTGCTAGCTCTCCCAGACCACTCAAAATTATTCGAGCTATACACCAATGCTTCTAACTTTGCTATTAGAAGAGTTCTTATGCAAGAGGGGCATTACATAGCTTATGAAAGCCATAATTTAAATGATGTAAAGCTGTGCTATACAGTTTAAGAGAAGGAGATAATGATAGTCGTGCATTGCCTGAGGAATTGGCGATATTACTTACTAAGGTCATATTTCGTCATCAAGACAGATAATGTGGCTATTGGTTATTTCTAGACTCAAAAGAAGTTGACACTAAAGTAGGCGAGGTGGCAAGACTTCTTGACTGAGTTTGATTATTGATTGGAGTACAAGCCAGGGAAAGTAAATGTTGTAGCATATGACTTGAGCCGGAAGGCTGAACTAGCTATTGTCTCTCAAGTCCATGGGAACATTGTGGAGCTTATAAAAGAGGGAATGGGTCATGATTCATTAACAACATAATTAAAATAGCTGGGAAGAAAAGGCAAGAACAAGAGGTTTTGGTCAGAGGATAGCTTTCTTTATACAAAGGGGAGGAAACTTTATGTTTTCAAATGGAACAACTTAATGAGGAGCCTCATCAGAGAGTGCCATGACACTAAATGGGTTGGTCACCTAGGGCATAGATGGATACTAGCCTTATTAGACTCTACCAACTATTAGCCTCAGATCTGAGATGAAGTAGAAAGTTATGTGAAGACTTGTCTTATATGCCAACAAGACAAGGTGGAAAACAAAGCTCCGAGTATATTATTGGAGCCATTACCAACACTGGGCAACCATGGGAAAGCTTCTCTATGGACTTTATCTCTGCACTACCTAAGTCCGAGGGGTATGGTTCTATCATGGTAGCGGTGAATAGATTTTCAAAGTATGCTACATTCATACCTGTTCCTACAAACAACACAATCGAGGAAGTGGCTCATTTATTCTATAAGAATATGGTGAAGTATTAGGGATTGCCTAAGACAATAATTAGTGATAGGGATTCTCGCTTCACTGGCTGCCTTTGGACTGAGTTGTTTAAGCTTTTAGGTTCAAAGCTACAATTTTCCACAAGCTTTCATCCATAAATCAATGGGAAAACTAAGTGGGTGAATGCCTTACTGGAATGCTATTTAAGACACTTTGTGAGTGCTAACTAGAAGGACTGGGCAAAGCTATTAGACATAGCATAATTTTCTTACAACCTTTAGAAGAGTCCTTTTGAAGTTGTGACTAGACAATAAACACTTATACGCCATACTCTTTCAAACTCTTAACAAGAAAAGAGCCCAAGAGCTTACTATATGGTGAAGTCTTGGAGAGAGCAAGCAGATGTTGCATGCTCTTACCATAATAAAGCGACAAAGAGGATGAAGAAGTGGACAGATAAAAATAGGCATGCCATTAAGTACTAAGTGGGAGACATGGTTATGGTGAAACTCCTCCCATAACAATTCAGGGCCTTTAGAAAGGTGAATACAAGCTTAATCTGCAAGTATGAAGGCCCATTTAAAGTTGTTGGATGATTAGGGAAGATTTCTTACAAGCTCAACCTTCACCTAATGGTGCGCACTGTCGCAGGTACACCCAAATTAATACCTTACCTCAAAACTAACCTGTAGTAGTGGGAGTAAGGGTCGATCCTATAGAGACTGGAATTACCTTATGTGATTAAGAAAGGGGGGTTTGATAATTGTGAATACAGTAAATTAAACAATAATGAAAATAGTGAAAAGAGTAATTAATGAGAAAAGCGTTGGTTTCGGTCGATATTCACCATCAACGGATTGCATCGATCATTGACAAAATCATCAATCTTAAACCAAATATCTACCATTGGGACTCTATCCAAGTTCCTCCTTAAGCATAGTGAATTGATAACAATCGTACTAATTAAACTTTAATTGATAAAAAATCTTTTAACACATCGGCAAAGTCTAACTTATCAACTGCATTAAGAACGAGAGAAACTGATAGAGCTAAATAAATATAAGAAATTCGATTATATTTGATTTAGTTGATAATTCATCATAGGGTTAATGATTTATAATCGAAAATCCTTAATCCTATTTGCTTCATGAATTAAGTAATAAAAACTTTGTTCAAAACCTAATTCAGCAGTAGACTTAGACATACAATATACTAGTAGGCCTCCTAGCAATCACATGAAAAATCATTTAGAAAAGAAAAGCAGATGAATAAACAATACCTAGTTAAGATTGAACTATTGAAAAAAATTCCAAATCTCACAATGCATGAATATCCCTTGAGGTTTCAATCTACATCAACCAACTAAAAGAACTAGCCACGCAGGGCCATAAGAAAATCTAAAGAAGAATTAAAGAATGTAGATGAAGAATTAGATCCTTCTCTACTTGCTTGCCTCTCTTTTTATAGATTTCCCACTCTTAATCGAAGTATGAATGTCTTTAGGTCCAAATTCCCGTCCATCAGCCTTCAATTTGAGCAAAAACGACCTAAAATCGCGAAATCAACAAGCCTGTACGGCGCGCGGGCGCCACGGCGCTACGGAAAACATTCCTTGGGGCACCGCGGTGCCCTAAGTTAGCGCCGTGGTAAGTTGTGTCGAAGGTGCTCCAGCGCCGCGTTGCCTTTTGAGAAATTTTTTTTTTCTTTTGTCCTTGCTCCACCCTTCCACCCTTTCATTAATGTAGATCTATAAAACAAGTATTCAGAAATTAATCATGGAGCGAGTGAATCAGGTAGAAAAAATAAAGGTATCAATCACAAAATTTGGTCTTGGCTGTTTTGTGGGTATAGAATAAAATGTTAATTAAGCTCAAAATAGAGGTTCTAAGGATATTCACTTGTTTGGGTTAAGTTTGAAAGGCTCAATCTCATAAAAAAAATGCCTAAATCATCTCCTAATTGTTAGTATTAGCCTAGAATTTTGCCTCAAGTAGCATTTAAATAAGTTCTAGAAATTTAAATGAGATCATAAAATATTTTTTAGTTATATAATCTTTTTATAAGTAAAAGAGAAATTAAATATCCAAAATTACTGTGCAAAAGAATTTCAAGATTTTTAGAAAATAGGTAATCATAAATTGAAAAAAAATTAAAATTACACATAATTATGACTTTCCTACATCTCCCAAGAGCTATAAGCAATTTAAACATTTATATCATTGGCTATTGGTTTCACTAACACACTCATAAATTGAAATTTTGTTCACATGCTCACCTCATGACAGGATTAAAAGTGCACATATCATAAAATTATAGTTATGCATCAAAGTAGGAAAGTGCACAAGTGTATGATTTATTATACAGTCATCCAGTTGAATCATAAAGTGACCCTCCCACACTTAAAAACATACATTGTCCCCAATGTAAGAATATAAAAGAGAATAATAGGGACAAGTAATAACATAAGGAGGGGTTCAGTGAAACTTCCCTGATTAGTAATCACCATCCATCTCATCATGCTCAGGTGCAGGCCTAAAGGGTGGTTCAGGAGGTGCCGGAAAGCAATTGGGAGTTTCAGGGCATGAGCTAACTAGCAAAAACATGCATGATGATGCTGTGCAATAGAGTGCTGGTAGAGGACCGGATCATTCATTTGATGGCTCAAACACTCTGTGCGCTCCCATAAATCTTCAATGGTATGCTGGGATGGTGGTGGCGCTGAGCTGCTGCCCAGTTCCTCTGTAGGTACTAGTGTTGAATTCCTAGCTCCTCCTCTGCTGATTCTTCATGGCCTTTTTATTTTTGTATGTCTGCATAGGAAATAGGTCTCATTTGGTGAATGAGAACCTTAGTGGAATCCCAGCTTACTCCTGCCTTCTGACATAGACCAGTAATTAAACTAGGGGCAAAGAGGGATCCGCCTCTAGCACTAATACAGCTAAGCATCTGCCTATGAATAATCTTGCCTACATAAATAGAAAGGCCCTTTAGTATTGAATAAAGCAAAATGGCCCTGTCCCTCCTGACTTGACTCATGTTGAAGCTGGGCATGAATCTTGCTGACACGAAATAGTGCCATGCTTTAGCCATTTTATTCATATCAACCCTAGCAAAGTATACCGGATGGCCATTGCTATCCAATTTCTAGGAGGCCCCCCTGTAGCATAGAGTGCATATAACGTCTTCAAAGTCAATGTATGATTGAAGAAGTGTCGTATATTCATCATCCTCAATATCAGGCAGTGAATAAAATTCATTAATGGCATGCGGAGTGAATGGCACCATCTTGCCTCTGACCCGTGCTTTATGACGTTCGTGAACTGTGGCATTGGAGTAGAACTCCTGTACCACGGGAATAACTCCTGGTTCTGGGTTCCTGCAGAAAATCTCCCAATGCCTGTGGAGGATATTGTCTCTGTGAGGTAGCCCTTCGGTGATAATAAATCCACGTTCTGGAACTATAGGCTTATGCACCACCACTTTGATGTGGTGTTGATAAACCTCTTCAGTCATAAAAGCCACGGTGTCGAATGCTGGAGGGTCCTTAGCTCTGTTCTTCCTCTTTGAGATGCCCAATTTGAAAGTTTTTGGGGCCATTGCACTTGGCAAATTCACTAGGGCATTTTATCAAACACCTAGTGTGCGCTCTTGAAAAATTGAGAGAATGGATGGTAGATTCGTAGGTTGAAGTCCCAATGCAGTGAAAACCAGTAGTAATGAAGTATAGAGATCAACTTTAGTAGGATAAACAAAGTAAATCGTACCCAATTCAGCGTGATTTATGGCTGGAAAGTGTGAGATCAAAATTGCTTGAGAACCCTAGAAAATTGCCATTGAATCCAAGCCAAAAGCTGAAAGAATCATTTAATCTTGCAAAAGAAGATGAAAAATCATGTAATGTCAGCAAGATAACATAATGGGAGGTGGGTATGGTTGATTTAAGGCAAGAAAGTGGATTTGGAGGTGAAAAGGAGGCAAAAACGGAGGGGGGAGGACGAAGAGCTCGCGATGCTCTTATAGAGAGCGCCGCGGCACTCACCCATTATGGGTAAGTAGCACCGCAGCACTGTTCTAGAGCACTACGGTGCATGTGCGTCTGCAGGTCTGCAAATTTTTTTATTTTTTATTTTATAAAAAATAAACTATGAATAAAAAAATTAAGAAGAAGAAGAATGGTTGTTGGGTTGCCTCCCAATCAGCGCCTTTGTTTTATGTCGTTGGCTCGACTCAGCTCCCTATCTTTGTTCATGGAGGCTCTCTGATGTTCACTTTAAATTTCTGAGACTGATTCAATCCTTGAAATTCAACTACATAACCAAAAGCCACATTAGTAATAACAAGTGGTCCTAGCAAAGGGAGATATTTCTTACCTTTAAGGGATCTAACCCTTTTAATTTCTAGAACTTAATGCAACTCTACAGTCGGGTCTATGCCTTTAAGGTTTACAATTGATTTTATAATGGCATTTTTTTTTCTGAAGAATATGCATCAATTCCTCTTCTTTTTTAACACCCAAATTCTTGGCAACTAAAATAGGTGATGCATCTCTTACTTCCAAGTATTTCAAGTGATTGGGAAGAGGTGACAAATTAGACCCAGGATCCTACAAAATAGAAGGTGCAAGAGTAGTATCAGAATTTGATAATTCCTTATAAGAAACCTTACCTTTTTGTGGCCCTTCTGAAAAATTATTGAGTGCAGCCAGTTTCCCCTTTGTTCCTTCATCTAAGTCTATCTCACCATCATCTGCTGCTATAGATTTGTTCACACTTTCCTCCATTTTATCCTTTTCATCTAATTCAAACACATTGTATGCCAACGAATCAAGTATATCAATGGAATAAACAGGAGTATCATCACCTGGGTGTTTCATGGCTTCATACATATTGAATTTTATTACTTCACCATCAAATTCCATAATGAGTGTGCCATTGTGAACATCTATCTTGGTTTTAGAGGTTTTCAAGAATGGTCTCCCTAATAATATTGGAGAAGTAAAATCCCCATTGTCCATGTCAAGCACATAAAAATCTACAGGGAACACCAAATCATCTACCTGCACCAAGACATCCTCAATTATTCCCTTAGGATATGCAGTGGACCTATCTGCTAGTTGAATTATCAAATTTATAGATTTCAATGGTCCCAAATTCAAAGATGTATATACAGAATATGGCATAACATTGATGGAAGCTCCTAAATCAAACATAGCCTTTTCAATGCGAGTTCCCCCAATTTTGCATGGAATAGTAAACATACCTGGATCCTTGCATTTAGTAGGGAGTTTTGTTTGTATCATAGCAGATATATTCTGACTCATATGAATCTTTTCAAAATCCTTTAATTTTTGCCCTTCTTTTTGAGTACATAGTTCTTTCAAGAACTTTGCATATCTTGGCACCTATTTAATGGTATCTAGAAGGGAGAGATTAACTTCACATTTTCTAAAGATGTCATACAATTCAGAAGTTTTCTCATTTAGCCTATTCTCTTTAAGAGCTTCTGGAAAAGGAGGTTTAGATTTATATTCAGAGAAAGGTGTAGACTTACCTTTTGGATGCTTACCTACCATGATTGCATTATTCTTGTCTTCCTCTTGCTCAGTTGGTGCATATAACTCTTGTATTGGGGTCTCAACTTCTTTATCACCTTGTAGCATGATTGCACTCACATTTTCCCTTGGGTTTACCACAGTTTGTGAAGGTAACTTACCTGAGTTTTGAGCATCCAATCAACTCACTGTGGTTGCTAACTGACCTACTTGAGTTGTCAGATTTTGAATGCTAGCTCTTGTCGCTTGCTGAAATTGATGTGAGTTATGTACAAGAGTTTTCACAATGTCTTCCAACAGATTACTTACCTGTTGATCTTGGGGTGCATTCTGTCTAGGATAATAGGCTTGCTGATTTTGTTGAAAATTTTGTCCTGCAGGCCTATTTTGTGCATTCCCATATCTGAAATTGGGATGATCCTTCCATCCAGGATTGTATGTATTGGCATATGGATCATACCTTTTTGGTTGGCCAGGAAAACCTCTTACAGCATTCGCTTGTTCTGTGGATTCCTCTTGAAGTGTAGGACACATGTCACTTAGGTGCCCTGTGGCTGAGCATATTCCACATACTTTAACTTACTATAGTGTACCTGTAGCCATTTGGCGCACAAGAGAAGTAAGTTCAAATATTTGATTCTGAAGAGAAGTAGTACTTACCTCCTGGGCATGTCTAATAGGAGGATCATGCCTAACGCCAAATTGTTGTGAATTGGCAGCCATATTTGATATCAGGATTCTGGTTGCCTCAGGAGTTTTATCTACTAGTGCTTCTCTACTAGCTACATCTATCATGCTCCTATCTCCCTGCAAAAGACCTTCATAAAAATATTGGATTAGTAGCTGCTCACTAATCTGATGATGTGGGCAGCTTGCACAAAGTTTCTCAAACCTCTCCCAATATTCATAAAGTGTTTCACCATGCAATTGCCTAATGCCACATATTTCTTTCCTAATAGTAGCGGCTTTAGATGCAGGAAAATAACGTTCTAAAAACATTCTCTTCATCTCATTCCAAGTAATGATAGTACCAGAGGTCAAATAATACAACCAATCTTTGGCTGAATCTTTTAAGGAAAAAGGAAAATCGCTGAGTTTTATTTGTTCCTCAGTTACTCCAGGGGGCTTCATACTGGTACATACCACATGGAACTCCTTCAGATGTTTATGTGGGTCTTCACCTGCAAGACCATGAAAACTTGGTAAGAGATGAATTAATCCAGATTTCAACTCAAAATTAACATTGTCATCAAGATTAGGAAAAGTAATGCATAAGGGTTGCTGATGCAAATCAGGAGCTGCAAGCTCCTTCAGAGTGGGGTGTCTAGCCATGATCACTTCTTCCCTATCCTGATCAATGTTTTCTTGAATTTCTCTTCTGTGCCTGTATACAGATTTTCCAATATCTAGATTGAACTGTAAATCTCGAGAATTAGAAGAACAAGTTACAAGCATAAATAATAAAAAAATCACAAAAAGTATTGACGCAGTCCCCGACAACGACGACAAAATTTGGTGCGCATTGTCCCAGGTACACCCAAATTAATACCTTACATCAAAACTAACCTGTAGTAGTGGAAGTAAGGGTCGATCCCACAGACACTGGAATTACCTTATGTGATTAAGAAAGGGGGGTTTGATAATTGTGAATACAGTAAATTAAACAATAATGAAAAAAGTGAAAAAAGTAATTAATGAGAAAAGCGTGGTTTCGGTCGATATTCACCATCAAGGGATTGCATCGATCATTGAAAAAAGCATCAATATTAAACAAAATATCTATCATTAGGACTCTATCCCAGTTCCTCCTTAAGCCTAGTGAATTGATAATAATCGTACCAATTAAACTCTAATTGATAAAAAATCCTTTAACACATCGGTAAAGTCTAACTTATCAACTGCATTAAGAACGAGAGAAACTGATAGAGCTAAATAAATATAAGTAATTCGATTATATTTGATTTAGTTGATCATTCAACATAGGGTTAATGATTTATAATCGAAAATCCTTAATCCTATTTGCTTCATGAATCAAGTAATAAAAACTTTGTTCAAAACCTAATTCAGCAGTAGACTTATACATACAATATACTAATAGGCCTCCTAGCAATCACATGAAAAATCATTTAGAAAAGAAAAGCAGATGAATAAACAATACCTAGTTAAGATTGAACTATTGAAAACAATTCCAAATCTCACAATGCATGAATATCCCTTGAGGTTTCAATCTACCTCAACCAACTAAAAGAACTAGCCACGCAGGGCCATAAGAAAATCTAAAGAAGAATTGAAGAATGTAGATGAAGAATTAGATCCTTCTCTGCTTGCTTGCCTCTCTTTTTATAGATTTCCCACTCTTAATCGAAGTAGGAATGTCTTTAGGTCCAAATTCCCGTCCATTAGCCTTCAATTTGAGCAAAAACAACATAAAATTGCGAAATCAACAAGCCTGTACGGCGCGCGGGCGCCTCGGCGCTATGGAAAACATGCCTCGGGGCACCGCGGCGCCCTCAGTCAGCACTGCGGCGGGCTGTGTCGAAGGTGCTCCGGCACCACGGCGCTCCCTCCTGGGTAGCTCCGCGCCGCGGCGCTCCAGATTTTGCTTAACATGGCGCCGTAGCACTATATTGTGAGCACCGTGGTGCCCAGAATCTTCTAGATTTTTCAAAAGTGCCAAACACAAAAGTTGTAACTCTATGTTTCTTCTTTCCATAGCCGCTGGAATCACCTCGATCGGAGTCCAAATGTGTGAGATATGCCTCGATTAGTGACAAAAGGTCAGAAATCAGCATTTTTCTATGATTTTTTTGTCTATTTTTCTCTTCTTTTCTTCTTTATTATTCCTAAAACATAAAACACAAAAATTAATTAAATCCTATCTATTCAATATTTAAATGAAATAAAAATTAACATAAAATATGCTAAATACATGCTTAATTTATAGCATGTCACCCAAGTATGAAGATCCATCCTGTTTTTCATGTCAGTATGGTCAAGCCTTATCATGAGCATAAGGAAGATCAGAAAAGAAAAGACTCAAGGTAAGCACCTCCCATCGTGATCAAGTTTTTTGACAAGGAAGTGAAGGAAGTCCTAGCCAATCGAGTTGTAAGGAAAAGATTGCTACCATCAAGTACCCAATATCTTATCAAATGGAAATGAGTGCCAGAGAGTGAGGCAAGCTGGGAAGCAGAAGACAAATTATGGCAATTTGAAGACCACCTAAAGCGCTTTCACGAGATGAGCATGAGGAGGATGTCTATACTATAGGTGGGGCGAAGTGTCACGTTCTGCCATGTCATTGCCAGACTGACCCGGCATAAACACGATTATGGCACTTTGAAGACCACCTAAAGCGCTTTCACGAGATGAGCATGAGGAGGATGTCTATACTATAGGTGGGGCGAAGTGTCACGTTCTGCCATGTCATTGCCAGACTGACCCGGCATAAACACGATGTGACACCACATAAGTAATAAGCCAAGCAAGCTACCTAGAGGGTTTTAGAATGCTTTTGGTTCTTCTAGGGAACTCTTGTACATTCTTATAGTTTCTTGAATTTGGTAGAATTCTCTAGAATAGTGTGGAGACATTATGTAAATACTAATAGCCTAGAATTCTCTAGATCCACAATGTAGACCGTTGGATCAAATTGATCCTACTCATTCATTCAAGGAGAGGTGGTCTATATAAGCCCCTTACCCCTTCATTTGTAAACCATCCATGAAGTTCTCATCAATAGAATATCTAGCATTCTCTAAGTTCTCTTACTTTCTCTTTTGCTCTATTTAGTCACTTTGTCTCTTGGAGAGGTGTCTTGAGGAAGGTTTACTTAGTTAAGCATCAAGGGGAGTGTCTTAGTAAAGTGCTACATAGTCACTACTCGAGGAGAAAAGAATAAGTCTGTGACAATACACTAGGTAGAGATGCCTTATGTTGGGCAAATTCCCATGATTAACAATGTGTCAGTGGTTGAGATAGTTGAATTTATGAAAAAAGTGCCGCCACTCGCACCAATGTACCCAAACAAGGCAAATATGGATGATTAAGGCATAGATATATGTATGTTTTTGTACTACAGTTAATACCTAGGACACCATGATATGTATATGAACTAACAAAAAATATTAAGATTAATAAATACACCCATTTGATACCAATTTTTTTTCTTAAATTGAGAAATTAATTATCATGAAAGGAATAGATAAGACACTACAAGAAAATAGGGATTCAATGGCGACTATAGTCGCCCTTAAAAATCAAAAAGTCGTCATTGAAAACTTTTAGTGATGACTTTTGGTCATCGCCCACTGGTCACAATAAACAACATTGCTGAAACTTTTTGTGATGATTTAATGAAGTCGCCACAAAAAGTTCATATTTAGTGGTGAATATATCATTACTAAATACATCAAGTATTGTCATTGAAAAGGTATGGCCGTCACTGAAAAGCTCTTTTAGTGACGACTATGTGAAGTCGTCACTGAAACTTATCCTTCCGTGATGACTTTATTCGTCATTCAAGGTGCATTTTTAGTGGCGACTTCACATAGTCATCACTGAAGGTTACTTTTAGTGATGACTGTATAAAGTCACCACTGAAACATGGGTTAAAGAGAGAGGAAAATTTGACAATATAATATGACATTTTTAGTGGCAGCTCGTTTAAGTTGCCACTGAAAAATTGATTTAGGGACAATTGAAGTTGTCATTAAATCTCTTCAATAGGTTAAGGTCGCCACTGAATACGATGTATTATATTTTTTTTGGGTACTTTCATTTGACATTTAAATAAAACATTGCTTCATAAATAAAAATAAGGACCTATGAAATTAATAAAATTCTATATATATTACCATAATTGCAAACATAATACATGATTGTTGGGAGTGATATACCATGTTTGTTAATAGAAAATGTTATACATAATAGAATTTCAACAAATAAAAAACGATTAACTTGGTGGTTGTCTTGGAGATGTTAGTATTACATTATTTGTAGAACTTGCTACAGCAATACCTATAAGGCCAAGTAGAATTTGTCCCTATTCATATTACAGTAATATATTAATATATAACTTGACAAATCTAATGTAAAAAAATGAATAAATTCTTGTAGCATGAAGAAAATCCTCACAATATTAAACATTACCAAGTTTAACAAAGTCAATATCACATATAACACTTAACAAAAAAAATTTCTAACATTATGCCCCTAATAATGACTAATTTAGTCATTACTTGACTCGTACTAACTATTAATAATGAAAAATTGATACAGTGCTCCATTTTATCTACAATGTTGTAACATTATACAAGCATTAATAATAAAATAATCATGAAGCATGTATGGCCACAAGGTACTACAGTTGGCAGCACACTATACATATCCAACAAGTTCTCCATTTTATCAATGATTGCTAAAGAAATTTTGGGGACTGGAGATGTGAACATAAAGAAATGGACAAGATAGTAAGATTCAGTCCTTGAATTATAGAAACACGGTACTTTTCAATTCATCAATCATAGTGGTTAACACTAACTAATCAGTACTATATATTGCTATTCAAGTTATTAAGGGACCATATTAATTTCCACAAAATAAGGGACCACATTAATTTCCACAAAATATCTCTAACAAAACACTATTACAATGCTGTTCTTTAAAAAACCAAATTAAATTTTATGGGAAAATTACAACTATACATAATCAAGTTTTGAGTGGAGGACCAATAACACAAGAATTGTAGTCCATATTCTATGGCAAAAATTATTTCTACTTTTGGTTTATCAATTTCTCCTATTTAACTTGCTTCTTACAAAAATATCTCTAACAATGCTTTTCTTAAGAAAAACCAAATCAATTTCTCCTATGCCAAAGATTACAACTATTTATAATCAAGCTTTGCTAATGTTGTGATTAAACTCATATAGCTAGTCCAAAAAAAAAAGATTAGACTCATATATTATCTTTTAATATATGAAAGTTTAGATTCATTTTATTCAATAATAAAATATAAAGGATCCTAATCAATTTTATTCATCCTTCCTATAGATGAACGTAGCAGAAGATGGGATATACACAATCTTAAGCATAGGCAAATGAATATAGTTCAAAACACTAGAAAAATGAAAAATATTTCTCTTCACCTTCCAAAGAAACAAAATTAGCCTGGGATTTATCTCATTTTGGTTCCATTTTAATGTATTATCTTGGGAACTTAGTGGATTCATGCTACAAAATACAAATGGTAATCTGATACTCGTACCATATTCTTGTTTTAACAGTGTAGGAATAGAAGTGTGAGTATTTTTATAGTCCCTTGTTGTGAGAAAGCATGAAACCAATATAACATGCTGACTTTCTAAGATTAAATTTGGAGGTACAAAGACAAGGTATAATTTGAATCTCCTACCTGATATCATCATAAAGTTGCTACTTTTAAAGACAAACCTATTGAGAAAATAATAATGGCACATGTTTGAGGGGGTTGAGTAGCTAAAAATAGATGCCATGTTAGACCCCTAACTCAGAAAGTATATTTTAGAAGGAGAAGGAAGGTAGAACAGGAAATGGCATAATGCACAGCATGGACATCACTACATCTCAAAAAATAGTCTTAAAAACCAGTCATTAACTAGGGACTATAATGTACTATTATGTTAAGATTTATGTGTTCTAGTTGTCATCAACAGCAAGATTACAAAAAATAGTTCATCTTAATTTATTATGATAGAATGTACAGTACATTTCAAAAATCAGTCATCAAGAGCAATATTCAAATATAAATTATCTTTGAACCTTCAGTAAATGATCATTTAAACAGATATCAGTACCATTTTCTAGTAGATTTATCATTAATGCATCAATCAATCACACTTAACCATATTTCAAAAATCAATTTATGATGCTAGCATTTTCCAATATGATATTATAAGCATTAAATGAATTCAATCAAAATTAAAGGAACACTTTCCTGCATCACAATATTTCTTGGCAAGGTCATAACTTAGGTGTGGCTTCATATATATGTAGTACATCTTAGAAATATGTTCTAATATAAAACGAGATAGAACATAATTCAGTGGAATAAACTTTCTAAGTTGTGCAAGCTGGATATTGTTATCACCATCCATTTTGTATGCATAAAATGCATGATGGATTATCATTCCTTAACCCCAGAGGAAAAAGAGGCTAAAAAACAATTTCAAAAATAATGTATACAAATAACTAAATTGTTAAATTCAAGAACCGTATATGGATATTAGTACCTGTTGGAGAGATGTGATTAATGAGGTCATCTGCAACTGTAGTCTTTCCTTAAACTGTGCTTGTATCCTTTCTTCTCATATTCTCATCTCGTTATGTAGTTCTGTAGCAACCTTTTTGCGTATTTTCTTCTCTTGCTCTTCAAGGTGTTGGGGAGTGATTTGCTTAGCAACTCTCCTAGTAGGAGGTTTAGTCCTATATCATTTATTGCAAAAGTAACCTGTTCGTTGACCAAGAACTTGGGTCTACATTTTCTCATTGCTTAGACTAGGAGTGTCTTTCTGAGATTGCTTGGCTACAATCTCTTATAGTTGGGATTATCTTTAAAACAACTCAAGATTTAGAATAACATCAAGAAATGTAAATTAAAATTTGTAAAAATTAATAAATTTTAAATATACATGAACTTCATGAGGACTTTGCATCTGACCATATAGCTTCCCCTTCTTTAGTCTTATGAGTATGCTCCACCTCCCCTATCTAGTCAATTAAAGCCTTCTCTCTAGTTTTAGGATTTCTCTATAATTAAACATAATTGCTACCCAACGATAAATAAAACATGCATAAAAATTTATATATGAGAATAAGTTATTCTAAAGTCTCATTGTTAATTCCTCAACTTCTGTAAACAAACGAGAACTACATGTATGTTTTGTTGTCTACTTAGCATTGTTTTATACATTTGTTGAACTTTTTCCTTGCATTTAATTTCATATTTAGTTGTGTGACGCATTTCATATTAGATCGCTCTTTAAATATGGCATTACATAATACCCTAAGATCATCTGAGTCAAAAAAATTGACCAAGTGCTTCCATTCATCATCATTGACTGTAGGAGGTGGATATGCTAGTCTCTCCTCATCGATGTTATACTTGGAGTACAAGATGTGCAAGTGACTTTTCCAATTTTTGTATAAACTTTGGCCAGTGGAATTGATTAACGCATCAAATCACCATTGCATACTTGCACCAACTTCAAATTTTTCCTACAACAATAAAGTCAAAGGTGTTAATTTGAAGAAGTGTATATGGATATGTGTATGATAAACAATTATGCTAGTTGTTACCTTCACTTGTAGTAAGATTAGTTCTTCACATTGTTCCCAAATTTTGATCTAGTCCTTCTCTTTTAAAGGACAAGTGCCTCATACTATGTGCCCAATGTAATTGACGAAATCCATTGATCCATCTCCCATGGCTCAAAGGATATTGTCAGGAATCGCAATTTGGAGTTTTTGTCCATTTTTGGTCTTCAAGTCTAGACTAATACATTTATATAATCCCCTTAAATTTTGACCTATACTGCTTGAAGTTGTGAATCACAAAGAACTAAGGTATTAGGCACATAATAGTAAACATTAACTAATTCATTGTTAGTAAACTTTTATTTACATACCTGCACTGCTAATTGGATTTCGAGAAGTTGGTGTGGTGAGTTGTGCCTTTGTCTCCCTATGGTGGGGCTGTATACACAGAAGTGGGATTTTGTCATTACAACTACCCTATGTGACATATCTACACCCATGACTACCTCATCCAACTTTTTATCTTCCTGCCATGCTCAAATATCAACTTGCTACAAATGAACAAATCATGTTAGTAAAACATCTCGACAAAAAATGCAAAGAATTCAATACAAAACAATGTGAAATTTGATAAAAACAAAATATGCAAAGAATTCAATACAAAGCAAAGAATTATATGTATATATAGCAATAATGCGCCAACAATTTGAGTCTTCACATAGAGTCTTCAAATAAAAAGTATCCTTCATCACTTTCTTTATCCATGGTGTGATCTTCTTCATTGTAATTGGTGAAATCAACTTCCTTGACACTTTTTCCATCTCTCTTGTGACTAACAATTTAAGGTTGAACATTCTCCCTCAATAATACCACTACAATGTCATTTTGGTAATCATTAAGAATGAACTCATTATGTTCAACCTCATCCTATTGGTAAGCATCCTCATAAGACAATGATTCACCTACATCATCTTCATAGGGCATGTTAAAAAGGTTACATGGATTTTTTTTTCACAACAACAAGCCAATCTCGATCAACAATATCATTTAAATAGAATACTTATTCTGCTTGAGATGCCATGACAAATGGCTCATCATATCTGTCAACTTTATATCATCTTCTTAAATGAGCAACATCCCACCAATGACATTTAAAGAGGTGTATTTTCCTATCACCCAAATAAAAAAGCTCATAAATATCCTCGAGGATGCCATAATATTCATTCTCAGGATCTAAATTATCACCCTTTACAAGAACTCTGCTATTTTGGGGTTTTTTTAGATTCATGGTTCCTGGTATGAAATCTAAACCCATTGACCAAAATTATTGTATACCTATATACTACTCTTTGAGGACCAATGGCTAAACTAAGTAGTTCATCATCTCTTTTCCAATGTGAACCTAGCTTTGTAACCTATCAAAAATTAACAACATCGAAATGTTATGACTTGATGTATAATATAATGCATTAGTTGAACTAATTAAAAGACACTGACAAGGCAATTAAACCATTGAGGAAACTTTTTAATGTGCCTTGAATCAACATTTGATGCTTGATTAAATTCTTTGTAAGAATGGAAAATTGCTTTAGCAGTGCCTCTTAATTATCTGCTTTAGCCAAATATTGACCTCTGACAAGTTGTCATTTTTCATCATCATTCTTTGTAACTTTATTGAATTTTGTTGAGATATTGCTCTAATATCTTAAGTAGAATACTAGGCTTTCATCAATTAAATAGTCTTTATTGATTGATCCTTTAGGACGAGATTTATTGCGAACATATAATTTCAGTGTGCGTATATACCTATAAATGCAAGTCAAAATTATTTGGTTTTTTACTAGTAAACGAAGCTCAATAAATTAGTATAGGTTTGATAATGTTACCTCTTGATTGGATACATCTAATAGTACTAGACAATCCCCATAATCTTTGCCTCTCTTGCTAAATGGACAGGTAGGTGGACCATGACATCAAAGAATGCTGGAGGAAACACATATTCCAATTTGCACAAGGTAATGGCAATTTGTTTTTCAATTGAATCTAAGTCTTCCATGGTTAAGCATTTTGATCACAAAATCTTGAAAAATTATGTTAACTTTTCTATAGGATCACTCACCTTCTTAGGCAATAACCCATAAATTGCAACTAGAAATATCTCCTATAATAAAATGTGATGGTCATGACACTTTAATCCATATATCTTTCTTTCTACCACATTGAGACACCTTGAAATGTTTGAAGAGAATGCATTAGGAACTTTTAACTAAGCCAAAAAGTTGGAGACCTTCAACTTCTCTTGTGGTGATAGCACGTAACAAGCTGCTGGTAGCAAAATATTATTCCCTTCCTCAACAGGGTGTAAACCTGGCCTAATTACCAAGTCCACCAAATCGTAGCAGCTCTGCACTATGTCCTTTGCTTTTCTAGCCATATCCATCACTGTTGACACAATGTTGTTTCATACATTTCTCTTAATATGCATGACATCAAGATTATGTCACAGTAAAAGTGTTTTCCAATAATGCAGTTGAATGAATATGCTTTTCTTCTTCCAATTATAGGTAATACCTAACTAGTTGCCCATTTGCTTCTTCCCTTTTCTAAACGTCAAATTGGGCAGAAGTTCTAGTTATTGAAGCACTTCCTCATTAGTCAAATACATAGGTGCGTCATTATTTTTCAGTTTACCATTAAATACCCTTATATTCTGATGCCAAAGATGATTAGCTGGAAAGAAGTGATGGTGGCCTATATAACATAATTTGCTTCTCAATTATACAGAGTGTGTATCTTTGTGGCAACAAGGAGATGGCAATTTTTCTTTTGTTGACCAACCTGCAAGATTGCCATATGTAGGAAAATCATTTATTGTTTGACTATGAATGAGCATCATATGTCTTTACCCCTCCCTCCCAAAATTCTTTAAGTTCCTCAATCATTTATTCCAAATATACATCTATATTATCTCTCAAAGACTTAGGGCTTGGGATAAGAAGTGTCATCATGAAATATGGTTGTTTCATACATTTTCAAGGGGCTAAGTTATATGGTACAAGAACAACTGACCAAATACTATGGTTGGAACCTACCACTTACTAATTGTAACATCCTAAGTCTCCAATAATGTTAGATAAATTTAAGAATAAGAAGAAGACACATATGAATAAGAATTAAAATGCTTAGTTGTTTGACAATAAAGTGTTTATAAAATATATGGTACCTTTTATGGTTAGAAGTAATATAAATAAAATTTTTTGGAGCACAATTGAGAGGAAGAGGATTCAAATATATTCCTTATGATGCTAATAATCTAGGACTAGTAACATATTAAGGCAAGTAGAAGCATTTATGTGTTGCTATTAGCATATATATATATATATATATATATATATATATCTATGCATACACGTAAGTTGTGGAACAGCAAAAACACACCACCTTTTTGCTCCACCAACTTATCTGCTCCATTATATTATCATCAGCCTTCTTAAGATTCTCTCATTGTTGTTGAATAGAAGAGGAGTGTAAATAGAGAACTTGAAGTGGTAAGATGGAGAAAGGCTAAAATACTGAAGAGATTTCTTCTTCCCTTCTTATATCACTTGGTAGTTGTGAAAATAGGAGTTTTACTATTGGAAATCAATGTTTGATGTCCATATTTCATGTAAGAATAGATCTGGTGTGTAGAGGAGGCCAAGGGAAGAAGCAAACTGGAAATTGACAGTAATAAGAGTATGTCTGTACAAGGTAAGTTTCCCCCTCTTTTAAAATTTGGTCTGTCGGTGTTGTGCTCAATTTAGGTTCTGCAGGGGTGATTCTTGATCCTAAGATGCAAGGGGTTAAGGTTGAAAATAAGGAACATTAGTTGCATGGAAAATTTTCTATCATCTAAGTAACAAACATACTGAAGCATCACAATTTTTTTTACTAAGAAGCTGTTGTTTCTACACCTAAAATTTTTAGCTCTATAAATTGAGTAATTCAACTCTGTTTTCCAGCTAAAAATATTATATTTTTGTTTTTATATGGATTAAGGTGTTAGACACTAAAAGCATTGCAGCTTAGAAACACAATAGATAGAAGCTAGCTAGCATGGTTTTGACTGGTGTAATGTGTTCAGTAGGCTCAGTGTTCATGTTTGATTGAGTAAATGGCTTGACATGCTATAAATTAAGCATGCCTTTAGCATATTTTAAGTTAATTTTTATTCAATTTAAGTAGAAAATAAATAGGAATTAATTGAGTTTTTTTTTATGTTTTAGAAAGAATAAAGAGGAAAAGAGAGAGAAAATATGGAAAAATGCTAATTTTCAAACCTTCATCACTAATTGAGGCATATCTCTCTCATTTTAACTTCGTTTGAGGTGATTCTAGTGGCAATAGAAAGAAGAGACATAGAGCTACAAATTTTATGTGTAGCACTTTGGAAAATTCTAGAAGTATCTAAGTGCCGCATCCCCAAACATCTAGAGCACCACAATGCAATTTTTCCCAGCACCAGAGTACTGCTACACTGGCCCAGCGTCGCAACATCCTGTGCAGGAATTTTGAAGTGTCCAGCACTAGCTCCGGTACCACAACACCCCGTCAGTCTATTTTCATAGCACCATGGTTCTCAAGTAGTGCCTCGCAGTGCCCGCTGTCACACCAAAATGCTAAAATCACGATTTTTACGTCTTTTTAGCTCCTATTGAATCCCTATGGGCTGAGTTTTGACCTAAAAATAATTTTTCTTCAATAAGGAGAAGCTAATCTATAAAAGAGGAGAGAAAGCAAGCATCAAATCATCAATCAAGACTCTTAATTACCTTCTTCAATTGTTCTCTAGATTTTCCTATGGCCCTACGTGGCTAATTTACTTTTAGTTAGTAGAGGAAGATTGAAACCTCAAGGGATCTTTATGCATTGTAGAGCTACATTAATAAAAGGGTGGAAGGGTGAAGAAAGGGAAAAAGAAATGAAAAATCCAAGGGAAAGAAAAAGTTCAAAGATACTGATGAAAGTCTAAGAAGTGGGTGAAAGAAAAGAAATCGAGAACCAAAGAAATGAAGAAATTGAATACAGTAAAGCAAAGGAATAAGTGTGGGGGGAAATCCTCCAAACTTGAAAAAGGATAAAGAGAATTAGACTTAATCATGTGGTGTTAGGTGATCGAGCCTAAATTTATACCTTTTATCTCACCTCGTAACCTAGCTACATTACAAGCTGAATAAAGTCCTTTTAATCCTAAAAAGTAGTCTTAGCCTACATTAGTGGAGAGTTGAATGAAAAATAAGCTTATGAGAATCCTAAATAGAGATCCATACCCCAATTCTTAAGATTTATAAATTCATTTGGGCAAAAGATAATTGAACCACTCAAAGATACACACACACTCAGGGCTATAGAAAATAAATCCTGAATTGCATTTGAGTTAAATGTTGCACATAATTATGAATTTTTTTGAAATTTCTTTAAGAGCATACAATTTTCACTATCAGGCAACATATTGGTAAACCTTTCACTCATCTCATTTATTAAATATTGTTCATATGAATTAATTTGCTTAAGGACAAGCAAAAGAGTGAGTGTGGAGGTATTTTGTAACATCCTAAATTTTAATAAGTGGAAATTAATTCTCATAGTAAAGGGAATGGAAGAGAATAAAATGGAACATCGATGAAACCTAAGAAAAAAGGATAAAATGTTATTAAAGTATTTGATGGAATTTTCCTGCAACCAAACAAAGCCTTATCTAATGGTATAGTTCAATTATGATTGGATGGCAAAAAGTGTAATAGTTGGATAAAGTAAGGTCTTGAGATAGGAGGATGATGGCTTATTGAGGAAGGATAAATAAAATATTTTATCTTTGCTTGACTCAAGGATAAGTCAACTAACCCAAGGGAGAGAAGGGGAGAGAAGTGACTTGGAGGAGAAGTAGTTGACTTGACTTGGAGAAGTGACTTGAAGGAGAAGTAGGCCAAAAAGATCAAGGGGAAGAGGTGGCGGCCAAGGAAAAAAGGGAGAAGGGAGAGAGACCAAGAGAAGGAGAGAAAGAAAAAGAAGAGAGAGAAAGAGGAGAGATCAAGAGGAAGAAATCCAAGGAAAGCTTGAGAAGAGAAAGAATCTCTAGTTTGGTAGGTTTAACATTATTCATGTTTTCAAGGAATTTAATGTATATTGAATGATTTATAAGTGTTTCATATATCCTCTTTTGATGATTCATGATGTATATTTATGGTTGGCCATGAAAAGTGAGAGTGGGATGCATAGATCATAGATGCATTTGCTGATTTTTGGCTTGAAAATGGTGAAAATCGATGGTCTGAATGGTTGGTTCTGTTGGATAAGATTTGTATCGAATCTGGAAATATGTCTAACATACGAGTTGTAGCTCTGTTTCTTAGCTTTCTAATGCCTCTGGAATCACCTTGATCGGATTAAAATGAGAGAGATATTCCCTGATGAGTGAAGAAAGGTCAGATTTAATGTGCAGAATCGTAACACTGTTTTTGTACATGTTTTTCACCTGTGTCTGGTTCTAATCTGTTAAGGTAGTAAACATAAAATTTTATATAATTGTCTTAGATTTTTATAGACACCAAAATCACCTTAATCAGAGTTAAATTGAGGGAGTTATGAACTTTTTAGTAAAGGAAGGTCTGGCTGGACGAAAATCTGGACTGCGAAGAAAACCCGAAGCACGGCCGTGCTTGGTGACATGGCCATGCCGTGCTTCGGGCTGTTTTGTGGTTTTTCAGCATGGTTTGCATAGCTTAAAGCATGGCCATGCTTGGTGACACGGCCATGCTGTGCTTGAGGCTGTTTTGCATTTTGAAGGCTCTAAATGAACTCCAATGAGTGGATGATGTTAAGGGGAACTAAAGTACAAATAAATACCTTTTTAATGATGCATTGTAGTGTGAATTCTATCCTTTTATTATGAGAAATTAAATCACATGTTGCATATTGATGAGATGTATGTTTAATGTATTGATACAAACACATATTAATAAGACCTATGCAAGTGAATTTATTATGTATTGATGAGATATATGTAAGTAACTTGCTTATGAGCTAGATGTGCAACATATGGATGAAATGCATGTTGATGTGATGCCTATGCTAGTATATCAATGTATGAGGATTACATGATATAGGGTATGCATTGTTGGTAAGTGTATTAATACATATTTGTTAAATGATGCGATGATGATATTATGCATGACATTATTGATGTGCTTGGTTAATGCATAATCCCATTGTAATGGTCATAATAATTAAAGAGTATGATGTGTACATTAATGCCTGACGATAGAGGAGTTGTTACATATTGATTGTATGAAGAGACGAAGTTGATTATGGATGGCAAGCATAATGATAAAGGTGAATTGTTTGATGTATACATGGTTATATCATGTTGATGTATATGGTTGATATGTGGCTATAGACGATTAGTCATTGAGTGTGGAGATGTGGCTACAGACGGTTAGTCACTAAGTGTGGAGATGTGGCTACAGACGATTAGTCACTGAGTGTTGTGATGTGGCTGCAGACGATCAGTCACCGTACATGAAAGTACTGCAAAGATATATATACAAGCATATTATTGATGTATAACCTAGTTATTATACATGCCTGATATTGATGCATAACCTATTTATTGAATATGAAAGCATGCTATAAATTCTTGTTATTTTATCATATACAAAGAGAAAATATTTTCTATAGTTTATAAAGCTGGACATGACACTGTGTTTTCCTTACTTACCATATGATACTTTTAATGTTAAACCTATTGGGAACCTTCGTTCTCATTATTGTTGGTGTTATGTTCAGATAAGAGCAGCTGATAGGCTAGCTGCTTCCGTGCACTTGATCATGGAAGATCCAGTGGATGGCGATGCTTTGTACAAATCCCGATGCCAGCACTACCTCTTCCACCCTCTACACCCAGGGGAGATGTGCGGTATAGGGTTGATGTTAAGTTGATGTTGTTATGTGTATTAGTGTCGTTGATGTATAAATATCAATCTCTGATGTAGTTCGAATATTTTGATAATGGAATATTAGCTGCTTATATAAATGTGTATGGTTTGCTGCTTGGAATATGTTATTTGTAACGCCTCCAATTTACGTTATGTAAAATAAATATTTTTTTATTATTATTATTTTGCAATCAGATATTTCCCAGAAAGATACATAATTCAATTCTTTATCATTGGAACAAATACATATAGGATCTCTCATGTATACACAATATACAGACCAAGTCTATAAACATCAAAGTACAATAGAAACGAGGATCCTGCCTGTAGCGTTCAGAGCACACTAGAATACAAACACAATATAATTTAAAGACCATGAGTCTTGGAAGCAACATAGACTCACCCAAAGAATATATCACCTATCTACCGAATCAGACTCTGATATTCGTATCTGAAAAATGTGGAAATATCGTGTAGTGAGTTTGACAACTCAGGGAGCAAATAATTCCTCCTTTGACTTCTTAGGTTAGCATATGGATGTACTTATATTTTAAAATTTGTCACATAGATAATACAGTTAAGAAGTACATTCATATGGGACCTGTATTTCAAATATTCTCAATTTAAAGGATATTCAGATATACAAAACCATATGCAGTACGATATGATCATTAAACAAATGTTGTTATGCCCGCTGTATATAACCTATAGTAAAATATTAAGATTTTGAAATAAAATCATCACTTTTGATGCACCTGCCTCACTTGGCGGTCTGGCACATTTAATTTAAAAATGACCTGCCTCACTCGGCGATCTGATCAATGCAATGAAAACATAACTCATTTGCTATACGCATAGTGACCTCAACCACAGTCACAATAAGTGATTAGAGAATGTGAGTACATCACCCTCCTGCCACCCCACATTACCATTGTCACCCGGTTGGAGCGGCCCTCTCCCGGCTCGCTCAGGCTCATAGGGCATCCCCTATTTGGTACCGTCACAAGCCATACAACTAGCCGATATTCATTTATATATATAAATACATGTAAAATTATCAAGTAACTCGCCATAAGCTTTACGCTTGCCATTCAATCTCATTTATAATATGACATGCATCATTTTCACAAGTATATAGCTTTACAAATCAATGCATCGTACGCATAATATTCACTTTATCAAATAATGATAAATACATTTAGAACCGCATATTCAATGAGTTTCAAAATTCATTTCTAAAACCATACTCTTCTTGAACTATGTGCCAATTCATAAGTATAACAAATATTTTAACACGTTTCATAAACTTATAATAGTATAAATAATTTATAAACAGAAACAATAATACATTTATAGTTCAAGAAGAGCATGGGGCAAGTCATAGAAAGAATTATCTACTCATAAGGTAGGGCTCCTAGTTGGACAGCCCTAAAATGTACCTTTTTAAGCTGAATTTGACCAATTAGACCTCAAAAACGTGTCCGGAGGGTCCAAAGACTTAGAAAATGACTCCAGAGCTTGGTCACTATTCACCCGCCGAAAATCACTATTCACGACAAATAAAAAGCTGTTAGATGGTCGAAAATATTCATATCCTAAGGTTTCTCTAGCTCCTGAATCTATCTATGGTGTTAGAATTTCAATTAGAGGTCTCTAAGTAAGAGTTTCAGAATTTACCTTTTTTTGAGATTTTTTACTTCAAATTTACGGCAATTTAATGGCTAATTTTAAAAATTGATCGGTCAAAACCGTAGTATTCTTCGTCCTAAATCCAGTAACACCTTCAGTTTTGAGATCGGAAACCAATAGGCACTCCAGATCTAGAAAAAAAATTGAAGGTTACTATTCACTCACTATTCACTCTTCTCAGATTTTTCTCTGTTCTCTCCTCTCTGTTGCCTCCCCCCTTCCCTTTTTATTTTTATTTTTTAAATAATAAATATTATTATTTAATAATTGAATAATAGGATTTTCTTTTATATAAATTCATATAAATTCTGTTTTTCATCCTTAAATATCCCAAAATTTTCTAAAAGTTTACATTCTCATAAACCTTTAGTTAAACTCTTAAATCATGATTTTTCTTGATAAAAATAATAATAAAACAAATTTCAAAATAAATATCTTTATACATATTAAAAGAAAGAATATTTTTAAAAATACAAAAAAAATTCATTAAAGACCAATATAATTATTTCAAGCAAAAAAATAATTATTTTAATAAAAAATAGACTTACTTTTCGTAGAACATAATCATTTTTAGACAAATAAAAATATATTTGTTTATAACAAAACATTATTATTAAAAAATAAAAATTATGGGATGTTACATTCTTCCCCCCTTAAGAAATTCGGCCCCCGAATTTCAACCCATCCTACCATATGTAGGGAATAAAATCAAGGTATAATTCAGAATTACCAACCTTATTACTCAAATAATTGGGGATATCTTTTATGTATAACATCTTTACTTTTTAATGTCTCTTCATTTGAGTGATTCTGCCATATAACTTAACCATAGGGATTTATTTCATTCATAAGTTCTTCACTTGTCGATCAACAATAAACATCACTTGTACCCATAGTTATACCAAATTTTTGTCCAATTGAATTTCTTGGAATTAGGTAACATAAGAAGAATCTAATATGTACTTCTTTCCAAACCTCATTACCTCTTTTATTGGTGATTCCTTCAAAAATATGTGGTCACCAACTGATAATTTCTAGTGCTCAACATGCATGATTCATTTAGACTTTTGGCCTATATTGAATTATTTGTATTCATTTTCTAATCAATTTCACTTTATATCCTCAAGCTCACATGGATATATCTACTGGTCGATATTAGAAAATACACCCATAAAAGAACATATTCACATCCATATTGGGATAACTATCTTTTCTTATTTCCGATTTCTATCAAATCATCTTTGATTTTTACATGTCAACATCATCCCATGGATATCATCATCTTAATCTATCATCTATTTTTATCCGAAAGTCCATTAATCAATATGTTAAACATACGTAGCAATAAATCCACCAATCCTTTTTAACGTTTATGTACCATTGGCACATGTCTAACAATTTTAACTTACCTCATCACAGTAACTCTATACCCTTTTATTATCACCAATAAATTCATTATAAAAAATATCAAACCTTTCCTCTATCATATCTAAAAGCACCTCATTTTAACTTATATTAATCCCGTTTAATTCACCCAATTATTTCAAGAAGATTTTTCCTAACAATTAGTCCCACATGAATTTTCAATTTTAACATAATTCACATCCTAGATACTAGACTCAATTTAGCATAATATAAACCTTTAACACAAATATCTTAATCACTTACATTACTTTCAGACATGATTCTCATAGTTTTCTCCATTTTTCTAAATTAAGATTTCAAAGATTAATTTAAATCCTACTTCCCATATTTTATTCCTCAAGAACTTTAACACCACTAATTCTCTTGATTACATTCATCAAAACACCATAAGGTCATCATCCGTCCACTCCTTTCAAAATCTTTATTACTTTAACCTACTAACCAATTGGACACCATAATAACCGAGTTTCAAAGAAAAAAAATTAACCTTCCTTATAATATGGAAAAAGAATCTTGCATTTAATACCAAATATTAATGTAGGACAATGCAGCAGAAAATGTGGAATACTTAATAGAGCATGGTGCCAAAATATGAAGTTAGAAATTTGGACAAAGCATTGAAATAAAATTAAAATTGGTGGCCGTAATTCTTGAAAATCTGTAAACAAATCTAGCTGCTATTTTGACAAAAATTGGTGGCCGCAAATTTTGAATATATATGCCAAAATTTAATTCAAAGCTACTGTCATTCGGTGGAATAATATCACATGGAAAAGAAGCATCTCTGAGCTTGTAAAAGTTTTTGAAAATCAAAGAATACGTAGTTAACTAGTAGGATGCAGTTGATTGCTTCAAAATAAATATAATCAATCAACTGTAAAATAACCAGTCTAAATTAAAATTTCTCAAAATAGCTAGTCGACTTAATAATACCGATAGTCGACTGGCAAGAACATTGGAAAAACAAAATAAATAATTTAATTGTCCCTCTTCAACAACTAACTTGTTTGCATTTAACTTTTTTTTTTACAATTACGCCTATCACTTATAACTTTCTTACAAGAATCAAGACATCAATGCTTTATCAAGGACAACAAGAAAAAGATAAATTTCTGGTTATATCTTAACCTTATTCTCTTTATATGCCTAATATAAGCGACTATCACAACTACTGTACATATACATGCTTGCCGTCATTTTTGAAAATTTTACCTTCAATTCAGCTAATATCCACCAATCACTCACATACTATTCTAATTATTCTCGGCCTATTCACATAGCTATCATAAGTATGCCATTATCTGAGTTCTATAAATGCACACGTTAATTTCTTTACTTTCATACTCCAAGTTAAGGTGTGTGCAGCTATGGAGGGAATCACATTTCGTCAATTTCGAAATATTTGTGTCTTTTGTGGTTCCAGTCTGAGAAAAGATGGAGAGTATGTGAAAGCTATACAAAACCTAGGTATGGTACTGGCCAAAAGAAAAATGTATTTAATCTATGGTGGAGGTAACCGTGGATTAATGGGGTGTGTTTCTATAGCTGCCCATGTAGGAGGATGCCAAGTTCTAAGTATTATTCCTACAGCTCTAGTTGCATCTAACATTGTAGGAAAGACAATTGGGGAAGAGTTTAGGGTAGCTTCCATGCATGAGCGCATGTCTAGAATAATGAGCAATGCTGATGCCTTCATTGCCTTACCAAGTGGTTTTGGTACTTTAGAAGAGATTTTTTCAAATAATTTCTTGGGCACAACTGAATATGCATCACAAACTGATAGGTTTGTTAAATGTTAACCACTTCTTTAATGGTCTGGTGTCTTTTCTTGATCATGCTGTGGAACAAAAATTCATCTCACACTCAACACGACGAATTCTAATTTCGGCTTCAAATGCTGAGGAGTTGATTGATACTTTACAAGCATATGTTCATGTACCTGATCCAATTACGGCTCAAATAAAATGGACGGCAGACAACCGCAGGAAGCACAAATTAGATTTGGATCTTCATCTTTAGATGTAGTAAAACATAGCTATTATTGTACCACTTTTACTTTCTTAGAGTCTAATTGGATACCATCTTTACCAACCATACTCCCTTAGAGTTGGTATAAACTATCTTTGAATGTTTCTTATGATCCTCTGAACTTTTGAAATATTCTAGTATATCATCAATAAATATAATAACAATTTGATCCAGGGACATAATTACTATTCATTAAATCTATGAATGCATCTAGGTTATTTGTCAAACTAAATAACATAACTAAGAACTCATAATGCCCATAATGAGTCCTAAAAGAAAATTTCCGTACATCATCTTCTCTTATCCTCAATTAATGTTACTCATATCTCAAATCAATTTTTGAAAAATATTGAGCACCTTGTAACTGATCAAACAGATCATCTATACGAGGTAATGGGTATTTATTCCACATTGTCACCTTATCCAACTGTCTATAATTTATGCATAGTCATAGTGATTCATCTTTCTTTATCATAATGCTTATACATAATATTATTGAAAACCAAATTGTCCTCGAATTCTTTATATCAACAAAATATATCATTGAAAATATTATCTTCATAGATTCTCTCTGCTCAAATTCAATCCACTCCACAACTTGCCAAATCCATTTATATACATAGGTTCCAACTCATCCATTTGAAAAAAAAAAGATTTATATCTATTTCCAAAACACTCACTTTATTACAAACTGTTATCTTGGAGTTAACAATCTCGATCACATCATAACCCACTGTCAATATTATATTAGCCATTTGTCATATTGTTTCACATAAGCAAATCAAACAATCAATTCAAACCTTCTCGACATCCAAACAAGTCATTACCTTTGTGTTTGGATGGAATCTTCTTATTTTCAACTAATTTTTTTATATATATACCCAAGAAGGTTTTTTTTCTTCACTTTTCATCAAAATAAGTTCAAAAGCTAAACTGGTAGTCCACACTCAAGAGACACCATCTATGACATACGTATCGATGCTTGAACATCGTATACCTAAGGATAAGAGTCAGAAAAAAAAAGATGACACCCTATAGAATTCCACAGCAACACCGTGAGTATAAATATGTCTGGAGTTACATACCCATACTTAAACTTCTATTACAGAATTCTTTGCTCTGTTAGCCACAGGGAAACCAGGCTTTGATACCAACTTGTAACGCCCCCAATTTATGTTACGTAAAATAAAATTTTTTTATTATTATTATTTCCGCAATTAAATATTTCCCAGAAAGATACATAATTCAATTCTTTATCATGGGAACAGATACATATAGGATCTCTCATGTATACACAATATACAGACTAAGTCGATAAACATCAAAGTACAGGAGAAACAGAGATCCTGCTTATAGCTTTGAGAGCACTCTAGAATACAAATACAGTATAATTAAAAGACCATGAGTCTTGGAAGCAACGTAGACTCACCCAAAGAATATATCACCTATCTGCTGAATCAGACTCTGATATTCTTATCTAAAAAATATAGAAATATCGTGTAGTGAGTTTGACAACTCAGTGAGCAAATAATTCCTCCTAAGACCTCTTAGGTCAGCATATGGATGTACTTATATTTTAAAATTTGTCACATAGATAATACAGCTCAAAAGTACATTTATATAGGACCCGTATTTCAAATATTCTCAATTTAAAGGATATTCAGATATCCAAAATCATATGCAGTACGATATGATTATTAAACAAATGTTTTTATGCCCAGTTGTATAAGCTATAGTAAAATATTAAGATTTTGAGATAAAATCATCACTTTTGATGCACCTGCCTCACTCGGCGGTCTGGTATATTTAATTTAAAAATGACTTGCCTCACTCAGTGATCTGATCAATGCAATGAAAACATAACTCATTTGCTATACGCATAGTGACCTCGACCACAGTCACAATAAGTGATCAGGGAATGTGAGTACATCGCCCTCCTGCCCCCCCCCCCCCACATTACCACTGTCACCCGATTGGAGCAGTCCTCCCCCAGCTCACTCAGGCTAATAGTGCCTGTAACAAATTTTTATTATTATTTATTATTATACAATATAAAGTTCACATACACATCATTAACCAAAACGTACGTACAACAATTCAAACACATAAATATCTACATCTTATTTATTCTGGTTGACCAATTTCGGAGATTCGGGTGTGGGTTGTTGCACCTTCACCAGGATCTATGCCAACTCGCCCACAAACATTTTATTTAGGATCCGACCATCATAGAGTAACTCGATCTAACGTGCACTAAAAGTTAAAGCTATAGAAAAAATTGCATAACTAATTTTCTGAACATGACATGGAAATATAGTGAGAATTAAATACCAATAAGTTCAACAACAAATCATTATCAATATAGTTCATCACATCATATTCAACTACATAAAGTATAGTAAATAACTTTGGTCACATGAATACACTATATCTATGCACATGAGAATTGTATAGTAATGACATGTATGACAGGATTAATTATTTTCAGAATATCATATGATGACTATCAATTTATTCTCATATCAAACTACCCCGGTCAGGGTGAGTATTATCGACTCTCTGGTACGAGCTTTTCTCGCTCCGTCTGACATGGCCCACTTTCTCTTTCTTTTCTCATTAACATGATCATAATCGTTGGTAGGGCATCCTTTACTGGTGCACCACACGAATTGTCATGTGACCGTACTCATTTCTTTTCTTTTCACAATGATAGCCAAAAATATGCTTTCAATAACAAGTATGTTCATCAAAATATAACTATTACCAAAAATCATTGGTAATCATGCCATGAACATAACCATTTCAAATATCACATAATAAAATATTTTCATGTCAAAATTTCACACTTAAGATGGTAAGAAGTTCATACAATGGCAATGGCTATGGCTATACTAGTCATTTATTATTTTCATTTATAAGATTCATCTTTTTTTTTTAAATATTAATTTTATTTCTTTATTTTCTTGATGCAGGTTTTCATCCTATCTAATTTTCTCTTACTAATCAGAGCATAACTCCCTCAATTTAACTCTGATGTAGGTTATCGTGGTGTCAATTTCAAGATAAAACAATTATTTAAAACTATTATGTTGAACATTGTAGTGAAATATTAAGAAATCAAGGTGATATTACTCCCTCAATGTACAGGTTATTTCTTCTCGGATAGGTCTGACCTCTACCTACTAATCTGTCCATATCTCCCTCATAAGAATTCCAAATTAAGCTATTCTAGTGGCTAAAATTCTGTGACACATATATCTATAATTCATATGTTAACCATTTATTTTAATTCCTTATAGAATGTTCCCAGAAATTAAAACACCGAAACTATCCTAACATATTCTTCCCTAATTAACCATTTTTTGACCTTTGTTTATTAATCGGACCATATCTACCTCATATGAACTCTAAATTGAATGATTCTAGTGGATAAAAATCTGTGACACATATAGCTATAATTATTATGTTAAACATTTATTTTAATTCCCTACATAATGTTCCCAGAAATTAAAACACAGAAGCTATCCTAACATATTCTTCCCTGATTAACCATTTTCTGACCTTTGCTTAGTAATCGGAACATATCTACCTCATATGGACTCCAAATTGAGTGATTCCAGTGGGTGAAAATCCGTGAGACATACATCTACATTTTTCATGTTAACCATTTGTTTTAATTCCTTACCAATTCTTCCCAAAATTTGAAAAACAGAAGCATAAAAGTTTGCCACCCATAGCCATAACTATGCAGAACTATCTACACCATCCTAAGTATTCAAACATACATAATATGTAACATGATATAGCAACATCCATGACCAATCATTAAAGTTTTAAGACCAAAATCTAATATAAATATTACAAGTTTCAAAACTTTTCTTCAAAAAGAAATATTGTTAAACTTACCTGGAGCACTTAGTCTCCTAGACTTCTCCTTCATCTTTCTTCCTTTCTTCCTCTCCTTTCCTCACTCTACCTTGCTTCTATTTTTTCTCTCCCTCACTTGGACGATTCATGGGTCTACCTTATCACAATTAGGTTACACTTGGTTGAATTTTTGGAAAACAAACAACTTATGTTCTTGTCTTCCTTTTCCTGAGTCAAGATATGCATAAGAAAAGGAGATTTGTATTTTGAAAATTATGATAATATGTTCTTAAGATATAGGACAAAGTCCCTTTGATTTAGGGATTCATTTACTTTTTCTTTTGTCTTAATCAATTATGATAGGTTTGCCTTTCTAAGTGGCAAATTTCTAGCCCTTCAATCTCCATTATTTGGTTATCGATGTTTTGTCCTAAAGCCTTGTATTATCATACCACTTGCTAAATTTTTGTCTTAATGCCATGTTACCTAGTCTTGATTACACCATTATTTCATCACTTTAATTTTATTTTTATTTTTATTTTTATTTTTCCTCTTGGGTTTGGGCTCATTCTTGCCCATTTTCTTTACTTTGGTTAAAATTCTACCTTTCATAATGGGATTGGTCAAATTTTCATGATTTTTAGGCTACCAGTCCAATTTCTATATCCTAGTCCAAGTCTATGTTTTATTTTTTCATTGGGCTCTCCTATTGGCTTGCTAAAAATTTATGTGAAGTAGAAAAACTCTATATGAAGTGTCCATAGGTGAAAACTCAA
Source organism: Gleditsia sinensis (assembly GCA_037074535.1). Lineage (NCBI taxonomy): Eukaryota > Viridiplantae > Streptophyta > Magnoliopsida > Fabales > Fabaceae > Gleditsia > Gleditsia sinensis. Next base: position 38,490,328 of record CM073469.1, on the reverse strand, counting down.
TTTATGGGTGGAGATACTAAACTTAGTAACTTTTGCTCTTAAATTAAGAATAATCCGATCTTCTTGAAATTTTAAGACCTTTACTTACTTCACAAAAATTTATCTTCCTTACCTAAGAATTTCACCATTCTTTAGCATGTTTATTTCTAATATTTCCTCTTAGGTTTTCTTTCTTTACCTATTCCATTAATATTAGAACATTTATATACAAACACGTAAGGTGAAGAATTTCTAAGGATTATATTTCCTTAAATATCTAAAAATTGTGTAATAAATTTTATTTCCTTAATTAAATATTTATGTACCTTTATCAATAAAAGAAATGAAATTATGGATGTTACTTTGAATACTTTTGTACTTTTATTAATATATGAAACGAAATTAGGGATGTTACATTTCTCTCCCCCTAAAAGAAATTTTGTCCTCAAAATTTTAGAAATTACCTAATAAGAATAATTTTGGATATTTCTTTCTCATGACTTCTTCTGGCTCCCAAGTTGTTTCTTCTGAAGTCAAACCTTCCCTTAACACCTTAACTAGGGGAATAGTTTTGTTCCGCAATTGCTTCACGTCAGGGTCCAATATAGATGCTGGTACTAGCTGGTATGTCATGTTCTCCTCTATTTGGATTGGTTCATCTCGTATCACATGTGAGGAGTCTGGAAGATACTTTCGGAGCTGTGATACATGGAAAACATTATGCAAGTTGGACAAATTAGGTGGGAAAGAAACTTGATATGCTGACGTCCCTACTTTCTTCAGAATTTGGTACGGTCCTAAAAATCACGGATTTAGTTTTTTGGTATTGAGAGACCTACCAACTCCAGTGGTCAGAGAAAGTTTTAGAAATACATGGTTTCCTTCCTCAAACTCCAGAGGTCTATGTCTCTTATCATAGTAACTCTTTTGCCGACTTTGAGCTGTGAGTATTTTATCTTGTATCATCCTGATTTATTCAGTGGTTTGTTGAACTAGATCAGGACCCAGCAAATTCTTTTCTCCTACCTCAAACCAACATAGTGGAGATTGGCACTTCCTATAACAACTCCATTTATGTAAATGTAACAAATTTTTTTTTATATTTGTAAAATTCCATGAAGTTATTACTACTTTAATTCTAACCACTTAACTCATAATAATAATCACTTAAACCAAGCATAATTGTTATTAACAGTGATACAATACTGAGTTTCCATACACACCATTATTTTACAAACTACACACCACTATTTTACAAACATTTGTACAAAGATACATATTAGCTCTAATCATCAATGTCGACTACTTTCGGGGACACTGGTGCAGGTGGCACCTCCACCGGAATCTCAGTCACATCTACGACAGATACATCTGATATAACTGGTAGATGCCCAAGGTAGGGCACCTCGATCTAACGTACAAAAATAATAAGTGTCATAGAGAAAATCTGCATAATTATTCTTCTGAGTATGATATGGAAATATAGTGAGAATTAAATCCCAATAGGTTCAACAATAAATCATAATTTACCATCAATATAGTTCATCATGTCATGTTCAACTGTATAAACTATAGAAAATATCTTTGGTCACATGAATGCATTATATCTATGCACATAAGAATCGTACAGTAATGACATGTATGACAGGATTGATTATTTTCAAAATATCATATAATGACTATCAATTTATTCTTATATCAAGCTACCCCGGTCAGGGTGAGTATTTTCTACTCTCCGGTACTGGCTTATCTCGCTCCGTCCGATATGGCACACTTTCTCTTTCTTTTCTCATTAACATATTCATAACCATTGGTAGGGTGTCCCCTATTGGTGCACCACACGGATTGCCATGTGACCGTGCTCATTTCTTTTTTTTTTTTTCACAGTGATAGCCAAAAATATGCTTTCAATAACAAGTATGTTTAACAAAATATAACTATTACCAAAAATCATTGGTAATCATGTCATAAGAATAACCATTTCAAATATCACTTTATAAAATATTTCCATGTCAACATTTCACACTTAAGATGGTAAGAAGTTCAAACAATGGCATTGGCTATGGCATATACTAGTCATTTATTATTTTCATTTATAAGATTCGTCTTCTTTTTTAAATATTAATTTTATTTCTTTATTTTCTTGATGCAGGTTTTCATCATATCTAACCTTCTCTTTATGCTTGACCTTTAGTCATTTTCTTCTTATTTATATCGTTTCCAACACAAGTTCTTACAACTTTATAGAGCATTGTTCCCCAATTTGATTTCTACTATTACCCTATAGTTAAAGATGTTCATTTAGGGTAGAAAAATGTTGAAAATATGCTCCACTAGCTTCCAACACGATCTGGCCATGTTCCAGGACACGGCCATGCTTTAAAAATACTTCAAATGTACTCAAAAACTGTAACATCCCTAATTTCGTTTCTTTTATTGATAAAAGTACATAAATATTTATTTAAGGAAATAAAATTTATTAGACAATATTTTAGATATCTAAGGAAATATAATCCTTAGAAATTTTTCACCTTATGTATATGCATAGAAAATGTTTCTAACATTAAGAGAACAAATAAAGAGGGAAAACCTAATAGGAAAAACAATTAGAAATAACATACTAAAGAGATGTAAAATTCTTGGATAAGAAAGATAAAATTTTAGAAACAAGTAAAGGTCTTAAAATTTCAAGAACATTGGATTAGGGTAATTTTTCCTAATTCAAGAACTAGAGTTACTAAGTTTAAAATCTTTATCCATACATTGGGCTTTTACCTATGGACACTTCATATAGAGTTTTTCCACTTTACATAAGTTTCTAGCAAGCCCATTGGATAACCTAAGCAAGAAATAAAACATAGACTTGGACTAGGATATAGCAATTGGACCAATAGGCCAAAAATTATGAAAATGTGACCAAGCCCTCCAAGAAAGGTAGAATTTTATCCAAAGCAAAGAAAATGGGTAGGAATAAGCCCAAATCCAAGAGGAAAAATAAAATAAAATAAATTAGGTGATGATATAATAATGTAATAATAATAATAAAGATTAGGTTACATGGCATTAAGACAAAAATTTAGCAAGTGTTGTGATTCTACATTCATAATTTTTGCAAGTGGCATGATAATACAAGGCTTTAGGACAAAAACAACTATATCCTACACTCATAATTTTAGCAAGTGGTATGATAATACATGGCATTAGGAAAAAACATTCCTATCCCACACAAATAATATCAACCAAATAATGGAGATTCAAGGGCTAGAAATTTGCCACCTAAAAAGGCAAACCTATCATACTTGTTTAAGACAAAAGAAAATGAAAATGAATCCCTAAATCAAAGGAACCTTGTCCCTTATCTTAAGAACATATCATCATAATTTTCAAAATACAAATCTCCTTTTCCTATGCATATCTTGACTAAGGAAGAGGAAGATAAGAACATAAGTTGTTTGTTTTCCAAAAAATTCAACAAAGTGTATCCTAATTGTGATAAGGTATACCCATTATCATGAAATGTGTATTATTTGGTGGTCTATTTAAGCAAAACCCACCCCTACAACATTTTAATTTCGTCCAAGTGAGGAAGAGAGAGAAATAGAAGCAAGGTATAGTGAGGAAAGGAGAGAAAGAGAGGAGAAGAAAGGAAGAAGAAGGAGAAGTTTAGAAGGGTAAGTACTTAAGTTAAGTTACCTTAATCTCCACTTGAATCCATTTTTCTTCCTCATCCTTGAGGTTCAAAAATTCACCCTCCTTCTCTTACCTAAGTTGCTAGAAAAGTTAAGGGAAGGGAGGAATCTTGCTACTTCTTTCAAGAGGAAACAAGAAAACCAATTCACTAAGTAAGCTAGGGAGATTCTTAGGTAAGTTTAACAATATTTCTTTTTGAAGAAAAGTTTTGAAACTTGTAATATTTATATAGGATTTTGATCTTAGAACTTTGATGATTGGTCATGGATGTTGCTATATCATGTTACATATTATGTATGTTTGAATACTTAGGTTGGTGTAGATAGTTCTGCATGGGTATGCTTATGGGTGGCAGAATTTTAAGCTTCGGTGTTTTAATTTCTGGGAACATTCTATAAGGCATTAAAATAAATGGTTAACATATGAATTATATATATATATATGTGTAATGGATTTGTAGCCACTGGAATCATTCAATTTGGAGTCCATATGAGGTAGATATGGTCCGATTAGTAAGCAAAGGTCAGAAAATGGTTCATCAGGGAAGAATATGTTAGGATAGCTTCTATATTTTAATTTTCTGGAATTATCTGTAGGGAATTAAAATACATGGTTAACATAGGAATTAAAGATATATGTGTCACGGATTTTGAGCCACTAGAATGATTCAATTTGGAGTACATATGAGGTCGATATGGTCCAATTAGTAAGCAAAGGTCTGAAAATGGTTCATCAGGGAAGAATATGTTAGGATAGCTTCGGTATTTTAATTTCTGGGTATTATCTGTAGGGAATTAAAATAAATGGTTAACATAAAAATTAAATATATATATATGTGTCACGGATTTTGAGCGACTGGAATATTTCCATTTGGAGTCCATATAAGGTAGATATGGTCTGATTACTAGTCAAAGGTCAGAAAATGGTTCATCAAGGAAGAATATGTTAGGATAGCTTCTATATTTTAATTTTTGGAAATTATCTGTATGGAATTAAAATAAATGGTTAACATAAGAATTTTACCTCTGTGTTTCACGGATTTTTATCAGTTGGAATCATTCAATTTGGAGTCCATATGAGGATGATATGAGCCGATTAGTAGTCAAAGGTCAGAAAATGGTTCATGAGGGAAGAATATGTTAGGATAGCTTCTGTATTTTAATTTCTGAAAATTATCTATATGAAATTAAAATAAATGGTTAACATAAGCATTATAGCTATGTGTGTCACGGATTGTTAGCCACTAGAATCATTCCATTTGGAGTCCATATGAGGAAGCTATGAGCTGATTAGTAGTCAAAGGTCAGAAAATGGTTCATCAGGGAAGAATATGTTAGAATAGCTTCTGTATTTTAATTCTTGGGAATTATCTGTATGGAATTAAAATACTCGGTTAACATAATAATTATAGATATGTGTGTCATGGATTTTCAACCACTGGAATCACTCAATTTGGAGTCCATATCAAGTAGATATGGTCCAATTAGTAGGTAGAGGTCAAAACCTATCCGAGAAGAAATAACATATACATTGAGGGAGTAATATCACATTTATTTCTTAATATTTTGCTACAATGTTCAACATAATAGTTTTAGATAATTGTTTTATCTTGAAATTGACACCAAGATCGCCTACATCAGAGTTCAATTGAAGGAGTTATGCTCTGATTTGTAAGAGAATGTTAGATATCATGAAAACCTGCATCAAGAAAATAAAGAAATAAAATTAATATTTAAAAAAGAAGACGAATCTTATAAATGACTAGTATATGCCATAGCCATTGCCATTGTATGAACTTCTTACCATTTTAAGTGTAAAATTCTGACATGGAAATATTTTATAAAGTGATATTTGAAATAGTTATGTTCATGGCATGATTACCAATGATTTATGGTAATAGTTATATTTTGATGAACATACTTGTTATTGAAAGCATAGTTTTGGCTATCATTGTAAAAAGAAAAGAAATGAGCACGGTCACATGGAAATCCGTGTGGTGCACCAGTAGGGGATGCCCTACCAACGGTTATGATTATGATTATGAGAAAAGAAAGAGAAAGTGTACCATGTCGGACGGAGCGAGAAAATCCCGTACTAGAGAGTAGAGGATACTCACCCTAACCGGGGTAGCTTGGAATGAAAATAAGATGATAGCTATCATATGATATTCTAAAAATATGTAATCATGTAATACATATCATTACTGTATGATTCTTATGTGCATAGATATAATGCATTCATATGACTAAAGATATTTTCTATAGTTTATAGCTGAACATGACGTGATGAGCTATATTGATGATGATTTATTGTTGAACTTACTAGGATTTAATTCTCACTATATTTCTATATCATGTTCAGAAAATTAGTTATGCAGATTTTCTCAATGACACTTATTATTTTTGTACGTTGGATTGATGTGCCCTACCTTGGACAACTACCAGTTATATCAGATGTATCTGTAGTAGATGTGACTGAGATCTCAGTGGAGGTGCCACCCGCACCAGTGTCCCCGAAAGTAGTCGACGTAGATGATTAGAGTTAATATGTATCTTTGTACAATTTTTTGTAAAATAATGGTGTGTAGTTTGTAAAATAATGGTGTGTATGGAAACTCAGTATTGTATCACTGTTAATAACAATTATGCTTGGTTAAAGTGATTATTATTACAAGTTAAGTGGTTAGAATTAAAGCAGTAATAACTTCATGAAATTTTACAAATATATATAAAAAAATTTGTTACATTTACATAAATGGAGTTGTTACAAAAACAACCCCAAACACGGCTAACCCGTGCTTGAAGCACCCTGAACACGGCTTGGCCGTGTTCTGTAACCTTCGCTCACTAATCAGAGCATAACTCCCTCATTTTAACTCCGATTGAGGTGATCTTGGTGTCTATGGAAATCAAAGACAATTATCTAAAACTATTATGTTAATCATATCACACAAATAGTAATAAATCTTGGTGTTATTACTCCCTTAAATTCAATATTATTTCTTCTCGGGTAGGTTCTAACCTTTACTTACTAATCAGACTATATCTCCCACATAAGAATTCAAAATTACGTGATTCTAGTGGCTAAACATCCATGACACATAAATATATAATTATATGTTAACCTTGTATTTTAATTCCTTATAGAAGTTTCCCAGAAATTAAAACACCGAAGTTATCCTAACATATTCTTCCCTGATTAACCATTTTCTGACCATTGTTTACTAGTCAGACCATATCTACCTCATATGAACTCTAAATTGATTGATTCCAGTGGCTTAAAATATGTGAGACATAAATCTACATTTGTTATGTTAACCATTTGTTTAGATTCTCTATAGAATGTTCCTGAAAATTAAAACACAGAAGCTTAAAATTCTGCCACCCATAGCCATACCCATGCAAAACTATCTACACCAACCTAAGTATTCAAACATACATCACATGCAAGATCAATATGTAACATGATATAGCAACATCCATGACCAATCATCAAAGTTCTAAGATCAAAATCTCATATAAATATTATAAATTTCAAAATTTTCTTCAAAAAGAAATATTGTTAAACTTACCTAAGAATCTCCGTAGCTTACTTAGTGAATTGGTTTTCTTGTTTCCTCTTGAAAGAAGTAGCAAGATTCCTCCCTTCCCTTAGCTTTTCTAGCAACTTAGGTAAGAGAAGGAGGGTGAATTTTTGAACCTCAAGGATGAAGAAGAAAAATGGATTCAAGTGGAGATTAAGGTAACTTACCTTGAGTACTTACCCTTCTAAACTTCTCCTTCTTCTTCTTTCCTTTCTTCTCCTCTCTTTCTCTCCTTTCCTCACTCTACCTTACTTCTATTTCTCTCTCTTCCTCACTTGGATGAAATTAAAATGTTGTACGGGTGGGTTTTTCTTAAATAGACCACCAAATAATACACCTTTCATCATCATGGGTCTACCTTATCACAATTAGGATACACTTTGTTGAATTTTTGGAAAATAAACAACTTATGTTCTTGTCTTTCTCTTCCTTAGTCAAGATATGCATAGGAAAAGGAGATTTGTATTTTGAAAATTATGATGATATGTTCTTAAGATAAGGGACAAGGTCCCTTTGATTTAGGGATTCATTTCCATTTTCTTTTGTCTTAAACAAGTATGATAGGTTTTCCTTTTTAGGTGGCAAATTTCTAGCCCTTGAATCTCCATTATTTGGTTGATATTATTTGTGTGGGATAGGAATGTTTTGCCCTAATGCCATGTATTATCATACCACTTGCTAAAATTATGAATGTAGGATATAGATGTTTTTGTCCTAAAGCCTTGTATTATCATGCCACTTGCCAAAATTATGAATGTAGAATCACACCACTAGCTAAATTTTTGTCTTAATGCCATGTAACCTAATATTTATTATTATTACATTATTATATCATCACCTATTTTATTTTATTTTATTTTTCCTCTTGGATTTGGGCTTATTCCTACCCATTTTCTTTGCTTTCGATAAAATTCTACCTTTCTTGGAGGACTTGGTCACATTTTCATAATTTTTGGGCTATCGGTCCAATTACTATATCCTAGTCCAAGTCTATGTTTTATTTCTTGCTTAGGTTATCCAATGGGCTTGTTAGAAACTTATGTGAAATGGAAAAACTCTATATGAAGTGTCCATAGGTAAAAGCCCAATGTATGGGTAAAGATGTTAAACTTAGTAACTCTAGTTCTTGAATTAGGAAAAATTACCCTAATCCAATGTTCTTGAAATTTTAAGACCTTTACTTGTTTCTAAAAATTTACCTTCCTTATCCAAGAATTTTGCATCTCTTTAGTATTTTATTTCTAATTTTCTTTCCTATTAGGTTTTTCCTCTTTATTTGTTCTCTTAATGTTAGAAACATTTTCTATGCATATCCATAAGGTGAAGAATTTCTAAGGATTATATTTCCTTAGATATCTAAAATATTGTCTAATAAATTTTATTTCCTTAATTAAATATTTATGTACTTTTATCAATAAAAGAAACGAAATTAGGGATGTTACACTTTCTACCGTATAAAGCTTCATAGGGGGCCATCTTAATACTGGAGTAATAACTATTATTATAAGCAAACTCCACTAAAGTTAGGTACTTATCCCATCCTTTACCTTGCTCTATCACACAGGCCCCTAACATATCTTCCAGGGTTTGAATGGTTCGTTCTGTCTGCCCGTCAGTCTGAGGATGGTAGGCAGTACTAAACCGCAAATGAGTACCAAATGCTTCCTGCAATGCCTTCCAAAACCTCGATGTGAACCTTAGATCTCTATCAGAAACGATATTTAAGGGAATTCCATGTAGTTTAACTATTTCCTAGACGTACAATTGGGCTAATTTATCCAGTGAATAGTTAATTTTTATGGGCAAAAAGTGAGCAGATTTGATTAATCTGTCAACTATTACCCAGATAGAGTCATGTCCTACCGAAGTCTTAGGTAATCCCACAAAAAAGTCCATTGAGATACTGTCCCATTTCCATTTAGAGATCTTAAGAGGTTGTAGAAATCCTATTGGCTTTTGATGCTCCAACTTCACCTTTTGACAAATGAGACATTTCGCCACAAACTCAGCAATGTCCTTTTTCATCCCTAGCCACCAATACATCCTCTTTAAATCCTGGTACATTTTAGTACATCTAGGATGGACTGTGTATTTACTCTGATGCATTTCCTGCAGGATCTTAGTCCTCAACTCTCGTTCTTGAGGAACACAAATCCTTTCCAGATACATGATTGCTCCATCTTCCATGATAGAAAAATTACATTGGTCTTTATGATCCTGTAAGTATTGGTCGTGAGCTTGAGCATCTTTGATCTGAGCTCTAAGGTCACACCCTATACTTAAACCATTAATGACTAGCTTCTTTGGAGTAAGAGTTGTGGCTAGCTTCAAATTTTGAAACTCCTCTTGCATCTGCATCTCATACACCATCATCTGACCCATGTGTAGAGATTTTCAACTCAAGGCATCTACTACAACATTCACCTTTCCGGGATGATACTTTATCTCAAACTTGTAGTCATTGAGAAATTCTACCCATCTTCGTTGCCTCATATTTAACTCCTTCTGATCAAAGAGGTATTTAAGACTCTTATGATCACAATATACTTCAAAGGTTGCCCCGTACAAATAGTGTCGCCAAATCTTTAAGGCAAACACCACTGCCGCCAATTCAAGATCATGGGTTAGATAGTTTCCTCCGTGGGGTCTCAGTTGTCTAGAGGCGTAAACAACTACTCTCTTATCTTGCATCAGCACACATCCTAACCCTTTCTTTGAAGCGTCACTATACACTTCAAAATGTCCTGTAGGGTCTGGAATAATTAAAACAGGAGGAGTGGTCAGTCTTGTCTTAAGCTCCTGAAAACTAGCTTCACATTGATCAGTCCATTTGAAAGGACTTCCCTTCCTGGTCAATTTAGTCAATGGCAAGGCTATACGAGAGAAGTTTTGTATAAATCTCCTATAGTATCCTGCCAAACCCAGGAAACTTCTGACTTCCATAACCGTCTTTGGTCTCTCCCATTGAATTACTGCTTCCGTCTTACTAGGATCTACGGCTATCCCTCTATTTGAGATGACATATCCTAGAAACTTTACTTCTGACAGCCAAATCTCACACTTCTCCAATTTGGCATACAACTTTTTCTCTTTCAGTACTTGCAGCACAATTCGAAGATGTTGTTCATGTTCTTTCTGACACTTAGAATATATCAAGATGTCATCAATGAACACTACCACAAATTGATCTAGGTAGGGTCGAAAAATGCAATTCATGTAATCCATGAAAATTGCAGGTGCATTTGTCAACCTGGAAGGCATTATGAGAAACTCATAGTGCCCATACCTAGTCCTGAACGTAGTTTTTGGTACATCCTCCTCCTTGATCCTAATCTGATGATATCCCGACCTCAAGTCAATCTTAGAAAAGATAGAGGCTCCCTTTAATTGATCCAATAAGTCATCTATCCTAGGGAGAGGATACTTGTTTTTGATAGTCACGTTATTTAGCTGTCTATAGTCTATGCATAGTCTAAGGCTTCCGTCTTTCTTCTTAACAAACAATATAGGAACTCCCAAAGGTGATACAATTGGTCTAACAAATTGCTTGTCTAACAGTTCCTCCAACTATTTCTTGAGTTCCTGTAGTTCTTTCGAGGCCATTCTATATGGTGTAATAGAGATAGGCCCTGTTCCAGGTAAGAGATCAATAGAGAACTCTATCTCTCTCTTGGGAGGTAAGTCTGGAATATATGATGGAAATACTTCAGGAAACTCGTTGGCTATTGGGATTTCATCAAGCTTCGATTTGACTTCTAGGTCTAATAAATACAGAGAATGTATCTAAGTACTCCATTCTTCAACTCCCTATTAACTTTATTGGCATTAATCATCAATAACTGGACCTCCTCTTTCGAAGTAGGAGGTAGAAATTTAATGGTCTTGTTACAACAATTTAGCAAGACTTGATTTCTAGACATCTAGTCTAACCCTAGAATGACCTCAATACCTCTTAAAGGTAAACAGACGAGGTCTACAGAAAAAGTTTTCTCCTGGATGGTGACTTAACAGTCCTTACATACAGAGGAAGTTAATACTATTTCCCTTGTAGGGGTTACTACGGATAGGTCATAGGGAGTTTCAGAAATAGGAAACTGAAACTTCCTAATACATTCTTCCGATATAAATGAATGACTAGCGCCAGAGTCAAATAACACCATAAGAGCAAATCCATAGATATAACATGTACCTTGAATCATTTCAGAAGATTGAGCTGCCTCTTGGCTGCACAAGGTGAAAACCCTTCCTTTTACTTGAGGCCTCTGTTCTGGCTGCTTCCCCACATTCTGTGGGCAGTTTCTCGCAAAATGACCCTTCTGTCCGCAGTTGAAGCAGACATCTTGTCCCATGTAGCATGGCCGATTACCATGCATGCGTCCGCACTTAGCGCACTTGACTATGGCGAGGTCTTATTGGAAAAGTCTAGGACCCGCAGTCAATGGCCTCTTACCAGCTCCATATCCACTTCTTCTCATGTTCTTACTAGGGTTGGGAAAATTTTTCTTCCTCTTCCATAGGTTTCGCCTTTGCTTTTCGTCCTTCAATGCCTTTAAATTTTTCTCCAAGAGTCTACATTTATTGATCAGAGGCAAAAACTCCCTAATCTCCATAGCTACAACAACATTCTTTATGTCCGGGTTCAGTCCCGCTTCGAACTTAACAACCTTCAATGCTTCATCAAGGTTAAATAGCAGATAAGAGGAGAACTTAAGACAATTCCTCGAATCTCGCGATGTATTGGTCTATAGTCATGCTACTCTGCCAGAGTTGGAGAAATTCAATCTCTTTTTCCGCCCTCACAGTACTTGGAAAGTACTTTTCCAAAAAGGTGTCTTTGAACACCTTCCAAGTGATCTGCCTTCCCTGGTGAGCTAAAAGTTCTTTAGCTCCACGCCACCAGTATTCTGCTTCATCTTTTAGCAAATGCAGCAAAGATTACTTGCTGCTCCTTAGTACAACCCATCACTTCAAAGATTTTCTCTAACTCCCTTATCGATCTTTCAGCTACAATCGGGTCAAAGCCGCCTTGAAAACAAGGTGGCTTAGTCCTCAGGAACTCAGATATGCCGTTATCATTTCCAACCATCTGATTGTTAACACCATTCACACCATTCGAGTTATTAGCATTCTAGAGGTATTGTAGAATTTGATTAGTGGTCATGACTTGGTCTCAAATTGCCGTGGCTAGGTTGTGCAGGGTTTCCTCTGCATTATTTGCTGGATTCCTCCTTGGTGGTGCCATTTCCTACTGTGGCAAAAACAAAGTTATGCTGCTATTGAGGTGATCAAACCCAATAGTTAGTTCAAAAATATTTAACAGCAGTCATAACACCACCTCGGCATGTAGGTAGGAAACACTAGTAATTTCTTACCTATATGAATTCATTGATCCCTACACAGCATAACCAGAAACATACTCAAGACACTATAAGATCAATTCAGATAACCATCCACCCACTGGCCGTCTAGGATCGACTTGCTCTGATACCAATTATGTAATAACTTTTTATTTATTTATTATTATACAATATAAAGTTTACATACACATCATTAATCAAAATGTACGTACAACATTTCAAACACATAAATATCTACATCTTATTTATTCTAGTTGACCAATTCCAGAGATTCGGGTGCGGGTGGTTGCACCTTCACCGGGATCTGTGTCAACTCGCCCACAAACATTTTATTTAGGATCCGCCCATCATAGAATAACTCGATCCAATGAGCACTAAAAGCCAAAGCTATAGAAAAATCTTCATAACTAATTTTCTGAACATGACATGGAAAAATAGTTAAAATTAAATCCCAGTAAGTTCAATAATAAATCATTATCAATATAGTTCATCACGTCATGTTCAGCTGTATAAACTACAGTAAATAATTTTGGTCATATGAATGCACTATATCTATGCACATGAAAATCATACAGTAATGACATGTATGACAGGATTAATTATTTTCAAAATATCATATGATGACTATCAATTTATTCTCATATCAAGCTACCCCGGTCAGGGTGAGTATTATCTACTCTCCGATACGGGCTTTTCTCGCTCCGTCCGACATGGCGCACTTTCTCTTTCTTTTCTCATTAACATGATCATAACCATTGGTATGGCATCCTCTACTGATGTAACAACTCCATTTATGTAAATTTTTTTTTTAAATACCATGAAGTTATTACCTCGTTACAACTTAACTCAATATAACATTTATTTAATTTATACAATACTGAGTTTCCATACACACTATTATTTTACAAACTACACACCATTATTTTACAAACATTTGTACAAAGATACATATTAGTTCTAATCATCTATATCGACTATTTCCGGGGACACTAGTTCGGGTGGCACGTCCACCGGAATCTCAGTTACATCTACGACAGTTATATCTGAAATAACTGAAAGTTGCCCAAGGTAGGGCACCTCGATCCAACGTACAGAGATAATAAGTGTCATAGAGAATATCTGCATATTTATTCTTCTGAACATGATATGGAAATATAGTGAGAATTAAATCCCAGTAAGTTCAACAATAAATCATAATTTACCATTATAGTTCATCATGTCATGTTCAGCTGTATAAACTACAGAAAATATCTTTAGGTCACATGAATGCACTTTATCATGCACATGAAAATTATACAGTTATGACATGTATGGCATGAATAACTATTTTTTTCGAATTTCATATGATGGCTATCAACTTATTCTTACTTCAAGATACCCCGGTCAGGGTAAGTATTCTCTACTTTTCGGTACGGGCTTATCTCGCTCCGTCCGACATGGCACACTTTCTCTTTCTTTTCTCATGAATATAATCATAACCGTTGGTAGGGCGTCCCCTACTGGTGCACCACACAAATTGCCATGTGACCGTGCTCATTTCTTTTCTTTTCATATTAATAGCCGAAAATATGATTCCAATAACGAGTATGTTCATTATATTCTCATGCCATAATGTATCAAAACATAATCATTCTCAAAATTCATTGGTAAACTGAAATTATGCCATGAATATAATCATTTTCTAATTTTCACTTTATAAAATATTTCTATGTCAAAATTTTACACTAATACCTCGATAACTGGATAGTAATTGTAGTCTATAAACAGCGCACCAGGAAAGTTCCCAGAAAAGAGAGGTGGGTCACTAATGGACACGCTTAAGTACCAAGTCTTTCCTTGCCAGAGCTTTCCTTAGACATGCACTTTTCACAAATCACAATTTATTTCCAGTAACTAGAATAATTCTTTTCATTTTTTTTATGTCTAGGCATTTAGTCATTTTATTTCTACTTATATCATTTTCAACACATGTTCTTACAAATTTTATAGAGCATTTTTCCTCAAATTGATTTCTATTATTACCTTAAAAATTCATCTAGGGTAGAAAAATATTGAAAATAGGTTTTACTAACTTTTAACACAGCCTTTGCTTACAAATCAGAGCATAACTCTCTCATTTTAACTCCGATTAAGATGATATTAGTGTCTATGAAAAGCTAAGCCAATTATCTAAAACTATTATGTTAATCATATCAACAAAATAGTATGATATTGTGGTGTTATTACTCCTTTAAATTTAGTATTATTTCTTCTCGTTTAGGTTCTGACCTTTACTAACTAATTAGACAATATCTCTCAAATTTGAACTCCAAATTGAGTTATTCCAGTTGGTAAAATTCCATGAGCCATATATCTATAATTGTTATGTTGGCGCACTATTTTAATTCCCTACAAAATATTCCCAGAAATTCAAAAACTAAAACATTAATAACATACTCTTCCCTGAATAAACATTTTCTGACCTCTGCTTACTAATCGGATCATATCTACCTCATATGAACTCCAAATTGCATAATTCCAGTGGGCATATTTCCATGAGACATAGATATATAAGGTTCATGTTAACCATTTATTTTAATTCCATACAAATAATTCCCAGAAATTAAAATACAAAAGCTGTCCTAACATAATCTTCCCTGATGAACCATTTTCTGACCTTGGCTTACTAATCGGACCATATCTACCACATGTGGACTCCAAATTGAATGATTCCAGTGGCTAAAAATCCATGACATACATATCTTTAATTCTTATGTTAATCATTTTTTTTAATTCCCTACCAATAATTCCCAGAAATTAAATTACCGAAGCTATCCTAACATATTCTTCCCTGATGATTCATTTTCTGACCTTTGACTACTAATCAGACCATAGCTACCTCATATGGACTCCAAATGGAATGATTACAGTGGCTAAAAATCCATGACATACATATCTTTAATTATTATGTTAACCATTTATTTTAATTCCCTACCAACAATTCCCAGAAATTAAATTACCGAAGCTATCCTAACATATTCTTCCCTGATGATTCATTTTCTGACCTTTGACTTACTAATCGGACCATATCTACCACATGTGGACTCCAAATTGAATGATTCCAGTGGCTAAAAATCCATGACATACATATCTTAAATTCTTATGTTAACCATTTATTTTAATTCCCTACCAATAATTCCCAGAAATTAAATTACCGAAGCTATCCTAACATATTCTTCCCTGATGATTCATTTTCTGACCTTTGACAACTAATCGGATCATATCTACCTCATATGAACTCCAAATTGCATAATTCCAGTGGGCATATTTCCATGAGACATAGATATATAAGGTTCATGTTAACCATTTATTTTAATTCCTTATAGATTGTTCCCAGAAATTAAAATACCGAAACTTAAAATTCTTCCAACCATAGCCATAACCATGCAGAACTATCTACACCAACCTAAGTAT
The DNA here is from genome assembly GCA_037074535.1 of Gleditsia sinensis. Taxonomy (NCBI): domain Eukaryota; kingdom Viridiplantae; phylum Streptophyta; class Magnoliopsida; order Fabales; family Fabaceae; genus Gleditsia; species Gleditsia sinensis. Next base: position 38,474,266 of record CM073469.1, on the reverse strand, counting down.
TCAAACATACATCACATGCAAGATCAATATGTAACATGATATAGCAACATCATGACCAATCATAAAATTTCTAAGATCAAAATCTCATATAAATATTATAAGTTTCAAAAGTTTTCTTCAAAAAAATATATTGTTAAACTTACTTTGAGCACTTAGTCTTCTAGACTTCTCCTTTCTCTTTCTTCCTTTCTTCCTCTCCTTTCCTCACTCTACCTTGCTTCTATTTTTTTCTCTCCCTCACTTGGACGAAATTCTAATGTTGTAAGGGTGGGTTTTCTTATATAGACCACCAAATAATTCACCTTTCACGATTATGGGTCTACCTTATCACAATTAGGATACACTTTGTTGAATTTTTGGAAAACAAACAACTTATGTTCTTGTCTTCCTCTTCCTTAGTCAAGATATGCATAGAAAAAGGAGATTTGTATTTTGAAAATTATGATAATATGTTCTTAAGATATGGGACAAGGTCCCTTTGATTTAGGGATTCATTTCCATTTTTTTTTTGTCTTAAACAAGTATGATAGGTTTGCCTTTTTAGGTGGCAAATTTCTAGCCCTTGAATCTCCATTATTTGGTTGATATTATTTGTGTGGGCTATGAATGTTTTGTCCTAATACCATGTATTATCATACCACTTGCTAAAATTATGAGTGTAGGATATAGATGTTTTTGTCCTAAAGCCTTGTATTATCATGCCACTTGCTTAAATGATGAATGTAGAATCACACCACTTGCTAAATTTTTTGTCTTAATGCCATGTAACCTAATCTTTATTCTTATTATTATATCATCATCTAATTTATTTTATTTTATTTTTCCTCTTGGATTTGGGCTTATTCCTACCCATTATGGGCTTGTCCTACCCATTTTCTTTGCTTTGGATAAAATTCTTCCTTTCTTGGTGGGCTTGGTCACATTTTCATAATTTTTGGGCTATTTGTGAAATTACTATATCCTAGTCCAAGTCTATGTTTAATTTCTTGTTTAGGTTATCCAATGGGCTTGCTAGAAACTTATGTGAAGTGGAAAAACTCTATATGAAGTGTCCATAGGTAAAAGCCCAATGTATGGGTAAAGATTTTAAACTTAGTAACTATAGTTCTTGAATTAGGAAAAATTACCCTAATTCAATGTTCTTTGAAATTTTAAGACCTTTACTTGTTTCTAAAAATTTATCTTCCTTATCCAAGAATTTTGCATCTCTTTAGTATGTTATTTCTAATTTCTTTCCTATTAGATTTTTCTTCTTTATTTGTTCTCTTAATGTTAGAAACATTTTCTATGCATATACCTAAGGTGAAGAATTTCTAAGGACTATATTTCCTTAGATATTTAAAATATTATCTAATAAATTTTATTTTCTTAATTAAATTTTTTTTTATGTCCCTTTATCAATAGAAGAAACGAAATTAAGGATGTTACAACTGGTGCACCACACGGATTGCCATGTGACCGTGCTCATTTCTTTTCTTTTCACAATGATAGCTAAAAATATGCTTTCAATGACAAGTATGTTCATCAAAATATAACTATTACCAAAAATCATTGGTAATCATGCCATGAACATAACCATTTCAAATATCACTTTATAAAATATTTTTATGTCAAAATTTCACACTTAAGATGGTAAGAAGTTCATACAATGGCAATGGCTATGGCTATACTAGTAATTTATTATTTTCATTTATAAGATTCATCTTTTTTAAAAAATATTAATTTTACTTCTTTATTTTCTTGATGCAGGTTTTCATCATATCTAACCTTCTCTTACTAATCACAGTATAACTCCGCCAATTTAACTCTGATGTAGGTGATTGTGGTGTCAATTTCAAGATAAAACAATTATCTAAAACTATTATGTTGAACATTGTAGCGAAATATTAAGAAATCAAGGTGATATTACTCCCTCAATGTATAGGTTATTTCTTCTCGGATAGGTCTGACCTCTACCTACAAATCTGTCCATATCTTCCTCATAAGAATTCCAAATTAAGTGATTCTAGTGACTAAAAATCCATGACACATATGTCTATAATTCATATGTTAAATATTTATTTTAATTCCTTATAGAATGTTCCTAGAAATTAGAACACCAAAACCATCCTAACATATTCTTCCCTAATTAACCATTTTCTGACCTTTGTTTACTAATCGGACCATATCTACCTCATATGAACTCTAAATGGAATGATTCCAGTGGATAAAAATCTGTGACACATAGAGATATAATTCTTATGTTAAAAATTTATTTTAATTCCCTACAAAATGTTTCCAGAAATTAAAATACAGAAGCTATCCTAACATATTCTTCCCTGATTAACCATTTTCTGACCTTTGCTTAGTAATCAGACCATATCTTCCTCATATGGACTCCAAATTGAGTGATTCCAGTGGGTAAAAATCCGTGAGACATATGTCTACATTTTTATGTTAACCATTTGTTTTAATTCCTTACCAATTCTTCCCAGAATATAAAAAACAGAAGCATAAAAGTTTTCTAACCATAGCCATAACTATGCAGAACTATCTACACCAACCTAAGTATTCAAACATACATAATATGTAACATGATATAGCAACATCCATGACCAATCATTAAAGTTTTAAGATCAAAATCTAATATAAATATTACAAGTGTCAAAACTTTTCTTAAAAAAGAAATATTGTTAAACTTACCTGGAGCACTTAGTCTCCTAGACTTCTTCTTCCTCTTTCTTCCTTTCTTCCTCTCCTTTCCTCACTCTACCTTGCTTCTATTTTTCCTCTCCCTCACTTGGACGAAATTCTAATGTTGTAAGAGTGGGTTTTCTTATATAGACCACCAAATAATTCACCTTTCATGATCATGGGTCTACCTTATCACAATTAGGTTACACTTGGTTGAATTTTTGGAAAACAAACAACTTATGTTGTTGTCTTCCTCTTCCTTAGTCAAGATATGCATAGGAAAAGGAGATTTGTATTTTGAAAATTATGATAATATGTTCTTAAGATATGGGATAAGGTCCCTTTGATTTAGGGATTCATTTACTTTTTCTTTTGTCTTAATCAATTATGATAGGTTTGCCTTTTTAAGTGGCAAATTTTTAGCCCTTCAATCTCTATTATTTGGTTGAAATTATTTGGGTAGGATAGAAATGTTTTGTACTAATGCTATGTATTATCATACCACTTGTTAAATTTTTGTCTTAATGCCATGTCAACTAATCTTGATTACACCACTATTTCATCACTTTAATTTTATTTTTATTTTTATTTTTCCTCTTGGGTTGGGCTCATTCTTGACCATTTTCTTTACTTTGGTTAAAATTCTACCTTTCATAATGGGCTTGATTACATTTTTATATTTTTGGGCTACCGGTCCAATTTCTATATCCTAGTCCAAGTCTATGTTTTATTTCTTCATTGGGCTATCCTATTGACTTGCTAAAAATTTATGTGAAGTAGAAAAACTCTATATAAAGTGTTCATAGGTGAAATCCCAATTTATGGGTGGAGATACTAAACTTAGTAACTTTTGCTCTTAAATTAAGAATAATCCGATCTTCTTGAAATTTTAAGACCTTTACTTACTTCACAAAATTTTTTCTTCCTTACCTAAGAATTTCACCTTTCTTTAGCATGTTTATTTCTAATATTTCCTCTTAGGTTTTCTTTCTTTGCCTATTCCATTAATATTAGAACATTTCTATACAAACACGTAAAGTGAAGAATTTCTAAGGATTATATTTCCTTAGATATCTAAAAATTGTGTAATAAATTTTATTTCCTTAATTAAATATTTATGTACCTTTATCAATAAAAGAAATGAAATTATGGATGTTACTTTGAATACTTTTGCACTTTTATTAATACATGAAACGAAATTAGAGATGTTACAGTGCGTCCCCTATTTGGTACCGTCACAAGCCATACAACCAGCCGATATTCATTCATACATACAAATACATGTAAAATTATCAAACAACTGGCCATGAGCTTTACACTTGCCATTTAATCTCATTTATAATATGACATGCATCATTTTCACAAGTGTGTAGCTTTACAAATCAATGCATCATGCACATAATATTCACTTTATCAAATAATGATAAATACATTTAGAACCACATATTCAATGAGTTCCAAAATTCATTTCTAAAACCATACTCTTCTTGAACTATGTGCCAGTTCGTAAGTATAACAGATATTTTAACACATTTCAGAAACTTATAATAGTATAAATAATTTATAAACAGAAACAATAATACATTTATAGTTCAAGAAGAGCATGGGGCAAGTCATAGAAAGAATTATCTACTCACAAGGTAGGGCTCCTGGTTGGACAGCCAAAAAATGTACTTTTCCAAGCTGAATTTCACCAATTAGACCTCAAAAATGTGTCCGGAGGGTCCAAAGACAGAAAATGACTCCGAGAGCTTGGTCACTATTCATCGCCGAAAAATACTATTCACCTACCGGAAATCACTATTTACAATGAACAAAAATCTGTCAAATGTCCTAAGGTTTATCTAGCTCTTGAATCCATCTATTATGTCAGAATTTCAATTAGAGGTATCTAAGTAAGAGTTTCAGAATTTACCTTTTTTTGAGATTTTCTACCTCATATTTACGGCGATTCAACGGCTGATTTAAAAAATTGATCTGTCAAAACCGTAATATTCTTCGTCCTGAATCCAGTAACACCTTCAGTTTTGAGATTAGTAGCCAATAGGTACTTCAGATCTAGAAAAACAAATTGAAGGTTACTATTCACTCTTCTCATATTTTTCTCTGTTCTCTCCTCTCTGTTGCCTCCCCCCTTCCCCTTTTATTTTTATTCTTTTTAAATAATAAATATTATTATTTAATAATTGAATAATAAGATTTTCTTTTATATAAATTCATATAAATTCCATTTTTCATCCTAAAATATCCCAAAATTTTCTAAAAATTTACATTCTCATAAACCTTTAGTTTAACTCATAAATCATGATTTTTCTTTATAAAAATATTAATAAAACAAATCTCAAAACAAATATCTTTATACATTTTAAAAGAAAGAATATTTCTAAAAATACAACAAAAATTCATTAAAGACCAATATAATTATTTCGAGCAAAACAATAATTATTTCAATTAAAAACAAACTTATTTTTAGCAGAACATAATCATTTTTAAACAAATAAAAATATATTTGTTTATAAAAAAACTTTATTGTTTAAAAATAAAAATTATGGGATGTTACATTATTAGTCTATATATATATATATATAACCAGTCGTTACATATTTAACATGCTATAAATTAAGTATGTCTTTAGCATGTTTTAAGTTACTTTTCATTCAATTTAAGTAGAAAATAAATAGGAATTAATTGTTTTTTGTGTTTTAAGTTTTAGGAAGAATAAAGAGGAAAAGAAGTGGAAAATAGAGAGAAAATACGAAAAAAAATGTTAATTTTTGACCCTTCATCAATAATTGAGGAATATCTCTTTCATTTGAACTCAAATTGAGATGATTCTAGTGGATATAGAAAGAAGAGACATAGACCAACAACTTTTGTGTTCAAAACTGGAAAATTCTAGAAGTATCTGGGAACTGCATCACCAAATATCTAAAGCGCTGCGATGCAAATTTTCCCAGCACCAGAGCTCCACAGGCCCCTGTGCAGGAATTTTGAAGCACCACAGCGCTAGCTTAGGCGCTATGGTGTCCTGTCTATATATTTCATAGCGCTGTGGCACCCGTCGTCGGACTAGAATGCTAAAATTGTGATTTTTAGGTCTTTTTAACTCCAATTGAAGCTTGATGGGCCAGGTTTTGACCTAGAAACAATTCTATTTCAATGAGAAGAAGCCAATCTATAAAATGGGGGAGAAAGAAAGCATCAAATCATCAATCAAGCTCTTAGTTTCCTTCTTCAATTCTTCTCTAGATTTTTTTATGGCCCTATGTGATTAATTTACTTTTAGTTGGTAAAGGAAGATTGAAACCTCAAAAGATCTTTATGCATTGTGATATTTAGAATTGATTTTATAAGTTCAATTGTAATTGAGTATTAATTATTCATCTGGTCTTCTCTTTTGAATCATTTTTCATATAATTGCTAGAAAGGTCTAATAGTATACTATCTGTCTTAAGGCCCGTTTGGATAGCAGAACTTATAGCTTATTAGAGTTTATCTGTCAGTATAAGTGCTTTTATGTTAAAAAAAAAGTATTTGGATAAGTTTAAATAAGTAACTTATCAATTTTTAATAAGCTAAATTTAGCTTATTTCATAAGCTAGTTTTTTAAGCTTATTGAAAAAAGCCTCTATGGAAGCTCAAATTTACATGACCATGAAGCTATTTTGCACTTTTGCAAGTTAAAATTTCATCAAAACTATGTCATTCACCTTTCTCCTTCCATCAAAACTATATCCAAATACTTTAAAAAAACTTTATAAATTTGAAAAGTACTTTTTCAAGTATGTATCCAAACGCTAAATAACTTAATTTAAAATGCCTTCTTCTATAAGCACTCTTTACATAAGGTTTTATTCTATAAGTATTTAAATAAGCTGTATACTCAAACTGGGCCTTAATCTACTGCTTAATTATGTTTTGAACAAAGTTTTCATTATTGTGATTCATGAGGCAAATAGGCTTAAGAATTTTAGATTATAAATCACTAAACCTATGATGAATAATTGACTAAATTAGATATAGCCGATGTGTCTATATTTGTTTAGCTATATCTGTTTCTCTAGTTCTTTATGCGATTAATAGGTTAGACTTTACCGATGTGCTAAAAGATTTCTTATTAATTAGGGTTTAATTAAGGTGATTGTCATCAATTACTAGAATTATGGAGGAACAAGGTTAGAATCCCAATGATAGATATTCAAATTAAGATTGATTATGTTATCAATGATTAATACAATCCATTGACGGTGGATATCAACCAAAACCAACGCATTTATTATTAAATACTCTCTTTTTAATTACTCTCATTCTCCTTTAATTTTTTTTACTTGCAATTATCAAACTCCCTTATTTGATTTCATAAAAGGTAATTCCAATATTTGTGGGATCGATCCTTACTCCCACGACTATAGGTTAGTTAAGAGGTAAGGTATTAATTTGGGTGTACCTGCGATAGTACACACCATGGCTTTTAAATTCTCTAATTTTTGGTGAGAAAAGTCTTGAAATGTTTTTAATCAATTCTTGAAATTTTTGTGATTTTTGAGAACCTACAACTATGCATTGCAATAAAATAGTATTGAGAAAAAAATATGCAAGGTAGTTTAGGGTGTCGATGGAAGTTTTCAAAATTGAAGGGGTTAAATATTGAAATTTATTATGAAACTTTTCTGATATGTTATAGGAATTATTTTTAATATCCTTACCAAATTTAAGTCCAATATGGGCAGTTTAATTTATATAATAAAATGTAGCAAATTTGTAGTGTAGGATTTTAATGAAAACAAACCAGAACTGGGGTAGCCATTAAATATTGGATTATTTGAGGGAACAAATGAATTATTTTTTACTTGAATTTTTTATGGTGATTTTATGACATATCTAGGACACTCTATATCAAATATCATGCATTTTAAAGATGTATTACCCATCCAACTGATTCGAAAATATAATGTAAATGCAGTAGGAACCCAACTGCACTGTTTTGGATTATAAAGGTACTTCTATGGGTTTAGTTAGGATTTGATTTCTGAGATGGTCATGATAAAAAATGAGAATGTAGAGGCAACTCCATGTAAAATATAAGAAATTTTAGAGAGCTTTTGTTATATTTAAAAATAACCCAAAAACTAAACAAAATTGTAGGTCTATTAAGGGACCAGGAACTCTTAAACTAGAGACTTAAAGATTATAAGTGCTTATATGCATGCATTAACAAAAAAAAATTGTATATTTTAGTTTGACTAGCTGGTTGTAACCTTGGCAGATTTGGAAAGGAAATGATTGTGCTAGAATTAAGGTAGCTAGCTTTCCTTAAAATACTCTTTACATTTATGAACTTGAATGTATCAATTTTACTGTTTACATGACTATTATGCTATGATGAATGATAGTCTAAAGCTATGTCATGTATGCATTCTCAGAAAACTTAAGTGGTGCTTAAAGTGTGCCTAGTAAGCCTCATTTTCCACATGTATTGGCCAATAGTAGGAGATGCATAACCCTTTGCAGGTATAGCAATGCATTAGGTAAGTAGACCAAATATTATGGGTCCTTAGTATCACCAAGATGATATATATATATATATATATATATATATATATAGTCAGTACTTATGATTTAGTGGAATTAATTGAGTTATTTTAAGGATTCGAATGTATATTGTTTTTATGAAAGTTTTGCTGGCTATTGAGATTGTCATCTCATCTTTTTATGTCCTCATAATCATATTCTAGGTACATCAACGAGAAGTGAGCAACAGGGTCCTAGCGGTTGATTTAGTATCTATGTATAATTATGAATGAATATTTTTGTGAATGTATACATATATGGGATGGCTAAATGGAGTGCCAAGTCCCTATAAGATAGCGTATATTTTGATGTAAAATAAGTTATAGATTTGTACATATTTTTGTATATGGCAAGAGAGTCTTGTTGTAAGTAATGCATCTCATGCCTGTATAGCTTGAATCACTTTCTTTAAGGAAATGTATTTTGAAAATTCTTGGAATAGCCTAGAAAATTTATATGCTTATCCAAGATAAGTAATAGTATAAGTAAATATGTAACCTTTTGGGCTATATAGACGTTACTAGAAATATACAAATAAAAAGGTAAATATTATGTTGTTCCATAAGCTATGATGTGTTATATAGGAAGCTAGTTAGTAGGTGTTACACTAATCCCATCCTAACATTTTTAGGATCCAATAAGAAACTAGGGTGTTGCTCATTAAAATACTTTCAAGAAATGGAGTTAGATAGGGGCCTTAACACACCATCATCTACATGTTCCTTTCTATGCCATCTCATGTCTTTTACAGTGTGTGTTGCCATGTATAGTCTTTACAACCTAGGCTTTATTGGAAAATATTGCAACACTTTGTGTGCTTCTTTCTTGCCTATCTACCCATTTGATTTCCATCTAGACAGCTTGCACTTAGGGCATGGTTATGCAGTAGCATGTTCTTTCCTGCATAGAATACAGTCATTATTACATGCATCTATTTTTGTGTAGTCTAACCCCAAGTCTTGAACAACCTTCTTGGCTTCATAGTAGGAATTAGGTACTTGGGTACCCTCTGGTAGTACTTCTTTAAATAAGTCTAACAACATATCCACAGACTTATTGCTCTAATGATTAAGGCACTTTAAATTAAGTAGCCTAACGATGAACGACAACTTTGACACCTTATCACAATTTGGATATTGACTTGTTTTGACATCTTTCAATAATTGATAAAACTTTTTTGCATGAAAATTTGGCTCTTCATTGTTTTCTACATTAGTATTCATCTTCTCTGTGTTTGCAACTCCATATGCATTGTCTACCATTACAGTTATATCATCCACCTCAATAAATTCTTCTAAATGATCATTTCCTTCATTAAAGGGATATAAAGTTGTCCCTCCAACTTCTTCGTGGCGATCCCAAACCTCGTAAGATTGTCAAAAACCATTCTTCAACATATCAAACCATACTTCATGTCTAACCTTGAACACCACGTTTCTACATTTTTCGCAAGAGCATGTAATTCTGCTGCCTACCCTTGTTTGACTATATGCCCACTCAAGAAAATCATCCACCCCTTTTTTGTATCTTTGATCAACTTTATTTGCAATTTACAACCAACCCTTGTCCATTAAATTTCCTATAATTTTGGCTGGAGTCAAAGTGAGCAATTGGAAAAGAAAAATAACAAAGTATTTAGACAAAATAAAGTGTATATATAGTGCTGGAATAAAATGGGATCGTGTTACCAAATGTACTAAAAATTGGAACATGTTTCCAAAATTATTAGAGAAAGATAAATAAAAAGAGGCAATTGAGATCACGTTCATTTAACAGAATAGTTTAGCTATTATACTAGAAAGAAGAAACCATTGGCCTAGAACTCTAGATATGGTTCCAACATAATAATATAGTTATCATACTAGAATAAGGCCTACAACCTTAAACTAAGTAAGGATGACAAATTTCATGTTATCCTCTTCAATGGGCTTGGTTCTACTTCAAAAAGAAAGTGAACCAATTTGCAATGGTAGTCACCTTTCTTTGAATTTAATGAAAAGGTCAATAATCACCAAAACATAGATACTATCAAATACATTCCATATGAAATTTCAAAATCTAAAAGTTATCAAAATTTACTTTATTGTAATACAAATTTTCAATATAGTCAAGATCACAAAAATAAAAAATTTAAAGATTACTAACATTTCTTCCAATATAATCTAATCTTCCAAAATAATCAATTTTTTTAAAATAGAAAGCTTGAAATTCATGCATTTTCCTCTACATATAGTCTAACTTTCAAAAATAGTTTTCCTTGTAAAAATTGAAAATTTGGACCATTTTAACTCCCCTAAAATGAAGCATCTTATGTGGCGTATGTTGTTACTTTGTAGTTGGGTTATTAAGGTTGAGTTTGGTAATCCTTTATCATTTTGCAATGAACATATGTATGTGGAGCTTTTTGATTTATGGTGTTTTAAGATGTTGATTGAAATGAAGGGTTTGGATGAGAGGGCCAAATTTCCTTTTTTTTTTACATGCTGGTTTATATGGAAAGCAAGATGTGAATGGATTTTCCAGGAGTGTTTCCAATGGACTTTCCTTCTCACTAGGCAGCTTAAAATTAATATTGATGGATCTTCTTATAGCTCTTCAAAGCAGGCTGGAATTGGAATTATTTGTCAAAATTATTCATATTCTTTTTTGGATGGTTGTATAATAGTTCATGTTATTAATCTTTTAAAAGTTGAGGCATTATCTTTAATTTGTGCCCTGTAGTTGATCTAGGATAAAAATCTAATAGATATTAGTTTGGAGTCTAATTATAGTACCCTTATTCATTTTGTCCCGGCAAGGTATTATACTATTGATTGGCAATGTTTAGACTTATTAGAAGAAATTTCTTATATGCTTCAAAGAATCCCTCATGTATCTCTTTCACTCTGTTAGTTTGTGATTTGCTTACTGGTTATCTTTTTTTTTTTATCTTTTTGACTATTTTAGTTTGATTGTCTTATTTTTGGTGTTGTGTTAGTTTATTCACTTGTGTCTGGCTCAAAGAAAGTCTTAACTATTCCAAACAAGTTATGCATTAAAGAGATATAATAAAGAAGTTAATAATCTATCTAATATATAATCTCCAAGTTTAAGTTGTAAGAGATGGTGGGTATTGCCGTAGGTACACCAAATATAATACCTTACCTCTAAACTAACTTGTGGTAGTGGGAGTAAGGGTTGATCTCACAAAGACTAGTATTACATTTTGTGAATCAATTAAAAGGGGTTTGATTAATGAAAGTTAAACAAAGTAAAAGAGAATGATTGCAAATAAAGTGATTAATAATAAAAGCGCTGGTTTCGGTTGATATCGATCATCAAGGAATTGCATTTATCTTTAACAAGATAATCAATCTTTAATTGAATATCTATCATTGGGATTCTATCATTATTGCTCCTTAAGTCTAGTAATTGATGACAATCGCCTCAATTAACTCTAATTAACAAGTAATCTTATAGCACATCGGTAAAGCATAACTTATTAACCGCATGAAGAATTAGAGAAACTGATATAGCTAAACAAACATAGACACATCGGCTATATTTAATTTAGTCCATTATTCACAATAGGTTTAATAATTCATAATCCAAAATCATTAATCCTATTTGCCTCTTGAATCATAATAATAAAAACTTTGTTCAAAATACAATTTAACATTAGATTAAAACATATAATATACTAGTAGGCCTTCTAGCAATTATATGAATAATCATGTAGAAGAAGAGTAGATGAATAATCAATACTCAATTAAGATTAAACTAATAAAATCAAAACCAAATCTCACAATGCGTGAAGATCCTTGAGGTTTCAATCTTTTTCCACCAACAAAAAGTAAATTAGCTGCGTAAGGCCATAAAAAAATCTAGAAAAGAATAGAATAATATAATTAAGAATTTGATGATTTGATCCTTGAATGATTCGATGATCTTTCCAGACTTGTTTTCCTTCTTATTTATAGGCTGAAAGAGTCCTAAATGAAGTAGGATTGCTTCTCACTCGATTCTCGGGCTTTTGTGCTTCAATTAGGGTCAAAAAAGGCTTAAAATCACATTTTTGTTTTTGTAGTAGAAGGGGACCAGCGCGGTGGTACGGACATCGTCCACTAGCCAACTATGTAATGTCGTGGTGCTCATTTATAGGCATTGGACCGCTATGATTTTTCTAGAATTTGAAAAAGTGGTTAACATGAAAGTTTTATTCCTCTCTTAGATTTTGATAGCAACTGGAATCGCCTTAATCAAAGCTAATATGAAGGAGATATACCCAAATTAGTGAACAAAGGTTAGGATTCATCTTGCTGCACTACGATTCTGAATTTCAAACTTTGTAATGTTATGAAATCTCCCAAATTTGACAAAGTGCTCAGAATAAAAGTTATAGATTATTGTCTTAGATTTTTCTAACCACTTGAATTACATTGATGAGAGTTCATATGTGGGAGATATGGTCTAATTAGTGTCGAAATGTCTGAAATCGCTATAATTCAGCATTTTTCCATGAATTTTTTATTTTTTCTCCTCTTTTCTTCTTCATTTGTTCGTACAACACAAAACACAAAAATAAGATAATTCCTAATAATATTTTACTTTAATCAAACAAAAAGTTAGTTTAAAGGTATTAAAAGTATGCTTAATTATGAACACATCAAGAGACACTAAGATAATATTCTAATTCACTTAAATCACAGTGAAGAACAAAAAAATTAGCTGAATCATGAACTTTAATTCTAAGCTATCCACATTGTTTAACCATATTATGGGAGATGAAAGTTAATTGTAAACATATAAATATACATGTATATCATTTACATTTAGGTTACCTCCATGATAATCAATAAAACCTTCCCTGTGCAGAAAAGAAATAACATATCATTAAGTAGGATATCTAACATGAAATTATAAAGATAGTGAAGAAGAAGGTATGCATTGACTTTTGATAATTTCCATCGTTCGATTATGTCACTCCTGCAACTTTCTATGGAAGACTTACTTATCTAGTACTGTATTCAATCTAATTGTGCAGCTGGGCTTAAATGCGAGGGAAAAGATACTAATTGTCATAGATATGTGGCAAGAAGCTTTTGGGGGCCCAAGTGAAAGGTATCCCCAGTACTATGTCACATATAATGAACTAAAGGTGATTGTTTTATTTCATCTAAATACTACTTTGATAGTCTTAGCATTTATTAACATTTTGAAAATAACAATTCTATTGTTAATAGTTATTAAATGACATATATTTCAATTTATGTTTTCATTATGATGAATGTTCATGTAACGCCGTTATTCATGGCTCATACATCACTCACAATGGCTCATAATATGTTAATCTCTCTCAATTGCAATCCTCAATGTGGTGTGAGCCTTACCCCTTAAGTTACTCACCCACCCTTTGAGGGCCATTGGTCGGAGCGGTCCTTTCTGTATTGACCACTCTAGGCTATAGGGTGTCCCCTATCTTGGTACCGTATCCAAGTCACAACCCTTCAGTCGCCTTACCTCATATAGTTCCATACTCTCAGGTCACCTTAATGGGTAAAGGTCATCCTGGACTTGTCAGTCTCCTCAATACAGCAAAGGATACCCCCGTTTCCATGCCACCTTACTTCAGAGAGGATCATTTTGACTTGTCAGTCAACTTAATACAGCAAGGGAGACACCTGTTAACAAACCACCCTGCTTCAGAGAGGGTCCTCTTGACAATGCTTAAGTCTTTTACAACTCTCCAGCCACTTAACACAACAAGAGTATGCATATTAATAAATATCCAAAGTATAAACCATACTCATCCTTAAGCATGTTACAACAACTCATCATGGATGAACATACATGTCTTGATAGCCTTTCATAATATATACATACATCAATAACACACTTGTAGCCATACATACAAGCAATCTATAGTATGCAAATATAGCATTCATGTATCATTCTTCATGCTTACATACATGATTCAATGAACAAACATAATAAAAAAGATATTACACATGAAAATATAGCATTCATGCATCATAAAACCCTCATTAATATCCCACACATATTGGTGATTAATTAAGATTCAGAAAGGAAACAAAAAACAATGAAAAAGGGTGACATAGCATGAAGCACAGTCATGCTTCACAGCTGTGTTTCTCCTCGTGTTTCCTTCACAACCTGGCCGTGTTTCACACAGGCCAACCCCAAACACGGTCGTGCTTCGGGCTGTGTTCATCATTTTTTCTAGATTTCCATATTTTCATCTTCCTAGCCACAAGCACGGCTTGGCCATGTTTCCAAGCATGGCTGTGCTTCGGGCACGAAAATCCTCGAAAATTCTATTTTTCTCCCAAACCAGCCAAGAAAATCCAACAATAAAAATACCAACGTTTTGAGCATGAAAAACACAATTTTTTCAGAGCAAACAACCAACCAAACATGGATTTAATCTCAAAACCAACTACACAAAGTTTTCCCAAAACATTACCACATGCATATGAATGAACAGTAACCATAGATGCCATAACTACTTTAATAAAAGCTATATCTAACTTCCCACACATTTAAATGCTCACATACAACTAGCCATAAAGTCATCCAACCACAAATCAAAAAGGAGGATGTTGATCTTACCTTATTCTCTTCAAAACTTGCTTCTCTCTCTAGTTTCTGCTACTTTCTCTCTCTAGAAAGCTTCACCAAAACAATATATTTTCCTTCTATTCATTAGTTTCCATAGAAAATTCGGGGATAAGCAAGAGATCAAGAGTTTAATCTTACTTCTGCTTATTGATTTTCCACTTCTCTCTCTAGCTCTCTTCTTCTTTCTCTCTCCTTCCTTCTTTCTTTCTTCCCTGTCTTTTTTTCTTCTTCTCCTTCTCTCTTTCTCCCTTGTCGTGGGTTTTCCATCTCTTTGGCTGAGTAAGTGGTGACTTGGCCACCAAGCAAGGAGAGATATTATAAAATAATATTGGCTTCTTCAAGAAGCTACCTTGCCTTAACCAATGCCTATGCTTTATATAACAATTTCCAAAATGCCACTCCATTACATTTTGACTAAAGGGGTTGGCTAAGGCCTTGTTTGGGAGAAAGAAAACTCACCAAGTGTTTAATTCCTTCTTGAGCCTTACTTTAATGGATTTTTGTGCAACTTTCTTCATGGCTCCCCATCTCTATTATTGTTGTCTATTTGTGGCTCTGTAGACAAGGAAATTACTATCTCTTCCTTAAACAATTCTTTCACAAATGAGAAAACCCTTATTAACTATTCACAATTATTTCCTTATAACTCCTCCATTTAGCTCTTTTTAATCCTTTCTTATTATTCCATTTTGTAAATATTATTAACAGAATTTCGGGTGTTACAGTTCATGTTTTCTCTATTCTTATTGAAGTCATGTTAACTTTTTCTACCTGCATGATGATGAACCTCATAATGTTGCAACATATTCCTATAGTTATTGTAATATCCCGTAATTTTTTTAAATAATAATGTTTTACTATAAACAAATATATTTTTAAATAAAATAATTTCTGTTGTGCCTAAAATAATTATAGTTGCCTCTAATAATCTTTTTTTTATTTTTAGAAATATTCTTTCTTTTATTATGCATAAAGATATTTTATTTTGTGATGTTTTGTTTAAATGTTTTTAAGAATGTAAATTTAGAAATTTTTGGGATATTTTAGGATGAAAAATAGTATTTATATGTATATAATAAAAATAAAAATAATAATTTTTAAATATTTAATTATTAAATAATAATATAAAAAAAGAATAAAAAAGAAAGAAAAAGGGGGAGGGGGAGACGAAAGCTGAAGAGAATGTGGAATCTTAATTCTGTAATAGTATGACTAGTATGAATAGTGTAAATAGTAACCTCTATTTTTCTCTCTAGATCTGGAGTGCATATTGGCTTCTGATCTTAAAACTAAGGGTACCAATGGATTCAAGACAAAGAATACTATGATTTTGATCGAACAATTTTTCAAATCAACTGCAGAATCGCCGTAGATCGGAAGTAGAAAATCTCAGAAAAAGGTAAACTCTGAAACTCTTACTTAGATATCTCAAATTGAAAATCTGACACCGTAGATAGATTCAGTAATTAGATAAACCTTAGGATATGAATTTTTTTAGCCATTTGACAACTTTTTGTGCGTCGTGAATAGTAAATTCGGCGGGTATAAATAGTATTTTCCGACAGTGAATAGCATTTTTCGCATTGTAAATAGTGTTTTTCGGTAGTGAATAGTGACCAGCATTGACCAAGTTCCCGGAGTCATTTTCTAAATTTTTGGACCCTTTGGACTCATTTTTTAGATCCATTTGATCAAATTTGGCTAGGAAAAATACATTTAGGGCTATTTAACCTGGAGCTCTGACCTGTGAGTGGATAATTCTTTCTATGACTTGCCCTATGTAACAACCCTTTTTTTTCTCTTTATTATTATACAATATTGAGTTCACATACACGTCATTAATCAAAAGTACATGCAACATATCAAACACATAGATATTTACATCTTGTTTATTTTGGTTGACCAATTCCAGAGATACAAGTGCGGGTGGTTGCACCTTCGCCGGGATCTGAGCCAACTCGACTACAAACATCTTATTTGATTCTGAGATATGCCCAACATAAAGTAACTCGATCCAATGTGCACTAAAAGCCAGAGCCATAGAAAAAGCTGCATAACTAATTTTTCTGAACATGATATGGAAATATAGTGAGAATTAAATCCCAGTAAGTTCAACAATAAATCATTATCAATATAGCTCATCACGTCATGTTCAGCTGTATAAACTACAGAAAATATCTTTGGTCACATGAATGCATTATATCTATGCACATAAGAATCATACTGTAATGATATGTATGACAGGATTAACTATTTTCAAAATATCATATGATGGCCATCAACTTATTCTCATTTCAAGCTACCCCAGTCAAGGTGAGTATCCTCTACTCTCCGGTACGGGTTTTTCTCGCTCCGTCCGACATGGCCCACTTTCTCTTTCTTTTCTCATTATCATGATCATAACCGTTGGTAGGGCGTCCCCTACTGGTGCACCACACGGATTGTCATGTGACCGTGCTCATTTCTTTTCTTTTCATAATGATAGCTAAAAATATGCTTTCAATAACAAGTATGTTCATCAAAATATAACTATTATCAAAAATCATTGGTAATCATGCCATGAACATAACCATTTCAAATATCACTTTATAAAATATTTCCATGTCAAAATTTCACACTTAGGATGGTAAGAAGTTCATACAATGGCAATGGCTATGGCTATACTAGTCATTTATTAAGATTCATCTTCTTCTTTTTTAAATACTAATTTTATTTCTTTATTTTCTTGATGCAGGTTTTCATCCTATCTAACCTTCTCTTACTAATCAGAGTATAACTCCCTCAATTTAACTCTAATGTAGGTGATCTTGGTGTCAATTTCAAGATAAAACAATTATCTAAAACTATTATGTTGAACAGTGTAGTGAAATATTAAGAAATCAAGGTGATACTACTCCCTAAATGTATAGGTTATTTCTTCTCGGATAGGTTCTGACCTCTACCTACTAATCGGACAATATCTACCTCATATGGACTCCAACTTGAGTGATGCCAGTTGCTCAAAATTCGTGACACACATATCTATAATTCTTATGTTAACCATTTATTTTAATACCATACAGATAATTCCTAAAAATTAAAATACAGAAGCTGTCCTAACATATTCTTCCCTGATGAACCATTTTCTGACCTTTGACTACTAATAAACTCATATCTTCCTCATATGGACTCCACATTGAATGATTCCAGTGGCTAAAAATCCATGACACACATAGTTATAATTCTTATGTTATCCATTTATTTTAATTCCATACATATATTTCCCAGAAATTAAAATACAGAAGCTGTCCTAACATATTCTTCCCTGATGAACCATTTTCTCACCTTTGACTACTAATCAGCTCATATATTCCTCATATGGACTCCAAATTGAATGATTCCAGTGGCTTGAAATCCATGACACACATAGCTATAATTATTATGTTAGCCATTTATTTTAATTCCATACAGATAATTCCTAGAAATTAAAATACAGAAGCTAACCTAACATATTCTTCCCTGATGAACCATTTTCTGACCTTTGACTACTAATCAGCTCATATATTCCTCATATGGACTCCAAATTGAATGATTACAGTGGCTAAAAATCCATGACACACATAGCTATAATTCGTTTGTTAACAATTTATTTTAATTCCATACAGATAATTCTCAGAAAGTAAAATACAGAAGCTGTCCTAACATATTCTTCCCTGATGAACCATTTTTTGACCTTTGACTACTAATCGGACCATATCTACCTCATATGGACTCCAAATTGAATGATTCCAGTGGCTATAAATCCGTGACACATATGTCTTTGATTCTTTTGTTAAACATTTATTTTAATTCCCTACATATAATTCCCAGAAATTAAAACACAGAAGCTAACCTAACATATTCTTCCCTGATGAACCATTTTCTGACCTTTGCTTACTAATCGGACCATATCTACCACATATGGACTCCAAATGGAATATTTACAGTGGCTAAAACTCCATGACGCACATAGCTATAATTCTTATGTTAACCATTTATTTTAATTCCTTATAGATTGTTCCCAAAAATTAAAACACCGAAGCTTAAAATTCTGCCACCCATAGCCATACCCATGCAGAACTATCTACACCAACCTAAGTATTCAAACATACATCACATGCAAGATCAATATGTAACATGATATAGCAACATCATGACCAATCATAAAAGTTCTAAGATCAAAATCTCATATAAATATTATAAGTTTCAAAAGTTTTCTTCAAAAAGAAATATTGTTAAACTTACCTGGAGCACTTAGTCCCCTAGACTTCTCCTTCCTCTTGCTTCCTTTCTTCCTCTTCTTTCCTCACTCTACCTTGCTTCTATTTTTCCTCTCCCTCACTTGGACGAAATTCTAATGTTGTAAGGGTGGGTTTTCTTATATAGACCACCAAATAATTCACCTTTCATGATCATGGGTCTACCTTATCACAATTAGGATACACTTTGTTGAATTTTTGGAAAACAAACAACTTATGTTCTTGTCTTCCTCTTCCTTAGTCAAGATATGCATAGGAAAAGGAGATTTGTATTTTGAAAATTATGATAATATGGGACAAGGTCCCTTTGATTTAAGGATTCATTTACTTTTTCTTTTGTCTTAATCAATTATGATAGGTTGCCTTTTTAAGTGGCAAATTTCTAGCCCTTCAATCTCCATTATTTGGTTGAAATTATTTATGTGGGATAGAGATGTTTTGTCCTAATGCTATGTCTTATCATACCACTTGCTAAAATTATGAGTGTAGGATATAGATGTTTTTGTCCTAAAGCCTTGTATTATTATGCCACTTGCCAAAATGATGAATGTATAATCACACCACTTGCTAAATTTTTGTCTTATTGCCATGTCACCTAATCTTGATTACACCATTATTTCATCACTTTATTTTTATTTTTATTTTTATTTTTCCTCTTGGGTTTGGGCTCATTCTTGCCCATTTTCTTTACTTTGGTTAAAATTCTACCTTTCATAATGGGCTTGGTCACATTTTCATGATTTTTGGGCTACCGGTCCAATTTCTATATCATAGTCCAAGTCTATGTTTTATTTCTTCCTTGGGCTATCCTCTTAGGTTTTCTTTCTTTACCTATTTCATTAATATTAGAACATTTCTATGCATATATGTAAGGTGAAGAATTTCTAATAAAAATATCTAAAAATTACGGGATGTTACACCCTATACTCTTCTTGATCTTAAAATGTGTATTTGATTATATTTATAAGATAATTACACTTTTATATATTTCTGAAATGTGTTAAAATATCTGTTTTGCTTACGAACTTGCATATAGTTCAAGAAGAGTATGGTCTTGCAAATAGATTTTGAAACTCATTGAATATGTGGTTCTAAATGTATTTATCATTATTTGATAAAGTAAATATTATGTGCATGAGGCATTGATTTGTAAAACTATATGGTTGTTGATTATGATTGAATGGCAAGCGTAAAGTTCATGGTGAGTTGCTTGATAATTTTACATTGCATTTGATGAATATATATATATATATATATGTATGTATGGATGAATATCGACGGGTTGTATGGCTTGTGACGGTACCGAATAGGGGACGCCTTATTAGCTTGAGTGAGTCGAGGGCGGGCCTTTCCAACCGGGTGACAGTTGTAATGTGAGGAGGCATATGGGTGATGAACTCACATTCCCTGATCGGTCACTATGCATATTGTCATGCCCCTAATGTTAGGGCTCGTGAAACACATATACCATGAACATATATTTTCCATAAATATGAATATTCCAATCCTTTATAAAAGAAACAGATACATATACAATATACAGACCAAGTCCATAAACATCAAAGTACAACAGAAGCAGGGATCCTACCTGTGGCGTTGATAAACATCATTTTTATATATTATTTGATCATCATATATAGTGTTTTCATCCTCTCCTACACTTATTTTTATCACTTAAGTTAGGCTTTATGATTTGAGTTTTATTTTGGTCTTTGAGATTTTTTTCCAGCATTTCTGTCTTTTTGAACCTGTCTGTGTATTTCTGTTATTTATGGAGTTTGAAACCACCAAAAATTCTGATTTCAGTCTTGTAGGAAAGCTAAGACAAATGTCCATAACTTTCATGAAGAACCCAAGATCCAGTTCGGAGGTCCAATAGGCCGAATTAGACCAAGAGTCCAATACATGGACAGCACAAATAGAATCTGACTTTTGGGTGTTTAAATTGCCATAAACTAAGTTAAATATGTCCGTTTGGCATGATTTCAGTGGCATTGGAACCCTATGATGCAGAGGAATAATTCATATGAAGACCACTTTGCCAGCCAGAGGCATCTGGGACCCGTAAATAGTGGTGCAAAACTGGAGGGAAACATGCAGCCGAAAGCAGACTTGTCACATGTGGTCCTGGTCGGTTTTAATGATTAAGATTCCCTTCCTTTGGTCTAATTGTGGGGAATTCGGAATTCAGACGACTTACCACTCTCTCTCACACATCTATCTTCATCTTCAACCTCTAGAGCAGAGCTTGGACATCCATGGCAGGGTAGAGAACCTTGTAACCAGCTGGACTTCCTCTCGAATTCGGTTAGGTTTTGAGATTCCATTTGTATTGTAATCAAGTTTATATTATCTTCTTTGTTTTCTGGAGTATTTCGAATCTTGTATGAATATATAGAGATTTCTGTTATCCATTCAAGTTTGATGTATGAGATAGAACCTTGATTGATAAATCTTTATTCTATTGCATGAAACAAAGGAAATAGTTTGGTTGATATTTGATTTTCGGATAAATAACATATTACAAGTTGTATGTGATTGCATGGATTTGTAATATATGTTGTTAGTCGAATTTTTAATGATGAATGTTATGATGCAGATATTTCGATTATAACTAAAATCAACCAACAACTTGATTAATCATATTGAGTCTAGGATAAACTGAACAAATTCTTGATGAATGTCTAGTGAAGTTGCATTTTCAATAATATAATCTTCGTCCAATTTTCCACTTGTGATCTAATTGATTGTGATAAAATCCAAACCCCCCTCTTTAGATCTTGAAACTATCATTTAACATTAGCATTCCTTGAGAGACGATCCGGATGTACCTTATATTGCATTCCTTATAGGGGTTCGGTAATATTTTTGGTAGATCACGACAATCTTCATCAAAAATTTGGCGTCGTTGCCGGGGAATGTGAATGTTACTTAATAATTTCAAGTCTTTTGTGTAAATCGTTATCACTTATATGTGTTTGTCTTCCTATTTCTCTTTATTTTTCATTATTGTTTTTGTTTTTCTTTCTTCCTTAGAATTGGCCGGAATAGTAGTTTGAATAGTTGTTTGCTGAATTTATTGTTCCTAATTTTTTTTATCTCGGATTGATCTGAAATTTGGTGAGTTGATTCCAAATGGTGTTTTACACATAACTGATGCTTAATCATCAGCACCACCCTATCTTGGCCAAATTCGAACGTTTACACCTGTTTTTGAATTTTTTAGTATTTATCATTTTATTTTTGTGTTGCATTTTAACCTAATTTGCATCCCGTGTTGATCACACCTTAACTAGTTGTGTTTTGTTATGTTTTGTTATGTTTTGTTGTGTTTTAGTGTTTTAGTGTGTTTCCATGTATGGTGTGTTTTGGTATATTGCATCTTGTTTAGTGCATGACTAGGTCCTCTTGTGGTGAACTGTGTGAGCTTGATCCTGAGATTGATAGGACTTTTCATACCTTGCAGAGATCTAAGAGAAGATTGTTTGATATATCTGTTAGTAGTCTTGTTAATCCTATTGTTGATATGGCTAACAATAATAATAGAACCCTTAAGGAACTTGCTGCACCAGATGTAACATACCAACCCTTGTGCATTCAGTATCCTGAGTCAGATGCTGACTTGGAACTTAAGTCTGGATTAATATACTTGTTGCCAAGATTTCATGGTCTTGCAGGTGAGGACCCTCATAGGCATTTGAAGGAGTTCCATGTGGTGTGCTCAACCATGAAACCGCAAGGCATCTCTGAAGAGCACATTAAGCTCAGGGCATTCCCATTTTCATTAGCTGATATGGCCAAGGACTGGTTGTATTACCTTCCATCAGGTTCCATCACTTGCTGGAATGACATGAAACAAACATTCTTGGAGAAGTTCTTCCTTGCCTCTAGAACTGCATCCATTCGAAAGGAGATTTGTGGTATTAGGCAATTGGCAGGAGAGACACTATATGAGTACTGGGAGCGATTTAAAAAGTTATGTGCTAGCTGTCCGCATCACCAGATCAGTGACCAATTGCTCATTCAGTATTTAGATGAGGGGTTGTTTCCTATGGATAGAAATATGATAGATGCAGCCAGTGGAGGAGCATTGGTGAATAAAACCCCTGCTGCAGCTAGGGAACTCATAGCTAACATGGCTGCCAACTCTCAACAGTTTGGTACCAAAATGGCACCTACCAGAGGAAGAGTCAATGAAGCCCAAGTATCATATGCAGATCAGCATCATGTGGAGCACAGATTAGATGAGTTGATTTCCCTTGTTAGGCAATTGGCAATGGGTCAACATCAACGACCAGCTGCACAACCAAAACAACCAGTTCGAGTTTGTGGCATTTATGCTTGTTCTTCCTATTCCACTGAAGTGTGCCCTACCCTTCAAGAAGATATTTATGTACTTTCCAACCAAGCAGCAGCAACAGCAGCTAATGTGTTTCCCAACAGGCCACAATACTACCAATCCAATCAGCAGCCAAGGCATGACCCTTTCTCTAATACATATAACCCTGGTTGGAGAGACCATCCGAATTTTAAATGGGGTAATTCCACACAGCAGCAAAACCAACAGTAGCAGCAATATCAGCAACCAGTAAGGAAACAATTTCCACATAATATGCAGCCAAGTAGACCAATTTACCAGCATCCAAATAAACCACAGTACTAACAGCCTTCTTTTCAGCAACAGCAAAGTCCAGAAGCCACTTCATCTCAGTCATCATTGGAAGATTTGGTCAAGCAAATGGCAACAAATAACATTCAGTTCCAGCAAAAGGACAAAATCTACCATCCAGAACCTAAAAACTCAAATTGGACAATTAGCATCATCAATGAGTTAGCTGTAAGCACAAGGTTCTGGCCAGCTTCCTTCACAAACCGTGCCCAATCCAAAAGGGAACGTGAGTGCCATTATGCTCAGAGGTGGCAAAACAATTCCAGATGCAGCAGTTCCACCTTCTAACAGCAATCAGAGTAAATATGCTGCACCAAAAAAATCAGTCTCTGAACCTAGCAGTTCTGGCCAAGTTTCTACCTCAGAGACAACATTGTAGCAACAGAATGACCATGTTGTACCTCTGCCTTTTCCTCAGAGAGCAGTGCAATCAAAAAAATTGGATGAGGCAGAGAAGGAAAAAGAACTTCAAGAGACATTCAGAAGAGTGGAAATAAACATTCCAATGCTAGAGGCAATCAAGCAGATTCCAAAATATGCAAAGTTTCTAAAAGAGTTATGTACTCACAAGAGGAAGCTGAAGGGAAATGAAAGAGTTAGTATGGGCCAAAATGTTTCTGCCTTCATTCAACCTATGCTCAGAAGTGCAAAGATCCTGGAACTTTTACTATACCTTGTGTCATTGGAAACTGTAATTTTAAAGATGCTATGCTGGACCTTGGAGCTTCAATAAATGTGATGCCCCACTCAGTATTTCGGTCACTTGGAATTGGCCCGTTACAACAAACAGGAGTGGTGATTCAATTGGCCAACAGAAGCAATGCTTACCCTGCTGGAGTAATTGAGGATGTACTGGTCCAAGTTAATGAATTGGTCTTTCCTGCAGATTTCTACATTCTAGATATGGAAGGAGAGTCATCATTCAATAAAACTCCAATCATTCTTGGGAGACCTTTTCTCAAGACTGCCAAGACCAAGATAGATGTGCATGCAAGAACCCTCTCCATGGAGTTTGGCGATAATGTTGTGCAGTTTAATATCTTTGATGCAATGAGACACCCCATGGAAGATCATTCTCTTTTCTGCGTTGATATTCTTGATGAATTGGTCGATGAGGTCTATGACAGTTTCTCCTCTGAATTTCCTGATGTGCTTCTATTTGATGATTCCCTATACTGTAATTGTGTTGATGATGCTATTTGTTCTGCTTGTTCTGAAATCAATGCATTCTTAGAAAATGATGATTTTGTCACTGATTCTACAGAAGTGGATGATTCCAGAGTACTTGATAATGTTGAATATGCAGGAGTTTATGCAACAGATGCACCAGCAGCAAAGTTACTCCCTTCCATAGTGTAGCTGCCCATACTAGAGCTTAAGCCTCTTCCTGAGCATCTCAAATATGCATTTTTAGAAGAGAATGAGCAGCTGCCAGTCATTATAGCTAAGAACCTTCAACTTGATCAAGAAGAAAAATTGTTGAACATTTTGAAACAGCACAAGAGGGCAATTGGGTGGACACTTGCAGATATACCTGGCATTAGCCCTTCCACTTGCATGCATAGGATTTTGATTGAGGAGGATGTTAAACCAGTACGGCAGCCATAAAGGCGACTGAACCCATTAATTCTAGATGTGGTTAAGAAGGAAGTAACCAAGCTTCTACAAGCTGGTATAATCTATCCAATTTCAGACAGCAAATGGGTAAGTCCAGTGGAAGTTGTCCCAAAGAAATCAGGAGTGACAATGGTAGCCAACCAGCATAATGAACTTATTCCCACTCGAGTTCAGAATAGTTGGAGGGTGTGTATTGACTATAGAAAGCTTAATCAAGCCACCCGTAAAGACCATTACCCTCTTCCCTTCATTGATCAGATGTTGGAGCGTTTAGCAGGAAAATCACACTACTATTTTCTGGATGGATATACTGGTTACTTTCAGATACATATAGCCCCAGAAGACCAAGAGAAGACCACATTCACGTGCCCATTTGGCACTTTTGCATACAGGAGAATGCCATTCGGTCTTTGTAATGCTCCAGGTACATTCTAACGTTGCATGGTGAGTATCTTTTCTGATTTTTTAGAGAACTGTATGGAGGTATTCATGGATGATTTCACCATATATGGTTCTTCCTTTGATGAATGCTTGGATAGTCTATCTAAGGTATTACATCGGTGCACTACAACTAACCTTGTTTTAAATTTTGAAAAATGCCATTTCATGGTAGAACAAGGTATAGTTTTAGGGCATATAATTTCTAAAAAAGGCATAGAGGTAGATCCTACTAAGATTGATGTTATTACTACTTTACCTTACCCTGCAAGTGTACGGGAAGTTCGTTCCTTTCTTGGCCATGCAGGATTTTACTGGCGCTTCATTCGTGACTTCAGCAAAATTGCCCTTCCATTATCCAGCTTGCTACAAAAGGATGTGGACTTCATTTTCAAATCATTATGCAAGGATGCATTTGACCATATTAAGAAGGCTCTCACTTCAACTCCCATCATTCAATCACCTGACTGGACGCTTCCATTTGAACTGATGTGTGATGCGTCTAACTATGCCGTGGGAGCAGTCCTTACCCAGAGAGTTGATAAAGCTCCATATGTCATCTATTATGCCTCGAGGACACTTGATTCTGCCCAAGCAAATTATACCACAACAGAAAAAGAGCTTTTAGCAATTGTTTTTGCATTAGATAAATTTAGATCATACTTCCTTTGTTCTCATATGGTAATTTTCTCTGATCATGCAGCTCTCAAGTTCCTCTTAAAGAAACCTGATGCCAAACCAAGGTTAATTAGATGGATGCTCCTTCTTTAAGAATTTGACCTAGAGATTTGAGATAGGAGTGGAGCAGAAAATGTGGTTGTTGACCATTTGAGCAGAATAGAGAGAGCATCTGATTCTCTTCCCATTCAAGATTCATTCCCAGATGAGCAGCTTTTACAGCTGCATGGTGAGTTTCCATGGTATGCTGACATTGTAAACTATTTGGTTGCACATGTGTTGCCCTTAAATCTCGCATGTGCACAGATGCATAAATTCAAGAGTGAAGCTAAATACTATGTGTGGGATGATCCTTATTTATGGAGGTTTTGTAGTGACCAAATAATTATAAGATGTGTACCTAATTATGAGTTTCATTCTGTACTTTCTTTTTGTCATTCCTATGCTTGTGGAGGTCATTTTGGTCCCCAGAGGACTACAAGGAAGGTATTAGATTCTGGTTTGTAGTGGCCTATCTTATTTCATGATGCCTATGAATTTTGTAAATCTTGTGAACAATGTCAACGAGCAGGAAATATAACCTGTAGGAACGAAATGCCCCAACAACCTTTATTATTTTGTGAAATCTTTGATGTTTGGGGTATTGAATTCATGGGTTCATTTCCTGTCTCATTTGGCTTTGTTTATATTTTATTGGTTGTTGATTATGTTTCCAAATGGGTGGAGGCCATTCCCACTAGAACTGATGATTCTCATGTTGTTGTAAATTTTGTTAGATCAAACATCTTTTGCAGGTTCGGCATACCCAGGGCAATCATTAGCGATCAAGGATATCACTTTTGCAATAGACACATGAAAACCCTATTAAGTAAATATGGTGTCTTTCATAAAGTCTCAACCCCCTATCATCCTCAAACGAATGGCCAAGCCGAGGTCTCCAATCGTGAGATTAAACAAATTTTGGAGAAAACAGTGAGACCAAACAGAAAAGATTGGAGTAAGCGGCTAGATGATGCTTTATGGGCTTCCAGGACTGCTTATAAGACACCTATAGGTATGTCACCCTATAGGCTTGTCTTTGGTAAGGCATGTCATCTTCCAGTGGAGCTAGAGCATCGGGCTTATTAGGCAGTAAAGGCTTGTAACTTGGACATATACCAATCCGGAGTCGGAAGGAAATTGCAACTTCAGGAATTAGAAGAACTCTGATTAGAGGCCTATGAGAATTCCCGAATATACAAAGAGAAGACTAAGTCCTTTCATGACAAGCAAATCCTTAGAAAGGAATTCAAAGAAGGGGAGAAAGTGCTTTTATACAACTCTCGCCTTAAGTTTATACCAGGCAAATTGAGATCCCGATGGGAGGGCCCATTTTTAGTCACTAATATATTTTCTTATGGTGCAGTTGAAATTCAAGATGTGACTACAGGGCAGACTTTCAAAGTCAACGGACACCGACTCAAACAATTTCATGAGGGAGCTAAAGAGAATTCGGTTGAAGAGTTGGTTTTGGTTGATGTTGTTTCCCTAACTTGAGGGAGTTCATTTTACTTATGCTTGAATATTTTTTCGCTTATTCTTATTCTGTAAAAAAAAAAATCTGCTAAGTTTATTTTCATATTGCCATTGCCATTTTCTATTTGCATTTTCAATAGCTTTGAGATTTGTAAAGGTTGTGAGCTTGGAGCACTTTAAAAAATTAAGGTCTAAAGCATGACTGAATGCATTTCTTACATCTCTTAGCTAGCTAGTTTGGTGATAGACATTGAATCAATGTATTAAGCATGTTAGTGCATACCTAGTGAGCATTTGGGCCAATTGTCATTCTCTATTCTTTTCTTGTGTGAATTACACTCATAAAGTTTGACACTTTAGAACTTACTTTGCTTCTTTTTGAGACTATATTTTCATATGCATGCATGAATGTAATGAAGGCTTTCTTTTCTTACATTTAGTTAGTTAACCAAATAGCCTACCTAATACATTTTCCCTTTGAACCTAATATTTCCAATTCGCTCATTACCAACCTTAAGCATGACACCATGATTCTACCTTACCATAGGGAGTAAGAGAGCATTGGTTGATCATTTGATGAGTTGATCTTTGTCTGAGACAGACAAATTCAAGTGTGGGGGAGAAGAAGTTGTAAATTTGAAATCAATTGGCTATGTGAATTTTAGAGTTTATGAATGTGAATTATAGAAAAAAAAATTGAATGTAAAAAAAAAAGAATCATAGAAAAGAAAAAGAAAACAAAGATGTATAGAATTTTTGGATGAAAATTTTTGGTGCATATTGCTCATTTTATCTCCCAATGTTCTCATGCTCTCTTTAGTTTTAAATTTCCATACCCATGTTATCTTTTTCATCCCTTCCTTTTCCTTAGCCCCATTACAACTTTAAATAAACTCCTTTTGATTTGTGCATGCATGTGTTTAAAATTGGTGGAGATTAGAACAGAAGCTAGCCTATGGTAGTGCAAATTGTCATGAGTTGTATTGAGTGAAAACACAAACCTTTCTTTTTAAACACTTGAGAATTGAGAGTATATCATGTGAGAATCTATCATTCTTAGTTCACATAATTCAATTGAAATCACTATGCTTTTTAGTTGGAAGTGTAAGAAATAAATTCATGAATGTCTTGATTCCTTAAAGCGTTTAACGTTCTTCTTGCTCACTTAACTTTTGCATTCTTGAAAGTTGTTGGAATGTAAATCCTGGATTGTTTCCTTTATTTTCTAGTTTGTTTGAATTTTAGTTTGCTCGAGACGTGCAAAGGAAAAGTATGGGGGAATTTGATAAACATCATTTTTATATATTATTTGATCATCATATATAGTGTTTTCATCCTCTCCTACACTTATTTCTATCACTTAAGCTAGGCTTTATGATTTGAGTTTTATTTTGGTCTTTGAGATTTTTTTCCAGCATTTTCGTCTTTTTGAACCTGTCTGTGTATTTCTGTTATATATGGAGTTTGAGACCACCAAAAATTCTGATTTTGGTCTTGTAGGAAAGCTAAGACAAATGTACATAACTTTCATGAAGAGCCCAAGATCCAGTTCGGAGGTCCAATAGGCCGAATTAGACCAAGAGTCCAATACATGGACAGCACAAACAGAATCTGACCTTTGGGTGTTTAAATGGCCATAAACTGAGTTAAATATGTCTGTTTGGCATGATTTTGGTGGTATTGGAACCCTCTGATGTAGAGGAATAATTCATATGAAGACCACTTTGCCAGCCAGAGGAATCTGGGACTCGTAATTAGTGGTACAAAGCTGGAGGGAAACATGCAGCCGAAAGCAGACTTGTCACATGTAGTCCTGGTCGGTTTTAATGATTAAGATTCCCTTCCTTTGGTCTAATTGTGGGGAATTCGGAATTCAGAGGACTTACCACTCTCTCTCACACATCTATCTTCATCTTCAACCTCTAGAGCAGAGCTTGGACATCCATGGCAGGGTAGAGAACCTTGTAACCAGCTAGACTTCCTCTCGAATTCGGTTAGGTTTTGAGATTCCATTTGTATTGTAATCAAGTTTATATCATCTTCTTTGTTTTCTGGAGTATTTCGAATCTTGTATGAATATATAGAGATTTCTGTTATCCATTCAAGTTTGATGTATGAGATAGAACCTTGATTGATAAATCTTTATTCTATTGCATGAAACAAAGGAAATAGATTGGTTGATATTTGATTTTCGGATAAATAACATATTACAAGTTGTATGTGATTTCATGGATTTGTAATATATGTTGTTGATTGAATTTTGAATGATGAAGGTTATGATGCAGAGATTTCGATTATAACTAAAATCAACCAACAACTTGATTAATCATATTGAGTCTAGGATAAACCGAACAAATTCTTGATGAATGTCTAGTGAAGTTGCATTTTCGATAATATAATCTTTGTCCAATTTTCCACTTGTGATCTAATTGATTGTGATAAAATCCAAACCCCCCTTTAGATCTTGAAACTATCATTTAACATTAGCATTCCTTGAGAGACGATTCGGATGTACCCTATATTGCATTCCTTATAGGGGTTCGGTAATATTTTTGGTAGATCACGACAATCTTCATCAAGCGTTCAGAGCATACTCTAAAGTACAAATACAATATAAATCAAAATGTATGAGCCATGAAAACAAAATAGGCTCACCCAGAGATCATGTAGTATATCTTGTGAACTATCTAAAGGGGAATGATCAAACTCTATATCCTTATCTGAAAAACATATAAATATCGTGTAGTGTGTTTGACAACTCAGTGAGTAGATAATACCTCCTATGACCTCTTAGGTCAATATATGGATGCACTCATATTTTAAAATTTGTCACAGAAAATACAGTTTAGAAGTATATTCATATGGGACCTGCATTTCAAATATTCTCAGTTCATATCACATTCAAATATTCAAAATCATATGCAATACGGTATGATCATTATTCAAATATTGTAATGCATCAAAACCTTTCACATAAAAATATTAGGAGGATCCCATCTCGCTGAAGTTTGCCCTACCACCATTCAAGAGGACAAGCGAAGGGACCCTGATATGGGTATTTCCCAAGCACACAGCAAGGGAAGGCAAATCACATCTTATATAGTTGGCATCTCGCTTATATAAGAGGCATCCCACTCTCTTTCACATATCATATCACATGTGTTGGCCGACACACAAGGCGAGCACCACCCCCTGCTAGCTGGTTTATCAAGGTGCACTAGGGCTAACATCACCTACTGTTAGCAGACAATGTTTCCAATATGATTCCTCCACAGAAATTATCATATGCACATATGCCATATAATCTAGTATAAACTTCTCAATATAATGCAGACTTTCAGTCTCAGTATAGATTCATCTGTTATAAATTACCCATTCAGGGTTTATCACATGTATATGCTCTTTCTTAAGGCAATCATATAGCTTTATAAATAATGCCAATACATAAATATTTACTTTATCATTTAATGAGAAATACATGTGAAATCATATACACCATGAGTTCAGAAATCCAATTTCAAATTGTAGGCAATTCAGATAATTTTAATGCATTTCAGTAACATATAAAAGTGTAAATATCTCATAAACATAATCATATACATACTTAAAGATCAAGAAGAGTATAGGGCAAGTCATAGGAAGAATCATCCACTCACAGGGTCAGGGCTCCAGATTGTACAGCCCAAAAATGCACTTTTCCAATCTACATTTGACTAAACAAACTTCAAAAACGTGTTCAGAGGGTCCAAAAATTAAGAAAATGACTCTGAGAACTTGGTCACTATTTATGGCCGAAAAACACAATTCACCGTCGGAAAACATTATTCATCGCCGGAAAATATTATTCACCAAGAACAAAAAGTTGTCAGATAGCTGAAAAATTTCATATCCAAAGGTTCATCTAGCTCCTGAATACATCTACGGTGTCAGATTTCCAATTTAAAGTCTCTAA
Organism: Gleditsia sinensis; assembly: GCA_037074535.1. Taxonomy (NCBI): domain Eukaryota; kingdom Viridiplantae; phylum Streptophyta; class Magnoliopsida; order Fabales; family Fabaceae; genus Gleditsia; species Gleditsia sinensis. The sequence goes on along the minus strand of CM073469.1, from coordinate 38,442,258 downwards.
GTAAGAGTTTCAGTACTTACCTTTTTTTAAGATTTTTTATTTTTTATTTGCGGCAATTCAATGACTGATTTGAAAAACTATTCTGTCAAAATTGTAGTATTCTCCGTCCTGAATCCAGTGGTACCCTTAGTTTTGAGATCGGAAGTTAATAGGCACTCCAGATCTAGAGAAGAAAATGAATGTTACTATTTACACTATTTATACTATTCCTGCAACTCTCCTGGTTTCCGTCTCCGTTCTGTCTCCCCCTTCCCCTTTTCTCTTTTTTTTTATATAATAATAATTAATATTATTTAATAATTGAATAATATGATTTTATTTTATATATATATTCATATAAATCCCATTTTTCATCCTAAAACATCCCAAAAATTTCTAAAAATTTACATTCTCATAAAACTTTAGTTGAACTCTTAAATCATGATTTTTCTTGATAAAAATCTTAATAAAAAAATCACAAAATAAATATCTTTATACATAATAAAAGAAAGAATATTTCTAAAAATAAAACAAAAATTTATTATAGGTCAATATAATTATTTTAAGCAAAAAAATAATTATTTTAATTAAATGCACATTTACTTTTAGCAAAACATAATCATTTACAATAAAAATATATTCATTTATAACAAAAAAATATCATTTAAAAAATTACCAGATATTACACATATAGCAAATGAGTGAATTGAGTGTGTGGGTTGATCAGATCACCAAATAAGGCAGGTGATTTTAAAAGTTATAACTTTATCTCAAAAGTTTAATATTTTACTATAGTTTATACAGCTGAGCATAACAACATTTTTTTAATGGTCCTACCGTGCTGAATATGGCTTTGGATATCTGAATATCTTTTTATTTAAGAATATTTGAAATATGGCTCCCATATGACCTAAGAAATCATAGGAGGCATTATCTGCTCACTGAGTTGTCAAACTTACTACACGATATTTTCACATTTTTCATATAAGGATACATAGTCTGATCCTGCAGATAGGTGATTAGTTAGGTGACATATTCTCTGGGTGAGTCTACTTTTCTTTCAAGGCTCACAATTTTGAATTATATTATGTTTGTATTCTAGAGTGTGCTCTAAACACCAAAGGTAAAATCCCTGCTTTTGTTGTTACTTTGACATTTATAACTTGGTCTGTATAATGTGTATACATGAGAGAACCTATATGTATCTATTTCCATGACAAAAAATAGTACTATGCATGTTATGGTAAATATCTGATTGCGGAAAAAAAAGTTTGTTTCACCTGCTCGTAAATTAGGGGCGTTATAGTTATTGATTTAATCCCTTGAAGAAATTAGTCTAGATTTTATTAAGATGTATCATAATATAACTATTAGAATCTGCATGTCATTATTGTTTTTTGGCTGGTTCTATGGTAGCACACACATGACAACAGTTTAGGATGTAATACTTTCCAACCATCAAATGACTTCTCATAGAAATCCAACCATTGAATTATGACCAATTATTGTACGAATCATGCCTAATATTTGCAAAAATTTAACAAAAATAAATATATAGATGTAGTACAAAGAGATTTCAAAGTAATATTAAGTCTTACGAACATGAGATTCATAATAGAAATTCAAATTACAAAGTGAATTTTGTGAGTGTTTTATGTTTAAAACAACTACTACTTGAAATTTCCTTTTTTAATGTAATTTCCTTCTAATCTTTTGTTGGCTATACTACATAGAACACACTCACAAATTATTTGTAGCCTTAACAAAAAATAATGAAAACAGAGGGAGAGGGAAGTACAGGTAAAAGGGAACATAGAATCGTGGGTGTTGTGGATCTGTATGAAGGGTCAAAGTGTACAATGACATAACACTATGTGAGGAAAAGGAAACAAAGAAAAATGCTTCTTGAAAGACAAAGACACATTATTATTTTATGATACATCAAGTGAATTCATCTTTTGCCTTCTCTCTCTATTGAACTTTTACCCACTCAATAACTCATTCGAGGTTTGAAAAAAAAAACCAACATCTAAAATTGGTGAAGAAGATTAAACTATGTATAATACCAAAATAAAACCCAGCTCAAATCCAAAATTAAACCCTTAAATGCATCAACTCCAACCAAAAAAGAGAAAACCCCCTAACTAAATCTATGGGAAATGAAAATACATAGAAAAATTGGAGAAAATATTCACCTGAGATGCTTCACTACAGTCCTACGACAAACTACAGTAAAATATTACTCTTCATGGTAGCTACCTAGGTAATGGTTCACAGCATATGGGGGTCTTTGTGCAAATGCGGTAGGGTTTTTTGTACAACTTTTTATTGTGGACAGACAGTTCTAAAACAATACAAAATCAAAGAATTAAAGGAACCCCAGGATTGAATCAATTGGAAATCACAATACAAACACAAATTAAAGGAAATACTCAACTAAGATGCTTCTCTATAGAGAGTTCTGAGCCACTAAAAACACACAGAAAAAAGAGTGGAGATAGAGTTCACAGGAGGAAAAAAAATTTGCCACTTTGTTATTACTTTAAGAAAGAATGAACCTTTTATTGACAACTTACTAGAGTCATAGCTGAAAGCCTACCTTTCAGTGATGACCCTGATAAGTTCCCACTACAAGGGATTTTTAGTGATGACTTTTTTAATTGCCACTAAAAACTAGTCATTGAATCTACTTTTCTTATAGTAAGAAAACAGTCGGTAATGACTTCATTAGTGTGTTAAAAAAATAGAGTCATTACAAAATTGATATAAGAGCAGGTCGTTCCTAGATTGTCAGTGGGTGGATGATTATCTAAATTGATTTTAGAGTGTCTTGAATAGATATGTGGTTGTGCTATGTGGGGGCTCAATACTTACATATAGGTAAGAAATTACTAGTGTTTCCTACCTATATGCCAAAGTGGTGTTATTACTACTAATTTAAATATTTTGAAATAACTATTGAGCCCGATCACCTCAATAGTAACATGATTTTGACACAGTAGGATATGGCACCATTGAAGAGGACTCTAGTGAATCACTAAGGAAACCTTGCACGGCATGGCCGCAGTAATTCGAGACCAAGTGTTAGCCACTAATCAGCTCTTGCAATACCTCCAAAACAAACATAATCTAAATAGTAAGGTTGTATGAATAGCCGAATAGTTGTGAATGATAGTAGGATGTCTGAGTTCATGAGGAGAAGGACACCTTATTTTTAAGGCGACTATGACCCAATTATAGCTAAAAGATGGGTAAGAGAACTAAAGAAAATATTTGAAGTGTTGGTTAGCACCGATGAGCAGAAAGTCATCTTTACTATATATATGATGAAGGATGAAGATGAACAAGGTGACTGTTAAAAACAAATAACTTTTCCCCAGAATAGATGATTTGTTGAATCAGCTGAAGGGAGCCTCCATCTTTTCTAAGATAGATCTGAGGTTAGGATACCACCAAATTAAAATGAGGGAATTGAACATACCTAAGATGGCTTTTCGAACTAGGTATAAGCACAATGAATTTCTCATAATGCCTTTTTGGGTTGAAAAATGCACCAGTAATTTTCAAGTCACATTCTCGACCTTACTTAAATCAATTTGTGGGGGTATTCATCAATGACATCCTAGTGCACTCTAAGAATGAGAAGGAACAAGAACAACATCTCAGAGTAGTGCTTCAAGTATTAAATGAGAAGAAGTTGTTTGCCAAATTGGAGAATTATGAAGTCTAGTTAAAAGAGGTAAAGTTTCTCAGACATGCCATTTTCAGTGAAAGAGTAGTAGTAGATCTTAACCATACAAAAGCAATTATTAGATGGGAAAAGCCAAAGAAGACCACTAAAGTTAAGATTTTCTTAAGGTTAGTTGAACATTGTAAGAGATTCATACAAGGCTTCTCTCGCATATCCTAACTCGGTTGACTAAGAAGGAAAGTCCTTTTAATTGGATTAATCAATGCGAGACTAGTTTCCAAGAGCTTAAGACAAGATTTAACCACTTCTCCTGTCTTAGTTTTTCTAGGCCCTACGAGACATTTTGAAGTATATAGTGATGCTTCTAAAAAAGGACCAGGATTTGTGCTAATGTAAGACAAGAGAGTAATTGCTTATGTCTCTAGGTAGCTAAGACCACATGAAGGGAATTAGTTAACCCATAATCTTAAATTGGCTGCAGTGGTGTTTGCCCTAAAGATTTGGTGACATTACTTATATAGAGTAACATTTAAGGATATTGTGATCATCAAAGTCTTAAGTACCTCTTTGACCAAAAGGAACTCAACATGAGACAATGAATAAGAGTGGAATTTCTCAATGACTATAAATTTGAGATAAAATATCATCCATGAAAGGAAAATGTTGTAGCTAATGCTTTGAGTCAAAAATCTCTTCACATGGGTCAGATGATGGTATATGAAACAAAGATGGTAGAAGAATTTCAAAATTGGAAGATAACCATAAATTTTTCTCCAAACAAGTTAATCCTCAATGGGTTAAGAATAAAATATGATCTTACAACTCAAATAAAAGAAGCTAGGTCAAAGATCAATATCTACAGGACCATAAGGATTAGAATAATTTTTTTGACTCAGGAAATGGATTTATCCTATATTAAGGAAGGGTTCCCATTCCTCGAGAGTAGGAGTTGAGAGCTTAAATCCTATAAGAGGCACAGTAAAGAAAGTACACCATCTATCCTGGATCTACTAAGATGTATCATGACTTAAAGAGAATGTATTGGTGGCTGGGAATGAAGAAGGACATTGCCAAATTTATAGCTAAATATTTCATTTGTCAAAAGGTGAAGGTGGAACATCAGAAACTAGCATGATTACAACAACCTCTTGAGATTCTTGAATAGAAGTAGGACAAGTATTTTGATGGATTTATGCGGGCTTACAAAAACTACAACTGGGCACGACTCCATTTGGATAATAGTGGATAGATTAACCAAGTCTGCTAACCTCCTATAAGGAATAAATCTATTTTCCCTAGTAAAAGTGTTGTGGAAAGAATGCACTCCAGAGGAAGCAACTTGGGAGCATGAAGAAATCATGAGGAAGAAATATCCACAATTATTTTTATTAGGTAATTTTTGAAATTTTGAGGACAAAATTTTTTTTAGGGGGAGAAAAATGTAACATCCCTAATTTTCATTTATGAATAAGGCATGTAAGCATAAGAAATTTTTATAACACTTGGGAAAAAGGACAAGAAAGAACCTAAGAGGAAAAATTTGGAAATAATGGCTTAGTGAGGGACAAAATTCTTGGGCAAAAAACATATATTTTAGAAGTTGGATGGAGGTTTTGGAATTTCAAGTTGAATTATAGAGCTAAATTCCCTTAGCTTGACACCTTAGCTTACACCATTTGGCTTCCATCTAGGATGCCAACTAATACATAGTTCATCAAGCATTTCCCACATCACATAAGTTGTTGGCTAGCCACATAGATGGCCCTATGGAGAAACACACCATGGACTTGGGCTAGGTCAAAGAAAGTGGACCAAATCTAAGTTTGCATGCATGTGAAGGCTAAGCCTCCCATATCTAGGGAGCACTTTGGCCCAAAGCAAGAAGGGAAGGAATGGATCCCAAATTTAAGAAGGCATGAAGCCTCACATGATGTAATAGTAACCACCAAAGAATGAGCAATCATTACCCTTGTTGTGTGTACATTAAGCAAAGTCATAGAGTGTCTAACAAGTTAGGAAAATTAATTTTGAGTACCCTACAAGTAAAGTAAGTCATTGCATGATTTTGAGGCAAACTCTTTTACTCCTTACATGTATGTTTTGGCCAAGTAAGGTGATGAGGAAAAGAAATTGAAATTTTAGTCAAGGAAGAAAACCTACATGAAGAAGTAGACAAGCCATAATAATAGGCAATGATAACTTGGGGTACAACAAGTAAAAGGGGTTGACATAGCAAGAAGAACATATTAATTATCTATTTTTGATGCATATTATCCCCATTTTTAGATGCATATTTCGGCCAAGAGAGAGGGAGAGAAAAACCAAAGCCGTGCCTCACCCCACAGGAAACCATGATGAGTTATAATGACACCTACCTTAAGTGCTCTATAAGAAAATAAATTGACTTCATGATGGGAAGAAAATTTGACCACATGACTAAAAAGATATTTTAAACATTCTTACCTCACCTTAAGAGCACTCTTCGACTAGAGCAAGGAAAAGGGAAGGTTGAAGTTTAAGGAGGGGAAGAAGGAAGAAGAAAGGGAGAAGGAAAAGAAAAAAGTGTAAAGAACTAAAGTTGCAAGGTAAAGTAGTAAGACCACGACACAATTCCTTCTTTCTCTTTATCTCTAGTGCTAAAAACTTACTCTTTTCTTCTCATATATGTTGTTATAATAGCATGAGGAAAGGGGAAAAATATCGCCATTCTTCAAGGAGGAAGCAAGAGGAAACACTAACTAACTTAGCCTAGGAGGAATTATATGTTGGTTTAACAATATTTTCTTTGAAGAAAGATTTGAAATTTTGTAACTTTATATGGGGTTCTTAACCCTAGGACTTTGATAAATTTTTACTATTGATACTTTAGATTGGGCATGGATGTTTATATCTTGCTATATGTTAATCTTGCATGTGATGGTTCTATGCTTGCTTAGGGTGGTCTTGAATTTCTGCATGAATGGCTTTGGTTGGAAAAATTATAGGGCTGTTATATTGACTTCTTTTAATTGAATTGGCTATGGAATATTTGATGGAAGAAGGTTCTGTTGCTAGAATAAGTGAATCCTTGAAATCTAGGGATAACCCTTGGAAGTTTCAGTGTTGGGAACATTCTTGATATAGTTGTTAATAAATTATGGTTTTTGGGAAGAAGTGGATGATGGAATATGTTACGATAGATGGTTGTAATATGAATGCAACTAAAACTTATTATAGGAGTAATATATAGGTTAAGGCATGAACAACTACACATTTTGGAGACCAAATATGCCTAGGTATAGAGATAAGAAACAATAAGAAAAATGAAAGTAGTAAGAAGCTAGAACCTTAGACAATGTAGGAAAAAATTATGTTCTCGGATTTTTGGGTGACATCCATGCAGAAATTAAAGAAATGGTTAAGATAAGAATTGTATCCGTATGTCTTACTGTTCTTTATGCTTTATAATTAACTAATTTTCAGTCCATATGAAAGAGATATGGCATAATTAGGAAGAATAGGTCAAAACCAACTCTTGGTGCAATCACACTGATTTTGAGAGCGTTATACCTCCCATATTGCTTAGAACGTTGATAACTGCATTTCACTATAGTTTCTATGCGTTGCCCATGATTGTTTACTGAATTTTTTTGGTGTTTTAAGCACTTTTTACCCTCTGATTTAAATGAATGAGATGAATTTTCTGGATATAACGTAGCTACCTCATTGCTGCAGCATTTCAGTGAGCATGTATAGCAATGATAGCAAAACCTTGGGTGATAGTGGGTAAAGATGTTTTCTCTCTCCCCTGAAATACGATGATTCTGCTTGATTTGGTACAGGTGGCAGAGCTGCGCAGCAGAAGCAACCACCAGTGAGCAGGGGACAGCAGCAGGGACATTGCAGGCTGCTGGTACAGTACTGCCCTCCACTACTGAAAATGGAGAGGGAAAAGCTGCACAGCAAGGGCGCTGGCTGCAGAGCAGAAGGAATGTCAGCAATCTTGGGCGCTTTATTGGGACCACAAAGGACTGTCTATAAAAGGACATAAAGCAACTGTTACGGGGAGAGCCCGCCGGGGAAGGAAGAGGAGAAAATTGGGAGGAAAATAACACCACAGCCTAGAGTGCTGTTAACACCGGAAGGTGCAGCATGAGGGGATAGTGCGCTAGTCTAGAAGGGAACTTTGTTTTTTGTTATTGCTTTACTGCCTTGCTAAAAAGAAAGAACTGCATTTTGTAATTTAGTTCTTACCTCTTAGAATGCATACTAGTATTTTTGGGATTTTTGTAATCGGTGCACCCATGAGGCTTGGCTAGTTTCCAGTTGGGGTTGCGTAAGGGTTGTAATGGACTGAAGCACCTTTGTATAATCAATACATTTCGCAGCAATTTTGTTGACCATTCAACTGTATTTCCTGAAGCATTTCTTTCCTTAATAACGGAAGTTTGGAGGAAGAAAACCAAGGCCACTATTTACTTGGAAGGGTAATGAAGGCTGGGAAAAAACTGAGTGTAAAGGGGTTACCTCATGTAGGGATATACGGGTACCCCATTAGTCCCATAATGTATTTCATGCGCAATTCAGAGGTGAGGACTTGTGCAGGAATGCGTGTCCAAACCTTGGAGTTGTGAGGATTAGTAGTCTGGGAAGACTCTATTCAGAACTAATTTTGGCACCAGGGACCTTTGCTGCAGCAAGCCTAGGGCATATCTGAGTGCTGAAGTCCATGGCAACCCTGAGCACCCTAGTTCTCCCCATATAGTTTCCTTTCTATTTCCTAATACTTTTCATTTTAGTTACAGTAAAAGTCAGTCAACCTATGTCTATTCCAATTTTGTGAACAACTTAGTGTTGCTACAACATTCATACAGCAAAAGTCTCTAATAGTTTTAGTTCACTCCTCGTGGGACGATACTCACTCATCACTTTATTACTTGGTCACGACACGTGCACTTGTGTTCTGACATTGTATTCATCTTTGTATGAACTACAATTTACCACAACAAGTTTTTGGCGCCGTTACCGGGGAGTGACAACTTAAAAATTATTTTTAGATACCCCACTGTGTGAAGGATTGTTTTGTTTTAACTTTGGTGTCTTGTCGAGTAGGTGACACAGTGTATGAGCAGGGCTGACAGAGAGCTTCTGCCCCTTGATCCAGAGATAGAAAGAACACTTCTGAGAAGAAGAAGAGGACAGCAAACACACCAGCAGCATGCAGAGATGGCTAATCAAAATGGAGCAGACAACATGGACGACAGAGATAGGGTCTTAAATGCTTATGTTCAACAAAATCTGAATAGGTTGAACCAGAGCATTGTGAGACCAGAGATTGAGGCTCTACATTTTGACCTTAAACCAGTAATGTTCCAGATGCTACAAACTGCTGGGCAATTCAGTGGCATGCCCACTAAGGTCCCTCACCTTCATTTAAGAGTGTTCATGGAAGTTACGGATGCTTTCAAAATGAATGAGGTAACAGAAGAAGTGCTCAGGCTAAAGCTGTTCCCTTATTCATTGAGAGACCGAGCAAGAGCCTGGTTGAACTCTCTGCCACCTGACTCTATTGCTAACTGGAGTGATTTGGCAGAAAAATTTTTGCGAAAATACTTCCCGCCCACCAAGAATGCCAGATTGAGAAATGACATCGCCTCTTTCCAGCAATTAGAAGGTGAATCTTTGTATGAGACCTGGGAGAGGTATAAAGAGCTGTTACGGAGATGTCCCCATCATAGAATTCCTTACTGCATTCAGATGGAGACCTTTTATAATGGCCTCAATGCCCAGACTCAGACCATAGTGGATGCAGCAGCTAATGGGGCACTCTTGTCCAAGACATATAATGAAGCACATGAGTTGCTTGAAAGAATGGCCAGTAACAACTATCAATGGCCAATGGACAGAGTTTCAACTAGAAAGAAAGCAGTAGGTATGCACGAAGTGAGTGAAGTGACTTCTCTCACAGCCTAGCTAGCCTCACTAGTTAATGTTCTGAAGAGCCAGCAAGTTACCCGCCCTCAAGCAGCCAATGCAGTCCAGGAAACTAGACCATCTTGTGTACTATGCAATGGATCACATTTATTTAAAGCTTGTCCCTCAAACCCAGAATCAATGTGTTTTATGGGTAATATGAATCGCAATAACAACCCTTACTCCAACACATATAACCCAGGATGGAGGCAACACCCCAATTTCTCCTGGAGTAACTATGGTACAAGACAAGGGAGCAACTCTGGCCCACAAAGACCACAGGGTTCACCAGGGTTCCAGCAGCAAAGACAACAGCCTTGGTGCGCACTGTCGCAGGCACGCCCAAATTAAAACCTTACCTCAACACTAACCTGTAGTAGTGGGAGTAAGGGTCGATCCCACAGAGACTGGAATTACTTTATGTGATTCAGAAAGGGGGGATTGATAGTTGCAATTTAAAATTAAGTAAACAATAGCAAAAATAATTGAGAGAAAGTGATTAATGAGAAAAGCGTTGGTTTCGGTCGATATTCACCATCAAGGGATTGCATTGATCATTGACAAAATTATCAATCCTAAACCAAATATCTATCATAGGGATTCTATCCCAGTTCCTCCTTAAGCCTAGTAAATTAATGACAATCGCACTAATTATACTCTAATTAACGAGCAATCCTTTAACACATCGGTAAAGCATCACTTATTAACCGCATGAAAAACAAGAGAAACTAATAGAGCTAAACGAATACAAGCACATCGGTTATATTCAATTTAGTTGATATTCATCATAGGATTAACGATTTATAATCCAAAATCCTTAATCCTATTTGCTTCACGAATCAAGTAATAAAAGCTTTGTTCAAGACCTAATTCAGCAGCTACACATACAATATACTAGTAGGCCTTCTAGCAATCACATGCATAATATTAAGAAAATAAGAACAGATGAATAAACAATACCCGGTTAAGATTGAATGCAATGAAATCAAATTCGTATCTCACAATGACATCAAATCCCTTGAGGTTTCAATCTCCCTCAACCAACTAAAGAAAATTAGCCGCGCAGGGCCATAGACAACTAAACAAGAAGTAAAGAAAAGAGTTGAGAACTTGAATGAATTCTTTGCTGAATCAATAGATGCCTTCTCTGCTTACTTTCCTTCCTCTTTATAGATTAAACCCTCCTAGTCGAAGTAGGAAAGTTTTTAGGTCAAATCTCCATCAATTAGGCTTCAAATCAGGTGAAAAAACTCTAAAATCGCGACTTCCGGAGCGGCGGCGCCGCGGCGCATAAGTTCAGCGCCGCGGCGCTGCGAAGCTTCATCCACGGGGTGCCGCGGCGCACCATGAAGCGCCGCGGCGCTCCATTCTTCGTACACGGGCGCCGCGGCGTACCCATGCAGCGCCGCGGCGCTCGTGGTTCTGGGGCAAGGGCGCCGCGGCGCCAACAACCAGCGCCGCGGCGCTACGAGACATCCATGACGGGCCGCCGCGGCGCTGTATTGTGAGCGCCGCGGCGCCTAGAAAACGCCGGATTTTGCTAAAGTGTCGAACACGAAAGTTGTAGCTCTATGTTTCTTCTTTCCATAGCCGCTGGAATCAGCTCAATCGGAGCTCAAATGAGTGAGATATGCTTCCATTAGTGACGAAAGGTCAGAAATCAGTATTTTTCATGATTTTCTTCTATTTTTCTCTTCTTTTCTTCTTTATTATTCCTAAAAACATAAAACACACAATTTAATTAAAACCTATCTATTTATCATTTAAATAATATAAAAAGAAACATAAAATATGCTAAATACATGCTTAATTTAAAGCATGTCAAATACCCCCACACTTGCTCTTTTGCTTGTCCTCAAGCAAATTAAATCATGTGAACAATATTCAATAAATAAGGTAAGTGAAAGTCTTTCCAATATATTGCCTCATAGTGAAAATTGAATGCTCTTAAAGAAATTTCAGAAAATTTAATAACTATGTGCAATATTCAATTTAAATGCAATTCAGAATTCATTTTTCTAGAGCCCTGAGTGTGTGTGTGTTTTGAGCAGTTCAATCATCTTTCATTCAAATGAGTTTATATATCTCAAGAAATCAAGTATGGATCTCCTCGTAGGATTTCCATAAGCTTATTTTTCCTGTTGCTCTCCACTAATGTAGGTCAAAACTATTTTTAAGATCAAAAGGACTTTATTTAGCTTGTAATGTGGCCAAGGTGAAGGGTGGGACTAAGGATATCAATGTAGGATCAGTCACCCAGCACCACATGATTAAAATTGATCTCTTGAGCTCTTTGCTTTCCTCCAATAATTTTGGGAAGATTTTCTCCCCACACTACTTTTCCTGCTTCAATCCATCATTGTCCTCTTTTTCTTTCACCCACAACCTTTGTTCTTATATATATATAAATTTTTTTTTTTTTCTTTTGAAAATTTCTTTTCTTTTCCTTGCTCCATCCTTCCACCCTTTTTGTAAATAAAGCAATACAATACAAATATTCATCAAAATAATCATGGAGTGAGTGAATAAGGTAAAGAAAAAAAAAATAAGGATATACAAACTTTGGCTTATGGCTCAATTATGGTTTTCAGAAGGAAAAGTTCATTAAGCTCAAAATAAAGGAACTAGTGTTATTTTATTACTTAGGTTAGGCTTGAAAGGCTCAATCTATCCAATAATGCCTAAATCATCTCCTAAATAATAGTATTAACCTAGGATTTCGCCTCAAGCAGCATTCAAATAAGTTCTAGAATCCTGTTGAGATCATAAAAAATTTCTTTAAGTTGTATAAATTTTCTTTAAATAAAAGATAAACTAAATACTCAAAGTTGTTGTGCAAAATAGATTCAGGATTCTAGAAAATGGATAATAAATTGCAAAAAAATTAAAATTACACATAATTATGATTTTCCTACGTTTCTTAGGAGCTATTAGCAATTTAAACATTTATATCATTGGCTATTGGTTTCACTAACACAAACCCATAAATTGAAATTTTGTTCACATGCTCACCTTATGATAGGAATAAAAGTGCACACATCATAGAATTATAGTAATGCATCAAAGTAGAAAAGTGCACAAGTGTATGAGTTATTATACAGTCATCCAGCTGAATCATAAAGTGACCCCCCCACACTTAAAAACATACATTGTCCCCAATGTAAGAATATCAAAGAAAAAAACACAATAGAGACAAGTAATAAAATAAGGAGGGGTCCAGGGAAACTTCCCTGATCAAGTGTCATCATTCATCGCATCATGCTCGGTGTCAGGCCGAAAGGGTGGTTCAGGAGGCGCCGGGAATGCAATTGGAAGGTTCAGGGCATGGGCTAGCTGACTGAAGCAGGCATGATTATGTTGTGCAATAGAGTGCTGGTAGAGGGCCAGATCGTGCAGTTGGTGGCTCAGATACTCTGTGCGCTGCCATAAATCTTCAATGGTATGCTGGGATGGTGGTGGAGCTGAACTGCTGCCTGGTCCCTCTGTAGGGATTGGCTGAATCCCTAACTCCTCCTCTGCTGCTTCTTCATGGCCCTTGTACTTTTGGATATCGGTAGAGGAAATAGGCTTCATAGGGTGAATGAGAGCCTCAGTGGAATCCCAGCTGACTCCTGCCTGCTGACATAGACCAGTAATTAAACTGGGAGCAAAGAGGGATCCGCCTCTAGTATTAATACAGCCGAGCATCTGCCTATGAATAATTTTGCCTACGTCAATAGAAAGGCCCTTTAGTATCGCATAGAGCAGAATGGCCCTGTCCCTCCTGACTTGACTCACATTGAAGCTGGGCATGAGTCGTGCTGACACAAAATAATACCATGCTTTAGCCAACTTATTCATATCAGCCCTAGCAAAGTACAACGGTTGGCCATGGCTATCCAATTTCCAGGAGGCCCCTCTATGGCAAAGAGTGCCTATGACGTCTTCAAAATCAATAAATGATTGAAGAAGAGCAGTATATTCATCATCCTCAATGTTAGGCAGAGAATAGAGTTCATTGATGGCATGCGGAGAAAATGGTACCCTCTTGCCTCGAACCCGTGCATGATGATGTTCATGAACTGTAGCATTGGAATAGAACTCCTGGACCACGGGGATAACTCCTGGCTCTGGGTTCCTGCAGAAAATCTCCCAGTGCCTATAGAGGATATTGTCTTTGAGAGGTAGCCCTTCGGTGATCAGAAATCCACGTTCTGGAACAATAGGTTTATGTACCACCACTTTGATGTGGTGTTGATAAACCGGTTCAGTCACAAATGCCACAGTGTCGAATGCTGGAGGGTCCTCAGCTCTGTTCTTCCTCTTTGAAATACTCAATTTAGAAGCTTTTGGAGCCATTAGTCGAAAAAAATTCACTAGGGCCTTTTACCGAACACCTTGTGGGCGCTTGTAAAATTTGGAAGAATGAGTGGTGAATTTTCAACTAGATCTCCCAAACTCAGGACAAACCCGTAGCAATCAAGTATAAGGATCAATTGCAGCCCGAAAGAGGAAGGGAACTGTACCCAAATTGCCTTGAATGGTGGCTGGGAATTGCAAGCTCAAGAATACCTTAGAACCCTAGAAAAGTGTCTTTGAATTCGACTCAATTGCTGATATGAGGTGTATAATCCTGCAAAAGTAGATGAAAAATCAAGTTATGCAAGCAATATAATCGAATGGTAGGTGAGTATGGGTGATTGGAGGCAAGACAAGGGATTTGGGGGTGAGAGAGAGCAAAAACCGCGGGGGAAACAAAGAGGGGCGCGACCCTCTTATAGAGAGCGCCGCGGCGCTCTCTGCTTCAACGCGGAGCGCCGCGGCGCTATGGGTTAGCGCCGCGGCGCCCACCCGTTCTGGGTTCGGAGCGCCGCGGCGCTATAGGTACGCGCCGCGGCGCTTACCCGTTCTGGGTTCGGAGCGCCGCGGCTCTGTTCTAGAGGGCCGCGGCGCTCGGTTTGGGCGCCGCGGCGCATGTTCGCGTCCGCAGATCCAAATTATTATTATTATTTTTTTTTTTTTAAAGTAAAATTAAACTAGGAAAAAAATAAGAAGAAGAAGAATAGATGTTGGGTTGCCTCCCAACCAGCGCCTTTGTTTAACGTCGTTGGCTCGACTCAGCTCCCTATCTTTGTTCATGGAGGCTCTTTGAGGTTCACTTTAAATTTCTGGGACTGATTCAATCTTTGAAATTCAACTGCATAACCAGAATGCACATCAGTAATAACAAGTGGACCTAACCAAGGGAGCGATTTCTTACCTTTAAAGGGTTCAGCCCCTTTCATTTCTAGAACTTGATGCAATTTTATAGTTGGGTCTATGCCTTTAAGGTTTGCAATTGTTTTTATAATGGCATTTCTTTGTTCTTGAAAAATATGCATCAATTCCTCTTCTTTTTTAACACCTAAACTTTTTGCAACTATAATAGGTGATGCATCTCCTATTTCCAAGTATTTCAGGTGATTAGGCAGAGATGACAAAATTGATCCACGGTCCTGCAAAACATAAGGTGCAAGAATGGTATCAAAGTTTGATAATTCCATATAAGAAATCTTACCCTTTGGTGGCTCTTTTGAAGAATCATTGAGTGCAGCCAGTTTCTCCTTTGTTTTTTCATCTAAATTTGTCTCACCATCATCTTCTTCTATGGATTTGCTCACAATTACTTCTAATTTGTCTTTTCCATCTAATTCAAATATGTCATGTGCCAAAGAATCAAAGACATCAATAGAGTAAACAGGGGTATCATCACCTGGGTATTTCATGGCTTCATACATATTAAATTTTATTACTTCACCATCAAATTCCATAGTGAGTGTGCCATTGTGAACATCTATCTTGGTTTTGGAGGTTTTCAAAAATGGTCTCCCTAATAATATTGGAGAAGTAAAATCCCCATTGTCCATGTCAAGCACATAAAAATCTGCAGGGAACACCAAATCATCTACCTGCACCAAGACATCCTCAATTATTCCCTTAGGATATGTAGTGGACCTATCTGCTAGTTGAATTATCAAATTTACAGATTTCAATGGTCCCAAATTCAAATATGTATATACAGAATATGGCATAACATTGATGGAAGCTCCTAAATCTAACATAGCCTTTTCAATGTGATTTCCCCCAATTTTGCATGGAATAGTAAACATACCTGGATCCTTGCATTTAGTGGGGAGTTTTGTCTGTATCATAGCAGATACATTCTGACTCATATGAATCTTTTCAAAATCTTTTAATTTTTGCCCTTCTTTTTGAGTACATAGTTCTTTCAAGAACTTTGCATATCTTGGCACCTGTTTAATAGCATCTAGAAGGGGAAGATTAACTTCACATTTTCTAAAGATGTCATACAATTCAGAGGTTTTCTCATTTAGCCTATTCTCTTTAAGAGCTTCTGGAAAAGGAGGCACTACTTCATACTTTAAATTAGAAAGGGACTTACCTGTAGTTGCTTCATTCTCCTTAATTGATTTTTCTTGCTTTTTAGGAGAAGAAACAGATGGTGGACTTTCAATTTCCTCACCATTTATTGAAATAATTGAACTGACATTTTCTCTAGGATTCACCACAGTTTGTGAAGGTAACTTACCTGAATTTTGAGCATCCAGTCGACTCACTGTGGTTGCTAACTGACCCATTTGAGTTGTCAGGTTCTGAATGCTAGCTCTTGTCTCTTGCTGAAATTGATGAGAGCTATGCACAAGAGTCTTCACAATATCTTCCAATGGATTACTTACCTGATGCTCCTGGGATGCATTTTGTTTAGGATAATAGGCCTGTTGGTTTTGTTGAAAATTCTGTCCTGCAGGCCTATTTTGTGCATTCCCATATCTGAAATTGGGATGATCCTTCCATTCAGGATTGTATGTATTAGCATATGGATCATACCTCTTTGGTTGGCCAGGAAAACCTCCTACAACATTAGCTTGTTCTGTGGCTTCCTCTTGAAGTGTAGGGCACGTATCAGTAGGGTGCCCTGTTGCTGAACATATCCCACAGACTTTAACTTGTTGGAGTGTACCTGTAGCCATTTGGCGCACAAGAGAAGTAAGTTCAGATATTTGATTCTGAAGAGAAGTTGTACTTACCTCATGGGCATGTCTAACAGGAGGATCATGCCTAACGCCAAATTGTTGTGAATTGGCAGCCATATTTGATATGAGAATTCTGGCTGCCTCAGGAGTTTTATCTACTAGTGCTCCTCCACTAGCTGCATCTATCATGCTCCTGTCTCCCTGCAAAAGGCCTTCATAGAAATATTGGATTAATAGCTGCTCACTAATCTGATGATGTGGGCAGCTTGCACAAAGTTTCTTAAACCTCTCCCAATATTCATAAAGGGTTTCACCATGCAATTGCCTAATGCCGCATATTTCTTTCCTAATAGTGGTGGCTCTAGATGCAGGAAAATAACGTTCTAAAAACATTCTTTTCATCTCATTCCAAGTAGTAATAGTACCAGAGGGTAAATAATACAACCAATCCTTGGCTGAATCTTTTAAAGAAAAAGGAAAAGCCCTAAGTTTAATTTGTTCCTCAGTTACTCCAGGGGGCTTCATACTGGTACAAACCACATGGAACTCCTTTAGGTGTTTATGCGGGTCCTCACCTGCAAGACCATGAAAACTAGGTAAGAGATGAATTAATCCAGATTTTAATTCAAAATTCACATTATCATCAAGATTAGGGAAAGTAATGCATAAGGGTTGTTGATGCAAATCAGGAGCTGCAAGCTCCTTCAGAGTAGGGTGTCTGGCCATGATTACTTCCTCTGTATCCTGATCAATGTCTTCTTGAATTCCTCTTCTGTGCCTGTATACAGATTTTCCAATATCTGGATTGAACTGTAAATCTTGACAATTAGCAGAACGAGTCACAGGCATAAAATAAAAAAAAAATCACAAAAGTAATGACGCAGTCCCCGGCAACGGCGCCAAAATTTGGTGCGCACTGTCGCAGGCACGCCCAAATTAAAACCTTACCTCAACACTAACCTGTAGTAGTGGGAGTAAGGGTCGATCCCACAGAGACTGGAATTACTTTATGTGATTCAGAAAGGGGGGATTGATAGTTGCAATTTAAAATTAAGTAAACAATAGCAAAAATAATTGAGAGAAAGTGATTAATGAGAAAAGCGTTGGTTTCGGTCGATATTCACCATCAAGGGATTGCATTGATCATTGACAAAATTATCAATCCTAAACCAAATATCTATCATAGGGATTCTATCCCAGTTCCTCCTTAAGCCTAGTAAATTAATGACAATCGCACTAATTATACTCTAATTAACGAGCAATCCTTTAACACATCGGTAAAGCATCACTTATTAACCGCATGAAAAACAAGAGAAACTAATAGAGCTAAACGAATACAAGCACATCGGTTATATTCAATTTAGTTGATATTCATCATAGGATTAACGATTTATAATCCAAAATCCTTAATCCTATTTGCTTCACGAATCAAGTAATAAAAGCTTTGTTCAAGACCTAATTCAGCAGCTACACATACAATATACTAGTAGGCCTTCTAGCAATCACATGCATAATATTAAGAAAATAAGAACAGATGAATAAACAATACCCGGTTAAGATTGAATGCAATGAAATCAAATTCGTATCTCACAATGACATCAAATCCCTTGAGGTTTCAATCTCCCTCAACCAACTAAAGAAAATTAGCCGCGCAGGGCCATAGACAACTAAACAAGAAGTAAAGAAAAGAGTTGAGAACTTGAATGAATTCTTTGCTGAATCAATAGATGCCTTCTCTGCTTACTTTCCTTCCTCTTTATAGATTAAACCCTCCTAGTCGAAGTAGGAAAGTTTTTAGGTCAAATCTCCATCAATTAGGCTTCAAATCAGGTGAAAAAACTCTAAAATCGCGACTTCCGGAGCGGCGGCGCCGCGGCGCATAAGTTCAGCGCCGCGGCGCTGCGAAGCTTCATCCACGGGGTGCCGCGGCGCACCATGAAGCGCCGCGGCGCTCCATTCTTCGTACACGGGCGCCGCGGCGTACCCATGCAGCGCCGCGGCGCTCGTGGTTCTGGGGCAAGGGCGCCGCGGCGCCAACAACCAGCGCCGCGGCGCTACGAGACATCCATGACGGGCCACCGCGGCGCTGTATTGTGAGCGCCGCGGCGCCTAGAAAACGCCGGATTTTGCTAAAGTGTCGAACACGAAAGTTGTAGCTCTATGTTTCTTCTTTCCATAGCCGCTGGAATCAGCTCAATCGGAGCTCAAATGAGTGAGATATGCTTCCATTAGTGACGAAAGGTCAGAAATCAGTATTTTTCATGATTTTCTTCTATTTTTCTCTTCTTTTCTTCTTTATTATTCCTAAAAACATAAAACACACAATTTAATTAAAACCTATCTATTTATCATTTAAATAATATAAAAAGAAACATAAAATATGCTAAATACATGCTTAATTTAAAGCATGTCAGAAGCCCACACTTTACTGGAATCCCTGTTGAAGGAATATATGGCAAGGAATGATGCTCTAATCCAGAGTCAAGCAGCCACACTAAGGAATCTGGAAACTCAAGTGGGGCAGCTTGCTAATGAACTGAAAAGTAGACCCCCAGGGACACTTCCTAGTAATACTGAAGTCTCTAGGAGAGAAGGGAAAGAGCATTGCAAGGCTATAGCCCTGAGAAGTGGAAAGATGGTGGCAACACCAAAAGCAAGAGGGCAAGACCAGACAGACTCCACTGTACCCCTGGAGAACAAAAATGACAAGAAGAAGCAAAAGGAGGAGATAAGCAAGGAAGAAACCATCTCTGGAGAAAATGTTGCAGCCATGCCGCAGCAAAAGTCGGTTACTTTGCCGCAGCAAGGCATGCAGCAACCCAAGCCACCTCCCCCTTTCCCTCAGAGATTTCAGAAGCATCAGAATTACCAGCAATTTAGAAGGTTCTTAAATGTCCTGAAACAGCTACACATCAACATTCCCCTGGTGGAAGCACTGGAGCAGATGCCCAATTATGTGAAATTCATGAAAGACATCCTGACCAAGAAGAGGAGATTTGGTGAATTTGAGACTGTTGCTCTCACAAGAGAATGCAGTGCTGTGCTGCAAAATAAGTTGCCACCCAAATTTAAGGATCCAGGCAGTTTCACCATACCTTGTTCAATCGGGAACCAGTATTTTGGCAAGGTACTTTGTGATTTGGGAGCAAGCATCAACCTTATGCCAATGGCCATATTTAAAAACTAGGAATTGGAGAAGCTCGGCCTACCACAGTCACACTGTAATTAGCAGACAGATCCATTGGTCATCCAGAGGAAAAAATAGAGGATGTCCTGGTTAAGGTGGATAAGTTCATCTTCCCAGTAGACTTCATAATTTTGGATTATGAAGCTGATGCAGAAGTACCCATTATATTAGGCAGACCGTTCCTAGCAACTGGTCGGACACTCATTGATGTTCAGAAAGGTGAATTAACCATGAGAGTCCAGGATGAGTAGGTTACATTCAATGTGCTCCAGACCATGAAGTTTCCAGTGAAGAAGAAGAATGTGCAGTGGTGTCTATGATAGACACATTAGCATCAGAACAACTGGAAAAATGCTGCAAGGAGCCACCACCACCAGCATGGACAAACCACTCAGATTTCGAAGGAGAAGATGAGAAGGAATGGGCCTGGATTGATGTCAGACAAGGCTTTAGGAAGCAGGAGTCGATAAAAGAGCCGTTATATGAGACCACGCCAGATTCTAGGTTGCTGAAAGCATCAGTAGAAGAACCACTAACCTTGGAGATGAAGCCCCTGCCAGCACACCTTAAGTATGCATATTTAGGAGAAACAACCACTCTTCTTGTGGTTATCTCAGCACTTCTGACAGAGGAACAAGAAGAGAAATTGGTCCTGACATTGAAGAAATTCAGAAGGGACATTGGCTAGACACTTGCTGACATTAAGGGAATCAGCCCCTCATTCTGCATGCATAAGATCCTCTTGGAAAGCAACGAAAAAGGGTCCATAGAACCCCAACGAAGGCTTAACCTAATAATGAAGGAAGTGGTGAAGAAGGAGATCATCAAATGGCTGGATGCTGGAATCATTTACCCCATATCAAATAGCTCTTGGGTGAGTTCGATCCAGTGTGTTCCCAAGAAAGGAGGCATGACTGTGGTGGAAACTAAGAGCAATGAGCTCATCCCCACTAAGGATGTAACCGGTTGGAGGATTTGCATGGACTATAGGAAGTTGAACAAGAGAACTAGGAAGGACCACTTCCCTCTGTCATTCATTGATCAAATGTTAGATAGACTTGTTGGAAGGGAATACTATTGCTTTTTGGATGGGTACTCAGGGTATAACCAGATTGCTATAGCACCAGAAGATCAGCATAAGACCACATTCATATGCCCTTATGGTACCTTTGCATTTCGAAGGATGCCATTTGGGTTGTGCAATGCTCCAGCAACGTTCCAGCGATGCATGATGGCAATATTCACAGAAATGGCTGAGCAGTTTGTGGAAATCTTCATGGATGACTTCTCAGTCTTTGAGGACTCCTTTGACTTATGCTTGGGAAACCTTGCCAAAGTCTTGCAAAGATGTGAGGAAACAAACTTGGTGCTAAACTGTGAGAAGTGCCAGTTTATGGTAAAGGAAGGAATTGTGGTGAGGCATAAGGTATCTCAGAAAGGACTTGAGGTGGATAAGGCCAAGGTAGAAATTATTGGGAAACTGCCTCCTCCCACCTCGGTCAAGGGCATTCGAAGCTTTTTAGGACATGCAGGATTTTATAGGAGGTTCATTAAGGACTTCTCTAAGGTTTTCAAACCATTATGCAGCTTGCTAGAGAAGGACATAACCTTTTGTTTTGATGAAAGCTGCATGACAGCATTCTGCGATCTCAAACAAAAATTGAGCACAGCTCCAATTATTGTGGCACCAGATTGGACCTCCCCATTTGAGCTGATGTGTGATGCTAGTGAAACAACATTGGGAGCTATCCTCGGGCAGCGCAGAAACAAGCTGTTTCACTCTATTTACTATGCTAGCAAAATGCTACAAGGTACCCAGCTGAACTACACCGTGACAGAGAAGGAATTGCTTGCTGTAGTGTTTGCCTTTGAGAAATTCAGAGCATATTTGGTAGGAGCAAAGGTGATAATGGACACAGACCACTCTGCAATCAAACACTTGGTTAGAAAGAAAGATTCCAAACCAAGACTCATTCGGTGGGTGCTTTTGCTTCAAGAGTTTGATCTAGAGATCAGAGACAGGAAGGGGACTGAAAACCAAGTGGCAGACCATCTCTCCAGGTTGGAAGAGCAGAGGACATTAATGAAAGATTCCCAGATGAGCAACTCTATCTCCTGTCCCAAGATGATGTGCCATGGTATGCTGACTATGTAAATTATCTTGTGAGTGGAATGCTCCCATCAGACCTGACATGGCAGCAGAAGAAAAAATTTCTACATAAAGTCAACTCATACTACTGGGATGAACCCTATCTTTACAAGTAGTGTGCTGATCAAATGATAAGGAGATGCATACCCAGCGAAGAGATGGAGCAAATCTTGCAGCAATGCCATGCTTCCCCTTATAGAGGTCATTTTGGAGGAATTAGGACCGCAAACAAAGTGCTACAGGTAGGTTTCTATTGGCCCTCCTTATTCAAGGACTCCCACTCTTATGCAATGCAATGTGACCGGTGACAGAGAATAGGGAATATATATCGCAGGCATGAAATGCCACTGAACAACATCCTAGAGGTGGAATTATTTGATGTCTAGGGCATAGATTTTATGGGACCATTTCCCTCAAGTTTTGGTAACCAATACATCCTTGTAGCTGTAGACTATGTCTCAAAGTGGGTGGAAGCCAGTGCATCCCAGACCAATGAAGCCAGAGTCGTGACCAAATTCCTGAAGAGGAATATCTTTACAAGGTTTGGAACCCCCAGAGCCATCATCAGTGATAGGGGGACCCATTTCTGCAATCGACAAATCAAGGCACTACTTGCCAAATATGGAGTCAGACACAAGGTAGCAACGCCTTATCACCCACAAACTAGTGGCCAGGCTGAAGTCTCCAACCGAAAGATCAAGAGAATCTTGGAAAAAATAGTAGGCCCCACGAGGAAGGATTGGTCCTCAAGGTTGGATGATGCACTTTGGGCATATAGAACAGCTTATAAGACACCTCTGGGCATGTTACCTTACAAGTTGGTATTCGGGAAGGCTTGTCATCTACCAGTGGAGCTAGAACATGGAGTATATTGGGCAGTGAAGAAGCTAAACTAGAACCTGGATGCTGTGGGTGAGAAGAGAATGCTGCAGCTAAATGAGCTGGACGAATTTCAGGGGCAAGCCTATGAAAATGCCAAACTATACAAGGAGAAAGCAAAGCAATGGCATGACAAGAAAATACAGCCCAGAAACTTCGAAGTAAGACAGAGAGTACTACTGTACAACTCCAGGCTAACCTTGTTTCCTGGGAAGTTGAAATCATGATGGTCTGGACCCTTTCACATAAGCAAGGTCTTCCCATTTGGGACTATTGAATTGGAAGAAGAGAAGGAAGGGAGGACATTCAGGGTTAATGGGCAAAGATGCAAGCATTATCTGGGGGGTGATGTGGATAGACATCACACTTTCATTCAGCTGCAAGCGGATTGAACAGAAGGGAAGTCAGGCTCAAGACTCTAAAACAAGCGCTCATGGGAGGCAACCCATGTTCAAATTTGTTATTATTCAAGTTGATAGTTTTAAGATAGTTTAGATCATGAGTCTGATAGCTTTTGTGGTTGTTACGCAGGTTAGGAAGCAAGCAGTTGTAGGATCAGTTTTTGTTTTGCTGCAGCAACCCTGTAACTAAAGATAGTCCCTGCTTTGCTACAGCAGGATGAATAACGAGCACTTTCTGCTGCAGCACGAGTTCTAGGCAACCTAGTTTTGCTGCAACATTGCTGCAGCAACACAATCAGCTCTAAGCCAAGGGTTCCCCTCTGCTATGCTTCGGCAGTTAAAAAAAGAAACAAAAAAAAACAAAAACAAAAACAAAACAATGGTGGGCGGGAAAACTGACAGAAGGCCATAAGACACCTACGGTCTTTAAACCTCTGCAACTTCCAACCCACTTCTTCCCCGAGTTAAGACACCCACGTTTTCACCTCTGCAGTTTCCCTTCTCATTTCACCTCTCCGAGTTCTCAAGACCTGCAACCCTCTAACCTCCTTCGACCCAGAAAACCCCAACCTTCAACCCCTCGAACCAAACATGCTGAGAATCAAGACAATGGCTAGGAAGGCAAGCAAGGTGAAAAAATTCACTTCTGAAGAAAACCGGAGGAAGCACGACGACGAAATCGTGCCCAGAAACTTCTGTGCTGAGAAAGGGTTCACCTTCACCTCTGCTGGCGATTTTGGGATGCCAATGTATGTTGGCACGGTGGTAAAGTAGAGGGATTGGGAAAATTTTGCCAGCCATCCGCAACTGGCCCTCATTCCACTGGTTTGGGAGTTCTATGCAAACTTCTCACCAGAAACTGACAAGTGGGTGAGAGTCCGGGAAACGAAGGTACGTTTTGACCAAGCTGCAATCAACAATGCCTACAATTTGCCTGACGAGGAGGAAAACTATGAGGACTATCTGCATAGTCTGTAGGCGTATTATGTTGCTGTACATTGGCTGTACAATAATATCATATCTTGGCTATGATGGAATAAAAAGGAGAGAGAATGACCCTTGAAGGAGTTAGGTGATCCTTAAGTAACTATAGTGGGGAATGACTGTTGAAGTAGTAAGGTGAACACAAAGGTTACATGGTTTCATGTGGTACCAAATAGGGGATTCCCTATTCACGGTTATGAGTTAAGATACATTATTACCATGTTAGAGTGTAGTGAGGCAAGCACATTCATATGGCCTAAGTTACTTCCTTGTAAATTCTGTTACATAGTCTTGGCACGATGAACTCTGATATTATGATATGATATGCTTTTGATGTAACATTCCGTAAGAAAATAAAATTTATTAGACAATTTTTAGATATATAAGGAAATATAATCCTTAAAAATTTTTCACCTTAAGTGTATGCATAGAAATGTTCTAACATTAATGAAATAGGTAAAGAAAGAAAACATAAAAGGAAATATTAGAAATAAACATGCTAAAGAAAGGTGAAATTCTTAGGTAAGGAAGATAAATTTTTGTGAGGTAAAGGTCTTAAAATTTCAAGACGAATGGATTAGGGTAATTTTTCCTAATTTAAGTGTAAAAGTTACTAAGTTTAGTATCTCCACCCATAAATTGGGCTTTCAACTATGGACACTTCATATAGAGTTTTTCTTCTTCACATAATTTTTTAGCAAGCCAATAGGATAGCCCAATGAAGAAATAAAACATAGACTTGGACTAGGATATAGAAATTGGACTGATAGCCCAAAAATCAAGAAAATGTGACTAAGACTATTATGAAATGTAGAATTTTAACCAAAGTAAAGAAAATGGGCAAGAATGAGCCCAAACCCAAGAGGAAAAATGAAAATAAAAAAAATAAAGTGATGGAATAATGGTGTAATCAAGATTAGGTGATTTGGCATTAAGACAAAAATTTAGCTAGTGGTGTGATTCTACATTCATAATTTTGGCAAGTGGCATGATAATACAAGGCTTTAGGACAAAAAAATCTATATCCTACACTCATAATTCTAGCAAGTGGTATGATAATACATGGTATTAGGACAAAACATTCCTATCCCACACAAATAATATCAACCAAATGATGGAGATTCAAGGGCTAGAAATTTTCCACCTAAAAAGGCAAACCTATCATACTTGTTGAAGATAAAAGAAAATGGAAATGAATCCCTAAATCAAAGGGACCTTCTCCCTTATCTTAAGAACATATCACCATAATTTTCAAAATACAAATCTCCTTTTCTTATGCATATCTTGACTAAGGAAGAGGAAGACAAGAACATAAGTTGTTTGTTTTCCAAAAATTCAACAAAGTGTATCCTAATTGTGATAAGGTAGACCCATGATCATGAACGGTGAATTATTTGGTGGTCTATATAAGAAATCCCACCCTTACAACATTAGAATTTCGTCCAAGTGAGGGAGAGGAAAAATAGAAGCAAGGTAGAGTGAGGAAAGGAGAGGAAGAAAGGAAGAAAGAGGAAGGAGAAGTCTAGGGGACTAAGTGCTCCAGGTAAGTTTAACAATATTTCTTTTTGAAGAAAACTTTTGAAACTTATAATATTTATGAGATTTTGATCTTAGAACCTTGATAATTGGTCATGGAGATTGCTATATCATGTTACATATTGATCTTGCATGTGATGTATTTTTGAATACTTAGGTTGTTGTAGATAATTCTGCATGGGTATGGCTTTGGTTGGCAGAATTTTAAGCTTCGGTGTTTTAATTTCAAGTAACAATCAATAAGGAATTAAAATAAATGGTTAACAAAATAATTAAAGATATATGTGTCACGGATTTTTAACCATTGGAATTATTCAATTTGGAGTCCATATGAGGTAGATATGGTCTAATTAGTAGTCAAAGGTCAGAAAATGGTTCATCAGGGAAGAATATGTTAGGATAGTTTCTGTATTTTAATTTCTGAAAATTATCTGTATGGCATTCAAATAAATGATTAACATAAGAATTATATCTATGTGTGTCTCGGATTTGTAGCCACTGGAATCATTCAATTTCGAGTTCATATGAGGTAGATATGTTCCGATTAGTAAACAAAGGTCAGAAAATGGTTAATCAAGGAAGAATATGTTAGGATAGCTTCGATGTTTTAATTTCTGGGAAACTTCTATAAGGAATTAAAATAAATGGTTAACAAATGAATTATATATTTATGTGTCATGGATGTTTAGCCACTGGAATCACGTAATTTTGAATTCTTATGCGGGAGATATAGTCAGATTAGTAAGTAAAGGTTAGAACCTACCCGAGAAGATAATTGTCTTATCTTTCCATAGACACCAAGATCACCTCAATCAGAGTTAAAATGAAGGAGTTATTCTCTAATTAGTGAGCAAAGGTCACAGAGCACGACCAGACCGTGTTCTAGGTGCTTCAAGCACGGGCTAGCCGTGTTCGGGGCTGTTTTTTAGTACATTTAAAGTATTTTTAAAGCATGGACGTGTCCTGGAACATGGCCAGACCGTGTTGGAAGATGGTTAAGCCTATTTTCAACATTTTTCTACCCTAGATGAACGTCTTTAACTATAGGGTAATAGTAGAAATCAAATTAGAGAACAATGCTCTATAAATTTGTAAGAACATGTGTTGGAAATGATATAAATAAGAAGAAAATTACTAAAGGCCAAGCATAAAGAGAATGTTAGATATGATGAAAACCTGTATCAAGAAAATAAATAAATAAAATTAATATTTCAAAAAGAATTCGAATCTTATAAATGACTAGTATATGCCATAGCCATTGCCATTGTATGAACTTCTTACCATCATAACTGTAAAATTCTGACATGGAAATATTTTATAAAGTGATATTTGAAATGGTTATGTTCATGGCATGATTACCAATGATTTATGGTAATAGTTATATTTTGATGAACATACTTGTTATTGAAAGCATATTTTTGGCTATCATTGTAAAAAGAAAAGAAATGAGCACGATCACATGGCAATCCGTGTGGTGCACCAGTAGGGAACGCCCTACCAACGGTTATGATCATGTTAATGAGAAATGAAAGAGAAAGTGGACCATGTCGAACGGAGCGAGAAAAGCCCGTACCGGAGAGTAGAGGATACTCACCCTGATTGGGGTAGCTTAAAATGAGAATAAGTTGATGGCCATCATATGATATTCTAAAAATAGTTAATCCTGTCATACATATCATTACTGTATGATTCTTATGTGCATAGATATAATGCATTCATGTGACCAAAGATATTTTCTGTAGTTTATACAACTGAACATGACGTGATGAGCTATATTGATGTTGATTTATTGTTGAACTTACTGGGATTTAATTCTCACTATATTTCCATATCATGTTCAGAAAATTAGTTCTGCAGATTTTTCTATGGCTCTGGCTTTTAGTGCACATTGGATCGAGTTACTTTATGTTGGGTAGATCTCAAAATCAAATAAGATGTTTGGGGTCGAGTTGGTTCAGATCCCGGTGAAGGTGCAACCACCCGCACTTGTATCTCCGGAATTGGTCAACCAAAATAAACAAGATGTAAATATCTATGTGTTTGATATGTTGCATGTACGTTTTGATTAATGACGTGTATGTGAACTCAATATTTTATAATAATAAAGAAAAAAAAAGGTTGTTACATAATTGGTATCATAGTAGGTCGATCCTAGATGGCCAGTGGGTGGTTGGTTATCTGAATCGATCTTATAGTATCTTGAGTATGTTGTGGTAGTGTTGTGTAGGGGATTAGTGATTTCATATAGGTAGGAAATTACTAGTGTTTCCTATCTATATGCCGAGTTGGTGTTATGACTGCTGTTAAATTTTTTTTTAAACTAACTATTGGGCTTGATCACCTCAATAGCAGCATAATTTTATTTTTGCCACAGTAGGAAATGGCACCACCAAGGAGGAATTCGGCAAACAATGCGGAGGAAACCCTACACAACCTTGCCACAACAATTCGGGAATTTGATATTGATTTACTCCTTAGAACCCAACTAGTATCTATATCCCTATATAGAATGATATAAATTGAATTTTAAAAAAATTGTTATAAACTTGTTAGACATGGGATTTAAATGCCCTAGTACTTTTTTTTTGGAGTATTCCAGTTCTATCTGTGAAAAAGAAAGATGGATCACTAGGACTATACATATATTATAGACAGTTGAATAAGGTGACAATGTAGAATAGAAACCCATTAGCTCGTATAGATTACATGTTTGACCAGTTATAAGGTGTTCAATATTTTTCCACAAATAGATTTGGGATATGAGTAACATTAATTAAGGATAAGAGAAGAGGATGTAGGACTTATTATGGGCATTATGAGTTCTTGGTGATGTATTTAAATTGACAAATATTTTAGCTGCATTCATAGATTTAATGAATAGTAATTAGGTCATCCCTGGATCAATTTGTTATTATATTTATTGATGATATACTAGAATATTTCAAAAGTTCAGAGGATCATAAGCAACATTCAAAGATAGTTTTACCAACTCTAAAGGAGTATGGTTGGTAAATATGGTATCCTAGTAGACTCTAAGAAAGTAAAAGTAGTACAATAATAGCTACGTTTTACTACATTTAAAGATGAAGATCCAAATCCAATTTACGCTTCCTACGGTTATCTGCCGTCCATTCTATTTGAGTCAAAGTTGGATTAGGTACATGAACATAGGCTTGTAAAGCATCAATCAACTCTTCAACATTTGAAGCCGAGATGAGAATTCGTCATGCTGAGTGTGGGATAAACCTTTATTCCACAGCTTGATCTAGAAAAGACAACATACCATCAAAGAAGTGATTAACATTTAACAAACCTATCGGTTTGTGATGCATATTCAGTTGTGACCAAGAGACTATTTGGAAAATCTCCTCTAAAGTACTAAAACCACCTGGTAAGGCAATGAAGGCGTCAGAATTGCTCATCATTCTAACCATGCATTCATGCATGGAA
Organism: Gleditsia sinensis; assembly: GCA_037074535.1. NCBI lineage: Eukaryota > Viridiplantae > Streptophyta > Magnoliopsida > Fabales > Fabaceae > Gleditsia > Gleditsia sinensis. The sequence goes on along the minus strand of CM073469.1, from coordinate 38,413,037 downwards.
GCTACCCTATATTCTTCCCCAATTGTCTTCCCTATGTTGCTGGATGCAGCTAGAGCTATAGGAATAATACCTAGAACTTGGCATCCCCCTACATGTGCAGCTGTAGCCACACACCCTATTAACCCACGGTTACCTCCACCATACACTAAATGAATTCTTCTCCTAGCCAGCACCATACCTAGATTTTGTGCTGCTTTAACATACTCCCCATCTTTTCCAGGACTGGAACCACAAAAGACACAAATATTTCGAAACTGACGGAATGCGGTTCCCTCCGTAATTTCTATCACCTTAACTCTGAATATGAAGATAAAGATACTAATGTAAGCATTTATAGAACTCAAAGAAAGGCATATTTATAATAGTTATGCGAATAGGTCAGGTATCATTAGAACAACTATGTGAGTGATTGGTGGATATCAGCAAAATTTAAGGTAAAAAAAAATTAAAAAAAATGACGGCAAGCATGTATATGTACAGTAGTTATGACTGTGACCCATATTAAGCACATAAAGAGCATAAGATAAGATATCACCAGAAATCTATCTTTTTCTTGTTGTCTTTGATGAAACATTGATGTCTTGATTCTTGTAGAAAAGTTATAGGTGATAGGCGTCATTGTAAAAAAAAAAGAGAGTGAAAATGCAAACCAATTAATTGTTGAAGAGGAACAATCAAATGGTTTATTTTGTTTTCTCAATGTTTTTGCCAGTCGACTAGCTATTTTGAGAAATTTTAATTTGGACTGGTTATTTTACAGTTGATTGATTACATCTATTCTGAAGCAATCAACTGCATCCTACCAGTTAGCTACGTACTCTTTGTTTTTCACAAACTTTTATAAGTTCGGAAATGTTTCTTTTCCACCGAATATCAACAGCTTTAAAGTAGATTCTGACACATATATTCAAAATTTGCGGCCACCGATTTTTGTTGAAATCGTAGATAGATTTTGTTTATAGATTTTCAAGAGTTACGGCCACCAATTTTAATATTTTTCAATGCTTTGTCCAAATTTTTGACTTTTGCTTTTGGCACCATTCTCTATTATGCTTTTTCGTCTGTTTCACTGCATTCTCCCTCATTAACGGTTGGCATTAAATGCAAGGTTATTTTCCCTCATTGCAATGAAAGATAATTTCTTTTCTTTGAAACTCGATTATTATGGTGTCTAAGTTGTTAGTAGGTTAAAGTAATGAAAAGTTTGAAAAGAATGGACGGATGATGGTCTTATGGTGTTTTGATGAATGTAATCAAGAGAACTAGTGGTGTTGAAGTTCTTGAGGAATAAAATATAGGAAGTAGGATTTAAGTTAGTCTTTGAACTCTTAATTTGGAAATATAGAGATTATTCTGAGAACCATGTCCGAAAATAATGTAAGTGATCAAGATATTTGTGTTAAAGGATTATATCATGCTAAATTGAGTCTAGTATCTAGGATGTGAATTATGTTGGAATTGAGAATTCTTGTATGAGTAATTGTTAGGAAAAATCTTCTTGAAATGATTAGGTGAATTAAATGGGATTGACATAAATTAGAATGAGGTACTTTTGGATATGATAGAAGAAATAATTGAAATTTTTGACAATGAGTTTAATGGTGTTAATAAGCTTGTATAGAATTACTGTGATGAGGTTAGTTGGAATTATTAGACATGTGTCAATGGTACACGTTATTAAAGGTTTGAAGGATTTATTGCTATGTATGTTTAACATACTGATTAAAGGATTTGAGGATAAAAATAGATGATAGATTAAGATGATGATATTCAGGGGATGATGTTGATATATATAAAAAAATGATGACTTGATAGAAGTTTGGAATAAGAAAAGATAGCTACCCAATATGAAGGTGAACATGTTCATTTATATGTGTGTTTTCTAATATCGACCCATAGATATATCCATGCGAGATAGAGGATATAAATTGAAGAACTTATGAGTGAAAGAAATCCTTATGGTTAAGTTATATGGCAAAATCACTCAAGTGAATAGACATATTAAAAAGTAAAGATGATATACAGAAAAGATATCCCTAATTATTTAGGTAATAAGGTTGGTAACTCTGGATAATACCTTAATTTCATTCCCTACAAGTGGTAGGATGGACTAAAATTCGGGGACCAAATTTCTTAAGGGGGGAAGAATGTAACATCCCATAAGAAAATAAAATTTATTAGACAATTTTTAGATATATAAGGAAATATAATCCTTAAAAATTCTTCACCTTACGTGTATGCATAGAAATGTTCTAACATTAATGAAATAGGTAAAGAAAGCAAACATAAGAGGAAATATTAGAAATAAACATGCTAAAGAAAGGTGAAATTCTTAGGTAAGGAAGATAAATTTTTGTGAAGTAAAGGTCTTAAAATTTCAAGACGAATGGATTAGGGTAATTTTTCCTAATTTAAGTGTAAAAGTTACTAAGTTTAGTATCTCCACCCATAAAATGGGCTTTCACCTATGGACATTTCATATAGAGTTTTTCTTCTTCACATAAATTTTTAGCAAGCCAATAGGATAGCCCAATGATGAAATAAAACATAGACTTGGACTAAGATATAGAAATTGGACCGATAGCCCAAAAATCAAGAAAATGTGACCAAGCCCATTATGAAATGTAGAATTTTAACCAAAGTAAAGAAAATGGGCAAGAATGAGCCCAAACCCAAGAGGAAAAATGAAAATAAAATAAAAATAAAGTGATAGAATAATGGTGTAATCAAGATTAGGTGATTTGGCATTAAGACAAAAATTTAGCTAGTGGTGTGATTCTACATTCATAATTTTGGCAAGTGGCATGATAATACAAGGCTTTAGGACAAAAACATCTATATCCTACACTCATAATTCTAGCAAGTGGTATGATAATACATGGTATTAGGACAAAACATTCCTATCCCACACAAATAATATCAACCAAATAATGGAGATTCAAGGGCTAGAAATTTGCCACCTAAAAAGGCAAACCTATCATACTTGTTGAAGACAAAAGAAAATGGAAATGAATCCCTAAATCAAAATGGACCTTGTCCCTTATCTTAAGAACATATCATCATAATTTTCAAAATACAAATCTCCTTTTCCTATGCATATCTTGACTAAGGAAGAGGAAGACAAGAACATATGTTGTTTGTTTTCCAAAAATTCAACAAAGTGTATCCTAATTGTGATAAGGTAGACCCATGATCATGAAAGGTGAATTATTTGGTGGTCTATATAAGAAAACCCACCCTTACAACATTAGAATTTCGTCCAAGTGAGGGAGAGGAAAAATAGAAGCAAGGTAGAGTGAGGAAAGGAGAGGAAGAAAGGAAGAAAGAGGAAGGAGAAGTCTAGGGGACTAAGTGTTCCAGGTAAGTTTAACAATATTTCTTTTTGAAGAAAACTTTTGAAACTTATAATATTTATATGAGATTTTGATCTTAGAACCTTGATGATTGGTCATGGATGTTGCTATATCATGTTACATATTGATCTTGCATGTGATGTATGTTTGAATACTTAGGTTGGTGTAGATAGTTCTGCATGGGTATGACTATGGTTGGCAGAATTGTAAGCTTCGGTGTTTTAATTTCTATTAACAATCTATAAGGAATTAAAATAAATGGTTAACATAAGAATTAAAGATATATGTGTCACGGATTTTTAACCACTGGAATCATTCAATTTAGAGTCTATATGTGGTAGATATGGTCTGATTAGTAGGCAAAGGTCAGAAAATGGTTCATCAAGGAAGAATATGTTAGGATAGTTTCTGTATTTTAATTTCTGGAAATTATCTGTATAGAATTAAAATAAATAGTTAACATAAGAATTATATCTATGTGTGTCATGGATTTTTAGCCACTGGAATCATTCAATTTAGAGTTCATATGAGGTAGATATGTTCTGATTAGTAAACAAAGGTCAGAAAATAGTTAATCAAGGAAGAATATGTTAGGATAGCTTCGGTGTTTTAATTTTTGGGAAACTTCTATAAGGAATTAAAATAAATCGTTAACATATGAATTATATATTTATGTGTCACGGATGTTTAGCCACTAGAATCACGTAATTTGGAATTCGTATGTGGGAGATATAGTCAGATTAGTAAGTAAAGGTTAGAACCTACCCGAGAAGAAATAGTATTGAATTTAAGGGAGTAATAACACCAAGATTTATTACTATTTTGCTGATATTATTAACATAATAGTTTTATATAATTGTCTTAGCTTTTCGTAGACACCAAGAGCACCTTAATCGGAGTTAAAATGAGGAAGTTATGCTCTGATTAGTGAGCAAATGTCACAGAGCACGGCCAGGCCATGTTCTGGGCGCTTCAAGCACGACTGGCCGTGCTCTGGGTGCTTCAAGCACGGGCTAGCCGTGTTCGGGGCTATTTTTGAGTACATTTGAAGTATTTTTAAAGCATGACCATGTCCTGGAACATGGCCAGACCGTGGTGGAAGCTGGTTAAGCCTATTTTCAACATTTTTTTACCCTAGATGAACCTCTTTAACTATAGGGTAATAGTAGAAATCAAATTGGAGAACAATGCTCTATAAATTTGTAAGAACATGTGTTGGAAATGATATAAATAAGAAGAAAATTACTAAAGCCCAAGCATAAAGAGAAGGTTAGATATGATGAAAACCTGCATCAAGAAAATAAAGAAATAAAATTAATATTTAAAAAAGAAGACGAATCTTATAAATGACTAGTATATGCCATAGTCATTGCCATTGTATGAACTTCTTACCATCATAACTGTAAAATTCTGACATGGAAATATTTTATAAAGTGATATTTGAAATGGTTATGTTCATGGCATGATTACCAATGATTTATGGTAATAGTTCTATTTTGATGAACATACTTGTTATTGAAAACATATTTTTTGCTATCATTGTGAAAAGAAAAGAAATGAGCACGGTTACATGGCAATCCGTGTGGTACACTAGTAGGGGATGCCCTACCAAGGGTTATGATCATGTTAATGAGAAAAGAAAGAGAAAGTGGGCTATGTCGGACGGAGCGAGAAATGCCCGTACCGGAGAGTAGAGGATACTCACCCTGACCAGGGTAGCTTGAAATGAAAATAAGTTGATGGCCATCATATGATATTCTGAAAATAGTTAATCATGTCATACATATCATTATTGTATGATTCTTATGTGCATAGACATAATGCATTCATGTGACCAAAGATATTTTCTGTAGTTTATACAGCTGAACATGACGTGATGAGCTATATTGATGTTGATTTATTGTTGAACTTACTGGGATTTAATTCTCACTATATTTTCATATCATGTTCAGAAAATTAGTTTCGCAGCTTTTTCTATGGCTCTGGCTTTTAGTGCACATTGGATCGAGTTACTTTATGTTGGGCAGATCTCAGAATCAAATAAGATGTTTGGGGTTAAGTTGGCTCAGATCCCGGTGAAGGTGCAACCACCCGCACTTGTATCTCCGGAATTGGTCAACCAAAATAAACAAGATGTAAATATCTATGTGTTTGATATGTTGCATGTACGTTTTGATTAATGATGTGTATGTGAACTCAATATTTTATAATAATAAAGAAAAAAAAGGTTGTTACATTTGATATGATGATATAGTTTTGTATGCCATAATTTATAAGATTGCATGATTCCATGTATGTAGACATACAGTGAATAGCTATGGCCTGAAGAATTCTATAGTGATACAGCTGGACATAATCATGCTATATTATAAATATAATGTTTGTGAATTGTTGTTGAACCTATTCAAAATGTAATTCTCATTAAATGTTTTTATGTTATGTTCATATCACTGATACAATATGCACATTTTCTTGATGACTGTAGTTTTTAGTGTACATTGGGTTCAATTACCCTTCTTGGGTTACCTTCCCATATTGCACAAGAGCTAGCCAGGATAGATAGATCTCATAAAACTTCTGGTGGAGGTGCCACCACCCACTCCAATATTCCTAGAATACATAGATGAAATTGTTTAAGCTCCTTTGGATGTTTCCTTTTGTATATGGTTATGTATATAAGTGACTTTAACTAACTAATCATGATGATATTTTTTGTATAGTGGTTAGGCATTCTCCTGCCTTTTGTAGTACAGGTTACACCCAAGGCATTATGACATGTATATGTATATACCTAAATTATTAATGCTAATCAATGATAGATTTACTATTTTGTTCAAAATTTGGTCTCTTATACTTAAGCGTTTATTTGTATTTATTTAACTGATAAATATATTAATAGATACATTGAGTAGGAATAATGACTTTAAGGGGAGAAATAATACTAGCATAGATAAAAAAAATCTTGGAGTCATTACATAGTGAGTGCCCTCATTCTCTGATTCAACACCTCAGTTCTTTCCCGTAGGTCATTAATGGTCCTTTGGGACTAAGGTAGGATCGAGCTACCTTCAGTTTCTTTTGCTATTGGTTCTATATATGTTTGTTTAGCTGTAGCTATAGGGTCTTATTTTGGATCTTTTGATGATATGGATTCATTGGGTGAATTAGAGCCTCTTTGGAATCCCATTGTACTCCAGCCTACCGGCATAGTGCACTGATTATGCTAGGAATAGTGAAGCCTCCTAGCTTTGCATAAATATATCCTAGTATACTCGTATATATCAAATTTTCACACATCTAGTGTATACCCCTTCAATAAGGCATATGTTAGCAATGCCCTATTCATCCTTACTTCACTTACAAAGGACATAGGCATTAATCTAGAAGTTGTATAATACTATCAAGCTTTTGTAGTTTCATTCATCCAACTCCTATCAAAATGATTGGACTCATCATTATTGTTCTTTTTCCATTGTTCCCCAAAAGCACATAATTCAACAATCACCTGAGGTAAATCTATTTCTCCATAGAGAAATGCATTATACTTATCAAATTTAATGTTATGTAGGGAGTAATAAGGATTAATTACCTAAGGGTTAATGGTACTTGTCAGTCACTAATTTTTGCCATGTGGTGCTCGTTGTCTCTAATAATGGAGTACAACTCCTACATCACTAATGTTTCCTCAGGGTACTTGTAGAATAATTTCTGGTTAGGTAACTATACGTCATCCATATCGAATCCCCTCTCATGTATTATGGTCTTATTAACCACCATCTTTATACGGTGGTTGTAGATGTCTTCATTCATAAAGACCTTGTGATCGTAGTTTAAATATTTTAACTAATAAGGAAGAGGTTTCGAGTTTGGATCAGGATCTTGTAAAATAGAAGAAAGAAGATTTTTAGATTTGGAAGAACTGATTTTGATTTCTTATATTAGTTTTGTAGTTTTAGGGTTGCAAAATTTTCTTCAAATAGTAAATTTAAGCCTAGCTCTTTATTCTCTTCCTTGATAGGCTCTTGAACAAGTTGACTAGAGATTTTTTTCTATGCTAGATAATTATAAATGTTAATAACATAAAAAAGATTGACCTTATCTTGCAGATGTCCTGTGGAATAACAAATGTTAAACTTAATCAAAACGGTCTGCCTAGCAAAATAAGGGTATTATGATCTTATTTTTCCATGTCAAGAATATAAAAATCATTTAGAAAGATCAATTCATTCACTCTTACCAAAACATCCTCAACAACACCTTTAAGGTAGATGTTTGATTTATCTGCTAGTTGAAATTTCACATCTGTATAATTCAAGGATTCAATTTTCAAAGATTTATATATGGAATATGGCATTACATTGATGGATGCCCCCAAATCTGGCATAGCCTTTTCAAATTTTGTCTCTCTTATGGTGTAAAGAATAGAAAACATACTTGGATCCTTGTATTTTTCAAGGAGTTTTCTATGAATAAGAACGAGCACATTTTTTGATACTTCTAGCTTCTTAGATCCCTTAACATTTTGCTTCCTCTTAATCTTGGTTAATTCTCTTAAAAACTGAGCATATCTAGGCACTTAGTTAATAGCATCTAACAGAGGAATATTTAATTCATACTTCTTAAATGTCTCATACAAATCAAAATTACTTCAATCTTTCTTTCCTTTGCAAAAGCTTCAAGAAAAGGGAGTTTAGATTTATATTTAGAAAAATAGAGAAACTTACATTTAGGAGTTCCTCCTTAGGGGTGTACTTTTCCTTTCCTTTTAGGCTATCTTTCTTCCTTTTTTCAAGCTTAAATGTGGACATAGGACTTTCAATTACCTTACCTCTTCTTAAATTAATGGCATTAACACTTTCCTTGGGATTTGTCACTCTAGGGAAGGGTAATTTGCTTGCATTCTAGGCTTTCAATGGGCTCATTGCAACTACCGTTTTTCCTCACTTAGTTTTCTAATTTTTGCATTCTAGCTCTTCTCTTTTACTTAAATTGGTTCATGTTGTATTGAAATTTTATACTATGGTTAGCAAGAGAGTTTACTATTCTTCCAAAGACATACATGAGTGGGAGTTCTAAGCTAGTGGCTACTTAGGATTATAAGGTTGCTAGTTTTGTTTATAGTTATTATGATTTTAACTAGTGATGTGTTTATAATTAAGCATGATTTTAATACTTTTAAGCTTACTTTTTTTATTTAAGTAGAATATAAATAGAAATTAATTGAGTTATGTGTTTTGTGCTTTAGGAAGAATAAAGAGGAAAACAAGAGGAAAATAGAGAGAAAATAATGAAAAATGCTATTTTCGACCGTCCGTCACTAATTAAGGCACATCTTTCCCATTTAAACTCCAATTGAGGTTATTCTAATAGCTATGGAAAGAAGAGTCATAGAGTTATAACTTTCACATTAGGCACTTTGGCAAATTCTGGAAGTTTCTAAGTGGATCGTCGTTATAGATCCAGAGCACCACAGCGTGGAATCCCCAGAAATTAAAGTGCTACGGCACCCGAGCGAGGCAAGACTGAACACCGCAGTGCCCCGTGCCATTTTTTTGAAGCACCACAGTGCCCTATTAATCCAAATTTTTCATTTCGCAACACTCGTCGTAACACTAAAATGCTGAAATTGCAATTTTAGGTCTTTTTGTCTCTAATTAAAGCCTAATGGGCCGAGTTTAGGACTAGAAATAGTTATACTTTAATGAGGAGAAACCAATCTATAAAAAGGGAAAGAAAGGAAGCATCAAGCATAAAAAAATCTTAATTACTTTCTTCAATTCTTCTATAGATTTTCTTATGGCCCTGCCCAACTGATTTATTTTAGTTGGTAGAGGAAAATTGAAACCTTAAGAGATCTTCATGCATTGTGAGATTTGGATATGATTTTATTAGTTCAATGTTAATTAGGCATTGATTATTCATCTACTCTTCACTTTTCAATGATTATTCATTTAATTGTTAGGGAGGCCTACTAGTATATTATCTGTCTTAATCTACTGCTGAATTATATTCTGAACAAATTTTTCATTACTGTAATTCATGAGGCAAATAGGATTAAGGATTTTGGATTATAAATCATTAACCCTATGATGAATGAGCAACTAAATTAGATATAGCCGATGTGTTTATATTTTCTTAGCTCTATCAGTTTCTCTAGTTCTTCACACGATTAATAGGTTAGACTTTACTGATGTGTTAAAGGATATCTTGTTAATTATGGTTTAATTGAGGCAATTGTCATCAATTACTAGACTTAAGGAGGAACATGGTTAAAATCCCAATGGTAGTTTCAACACCCTATTGACTAGCATCTTATTTCATACATCCACATCGTAGAATATTCCTCTTAAGAGAATTTCGTATTATACATTTTTTTTCTTATCTATAAATTTCTAGCAATGTCTACCTAGCCCATAAATTAACCTATTCACTTATATTGTTAGTTATCTCTCTTGGATAAGCATATAAGTGCTTCAGGCTATTCTAAGCATTTTAAAATTTCATTTTCTTATAGGCAACTAACTAGGCGTGATATGCATTAGTTACAACAGAAAGCCTCTCATGCCATAAAGAAAAGTATACAGTCCATAACTTAGTTTACATCACATTATAAGCTATCTAAAAGGGACTTGGCACTTAACTAAGCCATCCCACAAATATTACACAATCAAAGAAAATACAATCCATAATCAGATGATTCAACCTTGAGACCCCTGTTGCTCACTTCTTGCTGGAGTACTTGGAATGTGATTATGTGGACATAAAAAAATAAGATGACAATCTCAATAGCTAGAAAATTTTTCAAAAGAAAAGTACACATTCCATTCCTTAAAACATCTCAATTTATTTCACTGAAACATAAGCACTGACCATATATACATACATCATCTTGGTCACACTAGGGACCCATAACATTTTGGTCTACTTACCCAATGCAATCCCATACCTGTAAAAGGGTTATGCATCTTCTATTATTGGCCAATACGTGGGGAAAATTGGGCTTACTTGGCACACTTTGGGAACCCCTTAATTCCCAAGAATGCATACATAACATATCTTTAGACCATCATTCATCATAGCATAAAAGTCAGGCAACTAGTGAAATTGATAAATTCAAGTTCATAAATATAAAGAGTGTTTTAAGGAAAAGTTAGCTACATCACTTCTTGCACAATCACTTTATTTCCAAGTATGCCAATGTTACTACCAGTAACTCAAACTAAAACATATAAGAGCTTTCGATTAATGCATGCATATTAGCACCTAAAATCATAAGTCTCTAGTTTAAGAACTTATACTCCCTAAAACAAAACTGTGATTCTGTTGCGATTTAAAGTTATTATTAAATATGACAAAAGTCCTCTAAAAATTCTAAAATTTTCCATGGAGGTTTCTCTACATGTCCGTTTTATTTTGTGTATCTCACAACCCTTAACTATTCCATTTACCCTAAGAACTACCTTCATAATTTAGAACAATGCATATTGGTTTCAGTTCTATTTCTATTATATTTTCCATTAGTTTATATGTGTAAAACTTCTTTAAAATTTGTGATATTTGACATGAATAATACTAGATATGTTATATAAGTATCATAAAAATTTCAAGGAAAGATTAATTCATTTTTCCCCTCAAATAACACATTTTTTATGGCTACCCCATGTTCTAGTCTGTTCTGACTCACTTCCTGTCCCACCAAATTTCCATATTTTATTACATGCATTAAACTGCCCATAACTATCTAACATTTGGTGGGGTCCTTAAGTAGGATCCCTATAACATTTCATAAATGTTTCATACGAAAATTCAACATCTAACCGTTTCAATGTTTAGTATTTCCATCAACAGCTTGAGCTATCCAAAAAAATTTCCATAATTTATTATCAATATTTCAATACTTTTCTCACCAAATATTAGAAAATTTAAAGGCCATTTACCGAATCAAACAGTCCAAGAACACATGGCTTAAAACTTTTAGGTGCAGAATGTGTGGTGCTTCAGCAAGTTTGTTACTTAGATGGAAAATATTATTCCTTACCACTAGAGTTCCATGTTTTCAACTTTAACATATTGCATCTCATGCTCAAGAATCACCCATGTAGAACCCAAAATCAGTTTTACTCACTACAAACCAACTTTCCTTAAGAGAGGAAACTCACCTTGTGCAGAAATGCTCCTATGGTTCTTAAATTTCATCTTGCTTCTCCTCTTGGTTTCCCTTGAAACTTAGCTACATTTTTTCTCAAGTTTCTCTCCCCCTTTGGCTCTAAGTTTTTTGCTACCTTCTATCCCTCTTAGGTGCTGATTGCATGAGGAATGGGGTTTGAATTTGCTACCCAAAATAATACCTAGATAACATGATTCTTGGCTGCTGGTTTCCAACATTGAAGAGGAAAAGTTGGCTATGTTTTGTAGGTATTCCCTTGTGGTTTCCGCAAGGAAGGCGTGATAATTTAGAGCCATGAAGTGGGGCAGCAGCCTTTGCATTATTTTTCTGATTGTGGGCAAAAACATGGCTAAAGTGGGTGGCTGTTTCTTGGCTGGAATGTTGCTGAAATAATTATGGCTATGTGGCAGTATTTTCTTGTTGAAAGGTGGCATTTTTCTTGGCTGATTTTGGCTGAAGTTTTGTGGCTATGTGGCATGATTTGGTAGGTGCAAGGTGGCTACAATTTTGTAGCCAATGTGGCATGCTATGTGGCATTCTTTGGTAGGTGCAAGGTGGATGCAAGGTGGCTACAATTTTGTGGTCAATGTGGCATACTATGTGGCTGCAATTTTGTGGGCAATGTGGCATGCTATGTGGCTGTAAATTTGTGGGCAATGTGGCATGCTTTGGTAGGTGCAAGGTGGCTACTAGTTGGCTATAATTCTATGGGCAATGTGGCATACTATGTGGTTGAAATTTTGTGGTGCTACTTGGCAGCTCCTTAGTTGTTTTATATTGCCTTAATTTACTACTAATCCTAGGTTAGTAATGTCTTAAAAATGTATTTTTATCTTTGATGTGATCTTAATTAAACATGATATTAATACCTTTAAACTTACTTTTTGTTTGACTTAAGTAAAATATATTTAGGAATTAGCTTAATTTTATGTTTTGTGTTGTAGGAATAAAGAAAGAAGAAAAGAGAAGAAAAAGATAAAAAAATTCATGGAAAATGCTACATTGCAGGGATTCCAGACCTTTCAGTACTTTTTTGAGCATATCTCCCTCTTATGAAGTCCAATCAAAGTTATTCAAGTGGTTGTGAAAATATAACACAATCATCTACAACTTTTATGTTGAACACTTGGTCAAATTCGGGATATTTCATGGCGTTACAGAGCTTCCAAATCAGCATCACAGTGCAGCAAGATGAATTCTGACCATTGGTCACTAATTTTAGAATATCTCCTTCAATTTAGATTGGATTAAGGTGATTCCAGCAACTATGGAAAGAAGAGACATAGAGTACAACTTTCATGTTCGGCACTTTTTCAAATTCTGGTGTTTTATAGGGGTTGCGGCACTCGTAAGAGAGCGCCACGGCGCTGAACAACCCAGCAAGCTTGGTAGCAAGTGAGCACCACGACGCCCCGTGGCCTTGTCTCCGTAGCGTAGCAGCACCCGCCGTCGCACCAGAATGATGATTTTTGCGATTTTAGGTCTTTTTCACTCCAATTGAAGCTCGATGGACTGGGATTTGACCTAAATACAATCCTACTTCGATTAGGAGGAGTTAATCAATAAAAATGGAGCAAAACAAGCAGAGAATGGATCCAATCCTTCATCCAAGTTCTTCAATTCTTCTTTAGATTTTCTTATGGCCTTGCGTGGCTAGTTCTTTTTAGTTGGTTGAGGTAGGTTGAAACCTCAAGGGATTTTTATACATTGTGAGATGTGGATTTGATTTTATTATTTCAATTTGATTTGAGTATTGATTATTCATCTATTCTTCTTCTTAATGATTATTCATATGATTGCTAGAAGGCCTACTAGTATATTGTCTATGTTAATCTACCGTTGAATTGTGTTTTGAACAAAGTCTTCAATTCTGGGATTCATGAGGCAAATAGGTTTGAGGATTTTAGATTATAAATCATTGAACCTATGATGAATGATTAACTAAATTAGATATAGCCGATGTGTTTATATTTGTTTAGCTCTGTCAGTTTCTCTAGTTCTTCATGCGGTTAACAAGTTATGTTTTACTGATGTGCTAAAGGATTACTTGTTAATTAGGGTTTAATTAGTGTGATTATCATTAATTTACTAGACTTAAGGTGAAACAGGGTTAGAACCCCAATGATAGATATTCAATTACAGATTGATGATGTTGTCAATGATCAATGCAATCCCTTGACAGTGGATATCAATCGAAACCAACGTCTTTATCATTAATCACTCTCTTATTTACTTTCATTATTGTTTACTTGATTTTATTTGCAACTATCAATCCCCCCTTTTTCTAATCACATAAGGTAATACCAGTCTCTGTGGGATCAACCCTTACTCCCACTACTACAGGTTAGTTTTGAGGTAAGGTATCAATTTAGGTGTACCAGCGATAGTACACACCAAAGTTTGGCGTCGTTGCCGGGGATTGCGTCTATTACTTTTTGTGATTTTATTTTGATTTATGCCTGTGACTCGTTCTTCTAATTCTCAAAATTTAGAGTTTAATCAAGATATTGGAAAATCTGTATACAGGCACAGAAGAGAACTTCAAGAGGACATTGATCAAGAAAAGGAGGAAGTAATCATGGCAAGGCACCCCACTCTGAAGGAGCATGTAGCTCCAGATTTGCATCAGCAACCCTTATGCATTACTTTTCCTAATCTTGATGACAATTTTAATTTTGAGTTGAAATCTTGATTAATTCATCTCTTAACTAATTTTCATGGTCTTGTAGGAGAAGACCCGTATAAGCATTTGAAGAAATTTCATGTGGTATGTACCAGTATGAAGCCCCCTAGAGTAACTGAGGAACAAATAAAACTCAGGGATTTTCCTTTTTTCTTAAAAGATTCAGCCAAAGATTGGTTGTATTATTTGCCCTCTGGTACTATCACTACATGGAATGAGATGAAGAGAATGTTCTTAGAACGTTATGTTCCAACATCTAGAGCCGTTACTATTAGGAAAGAAATGGTGAAACGCTTTATGAATATTGGGAGAGATATAAGAAACTTTGTGCAAGCTGCCCACATCATCAGATTAGTCAGTAGCTACTAATCCAATATTTTTATGAAGGTCTTTTGCAAGGAGATAGGAGCATGATAGATGTAGCTAGTGGAGGAGCACTAGTAGATAAAACTCCTGAAGTAGCCAGAATCCTGATATCAAATATGGCTGCCAATTCACAACAATTTGGCATTAGGCATGATCCTCCTATTAGGCATACCCATGAGGTAAGTACCACTTCTCTACAGAATCAAATATCTGAACTTACTTCTCTTGTGCGCCAAATGGCTACAGGTACACTTCAGCAAGTTAAAGTCTGTGCAATTTGTTCAGCGACAAGGCACCCTACTTGTAACAACTTTTTTTTTTCTTTTATTTATTATTATACAATATAAAGTTCACATACACATCATTAATCAAAACGTACGTACAACATTTCAAACGCATAAATATCTACTTCTTATTTATTCTGGTTGACCAATTTCGGAGATTCAGGTGCGGGTGGTTGCACCTTCACCGGGATCTGTGCCAACTCGCCCACAAACATTTTATTTAGGTTCTGCCCATCATAGAATAACTCGATCCAACGTGCACTAAAAGCCAGAGCTATAGAAAAAATCTGCATAACTAATTTTCTGAACATGACATGAAAATATAGTGAGAATTAAATCTTAGTAAGTTCAACAATAAATCATTATCAATATAGCTCATCACGTCATGTTCAGCTGTATAAACTACAGTAAATAAATTTGGTCACATGAATGCACTATATCTATGCACATGAGAATCGTACAGTAATGACATGTATAACAGGATTAATTATTTTTAGAATATCATATGATGACTATCAATTTATTCTCATATCAAGCTACCCCGGTCAGGGTGAGTATTTTCTACTCTCTGGTACGGGCTTTTCTCGCTTCATCTGACATGGCCCACTTTCTCTTTCTTTTCTCATTAACATGATCATAACTGGTGGTAGGGCATCCCCTACTGGTGCACCACGCAGATTGCCATGTGACTGTGCTCATTTCTTTTCTTTTTACAATGATAGCCAAAAATATGCTTTCAATAACAAGTATGTTCATCAAAATATAACTATTACCATAAATCATTGGTAATCATGCCATGAACATAACCATTTCAAATATCACTTTATAAAATATTTCCATGTCAGAATTTTACACTTAAGATGGTAAGAAGTTCATACAATGGCAATAGCTATGGCATATACTAGTCATTTATAAGATTCGTCTTCTTTTTTAAATATTAATTTTATTTCTTTATTTTCTTGATGCAAGTTTTCATCATATCTAACATTTTCTTACTAATCCGAGCATAACTCCCTCAATTGAACTCCAATGTAGGTGATCTTGGTGTCAATTTCAAGTTAAAACAATTATCTAAAACTATTATGTTGAACATTATAGTGACATATTAAGAAATCAAGGTGATATTACTCCCTCAATATACATGTTATTTCTTCTCAGATAGGTTCTGACCTCTACCAACTAATCGAACCATATCTACCTCATATGGACTCCAACTTGAGTGATTACAGTGGCGAAAAGTCCATGACACACATATATATAATTCTTATGTTAACCATTTATTTTAATTCCATATAAATAATTCCCAGAAATTAAAATACAGAAACTATCCTAACATATTCTTCCCTGATGAACCATTTTCTGACCTTTGACTACTAATCAGCTCATAGCTTCCTTATATGGACTCCAAATTGAATGATTTTAGTTGCTACAAATCCATGACACACATCGCTATAATTCTTATGTTAACCATTTATTTTAATTCCATACAGATAATTCTCAAAAATTAAAATACTGAAGCTATCCTAACATATTCTTCCCTGATGAACCATTTTCTGACCTTTGACTACTAAACGACTTATATCTTCCTCATATAGACTCCAAATTGAATTATTCCAGTGGCTAAAAATCCGTGACACATGTAGCTATAATTCTTATGTTAACCAATTATTTTAATTCCATACATATAATTCCCAGAAATTAAAATACCGAAGCTATCCTAACATATTTTTTCCTGATGAACCATTTTTTGACCTTTGCTTACTAATCGAACCATATCTACCTCATATGGACTCCAAATTGAATGATTCCAGTAGCTAAAAATCCGTGACACATATATCTTTAATTCATATCTTAACCATGTATTTTAATTCCTTATAGATGGTTCCCAGAAATTAAAACACCGAAGCTTAAAATTCTGCCACCCATAGCCATACCCATGCAAAACTATCTACACAAAACTAAGTATTCAAACATATATAATATGTAACATGATATAGCAACATCCATGACCAATCATCAAAGTTCTAAGATCAAAATCCCATATAAATATTACAAGTTTCAAAACTTTTCTTCAAAAATAAATATTGTTAAACTTAACTGGAGCACTTGGTCCCCTAGAATTCTCCTTCCTCTTTCTTCCTTTCTTCCTCTCCTTTCCTCACTCGACCTTGCTTCTATTTTTTCCTCTCTCTCACTTGGACAAAATTCTAATGTTTTAAGGGTGGGTTTTCTTATATAGACCAGCAAATAATTCACCTTTCATGATCATGGGTCTACCTTATCACAATTAGGTTACACTTGGTTGAATTTTTGGAAAACAAACAACTTATGTTCTTGTCTTCCTCTTCCTTAGTCAAGATATGCATAGGAAAAGGATATTTGTATTTTGAAAATTATGATAATATGTTCATAAGATATGGGACAAGGTCCCTTTTATTTAGGGATTTATTTACTTTTTCTTTTGTCTTAATCAATTATGATAGGTTTTCCTTTTTAAGTGGCAAATTTCTAGCCCTTCAATCTCCATTATTTGGTTGAAATTATTTATGTGGAATAGAAATGTTTTGTCCTAATGCTATGTATTATCATACCACTTGCTAAAATTATGAGTGTAGGATATAGATGTTTTGTCCTAAAGCCTTGTATTATCATACCACTTGCTAAATTTTTGTCTTAATGCCATTTCACCTAATCTTGATTACACCATTATCTTATCACTTTATTTTTATTTTTATTTTTATTTTTCCTATTGGATTTGGGCTCACTCTTGTCCATTTTCTTTACTTTGGTTAAAATTCTACATTTCATAATGGGCTTGGTCACATTTTAATGATTATTGGGCTACCGGTCCAATTTCGATATCCTAGTCCAAGTCTATGTTTTATTTCTTGCTTAGGTTATCCAATGGGCTTGCTAAAAAAATTATGTTAAGTGGAAAATCTCTATATGAATTGTCCATAAGTGAAAGCCCAATTTATGGGTGTAGATACTAAACTTAGTAACTTTAACTCTTAAATTAGCTAATCCAATCTTCTTGAAATTTTAAGACCTTTACTTACTTCACAAAAAATTATCTTCCTTATCCAAGAATTTCAACTTTCTTTGGCATGTTTATTTCTAATATTTCCTCTTAGGTTTTCTCTCTTTACCTATTCCATTAATGTTAGAACATTTCTATGCATACACGTAAGTTAAAGAATTTCTAAGGATTATATTTTCTTAGGTATCTAAAAATTGTCTAATAAATTTTATTTCCTTAAAAATTTATGTATGTTTATCAATAAAGGAAACGAAATTAGGGATGTTACACTACTGATATGTGCCCTACATTTCAAGAGGAATCCATAGAACAAACTAACACTCCAGGAGGTTTTCCTAGCCAACCAAATAGGTATGATCCTTATTCTAATACATACAATTCTGGATGGAAGGATCATCCAAATTTTAGGTATGGGAATGCACAAAATAGGCCTATAGGACAAAATTTTCAGCAAAACCAACAGACCTATTATCCTAGACAGAATGCATCCCAGGATCACCAGGTAAGTAATCTATTGGAAGACATTGTGAAAGCTATTGTACATAACTCTCATCAATTTCAACAAGAGACAAGAGCTAGCATTCAGAACCTGACAACTCAAGTAGGTCAGTTAGCAACCACAGTGAGTCGATTGGATGCTCAAAACTTAGGTAAGTTATCTTCACAAACTGTGGTAAACCCAAGGGAAAATGTGAGTGCAATCATGCTACAAGGTGATGAAGAAGTTGAGACCCCAATGCAAGAGTTACATGCACTAACTGAGCAAGAGGAAGACAAGAATGATGCAACCATGGTAGGTAAGCATCCAAAAGGTAAGTCTGAACCTTTCTCTGAATATATATCTAAACCTCCCTTTCCTAAAGCTATGAAGGAAAATAGGATGAATGAGAGAACTTATGAACTATATGATACCTTTAAAAAGTGCGAGGTAAATCTTCCTCTTTTGGATGAAATCAGTCAGGAACCTCACCATGCCAATTTCTTAAGGGAATTACACACCCAACAGAGGAAGCAGAAGTTGAAAAGAGCTGAGAAAGTAAAAGTAGGTGAGCATGTTTCTGCAATTATTCAGAGAAAACTCCCTACAAAATGCAAAGACCCAGGTATGTTTTCTATTCCCTACTCTATAGGCTACAATACATTTGATAAGGCCATGCTAGATCTAGGAGCATCTATTAATGTCATGCCATACTCTATTTATGCATCTTTAGCACTAGGACCTCTGAAAGAAACTAGTGTTATAATACAATTGGCTGACAAATCTAACACCCTCCCTGAGGGTGTAGTTGAGGATTTTTTAGTACAAATTGGTGATCTGATTTTTCCTGCTGATTTTTATGTACTTAACATGGAGAGTGGTGATCAAACAAATCAAATTTTGTTAGGGAGACCATTCTTAAAAACATCCAAGGCCATAATAGATGTTCATAGTGGCACACTGACAATGGAATTTGAAGGAAAAATTATGAAATTCAGTAAATGCAGTGCCATGAAAAATCTCACTGCCTATGCTATTAATATGGTAAATTCTATAGCACAGGATGTTGAGCCTTTAGAGACAAAGGTTGAGAAATCAGCCTTGAGTGTTCACTTGCAGGAGAATAATGTAGAAGCTCCAAAAATGCAACAAACAGGTAAGGATCCTTTACCTCAGCACTAAATTCTAATGCAAATGCACCTTCTATTTTGTAGGATCCTGGCTAAAATCTGTCACCTCTTCCCAATCACTTGAAATACTTGGAAGTAGGAGATGCATCACCTATTTTAGTTGCCAAGAATTTGGGTGTTAAAAAAGAAGAGGAATTGATGCATATTCTTCAGAAAAAAAAGAAATGCCATTATAAAAACAATTGCAAGCCTTAAAGCCATAGACCCGACTGTAGAGTTGCATCAAGTTCTAGAAATCAAAGGGGTTAGACCCCTTAAAGGTAAGAAATCTCTCCCTTGGTTAGGACCACTTGTTATTACTAATGTGGCTTCTGGTTATGCAGTTGAATTTCAAGGAATGAATCAGTCCCAAAAATTTAAAGTGAACATCAAAAAGTCTCCATGAACAGAGATAAGGAGCTAGGTTGAGCCAACGGCATTAACCAAAGGCGCTTATTGGGAGGCAACCCAACATAGTAAAAAAAAAGAAGGTGAAAATTGGAGCAATTCAGGGTCCAATGATGTCACACTAACATGCTCATTCCACCCAAAACAAATTCAGGGAAGTCCACTTAACTCATATGTTTTCATATATCCTTCCCTATTCTTATCTTTCTTTTACATTGAGGACAATGCAAAGTTTGAGTGTGGGGGTGGAACTATATTTTTCTAAATTATTGTGACCCTATTATGAGCATTAATTTTCTTATTTTCACTATCAATGCACTTTTATTGCGTTTAGCAAGTTGAGTGATTGTGTGAGTGTTCAATTTATGTTTTTGGATGTTAGGCACAACCAACAGCCAATGATATGACTATCCAAATTTTTTTTAGCTCTTGAAAAATGTAGAAACTTCATGGTTGTATGCAATTTTATCCCTTTTGCAATTTATTACTTTTAACTCTAGAATTCTGAAATATTTTTGCACAATAAATTTGGGCATTCAATTTATCTTTTACTTAGAGATGGTTTATATAATTCAAAAATATTTTATGATCTCAACAGGATTCTAAAACTTATTTAAATGCTGCTTGAGGCGAAATCCTAGGCCAATGCTATTATTTAGGAGATGATTTAGGCATTTATTTGATAGATTGAGCCTTTCAAGCCTAACCTAAACAATGAAATATCTCTAATTCCTCTATTTTGAGCTTAATGAACTTTTCCCTCTAAAAACTACAAATGATCCAAAAGCCAAATTTTGTATGAATATCCTTATTTTTCTTTATCCCATTCACTCACTCCATTATTATTTTGCTAAATACTTGTTTTGTAGAGCTTAAATTGACAAAAGAGTGGAAGGGTGGAGCAAGGAAAAGAAAAGAATTATGCAAAAAGAAGAAGAGAGAATTATGAAAAAGGAAGAAAAGAAATTTCCAAAGAGAATAAAAGCATATGTTGTAGGTGAAAAAAAAACTTTTTGAAAATCAAGGAAAAGGATGGATCAAACTCAATTGAAGTAAGAAAATGAATGTGGGGGAAAGTCCTCCAAACTTGAAAAAGCTCAATAGATCATATTTAGTCATATGGTGTGGGGTGATTGAGCCTAAATTTATATCTTTTATCTCACCTTTTACCCTGGCCACATTACAAGCCAAATAAAGTCCTATTGATCCTAGAGGTAGTTTTGGCCTATATTAGTGAAGAGTGGCATGAAGAATAAGCATATGGAAATCCTAAACTATTTAGAGATCTACAACCAAAATTTTGGGACATATAAACTCATCCAGGTAAAAGAAAATTTAATAGCCCAAAACACACACACACTCGGGATTCAAGAGAATAAAATAATGGATTGCGTTCGGGTTAATCTTGTGCATGACTATGATCTTTCAAAATTTTTCTTGAATATATTTTAAAGATTTGAGGCAAAAATTTTGGTAAGCATAACACTCACTACATATATTGATTTTTGTTTTTGTCTTTAGGGATTATTTTGCTTGAGGACAAGCAAAAGGTTGAGTGTGGGGGTATTTGATGTGATCTTAATTAAACATGATATTAATACCTTTAAACTTACTTTTTGTTTGATTTAAGTAAAATATAATTAGGAATTAGCTTAATTTTATGTTTTGTGTTGTAGGAACAAAGAAAGAAGAAAGGAGAAGAAAAAGATAAGAAATTCATGAAAAAATGCTACATTGCAGGGATTCCAGACCTTTCAGCACTGTTTTGAGCATAGCTTCCTCTTATGATGTCCAATCAAAGTTATTCAAGTGGATGTGAAAAGATAACACAATCATCTACAACTTTTATGTTGAACACTTGGTCCAATTCGGGATATTTCATGGCGCTAAAAAGCTTGCCAATCAGTATCACAGTGCAGCAAGATGAATTCTAACCTTTGGTCACTAAAGTTAGCATATCTCCTTCAATTGTGATTGGATTAAGGTGATTCTAGCGGCTACGAAATGAAACGACATAGATCTACAACTTTCCTGTTCGGAACTTTCCCAAATTCTGGCGTTTTTTGGGCGCCGCAGTGCTCGTAATAAAGCACCGCAGCGCTAAACAACCCAGCAAGCTTGGCAGCAAGTGAGCGCCGTGGCGCCCCGTGGCCTTGTCTCCGTAGCGCCGCAGCGCCCGCCGTCGCACCAGAATGATGATTTTTGCAATTTTAGGTCTTTTTCACTCCAATTGAAGCCCGATGGATTGGGATTTGACCTAAATACAATCCTACTTCGATTAGGAGGAGTTAATTTATAAAAAGGAAGCAAAACAAGCAGAGAATGGATCCAATCCTTCATCCAAGTTCTTCAATTCTTTTTTAGATTTTCTTATGGCCCTGCGTGGCTAGTTCTTTTTAGTTGGTTGAGGTAGGTTGAAACCTCAAGATATTTTTATACATTGTGAGATGTGGATTTGATTTTATTATTTCAATTTGATTTGAGTATTGATTATTCATCTGTTTTTCTTCTTAATGATTATTCATATGAGTGCTAGGAGGCCTACTAGTATATTGTCTGTCTTAATCTACCGTTGAATTGTGTTTTGAACAAAGTCTTCAATTCTGCGATTCATGAGGCAAATAGGTTTGATGATTTTGGATTATAAATCATTGAACCTATGATGAATGATTAACTAAATTAGATATAGCCGATGTGTTTATATTTGTTTAGCTCTGTCAGTTTCTCTAGTTCTTCATGCGGTTAACAAGTTATGTTTTACCGATGTGCTAAAGGATTGCTTGTTAATTAGGGTTTAATTAGTGCGATTGTCATTAATTTACTAGACTTAAGGAGAAACAGGGTTAGAACCCAAATGATAGATATTCAATTACAGATTGATTATGTTGTCAATGATCAATGCAATCCCTTAACGGTGGATATCAACCGAAACCAACGTCTTTATCATTAATCACTCTCTTATTTACTTTCATTATTGTTTACTTGATTTTATTTGCAACTATCAATCCCCCCTTTTTCGAATCACATAAGGTAATACCAGTCTCTGTGGGATCGACCCTTACTCCCACTACTACAGGTTAGTTTTGAGGTAAGGTATCAATTTGGGTGTACCTGCGACAGTACGCACCAATCTTCTCCCCTTCTGTTATGCTCCTAAGAATTTTATTTTATATGATTCATGATTAACTATATGTCACCTATTTTATAAATGCCTTATTGTTACATAACTAAGCATTTTAATTCTTTGTCATATGTATTTTCTACTTATTCTTAGATTTATATAACTTTATTAGAGACTTAGGATGTTACAAGTAGATATTCAATTTAAGATTAATTATGTTGTCAATGATCTATGCAATCCTTTAACGGTGGATATCAACTGAAGGCAAGGCTTTTATTATTAGTCAATCTCTTTTTAATTACTTTCATTCTTGTTTACTTTATTTTATTTGCAATCATCAATCCCCCCTTTTTACTTCAGATAAGATAATTTCAGTCTATGCGGGATTAACCCTAACTCCCACGACTTTAGGTTAATTGAAAGGTAAGGTATTAATTTGGGTGTACCTGTGACTGTAACATCTCATAATTTTTATTTTAAAATAATAATGTTTTGCTATAAAAAAATATATTTTTATTTGTTTAAAAATAATTATGTTTTGCTAAAAGCAAGTCCACTTTTAATTAAAGTAATTATTGTTTTGAATAAAATAATTACATTGGCCGTTAATAAATTTTTGTTTTATTTTTAGAAATATTCTTTCTTTTATCATGTATAAAGATATTTATTTTGTGATTTGTTTTATTAAAATATTTATTTTTTGATTTGTTTTATTAAGATTTTTATAAAGAAAATCATGATTTAAGAGTTCAACTAAAGTTTTATGAGAATGTAAATTTTTAGAAATTTTTGGGATGTTTTAGGATGAAAATCGGTATTTATATGAATATATATGAAATAAAAAGAAAACATATCTAAATATATAATTATTAAATAATAATAAAATAAATAATAATAATAAAAGGGAAAGGAGAACATAGAAGGGAGATGAAAAATGGAGAAGAGAATGAATAGTGAAATAGTGTGAATAGTATCTCTATATTTTCTCTCTAGATCTGGAGTGTCTACAGGCCTCCGATCTCTAAACTAAGGGTATCACTGGATTCAAGATAGAAAATACTACGATTTTGATCGAATAAATTTTCAAATCAGTCGTAGAATCGCTGTAGATTAGAAGTAGAAAATATCAGAAAAAGGTAAACTCTAAAACTCTTACTTAGAGACCTCAAATTGGAATTTTGATATCGTAGATGGATTCAAGAGCTAGATAAACTTTAAGATATGAAATTTTTCAGCTATCTGACAACTTTTTATTATTGGTGAATAGTATTTTTTAGCGATGAATAGTATTTTCTAGCAGTGATTAGTGTTTTTCGGCCATGAATAGTGACCAAGTTCCCATAGTCATTTCCTTATTTTTTGACCCTTCGGACACGTTTTTGAAGTCTGCTTAGTCAAATGTGGATTGGAAAAGTGCATTTGGGGCTGCCCAATCTAGAGCTTTTTCCTTGTGAGTAGATGATTCTTTCTATGACTTGCCCTATACTCTTCTTGATCTTTAAGCATATATTTGATTACATTTATGAGACATTTACACTTTTAAATGTTTCTAAAATGCATTTAAATTATATGAATTACTTACAATTTGGAATATAGTTCGAGAAGAATATAGTTTTGAGAATAGATTTCTGAACTCATGGTATATTTCATTTCACATGTATTTCTCATTAAATGATAAAGTGAATATTATATGCATGAGGCATTGATTTGTAAAACTATAAAGTTACTGATTATGATTGAATGGCAAGCGTAAAGCTCATGGCGAGTTGTTTGATAATTTTACATTGCATTTGATGAATATACATTTATATATATGTATTTATATGTATGGATGAATATCGACAAGTTGTATGGCTTGTGATGGTACCAAATAGAGGACGCCATATTAGCCTGAGTGAGTCGAGGGAAGGCTGCTCTAACCTGGTGACAGTGGTAATGTGAGGAGGCAGATGGGTGATGGACTCACATTCCCTGATCACTATTGTGACTGTAGTTGATCAGTGACTATGCATATAGCAAATGAGTGTGTGGGTTGATCAAATCGCCGAATGAGGCAGGTCATTTTAAATTGGGTTGACCAAATCGCCGAATAAGGCAGGTCATTTTAAAAGTTTATAACTTTATCTCAAAAGCTTATTATTTTACTATAGTTTATACAACTTAGCATAACAACATTTGTTTAATGATCATACCATGCTAAATATTGTTTGGATATCTGAATATCCTTTTATTTGAAATATGGGTTCCATATGGATATACTTCTGAACTGTATTTTCTAAGTGATAAATTTTAAAACATGAGTACATCCATATGCTAACCTAAGAGGTCATAGGAGATATTATCTACTCACTGAGTTATCAAAACTCACAACACGATATTTCCACATTTTTTAGATAAGAATACAGAGTCTGATCCTACAGATAGGTGATAAGTTAGGTGACATATTCTCTAGGTAAGTCTACATTGCTTTCAAGGCTCATAGTCTTGAATTATACTGTGTTTGTATTCTAGAGTGTGCTCTGAACGCTACAGGCAGGATCTCTGCTTCTGTTGTTACTTTGATATTTATAACTTGGTCTGTATAATGTATATACATGTGAGAACCAATATATATCTATTTTCATGACAAAGATTAGTGTTATGCATGTTATGAAAAAAATATCTGATTGCGAAAAAAAAAATGTTTATTTCACTTACTCATAAATTGGGGGCGTTATAACGACAATATACACCAAATTATGGCATCGTTACCGGGGACTGTATCTATTACCTTTTTGTGATTTTTATTTTGATTTATGCGTATGACTCGTTCTGCTAATTCTCAAGATTTACAATTCAATCCAAAAATTGGAAAATATGTTCACAGGCACAGAAGAGGACTTAAAAAAGACATTAATTAAGAAAAAGAGGAAGTAATTATGGCTAGGTATCCCACTCTAAAAGAGCTTGCAGCTTCAGATTTACATTAGCAACCCTTATGCATTACTTTTCCTAATCTTGATGATAATGTCAATTTTAAGTTAAAATATGAACTAATTCATCTTTTACCTAATTTTCATGGTCTTACAAGTGAAGACCCACATAAACACTTGAAAGAATTCCATGTGGTGTGTACCAGTATGAAACCCCCAAGAGTAATAGAAAAAAAAATTAAACTCAAGGCTTTCCCATTTTTCGTAAGAGATTCAGCCAAAGATTGGCTATAATATTTACCATCTGGCACTATCACTACTTGGAATGAGATGAATAAATTATTTTTAGAGAGATATTTCCCTGCATCTAGATCTACAAATATAAGAAAAGAATACGCAGTATTAGGAAAATATATGGAGAGACACTTTATGAGTATTAGGAGAGTTTTAAAAAGCTTTGTGCAAGCTGCCCACATTATCAAATTAGTGAGTAACTGCTTATCCAATTATTTTATAAAGGTCTTTTGCAAGGAGACAGGAGCATGATAGATGCAGCTAGTGAAGGAGTACTAGTAGACAAGACTCATGAAGCAGCCATAATTCTAATATCAAATATGGCTACTAACTCCTAACAATTTTGTATTAGGCATGATCCCCTTGTTAGACATGCCTATGAGGCAAGTACTTCTTCTCTTCAGCAAAAAATATCTGAATTGAGCTCTTTTGTATGCCAAATTGCTATAGGACACTGCAGTAAGTGAAAATCTGCGGAATATGTTCAGCAATGGGGCACCCAATTGATATGTGCCTTACACTTTAAGAGGAAACCACAGAACAAGCTAATGTTGTAGGAGGTTCCCTTGGCCATCCAAAGAGGTATGATCCTTAGGCAAATACATATAATCCTAGATGGAAGGATTATCCTAATTTCAGGTATGAGAATGCACAAAATAGGCCTACAAAATAAAATTATTAGCATAATCAACCGGCCTATTATCCTAGACAGAATACATCTCAAGATTCCCAAGTAAGTACTTCTCTAGAAGATATTGTTAAATCTCTTGCACATAACACTCACCAATTCCAACAAGAGACAAGAGCTAGTATTCAATACTCGAAAAATCAAATGGGATAGTTAGCATCCATAGTTAGCTGGTTAGAGGCTCAAAATTTAGGTAAGTTACCCTCTTAAACTATGGTAAACCCATAGGAAAATGTAAGTGCCATCGTGCTACAAAGTGATAAAGAAGTTGAGATCCTAATGTAAGAGGTATATACATCAATTGAGCAAGAGGAAGAAAAAAATAATGCTGCTATGAAAGGTAAGATCCAAAAGGTAAGTATGCACCTTTATTTGAATATGATTCTGCATCTCCCTTTCTTGAAGCTCTAAAAGAAAATAGGATAAATTAAAAAACTTTTGACTTATATGATACCTTTAGAGAGTGTGAGATAAATCTTCCTGTTTTAGATGCAATCAGTCAGGAATCTCACTATGTCAATTTCTTAAGGGAATTACACGCCCAATAGAGGAAGAAGAACTTGAAAGGAGCGGAGAAAGTAAAAGTAGGTGAACATATTTCTACATTTATTCAGAGAAAACTCTATACAAAATGTAAGGACTCAAGTATGTTTTCTATTCCCTACTCTATAGGCTACACAACATTTGAGAAGGCATGCTAGATCTAGGAGCATTTATTAATGTCATGTCATACTCTGTTTATGCATCTTTAGCACTAGGACCTCTGAAAGAAACTAGTGTTATAGTTTAATTGGTTGACAAATCTAATACCCTACCCGAGGGTATGGTTGAGGATGTTTTAGTACAAGTTGGTGACTTAATTTTCTCTACTAATTTTTATGTACTTAATATGAAGAGTGGTGATCAAACCACTCTAATTTTATTAGGGAGACCATTCTTAAAAACATCCAAGGCCATAATAGGTGTTCATAATGGCACACTAATATTGGAATTTGAAGGAAAAATTATGAAATTCAGTAATTGCAATGCCTCGAAAGATCTTACTGCCTATGCTATTAATATGGTAGATTCTGTAGCATAAGATGTTGAGCCTTCAATTGAGAAATCATCCTTGAGTGTTCACTTATAGAAGAATAATGAGGAAGCTCCAAAAGTGTAGCAAACAAGTAAGGATCCCTTTACCTTAGTAATAAATTCTAATGCAAGTGCACCTTCTGTTTTGTAGGACCCTAGATCAAATATTTCACTTCTTCCTAATCACCTGAAATACTTGGAAGTTGGAGATGCATCACCTATAATAATTGTCAAACATCTAGGTGCTCAAAAAGAGGAGGCATTAATGCATATTCTTTAGGAAAAGGAAGTTCCATTGCAAAAACAATTGCAAACCTGAAAGGCATAGACCCAACTGTAGAGTTACATCAAGCTTTAGAGATCAAAGAAGTTAGACCCCACAAAGGTAAGAAATCTATCCCTTGGTTTGGACTCTTTGTCATTACTAATGTGATTGCTTGTTATGCAGTAGAACTTCAAGGCTTGAATCGGTCCTAAAAATTTCAAATTAAAGTGGACATCAAGGATCCTTCATTAATGACATAAGGGGTTTTGAGTTAAGCCAACGATATTAAATAAATGTGCTTATTGGGAGGCAACCCAACATTGTCATAAAAAAGAGAGGTGGAAATTAGAAAAATTCAGGGTCTAGTAATACAACATGCTCATTTCACCCCAAAACAAATTCAAGGAAGTTCAGTTAACTCATATGTTTTCATATATCCTTCCCTATTCTTATCTTTCTTTTACATTGAAGACAATGTAAATTTTGAGTGTGGGGGTGGAAGCATATTTGTTTGAAGAATTAGGACTCTATTTTAAGCATCAATTTTATGATTTTCACTATTAATGCACTTTTACTGCATTTAGTAAGTTGAGTGATTGTGTGAGTGTTTCAATTTATATTTTGTGTTGTTAGGCCTAACCAATAGCCAATGATATGACTATCCAAATTTTTTTAGCTCTTGAAAATGTAGCATGGTTGTGTGCAATTTTAACCCTTTTGCAATTTATTTTTGACTTTAGAATCTTGAAACATTTTTGCACAATATCTTCGGGTATTTAATTTGTCTCTTACTTAGAGAAGGTTTATATAACTCAAAAATATTTTATGATCTCAATAAGATTTTAGAACTTATTTGAATGCTACTTGAGGCGAAATCCTAGGCTAATACTATTAATTAGGAGATGATTTAGGCATTATTTGATAGGTTGAGCCTTTCAAGCCTAACCCAAGTAATGAAAATCCTTAGTTTCTCTATTTTGAGCTTAATGAACTTTTTATTTTATATCCACAAATGAACCCAAAGCCAAATTTTGTATAAATATCTTTATTTTTTACCCTATTCACTCACTCCATGATTATATTTGTCTAAATATTTGTTTTGTAAAGCTTTATTGACCAAATGGTGGAAGGGTGGAGCAAAGGAAAGAGAAGAAAAATCTAAAAAGGATAAAAGCAAATACTGTGGGTGAAAGAAAAGAAATAGAGAACCAGGAAAAAGGATGAATTAAATTCAATTGAAGCAACAAAGTGAGTGTAGGGGAAAATCCCCACAAAATTGAAAAAGCTCAAGAGATCATATTTAATCGTGTGGTGCTGGGTGATTGAGCTTAAATTTGTGTCCTTTATTGTACCTTATACCCTTGCCACATTACAATCTAAATAAAGCCCTAATGATCCTCGATGTAGTTGTAGCCTACATTAATGGAGAGTCGCATGAAGAATAAACCTACGGAAATCCTAAAATAATTAATGATCCACACCCAAAATTTTAGGATATATAAACACATCTTGGTAAAAGGAAATTTATTGACCTAAAAACATACACACACTTAGGATTTAGGAGAATAAAATAATGGATTGCATTTGGGTTAATCTTGTGTATGGTTATGATCTATCAAAATTTTTCTTGAGCATATTTTCATGTTATGTGGCAAAATATGCTACCTTGCAGCCACCATGCACCAAAGGATTGCATTTGGGTTAATCTTGCATTTGGATTTATTGACCCAAAAACATACACACCACCAAAGGATGCTACCTTGCAGCCACCATGCACCTTACTTATTTTGTTTTTACAAACCATGACAAAAGGGAGAGAAACCATGCACCTTTCTCATTTTGTTTCTACAAACCATGACAAGAGGGAGAGAAACTATGAACCTTCCTCATTTTGTCTTTACAAACCATAACAAGAGGGAAAGAAACCATGCACCTTCCTCATTTTGTTTCTACAAACCATGACAAGAGGGAGAGAAACCTTGCACCTTCTTCATTTTGTTTTTACGGACCATGACAAGAGGGAGAGAAACCATGCACCTTCTTCATTTTGTTTCTACAAACCATGACAAGAGGGAAAGAAACCATGCACCTTCCTCATTTTGTTTTTATAAACCATGACAAGAGGGAGAGAAACCATGCACCTTCCTCATTTTGTTTCTACAAACCATGACAAGAGAGAGAGAAACCATGAACCTTCCTTATTTTGTTTTTACGAACCATGACAAGAGGGAGATAAACCATGCACCTTCCTCATTTTGTCTCTACAAACCATGACAAAAGGGAGAGAAATCATGCACCTTCCTAATTTTGTTTTAATTGTTTCTTTGCTCTATAAATACCATTGACAAGAGGAAGTCTAAGATAGAAAGAGAGGAAGAGAGAAAGCAACTAGAAATGGTAAGAGTTCCTTCTTCTTTCTTCCCTCACCATAAGGCAGTGAGAGTGAGAGTGAGTTCTGAGATTTGAAGCTTTGTCACCTCATATTTTGTGCAAAAAACGTGGCTGAGTTGCAAGGGAAACCAAAAGGAGAAGCAAGCTGCAAATTGAGAGCCATAGGAGTAGGTTTGCACAAGGTAAGTGTGGATTCTTATAAAAATCTAGTTTAAAGTTTATTAGGCTAAATTTAGGATTTGCATGGATGAATTTC
Source organism: Gleditsia sinensis (assembly GCA_037074535.1). Taxonomy (NCBI): domain Eukaryota; kingdom Viridiplantae; phylum Streptophyta; class Magnoliopsida; order Fabales; family Fabaceae; genus Gleditsia; species Gleditsia sinensis. The sequence goes on along the minus strand of CM073469.1, from coordinate 38,382,088 downwards.
TGTCTAAAATATGAAAACATGTTCAGTGGAGAAGTTGTAGCCCTATGTCTTAGATTTCTATAGTTATAGAATCATATCAATCAGATTTAATATGATAGAGTTATTCCCTAGTGAGTGATGAGAGGTTAGAATCGGGTAAGGAATTTAGAACAATGATAATAGCTTCGGTTTTTGAATTTCTGGGACTAATCTATAAGGAATATGAAGCAATGGTTAACTTACCAAATGTAGATATATGTCTCACGGTTACATGGCCACTGGAAAACCCAATTTGGAGTCCATATGAGTGAGTTATGGTCTGATTAGTGAGTAAAAGTCACAGAGCACAGAAGTGTTAAGTTTGAGAACACATAACCCTTTTTGCATCTGAACACTTGGCTTAGTAAATTGAGTAAATGGCCTTTAAATTTTCTACTTTTTGGTAAAAAAAAGTCTTGAAATATTGATAATAAATTCTGGAAATTTTTGTGAATTTTTAGAACCTACAAATATGACATTTGCCATCAAAACACTGTAGAGGAAAAATCTGCTGGATAGCTTAGGCTGTTGATAGAAATACTAAACATTGAAGAGGTTAGCTTTTTAATTTTCATATGAAAATTTTATTACTTGTTAATAAAATACTAACTAAGGTCCCCACCAAATTTGAGAAAATGCTAGGCATTTTAACACATATAATAAAATATAGAAGTTCTGTGGGATAGGAAGTGAGTCAGAACAGACCAGAACTGGGTGCAGCTATAACAATTAGCTTATTTGAGGGTCCAAATGAACTATACTTTACTTGGAATTTTTATGGTGATTATATAACATATCTAGGATATTATATATAAAATATCAAGAATTTTAAAGAAGTTTTACCCATCTAAAGGAATGGAAAACAAGATAAAAATAGAACCAAAACCAATATGCACTGTTTTGGGTTAAGGAGGTACTTCTTGGGTTGAATTAACGATTTAAGTGTTGAGAGATCCTAGAAATCAAATATACATGTAAAGGAACTTCATGAAAAATTTTAGAATTTTTGGATAACTTTTATTATATTTAATAATAATTCCAAAACTGAACAGAATCACAGGTCTTTTAGAGAACAGAAACTCTTAAACTAGAGACTTAAGATTTTAGGTGCTCATGTGCATGCATTAACCAAAGGCTTTTATATGTTTTAATTTGAGTAGCTGGTTGTAACCTTGGAAACCTTGGAAAGGAAGTGATTGTGCTGGAATTGAAGTAGCTAACTCTTCCTTAAAACACTCTTTATGTTTATAAACTTGAATTTATCAATTCCACTGGTTGCCTGACTTTTATGCTTTGATGAATGATAGTCTAAAGATATGTTATATATGTATTCTCGAGAATTAAAAGGTGCCTAAAGTGTGCCAAGTAAACCCAAATTCCCCCACGTATTAGCCAATAATAAGAGATGCATAACCCTTTGCAGGTGTGGGACTGCATTGGGTAAGTAGACCAACATATTATGGGTCCCTAGTGTGACCAAGATGATGTATATATGTATGGTCAGTGCTTATGTTTCAGTAAAATAAATTGATATTTTTTAAGGAATGGAATGTATACTGCTTTATAAAAGTTTTTCTAGCTATTGAGATTGTCATCTCATCTTTTTATATCTATACAAACACATTCCAAGTACTTCAGCAATAAGTGAGCAACAAGATTCCCAAGGTTGACTCATCTGAATATAGATATAGATTATATATTTTTTGGGAATGCAATATATGTGGGATGGCTTAGTAGAATACCAAGTCCCTTTTAGATAGCACATAGTTTGATGAAAATTAAGTGATGAACAGTATACTTTTCTTTTATAGTGTGAGAGCCTTTGTGTGCATGTAATGCGTATCATGTCTAGTTAGTTTGATTTTCCTATCTTTAAGAAAATAAAATTTGAAAATGTTTAGAATAACCTGAAACTCATGTATGCTCATAAAAAAATTATATATAATAGAAATAAAGATAAGTAACAATATAAGTGAATAAGTAAATTTATGGACTAGGTGGTCATTGACAGAAATTTATATATAATAAGAAACATTCAATGATATAGTATATGATAAATGACGCTAGTAAGTAGGTGTTACACTTCACCCTGGACTATATGTGGTGAAGTAAGGGTCATATTTCTTTAAGGTGGTCTAGGAAAGCCTTCTATCACATTTGCTTGTTGTGGAGACTCCTCTTAAAGAGTTGGGCATATATTAATGGGATTTGCCCAACTATTGCTTATATGCCATATGCCTTTACCATCTGAATGTTATGACCTATAGCCAATTGTTGAACAAGAGAGGTCAGGGTAGATAATTATTTTTTAATAACAGATATACCTACCTCATTGGCATGCCATAATGGAGGATCATGCTTAGTGCCAAATTTCTTTGAGGTGGCTACTATATTGGCTATCAGTCTCTTGACTGCTTCTATAGTCTTATCAACTAAGGCCCCTCTACTTGCTACATTTATCATAATCCTATCATTGGGAAAGATGCTTTCATAAAAATACTGGATGACCAATTACTCATTTATATGATACTGGGGACAACTTGTACATAATCTTTTGCAACGCTCCCAGTACTCATGCAGTGATCCTCCACTATGTTGTCTTGTCCCACATATTTCTTTTCTATGATTGGTAGCTTTTGAAGCTGAAAAATATTTTTTAGTAAAAGTTGTTTTATCTCATTCTAGATAGTGACAGTCTTAGATGGTAGATAATATAGCCAATCATTTGCCACATTATTTATGGAAAACTAAAAGGCTCTAAGCTTTATAAGCTCCTTTGTCGCCCTAGTGGATTTCATTTTTATGCAAACAACATCAAACTCTTTGAGATGCTTTTATGGGTCCTTACCTGCAATACCATGAAAAGAAGGTAAGAGATTAATCAAACCATATCTTAGTTCAAAAATTAGCATTTTATGTGCAAACGTTTATGCAAAGCCTGCTAATTAAGATATATCATAGCTTAGGATTTCTCCTGGCTTTTCTCTTTACTCTATTTAGGGTCCCTTCAATCTCTTGACCAATTTGTAGTTTAATTAGATTAGATGAATGGGTTACAATCATAAATAGTAAAAATTAACAAATAAAAAAATCATAAAGGTATTTAAAACTAACGCCTTCCTTAGCAATAATGCCAAATTTTGGTGTATCATGATGTTGTAGTCACACCCAAAAATAATAATAAATACCTTACCTTTTAACTAACCTGTAGAAGTAAGAATAAAGGTCGAATCCACAAAAAGTGTTAGTAATTACCTTTACAGTTAATGAGGAGGGGTTGTCATAGAAGATCAAAATAAAAAGCAATTATGAAAATGTAAAAGAATGTAGTAAAATTGGGGATGAATTAAATAACAAAATGCATTGGTTAAGTTTATTTTTAACACTAGACTAATTCACTAATCATTTATATAAATTATTTAATTCAATTTAATATTCATTGTTAGAATCTAATCAAATCTTTCCTTATGTTAAGTTAACTTTCAACATGTGTTCCAATTAACCCTAATTATTAAATAACCCTATCCATGTATCTAAGATTCAACCTAATAATTTCCATACACACTAGAAAGATTAACCAAAACTAAATAACCCAATCAAATGCAATTAGATTCAAAGGTTTCAGTAACCTAACTAGTAATAAAATTAGCCATGCAAGGACAGGGAAAAATCAAAGGAAAATAGAAAAGAAAGAAACAAAGAGAGGTATGCTAAGTTGCTACTAAAAGATGCACCCAAAGTTGATCTTTGGCCGTCTACTTATAAGATTTTGTAACATAGTGACCTAGGGTTTCTTTTGATCAATATTTCGCCCATTTAAGTTGTAATCCAACTTAAATTCTTATTTTTTGCATATTTTTTCCACACTATTGCACTACTGCCATGGCACTATAAAGCCACCGTCACGACGAATCATCTTTCTGGAATATTTTTGGGATTTCTAGGCTACTATTGCCACACACTGAGCCTTCTTTCTTGAATTTCTGTACTTTTCCTTTTCCTTGATTTCCTTTATTCTTTCTTGAGTTCTTTACTTTCTTGACACCTAGAACACAACAGAAAATTAATCTAGCTCCTAACTTATTTCACTTAAAAACTTAACAAAAACCAAGATTAAAGATATTAAATTGATGTTTATTTATACATATATCAAGAAGTTTTCACTGAAAGTTCACTTTACATACCAACTAAAAAGGCCATCGAAACCATAAAAGTCGCCACCATAGTGTAGCCAAGAAATGTTGTATGTGTTTATAGTTGCCACTGAATGTCTACTGTTTTATAGCTTTCCATTGAAGGTCCACTTTTAATTCAGTGGCAACAAAAGTCACCACTGAATCTCCTTTTAGTAGCGACATTAAGACCACTTAATCTCCACTTTCAATTGCTACTTTAATTGATTGCCACTTAATGGCTATTTTCAGTGGCCACATGAATCTCCTTTCAGTGGTGAAATTAATCGGTTGCCACTGAATGTCTACTTTAGTGGTGGCATTAATTTGTTTCCATTGCTTGTCCACTTTCAATGGTGACAAAATGTTGTCACTGAATCTCCTTTGCCAATACTAAAAAAGGATTCAGTGGCCACTATGGTCACAGCTAAGTTCCCTGATTTGTTTTAGTATACATTTGATACTAATATTAATAAGAACTTTTATATGAAAAAATATCAAAAGAAATAAACAAATTGATAAAAGGTTATATGATTACATAATTTCAAATACAACAAAATTTGATAGCTAGTCAAGCACCATGTCAGTTACAAATGAAGCTAGCTAAATACAATAAATAAAATATTCACAAAGAATAGTAAATTACTGGTTCTCTTAGAGAGCTTTATATAGCCTTACTCATAGTATTAATTGTAAAGCTTGGTAAAGCATTACCTATGGCATTAGCTGAAAAGATTGTTGGAATTTGTTGTTGTTCAAACACAATGAGAATGAATGGATAAATTATATATAACATTATAAGAAGAAAAGAACAACAATAATTCTCATCTACCAAACTCACTTAAATCAAACCTAGTATAAAGCAAATTTAAATGCATAAATTCAAACATAAATGAATCAAAAATGAATAATGATAATAATGACTTAGGAGTATCCACGTCAACAAAAATTAAAAGTTCCAAAGCAATGTTATCCTATATATGCAGGAAAGTCTTATTGTCTTGATTGAGAACAATAAACTAAAATACTAAGAATTGCAACAAAAGTTAAAAGGACATAAAATTAAAAACAACAGTGTCCAATCAAATATTTGTAATTTAATATCTCAAATTAGAAATATTTCAAATTATGATTGGCTTTGATTACTGTTTAAGTCTCTATGTCATGATGAAAGCCTATACATCACAAATGAAATCTCTAACATAAACTAAGACAAAACATGAATTACCCTCCTCAATAGCCTTGAACAGTACACAAAATCCCTTAGGAAGAAAAGGTTCACTTCACATACAAAAGGAAAAATAAATACAAAGCTTTAATGACAGATAGTGATTAGCAGTATTGCCGTCTTATATCAGTGTTGTATCAAAGAGTCAAAACATGAATTACCCTCCTCAATAGCCTTGAACAATACACAAAATCCCTTAGGAAGAAAAGGTTCACCTCACATACAGAAGGAAAAATAAATACAAAGCTTTAATGACAGATAGTGATTAGCAGTAGTGTTTTCTTATATCAGTGTTGTATCAAAGAGTCACAAAGACTAAATGTTTAGTATTTGCATTACATCATAGAAAGAGTAATACCATTTGTAAATGTGTCTTAGATTTCACTAGTGATTACTTTGGTGCCATGCAAAGTGGAGGCAAATAGGATATTATGTTGCAAATAACCAAAATAAGATTCTTGCGAGGGAACATATAATGACAATTCAACTTTTCAATTACACCCTACTTTATTAAGAACATATTGCACAAAAGGTTAAATAATAAGATTAAAGTATTTAGGTTTAGCAAGGAGGTGGCAAAAGTAGGCTTGAAACCTGATGCGTGCTAGCACTATTACATGTCAATATGTAGGGGTAATTTTGTCCACATATAAAGCTTAGAATCTACATGTGTCATGTAGTGTCTTCTACACTGTCTTGTAGATAATGCAACCCTAGAACATGCACAACACACTCAAGAAATGAACATACACATTGCCTAAGGTTGAAACCTAAAACTATGCAAATTACAAAATAATTTGTGCAACAAGATAGCAAAACATCACATACCATATTAGAATGGTTTAGACAATTGTGCCTACTTTCTCTTTGGAGATCTCAACTCTTTATTTTTCATGCAACAATACAATGTACATCAATTTCCAATAGCAGCACTGTTTACACAATGATCCTAACAAGGTGGTTGCTTCTTTCACTTGTAGAAAACAAAACCTCACTCTCACTTTGCTCTCGAATAATTGATAAATACATAATGATAAAATTGACAAATGACTCTTAATTGAGCTATATATACTTTACTCAGTTAGTATGTTACATAATTGCCCCCTTTTAACTGGTTCTAACCAACTCATGGGCTGCACTTGCACTTGACGTTAGTTTATCACAAGGAAATCACAATCCTGCCATGTATGTTGCAACATCATTGATTTCTTGCTAGACTCATAAACTAATCTCACATATCTCCATCTTGATTTTTGAGCCTTTGCTGCTATAAAATCACTTTGTTGTCATTCTCTTTTTGCCCTTGAAGGTCTTTAATTCCCTTGAATATGCACCAAGTCTAAGCAATGTCTAAACTTGGTAACTTTTATTAGTTCAGTAAGCATGTTAGTTAGATTGTGGTCTATATACAACTTCACTTGCATTACTTCACGATTTTCCAACACATTGTTCACAAAATGTAGTCTCATGTCTATATGTTTAGTCCTTTCATGGAATATTGGTTCTTAGTCAAGTGAATTACACTTTGGTTGTCATGATTTACCATTAAAACCTCCTACTCAATCCCAAACTTGTAACATCCCATAATTGTTATTTTCAAATAATAATGTTTTGTTATAAACAAATATATTTTTATTTGTTTAAAAATAAGAATGTTATGCTAAAAGTAAGTCTATTTTAATTAAAATAATTATTTTTTTACTTGAAATAATTATATTGGTCTCTAATGAATTTTTGTTGTATTTTTAGAAATATTCTTTCTTTTAATATGTATAAAGATATTTATTTTGAGATTTTTTTTATTATGATTTTTATCAAGAAAAATCATGATTTAAGAGTTTAACTAAAGGTTTATGAGAATGTAAATTTTTAGGAATTTTTGGGATGTTTTAGGATGAAAAACGATATTTATATGATTTTATATGAAATAAAATGAAAATAAATCTAAATATGTAATTATTAAATAATAATAACTATTATAAAAAAAACTAAAGAAGAGGGGGAGAGGGAGATGGAAAATCAAACGTAAAATTTTTAAAAAACATTGGATGAATACTGAGTGAATAGTAATCTTCAACTTTCTCTCTAGATTTAGAGTGCCTATTGGCTTCCAATCCCAAAAGCTGAAGGTGCTACTGGATTCAAGATGAAGAATACTACAGTTTTGACCGATCAATTTTTCAAATCAACCGTTGAATCGTCATAGATTTAAAGTAGAAAATCTCAGAAAAAGGTAAATTCTAAAACTCTTACTTAGAGACTTCTAATTGAAATTCTGACACCGTAGATGGATTCAAGAGTTAGATAAACCTTAGGATATGAAATTTTTCAGCTATCTGACAACTTTTCATTCAACGTGAATAGTATTTTCCGCGCGGATGAATAGTGTTTTTCGGCGGTGAATAGTGACCAAACTCCCGCAGTCATTTTCTAAGTCTTTGGACCCTTCGGACACGTTTTTGAGGTCTAATTAGTTAAATTCAACTTGGAAAAAGTACATTTTGAGGGCTGTCCAACCAGGAGCCCTACCTTGTGAGTAGATAAATCTTTCTATGACTTGCCCCATGCTCTTCTTAAACTATAAATGTATTATTGTTTCTGTTTATAAATTATTTATACTATTATATGTTTATGAAATGTGGTAAAATATCTGTTATACTAACGAACTGGCACATAGTTCAAGAAGAGTATGGTTTTAGAAATGGATTTTGAAACTCAGTGAATATGTGGTTCTAAATGTTTTTATCATTATTTGATAAAGTGAATATTATGTGCACGATGTGTAACATCCCTAATTTCGTTTCATGTATTAATAAAAGTACAAAAGTATTCAAAGTAACATCCATAATTTCATTTCTTTTATTGATAAAGGTACATGAATATTTAATTAAAGAAATAAAATTTATTAGACAATTTTTAGATATCTAAGGAAATATAATCCTTAGAAATTCTTCACCTTACGTGTTTGTATAGAAATGTTCTAATATTAATGGAATAGGTAAAGAAAGAAAACCTAAGAGAAAATATTAGAAATAAACATGCTAAAGAAATGTGAAATTCTTAGGTAAGGAAGATAAATTTTTGTGAAGTAAGTAAAGGTCTTAAAATTTCAAAAAGATCGGATTAGGGTAATTTTACTTAATTTAAGAGCAAAAGTTACTAAGTTTAGTATCTCCACCCATAAATTGGGTTTTCACCTATGGACACTTCATATAGAGTTTTTCTACTTCACATAATTTTTTAGCAAGCCAATAGGATAGCCCAATGAAGAAATAAAACATAGACTTGGACTAGGATATAGAAATTGGACCGGTAGCCTAAAAATCATGAAAATGTGACCAAACCCATTATGAAAGGTAGAATTTTAACTAAAGTAAAGAAAATGGGCAAGAATGAGCCCAAACCCAAGAGGAAAAATAAAAATAAAAATAAAACTAAAGTGGTAAAATAATGGTGTAATCAAGATTAAGTGACATGGCATTAAGACACAAATTTAGCAAGTGGTATGATAATACAAGGGTTTAGGACAAAACATCTATATCTTACACTCATAATTTTAGCAAGTGGTATGATAATACATAGCATTAGGACAAAAAATTTCTATCCCACACAAATAATTTCAACCAAATAATGGAGATTGAAGGGCTAGAAATTTGCCACTAAAAAGGCAAACCTATTATAATTGATTAAGATAAAAGAAAAAGTAAATGAATCCCTAAACCAAAGGGACCTTGTCCCATATCTTAAGAACATATTATCATAATTTTCAAAATACAAATCTCCTTTTCATATGCATATCTTGACTAAGGAAGAGGAAGACAAGAACATAAGTTGTTTGTTTTCCAAAAATTCAACCAAGTATAACCTAATTGTGATAAGGTAGACCCATGATCATGGAAGGTGAATTATTTGGTGGTCTATATAAGAAAACCCACCCTTACAACATTAGAATTTCATCCAAGTGATGGAGAGGAAAAATAAAAGCAAGGTAGAGTGAGGAAAGTAGAGGAAGAAAGGAAGAAAGAAGAAGGAGAAGTCTAGGGGACTAAAGTGCTCCAGGTAAGTTTAACAATATTTCTTTTTGAAAAAAAATTTTGAAACTTGTAATATTTATATGGGATTTTGATCTTAGAACTTTGATGATTCGTCATGGATGTTGCTATATCATGTTACATATTATGTATGTTTGAATACTTAGGTTGGTGTAGATAGTTCTGCATGGGTATGGCTATGGGTGGTAGAATTTTAAGCTTCTATGTTTTAATTTATGGGAGCATTATATAGGAAATCTAAACAAATGGTTAACATAACAATGTAGATTTATGTCTCACAGATTTTTAGCCACTGGAATCATTCAATTTAGAGTTCATATGAGGTAGATATGTTCTGATTAGTAAACAAAGGTCAGAAAATAGTTAATCAGGGAAGAATTTGTTAGGTTAGCTTCGGTGTTTTAATTTCTGGGAACATTCCATAAGGAATTAAAATACATGGTTAACATATGAATTATAGATATATGTGTCACAGATTTTTATCCACTGGAATCACTTAATTGAAAATTCTTATCAGGGAGATACAGACAGATTAGTAGCTAGAGGTCAGAACCTATCCGAGAAGAAATAACCAGTACATTGAGGGAGTAATATCACCTTGATTTCTTAATATTTAACTACATTGTTCAACATAATAGTTTTAGATAATTGTGTTATCTCGAAATTGACACCAAGATCACCTACATCGGAGTTAATGTGAGGGAGTTATGTGCTGATTAGTAAGGAAAGGTTAGATAGGATGAAAACCTGCATCAAGAAAATAAAGAAATAAAATTAATATTTAAAAAAGAAGATGAATCTTATAAATGAAAATAATAAATGACTAGTATAGCCATAGCCATTGCCATTGTATGAACTTCTTACCATCTTAAGTGTGAAATTTTGACATGGAAATATTTTATAAAGTAATATTTGAAATGGTTATGTTCATGGCATGATTACCAATGATTTTTGGTAATAGTTATATTTTGATAAACATACTTGTTATTGAAAGAATTTTTTGGCTATCATTGTGAAAAGAAAAGAAATGAGCACGATCACATGGCAATCCGTGTGGTGCACCAGTAGGGGATGCCCTACCAACGGTTATGATCATGTTGATGAGAAAAGAAAGAGAAAGTGGGCCATGTCGGACGAAGCGAGAAAAGCCCGTACCGGAGAGTAGAAAATACTCACACTGACCAGGGTAGCTTGATATGAAAATAAATTTATAGTCATCATATGATATTCTGAAAATAATTAATCCTGTCATACATGTCATTACTGTACGATTCTCATGTGCATAGATATAGTGCATTCATGTGACCAAAGTTATTTACTGTAGTTTATATAACTGAACATGACGTTATGAGCTATATTGATAATGATTTATTGTTGAACTTACTGGGATTTAATTCTCACTATATTTCCATATCATATTCAGAAAATTAGTTATGCAGATTTTTCTATAGTTCTGGCTTTTAGTGCACGTTGGATCGAGTTATTCTATGATGGACGGATCCTAAATAAAATGTTTGTGGGTGAGTTGGCACAGATCCCGGTGAAGGTGCAACCACCCGCACCCAAATCTTCAGAATTGGTCAACCATAATAAATAAGATGTAGATATTTATGTGTTTGAAATGTTGTACGTACGTTTTGATTAATGATGTGTATGTAAACTTTATATTGTATAATAATAAATATAATAAAAAAAAGTTGTTACATAATTGGTATCAGAGCAGGTCGATCATAGATGGCCAGTGGGTGGATGGTTATCTGAATCGATCTTATAGTGTCTTGAGTATGTTTGTGGTTGTGCTGTGTAGGGATCAGTGAATTCATATAGGTAAGAAATTACTTGTGTTTCCTACCTATATGCCGAGGTGGTGTTATGACTGTTGTTAAATATTTTTGAACTAATTATTGGGCTTGATCACCTCAATAGCAGCATAACTTTGTTTTTGCCACAGTAGGAAATGGCACCACCAAGGAGGAATCCAGTAAATAATGCGGAGGAAACCCTGCACAACCTGGCCACAGCAATTTAAGACCAAGTCATGACCACTAATCAAATTCTACAATACCTCCATAATGCTAATAACTCGAATGGTGTGAATGGTGTTAACAATCGGATGGCTGGAAATGATAATGGCATATCCGAGTTCATGAGGACTAGGCCACCTTGTTTTCAAGGCGGCTTTGACCCGATTGTAGCTGAAAGATGGATAAGGGAGTTAGAGAAAATCTTTGAAGTTATGGGCTGTACTGAGGAGCAGCAAATAATCTTTGCTGCATATATGCTAAAAGATGAAGCAGAATACTGGTGGCGTGGAGATAGAGAACTTTTAGCTCACCAAGGAAGGCAGATCACTTGGAAGGTGTTCAAAGACACCTTTTTGGAAAAGTACTTTCCAAGTACTGTGAGGACGGAGAAAGAGATCGAATTTCTCCAACTCTGGCAGGATAGCATGACTATAAACCAATACATCGCGAGATTCGAGGAATTGTCTAAGTTCTCCTCTTATCTGCGATTTAACCCTGATGAAGCATGGAAGGCTATTAAGTTCGAAGCGGGACTGAACCCGGACATAAAGAATGCTATTGTAGCCATGGAGATTAGGGAGTTTGTGCCTCTTATCAATAAATGCAGACTCTTGGAGAAAATTTTAAAGGCAATGGAGGACGAAAAGCAAAGGTGAAATCTATGGAAAAGGAAGAAAAATTTTCCCAACCCTAGTAAGAACATGAGAAGAAGTGGATATAGAGCTGGTAAGATGCCATTGACTGCGGGTCCCAAACCTTTCCAACAAGGCCTCACCCTAGTCAAGTGCTCTAAGTGCGGACGCATGCATGGTAATTGGCCATGCAACATAGGACAAGATGTCTGCTTCAACTGTGGAAAAAAGGGTCATTTTGTGAGAAACTGCCCACAGAACGTGGGGAAGCAGCTGGTGCGCACTGTCGCAGGCACGCCCAAATTAAAACCTTACCTCAACACTAACCTGTAGTAGTGGGAGTAAGGGTCGATCCCACAGAGACTGGAATTACCTTATGTGATTCAGAAAGGGGGGATTGAGAGTTGCAATTAAAATTAAGTAAACAATAGCAAAAATAATTGAGAGAAAGTGATTAATGAGAAAAGCGTTGGTTTCGGTCGATATTCACCATCAAGGGATTGCATTGATCATTGACAAAATTATCAATCTTAAACCAAATATCTATCATTGGGATTCTATCCCAGTTCTTCCTTAAGCCTAGTAAATTAATGACAATCGCACTAATTATACTCTAATTAACGAGCAATCCTTTAGCACATCGGTAAAGCATAACTTATTAACCGCATGAAGAACAAGAGAACTAATAGAGCTAAACGAATACAAGCACATCGGTTATATTCAATTTAGTTGATATTCATCATAGGGTTAACGATTTATAATCCAAAATCCTTAATCCTATTTGCTTCACGAATCAAGTAATAAAAGCTTTGTTCAAAACCTAATTCAGCAGCTACACATACAATATACTAGTAGGCCTCCTAGCAATCACATGCATAATATTAAGAAAATAAGAACAGATGAATAAACAATACCCGGTTAAGATTGAATGCAATGAAATCAAATTCGTATCTCACAATGACATCAAATCCCTTGAGGTTTCAATCTCCCTCAACCAACTAAAGAAAATTAGCCGCGCAGGGCCATAGAAAACTAAACAAGAAGTAAAGAAAAGAGTTGAGAACTTGAATGAATTCTTTGCTGAATGAATAGATGCCTTCTCTGCTTACTTTCCTTCCTTTTTATCGATTCAACCCTCCTAGTCGAAGTAGGAAAGCTTTTAGGTCAAATCTCCATCAATTGGGCTTCAAATCAGGCGAAAAAACCCTAAAATCGCGACTTCCGGAGCGGCGGCGCCGCGGCGCATAAGTTCAGTGCCGCGGCGCTGCGAAACTTCATCCACGGGGTGCCGCGGCGCACCCATGCAGCGAAACTTGGCTGGATTGTTCAGCGCCGCGGCGCTCACTTGCAAGCGCCACGGCGCCCAGAAATTTCCAGATTTTGCCAAAGTCCCGAACACGAAAGTTGTAGCTCTATGTCTCTTCTTTCCATAGCCGCTGGAATCACCTCAATCGGATCTAAATTGAAGGAGATATTATAAAATTAGTGACCAAAGGTCAGAATTCACCCTGTTGCACTATGATTCTGATTTGCAAGCTTTGTAACGCTATGAAATCTCTTGAATTGGACCAAGTGTTCAACATAAAAGTTGTAGAGGATTGTGTTATTGTTTCACAGCCACTTGAATCACTTTGATTGGAGTTCATAAGAGGGAGATATGCTCAAAAAAGTGCTGAAAGGTCTGGAATCGCTGCAATGTAGCATTTTTCCATGAATTTCTTATCTTTTTATTCCATTTTCTTCTTCCTTTGTTCCTACAACACAAAACACAAAATTAAGCTAATTCCTAATTATATTTTACTTAAATCAAACAAAAGGTAAGCATAAAGGTATTAAAATCATGCTTAATTCAGATCACATCAGCAGCCAGAATAAAGGCCTCAAGTAAAAGGAAGGGTTTTCACCCTGAGCGGCCAAGAGGCAGCTCAATCTTCTGAAATGATTCAAGGTACATGTTATATCTATGGATTTGCTCTTATGCTGTTATTTGACTCTGGTGCTAGTCATTCATTTATATAGGAAGAATGTATTAGGAAGTTTTAGTTTCCTATTTCTGAAACTCCCTATGAGCTATCCGTAGTAACCCCTATTGGGGAAAGGGTATTAACTTCCTTTGTATGTAAGGATTGTCAAGTCACCATCCAGGAGAAAACTTTTTTTGTAGACCTCGTCTATTTACCTTTAAGAGGTATTGAGGTCATTTTAGGGTTAGACTGGATGTCTAGAAATCGAGTCTTGCTAAATTTTTATTACAAGACCGTTGAATTTCTACCTCCAACTCTGAAAGAGGAGGTGCAGTTATTGATGATTAATGCCAATCAAGTTAATAGGGAGTTGAAGAATGGAGTACTTGGATACATTCTCTTGTATTTATCAAACCTTGAAGTTGAATCGAAGCTTGATGAAATCCTAATAGCCAACGCGTTTCCTGAAGTATTTCCATTAGATATTCCAGGCTTACCTCCCAAGAGAGAAATAGAGTTCTCTATTGATCTCTTACCTAGGACAGGGCCTATCTCTATTTCACCATATAGAATGGCCTCAAAAGAACTACAGGAACTCAAGAAATAGTTGGAGGAACTGTTAGACAAGCAATTTGTTAGAACAAGTGTATCACCTTGGGGAGCTTCTGTATTGTTTGTTAAGAAGAAAGACGGAAGCCTTAGACTATGCATAGACTATAGACAGCTAAATAACGTGACTATCAAAAACAAGTATCCTCTCCCTAAGATAGATGACTTATTGGATCAATTGAAGGGAGCCTCTATCTTTTCTAAGATTGACTTGAGGTCGGGATATCATCAGATTAGGATCAAGGAGGAAGATGTACCAAAAACTGCCTTCAGGACTAGGTATGGGCACTATGAGTTTCTCGTAATGCCTTTCGGGTTGACAAATGCACCTGCAATTTTCATGGATTACATGAATCACATTTTTCGACCCTACCTTGATCAATTTGTGGTGGTGTTCATTGATGACATCTTGATATATTCTAAGAGTGAGAAAGAACATGAACAACATCTCCGAATTGTGCTGCAAGTACTGAAAGAGAAAAGGTTGTATGCCAAATTGGAGAAGTGTGAATTTTGGCTGTCAGAAGTAAAGTTTCTCAAGCATGTCATCTTAAATAGAGGGATAGCTGTAGATCTTAGCAAGACGGAAGCAGTAATTGAACGGGAAAGACCAAAAACGGTTACGAAAGTCAGAAGTTTCCTGGGTTTGGCAGGATACTACAGGAGGTTTATACAAAACTTCTCTCGTATAGCCTTGCCATTGACTAAATTGACCAGGAAGGGAAGTCCTTTCAAATGGAATGATCAATGTGAAGCTAATTTTTAGGAGCTTAAGACAAGACTGAGCACTCCTCCTGTTTTAAATATTCCAGACCCTAAAGGACATTTTGAAGTGTATAGTGATGCTTCAAAGAAAGGGCTAGGATGTGTGCTGATGCAAGATAAGAGAGTAGTTGCTTACGCCTCTAGGCAACTGAGACCCCACAAAGGAAACTATCCAACCCATGATCTTGAATTGGCGGTAGTGGTGTTTTCCTTAAAAATTTGGCGACACTATTTGTACGAGGCAACCTTTGAAGTATATTGTGATCATAAGAGTCTTAAATACCTCTTTGATCAGAAGGAGTTAAATATGAGGAAACGAAGATGGGTAGAATTCCTCAATGACTATAAGTTTGAGATAAAGTATCATCCCGAAAAGGCGAATGTTGTAGCAGATGCCTTGAGTCAAAAATCTCAGAACATAGGTCAGATGATGGTGTATGAGATGCAGATGCTATAGGAGTTTCGAAATTTGAAGCTAGCCACAACTCTTACTCTAAAGAAGCTATTCATTAATGGTTTAAGTATAGGGTGTGACCTTAGAGCTCAGATCAAAGAGGCTCAAGCTCACGACCAATACCTATAGGATCATAAAGACCTAGGTAATTTTTCTGTCATGGAAGATGGAACAATAATGTATTTGGAAAGGATTTGTGTCCCTCTATAACGAGAGTTGAGGACTAAGATCCTGCAGGAAGCGCATCAGAGTAAATACACAGTCCATCCTGGATGTACTAAAATGTACCAGGATTTAAAGAGGATGTATTGGTGGCCAGGGATGAAAAAGGACATTCCTGAGTTTGTGGCGAAATGTCTCATTTGTCAAAAGGTGAAGGTGGAGCATCAAAAACAAGCGGGATTTCTACAATCTCTTGAGATCCCTAAATGGAAATGGGACAGTATCTCAATGGATTTTGTTGTGGGATTACCTAAGACTTCAGTGGGACATGAATCTATCTGGGTAATAGTTGACAGATTAACCAAATTTGATCACTTTTTGCCAATAAAAATTAACTATTCACTATATAAATTAGCCCAATTGTACATCCAAAAAATAGTTAGACTACATGGAATTCCCTTAAATATCGTTTCTGATAGAGATCCAAGGTTCACATCGAGGTTTTGGAAGGCATTGCAGGAAGCATTTGGTACTCAGTTGCGGTTCAGTACTGCTTACCATCCTCAGACTGACGGGCAGACAGAACGAACCATTCAAACCTTAGAAGATATGTTAAGGGCCTGTGTAATAGAGCAAGGTAAAGGATGGGATAAGTACCTACCTTTAGTAGAGTTTGCTTATAATAATAGTTATCACTCCAGTATTAAGATGGCCCCCTACGAAGCTTTATATGGTAGGAAGTGCCGATCTCTACTATGTTGGTTTGAGGTAGGAGAAAAGAACTTGCTGGGTCCTGATCTAGTTCAACAAACCATTGAAAAAATCAGGATGATACGAGATAAAATACTCACAACTCAAAGTCGGCAAAAGAGTTACTATGATAAGAGACATAGACCTCTGGAGTTTGAGGAAGGGGACCATGTATTTCTAAAACTTTCTCCGACCACTGGAGTTGGTAGGTCTCTCAAGACCAAAAAGCTAAATCCGTGATTTTTAGGACCCTACCAAATTTTGAAGAAAGTAGGGACGTCAGCATATCAAGTTGTTCTCCCACCTAATTTGTCCAACTTGCATAATGTTTTCCATGTATCACAGCTCCGAAAGTATTTTCCAAACTCCTCACATGTGATACGAGATGAACCAATCCAAATAAAGGAGAACATGACATACCAGCTAGTACCAGCATCTATATTTGAATCGCTGCAATTTATCATTTTTTCATGAATTTCTTATCTTTTTCTTATCTTTTCTTCTTCCTTTGTTCCTACAACACAACAAAAAACTAAGCTAACTTCTATTCATATTTTACTTAAATCAAACAAAAATTAAGTTTAAAGGTATTAATATCATACTTAATTAAGATCACATCAAATACCCCCACACTCAACCTTTTGCTTGTCCTCAAGCAAAATAATTCCTAAAGACAAAAAACAACAATTAATATATGTAGTGAGTGTTAGGCTTACCAAATGTTTGCCTCATAACATAAAAATATACTCGAGAAAAATTTTGGACGGTCATAATCATGCACAAGATTAACACAAATGCAATCCATTATTTATCCTTCTGAATCCCTAGTGTGTGTGTGTTCTTAGGTCAATAAATTTCCTTTTACCCGGATGAATTTATATATCCCAAAATTTTGGTTGTAGATCTCTAATTAGTTTAGGATTTCTATATGCTTATTTTTCATGCCACTCTCCACTAATGTAGCCCAAAACTACCTTTAGGATCAATAGAACTTTATTTAGCTTGTAATGTGGCTAAGGTATAAGGTAGGATAAATGATACAAATTTAGACTCAATCACCCAGCACCACATGATTAAATATGATCTATTGAGCCTTTTTTTAAAATTTGGGGAGATTTTTCCCCCACACTCATTTTCTTGTTTCAATTGAATTTAATTCATCATTTTCCTCAGTTCTCTAATATTTTTTTTCCATAGCATTTGCTTTTATCCTCTTTGAATTTTTCTTCTCTTTCTTTTGCATAATTTTTTTTTCTTTGCATAATTCTTTTTTTTCTTGCTCCACCCTTCCATAAAACTCTACAAAACAAGCATTCAGAAAACTAATCATGGAGTGAGTAAATGTGATAAAAAATAAAGATATTCATACAAAATTTGGCTTTCGGCTCATTTGTGGTTTTTAGAAGGAAAAGTTCATTAAGTTTAAAATAGAGGAACTAAGGATATTTCATTGCTTAGGTTAGGCTTGAAAGGCTCAATCTCTCAAATAATGCTTAAATCATCTCCTAAATAATAGTATTAGCCTAAGATTTCGCCTCAATCAGCATTCAAATAAGTTATAGAATCCTATTGAGATCATGAAATATTTTTGAATTATATAAACCTTCTCTAAGTAAAAGATAAATTTAATGCCCAAAGTTATTGTGCAAAAATATTTTAGGATTCTAAAGTCAAAAGTAATAAATTGCAAAAGGGATAAAATTGCACACAACCATGAATTTTCTACACTTTTCAAGAGTTAAAGAAAATTTGGATAATCATATCATTAGCTGTTTATTGTCCCTAACATCCCAAAAAATAAATTGATACACTCACACAATCACTCAACTTGCTAAATGTAATAAAAGTGCATTAATAGTAAAAATAAAAAAAAATTGATGCTCAAATAGGGTCACAATTATTCAGATAAATAAACTTCCACCCCTACACTCAAACTTTACATTGTCCTCAATGTAAAAGAAAGATAAGAGTAGGAAATGATATATGAAAACATATGAGTTAAGTGGACTTCCCTGAATTTGTTTGGGGTGGAATGAGCATGTTGCATTACTAGACCCTGAATTTTTCTGATATCCACCTTCTTCATTTGACTATGTTGGCTTGCCTCCCAATAAGTGCCTTTGTTTAATGTTGTTAGCTAGACTCAAAGCTTCTGATGTCATTCAAGGAGGATCCTTAATGTCCACTTTGAATTGGCTTTCCATTGGATTTGTAGAATTTTGAGGTTCAACTGCATCATGAGGGGGGAAATCAGCATTAATCAAAGGTTTACTTAAATGGGAACTCAACTTACCTAGAAATAACTCATGTCTTGAGTAGCTTTTGGCATCCAATTTAATTTCATCTTTTTGAGATTCTGCCAAAGCATGGGGTAACTTTCCTCTATCTTTGAGTAGGGCATATTTATTTGAGGTTATCACTAGAGGTGATTTTCCATTGTATATGCCCTTTAAATGGCTAGGGAAGCTCTTTAAACCTAGGTCAAGATACTGTAAAATAGAAGGTATAGGCATCTAATTAGAAATTAGTAACAACATAGAAAAATCCTTACCTATTTGCTGCACTTTTGGTGCTCCCTCTCCTACTATAATTTTCTCTTGGACTTTGGCATTCAGGGTAGATTCTACAGCCTCTTTCTTAGTAGGCTTACTAGTGTCAACTTCCAAGTCATATTTTTCATTCAGTGCAGAATTTTCTTCTTTTTCTACTAATGATGATGGGGCTGGACTTTCAATTTTTAAATTTTGAGCCTCTAGTCAACTGACTATTGTTGCTAGTTGACCTATTTGATTTGTCAACTGTAACATCCCATAATTTTTAGTTTTAAATAATAATGTTTTGTTATAAACAAATATATTTTTATTTCTGTAAAAATGATTATGTTCTACTAAAAGTAAGTCTATTTTTAATTAAAATAATTATTGTTTTGCTTGAAATAATTATATTGGTCTTTAATGATTTTTTGTTATATTTTTGGAAATATTCTTTCTTTTATTATGTATAAAGATATTTATTTTGTGATTTTTTTTATTGAGATTTTTATCAAGAAAAATTATCATTTCAGAGTGTAGCTAAAGTTTTAAGAGAATGTAAATTTTTAGAAATTTTTTGTGATATTTTAGAATGAAAAACGGAATTTATATGAATTTATATAAAATAAAATTCTATTATTTAATTATTACATAATAATAATAATTATAAAAAAAATAAAAGAAGAAAATAAAAGGGGAAGGAGAGACGATACAGATTAAAAATTAAAATTGAGTGAATAGTAAGTGAATAGTAACCTTCAACTTTTTTTCTAGATCTAGAGTGTCTATTAGCTTCCGATCTCAAAACTAAGGGTGTTATTAGATTCAGGACGAAAAATACTACGATTTTAACTTATCAATTTTTCAAATCAGCCATTGAATTGCTGTAGATCTGAAGTAGAAAATCTGATAAAAAGGTAAATTCTAAAACTCTTACTTAGAGACCTCTAATTGAAATTCTAACACCGTAGATGGATTCAAAAGTTAGGTAAACCTTAGGATATGAAATTTTTCAGCTATCTGACAACTTTTTGTTCATCATGAATAGTGATTTCCGGCGAGTGAATAGTGTTTTTCGTGCGGTGAATAGTGACCAAACTCCCGGAGTCATTTTTTAAGTCTTTGGACCCTCTGGATACGTTTTTGAGGTCTAATCGGTCAAATTCGGATTAGAAAAGTATATTTTAGGGCTGTCCAATCTGGAGCCCTACCCTGTGAGTAGATAATTCTTTCTATGACTTGTCCCATGCTCTTCTTGAACTATAAATATATTATTGTTTCTGTTTATAAATAATTTATTCTATTATAAGTTTATTAAATGTGTTAAAATATCTGTTATATTTACAAACTAGCACATAGTTCAAGAAGAGTATGATTTCAGAAATGGATTTTGGAACTTTTTGAATATGTGGTTCTAAATGTCTTTTATCATTATTTGATAAAGTAAATATTATGTGCACAATGCATTGATTTGTAAAGTTATATAATTGTGAAAATGATGCATGTCATATTATAAATGAGATTGAATGGCAAGCGTAAAGCTCATGGTGAGTTGTTTGATAATTTTACATGTATATATATGTATTGATGAATATCGGATGGTTGTATGGCTTGTGACGGTACCGAATAGGGGACGGCCTATTAGCTTGAGTGAGCTGGGGGAGGACCGCTCCAACCAGGTGACAGTGGTAATGTGGGGAGGCAGGAGGGTGATGTACTCACATTCCCTGATCACTTATTGTGACTAGGGTCGAGGTCACTATGCGTATAGCAAATGAGTTATATTTTCATTGCATTGACCAGCTTGCCGAGTGAGGTAGGCGCATTAAAAGTAATGATTTTACCTTCAAATCATAATATTTTACTATAGCTTATAAAGCTGAGCATAACAACATTTGTTTAATGATCATACCATTGTGCATATAGTTTTGGATATCTGAATATCCTTTGATTTTATAATATTTGAAATACGGGTTCCATATGAATGTACTTCTGAACTGTATTTTCTATGTGACACATTTTAAAATATAAGTACATCCATATGTTGACCTAAGAGGTCATAGGAGGAATTATTTGCTTACTGAGTTGTCAAACTCACTACACGATATTTCCACATTTTTCAGATAAGAATATCAAAGTCTAATTCGGCTGATAGGTGATATATTCTCTAAGTGAGTCTACGTTGCTTCCACAACTCACGGTCTTTGAATTATACTGTGTTTGTATTCTAGAGTGCTCTAAATGCTACAGGTAGGATCCCCGTTTCTGCTGTACTTAGATGTTTATAGACTCGGTTTGTATATTATGTATACAAGAAAGAAATGACAAAGAATTGAATTGTGCATCTTTATGGAAAATATCTGATTGCGGAAAATAATAAAAATAAAATGTTAATTTTACGTAACGTAAATTGGGGGTGTTACATCAAGCGTTGGATGCTAGCACTTACCTCTTGTTGAAATTGATGAGTATTATGTGTAAGAAATTTAATGATTTCTTCTAAAGAACTATTTACCTAGGAATCTTAAGATGCAGTCTGTCTAGGATAATAGGCTTGTTGGTTATGATGAAAATTTGTAAAATCTTGTTCTCCAAACCAATTTTTTGTATTCCCATACCTAAAGTTGGGATGATCTTTCCTTCCAGGATTATACATGTTTAAATAAGAGTCATACCTCCCTTGTGGTGGCCGAGGGAAACCACTAACTATATTTACTTGCTCAAATGATTCTTCATAGAAAGTTGGGTACCCATTAGAAGGATGCCCCATGGCTGAATGATTTCCATAGCACTTCTCACTTTGCATATTTTCTACACGTTGACGAACAAGAGAAGTTAAATTTGCAAGTTGTTGTTCAAGGGATGAACTACATACCTCACCAACATGTCTTAATGGAAAGCCTAGCCTGGTGCCAAATTGTTGAAAATTGACTGCCATATTCAAAGTTATGAACAAAAAGAAAAGAAAAAACAATCACAAAAGGTAAATAGACACAGTCCCCAGCAACAGCGCCAAAATTTGGTGTGTACTGTCGCAGGTACACCCAAATTGATACCTTACCTCTTAACTAACCTGTAGTAGTGGGAGTAAGGGTCGATCCTACAAAAACTAGTATTACCTTATGTGATTGAGAAAAGGGGGGGCTGATAAGTGCAAATAAAATAAAGTAAACACAAAAGAAAGTAATTAAGAAAGTAATTAATGATAAAGGCATTGGTTTTGGTTGATATCCACCGTCAAGGGATTGCATTGATCATTAACAACATAACCAATCTGTAATTGAATATCTATCATTGGGCTTCTAACCCTATTCCTCCTTAAGTCTAGTAAATTGATGACAATCGCACCAATTAAACCCTAATTAAAAAGAAATCCTTTAGCACATCGGTAAAGCATAAACAAATATAAACACATCGGCTATATCTAATTTATTTAATTATTCATCATAGGGTTAATGATTTATAATCTAAAATCCTTAATCCTATTTGCTTCATGAATAAAGTAATGAAAACTTTGTTCAAAACCTAATTCAGCAGTAGATTAAGATATACAAAATTCTAGTAGGCCTTCCAAGCAATCATATGAAAAATCATTGAGAAAAGAAGAGCGGATGAATAATCAATACTCAATTAAGATTGAAATAATAAAATCAAATCCAAATCTCATAATGCATTATGATCCCTTGAGGTTTCAATCTTCTTATACCAACTAAAAATAAATCAATCACACAGGGCCAAAAGAAAATCTAAAGAAGAATTAAAGAAGGTAATTAAGAGTTTGAATGACTGAATAGATCCCCTTGATGCTTCCTCTCTTCCCTTTTTGTAGATTAGACACTCTTCAATGAAGTAAGGTTGTTTCCAAGTCAAATCTTGGCCCATTAGGCTTCATTTGGAGTTAGAAAAACCCTATGAATTGCGAACTCAGCATTCTGGTGCGACGACGAGCGCCCTGGTACACTACACGAGCGCTGCAGCGCCTGATCCAGCCCCAGGGCACTCTGAATTTGATGCTCGAGTGCGACGGCGCTAGGGCTCGGGCAGCCAACGCCGAGGTGCGCTAGGGAGCGCCACGCCCCTCTAAATATGCAATGATGCAGCGTCGCGGTGCTCTATTGCGTGCGCAGAGACACCTAGGAAATTCTAGAATTTTCCAAAGTACTGAACAAGAAAGTTGTAGCTCTATATCTATTCTTTCCATAGCCACTGGAATCACCTTAATCCGATCTAAATTGAAGGTGGTATGCTAAAATTATTGACTAAAGGTCAAGATTCATCTTGCTGCACTGTAATTCTGATTTGTGAGCTCTGTAACGTTATTAAATCACTTGAATTTGACTAAGTGTTAAACATAAATATTGTAGATAATTGTTTTATATTTGCACAGCCACTTGAGTCACTTTTATTGGAGTTCATATGAGGGAGATATGTTATAAATAGTGTTGAAAGGTATGGAATCACTGCAATTTATCATTTTTCCATGAATTTCTTATCTTTTTCTTCTCTTTTCTTCTTCCTTTGTTCCAACAACACAAAACCAAAAACTAAGCTAATTTCTATTCATATTTTACTTAAATTAAACAAAAGTAAGTTTAAAGGTATTAATATCATGCTTAATTAAGATCACATAAAAACCGTGAATTCCAAAAAGAGAGGGAGAGAAAGAAGAAGAAGGAGAAGGAGAAGGTGAAAAAAAGAGAAGGGTAAGCTAGCTCCATCCTATCCTTCTAGTTCATCTTCATCTCCATTCCACCTTTCCTAAACTCTCCCTATCTTTCATAAAAAGGTGCAAAAAAAATTGAGCAAGGAAAAAGGAAGGGTAACGCCATCCAAGGGAAAATAAATAGGAACTAGTTCAACAAGCTAAGGGAGACACTAATGTTGGTGGGTTCAACCATAACCTCTAAATGTAATCTGTATATTCTCTAGGTTTTCAGATCATATGTTACTTTATTTTCTGGTGTTCTTAGTTGCTAAGTTGATGAATGATTATTGATAGTCATGGAATCTATTTTGGATGTGCATGTAAAGTATGCTGAAGGCGCTTGAATGGATGAAAATTCCTACAGAGGTGGGCTGCTTATGCCTATTTTTAGAGATTTAAATTTTCTATTATTTAACTTAACAAACCCATATTTATGAGAATCTAAAGTATGGAGGGATGGAAGTGTGTTTTAGGGAGTGTAAGAACCATAGGAGTAACATAGGAGAAAATGAAATTTCGTTTTTGATAGCTTCCTAGTTGCTGGCTGAAATATATAAATATAAGTGTTAATGAATATTTTATATTATAGGGTGATGTTTAATGGAGGGGTAAATAGAAAAAAAACTGAACTAGGAAAACTATGGATACCGTAAACTGAGGAAAAGGAGGTGATATAGGCTTAAGCATATATTTAATTTAAGATAGGTAGTAAAAATTATGTAAAGGAATTTTAAGTGAGGATCTAATATAAAATTATGAAGATAAGGTTTATTACCTAGGGAAATAACTGGGGGAAGGTATGGTGTAAAAGGTGTATGTAATCAAAATTACAAAATTTCTTGTGCATGGTTAAGTGATATTTCATCTAGGAGATAGAATTAAATAAATAAGGATTTCAAGAAGTATATACAAATGACATCTAATGGAGTACTAGGATGACAAAATTTAGGCCTAGAAGGCTTATTTTAGGGTTGGCTGAATAATGAAAATAAAATAAAAACAACCGAATGAATAGTAAATTCTTACCAAGTAATAGTGATTTCATCCAAATGAATATGGCTTCTTTTGATAAAGTAGAGATGGTTGAATAAAATAAATAAATAAATAAAGTGAGAAAAAGAATAAATTAAGAAGAAAGAAATTCAAATTAAAAAAGTAAGGGAGAAAATGGACTAAGTAGAATATTAGGAAGTTTAGAATGAAACATCTATATTTAAGGTGTACTTATATTGGAAAGAAGAGTTAGTGATTTAAGAAGAGACTTTGAGTTTTTTTTAAATAATAATAATAATAAATGGTTAAGTGAAGATGGAAATAAAGATAATAATTGGTATGGGTGTTCAAAACTATTAATGAATTAGAACTATAACAAAATAGAAATAATAAGAAAGGTTCATCATCTGTCCAATGCAAAAATTTCCTCTTTTCAATGCACCTGAGATATGTAAATGGCATGAATAATGTGTGATATGTTAATTATGCCTTATATTGGAAATTTACAAGTACAAGAAAATAGGTTTAAAAATTGATTATCTTTGATATTTGTAAATACTAGTGATAAGTGGTCATATGGCTTCCATGTTGGTACTAGGTAGAGGACGCCCTATTTACGTATATAAAAGAAAGTATAAAGATGAGTTTTTAGCCATGTCTAAACTATGTGAGGCTCATTCAAAGGGTAAGTAGTGGGGAAATGGCTCACATTTTTCAATTACAAAGGCAATATAAAGAAAAACAAATAGTCAACATAAAGAGACAACATGCTTGCCATGATTCTTTTATGATACATGCATTAGCTGTGCATTTAACATGCATGACTATTTGGCTATTTTTTGTAGTATATATGGCTAGACATAACATGTTTTCTAATGGAATTATCATTGAACCTATTGGGAATACTATTTCTCATAATTATTTTCATGTTATGTTCATATTAGCACCAGTATGATGCCTTTCATTTTCTTATCACTGATGTTAGAGGTTCAATGGGTGAAGCTCCCATACCTAGGGCATATCCCTATTATCATGGATGTGTTTGTTGTGAACTTGTTCAAGGTGCTTGCACATGTGCCACCTTCTCCACCCTTTGATCCTAAGGGACAACATACTAAGGACTTAACCTCGATATAGAATGGAATAATAGTATTAGTATAATATCTAATTGTCTGACTTTTGTAATGGTAATCAGGAACCCTCCTGCTTTTTGTATGATAGATAGTGCTTGTGATCACCTGTGTAGAGCAGAGAACTCTAATGTATATGCTAATATAATATTAATGGGCATCTAGTATCTTTTGAGTACTTCACATATGTTTTTATTTGTACATTTATGTATTTACTCAGTATAGTAATAAGTGTCCAATAAAACCTGAATAGAATTAATAATAAGTTTTAAAATAAATTTTCATTAAAAGGGGAGTTGTTACACTCAAGCCTTTACACCATGAACTATATCCAAAAAATACATTTTTCTAAGACTTAAACTCTAGTTTACGCCTACTAAAAGGCCTGAGACAGGTGTAGCAAGCACACCCAAACACTTTCAAAAATGAATAGTTAGGTTGTTCTTTGAACAATACTTCAATGGGAGTATTGTGATATAAAGCAATAGAAATGAGCTTGTTAACAATATAAAAGGCGGTTAGAAAGACATCTCCGCAAAATTTAAGTGGCAACCAAGCTTGAGCAAGCAAACTCATCTCATTTCAGTTAGGTCTTTGTGTGTCCTCTCTGTAAAGCCCTTTAGTTAATGAACATATGG
The DNA here is from genome assembly GCA_037074535.1 of Gleditsia sinensis. NCBI lineage: Eukaryota > Viridiplantae > Streptophyta > Magnoliopsida > Fabales > Fabaceae > Gleditsia > Gleditsia sinensis. The sequence goes on along the minus strand of CM073469.1, from coordinate 38,355,261 downwards.
GAAACTAGCATACTAGCACCTTTAAGATACTCAATAAAATCTTTAAATTAACCACTCTAATCGATTTGTAATTCTTTTGTCATGTAACCCAGTTGCAACTCTACCATTGCTTTAAATTCTTGAAATTTTGACAAGGCTTCAGATTTATTTTTAAGTGAATAGACCTAGGTATGCCTAGAAAAACATCAACAAATAAGATATAATAAACAAAAACTTCTGAAGAATGGATGGCTACTAGACCACAAACATCAACATGTATAACTAGCAAAGGTTTTGTGTATTGAGTATTAGAAAAAAGGAAAGCAATTTATGGGATTTTTCTTGGCAACAAGCATTGCATATATTAAAGCCATCTTTTTTAACCAAAGGAATATTACAAGGTTTCAAGGCAATTTGTACAACTTTTTGAGAAGCATCACCAAGCTTATTGTGCCACAATTTGAAAGTTGAAACAATAGGAGAATTAACAACTGATTGAATTGCTACTCTAGGTATAGAATTTGAAATGAGTTGGTTATGTTTTTTTTATCTGTTATGTAAAATTTCTATAGATAGACTATACATGTATTCATTTAATAATAATGAGAATTACAATCATTTTAATCTCAAAATTATAAAGCTTCAACGTGGTATCAAATAATTCAGTTTAATCTCAAAATTATAAAGCTTCAACATGGTATCAGATAATTCAATATTCCAAATTTTCACTACCATTTTGGATAGATTATTCCTAGACTAAATGTCCAATTTGAAAGGAAAAGCAATACATTTCTCAAAGCCTAACTCCAAATGTTTCGATTTTGTTTATATGAATAGAAAAACAACACGAAAGCAACATAAAAGGGCTTGGTGGGCCATGAAAACTATAATGCAATATTGGTTGATCATGGTCACCTAAAGGGATCCAGGTTTATGGAAAGGTTTTATGGTGGATAGGCCAGGGAAAGTGGAAGGAGATAAAGAAGTTGTTATGTAGTTTTGTTAACAGATAGTTTGTTAGGGTTTGCTTAGAATGTAACTAGTTTATGACTAGCATAATGTATAGAATGTAATTTTTTTCTAAGACTTGAGGTATATAATTTGATTTAAAAGTGTAACGACCCCAATTTACGGGCAAGTGAAACAAATTTTTTTTTTCAAAATCAGATATTTTCCATAACATGCATACACTATTTTTTGTATAGAAATAGATACATATAGGTTCTCTCATGTATACATATTATACAAACTAATTTATAAATGTCAAGGTAACAACAGAAGTGGGGATCCTGCCTATGGCGTTCAGAGCACACTCTAGAATACACACACAGTATAATTCAAAACTGTGAGCCTTGAAAGCAATGTAGATTCACTCAGAAAATATGTCACCTAACTGATCATCTATTTTATAGGATCAGACTCTGTATTCTTATATGAAAAATGAAAATATCGTGTAATGAGTTTGACAACTCAGTGAGCAGATAATACCTCCTATGACCTCTTAGGTCAGCATATAGATGTAGTCATGTTTTAAAATTTGTCAAATAGAAAATATAGTTCAGAGTACATACATATGGGACTTGTATTTTAAATATTCTCAAATAAAAGGATATTCAGATATTCAAAATCATATTCAGCACGGTATGATCATTAAACAAATGTTGTTATACTCAACTGTATAAACAATAGTAAAATATTAAGCTTTTGAGATAAAGTCATAACTTTTGTTGATGCATAATTAACATACTATATATGCACTAAAAATCTATTCTTTTTACATAATGCTCAAATATGTTACAGCTCTTAATACGCTCAAATCACTTATTTGCAATACGCATAGTGACCAATTGACTACAGTCACAATAGTGATAAGGGAATGTGAGTTCATCACCCATCTGCCTCCCTACATTACCATTGTCACCTAGTTGGAGCGGCCCTCCCTTAGCTCACTCAGGCTAATAAGTTGTCCCCTACTCGGTACTGTCAGAAGCCATACAACCCGTCGATATTCATCTATACATATATATAAATGCATATTCATCAAATGCAATGTATAATTATCAAGCAACTCGCCATTAGCTTTACAGTTGCCATTCAATCATAATCAACAACTATATAGTTTTACAAGTCAATGCCTCATGACATAATATTCACTTTACCAAATAATGATAAATACATTTAGAACTACATATTCGATGAGTTTCAAAATCTATTTGCAAAACTATACTCTTCTTGAACTATGTGCCAGTTCGTAAGCAAAAAAGATATTTTAACACATTTCAGAAACTTATGATAGTATAAATAATTTGTAAACATAATCAATTATACATTTTAAATTTAAGAAGAGCATGGGGTAAGTCATAGAAAAAAGTATCTACTCACAAGTTAGGGCTTCTGGTTGAACAACCCCAAATATATTTTTCCAAGCCAACAATGATGAAATAGATCTCAAAAACGAGTTCGGAGGGTCCAAAAACCTAGGAAATGACTTCAGAATCGCGAAATTTGACCTTTGGGAACTTGGTCAACTAGGGTACTATTCACAATCAGAAATTATTATTCATCGCCGAAAAATACTATTCATGCCGGTCGAAATTACTGTTCATGACACCAAAAATTGTCAGATGACTGTGAAACTTCATATCCTATAGTTTATCTATCTCTTAAATCCATCTATGATGTTAGATTTCCAATTTGAGGTCTTTAAATAAGAGTGTCAGAGTTTACCTGTTTCTAAGATTTTCTACTTTCGATCTGCGACAATTCTGCTGCTGATTTGAAAAATTGTTCAATCAAAATTGTAGTATTCTACTTCCTGAATCCAGTGGTACCCTTAGTTTTGAGATCGGAAGCTAGTAGACACTCTAAATCTAGAGAGAAAACATAGATGTTGCTATTCATACTATTCATTGATCCCAAAATCTTTTTGTCTCTCTTTTTTTCTAATAAATGATGGACGACCAATTAGCAATTTGCTAACTATTAGAGGAAGTCCTTGCAAATTGTATTATTTACATTTTGACCCCTTAACTTTTAGGAAATTAGAATTTGACCCCAAAAATATTAACAAGTTTTCATTTTCATCCTTAAAACCTTTCAATTACATCCTTACTCCTTTATTTCTTTTAATAATCCATACATAAATGAGAATTACTAAATTTTAAGGATGTTACATTCTTCCCCCTTAAGAAATTCAATCCCTGAATTTTAAACCATCTTATCACAAGTAGGAAATGAAACCAAAACATTAATTACAGTTATTATCCTCACTACTCAAACTATTGAAAATATCTCTTTTGTATATCATCTTTACTTCCTAATAAGTCTCTTCACTAGAGTGATTTTTCCATATAACCTTAACCATATGGACTTTCTTCAACCATAAGTTCTTCACTTGTCGATCAACAATAGACATTGGTTTTTCCTCATTATTAAGTCAAATTTTTGTCCAATTAAATTTCTTGGAATTAGATAACATGAGAAGAATCTGATAGGTACTTCTTTAGCATTGATACAAGAAAGACTGTATCAACAACACTTATTCCTAATGGTAAGGTTAAACGATATACTACTATGTCTAATTTGTTCAAAATTCCAAAAGAGCCTATATACTAGAGTTTAACTTTTTTCTTCTTCCCATACCTCATTACCTCTTTCGTCTATGAGTCCTTCAAAAATATTTAGTCACCAACTGATAATTTTTAGTGCTCAACATTCTTGGTCCTTATAGACTTTTGGCCTGCATTGAGTTTCTTGTTTTCTTTTTCTAATCAATTTCACTTTATCAATGTCATCTTACAATAAGTCTGACTCCACTGAGTCATTTAACAGAAAGTTTGTAACACCTCTTACATAAAGCTTTAAGTCATCCAATATCATTTTACTATAAGCAAATTTTGTTAAGAGATCTCCCACCAAACTCGAAAACATATGCTTGAAGCATGCTTTCTAAACTAGCATCATTAATCTAGGTTACTCATATTCTATCTATTGTATGTTATTCCAAATTAGATTCTAAAAATTTAACTTTACTTAACTCACCCAACTATTAGGAGAGCTATAATGTTTTATGTAAAACCTCAAATAGTGTCATTTGTATGTTGGCCTAATAATTAATGATAGGTGTAAGTTCAACTAAGGATAAATAATTTCTCCCAACTTTCACCAAAATTATATAAAGATACCTGAAGCATAACTTCTAATGCATAAACACATCATTGAGATTTATTATCAGCTATGCTATAATCTAACTAAGATCTTAAGACTTCCTGAGTAGCTCTCCTAAAATAATATATTCAATTCTTACTTGTTGACTCACCAAACAACAACAAAAATATCATTTGTATATTCTTTTTGCCATTATACTAGTACAATTCTTTCATATCTTAGTATATCCCTATTGCCTTGAAGTTATCTATATACACAATCTATAACTTCTTCTGAAATATCCTTTCTCAACAATTATTCACACATAAATTTCCAATCTCAACATAATTCACATCCTAGATACTAGACTCAACTTAGCATGGTATAAACTCTTAACATATTGATCACTTACATTATTTTCAGACATGGTTCTCAAAATATTCTCTATATTTTCAAATTAAGAGTTCAAAGATTAATTTAAATCCTACTTCCCGTATTTTATTTCCCAAGAACTTCAACACCACTAATTCACTTGATTACATTCGTCAAAGCACCATAAGGCCATCATCCGTCTATTCCTTTCAAATTTTCTATTACTTTAACTTACTAACCACTTGAACACCATAATAATTGAGATTTAAAGAAAGAAAATTCATCCTCCTTGTAATAAGGAAGAAAACCTTACATTTAGTGCAAAACATTAATGAAGAATGGCACAACAGAAAAAAAAAACATAATAAAGCATGGTACCAAAATAGGAAGTCAGAAATTTGGACATAGTATTGAAAGAAAAATAAAATTAGTGGCCAAAATTCTTGAAAATCTATAAACAAAACCTAGCTGCTATTTTGGAAAAAATCGGTGGCCGCAAGTTTTGAATATATGTGCCAAAATCTACTTTAAAGCTGTTGATATTTGGTGGAAAAATAGAACATGGAAAAGAAACATTTCTAAGCTTATAAAAGTTTGTGAAGAACAAATAGCAAGTAATAAACTAGTAGGATGCAGTTGATTACTTCAAAATAGATGTAATCAATCAACTGTAAAATAAACCAGTCCAAATTAAAAATTTTCAAAAAAACTAGTCGATTTAATAATACCAATAGTCAACTGGCAAGAACATTGGAAAAACAAAATAAATCATTTGATTGTCCCTCTTCAAAAATTAACTTGTTTGCATTTTCACTCCTTTTTTATATTTTATAATTACGCCTATCACCTAAAACTTTCCTACAAGAATCAAGACATCAATGCTTCATCAAGGACAATAAGGAAAAGACAAATTTTTGGTAATATCTTAATCTTATTCTCTTTATGTGCTTAATATGAGCCACAATCACAACTACTATACATATGCATGCGTGTCATCATTTTTTTAAATTCACCTTCAATTTAGCTTTTATCCATTGACCACTCACATAGTTGTTCTAATCATACCCAGCCTATTTGTATAGCTATTATATGTATGCTCTTCTCTGAGTTCTATAAATACATGCATTAGTATCTTTACCTTCGTACTCAAAGTTAAGGTGAGTGTAGTTATAGAGGGAACCACATTCCGTCAGTTTTGAAACATTTGTGTTTTTTGTGGTTCCAGCCTAGGAAATGATGGAGAGTTTGTGAAAACTGCACAAAATCTGGTTATGGTGCTGGCTAGGAGAAAGATTTATTTAGTCTATAGTGGAGGTAACCATGGATTAATGGGGTGTGTGTCTACAATTGCACATATAGAAGGATGTCATGTTCTAGGTATTATTCCCACAGTTGTAGTTGTATCCAATATCATAGGAAAGACAATTGTGGAAGAATTTAGGGTAGCTTCCATGCATGAGCGCATGGCTAGAATGATGAGTAATGATGATGCCTTCATTGCCTTACCAGATGGTTTTGGTACTTTAGAGGAGATTTTCCAAATAGTCTTTTAGGCACAATTGAATATGCATCACAAACTGATAAGTTTGTTAAATGTTAATCACTTCTTTGATGGCATGTTCTCTTTTCTAGATCAAGCTATGGAACAAAGGTTTATCCCATACTCAGCACGACGAATTCTCATCTCAGCTTCAAATGCTGAGGAGTTGATTGATGCTTTACAGGTATTTATTCATGTACCAAATCCAACTATGGTTCAAATAGAACAGATGGCAGACAACTGCAGGAAGCACAAATTAGATTTGGATCTTCATCTTTAAATTTAGTAAAACGTATCCATTGCTGTACCACTTTTACTTTTTTAAGGTCTTCTTGTATACCATCTTTACCAACTATACTCCCTTAAAGTTTATAAAATTATCCTCAAATGTTGCTTATGATCCTCTGAACTCTTGGAATAAATTAATATATAGTCAATAAATATATTTACAATTTGATCCAAGAATGGTTTAAGTACTATATTCATAAAGTCCATAAATATAGCTAAGGCATTTTTCAAACTAAATGACATCACTAAGAACTCATAGTGCTCATACCAAGTCTTGAAAATAGCTTTCAGAATATCCTTTTCCCTTATCCTTAATTAATGATATCCAGATTTCAAATCAATTCTCTATTTTTTTTTAAATATTGACACACTATAATTCGTCAAACAAATCATCTATATGAGGTAATGAGTATTTATTCCTCACTGTCACTTTATTCAATTATTTATAATCTATGTATAACTGCAGTGACCCATCCTTTTTTTTCACAAATAGGTCTTGAGCACCTCAAGGAGAGTACTAGGACGTAAAAATCTTTTGTCTAACAAGTCTCGTAACTAATTTTTTGTTTAGTTCCTTAAGTTCAGTTGATATCATTCTACATAGAAATATAGATACTAACTGGGTTCCAGGAAGTAAATCAATACCAAATTCTATTTTATGTTTTGGGGGTAATCTTGGAAATTCTTCAAAAAAATACATCGGGAAATTTTTTAACCACTGGAATTTAATCAACACTAGTGTACTTTATATCAACATCTCTCATCACTAACAAATATCCTTGGCACCCTTTTGGAATAACTTATGGGTTGCTAAAGCATATATTAGATGACTGGATACCTCACTACGGTCTCCTTGTATAAAGAAAGAAGATTATCTAAGAATATTGTATTTAATCAACTTAAAGTGACATTCCAAAATGGCATGATATGATACCAATCAATCTATTCTCAATATCACATCAAAGTCTACCATATCTAGACAACAGGGTAAACGAATATTAAATTTAGAAATGATCATATTTGGAATTTGTCTCAATTCTTTAAATTCTCTAGGACGCATATCCCTTTCACTTTCGATAGTAAATGACCCATAGATACCTCTTAAGATGTCACAATATTCAATCAACTTTATACTAGAAAATCTAACAACTTGGAAAAGAAAGGAAATTGAAACCCTATAGAATCCTTCAGCAACACTTGAAGTATAAATATGTCTAGCTCATATACATACTAAAGGTCTTACTAAACAATCCTTTGCTCTAATAGCCACAAGAAAACCTAATACTCTGATACCAACTTGTAACGTCCCCAATTTATGGGCATGTACAAACTTTTTTTTTTCGCAATCAGATATTTTTCATAACATGCATACACTATTCTCTGTATGGAAATAGATACATATAGGTTCTCTCATGTATACATATTATACAGACTAATTTATAAATGTCAAGGTAACAATAGAAGTAGAAATCCTACCTGTGGCATTCAGAGCACACTCTAGAATACAAACACAGTATAATTCAAAACTATGACCCATGAAAGCAACGTAGATTCGCCCAAAAAATATGTCACCTAATTAATCACCTATCTGTAGGATCAGACTCTGTATTCTTATCTGAAAAATATGAAAATATCGTGTAATGAGTTTAACAATTCAATGAGCATATAATACCTCCTATGACCTCTTAGGTCAGTATATGGATGCAGTCATGTTTTAAAATGTCATATAGAAAATACAGTTCAGAAGTACATCCATAAAGGACCTGTATTTCAAATATTCTCAAATAAAAGGATATTCAAATATCCAAAAACATATTCAGCACGGTATGATCATTAAACAAATGTTGTTATGCTTAGCTGTATAAGCTATAGTAAAATATTAAGCTTTTAAGATAAACTCATAACTTTTATTGATGCATAATTAATATACTATATATGCATTAAAAATATCTCCTTTTTACATAATGCTCAAGCATGTTACAACTCTCAATACACTCAAATCACTCATTTGCTATACGCATAATGACCGATCAACTACAATCACAATAGTGATCAGGGAATATGAGTTCATCACCCATCTGCCTCCCCACATTATTATTGTCACCCAGTTGGAGCAGCCCTCCCTTGGCTCGCTCAAACTAATTGGGCGTCCCTTATTTGGTACCATCACAAGCCATACAACCTGTCGATATTCATCCATACATATAAATACATATATATAAATGCATATTCATCAAATGCAATGTATAATTATTAAGCAACTCTCCATGAGCTTTACGCTTGCCATTCAATCATAATCAGCAACTATATAGTTTTACAAATCAATGCCTCATGACATAATATTCACTTTACCAAATAATGATAAATACATTTAGAACTACATATTCGATGAGTTTCAAAATCTATTTGCAAAACCATACTCTTCTTGAACTATGTGCCAGTTAATAAGAAAAACAGATATTTTAACACATTTTAGAAACTTATGATAATATAAATATTTTGTAAACATAATCAATTATACATTTTAAGTTCAAGAAGAGCATAGGGTAAGTCATAGAAAAAATTATCTATTCACAAGTTAGGGCTTCATGTTGGACAGCCCCAAATATATTTTTCCAAACCAAAGTTGGTGAAATAAATATCAAAAATGAGTCCGAAAGGTCCAAAAACCTAGGAAATGACTTCGAAATCGCAAAATTTGGCATCCGAGAGCTTGTTCAACATTGGTCAATTAGGGTACTATTCACGATCGAAAATTATTATTCATCACCAAAAAAAACTATTCATGTTAGTCAGAGTTACTGTTCATGACACCAAAAATTTTCAGATGACTGTGAAACTTCACATCCTATAGTTTATCTATCTCCTGAATCCATCTATATTGTCAGATTTCCAATTTGAGGTTTCTAAATACGATTTTCAGAGTTTACCTTTTTCTAAGATTTTCTACTTTCGATCTGCAGTGATTCTGCAGCTTATTTGAAAATTTGTTCAGTTAAAATCATAGTATTCTCCATCCTGAATCCAATGGTACCCTTAGTTTTGAGATCAGAAGTTAGTAGACACTCCAAATCTAGAGAGAAAACATAGATGTTAGTATTCATACTATTCATTCATCCTGAAAATCCTTCCGTATTTTTTTTATAATAATTGATAGAGGACCAATTAGCAATTTTGCTAATTGTTAGAGGAAGTCCTTGCAAATTTCATTATTTATATTTTGACCCCTAAACTTTTAAGAAATTACAATTTGACCCCAAAAAATACTAACAAGTTCTCATTTTCATCCTTACTCCTTTATTTCTTTTAATAATCCATGCATAAATGAGAATTACTAAATTTTAGGGATGTTACAAAAAGCATAACATCAACCACAATAATATAATTTATTAGAAATTTTACTACAAAGATCAAAGTTTTAAATTACAAACCTTTTGTTAACAGCGAATTATTATAACCAATCTATTTATAAAGAAGTAGGAAATAAGAGTATGCATTTGTTTGGTTTACCCAAAATTACACTTATCTTTGAACTTTCAAGGATAAAAAACATAGAATATACTTCTCATGTACAACATAATTAATATAAAAAAAATACATGTAAGTAAACATTAGAATCTTGGTAGTTAACCAAAGGTATATATGTTATTCAAAATTAATACCATTATTTATTGTAGACCAAAATTGAGAAAAATACATGAGAATGACTTGTTTCTAACAAAATTGTCATAACAAAGTGTAAATGATTCACTAATAGGAAAAACAGAATTATAGATGGAATAAATCCATCTTTAAAATGGTAAATTTTCATCTCTAACTGTGTTAGAGACGGAATTAGAGACAAAATTTATTTCATCTCTAATTTAGTCGTCGCTAACTATTTATAGACATAATTTAAATTCTGTCTCTAATTAGAGACGAAAAAATTTCGTCTCTATAAGTAAAATTTCTATCTTTGATATTTGCATTATAAAAGAATGAATTTCGTATCTACAGAGACAAAAAATTTATGTCTCTACGGGGAAAAATTCCATCTCTAAATTAAAAAATATCTCTCTCTATTTTCATCTCTTAATTTCATCTCTAAAATTATCTCTGATGTATTATGTTTATAAATATAACTCTAAATCAACATTATTTTTTTATTATCCCAAGAAAATGATTATTATATATGCCATTAAAAATATACATGTCAAGGAAAATCCAACAATTTTACAGCCAAAATATAGCATATTATGTTAGTACATAACACAAAATAATCCATGAATAATGTAATTTTAATACAAAATTTATGGCCGAATTAAGGGTTGGAGTCGATATTTTGATTAGCAACATCACTAGTTTTTCCATCGTCATTGTCATCTTCTTCTTTAGGTGCAAGCGAAAAAATTTTTATATTATTATCTATCATGAAATACTTGAACATTCGATCCCATTCTTCAACTTTTTGCTTCAATTGCAATTCAACCAAAAAAAACTTCCATCTTGTTTCTAGTCACACATGAAACAAAACAAACATTTCAATTCAACCAAGGATTAATAATATAATAAAAGATATTTCATAAAACATTAATAATTTGACTCTTCATTTGGGATTTTAGCATTTCCTTAACACATATGAGTCTTTAAGAACTTTTCTTTTACAATAATTTGCTTTTATCAAATAAATCATGATATCTGCCTTTCATGCCCAAGATTATATATCTATACACACTTAAATAAAAATATATGCATATACATGTATAATCCTCCCAAAAATAGAGAACATCTTAGTTACTAGCACCAGTTCGTAATACTCATATATCTTATCTTGAAAATATACATATACACGCATATATGAATGCATTATGCATATACTTAACCAAAATGTTCTTACCCAAAATTATATAATTTGCTATCCTTTTTGTATACTTAGAATTGATATAGGTATGTACATACACCATATATCTTAAACCTTAAACCATCTTCAAAGACTTATCACTAAGTGCTTCTAAAAACCTTATTCATATACCCGTTATACTATTATTAAGTTACTCACATATTCTCGTAAGTGATATCTCTCCAAAGCCCTTATCATAGTCTAATTAGTTATCATTCAAGTAAGGTAATCTCATAATTCATGCCTACAACATCAACCTTAACTAAGTTAACCTTTATGTTCAAGCTCTTAAATTTCCCACAACACCTCAGTTTGTCATTCTAAAATTGCTTCTAAACTTTTCGAATAATTTCTAATGAAATTGACTCATTTTCAATCAACTCTCCTGCCATCAAAATAAAAAGATTCATAGCAATTGTTCTTGAACCATCCTATTCTAACTATCTCATGAATTTCAAGCTCATATTCGTTTAATATTTCCATACCAACACTTAGCTCACCCAAACTCAAACTTATAAGAATTTTGAAATGTTCACCTTAACTAATCTCATTACTTTTATAGAACACCTTAATTCTCTCTCCAATAGCAATATGCCACCAAAACCTAGTTCTATCCCAAAAAACAATCAAAACCTATTCTGAACTTCAACTTAATCAAAACAAAACCAAAATATACATCACCAATCCATTAATCACAATAATAATATAATCCAAATTTTATATTACAAAAAGACTACTCAAAATACCATAATTAAAGTATAAACCAAAAGTTTTTCTTCATGCTATAATTAGCATTATTTACTCACCAACTTCAACTTTGAGCTTCAACTAGAGTAGCTTTTCTCGATATTTTTTCAAACCAACCAAACTATTTGAACCTCAATTTCGTGCTGTATAACTTAGAATATCCATAATCTAAAAATGTTTCATGTGGTACTGTTTATGCATTGTTCATGTCACTATTCACCGAAGAATAATTCATGATTTTAAACCAAAATCGGTGTTATATGTTTTTGAAATTTTCAATACAAAGAATATACTAACCCTTAAACATGATTATGAATCCAAAACACCTGAAAAGCATCTAAAAACACTAATTTTTTAGAAATTTATCAAGCTAGCTGAAGATCTTATTTGTTGCATTTTCAAACGAATTCTTGGTCAAAAATCATGTTATGCTTTGTGTTGATTTATGGCAATGCAATTAGCCTCAAGATAGAAGCTTGATTAGGCTAGAAATTTGGAAGAGGGGAGCAGAAGGGAGCCGCGAAAGAGAGAAGATGAAAAATACCTCCCTGTTATGCGATGCTTTGCATTTTTTTGCTACCTTCATTTATTTTTCTTTTTTCCATATTTTTATGGAAGAAGGGCATTTTTGAATTGCTTTATACCTATATTTTTTCGTGGGTATTTTTTGGAATTTCACTTTAGCCTATTTCTATCATATTTCCTCTCTCAAAACTTCCATATGAAATCCCAAAATTCAAATATGCATTTATTCTCTATAAAGCCTCATTTATAGAGAATATTTACAGCGTTATTTTTTTTATTAGAGACTCTTAAGTATGCTTATTTGAAACTTACATCTTTCGTAGTTATTGTTCACAACAATTTTTTTTGGTGAGCTTTATAACATCCTCTAACAATATCAATTGGTATAATTTGTTCTCCTCTTTATACTTGTTCCAACAGCATGTTTCGTTTAAAAAATGGTGGTTTAGATTTAGATAAAATTTAGAGAAAAGATGGAAACCCTGGAGAAAGAAAGAGAGATGAAAGACCTTTTATTTCTCCTCCTGTGGGTATACTTCGTGAATATCCTTACATTTTTTTACTATTATTATTATTATTATATACATTTATCTATGCTCCCGTGCGATTCCTTTCTCTCTTTTTTTGATTTTTATTACTATTTTATTATTATTATTATATTATTATCCTTTTTTTTTATGTATACGTGTGCTTTTGTGGGAATTCACCCACATGGGGGTTTACTTTTTAAAAAAATTATCTTATTTTGGATTATTATTTATCTTATATATATATATATATATATATATATATATATATATATATATATATATATATATATATATATATATATATATATATATATATATATATATATATAATCTCAAGAGCCTCCAAAACTTATATTTTTGTAAGACTTAAGTTAAATTTTTAAACCATAAATTTTCTTAACAATCTTTCAATAAAATACACCACAAAATACAAATATTTATACATATTAAAACAAATAATATTCATTAAACTAAAAAAATTATTTAGAGACAAACATAATTATTTTAATTAAAACATTATCATTTAAAATAGAAATATAGTTCTTTATAATAAAAAATGGTCGTTTAGAAATTACGAAATACTACAATGAATGCCAACAGAGGAAGGGCAGAGGAACAATGGAGGAACACCCACTGAAATTAGGACAAATAGTAATCCCAATTACGGAAGAACAATGTCGAGAGGATGAGGAAGCCATGAGCAGAGAGAAGGATGAACTGATTCGGAAATTAGGGCTCACTAAAGTTATTTAAAGTTAAAGATAGAAATATTCGATCTTTAACTTGCTTTGACGAATTAAAAAACATCATTGACTGATTGGAGACGAAAAAAATTATATTTATGTCTCTAACAATAATTTAGTCACTATTTTAAAACATTGAGATGGAAAATGTTCATTTCTACATTATGTCTCTAACAATAATTTAATTACCATTTTAAAAAGAAATGACTGAAAATTTAGAGACAACATTTTTTTCATCTTTAAATTTCATCTCTAACAATAATTTAATTATTATTTCAAAATATATAAGCAAAATTAAAAACGAAAAATTTAGAGACGAAATTTTTTCATTACTAAAGTCTGTCTTTAACCATACTTTAGTTATTATTTTAAAACATAGAGACATAATTAGAGATGAAAAATTTAGAGACATAAAAATTTCGTCTTTAATAATAATTTAATAACTATTTTAAAACATAGAGATGAAAAATTGAGAGAAGAAAATTTTTTTATCTTTAAATTCCGTTTATAATAATAATTTAATTATTATTTTAAAAAATAGAGATGAAAAATTTAAAGAAAAAAAAATTTCATCTCTATTATTGAAATTCAACTTTCCATCACTAAGTTGAAAAAGCAATCTCCAATTTCTATCTCTAAATCAACTTTTTTGATTAGTAGCTTTTTAAATATTGTATTTAATAAAAGTAAGACTATGTATAGGAGAAATTGTGATATGTTCCATTTGCAACACATCTTGGTATTTTTTTGGTTTTATGCTTTACAAGGGAGAAACATATAGTAGTTATAATTCCTGCATCATTCCAATGTAATATTTTATGCTTCCAAAGGAAACAAACATTATTATATAAATTAGTAGTAAATGATTTATTATTATTGTAACAGTACTAGGTTTTTTTAAAAAAGTAATGAATTATAGCAACACTAAAAAAGTGTTGAAAAAAATCATAAATATTCTAACCAAATGTGTCAACATAGTTTTACCTTATTCAAACTCTGCAAGAGCTCTTTATAAACTACATTGGTTGTAATGTTGCATGTGTTTCCATCTTTATAACATATTAGAATCCTTAAACCTTTTTTTACTTGTGACTCTTGAAATTGCAAAATATAGTTGACCATGGGTGAAAACAAGTCTTGGCATATAGAACCCAATATGTGATAAATATTGACTCTGGCTTTTATTTATAGTCATTTCAAAACAAAAAAATAATTCATATTTCCTTTGTTGTAATTTTAAAATAAATTTGTTATTAGATGGGGTAATGACCATTCAAGTCAAGCTATGAATACTTTTTGCCCCACAGTACTTCCTAAAATTACCTTTTCATGTATGTGATTTCTAAATTAGGTAATAACCAACCCTTTGCCAAAGGCTTGTCTATGTTGTGTAAGAAAATGACAAGACAAACTACCTTCACGTTCAAGACATGATTTGGAAGTTTTAAACATATTATATAGTTTAAGAAACCAGTTGTATAAACTTCTTGAGGATTGTCCGTGTTAGCATATATATATATATATATATATATATATATATATATATATATATATATATATATATATATATATATATATATATATGCCAATCTGTATGCCTAAGTATATTCTATCTTACTTAATTTGGAAGTAATTATAACATGTTTTTATTAACAATATCAACATTCTCAAGGTTAGTGCAAATAATAGCTCTTTATTAAAAGTACCACTACAAGAAAAAAAGGCTTTTGTGATGACTAAAGTCGTCACAGAAGCCTTAAAAGTCGTCACAAAAGAAATTTTGTGACGAATTTTTGTCGTCACTCCTTGTTCGCTAAAAACGTTGTCGCTAAAGGTTTTTTGTGACGATTTTTTAAGTTGTCACTAAAGCTACACTTTCAGTGATGACTAAAATCGTCACTGAAACATAAAAAACTCGTCACTAAAAGGCAAAAATCATCACCGAAAGATTACAAAGTGAGACTATGAAGGTCTTTTATGACAACTTCGGTTGTCACTAAATTTATCTTTAGTGACGAATTTTTTTGTTGTCACTAAAGGTTTCGTGAATCTGAACCTTTAGTGACAATATAGGTCGTCACTGAAAAGGGGTTTTAGTGATAATTTGTAAAAGTCGTCACTGAAAACCTTGAACATAATGAGTTTTAGTGACGATAAAAGTCGTCACTAAAAGTGTTTTTAGTGACGATTTGTAAAAATCGTCATTGAAAGTCTTGAATGTAATGAGTTTTAGTGACGACTTATATCGTCACTCAAAGTGTTTTTAGTGACCACTTACATAAATCATCACTGAAAGTATATTTTTAGTGACAATAAAAGTCGTCACTGAAAGTGTTTGAACTATAAATAACACACATTCTTTATTTTCAATGACAACAAAAGTTGTCACTCAAAGTATTTTCAGTGACAACTAACATTAGTTGTCACTAAAAGTTTTATGTAAATAGGGATTAAGTGACAAAAATAGTTGTCACTAAATCTTTTGTATTATTATCTTTTAACCATTTGATTTTCTTTAAAAATAAAACCTACACTGTGATATCAATCGGAATAAATTTTTTTAATAAAATGATATATATTAAAATAATTTCAACTACAACAAAAATTTGTTGATAAGTAACATCCATATGTTCGTTAACAGAAAATTAAAATACAAATAATAAAATATTGACAAAATAACAAGCATCAAGTCTATGGTTCTCTTGAAGTTGCTGGTGTTGCATTCGTTGTAGAATTTGGTATGGCACTCCCTGTTGGCAGAATTGAAAGTTGTCCCTATTTACAACACATGAAAACAAATTAATAATCAGCAAGTAATACAAAGCACAATCTAATTAAATAATAACAATTATTATATATACTTTTAAATAATTTCTAACTATAAAGGAGAGCAAAACACAAGAGATATGTTATGCATGGTCAACGGGGACATTTAATCATTATGTTATATGTATGAAAAGTAAGTTCCAACCCTTTAGCAAGCAAACAAGAAAAAAGACTCCATGCAGCATTCAGTTTTCCAGCATTGCACATTCTGTCAAGAAAAATATTGTAAATCACAATATCAAGATCTAAATTCATCTTCTCCATTGCCCCAAACAATGATATTGCCTCAGAATGAAGTCTGCACTTGAATATTCCATCTAATATAATGGCACAAGTCTAGAGACTAGGATCTTGGCCATATGTATGCATATTTAAAATAGTTCTTTAGTAGCTAGTGGTCTACCCACTTGGCAAAACCCACCTATAAGAGTGTTCCTTAGAATCATTCACCAATCAAAGCATTATAGGTGACAACACTAGGCTCCTTCCCCATTTGAATCATGATACCGATTATACTTTTAGCCCTTAGAATCATTCCCTCTTTGCAAAAAGCATCTACTAAAATATTATAAGTTTGCACATTTGGCATGACTCTATTTTCCATCATTTCATTCAATAGAGTACCAGCCTCTTTCCATCTACCAAAATTACAAAGACCTTGAATTTGTTTCTTTCCTTTATCCTAAAAATGAGAGCAAAAATTGTTTCTTTCCTTTGACCTAAAAATGTAACCTTTAGTTTTAAAGCTAATATGTTATGCATGGTCAGACCTTTGAAGAACAAAGTGAAAAACCTAGATAGAACTAAGTATGGTGGTGGCCTAAGAAAGAAAATGAAGAGAGAAAATAAGAAATAACTCAAGGGCAGAAGACAAGACACCAACACCTTCCTTGCCCCATTCTTTTGACTTTACTAGGAAAACCCCTTATTTGGTACAAAAATAGTCAATAGTCACAACAAGGCCACTGCTACTTCTTTGGTACAAAAATAATACTTAATCATAACAAGACCACAGCCAATGTTAAGAAATAGTAATTCAATAGACCCAGTTGAGTACATAATCAGCAAAATGTCAATAACAATAGAAATACTAGAACTAATC
Source organism: Gleditsia sinensis (assembly GCA_037074535.1). NCBI lineage: Eukaryota > Viridiplantae > Streptophyta > Magnoliopsida > Fabales > Fabaceae > Gleditsia > Gleditsia sinensis. Next base: position 38,337,584 of record CM073469.1, on the reverse strand, counting down.
AAACAAAAAATAGTAACAGCAAATCCAGTGAAGCACAAAACTTGAAAACAAAGTAAGACAATCATACTAGACTCATAGTAATTCAACTAGTAATTGCAGTATACAAAAGTAATCTAGATTGATGAACTGTATAGGGGAGTTTAAAACAATTATGAATATTGTTAATTATGAACACTTTTACAACTTGATCCAGCAAAGTAGTAAGTCAACCACTATGGTTGTAATTAATACCAAACACGCTTTTACATGCTTCAAGATTTAGAAAACAGACAATGAGAAACACATTGGAATTCTTAAATCTAAACTTGGTAAAAGAATATATGTCATAATTAGTGCTAACACTCAGAACCATATATGATTTGCAATCACACCCAAAAGGAAAATAGTAGTACAAGTGGAGTTTCTATGACAAACAACTTGTTTCAGAAAACATATATCCACAAAAGCATGCCTTATCAAAAAATCTAATATAAGCAACTGAATTTGTCAACCATGATATTGAAATACATGACAATCTGTGTAACCATAAACATTCCATAAATATAATATCAGTGATAGTGGCCTAATCTTCTCCAAACCAAGCTTCCAGTAAATGACAGTATCCTATAAACAAATGATTTTATCCATTTTATAGCTACCTGTTGGATAGATGTGATTAAATATGCCATTTGTGCTTGCAGCTTTTCTTCAATTTGTGTTTGTAGCTTTTTTTCAAAATGTGTTTGTAGCTGCGCTTGTAGATGTGCATGCATCCTTTCTTCATGTAATTTCATCTCTTCATGCACCTCCTCACATAGTTCTGCAACAACCTCTTCACGTATTTTTTTTTGCTCTTGAAGATTCTCAGAAGTGATTTGGCCAGAAGCTCTTTTGGAAGGAGGTCTAACTCCATATCCTTTGCCACGAACAAACCCCGTCTTTTGACCAAGAACTTGTGTCAATATTGCTTCATTACTCAAACCAAGAGTGTTTTCTTCAGATTGCTTGGTTACAATCTCTTTTAGTTGGCCCTATATTTAAATCAAATATGCATTTAGAATAAGAACAATATAAATTAAAAATTATAAAAATTAATAAAATAAAATAATACTTGAACTTCTTGGGACTTTGCATCCGACCATATAACTTCTCCATCTTTAGTTCTTCGAGTATGTTGTATCTTCCATATCTTGTCAAGTGGTGCTTTTTCTCCAGTTTCAGGATTTCTCTACAACAAAATTGCACGACTACTTAACATTAGAATGAAAACATGCATATCAAAATATCTTTGACAATAAAGCATTTTAAAATGTCACCGTTGATTCCTCAACTTCGGCAAACGATCGCGATCCACATGTATGTTTTGTTGTTAGTTTGTCCCTATTCTGTGCGTTTATTGAACTTCTATCCTATAATGAACTCCACAGCCATTGTTGTTAACTTATATTGTATTAGAATACTATATAAGAAAGCTATAACTTAATACCTTAAAGTCATCTAAGCCAAAATAACTGACCAAGTGCCTCCATTCATCTTCATTAACTGCAGGAGGTGTATGTTGTAACATCCCTAATTTTGTTTTTTTTATTGATAAAAGTACATAAATATTTAATTAAGGAAATAAAATTTATTAGACAATATTTTAGATATCTAAGGAAATATAATCCTTAGAAATTCTTCACCTTATGTATATGCATAGAAAATGTTTCTAACATTAAGAGAACAAATAAAGATAGACAACCTAATAGGAAAAACAATTAGAAATAACATACTAAAGAGATGCAAAATTCTTGGATAAGGAAGATAAATTTTTAGAAACAAGTAAAGGTCTTAAAATTTCAAGAACATTGGTTAGGGTAATTTTTCCTAATTCAAGAACTAGAGTTACTAAGTTTAAAATCTTTACCCATACATTGGGCTTTTACCTATGGACACTTCATATAGAGTTTTTCCACTTCACATAAGTTTCTAGCAAGCCCATTGGATAACCTAAGCATGAAATAAAACATAGACTTGGACTAGGATATAGTAATTGGACCAATAGCCCAAAAATTATGAAAATGTGACCAAGCCCTCCAAGAAAGGTAGAATTTTATCCAAAGCAAAGAAAATGGGTAGGAATAAGCCCATAATGGGTAGGAATAAGCCCAAATCCAAGAGAAAAAATAAAATAAAATAAATTAAGTGATGATATAATAATATAATAATAATAATAAAGATTAGGTTACCTGGCATTAAGACAAAAATTTAGCAAGTGGTGTGATTCTACATTCATAATTTTGGCAAGTGGTATGATAATACAAGGCTTTAGGACAAAAACATCTATATCCTACACTCATAATTTTAGCAAGTGGTATGATAATACATGGCAGTAGGACAAAACATTCCTATCCCACACAAATAATATCAACCAAATAATGGAGATTCAAGGGCTAGAAATTTGCCACCTAAAAAGGCAAACCTATCATACTTGTTTAAGACAAAAGAAAATGAAAATGAATCCTTAAATCAAAGGGACCTTGTCCCTTATCTTAAGAATATATCATCATAATTTTCAAAATACAAATCTCATTTTCCTATACATATCTTGACTAAGGAAGAGGAAGACAAGAACATAAGTTGTTTGTTTTCCAAAAAATTCAACAAAGTGTATCCTAATTGTGATAAGGTAGACCCATGATCATGAAAGGTGTATTATTTGGTGGTTTATTTAAGCAAAACCCACCCCTACAACATTTTAATTTCGTCCAAGTGAGGAAGAGAGAGAAATAGAAGCAAGGTAGAGTGAGGTGGCAAAATTTTTAGCTTTTTTGTTTTAATTTCTGGGAATTATCTGTATGGAATTAAAATAAATGGTTAACATAATAATTATAGCTATGTGTGTCACGGATTTTTAACCACTATAATCATTCAATTTGGAGTCCATATGAGGTAGATATGGTTCGATTAGTAAGCAAAGGTCAGAAAATGGTTCATCAGGGAAGAATATGTTAGGATAGCTTCTGTATTTTAATTTCTAGGAAATATCTGTTGGGAATTAAAATAAATGGTTAACATATTAATTAAAGATATATGTGTCACGGATTTTTAGCCACTGTAATAATTCAATTTGGAGTCCATATAAGGTAGATATGGTCCGATTCGTAGTCAAAGGTCAGACAATGGTTCATCAGGGAAGAATATGTTAGGATAGCTTCAGTATTTTAATTTATGGGAAATATCTATTGGGAATTAAAATAAATGGTTAACATAATAATTAAATATATATGTGTCACGGATTTTTAGCCACTATAATCATTCAATTTGGAGTCCATATAAGGTAGATATGGTCCGATTTGTAGTCAAAGGTCAGAAAATGGTTCATCAGGGAAGAATATGTTAGGATAGCTTCTGTATTTTAATTTCTGGGAATTATCTGTACGAAAATTATAATAAATGGTTAACCTAATAATTAAATATATATGTGTCATGGATTTTTAGCCACTGGAATCATTCAATTTGGAGTCCATATGAGGTAGATATGGTCCGATTAGTAGTCAAAGGTCAAAAAATGGTTCATGAGGGAAGAATATGTTAGGATAGCTTCTGTATTTTAATTTCTGGGAATTATCTATAGGTAATTAAAATAAATTGTTAACATAAGAATTAAAGATATATGTGTCACGGATTTTGAGCCACTGGAAGCATTCAATTGCGAGTCCATATGAGGTAGATATGGTCCGATAAGTAAGCAAAGGTCAGAAAATGGTTCATCAGGGAAGAATATGTTACGATAGCTTCTGTATTTTAATTTCTAGGAATTATCTGTATGGAATGAAAATAAATGGTTAACATAATAATTCAATATATATGTGTCACGGATTTTTAGCCACTAGAATCATTCAATATGAAGTCTATATAAGGCAGATATGGTCCGATTAGTAGTCAAATGTCAGAAAATGGTTCATCAGGGAAGAATATGTTAGGATAGCTTCTGTATTTTAATTTCTGGGAATTATCTATACGAAATTATAATAAATGGTTAACCTAATAATTAATTATATATGTGTCACAGATTTTTAGCCACTGGAATCATTTAATTTGCAGTCCATATGAGGTAGATATGGTCCGATTAGTAGTCAAAGGTCAGAAAATGGTTCATCAGGGAAGAATATGTTAGGATAGCTTCTGTATTTTGATTTTTGAGAATTATCTATAGGTAATTAAAATAAATTGTTAACATAAGAATTAAAGATATATGTGTCACGGATTTTGATCCACTGGAAGCATTCAATTGGGAGTCTATATGAGGTAGATATGGTCCGATTAGTAAGCAAAGGTCAGAAAATGGTTCATCAGGGAAGAATATGTTAGGATAGCTTCTGTATTTTAATTTCTGGGAATTATCTGTAGGGAATTAAAATAAATGGTTAACATAAGAATTCAATATATATGTGTCACGGATTTTTAGCCACTGGAATCATTCAATATGGAGTCTATATAAGGTAGATATGGTCCGATTAGTAGTCAAATGTCAAAAAATGGTTCATCAGGGAAGAATATGTTAGGATAGCTTCTGTATTTTAATTTCTGGGCATTATCTATATGGAATTAAAATAAATGGGTAACATTAGAATTATAGATATGTGTGTTATGGATTTTTGGCCACTGGCATCACTCAAGTTGGTGTCCATATGAGGTAGATATGTTCCGATTAGTAGGTAGAGGTCAGAACCTATCCGAGAAGAAATAACCTATACATTGAGGTTGTAATATCACCTTGATTTCTTAATATTTCGCTATAATGTTCAACATAATAGTTTTAGATAAATTTTATATCTTGATATTCATACCAAGATCACCTACATCGGAGTTCAATTGAGGGATTTATGCTCTGATTAGTAAGAGAAAGTTAGATGTGATGAAAACCTGCATCAAGAAAATAAAGAAATAAAATTAATATTTAAAAAAGAAGACGAATCTTATAAATGACTAGTATATGCCATAGCCATTACCATTGTATGAACTTCTTACCATCTTAAGTGTAAAATTCTGACATAAAAATATTTTGTAAAGTGATATTTGAAATGGTTATGTTCATGGCATGATTACCAATGATTTATGGTAATAGTTATATTTTGATAAACATACTTGATATTGAAAGCATATTTTTGGCTATCATTGTGAAAAGAAAAGAAATGAGCACGGTCACATGGCAATCCGTGTGGTGCACCAGTAGGGGACGCCCTACCAACGGTTATGATTATGATTATGATTATGATTATGATTATGAGAAAAGAAAGAAAAAGTATGTCATGTCGGACGGAGCGAGAAAAGCCTGTACCGGAGAGTAGAGGATACTCACCCTGACCGGGGTAGCTTGAAATGAGAATACGATGATAATCATCATATGATATTCTAAAAAGAGTTAATCCTGTCATACATATCATTACTGTATGATTCTTATGTGCATAGATATAATGCATTCATGTGACCAAAGATATTTTCTGTAGTTTATACAGCTGAACATGACGTGATGAGCTATATTGATGATGATTTATTGTTGAACTTACTGGAATTTAATTCTCACTATATTTCCATATCATGTTCAGAAAATTAGTTATGCAGATTTTCTCAATGACACTTATTATTTCCATACGTTGGATAGAGGTGCCCTACCTTGGGCAACTACCAGTTATATCAGATGTATCTGTAGTAGATGCGACTGAGATTTCAGTGGAGTTGCCACCCGCACCAGTGTCCCCGGAAGTAGTCAACGTAGATGATTAGAGTTAATATGTATCTTTGTACAAATGTTTGTAAAATAATGTTGTGTAGTTGGTAAAATAATGGTGTGTATGGAAACTCAGTATTGTATCCCTATTAATAACAATTATGCTTGGTTAAAGTGATTATTATTACGAGTTAAGTGGTTAGAATTAAAGCAGTAATAACTTCATGGAATTTTACAAATATAAAAAAAAATTTGTTACATTTACATAAATGGAGTTGTTACAGAAATATTTTATAAAGTGATATTTGAAATGGTTATGTTCATGGCATGATTACCAATGATTTATGGTAATAGTTATATTTTGATAAACATACTTGTTATTGAAAGCATATTTTTGGCTATCATTGTGAAAAGAAAAGAATGAGCACGGTCACATGGCAATCCGTGTGGTGCACCAGTAGGGGACGCCCTACCAACGGTTATGATTATGATTATGAGAAAAGAAAGAGAAAGTGTGCCATGTCGGACGAAGCGAGAAAAACTCGTACCGAAGAGTAGACGATACTCACTCTGACCGTGGTAGCTTGAAATGAGAATAAGATGATAGCCATCATATGATATTCTAAAAATAGTTAATCCTGTCATACATATCATTACTGTATGATTCTTATGTGCATAGATATAATGCATTCATGTGACCAAAGATATTTTTTCTGTAGTTTATACAGTTGAACATGACGTGATGAGCTATATTGATGATAATTTATTGTTGAACTTACTAGGATTTAATTCTCACTATATTTTCGTATCATGTTCAGAAAATTAGTTATGCAGATTTTCTCAATGACACTTATTATTTTCGTATGTTAGATTGAGGTGCCCTACCTTGGGCAACTACCAGTTATATCATATGTATCTGTAGTATATGTGACTAAGATTCCGGTGGAGGTGCCACCCGCACCGGTGTCCCCGGAAGTAGTCGACGTAGATGATTAGAGTTAATATGTATCTTTGTACAAATGTTTGTAAAATAATGGTGTGTAGTTTGTAAATAATGGTGTGTATGAAAACTCAGTATTGTATCACTGTTAATAACAATTATGCTTGGTTAAAGTGATTATTATTACGAGTTAAGTGGTTAGAATTAAAGCAGTAATAACTTCATGAAATTTTACAAATATATAAAAAAAAAAATTTGTTACATTTAGATAAATGGAGTTATTACATATGTGCCAATCTTTCTTCGTCAGTATTGTACACAGAGTAGAAATTGTGCAGGCGACTCCTCCAATTTTTGTACGACCTTTGTGCAGTGGCATTGATGAATGCATCAAATCATCGCTTCATATTTGCACCAACCTTAAACTTTTCCTACAATAATAAACCCAGAAGTGTTAAATTCAAAAAGTTAATATAGATATAATATAATTATGCTAGCTATTACCTTTACTTTCAACAAAATATATTCTCCACATTGTTCCCAAAATTTAGTCAAATTCCTCTCCTTCAAGGGACAAGTGCATCGTGTGATGTGTCCAATGTAAATAGTGAGCTCTCTCGATCCTTCTCCCACAACTCGAAGGATATCATCAGGAATTTCTATTTGGATTTTTTGTCCATTTTTAGTCTTTGAATCTACTGTAATACATTTGTATGATCCCCTTACATTCTTAGCTACACTACAAGAAGTTGTGATTCACATAACAATAAGGTATCAATCACAAAATAGTAAATCATAATTAACAGGTGTAAAATATTTCATTTGATTACCTGCACTACTAATTGGATGCCTTGAAGTTGGTGTGGCAAGTTGTACTTGGCTCTCCTCACAGTGTGACTGCATACATAATTGTGGAGTTTCTACATTAGTCGTAGCCTGGTTAACACCTCTAGACCCACGTCCACCTCATCCGCCTCTTCCTCTTCCTACCATCTTTCATATTCTGTGAATCGACATTTGATGCCCAAGAATTTCTGCTTATTGGCAACCAAAAGAAAAGGAGAAAAAAAATGAAAGGTCCACTTACCTATGGTTTCAAGGTTTTTTTTTTCCGTGAGTTAAATCTGAACTATTCCTAGTTCATCTAAATACAACATCTTTACCTCTGAATGGTTCTCCAAAATTATTCGGATTATAGAATCTAAGAATATCTAGCAAGTTTTTTGTCTAAAGACTCACAACAAATTTGTTGGCCACAAGAGCTTCACCCTAAATAATAAAAATAGTTAGAATCAGTAGCCTAGCTAGGTGAAAGCCTTTTTTATGACACAAATTAATGCTTCATTTGTCTACAATGGAATTCCAAATATGGAGTAAGCAGTTCTAACTCCTGGAAGTACCAAATATGCCATTCCACTGGAAGCTGCTGTTAAAAACAACATTACCGTGGATTTTAAGGGTGATAGAAAGAATTTATCAAATGAAATTTTTACTATTCGATAACCATATTCAAAGTAAACACCACTCAAATTGGACTAAACAACAAAAAACATTGTGTCATAAATATTTCGCTGCTCGATCATTCATAATACTTAAAAGAGTTCTGAGCTCTGTTGCCAAATTAAAGATATCCTATCATAGTTGAGTTCATCTTGAAGATGATTGCTGTGAGTTTTAGAAAGGACATTTGCAGATGGAAATTGCATAGATGGAAAATGTTTTATACTTATTCCGTTGCTCTTTAACAACTTATCCATTTATGAAAAACCATAATCTTTAATTTTCTATTCATTGAGGTCCAACACTATAACAGATAAATAATACAATCACATGTTTGTTAATATAATGATTTTATACATTACATTATTTCTATTATAATATTATGTCATGGAAATTAGTATTATTATAATAACCACTTACCTTTATGTTGAAGAAACACTCTTTGTTTATGTAGAATATCATTTGATAACTGTTGCCAAGTATTTTCCCAAACAAAATCTGGGTTAGACAGACTATTTAAAAATAATAGCATAGTAAATGTGCTCCTTAAGTAATTAGCAATTCTCCATAGGCTTGCCTCAACTATACCGTCAATATATTCTCTGTCATCATCAACTAATCCCAACGAATAACATGCCTCCTTACATGACTCATATTCAACACCGTTGACTGTCCTTATCTCTTTAAAAGATAATTAGCCCTTAGAAATGTTTCACAAAATTCTCAAATAATGCAACTCCCAAGTATCAGGTGGAACATAATATAATCTTCCTATTACTTTTCTTTGGAAACCATCGTTGAAGATTTTGTTTGTAGATAAACCTTGATGGACATTATGCATAAGTTAATCCTTTAGCTTCATTGTATTTTTGGTTCACGTCAAACCATGCAGTGAACACTTTTTTTCTACATGCTCATATCTGATGACAAAATCAATTGACTCATCACCAACGAACAACATATTTTGCTCATTTTGTAAATAAAATTTTAAGATAAACTCTTAACAGGAGGATCCCTGTAATTCACATCAAATGCAAATATTGTCCAAATAGCTTCGCACCGTGATAGATACTTACAATCATAAATTAAAGATCTTAACCTCATCATGTGACTGCTCATTGTTGTTGCTATTTTGGTAAAAAGCAACAATAACTCTATCTTGTCCCTTGTTGACATATTTGAACAGATACTCTATATATTGATCTCAATTGATTGCATGATTCAACATTGACATGAACTCTATACAAACCACAAATATATTGTCTAGATTAACACGGCTTTTCTCAACAGTGACTCCATTATCTCTTTGCTTGTAGAAAGATATACATCTTCATCAAAAGTTTTTATCTCATTAATTTTCTCAAGGTAATTCTTTGAACACTTATCGTTTTTCATACATGGAGAACTTGGGTTGGCAACGCCACATGGTCCATGCATCATCTAATTATTGACTGCTTCATGTAACAAAGGATCATTATTCTTATAAGGTATCTCAACTGAAATAATGGTATCAATATCATCAGTGGTTAACTAGTTGTCATCTTGATGTAGGAATAAAGGGATATGTGCATGCGGCAACTCACCCTAAACTCACGCTTTTGGAATTCAACAGTGTATACAACTTGTAAAACAAAAAGATTAATATTAGCAACCATTATAAGGAAATTATGTAATTTAAGACATCAAGGCGTATTTTATGACCATAGTAAAAATGTACGTTTTAAAAAACTTACTTTCTCTTGGTTTTCCGAATAATTTATTATGCCTTAAGTCCCTTATCAACTTACCAAGCTTTATCTTGAATATTCGACAAAGAATGTCTCAATGATCCCCAGCTTTCAAACCTTTATCAATTAGGGGGCTTAATTACCTCTGGCCACTTTGGGTTGCTAGTAAATTGCAATGAATTAAGTCTCGATATCCAACCCTTGCAGATAGTCATAGCATGTTGACAATTCTATAACATATATTGTGCTCCAGCAGTAAATGAAAAAGGGAGAATTACTTACTTGTTTGTGATGATAGATTTAGCTCCCCATGCAATACTACATCTGTCAAGCCTTTATAAAGATTTGCTCCGAGTGTCTTTTAGTTTGACATTATGTACAACAATCTTTCAGATTTAATCATGGTGTATCCATCAACCAAAACATAATGAATTAATTTTCTAGAAGATAGAATAGCTGTCGCCTTATTCCTTCTATCTTGAATCCTAAAACCAAAGAATTGTCTCATTATTACTCGTTGCCTTTCTCTTGAGGAATCAATTGCTGACGCTCTAGGTAAACTGTATATTTTCCTTATAACCATCCTTATTATGGGAAACAATATTTGGTATTGCAAGAGAACGTATAGTGTATGTAATTTATGAATTTGTTTAAGCAATCCACTGAGTTTCAGCAACTATATTTCTTTCAATATTACTGTTCCCAACATCTCCAATTATTAGAGTTGCAACCTCAGAGTAGGAAGGTAGACTGTATCTTCTTCCATAAGTGCCTCTCTTCTTTATAAACCAAAGTTTTAAGTTCGAATGTTGCTCAACTGCAATTCTTTCTTTAACCATTCTAAAAGTGTTCATTAGTACTGGATTAAAACAATCAAGCCTACTCTTTAAAGCACTTACAATATTAGCACCATATTCTTCAAAAAGGCTTCTAGAGCTAAAAAAGATACATTGCCAGAACATGTTAATTAATGAAAAATAAAATAAAACGTCTTTACTTCCAATTAATAAATACCACATTTAACATGAAATAATCAATTCAGAAAAACATTCATAGTAATTCGAAATACATACATACATCTATTATATAAAGAAAAAAAAATTCGAAAATTAATTTCACACCTCAACGCAGGTTGTTGGTTATCCTGTTATCAATGTCATAAATGTGTAATTGAGAAAATCTAAGTGGTGATCCTGTAGTTGGAAGTAAACTCCCAATCATGTGGAAATGTTGACCTTGCAATCTAAAAACACAAGGTCCACCGTTGTCATTATTTGTTGAATCTATCTTTCTATCGATTGCTACAAAAGAAAACATTACGTTATATGCTCAAATTCGTTGAAGGAAATGACTGCTTTTGTCATCGTATTGTGTAACATATCACAAAGCAGACTTAGTGGATCATTCAATAAAGAAAATTCAAATTTTCCATGCATACAACATAAGGGAAACTTTGGATTATGTATCTTCCGATCTTTCTTAACCCTTTCTTGATACCACATTGGAGCACTACAAAACTCGCATAGTCATTCAGGTTGACCTATGTCCCATTAATATATAAGAAGATATTTTACATAATAATTAAAAACTAACATTATTTCAAGTATATATAAACAACTATATATATATATCATCATCATCATCCTAAGCAAACAATCATAACAAACAGGTAGTTTATTGTAACAAATCCTTGTAGATTGAAAATACAAAATAAAATAAAAATTGATATGTCCACAATTTTGAAGCAGAATTTGGCTTTCTAAGTATTGAAGTTCAGATCATACATTCCATGCCACCAACAATGCTATGGTCTTCAAGAAAGGTCAAGTGGTTAGTTTGATTAGAACCACAATATTCTGCAATGACATGAACATGTTTTATCTGTTACACATTTGAAACCTTAAATATAAAATATTAGCTTTATTATTTACAATCCCACTATGCCATTCTTTAAAATAATATTCCTAAAGATTGCGCTGTGGAAGAAGAACAATTTTTTTCCTTTTAAGATACTTGTAAGTATTGTATTTTGTTTAGACATTTTTGGCCCAAATATAAAATTTAAAAAAAAGAGTAATGTACAATTTTTGTTTGTTTTCTCATAATTCAAGGAAAATTGTAATAGGACAATTTAATCTCTTATCTGTTTTTATTTTTGTGTCATTTTATGTCTTTCAAATTTAAGTCAGTCTTCAAGTTTTCTTCTTAGACCTTAGATATTGAATTGGTTTTTATTTCATTTCTATCTTAGGGCTTTTCTCTCTTAAGGACCGTGGGCCTATTTCTTTTATTTTATTTTAATTTGGTTTATGTTCGGTTCCGCTCTTCCCCTTAGTTAGAGTCAAAGGCCCTAGTCCATTTAACCTGGGCTGTTTTCTTTTATTATAGTATTAAGATTTAGTTATGAATTTGTGCCCTTGGCCACCTATTTAATTTGAGATTGTTGTTTTCATTATTAGGCCTCATATTTAAACATAAAGTCTTGGGTTAGCTTATTGATTGTTTTAGCAATAAGTAAAAATAGGCTTAGTTGATCATGAACTCTATCCAAAATATCATTTCCTACAATCTCTACAACAAAAATTTCATTTCCAACGACCATTACAACGTAATCTCATTAATTTCTAGCGATTTCCATACTGAAATCTTATTTCCAATGAAATTTGCAACAAAACTTCCATCTTCCTTATTCTAGAAAGTTAGCCACCTCGTCATGCTGCCTCATCGTGCCTCCTTATCAAACCACCTTACTGTGCTATCTCATCTTGCTGGCTCATCACCATGCACACATCATGATGCCACTTATCACACCACCTTATCATATAGAAGACCTAAGATTTAAGCTACCCTATCTATCTAAAACTACCATATCCAAGTCAAATCTCAACCTCCTTATCTTAAACAAATCCTCCACTTATCCTCTTAATTTTTAATCAATCAAATAAATCCTTCCTTATCTCAAATTCTCTAAATTAAATAATAACTTTAGCCAGCTCTTCATTCATTCTTCACATTACAGAACCTTCTCTTTAAATAAATAAATAAAACGCAGCCCTCTTAATACTAAACTAAAAGCCTCTCTTTCTCCATCAACCAACAAGCTTTTCTCCAGAAAACCGGAGCCCTTTGATCTCAAACCATAAGCTTCCCAAATCATAAGTAATCTAAAAACAATCTTTGCTGCAAAAAAAATATGACCCTCTTCATCCTAAACCATAAGCATCCATCTCAAGTTATATCTGAAGGGTTTTCATAAACAAGGTGAGTATATGTTCTCTTATTTTATTACGTTCCTTATTTAAGGTAATAAGTTCTATGGATTACTCAATCTTTTTTCATGTCTTTGCATGGGATTGCTTTTTGAGAATGAGACATTATGTGAGTGAATCCCTTAGCAGATGCTACGAGTGCATCCTCAAGAAGATCTTATATATTTTAGATTCTTGTTTTGTTTTCTTTTAGTTTCTTGTTTTTTTTCTTTCTTTCTCATATTTAACTTTAGTCGTAAAACATGCATTAAAAATAACTGCACATTAGATAATCCAAAGGCTCTTACACCAAAGATAAGACATGGGAGCTATCTGACTTTTGAAAGGCATCCTCCCTTGTCGCTAGGTGCAAGTAGCTCTTTCACCCGGAGGCTGCATAACAGCAATGGTGAGAAATGAATTAGGAAAGGTCTAGGTTTGCATTGCATGTTTGTTCTTCATATTTTTATTTATTTATATTGTTTACCTATTTAACTACTTTCGTTGTGTAACGCCTCCAATTTACGAACAGGTGAAACAAATATTTTTTTTTCTGTAATCAGATATTTTCCATAAAGATGCACAATTCAATTCTTTGTCATTTATCTCATATATACACAATATATAGATCAAGTCTATAAACATCAAAGTACAGTAGAAACGGGGATCTTACCTGTAGCATTCGGAGCACACTCTAAAATACAAACACAGTATCATTCAAAATTGTGAGTCTTGAAAGCAACGTAGATTCACCCAAAGAATATGTCACCTAACTGATCACCTATCTACAGGATTAGACTATGTATTCTTATATGAAAAATGTAGAAATATCGTGTAGTGAGTTTGACAATTCAGTAAGTAGTAATACCTCCTATGACCTCTTAGGTTAGCATATGGATGTACTCATGTTTTAAAATTTATCACTTAGAAAATACAATTCAGAAGTATATCTATATGGGACTCGTATTTCAAATATTTTCAAATAAAAGGATATTTAGATATACAAACTATATTTAACACAGTATGATCATTAAAAAAATGTTGTTATGCTCAGCTATATAAACTATAATAAAATAATAAGTTTTTGAGATAAAGTTGTAAACTTTTAAAATGACCTGTCTCATTCGGCAATCTAGTTAACCCAATTTAAAATGACCTGCCTCATTCAGCAATCTAATCAACCCACACATACATTTGTTATACGCATAGTGACCGATCGACTACAGTCACAATAGTGATCAGGGAATGTGAGTCCATCACCCATCTGCCTCCTCACATTACCACTGTCACCCAGTTGGAGTAGCTCCCTCGACTCACTCAGGCTAATAGGGCGTCCCTTATTCGGTATCGTCACAAGCCATATAACCCATCGATATTCATCCATACATATAAATATATATATATAAATGCATATTCATCAATGCAATGTAATTTTACGTTGCCATTCAATCATAATCAATAACTTTATAGTTTTACAAATCAATGCCACGTGCATAAATATTCACTTTATCATTTAATGAGAAATACATGTGAAATAAGATATATCATTGGTGCGCACTGTCGCAGGTGCACCCAAATTAATACCTTACCTCAAAATTAACCTGTAGTAGTGGGAGTAAGGGTCGATCCCACAGAGACTGGAATTACCTTATGTGATTAAAAAGCGGGGAATTGATAATCGCAAGTTAAGTAAAGTAAACAATAATGAAAATAAATAAGCGAAAGTGATTAATGATAAAGACGTTGGTTTCGGTTGGTATCCACCATCAAGGGATTACATTGATCATCGACAACATAATCAATCTGTAAATGAACATCTATCATTGGGGTTTTAACCCTGTTTCTCCTTAAGCCTAGCAAATTAATGATAATCACACTAATAAAACCCTAATCAACAAGCCATCTTTTAGCACATTGGTAAAATATAACTTGTTAACCGCATAAAGAACTAGAGAAACTGACAGAGCTAAACAAATATAAACACATCGGCTATATCTAATTTAGTCAATCATTCATCATAGGTTCAATGATTTATAATCCAAAACCCTCAAACCTATTTGCCTCACGAATCGCAGAATTAAAAACTTTGTTCAAAACACAATTCAGCTGTAGATTAAAACAGACGAAATACTAGTAGGCCTCCTAGCAATCATATGAATAATCATTAAAGATAAGAACAGATGAACAATCAATATTCAAAACAAATTGAAATAATAACATCAGATCCACATCTCACAATGTATAAAAATCCCTTGAGGTTTCAACTCACCTCAACCAACTAAAGAGAATTAGCCACGCAGGGCCATAAGATAAACAAAAGAAGAATTGAAGAATGTAGATGAAGAATTCGGTGAAGGATTGGATACTTCTCTGGTTTCTTTCCTCCCTTTTTATATACTTTTTCCTCCTAATCGAAGTCAGAACATATTTTAGGTCAAATTCCCGTCCATTCCCTTCAATTTTGAGCGAAAACGACCTAAAATTGTGAAATTAGCAAGTCCCCTATGGCTCATGGGCGTCGCGGCGCTTAAGTGGAGCACCGTGGCGGGCTATGTCGAACATGATCGGGCGCCGCGGTGCTCTGAATTTCCTTATCGTGGTGCCGCGGTGCTCCCTTGTGAGCGCTACGGCGCCTAGAATCTTCTGAATTTTGCCAAAGTATCGAACATAAAAGTTGTAGCTCTATGTCTCTTCTTTCCATAGCCGCTGAAATCACCTTAATCGGAGTCCGAATGAGTGAGATATGCCTCAATTAGTGACAAAAGGTCAGGAATCAGCATTTTTCTATGATTTTCTCTTTATTTTTCTCTTCTTTTCTTCTTTATTATTCCTAAAACACAAAACACAACACTCAATCAATTCATATCTATTTTCTACTAAAATTAAATAAAAAGCAACTTAAAACATGTAAAAAACATGCTTATTTTATAGCATGTCAAATACCCCCACACTTACTCTTTTGCTTGTCCTCAAGCAAACATTGATTCATGTAAACAGAATTTAATATATGAAATGAGTGAATGGCTTACCAATATGCTGCTTCATAGTGAAAATTGTATGCTCTTGAAGAAATTTCAGAAATTTTCATGACCATGTGCAACATTTAATTCAAATGCAATTTATAATTTTATTCCCTAAAATCCATAGTGTGTGTGTGTCTTTGGATAATTTAATTTTCTTTTACCTAAATGAGCTTATATATCTCAGGAATTATAGCATGGCTCTCTATTTAAAATTTCCATAGGCTTATTTTTCATGCTACTCTCCATTAAGGTAGGCTAAAACTACTTCTTAGGATCAAAAGGACTTAACTCAGCTTGTAATGTGGCTAGGCTATGGGGTGAGATAAAAGATATAATTTTAAAGCTCAATCTCCCAACATCACATGATTAACTCTGATCTATTTGAGCTAATTCTCAAGATTGGGAAAGTTTTTCCCCCACACTTATTTCCTTGCTTCTCTACATTCTACTTTTCTTTGATTCTCTATTTCTTCCTTTTTCAATCACTGGATAGACTTTCATTAGTCTTTTGAGAATATATATATATATATATATATATATATATATATATATATATATATATATATATATTTCCTTTCTTTTGTCCTTGCTCCACCCTTCCACCCTTTCATTAATGTAGATCTATAAAACAAATATTCCGAAATTAATCATGGAGCGAGTGAATCAGATAGAAAAAATAAAGGTATCAATCACAAAATTTGGTCTTGGCTATTTTGTGGGTATAGAATAAAATGTTAATTAAGCTCAAAATGGAGGTTCTAAGGATATTCACTTGTTTGGGTTAAGCTTGAAAGGCTCAATCTCATAAAAAAATGCCTAAATCATCTCCTAATTGTTAGTATTAGCCTAGGATTTCGCCTCAAGTAGCATTTAAATAAGTTCTAGGTAAAAGACAAATTAAATATCCAAAATTAAATATCCAAAATTACTATGCAAAAGAATTTCAGGATTTTTAGAAAATAGGTAATCATAAATTGAAAAGAATTTAAAATTACACATAATTATGACTTTCCTACATCTCCCAAGAGCTATAAGCAATTTAAACAATTATATCATTGGCTATTGGTTCAGCTATCACAAACTCATAAATTGAAATTTTGTTCACATGCTCACCTCATGACAAGATTAAAAATGCACATATCATAAAATTATAGTTATGCATCAAAGTAGGAAAGTGCATAAGTGTATGATTTATTATACAGTCATCTAGCTGAATCATAAAGTGACCCCCCACACTTAAAAACATACATTGTCCCCAATGTAAGAATATAAAAGAGAATATAAAAGGGACAAATAAAAACATAAGGAGGGGTTCAGTGAAACTTCCCTGACTAGTGATCACCATCCATCTCATCATGCTCAGGTGCAGGGCTAAAGGGTGGTTCAGGAGGTGCCGGGAAAGCAATCAGGAGGTTCAGGGCATGAGCTAACTGGCTAAAACATGCATGATGATGATGTGCAATAGAGTGCTGATAGAGGGCCAGATCGTTCATTTGATGGCTCAGAGACTCTGTGCGCTCCCATAAATCTTCAATGGTATGCTGGGATGGTGGTGGAGCTGAGCTGCTTCTCGGTTCCTCTGTAGGTATTGGCTGAATCCCTAGGTCCTCCTCTGCTGCTTCTTCATGGCCCTTGTATTTTTGGATGTCTGCATAGGAAATAGGCTTCATCGGGTGAATGAGAGCCTCAGTGGAATCCCAGCTTACGCCCGCTTTCTGACATAGACCAGTAATTAAACTAGGGGCAAATAGGGATCCGCCTCTAGCACTGATACAGCCGAGCAGCTGCCTATGAATAACCTTGCCTACATCAATAAAAAGTCCTTTTAGTATTACATAAAGCAAAATGGCCCTTTCCCGCCTGACTTGACTCATGTTGAGGCTGGGCATGAATCTGGCTTATACGAAATAGTGCCATGCTTTAGCCACTTTAGTCATGTCAGCTCTAGCAAGGTATAACGGATGGCCATTGCTATCCAATTTCCATGAGGCCCCCCTGTAGCATAGAGTGCACATAACGTCGTCAAAGTCAAAGTATGATTGAAGAAGCGCCGTATATTCATCATCCTCAATATCAGGCAGGGAATAGAATTCATTAATAGCGTGCAGAGTGAATGGCACCATCTTGCCTCTAACCCGTGCTTGATGACGTTCGTGAACTGTAGCATGGGAGTAGAACTCCTGAACTACGGGAATAACTACTGGTTCTGGATTCCTGCAGAAAATCTCCCAATGCCTATGGAGGATATTGACTCTGTGAGGTAGCCCTTCGGTGATAAGAAATCCATGTTCTGGAACTATAGGTTTATGCACCACCACTTTGATGTGGTGTTGATAAACCGCTTCAATCACAAAAGCCACGGTGTCGAATGCTGGAGGGTCCTCAACTCTGTTCTTCCTCTTAGAGATGCCTAATTTGGAAGTTTTTGGGGCCATTGCACTTGGCCAACTCACTGGGGCGTTTTATCAAACACCTAGTGTGCACTCTTGAAAAATGGAGGGAATGGATGGTAGATTCGTAGCTTGAAATCCCAATGCAGTAAAAACCAGTAGCAAGGAAGTATAGAGATCAACTTCAGCAGGAAAAACAAAGTAAATCGTACCAAATGCAGCGTGATTTGTGGCTGGAAAGTGTGAGATCAAAATTGCTTGAGAACCCTAGAAAATTGCCATTGAATCCAAGCCAAAAGCTGAAAGAATCATTTAATCCTACAAAACAAGATGAAAAATCATGTAATTTCAGCAAGATAACGTAATGGGAGGTGGTTATGGGTGATTGAAGGCAAGAAAATGGATTGGGAGTTGCAAAGGAGGCAAAAATGGAGGGGGGGAACGAAGAGCATCGCGATGCTCTTATAGAGAGCGTCGCAGCGCTCTCTGCTACAACGCGGAGCGCCACGACACTGTGGGTGAGCGCCACGATGCTCACCCATTCTGGGTTCGTAGCGCCGCGGCGCATATGTGCGTCCGCAGATCAGAATTTTTTTTTAACAGAAAAAATAAACTATGAAAAGAAAAATTAAGAAGAAGAAGAATGGATGTTGGGTTGCCTCCTAACCAGCGCCTTTGTTTTACGTCGTTGGCTCGACCCAGCTCCCTATCTTTGTTCATGGAGGCTCTTTGATGTTCACTTTAAATTTTTGAGACTGATTCAATCCCTGAAATTCAACTGCATAATCAGAAGCCACATTAGAAATAACAAGTGGTCCTAACCAAGGGAGAGATTTCTTACCTTTAAGGGGTCTAACCCTTTTGATTTCTAGAACTTGATACAACTCTACAGTCGGGTCTATGCCTTTAAAGTTAGCAATTGTTCTTATAATGGCATTTCTTTCTTTCTGAAGAATATGCATCAATTCTTCTTCTTTTTTAACACCTAAATTCTTGGCAACTAAAATAGGTGATACATCTCTTACTTCCAAGTATTTCAAGTGATTGGGAAGAGGTGACAGATTTGACCCAGGATCTTGCAAAATAGAAGGTGCATTTGCATTAGAATTTGGTGCTGAGGTAAAGGGATCCTTACCTGTTTGCTGCACTTTTGGAGCTTCTACATTATTCTCCTGCAAGTGAACACTCAAGGTTGATTTCTCAACCTTTGTATCTAAAGGCTCAACATCCTGTGCTATAGAATTTACCATATGTTGTGTATATATTTTACCAATTACCGCAAGTGCACGGCATAGCTGTAACTAGTCCGGAAAGTATAGGTCGTGTCCATAGAGAACAATGCCAACTACCAGAATCTTACAAAAAGTACTATCTAAATCGATGAAATTTGATTTGCAAGAATCACAATTAAGCAAGTTGAAAGAATCAATTAAACTAGGCCTAGGGTTAGGGTTCACCACACTTGTGATACTCAACAACTGATATTCACCTCTAATTGCAATTGTATAGATTGTTAAGGATGGTTTAGCCTTAATTAACTAACAATCTCTTTCGAGAATTACTAGTCGTACCTAGGTTAATCAAATTACCTAATTTCGTGGTTCTTAGCTTAACCTAGGTTCATTAAGTTTTATGCCAACCATAGAGTTCAACTAGTCGGTTTTCTCGTTCCCACTAATTGACTCAAGCCTAAGGTATCTTAAACTACTTTTGTGATTAAGATAACCCTAATTAATTATTGGATTCGAGTTTTAATCTTCACCTTTCAGTTCATCGATTAAATACCTAATACGTGATAGCTTGGTGATCAGGCATTCCATCAACTAATTAAAGCATACAATAGTTAATCCAATTCAATCTAATCCCAATTACAATTAGGGTTTCTTAATTCAATTTAAAAGCATAGTATCATTATACCACAATTGGGTTTACCGTAACCCTAGATGCAATCTACTCACACATTGTCAAATCAAGAACTAAAACCATACTCATTGAATAATTCATAGTAATTCAATACAATTAAGAAGTAGGAGAAGAGGTAGAAGTAGTAGAAGTAGAAAGATAGAACCTGTTTGTAGAAGTACTTAGATCAATTACAACTTGAAAAGCAATAAATTCAATCCTAGAACATCAAAATCCTTCAAAGAATTATGTAAAAACCTCATCTAGATGTGTTTCCTAAGGCTAAAAAGTGTTTTTCTGGTCTCCCCTTCGGTTCTCCTTGTCCCCCTTGCGAATCCCCAAGTCCCACCATGTATTTGGGCCTTAGAAACCCTAAAAACGACGTCCTTTACAAGCCCTAAAGCACGGCTGTGCCCTGAAACACGGCCTGGCTTTGCTTTGGACTGGAATTCTGAAGAGGCTGCAGGAAATACTACCAACACGGCCAGGCCGTGTTGGGTGCTATGGTGCTCCTTTCTTCATCAAATTTGACACGCAACCTCCTTGCTTCCTCCTCAACATGATTCAAGTCTTTTAGGGTCTTTCCATAACCGTTTTTCCTTGCGTCTTGGCTTCTTTTGCTCTCCTGCAGTCACAAAATGAACCACAACAATACCCAGAACAAAGTATAACCAAAAGCATGAAAATATCCATAAATTACTATGAATAAGGGGACAAAACATGACCAATAAGCACTCAAAATTCCCCTTTATCAAATTCCCCCATGCTTAAACCTTTGCTTGTCCTCAAGCAAATGACATGCCATAACAGAAGGAAGGGGGACAAATGCTATCAAAGTCCACAAGATAGATGAATGCAGCATAGATAACTTTTCACTCAATCCAAGTGCACACAATAGATATATAAATAGACATTAATCAAAATAGTCTCTATTCTTCTAAAACCAAACCAAAAATTTCCTTTACTAAATATCTTCTCCTATTGTGACCAGAGGTTGTATGCTTTAGAGTGATTTTCAAACACTCAAGTAGGCCACCTCATCCCTTAGATCTCCCTATGTTGCCTTACCCTTATTTCTATTTAAACTCAAATCTTTTACTTTTCATCATATATTTTTTTTTCTTTTTTTTCATCCATTCATCATCATTTTTTTTTAGAAATATGCAATGAGTGCATTTTATGCTCCATCATAAAAAATAACATACAATTCATGGCTCAATAGAGAGATATTTTTCAAAAAATTAAAGGTTTAATGCTAGAAGAGAGAGACTAAAATAATAGCTACATATTTCATATCCTATTGTGCATCACATGTTCATGAGCTAGAATCAGCATATACTACATTAGTCTATCCTGGGAATAGTAACTATGTGGTATTGCAGCAGGACAGAAGAAATGCAGAATGTACAATATATACACACAAAGAAAATGACTGGTGCAGATAAACGCAAGCAATGACAAATACACTCCCCCATGCTTAAATCAGACAGTGGCCTCAGTGTCATAAGTATGATAGAGAGGATGCAGAGGGAAGAGGGTACTTACAAAGCACTAGTCGTCTTGTGGTGGTGGAGGTGGGTGCTAGCTCAGGTGCCAGGTGTACCATGCCTGCATCATACCCTGCATGCTTTGAATTGAGTCTTGCATGGCATGCAAGGTAGTTCTCTGAGACAGTTGCTCAGCCTCAATGCGGCTAAGCCGTGATGAGATGGAATTCATATCCTCTGAGGGAGCAGAAGATGGACCTGCAGTGTCAGCAAAATGGGAGGGGGTGGTGGAAGAGCTAGCAGTGGTTCCATGGGGAACTCGTTATCAATTGAATAGATCCAATTGTCTTTGTTGGTTACTGTAGTTTTAGTAGGATTGGGGAGGGGGAATAGTGGATTACCGCGGAGATACAACCAGTACTGGTCATCTTTTTTAACAACCAATTTCATATGGTAACAGGTTTCCATATCAATCTGGGTATTACCAAGTACTGGTGGCATACCCTGCAAATTAGCCTTAAATCTTAATCCTCTAGCAATAGTAGTAACCAAACCACCCATGACAATTTTTCCAGTCATTGCCCCACCTATCCTGGTCATCTGATGAGCCATGAAGGCTCTAGTATCCACCTTTGTACCATTAATCATTGAATGTAGAAAATAAAGCTCTCTTTGACTGGCTACCCCATCACTTTCGGCCCTACCAAAAATAGTATGGGCCATAAGCCTTTGTAAATACCTGAAATTGGGGTTGCAAATGAAAGAGGCTTTTGAACTCGATGCACTGTATTGCCCATCAATTGCAATGGAAGTCCAAAATTTGTTAGAGAGAAAGCTGGAGGGGACTTGTCTAGTACCTCCTGAAGGTAGGCTAAACAGTGCATTGAATTCAGCCAATGTAAGATTAAAAGTACAATCAAAAAGTCTAAATTTTACTTGGCCCTGATGGACATTAGGGCCTCAATATAAGATCGTGGTAATGGAGCTGAAAAACTCCAAGGTGGGCCGAGGATAGGCGGGGTATCTTAGGGATATAAATTGGTTCCACCCAATCCTGTCAATCAAGTATTGGACGTCGGTTAAAAGACTCAGCCGCTCCAAACAGTCCTCATCTATATACCGGGTACTCAGCATTCCCCGTTTAACAAGAGTATCGTATCGTGCTTGTTGATTGTCATCAACGAACTCAATACCATACTCATTTATTTGATGAGGGAGTTGGGGTGGTGGTTGATGACGTCCTCTACGTGTGTGGTGGGAGTGGGTGGGTGGTGGGCCGGTTCGGGCTCTTTTGGGACCCATTTTGAGATGCAAAACAAATGGTAAATGGGGAGTGCGAACAATATTACCAGCTGATTTCAAGTATGCTAATTCAATCTAGGAATGTTCAATCACACATGTTCTGGCAGAAATTGAGTATTACCAGCTGGTATTAGCTATCTACACTGAAGTATTTCCCAAGTGATAATTGAGTATTTCAAGGACACATGCATTCAAATTTGTAGCAGGAATTCCATGAAGGTTAAATTAAATGCTAGTCAAGGCACCAATTGATCAGTACTAGTGCAAGTGATGTCCAATGCAAGAGGGTAAAGTGCAGATAAAAATTCAAAACTGGTCCAATGCTCAAATTAGTCAAAACAGGGCACTCTAGTACAATCACGAATTGGCAGTATTCACATTACAAAGTAAAAACCTAATGCAAATTATGGACCAAGAGAAACAGTCATTAGTTGGTTGAGTGCTAACTAAACCATGAGCAGAAATTTCAGCAAATAGCAATAGTCATATTCAGATAATTGAAGCAATTGTAAGGATGAAAATTACCTGGATGGAAGCGTTGCACGATGAATATTGGTGGTAATTGGCAAATGAGAACCGAGTAGGTGTGTGTGGGGAATGGGAGAATGGGTTAGGTAGCGATTTGGGTGTGGAAAGGTTGGGTTACGATGGAGAGGTGAAGGGGGAAGTGGGGTGGGTGTTTGTGGGGAATGGGAGAATGGGTTAGGTAGTGATTTCGGTGTGGAATGTAACAACCTCTTTTTTTTTCCTTTATTATTATACAATATTGAGTTCACATACATGTCATTAATCAAAACAGACGTATAACATATCAAACACAGATATTTACATCTTGTTTATTTTGGTTGACCAATTCCGGAGATACAGGTGCGGGTGGTTGCACCTTCACCGGGATCTGAGCCAACTCGACCACAAACATCTTATTTGATTCTGAAATCTGCCCAACATAAAGTAACTCGATCCAATGTGCACTAAAAGCCAGAGCCTTAGAAACAAAAGCTGCATAAATAATTTTCTAAACATGATATGGAAATATAGTGAGAATTAAATCCCAGTAAGTTCAACAATAAATTATCATCAGTAAAGCTCATCACGTCATGTTCAGCTGTATAAACTACAGAAAAATATCTTTGGTCACATGAATGCATTATATCTATGCACATAAGAATCATACTGTAATGATATGTATGACAGGATTAACTATTTTCAAAATATCATATGATGGCCATCAACTTATTCTCATTTCAAGCTACTCCGGTCAGGGTGAGTATCCTCTACTCTCCGGTACGGGCTTTTCTCGCTCCGTCCAACATGGCCCACTTTCTCTTTCTTTTCTCATTATCATGATCATAACCGTTGGTAGGGCGTCTCCTACTGGTGCACCACACGGATTGCCATGTGACCGTGCTCATTTCTTTTCTTTTCATAATGTTAGCCAAAAATATGCTTTCAATAACAAGTATGTTCATCAAAATATAACTATTACCATAAATCATTGGTAATCATGCCATGAACATAACCATTTCAAATATCACTTTATAAAATATGTCCATGTCAAAATTTCACACTTAAGATGGTAAGAAGTTCATACAATGGCAATGGCTATGGCTATACTAGTCATTTATTAAGATTCATCTTCTTTTTTAAATACTAATTTTATTTCTTTATTTTCTTGATGTAGGTTTTCATCCTATCTAACCTTCTCTTACTAATCAGAGCATAAATCTCTCAATTTAACTCTGATGTAGGTTATCTTGGTGTCTATTTCAAGATAAAACAATTATCTAAAACTATTATGTTGAACATTGTAGCGAAAAATTAAGAAACGAAGGTGGTATTACTCCCTCAAAGTACAGGATAGTTCCTCTCGGATAGGTTCTGACCTTTACTGACTAATTAGACCCTATCTCCCAAATTGGAACTCCAAATTGAGTTATTCCAGTTGGTAAAAATCCATGAGCCATATATCTATAATTTTTATGTTGGCGCGCTATTTTAATTCCCTACAGAATATTCCCAGAAATTCAAAAACTAAAGCATTAATAACATACTATTCCCTGAATAAACATTTTCTGACCTCTGCTTACTAATCGGATCATATCTACCTCATATGAACTCCAAATTGCCTAATTCGAGTGGGAATATTTCCATGAGACATAGATATATAACTTTCATGTTAACCATTTATTTTAATTCAATACAGATAATTCCCAGAAATTAAAATACAACAGCTGTCCTAACATAATCTTCCCTGATGAACCATTTTCTGACCTTGGCTTACTAATCGGACTATATCTACCACATGTGGACTCCAAATTGAATGATTCCAGTGGCTAAAAATCCATGACATACATATCTTTAATTATTATGTGAACCATTTATTTTAATTCCCTACCAATAATTCCCAAAAATTAAATTACCGAAGCTATCCTAACATATTCTTCCCTGATGATTCATTTTCTGACCTTTGACTACTAATCAGACCATAGCTACCTCATATGGACTCCAAATGGAATGATTCCAGTGGGTAAAAATCCGTGACACATATATCTTTAATTCTTATGTTAACCATTTATTTTAATTTCCTACCAATAATTCCCATAAATTAAATTACCGAAGCTATCCTAACATATTCTTCCCTGATGATTCATTTTCTGACCTTTGACTACTAATCAGACCATAGCTACCTCATATGGACTCCAAATGGAATGATTCCAGTGGGTAAAAATCCGTGACACATATATCTTTAATTCTTATGTTAACCATTTATTTTAATTCCTTATAGATGGTTCCCAGAAATTAAAATACCGAAGCTTAAAAGTCTGTCAACCATAGCCATACCCATGCAAAACTATCTACACCAACCTAAGTATTCAAACTTACATCACATGCAAGATCAATATGTAACATGATATAGCAACATCCATGACCAATCATCAAAGTTCTAAGATCAAAATCTCATATAAATATTATGAGTTTCAAAGGTTTTCTTCAAAAAGAAATATTGTTAAACTTACCTGGAGCACTTAGTCCCCTAGACTTCTCCTTCCTCTTTCTTCCTTTCTT
This sequence comes from Gleditsia sinensis, assembly GCA_037074535.1. Lineage (NCBI taxonomy): Eukaryota > Viridiplantae > Streptophyta > Magnoliopsida > Fabales > Fabaceae > Gleditsia > Gleditsia sinensis. The sequence goes on along the minus strand of CM073469.1, from coordinate 38,311,307 downwards.
CCTCTCCTTTCCTCACACTATCTTGCTTCTATTTTTGCTCTCCCTCACTTGGACGAAATTCTAATGTTGTAAGGGTGGGTTTTCTTATATAGACCACCAAATAATTCACCTTTCATGATCATGGGTCTACCTTATCACAATTAGGATACACTTTGTTGAATTTTTGGAAAACAAACAACTTATGTTCTTGTCTTCCTCTTCCTTAGTCAAGATATGCATAGAAAAAGGAGATTTGTATTTTGAAAATTATGATGATATGTTCTCAAGATATGGGGCAAGATCCCTTTGATTTAGGGATTCATTTCCTTTTTCTTTTGTCTTAATCAAGTATGATAGATTTGCCTTTTTAAGTGGCAAATTTCTAGCCCTTGAATTTTCCTTACTTAACTAAAATTATTTGTGTAGGATAATGATTTTTTGTCATAATGCTATGTATTATTACCCACTTGCTAAAGTTATGAATGTAGGATATAGATGTTTTTGTCCTAAAGCCTTGTATTATTATGCCACTTGCCAAAATGATGAATGTAGAATCACACCACTTGCTAAATTTTTGTCTTAATGCCATGTCACTTAATCTTGATTACACCAATATTTCATCACTTTAATTTTATTTTTATTTTTATTTTTCCTCTTGGGTTTGGGCTCATTCTTGCCCATTTTCCTTACTTTGGTTAAAATTCTACCTTTCATAATGGGTTTGGTCACATTTTCATGATTTTTGGGCTACCGGTCCAACTTCTATATCCTAGTCCAAGTCTATGTTTTATTTCTTCCTTAGGCTATCCTATTGGCTTGCTAAAAATTCATGTGAAGTAGAAAAACTCTATATGAAGTGTCTATAGGTTAAAGCCCAATTACGGATGGAGATAATAAACTTAGTAACTTTTGCTCTTCAATTAAAAAAAATTACCATAATCTGATCTTCTTGAAATTTTAAGACCTTTACTTACTTCACAAAAATTTATCTTTCTTTACCTAAGAATTTCACATTTCTTTAACATGTTTATTTCTAATATTTCCTCTTAGGTTTTCTTTCTTTACCTATTCCATTAATATTAGAACATTTCTATGCATATATGTAAGGTGAAGAATTTCTAAGGAAAATATCTAAAAAATTACGGGATGTTACATGGAAAGGTTGGGTTACGGTGGAGAGGTGAAGGGGGAAGTGGGGTGGGTGTTTGTGGGGAATGGGTGGAGGTGAAGAAATGGTGAGGGTGGAATTTGAGGGGGGTTGGTGGCCGATTAAGAGGAGGGGGATGAAGAAGATAGGCGCTTGGATGGAGGGTTGGTGGTGGGTATGCGGCGAAGGAGGGGAAGGGAGAAGAGAAGGGGGAACACGGTAGAAATAGGGGGGAACGGTCTAGGGCACGGGTGGGGAGGGGAAAAAAATTGGGTTAAGTGGGGGATATGCTCGAAGCACGGCCTAGCCGTGCTTCGGGCCGGTTTTGCTGCAGCCCCCCCACTTCTTTTTTTTTTGTACAGGGCACGCCCGTGTTCTGGAACACGGGGTGGCTGTGTTCCTGGCGGGTTTTAGTATGGGAACCCCCCCTTTTTTTTTCACACGGGCACAGCCGTGTCATGGGACACGGCTTGCCTGTGTTACTTGCGGGAATGCCCAATTTTCTCCATTTTCTTGTGTTTTTCTTCATAAACGCATTGTGGAACATGTATAGCCCAAGTGATTGACTGAAATCCCTCGATTCTCTACATTTAGCTTCTTCTTTAGACCTTCTTTAAGGATCCTTGCTTCTAACCCTTTCAAACTACTTTGGAAACATCGAAACGAACCTAGAAATCAAAGGAAAATAGTTAATAAACTTAACCTAAAAGGATAGCTAATGAAAACTAAAACTCAAAGTAAGGAAAAGAAAAGTTCTAAATAATCCAAAAATGTGGGTTACCTCCCACAAAGCGCTTGTTTAAAGTCATTAGCTCGACTCCCTTGCTTCTTAATGGATCGAGGAAGGCTCTAAGAGAGCTTGGGTGGCTCCCTTTTCAACTGTATGTCCCATCACAAAATGTTTGAGGCGTTGCCTGTTGACCTTAAAAAAATTGGTGGACTCACTCCACACCTCCACTGCTCCATATGGCAAAACTTTAGTCACTTGGAATGGTCCAGACCATCTAGACCGAAGTTTCCCTGGAAAGAGTCTCAACCTTGAATTAAACAGCAAAACCCAATTCCCCACTTGAAATTGGCGCCTAAGGATGTGCTTATCATGCCATCTTTTTGTTCTTTCCTTGTATAATTTGGCATTGTCATAAGCATCAAGCCTTAGCTCATCTAGCTCATTTAGTTGTAGGCATCTCCTCTTTCCAGCAGCTGATAGGTCAAAATTGATTGTTTTGACTGCCCAGTATGCCTTATGTTCAAGCTCCACCAGCAAATGACAGGGTTTCCCATATATTAACCGAAAGGGTGTGGTTCCAATTGGTGTTTTATATGCAATCCTGTAGGCCCATAGTGCATCATCTAGTTTGAGAGACCAATCTTTTCTGGTTTTCGAGACGGTCTTTTCCAATGTGGCCTTGATCTCTCTATTTGATATCTCAACTTGCCCACTAGTCTGGGGATGGTAGGCTAGGGCCATTTTATGAGTGACTCCATATTTCTTCAAAAGGTTTTGGAACTGTTGCTCAGTGAAGTAAGAACCTCCATCACTTATCACAGCTCGGGGCACTCCAAATCTGGGGAAGATTATCTTCTTAAAGAGTTTAACAACCACTCTAGCATCATTGGTGGGGGATGCTACTGCTTCAACCCATTTAGAAATGTAGTCCACAGCTACTAGAATGTATTTGTTTCCACATGAAGATGGAAAAGGACCCATAAAGTCAATGCCCCAAACGTCAAATATTTCAACTTCTAAAATGCTGTTTAGGGGCATTTCATTCCTTCGGGTTATGTTGCCAACTCTTTGGCACCGATCACATGCCTTTACAAAAGTGTGCACATCTTTGAAGAGCGTGGGCCAATAGAAACCAGCTTGAAGAACTTTAGCCGCAGTCTTAGAGACACTGGTGTGGCCTCCACAATGTGAACTATGGCATTGGTATATCACGCTATAAACTTCTTCTTCCGGAATACACCTTCGGAATATGCCATCCGCACACCACTTGTATAAGCATGGATCATCCCAATAGTATTCCTTTACGTCAGAGAAGAATTTCTTTTTCTGATGATAACTCAACCCCTCAGGGAGTATTCTACATGCAAGAAAATTCACGAAGTCCGCATACCAAGGAGCATTAGCATTAGTGACCATTAGGAGTTGGTCATCTGGAAAGGAATCATCAATGGGCAAATTATCTTTATCATCTTTCATCAGATCTTGCCTAAGTCTGGAAAGATGGTCTGCAACCACATTCTCCGTACCTTTCTTGTCTATGATTACAAGATCAAACTCCTGAAGTAAGAGGATCCATCTTATCGGTCTTGGTTTGGCATCCTTCTTACTTAATAAGTATCTGAGGGTAGCATGATCTATGAAAACTATGACTTCTGATCCTAGTAGGTATTGTCTGAATTTATCAATTGCGAACACTACTGCTAAGAGCTCCTTCTCAGTGGTGGAGTAGTTGACTTGAGCTTCATCTAATGTCTTGCTAGCATAATAGATGACATAGGGCTTTTTGTCTCTCCGTTGCCCAAGTACAGCTCCCACGGCATAGTCACTTGCATCGCACATAATTTCAAAAGGAAGGCTCCAATCTGGAGGTTGGATGATGGGTGCAGATATGAGCGCCTCCTTCAACCTGCAAAAAGAACGCAAGCAGTCATTATCAAATTCAAACGGGACATCTTTAACAAGTAAGTTAGTTAAAGGTTTAGAGATTTTTGAGAAGTCTTGGATGAATCTTCTGTAGAATCCTGCATGCCCAAGAAAACTTCTCACTTCCTTAACATTCGAAGGTGGTGGCATAGTCTGAATCGCCTTTATCTTTGCCTTATCCACCTCTATCCCCCTTTCTGACACTAAATGTCCCAGAACTATTCCTTCTCTCACCATAAAGTGGCATTTCTCCCAATTCAAAACCAGATTGACTTCCTCACATCTCTTAAGTACCTGTGTCAAATTTTTCAAACAGTCATCAAATGAGGTACCATAAACTGAAAAGTCATCCATAAACACTTCCATTATTTCCTCTATAAAATCAGAGAAAATAGCCATCATGCATCTCTGGAAAGTGGCTGGTGCGTTACACAATCCGAATGGCATCCTTCTATATGCAAAGGTGCCATAGGGACATGTGAACATAGTCTTCTCTTGGTCATCTGGATGGATAGGGATCTGAAAGAATCCTGAGTATCCATCCAGATAACAGAAGTGTGAGTGTTTTGCCAACCTTTCCAATAACTGGTCAATAAAAGGTAAAGGGAAGTGATCCTTACGGTTGGCTTTATTTAGTTTTCTATAGTCAATACACATGCGCCAACCCGTAACAGCTCTAGTAGGGATTAATTCATTATTATCATTCTTAATAACATTCATACCTCCCTTTTTAGGAACCACATGGACAGGACTTACCCATTCACTATCCGAGATAGGATAGATAATACCTGCATCAAGCAATTTAAGCACCTCCTTCTTAACTACCTCTTTCATATTTGGATTGAGTCTCCTCTGGTGTTCCCTGGAAGGTTTATGATCATTATCAACAATTATACGATGTATACAAACAGATGGACTAATCCCTTTAATATCATCTATGGTATACCCAATAACCTTTTTGAATTCCCTGAGTACATCAAGCAACTTACCAGTTTCTTCAGTATTCAGATTAGCATTTACTATGACTGGATTTGAAGAGTTAGGGTCCAGAAATTCATACCTAAGGTTGGAAGGAAGAGGTTTTAGTTCTACCTTAGGTGCTTTGCCTTCCTCTATGTCTGCTGATTTTTGATGGTGATCCTGGTCCAGCTTTTTAGTTTTCACTTTTGAGTTGACTTTAGGACTCTCATCAAGCAATCTAGTGTAGGCATAAGCTTCTACCTGTTCAGCACAAGAAACAGAACTATCCAAAAGGCAAAGCTCAAGTAGATCAGTAGGGCACAAGCTCATTGCATTATCAATAATATTTTGTTCAATTATATCAATCATGCAACAAGTATCTCCTAAGGATGGACATTTCATAGCTTCATTAAGATTAAATTCTATCTTTTCATCCCCTATATTCAAGGAAAGTTTCCCATCCTTAACATTTATAATGGCACCTGCAGTGGCTAGAAAAGGTCTTCCCAAAATGATGGGGATTTGGCTATCTTCCTCCATCTCTAATACCACAAAGACAATAGGTATGAAAAAATTACCTACCTTTAGAGGAACATCCTCTAATATACCTACCGGGTGAGTAACGGATCGGTCCGCTAACTGTAAGGAAATAGTGGTAGGCTTCAGATCTCCCATTTGGAGCTTTTTGCAAATGGATAGTGGCATGAGGCTCACGCTTGCTCCTAAATCACATAAGGCTTTAGTGATCTGCACATCTCCAATGGAATAAGGTATTGAAAAGCTCCCAGGATCCTTGAGTTTAGGAGGTAGTTTGTTCTGAATCAGGGCACTACACTCTTCAGTCAATGCCACAGTGGCATTTTCTTCAATCTTCCTCTTATTAGAGAGGATTTCCTTTAGAAATTTGGCATATGAGGGCATCTGAGATATTGCTTCCAAGAATGGAATGTTGATGTGCAACTTTTTAAGCACATCTAGAAACTTTCCATACTGTTTCTCTAGCTTAGCTTTGGCTAGTCTCTGCGAGAAAGGAACTGGTGGCTTATACGGTTCAAGAGCCACATATTCAGGCTCATCTAGTTCCTTCCTTCCACTAACTGGCTTTTTTTCTTCATTCATTGGCTCAGGCACATACTTATTTTCAACTTCTTTATCATCCTCCCTTTCCACTGATTCACCCAACTGTTTCCCACTCCTTAAGGTAATGGCTTTACAGTGTTCTCTAGGGTTTTCAGGTTGACCAGGGAACTTACCAAAATTTTTGGTTGAGGAGCTCGCTTGCTGCGCTATCTATGTCTCTAGCATCTTATTATGGGTAGCAAGTGAATCCACTTTAGAAGCCAGGTCTTTAATTGCTTCATTCATGCTGAGATTCTGAGCTCTAAACTCCTCATTCTGCTTGCTCTGTGTGGAGATGAAATTCTCCATTAGAGTCTCCAGATTTGACTTTGGTTGGGGAGGATTGTATGGCCTTGGATTCTGGAACCCTGGAGGTTGTCTAAAATTATTTTGGGGCTACTGACCAACATTAGGCTTGTATGATAGGTTAGGATGGTTTCTCCAGCCAGGATTGTAAGTATTACTGTAGGGATTACCCCTCTGATTTTCACAAAATTGATTTGCTCACAATCCTGAACTGTAGAACTCCCAAGCTGACATTCATTAACTGCATGGCCTATTCCTCCACAGATCACACAAGATGTAGAAGATGAAGATGATGCAATGGCATTGATGCTCAGTTTATCCAATTTTTGAAATAAAGCATCAACTTTAGAAGTCAGATGATTAAAAGCATCAACTTCATACATACATGCCGGCTTCTTGGTCTACCTCTCACTAGACCATGAGTAGTGGTTCTGAGCCATGTCTTCAATCAACTCATAGACTTCATCAACAGTTTTGTTCATTAGGGCTCCTCCAGCTACAGCATCCACAAACATCCGGGTGCTGTATACTAGTCCATTGTAGAACGTATGGACTATTAACCATTTTTCTAGCCCGTGGTGTGGCCATACCCTGAGGAGCTCCTTGAATCTCTCCCATGCCTCGTATAAAGATTCTCCATCCTTTTGAGCAAATGTAGTAATCTAGTTCCTCAGATGGGCCGTCTTACTCGGTGGGAAATACTTGGCCAAGAAAGCTTGAGAAAGCTGCTGCCAAGTGGTGATGGAGCCTGATGGTAGAGAGTGAAGCCATGCACGTGCTTTATCCCTCAGTGAGAAAGGGAATAACCTCAATCTAATTGCATCTGATGAGACACCGTTCAGCTTCAAGGTGTTACAATACTCTAGGAATACGGAGAGGTGGAGGTTTGGGTCTTCAGTAGGCGACCCTCCAAACTGGTTCTGCTGAACCATCTGCAAAAGAGATGGCTTCAGCTCAAAATTATTGGCTTCAACCACTGGCCTGACTATGCTGGGGTTCAGGCCATGTGTGTCTGGGGCTGTGAAGTCCTTCAGTGACCGGTTATCTCTTTCCCCCATTGTAACTGGTAAACTTCCTTCCTGCTGTCTTCTTCTTAACCTTCGCAAAGTGCGTTCGATTTTAGGGTCAAATTCAGCAACACTTTCACGCGCTCTTCGCATAAAAGAGATACACAACTAGGAAGGAAGAAAAAAAGCAAAATCAGCAAAAGAAAATTATGCAGAAAAATTAAAAAGAAAAATAAACAAAATTTGATCTAGTCTAGCTATTTTATAAGATATCTAATATTGGCTTTGTTCCCCGGCAACGGCGCCAAAAACTTGTTGTGTATATATTTTACCAATTACCGCAAGTGCACGGCGTAGCTGTAACTAGTCCAGCAAGTACGGGTCATGTCCACAGAGAACAATGCCAACTACCAGAATCTTACAAAAAGTACTATCTAAATCGATGAAATTTGATTTGTAAGAATCACAATTAAGCAAGTTGAAAGAATCAATTAAACTAGGCCTAGGGTTAGGGTTCGCCACACTTGTGATACTCAACAACTGATATTCACCTCTAATTGCAATTGTATAGATTGTTGGGGATGGTTTAGCCTTAATTAACTAACAATCTCTTTCAAGAATTACTAGTCGTACCTAGGTTAATCAAATTACCTAATTTCGTGGTTCTTAGCTTAACCTAGGTTCATTAAGTTTTATGCCAACCATAGAGTTCAACTAGTCGGTTTTCTCGTTCCCACTAATTGACTCAAGCCTAAGGTATCTTAACCTACTTTCATGATTAAGATAACCCTAATTAACTATTGGATTCGAGTTTTAATCTTCACCTTTCAGTTCATCGATTAAATACCTAATACGTGATAGCTTGGTGATCAGGAATTCCATCAACTAATTAAAGCATACAATAGTTAATCCAATTCAATCTAATCCCAATTACAATTAGGGTTTCTTAATTCAATTTAAAAGCATAGTATCATTGTACCACAATTGGGTTTACCGTAACCCTAGATGGAATCTACTCACACATTGTCAAATTAAGAACTAAAACCATACTCATTGAATAATTCATAGTAGTTCAATACAATTAAGAAGTAGGAGAAGAGGTAGAAGTAGTAGAAGAACAAGTAAAAGTAGAAGTAGAAAGATAGAACCTGTTTGTAGAAGTACTTAGATCAATTACAACTTGAAAAGCAATAAATTCAATCCTAGAACATCAAAATCCTTCAAAGAATTATGTAAAAACCTCATCTAGATGTGTTTCCTAAGGCTAAAAAGTGTTTTTCTAGTCTCCCCTTCGTTTCTCCTTGTCCCCCTTGCGAATCCCCAAGTCCCACCATCTATTTGGGCCTTAGAAACCCTAAAAACGACGTCCTTTACGAGCCCTAAAGCACGGCCGTGCCCTGGAACACGGCCTGGCTTTGCTTTGGACTGGAATTCTGAAGAGGCTGCAGGAAATACCACCAACACAGCCAGGCCGTGTTGCAGGCCTCCTTAACACAGCCAGGCCGTGTTGGGTGCTATGGTGCTCCTTTCTTCATCAAATTTGACATGCAACCTCCTTGCTTCCTCCTCAACATGATCCAAGTCTTTTAAGGTCTTTCCATGATTGTTTTTCCTTGCTTCTTGGCTTCTTTTGCTCTCCTGCAGTCACAAAATGAACAACAACAGTACCCAGAACAAAGTATAACCAAAAGCATGAAAATATCCATAAGTTACTATGAATAAGGGGACAAAACATGACCAATAAGCACTCAAAATTCCCCTTTATCACCATATTAATAGGATAGGCAATGAGATCTTTCATGGCACTGCAGTTACTGAATTTCATAATTTTTCCTTCAAATTCCATTGTCAGTGTGCCACTATGAACATCTATTATGGCCTTGGATGTTTTTAAGAATGGTCTCCCTAACAAAATTGGAGTTGTTTGATCACCACTCTCCATGTTAAGTACATAAAAATCAGCAGGAAAAATCAGATCACCAACTTGTACTAAAACATCCTCAACTACACCCTCGGGGAGGGTGTTAGATTTGTCAGCCAATTGTATTATAACACTAGTTTCTTTCAGAGGTCCTTGTGCTAAAGATGCATAGATAGAGTATGGCATGACATTAATAGATGCTCCTAGATCTACCAATGCCTTATCAAATGTATTGTAGCCTATAGAGCAGGGAATAGAAAACATACCTAGGTCCTTGCATTTTGTAGGGAGTTTTCTCTGAATAATTGCAGAAACATGCTCACCTACTTTTACTTTCTCAGCTCCTTTCAACTTTTGATTCCTCTGTTGGGTGTGTAATTCCCTTAAGAAATGGGCATAGTGAGGTTCCTGACTGATTGCATCCAAAAGAGGAAGATTTACCTCACGCTTTCTAAAGATATCATATAATTCAAAAGTTCTTTCATTCATCCTATTTTCCTTCAAAGCTTCAGGAAAGGGAGGTTTAGATTTATATTCAGAGAAAGGTTCAGACTTACCTTTTGGATGCTTACCTACCATGGTTGCATCATTCTCGTCTTCCTCTTGCTCATTTGGTGCATGTAACTCTTGCATTGGGGTCTCAACTTCTTCATCACCTTGTAGCATGATTGCACTCACATTTTCCCTTGGGTTTACCACAGTTTGTAAAGGTAACTTACTTGAGTTTTGAGCATCCAATCGACTCACTGTGGTTGCTAACTGACCTACTTGAGTTGTAAGGTTCTGAATGCTAGTTCTTGTCTCTTGCTGAAATTGATGAGAGTTATGTACAAGAGTTTTCACAATGTCTTCCAATGGATTACTTACCTGATGATCCTGGGATGCATTCTGTCTAGGATAATAAGCCTGTTGGTTTTATTGAAAATTTTATCCTCCAGGTCTGTTTTGTGCATTCCCATACCTGAAATTTGGACGATCCTTCCATCCAGAATTGTATGTATTAGAATAAGGATCATACCTATTTGATTAGCCAGGAAAACCTCCTACAACATTCGCTTGTTCTGTGGATTCTTCTTGAAGTATAGGGCACATATCAGTAGGGTGCCCTGTCGCTGAACATATTCCACAGACTTTAACTTACTTCAGTGTACCTGTAGCCATTTGGCGTACAAGAGAAGTAAGTTCAGATATTTGATTCTGAAGAGAAGTAGTACTTACCTCATGGGCATGCCTAATAGGAGGATCATGCCTAATGCCAAATTGTTGTGAATTGGCAGCCATATTTGATATCAGGGCTCTGGCTACTTTTGGAGTCTTATCTACTAGTGCTCCTCCACTAGCTGCATCTATCATGCTCCTATCTCCCTGCAAAAGACCTTCATAAAAATATTGGATTAGTAGTTGCTCACTAATCTGATGATGTGGGCAGCTTGCACAAAGTTTCTTAAACCTTTCCCAATATTCATAAAGCATTTCACCATGCAATTGCCTAATGCCGTATATTTCTTTCCTAATAGTAGCGGCTCTAGATGCAGGAAAATAACGTTCTAAAAACCAATCTTTGGCTGAATCTTTTAAGGAAAAAGGAAAAGCCCTGAGTTTTATTTGTTCCTCAGTTACTCCAGGGGGCTTTATACTGGTACATACTACATGGAACTCCTTCAGATGTTTATGCGGGTCTTCACCTGCAAGACCATGAAAACTTGGTAAAATATGAATTAATCCAGATTTCAACTCAAAATTAACATTATCATCAAGATTAGGAAAAGTAATGCATAAGGGTTGCTGATGCAAATCAGGAGCTGCAAGCTCCTTCAGAGTGGGATGCCTGGCCATGATCACTTCCTCCGTATCCTGATCAATGTCTTCTTGAATTTCTCTTCTGTGCCTGTATACAGATTTTCCAATATCTGGATTGAACTATAAATCTTGAGAATTAGAAGAACGAGTTACAGGCATAAATAAATAAAAAATCACAAAAAGTAATGACGCAGTCCCCGGCAACAGCGCCAAAATTTGGTGCGCATTGTCGCAGGTGCACCCAAATTAATACCTTACCTCAAAACTAACCTGTAGTAGTGGGAGTAAGGGTCGATCCCACAGAGACTGGAATTACCTTATGTGATTAAAAGGGGGGAATTGATAATCGCAAGTTAAGTAAAGTAAACAATAATGAAAATAAATAAGCGAAAGTGATTAATGATAAAGACGTTGGTTTCGGTTGGTATCCACCGTCAAGGGATTACATTGATCATCGACAACATAATCAATCTGTAAATGAACATCTATCATTGGGGTTTTAACCCTGTTTCTCCTTAAGCCTAGCAAATTAATGATAATCACACTAATAAAACCCTAATCAACAAGCCATCTTTTAGCACATCGGTAAAATATAACTTGTTAACCGCATGAAGAACTAGAGAAACTGACAGAGCTAAACAAATATAAACACATCGGCTATATCTAATTTAGTCAATCATTCATCATAGGTTCAATGATTTATAATCCAAAACCCTCAAACCTATTTGCCTCACGAATCGCAGAATTAAAAACTTTGTTCAAAACACAATTCAGCTGTAGATTAAAATAGAGAAAATACTAGTAGGCCTCCTAGCAATCATATGAATAATCATTAAAAATAAGAACAGATGAACAATCAATATTCAAACAAATTGAAATAATAACATCAGATCCACATCTCACAATGTATAAAAATCCCTTGAGATTTCAACTCACCTCAACCAACTAAAGAGAATTAGCCACGCAGGGTCATAAGATAAACAAAAGAAGAATTGAAGAATGTAGATGAAGAATTCGGTGAAGGATTGGATACTTCTCTGGTTGCTTTCCTCCCTTTTTATATACTTTTTCCTCCTAATCGAAGTCAGAACATATTTTAGGTCAAATTCCCATCCATTCCCTTCAATTTTGAGCGAAAACGACCTAAAATCGCGAAATCAGCAAGTCCCCTATGGCTCACGGGCGCCGCGACGCTACGAAGATTCTGCCACGGGGCGCCGTGGTGCTCCCTGTCAGCGCCGCGGCGGGTTATGTCAAACATGATCGGGCGCTCCGAATTTCCTTATCGTGGCGCCCAGAATCTTCTGACTTTTGCCAAAGTACCGAACATGAAAGTTGTAGCTCTATGTCTCTTCTTTCCATAGCCGTTGAAATCATCTTAATCGGAGTCCGAATGAGTGAGATATGCCTCAATTAGTGACAAAAGGTCAGGAATCAGCATTTTTCTATGATTTTCTCTTTATTTTTCTCTTCTTTTCTTCTTTATTATTCCTAAAACACAAAACACAACAGTCAATCAATTCATATCTATTTTCTACTAAAATTAAATAAAAATCAACTTAAAACATGTCAAAAACATGCTTATTTTATAGCATGTCAATCATGAGTTCAGAAATTCATTTTCAAAGCTATACTCTTCTCGAACTATATTTCAAATTGTAAGCAATTCAGATAATTTTAATGCATTTCATAAACATTTAAAAGTGTAAATATCTCATAAATATAATCAAATACATGATTAAAGATCAAGAAGAGTATAGGGAAAGTCATAGAAAGAATCATCTACTCACAAGGTAAGGGCTCCAAATTGGATAGCCTAAAAATACACTTTTCCAATTCACATTTGACTAAACAGACTTCAAAAACGTGTTCAGAGGGTCCAAAAATTAAGAAAATGACTTTGGAAACTTGGTTACTATTCACCATTGAAAAATACTATTTATCACTAGCAAAATACTATTCACTAAGAACAAAAAATTGTTAGATAGCTGAAAAATTTCATATCTTGAGGTTTATCTAACTCCTAAATCCATCTACGGTGTCGGATTTCTAATTTGAGGTCTCTAAGTAAGAGTTTTAGAGTTTACCTTTTTCTGAGATTTTCTACTTCCGATATATAGCGATTCTACAGCTAATTTGAGAAATTGTTCGGTCAAAATCGTAGTATTCTTCGTCCTGAATCCAGTGGTACCCTTTGTTTTGAGATCAGATGCCTATAGACACTCCAAATTTAGAGAAAAAATGAAGATTACTTTTCACACTATTTCACTATTCATTCATTTCACATTTCATTTTCAGTTTCTGTCTCCCCTCCCATTTTCTTTATTCTTTATAATAATAATAATTATTATTTAATAATTAAATATTTAGATTTATTTTTATTTTATTTCATATATATTCATATAAATACCGTTTTTCAACCTAAAACATTCCAAAATTTTCTAAAAATGTACATTCTCATAAACCTTTAGTTAAACTCTTAAATCATGATTTTTCTTGATAGAAATCTTAATAAAAAAAATCACAAAATAAATATCTTTATACATAATAAAAGAAAGAGTATTTCTAGAAATAAATAAAAAATTATTAAAAGCTAATATAATTATTTTAAGCAAAATAATAATTACTTTAATTAAAAGTATACTTGCTTTTAGCATAACATAATCATTTTTAAACAAATAAAAATATATTTGTTTATAGTAAAACATTATTATTTAAAAATAAAAATTACGGGATGTTACATTCTTCGTCCCTTAAGAAATTCAGTCTCCGAATTTCAGTCCATCCTACCACATGTAAAGAATGAAATCAAGGCATAATTCGGAGTTACCAACCTTATTACTCAAATAATTGAGGATATCTTTTTTGTAGATCATCTTTACTTTTTAATATGTCTCTTCACTTGAGTGATTTTGTCATATAACTTAACCATAGGGATTTCTTTCATTCATAAGTTCTTCACTTGTCGATCAACAATAAATATCGATTATACCCATAGTTAAGTCAAATTTTTGTCCAATTGAATTTTTTGGAATTTGGTAACATAAGAAGAATCTAATAGGTACTTCCTTAGCATTGATGCAAGAAAGTCTGTATCCACATTACTCAATCCTGATTGCAAAGCTAGGTAATGTATTACTATGCCTACTTTGTTCAAGTTTTCAAAAGAGTCTATATACTAGAACTTAACTTTTTCCGTCTTTCCAAATCTCATTACCTCTTTCATTGGTGAGTCTTTCAAGAATATGTGGTCACCAACTGATAATTTCTAGTGCTCAACATTCATGGTCCTTATAAACTTTTGACCTGTATTGAGTTGCTTGTATTTTTTTTTCATTCAATTTCACTTTATCAACAACATCTTACCATAAGTGTAACTCCACTGAGTCATCAAACAAAAGTTTGTAACACCTTTACTTCAGGAATTAAATTATCCAATAACATGTTATTATAAGAAAATTCTGTTAAGGGATCTCCCTCCAAACTCGAAGACATACGCTTGAAACATACTCTTTAAATTAACATCATCGATTTAGGTTAATCATATTCTATCTATTTCTTGATATTCCAAATTAGATTCGAAAAACTTAACCTTATTCAACTCATCCACCTATTAGGAGTCCTACGATGCTTAATGTAAAACCTCAAATAATGCCATTTATTTGTAAGGCCTGATAATTACTGATATGGACAAGTTCAACTAAGGATAAATGATTTTCTCCAAAATTTCACCAAAATTATATAAAGATACCTAAAGCATAATTTCTAATGTATAAACACATCATTTAAATTTACTATCAGCTATACTATAATCCAGTTAAGATCCTAAGCTTCCTAATTAGCTCTCTTAAAACAATATATTCAATTCTTACTTGCTAACACACCAAACAACGAAAAATATTTCACTTGTATCTTCTTTTACCATTATACTAGTACAATTATTTCATATCTTAGTATATCCTTATTGTCTCGGGTTATCCATGTTCACAATTTATGACTTCCTCTGAAATCTCCTTTCTCAACAATTGTTCACACGTGAATTTTCAATCTCATTATAATTCACATCCTAGGTACTAGATTCAATTTAACATGGTATAAACCCTTAACATAAATACCTTGATCGCTTTACATTATTTTCAAACATGGTTCTCAAATTATTCTCCTTTCCCTTCTCAACCACATTAGGTAAACTTAGGTGTTCTTCATACCTTAATACTCAATCAGTATATATTGTAAACTCATTATTTTTTCTAATTTGCACATAATCTGCCAACTTACACAGTTATACATACTTGTTATAAAGATTTTTTTTTAAATGTGTTATTTGTTAGATAAATTCCTTCAAAATCTTCATACTTTAACCTACTAACCATTTGGACACCATAATAACTAAGTTTTAAAGAAAAAAAAGTAACTTTTCTTGTAATGAGGAAAAAGAACTTTGCATTTAATGCCAAACATTAATAAGGAAGAATGTAGTAGAATGGACGAAAAACATAATAAAGAATGGTGCCAAAATAGAAAGTCAAAACTTTGGACAAAGCATTGAAAGAAAATTAATATCGGTGGCCATAATTCTTGAAAATCTATAAACAAAATCTAACTATTATTTTGACAAAAAATCGGTGGCCGCAAATTTTGAATATATGTACCAAAATATACTTTAAAACTGTTGATATTCGGTGGAAAAGAAACATTTATGATCTTATAAAAGTCTGTGAAAATCAAAGAATACATAGTTAACTGGTAGGATACAGATGATTGCTTCAAAATAGATATAATCAATCAACTGTAAAATAACCAATCCAAATTAAAATTTCTCAAAATAGGTAGTCGACTTAATAATACCGATAGTGAACTGGCAAGAACATTGAGAAAATAAAATAAACTGTTTGATTGTTCTTCTTCAACAATTAACTTGTTTTCATTTTCACTCCTTTTTTATAATTACGCCTATCACCTCCAACTTTCTTACAAGAATCAAGACATCAATGTTTCATCAAGGACAACAAGAAAAAGACAAATTTTTGATGATATCTTAACGTTATTCTCTTTATATGCCTAATATGAGCGACTACCACAACTACTGTACATATACATGCTTGCTGTCATTTTTGAAAATTTCACCTTCAATTTAGCTTATATCCACCAATGACTTATATAGCTGTTCTAATTATTCTTGACCTATTCTCATAGCTATCATAAGTATGCCCTTCTCTGAGTTCTATAAATGTACACATTAATATTTTTACTTTCATACTCAAAGTTAAATTGTGTACAACTATGGAGGGAGTCGCATTTCGTCAGTTTCAAAATATTTGTGTCTTTTGTGGTTCTAGTCTTGGAAAAGATGGAGAGTATGTGAAAGCTACACAAAACCTAGTGATGTGATCTTAATTAAGCATGATTTTAATACCTTTATGCTTACCTTTTGTTTGATTTAAGTAAAATATAATTAGGAATTAGCTTAGTTTTGTGTTTTGTGTTGTAGGAACAAAGGAAGAAGAAAATGGAAGAAAAAGATAAGAAATTCATGAAAAATGCTGATTTCTGACCTTTCGTCACTAATGGAAGGATATCTCACTCATTTTACCTCCGATTGAGCTGATTCCAGCGGCTGTGGAAAGAAGAAACATAGAGCTACAACTTTCGTGTTCAGCACTTTGGCAAAATCCGGCGTTTTCTAGGCACTACGGCGCTCACAATACAGCGCCGTGGTGGCCCGTCATGGATGTCTTGTAGCGCCGCGGCGCCCTTGCCCCAGAACCACGAGCGCCGCGGCGCTGCATGGGTGCGCCGCGGCACCCCGTGGATGAAGTTTCGCAGCACCGCGACGCTAAACTTATGCGCCGCGGCGCCGCCGCTCCGGAAGTCGCGATTTTAGGTTTTTTTTCGCCTGATTTGAAGCCCAATTGATGGAGATTTGACCTAAAAACTTTCCTACTTCGACTAGGAGGGTGGAATGGATAAAAAGGAAGGAAAGTAAGCAGAGAAGGGATCGATTCATTCAGCAAAGAATTCATTCAAGTTCTGAACTCTTTTCTTTACTTCTTTTTTAGTTTTCTATGGCCCTGCGCGGCTAATTTTCTTTAGTTAGTTGAGGGAGATTGAAACCTCAAGGGATTTGATGTCATTGTGAGATACGGATTTGATTTCATTGCATTCAATCTTAACCGGGTATTGTTTATTCATCTGTTCTTATTTTCTTAATATTATGCATGTGATTGCTAGGAGGCCTACTAGTATATTGTATGTGTAGCTGCTGAATTAGGTTTTGAACAAAGCTTTTATTACTTGATTCGTGAAGCAAATAGGATTAAGGATTTTGGATTATAAATCGTTAACCCTATGATGAATATCAACTAAATTGAATATAACCGATGTGCTTGTATTCGTTTAGCTCTATTAGTTTCTCTTGTTCTTCATGCGGTTAATAAGTTATGCTTTACCGATGTGCTAAAGGATTGCTCGTTAATTAGAGTATAATTAGTGCGATTGTCATTAATTTACTAGGCTTAAGGAGGAACGGGGATAGAATCCCAATGATAGATATTTGGTTTAAGATTGATAATTTTGTCAATGATCAATGCAATCCCTTGATGGTGAATATCGACCGAAACCAACGCTTTTCTCATTAATCACTTTCTCTCAATTATTTTTGCTATTGTTTACTTAATTTTAATTGCGACTCTCAAATCCCCCCTTTCTGAATCACATAAGTTAATTCCAGTCTCTGTGGGATCGACCCTTACTCCCACTACTACAGGTTAGTGTTGAGGTAAGGTTTTAATTTGGGTGTGCCTACGACAGTGCGCACCAAATTTTGGCGCCGTTGCCGGGGATTGCGTCAATTTACCTTTTGTGATTTTTTTTCTTTTCTTTTTGTTCATAACTTTGAATATGGCAGCCAATTTTCAACAATTTGACACTAGGCTGGGCTCTCCATTAAGATATGCTGGTGAGGTATGTAGTTCTTCCCTTGAAGAGCAACTTGCAAATTTAACTTCTCTTGTTCGTCAACGTGTAGAAAATATGCAAAGAGAGAAGTGCTATGGAAATTATTCAGCCATAGGGCATCCTTCTTTTGGGTACCCAACTTTCTATGATGAGTCATTTGAGTAAGTAAATATGGTTAATAGTTTCCATGAACCACAACAAGTGAGGTATGATTCTTATTCAAACATGTACAATCCTGGATGGAAGGATCATCTTAACTTCAGGTATGGGAATGCACAAAATAGTCCTGTAGAACAAAATTTTGCAAATTTTCAGCATACCCAACAGGCCTATTATCCTAGACAGTCTGCATATCAGGATTTTCAGGTAAGTAGTTCTTTAGAAGATATTGTTGAATCTCTTACACAAAATACTCATCAATTTCAACAAGAGGTAAGGGCCAGCATTGAAAGCTTAACAAATCAAATTGGGCAATTAGCAACAAAAGTCAGCAGGCTAGAGTCTCAAAATTCAGAAATTGAAAGTCTAGCCCCAGCATCGTTAATGCAAAAGGAAGAAAATTCTGCACTAAATGAAAAAGATGACTTGGAAGTTGACACTAGTAAGCCTACTAGGAAAGAGGTTATGGAATGTACCCTAAATGTCAAATTTGACGAGAATGTTATAATAGGAGAGGAAGCACCAGAAGTGCAGCAAACAGGTAAGGATTTTTCTATGTTGTTATCAATTTCTAATAAGATGCCTGTACCTTCTATTTTGCAGTATTCTGACCTAGGCTTAAAGAGCCTCCCTAGCCATTTAAAGGGCATATACAGTGGAGAACCACCCGCAGTTATAACTTCAGATAAATATGCCCTACTCAAAGATAGAGGAAAGTTACCGCATGCTTTGGTAGAATCTCAAAAGGATGAAATTAAATTAGATGCCAAAAGCTACTCAAGACATCGGTTATTTCCAAGTAAGTTGAGTTCTCATTTAATTAAATCTTTGACTAATGCTAACTTCCCTCTTCATAATGCAGCTGAACCTCAGAATTATGTACATTCAAAGGCAAGTCACTTCAAAGTTGACATCAAGGATCCTCCTTGAATGACATAAGGAGCCTTGAGTCGAGCCAACGACGTTAAACAAAGGCGCTTATTGGGAGGCAACCCAACATAAAAAGAAAAAGAAAAGTGGGAATCAGAGATATTCATGGTCCAGTAATGCAACATGCGCATTCCACTCCAAACAAATTCAGGGAAGTTCACTTAACTCATATTTTTTTTTCTATATCTTTCCTTAATTCTTATCTTTCTTTTACATTGAGGACAATGTAAAGTTTGAGTGTGGGGGTGGAAGTTTATTTGTCTGAATCATTGTGACCCTATTATGAGCATCAATTTTCTGTTTTTCACTATTTATGCACTTTTATTGCTTTTAGCAAGTTGAGTGATTGTGTGAGTATTCAATTTATGTTTTAGGATGTTAGGCACAACCAACAGCCAATGATATGACTATCCAAATTTTTTTTTTAGCTCTTGAAAAATGTAGAAACTTCATGGTTGTATGCGATTTTATCCCTTTTGCAATTTATTACTTTTGACTTTAGAATCCTGAAATATTTTGCACAATAAATTTGGGCATTCGATTTATCTTTTACTTAGAAAAGGTTTATATAATTCAAAAATATGTAATGATCTCAACAGGATTCTAGAACTTATTTGAATGCTGCTTGAAGCGAAATCCTAGGTTAATACTATTATTTAGGAGATGATTTAGGCATTATTGGATAGATTGAGCCTTTCTAGCCTAACCTAAACAATGAAATATCCTTAGTTCCTCTATTTTGAGCTTAATGAACTTTTTCTTCTAAAAATCACAAATGAGCCGAAAGCCAAATTTTGTATGAATATCCTTATTTTTGATCCTATTCACTCACTCCATGATTATTTTTCTGAATACTTGTTTTGTAGAGCTTAAATTGACAAAAGGGTGGAAGGGTGGAGCAAGGAAAAGAAAAGAATTATGCAAAGAAAAAAAAAGAGAGAATTATGAAAAAGGAAGAAAAGAAAATTTCAAAGAGAATAAAAGCATAGGTTGTGAAAAAAAAAATACATTTTGAGAATCAAGGAAAATGATGGATCAAACTCAATTGAAGTAAGAAAATGAATGTGGGGGAAAGTCCTCCAAACTTGAAAAAAGCTCAATAGATCATTTTTAGTCATGTGGTGTTGGGTGATTGAGCCTACATTTGTATCCTTTATCCCACCTTATATCCTGGCCACATTACAAGCTAATTAAAGTCCTATTGATCCTAGAAGTAGTTTTGGCCTACATTAGTGGAGAGTGGCATGAAGAATAAGCATATGGAAATCCTAAACTACTTAGAGATCTACAACCAAAATTTTGGGATATATAAACTCATCTGGGTAAAAGGAAATTTAATGGCTCAAAACACACACACACTTGGGATTCAAGAGGATAAAATAATGAATTACATTTGGGTTAATTTTGTGTATGATTATGATCTTTCGAAATTTTTCTCGAACATATTTTTATGATATGAGGCAGAAAGTTTGGTAAGCCTAACACTTACTACATATATTGATTTTTGTTTTTATCTTTAGGGATTATTTTGCTTGAGGACAAGCAAAAGGTTGAGTGTGGGGGTATTTGATGTGATCTTAATTAAGCATGATTTTAATACCTTTATGATTACCTTTTGTTTGATTTAAGTAAAATATAATTAGGAATTAGCTTAGTTTTGTGTTTTGTGTTGTAGGAACAAAGGAAGAAGAAAATGGAAGAAAAAGATAAGAAATTCATGAAAAATGCTGATTTCTGACCTTTCATCACTAATGGAAGCATATCTCACTCATTTGAGCTCCGATTGAGCTGATTCTAGCGGCTATGGAAAGAAGAAACATAGAGCGACAACTTTCGTGTTCGGCACTTTGGCAAAATCCGGCGTTTTCTAGGCGCCGCAGTGCTCACAATACAGCGCCGCGGTGGCCCATCATGGATGTCTCGTAGCGCCGCGGCGCCCTTGCCCAAGAACCACGAGCGCCGCGGCGCTGCATGGGTGCGCCGCGGCACCCCGTGTGTAACATCCCGTAATTTTTAGATATTTTCCTTAGAAATTCTTCACCTTACATATATGCATAGAAATGTTCTAATATTAATGGAATAGGTAAAGAAAGAAAACCTAAGAGGAAATATTAGAAATAAACATGTTAAAGAAAGGTGAAATTCTTAGGTAAAGAAAGATAAATTTTTGTGAAGTAAGTAAAGGTCTTAAAATTTCAAGAAGATCGGATTAGGGTAATTTTTCTTAATTTAAGAGCAAAAGTTACTGAGTTTAGTATCTCCACCCGTAATTGGGCTTTAACCTATAGACACTTCATATAGAGTTTTTCTACTTCACATGAATTTTTAGCAAGCCAATAGTATAGGCCAAGGAAGAAATAAAACATAGACTTGGATTAGGATATAGAAATTGGACCGGTAGTCCAAAAATCTTGAAAATATGACCAAGCCCATTATGAAAGGAAGAATTTTAACCAAAGTAAGGAAAATGGGCAAGAATGAGCCCAAACCCAAGAGGAAAAATAAAAATAAAAATAAAATTAAAGTGATGAAATATTAGTGTAATCAAGATTAAGTGACATGGCATTAAGACAAAAATTTGGCAAGTGGTGTGATTCTACATTCATCATTTTGGCAAGTGGCATAATAATACAAGGCTTTAGGACAAAAACATCTATATCCTACATTCATAACTTTAACAAGTGGGTAATAATACATAGCATTATGACAAAACATCATTATCCTACACAAATAATTTTAGTTAAGTAAGGAAAATTCAAGGGCTAGAAATTTGCCACTTAAAAAGGCAAATCTATCATACTTGATTAAGACAAAAGAAAAAGGAAATGAATCCCTAAATCAAAGGAATCTTGCCCCATATCTTAAGAACATATCATCATAATTTTCAAAATACAAATCTCCTTTTTCTATGCATATCTTGACTAAGGAAGAGGAAGACAAGAACATAAGTTGTTTGTTTTCCAAAAATTCAACAAAGTGTATCCTAATTGTGATAAGGTAGACCCATGATCATAAAAGGTGAATTATTTGGTGGTCTATATAAGAAAACCCACCCTTACAACATTAGAATTTCGTCCAAGTGAGGGAGAGGAAAAATAGAAGCAAGGTAGTGTGAGGAAAGGAGAGGAAGAAAGGAAGAAAGAGGAAGGAGAAGTCTAGGAGACTAAGTGCTCCAGGTAAGTTTAACAATATTTCTTTTTGAAGAAAACCTTTGAAACTCATAATATTTATATGAGATTTTGATCTTAGAACTTTGATGATTGGTCATGGATGTTGCTATATCATGTTACATATTGATCTTGCATGTGATGTATGTTTGAATACTTAGGTTGGTGTAGATAGTTCTGCATGGGTATGGCTATGGTTGACAGAATTTTAAGCTTCGGTATTTTAATTTCTGGGAACAATCTATAAGGAATTAAAATAAATGGTTAACATAAGAATTAAAGATATATGTGTCACGGATTTTCACCCACTGGAATCATTCCATTTGGAGTCCATATGAGGTAGATATGGTTTGAGTAGTAGTCAAAGGTCAGAAAATGAATCATCAGGGAAGAATATGTTAGGATAGCTTCGGTAATTTAATTTCTGGGAATTATTGGTAGGGAATTAAAATAAATGGTTAACATAAGAATTAAAGATATGTGTGTCATGGATTTTTAGCCACTGGAATCATTCAATTTGGAGTCCACATGTGGTAGATATGGTCCGATTAGTAAGCCAAGGTCAGAAAATGGTTCATCAGGGAAGATTATGTTAGGACAGCTTTTGTATTTTAATTTCTGGGAATTATCTGTATGGAATTAAAATAAATGGTTAACATTAAATTTATATATCTATGTCTCATGGAAATATACCCACTGGAATTATGCAAGTTGGAGTTCATATGAGGTAGATATGATCCGATTAGTAAACAGAGGTCAGAAAATGTTTATTCAGGGAAGAGTATGTTATTAATGCTTTAGTTTTTGTATTTCTGGGAATGTTCTGTAGGGAATTAAAATAGCGTGCCAACATAACAATTATAGATATATGGCTCATGGATTTTTACCAACTGGAATCACTCAATTTGGAGTTCCAATTTGGGAGATATGGTCTAATTAGTTAGTAAAGGTCAGAACCTATCCGAGAGGAACTATCCTGTACTTTGAGGGAGTAATATCACCTTTGTTTCTTAATTTTTCGTTACAATGTTCAACATAATAGTTTTAGATAATTGTTTTATCTTGAAATAGACACCAAGATCACCTACATCAGAGTTAAATTGTGGGAGTTATGCTCTGATTAGTAAGAGAAGGTTAGATAGGATGAAAACCTGCATTAAGAAAATAAAGAAATAAAATTAGTATTTAAAAAAGAAGCTGAATCTTAATAAATGACTTGTATAGCCATAGCCATTGCCATTGTATGAACTTCTTACCATCTTAAGTGTGAAATTTTTACATGGAAATATTTTATAAAGTGATATTTGAAATGGTTATGTTCATGGCATGATTACCAATGATTTATGGTAATAGTTATATTTTGATGAACATACTTGTTATTGAAAGCATATTTTTGGCTATCATTGTGAAAAGAAAAGAAATGAGCACGGTCACATGGCAATCCGTGTGGTGCACCAGTAGGGGACGCCCTACCAACGGTTATGATCATGATAATGAGAAAAGAAAGAGAAAGTGAGCCATGTCGGACGGAGCGAGAAAAGCCCGTACCGGAGAGTAGAGGATACTCACCCTGACCGGGGTAGCTTGAAATGAGAATAAGTTGATGGCCATCATATGATATTTTGAAAATAGTTAATCATATCATACATATCATTATAGTATGATTCTTATGTGCATAGATATAATGCATTCATGTGACCAAAGATATTTTCTGTAGTTTATACAGCTGAACATGACGTGATGAGCTTTACTGATGATAATTTATTGTTGAACTTACTGGGATTTAATTCTCACTATATTTCCATATCATGTTCAGAAAATTATTTATGCAGCTTTTGTTTCTAAGGCTCTGGATTTTAGTGCACATTGGATCGAGTTACTTTATGTTGGGCAGATTTCAGAATCAAATAGGATGTTTGTGGTCGAGTTGGCTCAGATCCCGGTGAAGGTGCAACCACCCGCACCTGTATCTCCGGAATTGGTCAACCAAAATAAACAAGATGTAAATATCTATGTGTTTGATATGTTATACGTCTGTTTTGATTAATGACATGTATGTGAACTCAATATTGTATAATAATAAAGGAAAAAAAAAGAGGTTGTTACATAATTGGTATCAGAGCAGGTCGATCCTAGATGGCCAGTGGGTGGATGGTTATCTGAATCGATCTTATAGTGTCTTGAGTATGTTGTGGTTGTGCTGTGTAGGGGATCAGTGACTCATATAGGTAAGAAATTACTAGTGTTTCTTATCTATATGCCGAGGTGGTGTTATGACTGCTGTTAAATATTATTTTGAAACTAACTATTGGGCTTGATCACCTCAATAGTAGCATAAATTTATTTTTCCCACAGTAGGAAATGGTACCACCAAGGCGGAATCCAGCAAACAATGCGGAGAAAATCTTACACAACCTTGCCACAGAAATTCGAGAATTTGGTATTGATTTACTCCTTAGAACCCAACTAGTATCTATATCCCTATATAGAATGATATCGATTGAATTTAAAAAAAAAATTGTGATTTGTGAAAAGTGCATGTCTAAGGAAAGCTCTGGCAAGGAAAGACTTGGTACTTAAGCGTGTCCATTAGTGACCCACCTCTCTTTCCTGGGAACTTTTTTGGTGCGCTGTTTACAGACTACAATTACTATCCAGTTACCGAGATATTAGTGTGGAATTTTAACATGGAATTTACCCTAGTACTCATATAAAATTTCCAAGAAGTTTTGAAAGTGCCGGTTTTATTTGAAAAATCTTAGTATGCTCCGTGGTTGCAGTATTTCCACATCAGAAAAGAATTATTCTAGTTACTGGAAAAAAAAAATTTACAAGACTTGTTAGACAAGGGATTTAAATGCCCTAGTACTTTTATTTGGAGTGCTCTAGTTCTATTTGTGAAAAAGAAAGATGGATTACTATGACTATGCATAGATTGTAGACAGTTGAATAAGGTAACAATGTAGAATAGAAACTCATTAGCTCGTATAGATTACCTGTTTGACCAGTTATAAGGTGTTCAATATTTTTCCACAAATAGATTTGGGATATGAGTAACATTAATTAAGGATAAGAGAAGAGGATGTAGGACTTATTATGGGCATTATGAGTTCTTGGTGATGCATTTAAATTGACAAACCTTTAGCTGCATTCATAAATTTAATGAATAGTAATTAGGTCATCCTTGGAACAATTTGTTATTATATATATGGATGATATACTAGAATATTTCAAAAGTTCAGAGGATCATAAGCAACATTCAAAGATAGTTTTACCAACTCTAAAGGAGTATGGTTGGTAAATATGGTATACAAGTAGAGTCTAAGAAAGTAAAAGTAGTACAATAATAGCTACGTTTTACTACATTTAAAGATGAAGATCCAAATCCAATTTACGCTTCCTGCGGTTATCTGCCGTCCATTCTACTGGAGTAATAGTTAGATCAGGTACATGAACATAGGCTTGTAAAGCATCAATCAACTCCTCAACATTTGAAGCTGAGATGAGACTTTGTCGTGCTGAGTGTGAGATAAACCTCTGTTCCACAGCTTGATCTAGAAAAGATAACAAACCATCAAAGAAGTGATTAACATTTAACAAACCTATCGGTTTGTGATGCATATTTAGTTGTGCCCAAGAGACTATTTGGAAAATCTCCTCTAAAGTACCAAAACCACCTGGTAAGGCAATGAAGGCTTCAGCATTGCTCATCATTCTAGCCATGCGTTCATGCATGGAAACTACCCTATATTCTTCCCCAATTGTCTTCCCTATATTGCTGGATGTAGCTAGAGCTGTAGGAATAATACCTAGAACTTGGCATCCCCCTGCATGTGCAGCTGTAGCCACACACCCCATTAACCCACAGTTACCTCCACCATACACTAAATGAATTTTTCTCCTAGCCAGCACCATACCCAGATTTTGTGCTGCTTTAACATACTCCTCATCTTTTCCAGGACTGGAACCACAAAAGACACAGATATTTCGAAACTGACAGAATGTTGTTCCCTCCATAATTTCTATCACCTTAACTTTGAGAATATACAAAGATACTAATGTAAGTATTTATAGAAATCAGAGAAAGACATATTTATAATAGCTATGCGAATAGGCCGGGTATTATTAGAACAACTATGAATATCAACTAAATTAAAGGTAAATAAATAAAAAATTCAAAAATGACGGCAAGCATGTATATGTACAGTAGTATGACTGTGACCCATATTAAGCACATAAAGAGTATAAGATAAGATATCACCAGAAATCTGTCTTTATCTTGTTGTCTTTGATGAAGCATTGATGTTTTGATTCTTGTAGAAAAGTTCTAGGTGATAGCCATCATTGAAAAAAAAAAGTAAAAAAAAAAATGCAATCAAATGATTTATTTTGTATTCTCAATGTTTTCGCCAGTCGACTATCAGTATTATTAAGTCGACTAGCTATTTTGAGAAATTTTAATTTGGACTGGTTAATTTACAGTTGATTAATTACATCTATTTTGAAGTAAT
Source organism: Gleditsia sinensis (assembly GCA_037074535.1). Classification (NCBI taxonomy): domain Eukaryota; kingdom Viridiplantae; phylum Streptophyta; class Magnoliopsida; order Fabales; family Fabaceae; genus Gleditsia; species Gleditsia sinensis. The sequence continues at coordinate 38,284,691 of CM073469.1, read as the reverse complement.
CAACTGCATCCTACCAGTTAACTACATATTCTTTGATTTTCACAGACTTTTATAAGCTCAGAAATGTTTCTTTTTCCATGTGATATCTTTCCACCGAATACCAATGGATTTAAAGTTGATTCTGACACATATATTCAAAATTTGCGGCCACCGATTTTTGTTGAAATCATAGATAGATTTTGTTTACAGATTTTCAAGAATTGCGGCCACCGATTTTAATATTTTTCAATGCTTTGTCAAAATTTTTGACTTTCGCTTTTGGAACCATTCTCTATTATGCTTTTCGTCTGTTTCACTCATTAACGGTTGGCATTAAATGCAAGGTTATTTTCCCTCATTACAATTAAAGATAATTTCTTCCTTTGAAACTTGGTTGTTATGGTGTCTAAGTTGTTAATAGGTTAAAATAATGAAAGGTTTGAAAAGAATGGACGGACGATGGTCTTATGGTGTTTTGACGAATGTAATCAAGAGAATTAGTGGTGTTGAAGTTCTCGAGGAATAAAATATAGGAAGTAGGATTTAAGTTAGTCTTTGAACTCTTAATTTGGAAATATAGAGAATATTCTGAGAACCATGTCCGGAAATAATGTAGGTTATCAAGATATTTGTGTTAAAGGATTATATCATGCTAAATTGAGTCTAGTATCTAGGATGTAAATTATGTGGGAATTGAGAATTCATGTATGAGTAATTGTTAGGAAAAAAAAACACAAATCTTCTTCAAATGATTGGGTGAATTAAATGGGATTGGCATAAGCTAGAATGAGGTGCTTTTGGATATGATAGAAGAAATAATTGAAATTTTTGACAATGAGTTTAATGGTGTTAATAAGCTTGTATAGAATTACTGTGATGAGGTAAGTTGGAATTATTAGACATGCGTCAATGGTACATAAACGTTATTAAAGGTTTGAAGGATTTATTGCTACGTATGTTTAACATATTGATTAAAGGATTTGAGGATAAAAATAGATGATAGAGTAAGATGATGATATTCAGGGGATGATGTTGATATATGAAAAAAAAAATTGAATTGATAGAAGTTTGGAATAAGAAAAGATAGTTACACAATATGAAGGTGTATATGTTCCTTTATATGTGTGTTTTCTAATATCGACCCATAGATATATCCATACGGGCTAGAGGATATCAATTGAAGAACTTATGATTGAAAGAAATCCTTATGGTTAAGTTATATGGCAAAATCACTCAAGTGAATAGACATATTAAAAAGTAAAGATGTCATACAGAAAAGATATCTCTAATTATTTAGGTAATAAGCTTGGTAACTCTGAATAATGCCTTAATTTCATTCCCTACATGTGGTAGGATGGATTGAAATTCGGGGACCGAATTTCTTAAAGGGGGGAAGAATGTAACATCCCGTAATTTTTAGATATTTTCCTTAGAAATTCTTCACCTTACATATATGCATAGAAATGTTCTAATATTAATGGAATAGGTAAAGAAAGAAAACCTAAGAGGAAATATTAGAAATAAACATGTTAAAGAAAGGTGAAATTCTTAGGTAAAGAAAGATAAATTTTTGTGAAGTAAGTAAAGGTCTTAAAATTTCAAGAAGATCGGATTAGGGTAATTTTTCTTAATTTAAGAGCAAAAGTTACTGAGTTTAGTATCTCCACCCGTAATTGGGCTTTAACCTATAGACACTTCATATAGAGTTTTTCTACTTCACATGAATTTTTAGCAAGCCAATAGTATAGGCCAAGGAAGAAATAAAACATAGACTTGGATTAGGATATAGAAATTGGACCGGTAGCCCAAAAATCTTGAAAATGTGACCAAGCCCATTATGAAAGGAAGAATTTTAACCAAAGTAAGGAAAATGGGCAAGAATGAGCCCAAACCCAAGAGGAAAAATAAAAATAAAAATAAAATTAAAGTGATGAAATATTAGTGTAATCAAGATTAAGTGACATGGCATTAAGACAAAAATTTGGCAAGTGGTGTGATTCTACATTCATCATTTTGGCAAGTGGCATAATAATACAAGGCTTTAGGACAAAAACATCTATATCCTACATTCATAACTTTAACAAGTGGGTAATAATACATAGCATTATGACAAAACATCATTATCCTACACAAATAATTTTAGTTAAGTAAGGAAAATTCAAGGGCTAGAAATTTGCCACTTAAAAAGGCAAATCTATCATACTTGATTAAGACAAAAGAAAAAGGAAATGAATCCCTAAATCAAAGGAATCTTGCCCCATATCTTAAGAACATATCATCATAATTTTCAAAATACAAATCTCCTTTTTCTATGCATATCTTGACTAAGGAAGAGGAAGACAAGAACATAAGTTGTTTGTTTTCCAAAAATTCAACAAAGTGTATCCTAATTGTGATAAGGTAGACCCATGATCATAAAAGGTGAATTATTTGGTGGTCTATATAAGAAAACCCACCCTTACAACATTAGAATTTCGTCCAAGTGAGGGAGAGGAAAAATAGAAGCAAGGTAGTGTGAGGAAAGGAGAGGAAGAAAGGAAGAAAGAGGAAGGAGAAGTCTAGGAGACTAAGTGCTCCAGGTAAGTTTAACAATATTTCTTTTTGAAGAAAACCTTTGAAACTCATAATATTTATATGAGATTTTGATCTTAGAACTTTGATGATTGGTCATGGATGTTGCTATATCATGTTACATATTGATCTTGCATGTGATGTATGTTTGAATACTTAGGTTGGTGTAGATAGTTCTGCATGGGTATGGCTATGGTTGACAGAATTTTAAGCTTCGGTATTTTAATTTCTGGGAACAATCTATAAGGAATTAAAATAAATGGTTAACATAAGAATTAAAGATATATGTGTCACGGATTTTCACCCACTGGAATCATTCCATTTGGAGTCCATATGAGGTAGATATGGTCTGAGTAGTAGTCAAAGGTCAGAAAATGAATCATCAGGGAAGAATATGTTAGGATAGCTTCGGTAATTTAATTTCTGGGAATTATTGGTAGGGAATTAAAATAAATGGTTAACATAAGAATTAAAGATATGTGTGTCATGGATTTTTAGCCACTGGAATCATTCAATTTGGAGTCCACATGTGGTAGATATGGTCCGATTAGTAAGCCAAGGTCAGAAAATGGTTCATCAGGGAAGATTATGTTAGGACAGCTTTTGTATTTTAATTTCTGGGAATTATCTGTATGGAATTAAAATAAATGGTTAACATTAAAGTTATATATCTATGTCTCATGGAAATATACCCACTGGAATTATGCAAGTTGGAGTTCATATGAGGTAGATATGATCCGATTAGTAAACAGAGGTCAGAAAATGTTTATTCAGGGAAGAGTATGTTATTAATGCTTTAGTTTTTGTATTTCTGGGAATGTTCTGTAAGGAATTAAAATAGCGTGCCAACATAACAATTATAGATATATGGCTCATGGATTTTTACCAACTGGAATCACTCAATTTGGAGTTCCAATTTGGGAGATATGGTCTAATTAGTTAGTAAAGGTCAGAACCTATCCGAGAGGAACTATCCTGTACTTTGAGGGAGTAATATCACATTTGTTTCTTAATTTTTCGTTACAATGTTCAACATAATAGTTTTAGATAATTGTTTTATCTTGAAATGGACACCAAGATCACCTACATCAGAGTTAAATTATGGGAGTTATGCTCTGATTAGTAAGAGAAGGTTAGATAGGATGAAAACCTGCATTAAGAAAATAAAGAAATAAAATTAGTATTTAAAAAAGAAGCTGAATCTTAATAAATGACTTGTATAGCCATAACCATTGCCATTGTATGAACTTCTTACCATCTTAAGTGTGAAATTTTGACATGGAAATATTTTATAAAGTGATATTTGAAATGGTTATGTTCATGGCATGATTACCAATGATTTATGGTAATAGTTATATTTTGATGAACATACTTGTTATTGAAAGCATATTTTTGGCTATCATTGTGAAAAGAAAAGAAATGAGCACGGTCACATGGCAATCCGTGTGGTGCACCAGTAGGGGACGCCCTACCAACGGTTATGATCATGATAATGAGAAAAGAAAGAGAAAGTGAGCCATGTCGGACGGAGCGAGAAAAGCCCGTACCGGAGAGTAGAGGATACTCACCCTGACCGGGGTAGCTTGAAATGAGAATAAGTTGATGGCCATCATATGATATTTTGAAAATAGTTAATCATATCATACATATCATTATAGTATGATTCTTATGTGCATAGATATAATGCATTCATGTGACCAAAGATATTTTCTGTAGTTTATACATCTGAACATGACGTGATGAGCTTTACTGATGATAATTTATTGTTGAACTTACTGGGATTTAATTCTCACTATATTTCCATATCATGTTCAGAAAATTATTTATGCAGCTTTTGTTTCTAAGGCTCTGGCTTTTAGTGCACATTGGATCGAGTTACTTTATGTTGGACAGATTTCAGAATCAAATAGGATGTTTGTGGTCGAGTTGGCTCAGATCCCGGTGAAGGTGCAACCACCCGCACCTGTATCTCCGGAATTGGTCAACCAAAATAAACAAGATGTAAATATCTATGTGTTTGATATGTTATACGTCTGTTTTGATTAATGACATGTATGTGAACTCAATATTGTATAATAATAAAGGAAAAAAAAAGAGGTTGTTACACCGAGGATGAAGTTTCGCAGCGCCGCAACGCTGAACTTATGCTCCGCGGCGCCGCCGCTCCGGAAGTCGCGATTTTAGGTTTTTTTTCGCCTGATTTGAAGCCCAATTGATGGAGATTTGACCTAAAAACGTTCCTACTTCGACTAGGAGGGTGGAATGGATAAAAAGGAAGGAAAGTAAGCAGAGAAGGGATCGATTCATTCAGCAAAGAATTCATTCAAGTTCTGAACTCTTTTCTTTACTTCTTGTTTAGTTTTCTATGGCCCTGCGCGGCTAATTTTCTTTAGTTGGTTGAGGGAGATTGAAACCTCAAGGGATTTGATGTCATTGTGAGATACGGATTTGATTTCATTGCATTCAATCTTAACCGGGTATTGTTTATTCATCTGTTCTTATTTTCTTAATATTATGCATGTGATTGCTAGGAGGCCTACTAGTATATTGTATGTGTAGCTGCTGAATTAGGTTTTGAACAAAGCTTTTATTACTTGATTTGTGAAGCAAATAGGATTAAGGATTTTGGATTATAAATCGTTAACCCTATGATGAATATCAACTAAATTGAATATAACCGATGTGCTTGTATTCGTTTAGCTCTATTAGTTTCTCTTGTTCTTCATGCGGTTAATAAGTTATGCTTTACCGATGTGCTAAAGGATTGCTCGTTAATTAGAGTATAATTAGTGCGATTGTCATTAATTTACTAGGCTTAAGGAGGAACGGGGATAGAATCCCAATGATAGATATTTGGTTTAAGATTGATAATTTTGTCAATGATCAATGCAATCCCTTGATGGTGAATATTGACCGAAACCAACGCTTTTCTCATTAATCACTTTCTCTCAATTATTTTTGCTATTGTTTACTTAATTTTAATTGCGACTCTCAAATCCCCCCTTTCTGAATCACATAAGGTAATTCCAGTCTTTGTGGGATCGACCCTTACTCCCACTACTACAGGTTAGTGTTGAGGTAAGGTTTTAATTTGGGCGTGCCTGCGACAGTGCGCACCACCTAGGTATAGTGGTAGCTAGGAGAAATATTCATTTAGTCTATGGTGGAGGTAATCGTGGATTAATGGGGTGTGTGTCTACAATTGCACATGTAGGAGGATGTCAAATTATAGGTATTATTCCTACAGCTCTAACTGCATCCAACATCATAGGAAAGACAATTGGGGAAGAGTTTAGGGTAGCTTCCATGCATGAGCGTATGGCTAGAATGATGAGCAATGTTGATGCCTTCATTGCTTTACCAGGTGATTTTGATACTTTAGAAGAGATTTTCTAAATAGTTTCTTGGGCATAACTGAATCTGCATCACAAACCGATAAGTTTGTTAAATGTTAACAATTTCTTTGATAGTCTGTTGTCTTTTCTTGATCAAGCTGTAGAATAGAGGTTCATCCCACACTCAGCACGATGAATTCTCATCTCAACTTCAAATGTTGAAGAGATGATTGATGCTTTACAGGCATTTGTTCATGTACTTGATCCAACTATGGTTCAAATAGAATGGACGGCAGACAACCGCAGAAAGCGCAAATTGGATTTAGATTTTCATCTTTAAATGTAGTAAAACGTAGCCATTGTTGTACCACTTTTACTTTCTTAAAGTCTACTTGGATACCATCTTTACCAACAATACTCCCTTAGAGTTGGTAAAACTATCTTTAGATATTGCTTATGATCCTCTGAACTCTTGAAATATTATAGTATATCATCAATAAATATAATAACAAATTGATCTAGGGATGACTTAATTATTATTCATTAAATCTATGATTGCAATTGGGGCATTTGTCAAACTATTTGACATAACCAAGAACTCATAATGCCCATAATGAGTCTTAAAAGAATTTTTTTTTTGAATATCCTCTTCCCTTATCCTCAATTAATAATACTTATATCTCAAATCAATTTTTGAAAAAAAATATTGAGCACCTTGTAACTGGTCAAACAGATTATCTATACGAGGACATGAGTATTTATTCCACACTATCACCTTATTCAAGTATCTATAATCTACGCACAATCGCAACGATCCATCTTTTGTTTTTCACAAATAGTATTGGAGCTCTCCAAGAAGGAGTACTAGGGTATAAAAATCTCTTGTCCAACAAGTCCTACAACTAATTCTTCAATTCCTTGAGTTCAGTCGTTACTATTCAATATGGGAGTATAGACACTGGTTGGTTTTCAAGAAGTAAATCAATACCAAATTCTATTTTATGATTCGAGATAATCGTAACAATTTCTTAGGAATTACATTAGAAAATTCTCTAACCACTAGAACTTAATTTACAATGGTATACTTTATATCAACATCTCCCTCTACTGCCAAATATCTTTGGTACCTTTTTGTAATAACTTATAGGCTGTTAAAACAGAGATTAGATTTTTGGGTACCTCACTATAGTCTCCTTGTATCAAGAAAGAAGATTCTCTAAGAATATTGAATTTAATTATCTTTGGATGACATTCTAAAATGGCCTGACATATTGCCAATCAATCCATTTCTAATATCACATCAAAATCTACCATATCTAAAAATTCAGGTAAAACATATATTATATTCAGAAATAATCATATTGGACATTTGTTTCAATTCTTTAAATTCTCTAGGACACCTATCCCTTTTACTTTCAAGCAATAATTGACTTATAGATACCTCTTAAGATGTCACAATACTCAATCAACTTTATACTAGGAAATTTAATAACTTGAAATAGAAAGGAAACAGAAATCCTATAGAATCCCTCAACAGCACCTGAAGTATACATATGTCTGACTCATACCCATACTAAAGGTTCTACTAAAGAATCCTTTGCTCCGATAGTCACAGGGAAACCTAATGCTCTGATACTAACTTGTAACGCCCCCAATTTATGAGCAGGTGAAATAAACATTTTTTTTCTGCAATCAGATATTTTTCATAAAGATACACAATTCAATTCTTTGTCATTTATATCATGTATACACAATATACAGATCAAATCTATAAACATCAAAGTATAGCAGAAACGGGGATCTTACCTGTAGCGTTCGGAGCACACTCTAAAATACAAACAGAGTATAATTCAAAATTGTGAGCCTTGAAAGCAATGTAGACTCACCCAGAGAATATGTTACCTAACTGATCACCTATCTATATGATCAGACTATGTATTCTTATCTGAAAAATATAGAAATATCGTGTAATGAGTTTGACAACTCAGTGAGTAGATAATACCTCATATGACCTCTTAGGTTAGCATATGAATGTACTCATATTTTAAAATTTGTCACTTAGAAAATACAGTTCAGAAGTACATCCATATGGGACCCATATTTTAAATATTTCAAATAAAAGGATATTCAGATATCCAAATCATATTCAGCACAATATGATCATTAAACAAATGTTGTTATGCTCAGCTGTATAAACTATAGTAAAATAATAAGCTTTTGAGATAAAGTTATAAACTTTTAAAATGACTTGTCTCATTCAGCGATCTGGTCAACCCAATTTAAAATGACCTGCCTCATTCGGCTATCTGATCAACCCACACACACATTTGCTATATGCATAGTGACCAATCGACTACAGTCACTATAGTGATCAGGGAATGTGAGCCCATCACCCATTTAACTCCTCACATTACCACTGTCACCTCGTTAGAGTGGCCCTCCCTTGGCTCACTCAGGTTGATAGGGCGTCCTCTATTCGGTATCGTCATAAGCCATACAACCCATCGATATTCATCCATACATATAAATACATATATATAAATGCATATTCATCAATGCAATGTAAAATTATCAAGCAACTCGCCATGAGCTTTACGCTTGCCATTCAATCATAATCAGTAACTTTATAGTTTTACAAATCAATGCCGCGTGCATAAATATTCACCTTATCATTTAATGAGAAATACATGTGAAATCAGATATACCATGAGTTCAGAAATCCATTTTCAAAACTATACTTTTCTCGAACTATATTCCAAATTGTAAGCAATTCAGATAGTTTTAATGCATTTCATAAACATTTAAAAGTGTAAATATCTCATAATCATAATCAAATACATGCTTAAAGATCAAGAAGAGTATAGGAAAAGTCATAGAAATAATCTTCTACTCACAATGTAAGGGCTCCAGATTGAACAGCCCCAAAATGCACTTTTCCAATTCACATTTGACTGAACAGACTTTAAAAACATGTCTGGAGGGTCCAAAAATCAAGGAAATGACTTCGGGAAATTTGTCACTATTCATGGCCGAAAAATACTATTCACCGCCAGAAAACATTACTCATCGCTGGAAAGTACTATTCACCAAGAACAAAAAGTTGTCAGATAGTTGAAAAATTTTATATCATAAGGTTTATCTAACTCTTGAATCCATCTACGGTGTCAGATTTCCAATTTTAGGTATCTAATTAAGAGCTTTAGAGTTTAGCTTTTTCTAAGATTTTTTACTTTTGATCTACGGCAATTCTACGGCTGATTTGAAAAATTGTTCGGTCAAAATCGTAGTATTCTTTGTCCTGAATCCACTGGTACCTTTAGTTTTGAGATCAGAGGCCTGTAGATACTCTAAATTTAGAGAAAAAAATCTAGGTTACTATTCACACTATTTCACTATTCATTCATTTCATGTTTCATCTTCGGTTTCTGTCTCCCCTCCCCGTTTTTTATTCTTTATAATAATAATTATTATTATTTAATAATTAAATATTTAGATTTATTTTATTTTATTTCATATATATTCATATAAATACCGTTTTTTATCCTAAAAGATCCAAAAAATTTCTAAAAATTTACATTCTCATAAACCTTTAGTTAAACTCTTAAATCATGATTTTTCTTAATTAAAATCTTAATAAAAAAAAATCACAAAATAAATATCTTTATACATAATAAAAAAAAAGAGTAGTTCTAAAAATACAACAAAAATTTATTAAAAGCCAATATAATTATTTTAAGAAAAATAATAATTACTTTAATTTAAAGTATACTTATTTTTATTATAACATAATCATTTTTAAATAAATAAAAATATATTTATTTATAACAAAATATTATTATTTAAAAATAAAAATTATGGGATGTTACACTTTGCATGTGACATTTATTTGAGGGTTCCAATGGTCCATCTTGTCACCAATTGAATCCCAATGGCCTATTTTGCCTTTTGTGTTGTTTCAATGGCCTATTTAATGGCCCACCTATCAGAAAAATAGAAAACATTAATAATATAAATAATAATAATAATAATAATAATAATAATAAAATGCTTTCTCTAATTTAAGTCAATTAAAAAATATTTTTAAAAAACCCATAAAGAAATTAAAATTGAAAGAAGAAACTAGTAAGGTAAGGAGTTTCAAAATTAAAGTGAAATCACTCACCCTAGGCTTTATTTTTCTTTTTGGTTTCTTTTTTACAAAAAAAAGTTTAGTTACAATTCATTCAAACACACCCATGTGTTTTTCTATCAATTTTGAATTACATGGGGTTTGATCCCTCTTACTGGTATATAGGCCCTAGGCTTTTCTAGGTCAACTCCAAAACTATTTAAAACAAAGTTTTCCTTCGCTTTTTTAAGGTTAGATTTTATTTTTCTTTTAATTTGTACATATTTTTTTTCATATATTTCATTTTTATTTTAGTGCCCTATGCTCTTCCATTTATATATGTTTGCATGTGATTGTTAGGGGTTAAGGAACACATAAGACTATTAATTGCACATTTAGGTTCTTTAGTATTTCTGTATATGGATGCTGTGTGGTGCCTAACATTTTTCCATGTGTGATAAAACCCTTGAACTCTTCCTGATTCACATATCTTATATTCAAAGATTAAATGTTTGGAAAAAATTTCTTTTAAAAATAAAATTTCAGTGGCAACTCCATTTCAAAAATGCTTGTTTTGGAAAGGTTTTTGAGATAATCATACTGCAAAATCTCAGTATTTTAGAAGATTCAGAGTTTGAATCGCATAACTCTTTCATACACCACCTTTGTACGGTAGATGTTGAGCCATCAGTTATAATAGTTACTGTAATGCCCCTAATTTACGTTACGTAAAATAAACATTTTTTTCTTATTATTTTCTGCAATCAGATATTTCCCAGAAAGATACATAATTCAATTCTTTATCATGGGAACAAATCCATATAAGATCTCTTATGTATACACAATATACATATCAAGTCTATAAACGTCAAAGTACAGCAGAAACGGGGATCCTACCTGTAGCGTTTAGAGCACTCTAGAATACAAACACAGTATAATTCAAAGACTGTGAGTCTAACATAGACTCACCCAGAGAATATATCACCTATCTGCCTAATCAGACTCTGATATTCTTATCTGAAAAATATGGAAATATCGTGTAGTGAGTTTGACAACTCAGTGAGCAAATAATTCCTCCTATGACCTCTTAGGTCAGCATATGGATGTACTTATATTTTAAAATGTGTCACATAGAAAATACAGTTCAGAAGTACATTCATATGGGACCTGTATTTCAAATATTCTTAAATCAAAGGATATTCAGATATCCAAAACCATATGCACCATGGTATAATCATTAAACAAATGTTATGCTCAGCTGTATAAGCTATAGTAAAATATTAAAATTTTGAGATAAAATCATCACTTTTAATGCACTTGGCTCACTCGGCAATCTGATCAATGCAATGAAAATATAATTCATTTGCTATACGCAGAGTGACCTCGACCCTAGTCACAATAAGTGATCAGGGAATTTGAGTACATCACCTTCCTGTCCCCTCACATTACCACTATCACCCGGTTGGAACGACCCTCCCCCGACTCACTCAGGCTAATAAGGCGTCCCCTATTCGGTACCGTCACAAGCCCTACAACCAGCCGATATTTATCAATACATATAAATACATGTAAAATTATCAAGCAACTTACCATGAGCTTTACGCTTGCCATTTAATCTCATTTATAATATGACATGCATCATTTTCACAAGTATATAGCTTTACAAATCAATACATCGTATACATAATATTCACTTTATCAAATAATGATAAATACATTTAGAACCACATATTCAATGAGTTCCAAAATACATTTCTAAAACCATACTCTTCTTGAACTATATGCCAGTTCGTAAGTATAACAGATATTTTAACACATTTTAGAAACTTATAATAGTATAAATAATTTATAAACAGAAACAATAATACATTTATAATTCAAGAAGAACATGGGGCAAGCCATAGAAAGAAGTATCTACTCACAAGGTAGGCCTCTTGGTTGGACAGCCCTAAAATGTACTTTTCCTAGTCGAATTTGACCAATTACACCTCGAAAACGTGTCCGGACGGTTCAAAGACTTGAAAAATGACTCCGGGAGCTTGGTCACTATTCACCACCGGAAAACACTATTCACTTGTCGGAAAATACTATTTACCCACCAAAAAACACTATTCACGACAAACAAAAAACTGTCAGATGGTCGAAAATATACATATCTTAAGATTTATCTAGCTTCTGAATCTATCTACGGTATCAAAATTTCAATTGGAGGTCTATAAGTAAGTTTCAGGATTTACCTTTTTATGAGATTTTCTACTTCAGATCTACGGCAATTCAACGGCTGATTTGATCGGTCAAAACCGTAGTATTCTTCGTCTTGAATCTAGTAACACCTTCAGGTTTGAGATTAGAAGCCAATAGGCACTCCAGATCTAGAGAAAAAGTTGAAGGTTACTATTCAATCACTATTCATTCGTTTAAAATATCTCCAAAAATTCGCTCCATCTCCCGCATGCACGTTTCCTTTTTTATTTTATTTTTATAATATTAATTATTATTATTTAATAATTAAATATTTAGTATTATTCTTATTTTATTTCATATATATTCATATAAATTCTGTTTTTCATCCTAAAATATCTCAAAAATTTCTAAAAATTTACATTCTCATAAACCTTTAGTTAAACTCTTAAATTATGATTTTTCTTGATAAAAATCATAATAAAACAAATCTCAAAATAAATTTCTTTATACATATTAAAAGAAAGAATATTTCTAAAACTACAACAAATATTCATTAAAGACCAATATAATTATTTTAAGTAAAATAATAATTATTTTAATTAAAAATAGACTTACTTTTAGTATAACATAATAATTTTTAAACAAATAAAAATATATTTGTTTATAACAAAACATTATTATTTAAAACTAAAAATTATGGGATGTTACATTCTTCCGTTCTTAAGAAATTCGGTCCCCGAATTTCAGCTCATCCTACCATATGTAGGGAATAAAATCATGGCATAATTCGGAGTTACTAACCTTATTACTCAAATAATTGGGGATATCTTTTCTCAATAACATCTTTACTTTTTCACATGTCTCTTCACTTTAGTGATTTTGCCATATAACTTAAACATAGGGATTTCTTTCATCCATAAGTTCTTCACTTATCGATCAACAATAAACATCAATTGTACCCATAGGTAAGTCAAATTTTTGTCCAATTGAATTTTTTTAGAATTAGGTAACATAAGAAGAATCTAATATGTACTTCTTTCCGAACCTCATTACCTATGTCATTGGTGATTCCTTCAAAAATATATGGTCACCAACTGATAATTTCTAGTGCTCAACATGCATGATTCCTTTAGACTTTTGGCCTGTATTGAATTATCATTTTTCTAATCAATTTCACTTTATATCCTGAAGCTCGCATGGATATATCTATGGATCGATATTAGAAAACACACTCATAAAAGAACATATTCACATCCATATTGGGGTAATTATCTTTTCTTATTCCAGACTTCTATTAAGTAATCTTTGATTCTCACATGTCAACATCATCCCATGAATAGAATCATCTGAATCTATTATCTATTTTTATCCTAAAATCCATTAATCAATATGTTAAACATACGTAGCAATAAATCCACCAATCCTTTTTATTAACACCAATAAATTTATTATAAAAAATATCAAACTTGCCCTCTATCATTTCTAAAAGTACCTCATTCTAACTTATGTCAATTCCGTTTAATTCACCCAATCATTTCAAGAAGATTTTTCCTAACAATTACTCATACATGAATTTTCAATTGCAACATAATTCACATCCTACATACTAGACACAATTTAGCATAATATAAACCTTTAACACAAATATCTTAATCACTTACATTATTTCTGGACATGATTCTCATAGTATTCTCCATATTTTCAAATCAAGAGTTTAAAGATTAATTTAAATCCTACTTCCTATATTTTATTCCTCAAGAATTTCAACACCACTAAGTCTCTTGATTACATTCATCAAAACACCACATGATCATCATCCGTCCACTCCGTTCAAAATCTCTATTACTTTAACCTACTAACTAATTGGACACCATAATAACTGAATTTCAAAGAAAAGAAATTAACCTTCCTTATAATATGAAAAAAGAATCTTACATTTAATACCAAATATTAATGTAGGACAATGCAGCAGAAAATGTGGAATACTTAATAGAGCATGGTGCCAAAATAGGAAGTTAGAAAGTTGGACAAAGCATTGAAATAAAATTAAAAATCAGTGGCCTTAATTCTTGAAAATCTGTAAACAAAAATCTAGCTGTTATATCGGCAAAAATCGGTGGCCGCAAGGTTTGAATATACGTGTCAAAATTTACTTTAAATCTGTTGGTATTCGGTGAAAAAATAGCACAAGAAAAAAAACATTTCTGAGCTTATAAAAGTCTATGAAAATCAAATAATATGTAGTTAACTGATAGGATGCAGTTGATTGGTTTAAAATAGATGTAATCAATCAACTATAAAATAACCAGTCCAAATTAAAATTTTTCAAAATAGTTAGTCGACTTAATAATATCGATAGTCGACTAGCAAGAACATTGGGAAAACAAAATAAATCATTTGATTGTTCCTCTTCAACAACTAACTTGTTTGCATTTTAACTATTTTTTTTTTACAATTACGCCTATCACTTACAACTTCCTTACAAGAATCAAGACATCAGTGCTTCATCAAGGACAACAAGGAAAAGACAAATTTCTGGTGATATCTTAACCTTATTCTCTTGCCTAATATGAGCGACTATCACATCTACTGTACATATACATGCTTGCCGTCATTTTTGAAAATTTCACCTTCAATGTAGCTAATATCCACCAATCACTCACATAATGTTCTAATTATTCCCGGTTTATTCACATAGCTATCATAAGTATGCCATTCTCTGAGTTCTATAAATGCACACGTTAATTTCTTTACTTTCATATTCCAAGTTAAGGTGTGTGCAGCTATGGAAGGAATCACATTTCGTCAATTTTGAAATATTTGTGTCTTTTGTAGTTCCAGTCCTAGAAAAGATGGAGAGTATGTGAAAGCTGCACAAAACCTGGGTATGATACTAGCCAGGAGAAAAATTCATTTAGTCTATGGTGGAAGTAACTGTGGATTAATGGGGTGTGTGTCGACAGCTGCCTATGTAGGAGGATGCCAAGTTCTAAGTATTATTCCTACAGCTTTAGTTGCATCTAACATCGTAGGAAAGACAATTGGGGAAGAGTTTAGGGTAGCTTCCATACATTAAAGCATGGCTAGAATGATGAGCAATGCTGATGCCTTCATTGCCTTACCAGGGGGTTTTGGTACTTTAGAATAAATTTTTCAAATAGTTTCTTGGGCACAACTAAATATGCATCACAAACCAATAGATTTGTTAAATGTTAACCACTTCTTTGATGGTCTGTTATCTTTCTTTAATCATGCTGTGGAACAAAGGTTTATCTCACACTCAGCACGACGAATTCTCATCTCGGCTTCAAATGATGAGGAGTTGATTGATGCTTTACAAGCATATGTTCATGTACCTGATCCAACTATGGCTCAAATAGAATGGACGGTAAACAACTGCAGGAAGCAGAAATTGGATTTGGATCTTCATCTTTAGATGTAGTAAAATGTAGCTATTATTGTACCACTTTTACTTTCTTAGAGTCCATTTGGATACCATCTTTACCAACCATATTCCCTTAGAGTTGGTAAAACTGTCTTTGAATATTGCTTATGATCCTTTGAACTTTTGAAATATTCTAGTATATCATCAATAAATATAATAACCAGTTGATCCAGGGATGACTTAATTACTATTCATTAAATCTATGAATGCAGCTAGAATATTTGTCAAACTAAAAAACATAACCAAGGACTGATAATGCCCATAATGAGTCCTAAAAGAAAATTTTCGTTCATCCTCTTCTCTTATCCTCAATTAATGTTACTCATATCTCAAATCTATTTTTGAAAAATATTGAGCACCTTGTAACTAATCAAACAGATTATCTATATGAGGTAATGGGTATTTATTCCACATTGTCACCTTATTCAACTGTCTATAATTTATGCATAGTCATAATGATCCATCTTTCTTTTTCACAGATAGAACTGGAGCACTCCAAATAAAAGTATTAGGGCATTTAAATCTCTTATCTAACAAGTCTTGTAACTAATTTTTTTTAAAATTCAATCGATATTATTTTATATAGGGATATAGATACTTGTTAGGTTCCAAAAGGTAAATCAATATCACAGTCTATTTTTCGTTTCGAAGATAATCTAAGCAATTCTTCTGAAAACACATCAAAAATTTTTCTAACTACTGGAACCTGATCTACATTAGTATACTTTATATCAACATCTCTCACCATTACCAAATATCCTTAGCACCCTTTTTTTTAATAACTTACGGTCGCTAAAGATGAAATTAAATTACTGGGTACTTGCTTCCATGATTGCTCACTACTTGCAACTCATTTACTAATATTTTTTGCTATTGATGACATCTTTATACTATATCAGCTAGATCGCACTTCAAAACACTTAAATAAGTTCAACCCGTTTTGACTTTATTCTTTAACATGCTTATGGAATGTCTTAACAATCAATCATGAAAAACTTATATCTATCCAAGAGTCCTTCACATGAATTGCCCATTTTGCAAACCAAATTTCTATAGGCAAACTTTCCTTTTTCATAATGTTTGTACATAATATTATTGAAAACTAAACTATTGTTGAATCCTTTATATCAACAAAATCTATCATTGAATTATCTTCATAGATTTTCTGCTCTCAAATTCAATCCACCCACAACTTACCAAATCCATTTATATATATAGATTTCAACTCATCTATCCAAAAATAGATTTAAAACTATTTTCAAAACACTCACTTTATTTTAAATCATTATCTTGGAGTTAACAATCTCGATCACATCATAACCCATTATCAATATTATATTAGCCGTTCGTCATATTGTTTCACGTAAGCAAATCAAACAATCAATTTAAACCTTCTTGAAATCCAAACAAGCCATTCCCTTTGTGTTTGGATAGAATTTTCTTATTTTCAGCTAATTTCCCAAGAGGGTTCTCTTTATCACTTTTCGTCCAAACAAGTTCAAAAGCTGAACTAGTAGTCCACACACAAAAGGAAGAAAATAATGACACCCTATAGAATTCCACAACAGCACCGTGAGTATAAATATGTTTGCAATTACATACCCATACTCAAAGTCCTACTACAGAATTCTTTGCTCTATTAGCCACAGGGAAACCTAATGCTCTGATACCAACTTGTAACGCCCCTAATTTATGTTACGTAAAATAAATATTTTTTTTCTTATTATTTTCTACAATAAAATATTTCCCAGAAAGATACATAATTCAATTCTTTATCATGTGAACAAATCCATATAAGATCTCTCATGTATACACAATATACATATCAAGTCTATAAACGTCAAAGTACAGCAGAAACGGGGATCATACCTGTAGCGTTCAGAGCACTCTAGAATACAAACACAATATAATTCAAAGACCGTGAGTATTGGAAGCAACGTAGACTCAGTCAGAGAATATATCACCTATCTGCCAAATCAGACTTTGATATTCTTATTTGAAAAATGTGGAAATATCATGTAGTGAGTTTGACAACTCAGTGAGCAAATAATTCCTCCTATGACCTCTTAGGTTAGCATATGGATGTACTTATATTTTAAAATGTGCCACATAGAAATACAGTTCAGAAGTACATTCATATGGGACCCGTATTTCAAATATTCATAAATCAAAGGATATTCAGATATCCAAAACCATATACACCATGGTATAATCATTAAAAAAATGTTATGCTCAGCTGTATAAGATATAGTAAAATATTAAGATTTTGAGATAAAATCATCACTTTTAATGCATTTGCCTCACTCGGCAGTCTGGTCAATGCAATGAAAATATAATTCATTTGCTATACGCATAGTGACCTCGACCCTAGTCATAATAAGTGATCAGGGAATGTGAGTACATCACCCTCCTGCCCCCTCACATTACCACTGTCACCCGGTTGGAGCGGCCCTCCCCCGACTCACTCAGGCTAATAGGGCGTCCCCTATTCGGTACCGTCACAAGCCCTACAACCAGCCGATATTTATCAATACATATAAATACATGTAAAATTATCAAACAACTCGCCATGAGCTTTACGCTTGCCATTCAATCTCATTTATAATATGACATGCATCATTTTCACAAGTATATAGCTTTACAAATCAATGCATCATACACATAATATTCACTTTATCAAATAATAATAAATACCTTTAGAACCACATATTTAATGAGTTCCAAAATACATTTCTAAAACCATACTCTTCTTGAACTATATGCCAGTTCGTAAGTATAACAGATATTTTAACACATTTCAGAAACTTATAATAGTATAAATAATTTATAAACAGAAACAATAATAAATTTATAATTCAAGAAGAGCATAGGGCAAGTCATAGAAAGAAGTATCTACTCACAAGGTAGGGCTCCTGGTTGGACAGCCCTAAAATGTACTTTTTCAAACTGAATTTGATCAATTACACCTTAAAAACGTGTCCGGAGGGTTCAAAGACTTGAAAAATGACTCCGAGAGCTTGGTTACTATTCACCGCCGGAAAATACTATTCACGACGAACAAAAAACTGTCAAATGGTCGAAAATATACCTATCTTAAGGTTTATCTAGCTTCTGAATCCATCTACAGTGTCAGAATTTCAATTGGAGGTCTGTAAGTAAAAGTTTCAGGATTTACCTTTTTCTGAGATTTTCTACTTCAGATCTATGATAATTCAATGGCTGATTTGAAAAATTGATCAGTCAAAATCGTAGTATTCTTTGTCTTGAATCCAGTAACACCTTCAGTTTTGAGATTAGAAGCCAATAGGCACTCCAGATCTAGAGAAAAAGTTGAAGGTTACTATTCATTCACTATTCATTCGTTTAAAATATCTCTAGAAATTCGCTCCATCTCCCGCATGCACGTTTCCTTTTTTATTTTATTTTTATAATATTAATTATTATTATTTAATAATTAAATATTTAGTATTATTCTTATTTTATTTCATATATATTCATATAAATTCTGTTTTTCATCCTAAAATATCTCAAAAATTTCTAAAAATTTACATTCTCATAAACCTTTAGTTAGACTCTTAAATCATGATTTTTCTTGATAAAAATCATAATAAAACAAATTTTAAAATAAATATCTTTATACATATTAAAAGAAAGAATATTTCTAAAACTACGACAAAAATTCATTAAAGACCAAGATAATTATTTTAAGAAAAATAATAATTATTTTAATAAAAATAGACTTACTTTTAGTATAACATAATCATTTAAAAAAAAATAAAAATATGTTTGTTTATAACAAAACATTATTATTTAAAACTAAAATTTATGGGATGTTACAGTTACCACTTGAATTATAACTAAAACGAGATCAAACAAATAATACAAACATCAATTGACATGACATGGGGACTTAAAAGGACGTATATCTACCATTAGATATGTCCAATGAAGGATTTTTACAACAAAAGAATCTCTTTTTCTTCGCATTAAATTTTAGAAGTCAGTAATCATTGTTTCTCGAACTAATATTTTCTCCTCCACAATTCACTGCAAAATATCATTGAATCACCATTTTTTTAGAGAAAGATCATAATATTAAATGAATATCTATATTTAGATATCAAAGGATTCCACTTTTTATGTGGATAATGTTTGTTAATTTTATCATTATCTAAGTACATGTGACTATAATATAGTGACTTGATTAATGGATCATATCTCACGATAAATCTTACCCAGCTAATTACCAAATGTAACCTCCCAAAATTATTCAAGAAATTGCAAAATTCATGATAAAGTAAGAAAATAAAGAAAAAAAATACTCTCACAATCGACTGAAAATAAACAATTGAGTTAATTTCGTTCAATCTTTTATATTTCTCCTTAACTAATTCGGACATCGTAAATTATTGACCTTAGCACATAGTTACTTATAAACCCCTCTTGAGATAAATAAAAGTAATTATTCTCAAGATAAACCCTAGAAATGGGGAGTAATTGAGCAATTATTTATAAATTTAAAACAAGCTTGATTAGGTCAAGGAAGGTATGGAGGTATATTGCTATCTTCATGCACAAATTAATTCATTCGCTTCTAAACTACTAGAAATTAATCTTACATTGTTCAATTCAATGGTTTAGTCAATCAATTACTTTAGTCAATAATAACTAATAGAAATCTAAACATCTAATTGGAGATAAAGCAATTAGAATGCATAAAAATGAGAATTAAACAAATAACTTCACTAATGTCATTCATAGAGAATAAAAGAATTTAAATATACTACATAACTGAGATCTCTTGAACACTTAGAACAATTAAACTACTCCATAAAAAAACTAAAAAGTCCTAAAGATATAAAGGAGAAACATAGTAAAGAACAAGAATGGGAAGAAAAAAGCAAGGAACTAAATTTCCTTTCTTTTCCATCGAAACGACTGAAAGATTTTCATTTCCTAAGTCACCGACACAAAATAGAGTTATCGAAACGAAAAAAAGTGTATGTTAGAAATTATACTATTTTGATTGAAATTACTATGTTTCGGTAGAGATACTCTTATTTCAGTGAAAATTTTGATGGAAATACTCTTGTTTCGAGTTGTTTCGATAGAAAAGTACTAAACTAATTTGAAAAATAAAAAAATTGGCAATCTAAAAGTAGATGAAAGTAGTATCATATCATATTCAACACCAAGTTATTTTCTTTCACAAGTCACAACATCTTTATTAACTTCCTACTCTCTTCCTTTGTTTTCATGACATTGTTTTCCTTCATTATCTTCATTTTAAAGAGAAAATGACAAAAATGATGAAAAGAGATATTGAAAGACAAAAAGAGAGGAAGATAGTTAAAGATAGAGACAAAATCATGGTCAACAGAGAGAGAGACTTAAATATAGATGTCACAAAAAATTTAAGAAGAAGATGGAGAGATGGATGCAAAAGAAAGATTGTTGTTGAATACTATTAGAATTTGAGTCGGAGTCCATACTGTAGTAACATGTTTACTTATTATTCAATTATAGATATTCGAATTAATTTTAATATAATTTTACATATCTATATAATTAATATTATGCTAAAATCTTTTAAAATTGAAAAAAATATTATTTGAAATTATTTGAAACGTTTCTTAAAAAATCTTCCTTCTCCTTAAAATTTTTGAAACGTTTCGAAATATTTCTATCTTTGGAGTCGTCGAAACGGTACCTCGAAACAAAATTTAGTACCTTAGAAAAAAGAACTCTATCAAGCCCTATCCTTAATCTAAAATTGGACTCTTCAATCTTGAAAGTAAAATCTATAACAACTGCAATTTTTTACAAATATACATATATATAAATTTTTAAAGTCTCATGAAGTCATTACCTTTATTTAACTCATAATAACATTCAATTAATTTAACCAAACATAATTAAGGTTTACACATCATTAATTAACAACATCCGTAAACAAATCAAACATATATATGCCTACATTTTATTCATCCATATTGACTAGTTCTAGGGATATGGGTGCGGGTGGTTGCACTTTCACAAGGATCTTAGCCAACTCGACCACAAACACCTTATTAATTTATGGGATCTACCCAACATAGAGTAACTCGATCCAACGTACACTATGAGCTAAAGCCAAAGAAAAATATGTAAAACTAGTTTTCTGAACACGATATGAAAATATAGTGAGAATTAAATCCCAGTAGATTCAACAATAAATCACAATTATCATCATTATATATCATCATGTCATGTTCATCTGTATAAGCTACAGTAAATATCTTAGGTCACATGAATGCACATGAAAATCATACAATAATGACATGTATGGCATGAATAACTATTTTCAAATTACCATATGATGACTATCAACTTATTTTCATATCAAGTTATCCCGATTAAGGTGAGTACTTTATACTCTCCGGTACGGGGTTTTTTCGCTCCGTCCAACATGGCACACTGTATCTTTCTTTTCTCATTAACATAACCATAGCTGTTGGTAGGGCGTCCTCTACTGGTGCACCACACGGACCACCATGTGACCGTGCTTATTTCTTTTTTTTTTCTTTTCTCATTAATAGTCAAAAATATGATTTCAATAACAAGTATGTTCATTATATTCACATGCCATAATTTTTTATCAAAATATAATCATTACCAAAAATTATTGGTAATCATGACATGAACATAATATCACTTTATAAAATATTTCCACATCAAACTTACGCACTTAAGATGGTAAGGAGTTTATGGAATGGCAATGGCTATGCCATACACTAGTCATTTATTATTTTAATTTATAAGATTCTTTTTCTTTTTTAAATATTATTTTTATATCTTCATTTTCTTTATTCTTGGCCTCTAGTCACTTTCCTCTTATTTATATCATTTCTAACATATGTTCTCACAAATTTAATATAGTATTCTTCTTCAATTTGGTTTATATTAATGTCTTATAGTTAATAAGGTTCATTTAAGGTAGAAAATGTTGAAAATAAGCTTTACCAGTTTCCAACACTGCTTAAACGTATCCTATAACATGCTTTGGTCATTTCCTATAAACCAACCATGCTTTAGGCTTCAAAATGCCATTTTCAGCACAGAACACGACATGGTCGTGCCTTTGAACACGGTCATACTTTATGTTGTGGTAATCTTAGATGCATGTTTTTCGTCCTGCCTGACCTTCTCTCACTAATTAGAGCATAACTCACTCATTTTAACTCTGAATTAAGTGATTTTAGTGTTTATTTGAAGATAAAATAATAATATAAAACTATTATGTTGAACATTTTATTGAAATCTTAAGGAATCTTGGTGATATTACTTCCTCAAGTTAAACGTTATTTTTTTCCGGGTAGGTTCTGACCTTTACTTACTAAGCTGACCATATCTCCCTCGTATGAACTCCAAATTGTTAAATATACAAAATAATATAATAAAAATCTTTAAATTTTTTCACCCATAGCCATACCTATGCAGAACTTTCCACACCGGCCTAAGTATTCAAACATACATCACTTGCAAGATCAATATGTAACATGATATAGCAAAATCCATGGCCAATAATCCAGGTAGCAAATATAGTAAATTTTATCAAAGTTCTAGGATCGAAATCCCATATAAATATTTCTAATTTCAAAACTTTTCTAAAAATAAATATTGTTAAACCTACCTAAAGATCTCCCTAGCTCACTTAGTGAATTCTTTTTCTTGTTTCCTCTTGAAGGAAATAACAAGATTTCTCCACTCCTTTAGCTTTTCTAGCAGCTTAAATAAAAGAAGGAGGATGAGTTTTTGAACCCTAAGAATGAAGAAGAAAGATAGATTCAAGTGGAGATTAAGCTAACTTACCTTGAGTACTTAGTCCTCTAGACTTCTCCTTCCTCTTTCTTCCTCTCCTTTCTTTCTCTCCTTTCCTCACTCTACCTTGCTTATGTTTTTCCTCTCCCTCACTTGGACGAAATTCAAATGTTATAAGGGTGGGTTTTGCTTAAATAAACTATCATGTGGTTCACCTTTCATAACCATGGGTCTACCTTATCACAATTAGGATGCACTTAGTTATTTTTTGGGGAAAAACAACTCATGTTCTTGTCTTCCTCTCCCTTAGTCAAGATATGCATAGCAAAAGGAGATTTGTATTTTGAAAATCATGTTAAAATGTTCTTAAGACAAGGAACAAGGTACCTTTGATTTAGGGATTCATTTCTTTTTTCTTTTGTCTTAATCAAGTATGATATGTTTGCCTTTTTAGGTGGCAAAATTTTAGCCCTTGAATCTCCTTTGCTTGGCTGGAATTATTTGTGTAGGATAAAGATGTTTTGTCATAATGCTATGTATTATTACCCACTTGTTGAATTAGGAATATAGGATATAGATGTTTTATCCTAAAGCCATATATTATTACCTACTTGTTGAAATTATGAATGTAGGATATAGATGTTTTGTCTTAATGCCATGTGACCTAATCTTGATTATTATTACACTACTATTTTCTCACATGGTTCTTATTTTTTCTTTCTTGGATTTGGGATCATTCTTACCAGTTTCCTTTACTTTGGCTGAAATTCTACCTTTCATGAAGGGTTGAGTCACATTTTCATGATGTTTGGGCTATCGATCCAACATCTATATCCTAGTTCAAGTTTATGTTTTATTGCTTGCTTGGGCTATCCTATTGGCATGCTAGAAATTTATGCGAAGTGAAAAAACTTTATATGAAGTGTCGATAGGTGAAAGCCCAATTTATGGGTGGAGATGTTAAACTTAGTAACTCTAACTCTTGAATTAAGAAAAATGACCTTAATCTAATCTTCTTGAAATTTTAAGACCTTTACTTACTTCACAAAAATTTATCTTTTTTACCCAAGAATTTCGCTTCTCTTTAGTATGCTATTTCTAATTTTTTCTATTAGGTTTTTTCACTTTACCTATTCCCTTAATGCTAGAAACATTTTATATGCATAAACATAAGGTGAAGAATTTCTAAGGATTATATTTCTTAGATATCTAAAAATTGTCTAATAAATTTTATTTCCTTAATTAATTATTTATGTACCTTTATTAATAAAAGAAACGAAATTACGGATGTTACATTAAATATTTATGTACTTTTATTAATAAATGAAACGAAATTAGGGATGTTACAAAATCTCCTTCAATTCGGTGTCGTTCTATCCTCAATTTAGTCTCAATAAAAAGTGCCTAACCTGCCTATCTGAAGCCCTCTAAGTCCTTTTATAGCTAGGACTTAAAAATAAATAAAAAATTTAAGATAATTAGGAGAATTTACATTGTAAGGTCGAGGCTTTTGGCCACAAGTTCGAACAAGTGTGGAATCCTTGAAATTTGCTCCTATGACTAGGTCATAGGCTACCCATAACCTCGTATTAAGCATAAATCTACACCAATAAAACTTCCAAGGTTCAAATATCAATCTAATAAAAATAAATAAATTTAAGCACAACTCAATTAAGAATAAGGAAAAATCAACACTTAAACATAAGCAAAATAACTTTCTAATGGAGAGTTATTATAACTCTAAACTTAAACCATTGCTTGCCATCAAGCAGATGAAAACAAGACTCTATAAAATAAGACTTTAATACTTAATCGAATCAAAATATTTCAATATTTTAAACCATAGCTAAAATAAAAATAATATTGGATCTAGAACAAATCTAGCATGTATATGAACTATCAAAACTTTTCCTTAATAATATACATACTAACTCAAAAATCATAGTAAAAGGAAGATATAGCAAAGCATATCACAATTCACTAGTCAAACATCAATCTTAGATGGCAATTGTGTGTGTGCACTCTTTCTCAAAACCTTATGCATAACTTGGAAAACAATTAAAAGCATGCATACATAATTAATTCAACCCCCTAGGTTTTCCTTTCAATACTCTTTCCACTAATGTTGACCAAACCTAATTAAAAACCATTGGGACTTTTCAAGCTTGTAATGGGGCTAAGATTAAGGTATGATAAAGGTATATTTAAGCTAATACACTCTACACATTACTCTTGACACTTTCAACATCTTTTCATCTTTCTCTCGTATGAGCTTCTAATAGTTCTTCTCTCTACTTCCCTTTTTTTTTTCTATCAAGCACAAATAAACGGTACTAAAGATAAATTGAACATTAAAGTAGCTAGAGAAAAGCTCAAACAAGGCAAAAAATGCCTAAATCCTTTCTTTAACTAAGGTGATCTAAAATTTTGGCTCAAGTAAGTCAAAAAAATTCTAAGATATACAGCCATGCATACTTTTGATCACTCCCTAAATTATACATAACATCCATCAAAAGAGTGTGCTTCAAAAGGTAAATACCATCCTACAATTATGCTTTTCCAAAAAATTATTATATGCAAAAGAAACATCTCAAATTTACAACGGTTTTGAATCAAGCATGAAATTATATATTGTCATTGGAATGTCAAAATAGCTCACATACACATAATAGAATCCAGTCAAGATAATAGAAAGATGGATGCAAGTGGAGATTAAGTTAACTTACCTTGAGTACTTAGTCCTGTAAACTTTTCCTTCTTCTTCCTTCATTTCTTCTCCTCTCTTTCTCTCCTTTCCCTTACTTGGACAAAATTATAATGTTATAGGGGTGGGTTTTGCTTAAATAGACTATCAAGTGGTTCAAATTTCATGATCATGGGTCTACCTTATCACAATTAGGATGCAGTTGGTTGATTTTTGGAAAATAAACAACTCATGTTCTTGTCTTCCTCTTCCTTAATCAAGATATGCATAGCAAAAGGAGATTTGTCTTTTAATATGTTCTTAAGACAAGGGACAAGGTCCTTTTGATTTAGGGATTCATTTTCTTTTTCTTTTGTCTTAATCAAGTATGATAGGTTTGCCTTTCTAAGTGGCAAGTTTCTAGCCCTTGAATCTCCCTTACTTGGCTGAAATTATTTGTGTAGGATAGGAATGTTTTGTCCTAATGACATGTATTATGATGCCACTTGCTAAAATTATAAGTGTAGGGTATAGATGTTTTGTCATAATGCCATGTATTATCATACCACTTTCTAAAATTATGAATGTAGGATATAAATATTATCACACCACTTGCTGAATTTTTGTCTTAATGCCATGTAACCTAATCTTTATTATTATTACACTATTATTTCATCGCATGATTTATTTTATTTTATTTTTCCTCTTGGATTTGGGCTCATGCCTACCCATTTCCTTTACTTTGGATAAAATTCTACCTTTCTTGGAGGGCTTGGTCACATTTTCATAATTTTTGGGCTATCAGTCCAACTTCTATATCCTAGTCCAAGTCTATATTTTATTTCTTGTTTAGGTTATCCAATGGGCTTGCTAGAAACTTATGTGAAGTGGAAAAACTCTATATGAAGTGTCCATAGGTGAAAGCCCAATTTATGGGTGGAGATGTTAAACTTAGAAATTTTTAACTCTTCAATTAGGAAAAATTATCGTAATCCAATCTTCTTAAAATTTTAAGACCTTTACTTACTTCACAAAAATTTATCTTCCTTACCAAAAAATTTCACCTCTCTTTAGTATATTATTTCTAATTTTTCCTATTAGGTTTTCTCTCTTTACTTGTTCCCTTAATGTTAGAAATATTTTCTATACATACACATAAGGTGAAGAATTTCTAAGGATTATATTTCCTTAGATATCTAAAAATTGTCTAATAAATTTTTTTTCCTTAATTAAATATTTATGTATCTGTAAAGAAACAAAATTAGGGATGTTACATTAAGTATTTATGTACCTTTATTAATAAAAGAAACGAAATTAAGGATGTTACAAGTAATTCTCCCATTCAATGTAAATTGTATTATGTGATGGTATGGATGACATGGATGCATTTTCTTATGTAAAAATGATTGGTATGCATCCTAGTGGTAATTGTGATTTGTATTGATATATGCTTGAAATGAGCTGATTATCATTGAGTTGAATATACGACATGCATGATATTACTGACAAATTGTGCCTAAAATAATTATGTTGTTATATGCTGGCTATGAAAAGATAGACATCATGTCTTGGTTCTTTATGAGAAAGAAAAAAGAAAGAAAGGCAGATGATAGAGAGAAAGGTCACATGGCTTCTATGTCGGTACTAGATAAGAGAGGCCCTATTCATGGATATGATATAAGATTTTGGCTATGCCTGAATGGAGTAGAGATCATTCAAGAATATAAGTAGCAATGGAGAGAATGTTGACCTTGTGACACTGGAATGTGAGTAGCAAGGAGGAATGTTTCACATTCACCCTGTTACAGAGATGATTGAAAAGAAAGAAAACAACTATGATATGAGCATGCTATGAATCGAGATGCAATGAGTTATTTGGAACATGATGTCTATATGATACATTGACATAACCAAGTATGGTATTGATGGATTTTGATATGTATTTTATGACTGCATTGTGATATGTGTATTAGATATACATCCAATTTACATGGTTGCTTGACTTTTGTAGTTGATACAACTGAACATAACATGAATTGTATTATTTATAATGTTTGTGATTATTGTTGAACCTACTAGGAGCTTTAGTTCTCATTATTGTTTCTTGTTGTGTTTAGATAAAGAGGAATAGATGCCAGCGTGTGCTCTAACTGTCATGCCCCAATTTAATGAAACATGAATTACACAATAAAAAGATAACTTTACCCTTATATATTTGAATACGGCTTCACACATTATCCCATATTCAAAAAATATCATACATTCCAAGTTTCCAGTATAGCTAATTATACATGTTAAAGCTACACTTAACAATATTACAACAAAAGTAGAGATCCTGCCTGTGGCATACTCTAGATTACAATGACATAACATTTAAACATTTTGAGCTTTAGAAACAACAGAGGCTCACCCAGATAATATAACACCTAGCTGATCACGTAGCTACAGGACCAACCTCTGTATCTTTATCTGAAAAAATGTGGAAAAATAGTGTAGTGAGTTTAACAACTCAGTGAGCAGATAATACCTCCTATGACCTCTCAGATCAACATATGGATATACTCATTAGTTAAATTTTATCATATCAAAATTTACATTTCAGAAGTACATCCATATGGGACTCGTATTTTCAAGTATTCTCAGTTCAAATCAATTTAAATATCTGTATCCATATATGATACAATATGATCATAAATCAAACAGTGATATGCATTAAAAACATTTCTTATAAAAATCTTAGGAGGACCCCATATCAGAACCACCATATCAGAGTTTAACTCCTTTCGTACTTTGTTGGTATAGGATTTGCCTATATTTAGCATCTTAGCCAAGGTTTGCCCTGCCACCATTCAAGAGGACACGCAAAGGGACTATAATATGGGCAATTCCCCAAGCACATAGCAAGGGAAGGCAAATCACATCTCATTTGGCATCTTGCCAAAATAGGAGGTATCCCACTCTCCATCACATAATATATCTTGTGTGTTGGTCCTCACACGAAACTAGCACCACCCCTACTAGCTGAGGTATAAAGGTGCACCAGGACTAACATCACCTGCTTTTAGCAGAAAATGTTTCTAATAGGATTCCTCCACAAAATTATCATATGCACATATTCTATATTATTCAAAACAGAGCTTTCAGAATAATTCAGAATCTCAAATTTCAATTCAGATCATCTGTCGTAAATTACTCATTCAGGGTTTATCACATATACAAGCCCTTTCTCAAGGCAATCATATAGGTTTATAAATCAATTCCATGTGCATAACTATCCATTTCACCATTTAATGAAAAATACATGTGAAATCAGATATACCATTGGGTTCAGAAATGTAGTTTCAAAACTATACTCCTCTTGAACTATATTTCAAATTGTAAGCAATTCAAATAATTTTAATACATTTTAGAAACATATAAAAGTGTAAATATCTCATAAACATAATTAAATACATGCTTAAAGATCGAGAAGAGTATAGGACAAGCCATAGGAAGAATCATTTACTCACAAAGTTGGGGTACCAAGTTGGACAACCCCAAAATTCACGTTTCTGGTTCAAATTTGGCAAAATAGACCCCAAATTTAAGGTCAGAAGGTCCAAACACCTTAAAAATGACTTCTGATTTGCAAAATTTGGCATCCGGGATCTTGGTCAATGCAAACAGAGCTGCATGTCACGTGTTGCACGCGCCACCAGGGGAGCTGTGCGTAGGCCTCTGATGTGATCTAAATTAAGCATTATATTAATACCTTTAAACTTAATTTTTGTTTGATTTAAGTAAAATATAATTAGGAATTAGCTTAGTTTTGTGTTTTGTGTTGTAGCAACAAAGGAAGAAGAAAAGAGAAGAAAAAGATAAGAAATTCAAGGAAAAATGCTACATTGTAACGATTCCAGACCTTTCAGCACTTCTTTGAGCTTATCTCCCTCTTATGAACTCTAATCAAATTGATTCAAGTGGCTTTGAAACGATAAGAAAAACCTCTACAACTTTGATGTTGAACACTTAGTCAAATTCGGGAGATTTCATAGCGTTATAGAGCTCGAAAATCAGAATCATAATGGAGTAGGGTGAATTCAGACCTTTGGTCACTACTTTTATAATATCTCCTTCAACTTAGATTGGATTAAGGTGATTCTAGCGGCTATGGAAATTAGGGACATAATGCTACAACTTTCATGTTTGGCACTTTGGCAAATGATGGAGTTTTCCAGGCGCCGCGGTGCTCGCAAGAGAGTGTCGCTGTGCTACATCATAGCAAGTTCGGAGGGCCGCGACGCTCCCTAGCGCGTCGCGGCATTTGTTGCCCAGAAGCACTGGGCGCCGCGACGCTTGCCGTCATATCAGGTCACTGAGTTCGCAATTTTTAGGGTTTTTTAACTCTAATTGAAGCCTGATAGGCCAAAATTTGACCTAGAAACACTCCTACATCAATTAGGAGGAGTTAATCTATAAAAGGGAGCAAAACAAGTAGAGAATGGAGGGAATTTTGGTCCAATCCTTCGTCCAAGTTCTTTAATTCTTCTTTAGATTTTCTTATGGCCCTGCGTGGCTAGTTCTTTTTAGTTGGTTGAGGTAAGTTGAAACCTCAAGGGATTTTTATACATTGTGAGATGTGGATTTGATTTTACAATTTCAATTTGAATTGAGTATTGATTATTCATCTGCTCTTCTTCTCAATGATTATTCATATGATTGCTAGGGAGGCCTACTAGTATATTGTCTGTCTGAATCGACCGTTGAATTATGTTTTGAACAAAGTCTTCAATTCTGTGATTCATGAGGCAAATAGGTTTGAGGATTTTGGATTATAAATCATTGAACCTATGATGAATGATTAACTAAATTAGATATAGCTGATGTGTTTATATTTGTTTAACTCTGTCAGTTTCTCTAGTTCTTCATGCGATTAATAAGTTATGCTTTACCGATGTGCTAAAGGATTACTTGTTAATTAGGGTTTAATTAGTGCGATTGTCATTAATTTACTAGACTTAAGGAGGAACAGGGTTAGAAACCCAATGATAGATATTCGATTACAGATTGATTATGTTGTCAATGATCAATGTAATCCCTTGACTATGGATATCAACCGAAACCAACGCTTTTCTCATCAATTACTCTCTTAATTATTTTCATTATTAGTTACTTTATTTTAATTGCAACTATCAATCCCCCCTTTTTCAATCACATAAGGTAATTCCAGTCTCTGTGGGATCAACCCTTACTCCCACTACTACAGGTTAGTTTTGAGGTAAGGTATTAATTTGGGTGTACCTGCAACGGTGCGCACCAAATTTTGGCACCATTGCCGGAGACTGCGTCATTACTTTTTGTGATTTTTTTGATTTATGCCTGTAACTCGTTCTTCTAATTCTCAAGATTTACAGTTCAATCCAGATATTGGAAAATCTATATATAGGCATGGAAGAGAAATTCAAGAAGACGTTTATCTGGACAAGGAGGAAGTGATCATGGCCAGACACCCCACTCTGAAAGGAGCTTGCAGCTCCTGATTTGCATCAGCAATCCTTATGCATTACTTTTCCTAATCTTGATGACAATGTTAATTTTAAGTTGAAATCTGGATTAATTCATCTCTTACCAAGTTTTCATGGTCTTGCAGGTGAAGACTCGCATAAACATCTGAAGGAGTTCCATGTGGTATGTACCAGTATGAAACCCACTGGAGTAACAGAGGAACAAATAAAACTCAGGGCTTTTCCTTTTTCCTTAAAAGATTCAGCCAAAGATTGGTTGTATTATTTGCCCTCTGGTACTATCACTACTTGGAATGAGATGAAGAGAATGTTTTTAGAACGTTATTTTCTTGCATCTAGAGCCGCTACTATTAGGAAAGAAATATGTGGCATTAGGCAATTGCATGGTGAAACGCTTTATGAATATTGGGAGAGGTTTAAGAAACTTTGTGCAAGCTGCCCACATCATCATATTAGTGAGCAGCTACTAATCCAATATTTCTATGAAGGTCTTTTGCAGGGAGATAGGAGCATGATAGATGTAGCTAGTGGAGGAGCAGTAATAGATAAGACTCCTGAAGCAGCCAGAATTCTAATATCAAATATGGCTGCCAATTCTCAACAATTTGGCATTAGGCATGATCCTCCTATTAGACGTGCCCATGAGGTAAGTACTACTTCTCTTCAGAATCAAATATCTGAACTCACCTCTCTTGTGCGCCAAATGGCTACAAGTACACTACAGCAATTTAAAGTCTGTGGAATATGTTCAGCAACAGGGCACTCCACTGACATGTGTCCTACACTTCAAAAGGAATCCATAGAACAAGCCAATGCTGTAGGAGGTTTTCCTGACCAACCAAAGAGGTATGATCCTTATGCTAATACATACAATCTTGGATGGAAGGATCATCCCAATTTCAGATATGGGAATGCACAAAATAGGTCTGCAGGACAAATTTTTTTAGCAAAATCAGCAAGCCTATTATCCTAGACAAAATGCATCTCAGGATCACTAGGTAAGTAATTCCTTAGAAGATGTTGTCAAGTCTCTTGCACATAACTTTCAACAATTTCAGCAAGAGGCAAGAGCTAGCATTCAGAACTTGACAACTCAGATAGGCCAAATAGCAACCACAGTCAATCGGTTAGATGCTCAAGAATCAGGTAAGCTACCTTCTCAAACTGTGGTAAATCCTAGAGAAAATGTCAGTGCAATTATTTCAATGAATGGTAAGGAAATTGAAAGTCCACCATCCGTTTCTTTTCCTAAAAAGCAAGAGAAATTAAATAAGGAGAAAGAAACATCTAAAGGTAAGTCTAAACATTTCTTTGAATATAAATCTAAACCTCCATTTCCTAAAGCTTTGAAGGAAAATAGGATGAATAAGAGAACTTTTGAACTATATGATACCTTTAGAAAGTGCGAGGTAAATCTTCCTCTTTTGGATGCAATCAGTCAGGAACCTCACCATGCTAATTTCTTAAGGGAATTACACACCCAATAGAGGAAGCAGAAGTTGAAAGGAGCTGAGAAAGTAAAAGTATGTGAGCATGTTTCTGCAATTATTCAGAGAAAACTCCCTACAAAATGCACGGACCTAGGTATGTTTTCTATTCCCTGCTCTATAGGCAACAATACATTTGATAAGGCCATGCTAGATCTAGGAGCATCTATAAATGTCATGACATACTCTATCTATGCATCTTTAGCACTAGCACCTCTAAAAGAAACTAGTGTTATAATACAATTGGCTGACAAATCTAACACCCTCCTTGAGGGTGTAGTTGATTTTTCCTGCTGATTTTTATAATACAATTTCCTCCTTGAGGGGACGCCCTACCAACGGTTATGATCATGTTAATGAGAAAAGAAAGAGAAAGTGGGCCATGTCGGACGGAGCGAGAAAAGCCCGTATCGGAGAGTAGAAAATACTCACCCTGACCGGGGTAGCTTGATATGAGA
This sequence comes from Gleditsia sinensis, assembly GCA_037074535.1. Lineage (NCBI taxonomy): Eukaryota > Viridiplantae > Streptophyta > Magnoliopsida > Fabales > Fabaceae > Gleditsia > Gleditsia sinensis. The sequence goes on along the minus strand of CM073469.1, from coordinate 38,251,137 downwards.
ATAAATTGATAGTCATCATATGATATTCTGAAAATAGGTAATCCTGTCATACATATCATTACTGTATGATTCTTATGTGCATAGATATAATGCATTCATATGACCAAAGATATTTTCTGTAGTTTATATAGTTGAACATGACATGATGAACTATATTGATGGTAAATTTTGATTTATTGTTGAACCTACTGGGATTTAATTCTCACTATATTTCCATATCATGTTCAGAAGAATAATTATGCAGATTTTCTCTATGACATTTATTATTTCCATACATTGGATCGAGGTGCCCTACCTTAGGCAACTACCAGTTATATCAGATGTATCTATCATAGATGTGACTGAGATTTTGGTAGAGGTGCCACCCGCACCAGTGTCCCTGGAAGTAGTCGACATAGATGATTAGAGCTAATATGTACCTTTGTACAAATGTTTGTAAAATAATGGTGTGTATGGAAACTCAATATTGTATCACTCTTAATAACAATTATGCTTGGTTAAAGTGATTATTATTACGAGTTAAGTAGTTAGAATTAAAGTAGTAATAACTTTATGGAATTTTACAAATATAAAAAAAATTGTTACATTTACATAAATGGAGTTGTTACATAATTGGTATCAGAGCAGGTCGATCCTAGATGGCCAGTGGGTGGATGGTTATCTGAATTGATCTTATAGTGTCTTGAGTATGTTGTGGTTGTCTTGTGTAGGGGATCAGTGATTCATATAGGTAAGAAATTACTAGTATTTCCTATCTATATGCCGAGGTGATGTTATGACTGCTATTAAATATTTTTGAACTAACTATTGGGCTTGATCACCTCAATAGCAGCATAACTTTGTTTTTGCCATAGTAGGAAATGGCACCACCAAGGAGGAATCCAGCAACCAATACAGAGGAAACCTTGCACAACCTTGCCACGGCAATTCAAGACCAAGTCATGACTACCAACCAAATTTTACAATATCTCCAGAATGTTAATAACCCAAATGGTGAGAATGGTGCTAACAACTGGATGGTTGGAAAAGATAATGGCATATCCAAGTTCCTGAGGACTAGACCACCTTGTTTCCAAGGTGGCTATGACCCAACGGTAGCCGAAAGTTGGATAAGAGAATTAGAGAAAATCTTTGAAGTGATGGGCTGTACTGAAGAGCAGCAAGTTATTTTTACTGCATATATGTTAAAGGATGAAGCAGAATACTGGTGGCGTGGAGCTAGAGAAATTTTAGCTCATCAAGGAAGACAGATCACCTGGCAAGTGTTCAAGGACATTTTTTTTGAAAAGTACTTTCCAAGTACTGTACGGGCAGAGAAAGAGATCAAATTTCTCTAACTCAGGCAAGGCAGCATGATCGTGGACCAGTATATCACAAGGTTCGAGGAGCTATCTAAGTTCTCCTCTTATCTGCGATATAACCCAGATGAAGCATGGAAGGCAGTTAAGTTTGAAGCGGGATTAAACCCGGAGATAAAGAATGCTGTTATAGCTATGGAGATCAGGGAGTTTGTACCTCTGATAAATAAATGCAGACTCCTAGAAAAGAGTTTAAGGGCAGTGGAGGACGAGAAGCAAAGGCGAAACCTATGGAAGAGGAAGAAAAATTTTTCCAACCCTGGAAAGCACGTGAGAAGAAGTGGATATGGAGCTAATAAGAGGCCATTGATTGCGGGTCCTAGACCTTTTCAACAAGACCTCGCCCCAGTCAAGTGCGCTAAGTGCGTACGCATGCATGGTAACCGGCCATGCTACATAGGACAAGATGTCTGCTTCAATTGCGGACAGAAGGGACATTTTACGAGAAACTGCCCACAGAATGTGGGGAAGCAGCCAGAACAGAGGCCTCAGGTGAAAGGAAGGGTTTTGCACCCTGAGTGGCCAAGAGGCAGCTCAATCTTCTGAAATGATTCAAGGTACATGTTATATCTATGGATTTGCTCTTATGGTGTTATTTGACTCTGGTGCTAGTCATTCATTTATATCGAAAGAATGTATTAGGAAGTTTCAGTTTCCTATTTCTGAAACTCCCTATGAGCTATCCGTAGTAACCCCTACAGGGGAACGGTTATTAACTTCCTCTGTATGTAAAGACTGTCAAGTCGCCATCCAGGAGAAAACTTTTTCTATAGATCTCGTCTGTTTACCTTTAAGAGGTATTGAGGTCATTCTAGGGTTAGACTAAATGTTTAGAAATCGAGTCTTGCTGAATTGTTGTAACAAGACCGTTGAATTTCTACCTCCTACTCCGAAAGAGGAGGTCCAGTTATTGATGCTAAATGCCAATCAAGTTAATAGGGAGTTAAAGAATGGAGTATTTGGATACATTCTCTTGTATTTATCAAACCTAGAAGTTGAATTGAAGCTTGATGAAATCCCAATTGCCAACGAGTTTCCTAAAGTATTTCCATCAGATATTCCAGGCTTACCTCCCAAGAGAGAGATAGAGTTCTCTATTGATCTCCTACCTGGGACAGGGCCTATCTCTATTGCACTATATCGAATGGCCTTGAAGGAACTACAGGAACTCAAGAAGCAGTTAGAGGAACTATTAGACAAGCAATTCATTAGACCAAGTGTATCACCTTGGGGAGCTCCTGTATTGTTTGTTAAGAAGAAAGACGGGCGCTTGAGACTATGCATAGATTACAGACAACTGAATAAGGTGACTATCAAAAACAAGTACCCTCTCCCTAGGATAGATGACTTATTGGATCAATTGAAGGGAGCCTCCATCTTTTCTAAAATTGACTTGAGTTCAGGATATAATCAGATTAGGATTAAGGAGGAGGACGTACCAAAAACTGCCTTCAGGACTAGGTATGGGCACTATGAGTTTCTCGTAATGCCCTTCGGGTTGATGAATGCACCTGTAATTTTCATGGATTACATGAATCATATTTTTTGACCCTACCCAAATAAATTTGTTGTAGTGTTCATTGATGACATCTTGATATATTCTAAGAGTGAGAAAGAACATGAACAACATCTCCGAGTCGTGCTGTAAGTGCTGAAAGAGAAAAATTTATATGACAAATTGGAGAAGTGTGAATTTTGGCTGTCAGAGGTGAAGTTTCTCGGACATGTCATCTCTAATAGAGGGGTAGCCGTAGATCTTAGCAAAGTAGAGATTCAGTGGGAGAGACCAAAGATGGTTACGGAAGTAAGAAGTTTCCTGGGTTTGGCAGGATACTACAAAAGGTTTATACAAAACTTCTCTCGTATAGCCTTACCATTAACTAAATTGACCAAGAAGGGAAGTCTTTTCAAATGGACTGATCAATGTGAAGCTAGTTTTCAGGAGCTGAAGACAAGACTGACCACTCCTCCTATTTTAATTATTCCAGACCCCACAGGACATTTTAAAATGTATAGTGACGCTTCAAAGAAAGGGCTAGGATGTGTGCTGATGCAAGATAAGAGAGTAGTTGCTTACGCCTCTAGGCAATTGAAACCCCACGAAGGAAACTATCCAATCCATGATCTTGAATTAGCGACAGTGGTGTTTGCCTTAAAGATTTGGCGACACTATTTGTACGGGGCAACCTTTGAAGTATATTGTGATCATAAGATTCTTAAATACCTCTTTGATCAGAAGGAGTTAAATATGAGGCAACGAAGATGGGTAGAATTCCTCAATGACTACAACTTTGAGATAAAGTATCATCCCGGAAAGGCGAATGTTGTAGCAGATGCCTTGAGTCGAAAATCTTTGCACATGGGTTAGATGATGGTGTATGAGATTCAGATGCTAGAGGAGTTTCGAAATTTGAAGCTAGCCACTACTCTTACTCTAAAGAATCTAGTCATTAATGGTTTAAGTATAGGGTGTGACCTTAGAGCCTAGATCAAAGAGGCTCAAGCTCACGACCAATACTTACAGGATCATAAAGACCAAGGTAATTTTTCTGTCATGGAAGATGGAGCAATCATGTATCAGGGAAGGATTTGTGTCCCTCAAGAATGAGAGTTGAGGACTAAGATCCTGCAGGAAGCGCATCAGAGTAAATACACAGTCCATATTGGATGCACTAAAATGTACTAGGATTTAAAAAGGATGTATTGGTGGCCAGGGATGAAAAAGGACATTGCCGAGTTTGTGACGAAATGTCTCATTTGTCAAAAGGTGAAGGTGGAGAATAAAAAATCAGCAGGATTTCTACAACCTCTTGAGATCCCTAAATGGAAATGGGACAATATCTCAATGGACTTTATTGTGAGATTACCTAAGACTTCAGTGGGACATGACTTTATCTGGGTAATAATTGACAGATTAACCAAATCTGCTCACTTTTTGCCCATAAAAATTAACTATTCACTGGATAAATTATCCCAATTGTACATCCAAAAAATAGTTAGACTATATGGAATTCCCTTATATACTGTTTTTGATAGAGATCTGAGGTTCACATCGAGGTTTTGGAAGGCGTTGCAGGAAGCTTTTGGTACTCAGTTGCAGTTCAGTACTGCCTACCATCCTTAGACTGATGGGCAGATAGAACGAACCATTTAAACCCTAGAAGATATGTTGAGGGCCTGTGTGATAGAGCAAGGTAAAGGATAGGATAAGTACCTACCTTTAGTAGAGTTTGCTTATAATAATAGTTATCACTCTAGTATTAAGATGGCCCCCTATGAAGCTTTATACAGTAGAAAGTGCCGATCTCCACTATGTTGGTTCGAGGTAGGAGAAAAGAACTTGTTGGGTCCTAATCTAATTCAACAAACCACTGAACAAATCAGTATGATACGAAACAAAATACTTACAGCTCAGAGTCGACAAAAGGGTTACTATGATAAGAGACATAGACCTCTAGAGTTTGAGGAAGGAGACCATGTATTTCTAAAACTTTCCCCGACTACTGGAGTTGGTAGGTCTCTCAAAACAAGAAAGCTAAGTCCGCGATTTTTGGGACCCTACCAAATTCTGAAGAAAGTAGGAACATCAGCATATCAAGTTGCTCTCCCACCTAATTTGTCCAACCTGCATAATGTTTTCCATGTATCACAGCTGCGGAAGTATCTTCCAGATTCATCACATGTAATACAGGACGAACCAATCCAAATAAAGGAGAACATGACATACCAGCTAGTACATGCATCCATATTGGACACTGACATGAAGCAACTGAGAAATAAAACCATTCCTCTTGTTAAGGTGTTCTGGGAAGGTTTGACTCCGGAAGAAGCAACTTGGGAGCTGGAAGAAGTCATGAGGAAGAAATATCCGCAATTCTTCTTATTAGGTAATTTTTGAAATTTTGAGGACAAAATTTCTTTTAGGGGGAGAGAAATGTAACATCCCTAATTTTGTTTCTTTTATTGATAAAAGTACATAAATATTTAATTAAGAAATAAAATTTATTAGACAATTTTTTACATATCTAAGGAAATATAATCCTTAGAAATTCTTCACCTTATGTATATGAATAGAAAATGTTTCTAACATTAAGAGAACAAATAAAGAGAGAAAACCTAATAGGAAAAAAAATTAGAAATAACATACTAAAGAGATGCAAAATTCTTGGATGAGGAAGGTAAATTTTTAGAAACAAGTAAAGGTCTTAAAATTTCAAGAACATTGGATTACGGTAATTTTTCCTAATTCAAGAACTAGAGTTACTAAGTTTAAAATCTTTACCAATACATTGGGCTTTTACCTATGGACACTTCATATAGAGTTTTTCCACTTCACATAAGTTTTTAGCAAGCCCATTGGATAACCTAAGCAAGAAATAAAACATAGACTTGGACTAGTATATAGTAATTGGACCAATAGCCTAAAAATTATGAAAATGTGACCAAGCCCTCCAAGAAAGGTAGAATTTTATCCAAAGCAAAGAAAATGGGTAGGAACAAGCCCATAATGGGTAGGAATAAGCCCAAATCTAAGAGAAAAATTAAAATAAAATAAATTAGGTGATGATATAATAATGTAATAATAATAAAGATTAGGTTACATGTCATTAAGACAAAAATTTAGCAAGTGGTGTGATTCTACATTCATAATTTTCCTTGAGGTTCAAAAATTCACACTCCTTCTATTACCGAAGCTGCTAGAAAAGCTAAGGGAAGGGAGGAATCTTGCTACTTCTTTCAAGAGGAAACAAGAAAACTAATTCACTAAATAAGCTAAGGAGATTCTTAGGTAAGTTTAACAATATTTCTTTTTGAAGAAAACTTTTGAAACTTATAATATTTATATGAGATTTTGATCTTAGAACTTTGATGATTGGCCATGGATGTTGCTATATCATGTTACATATTGATCTTGCATGTGATGTATGTTTGAATACTTAGGTTGGTGTAGATAGTTCTGCATGGGTATGGCTATGGGTGGCAGAATTTTAAGCTTCTGTGTTTTAATTTTCGGGAACATTCTATAGGGACTCTAAACAATTGGTTAACATAACAAATGTAGATTTATGTCTCACGGATTTTTAGCCAATGGAATCATTCAATTTAGAGTTCATATGTGGTAGATATGGGCAAAGGTCAAAAAATGGTTAACTAGGGAAGAATATGTTAGGATAGCTTCGGTTTTACAATTTCTGGGAACAATCTATAAGGAATTAAAATAAATGGTTAACATATGAATTATATATATATATGTGTCATGGATTTTTAGCCACTGGAATCATTCCATTTAGAGTTCATATGAGGTAGATATGGGCCGATTAGTAAACAAAGATCAGAAAATGGTTAATTAGGGAAGAATATGTACTTCTTACCATCTTAAGTGTGAAATTCTGACATGAAAATATTTTATAAAGTGATATTTGAAATGGTTATGTCCATGGCATTATTACCAATGATTTATGGTAATAGTTATATTTTGATGAACATACTTCTTATTGAAAGCATATTTTTGGCTATCATTGTGAAAAGAAAAGAAATGAGCACGGTCACATAGCAATCCGTGTGGTACACCAGTAGGGGACGCCCTACCAACGGTTATGATCATGTTAATGATAAAAGAAAGAGAAAGTGGGCCATGTCAGACGGAGCGAGAAAAACCCGTACCGGAGAGTAGAAAATACTCATCCTGACCGGGGTAGCTTGATATGAGAATAAATTGATAGTCATCATATGATATTTTGAAAATAGGTAATCCTGTCATACATATCATTACTGTATGATTCTTATGTGCATAGATATAATGCATTCATGTGACCAAAGATATTTTCTGTAATTTATACAGCTGAACATGACATGATGAACTATATTGATGGTAAATTATGATTTATTGTTGAACCTACTGGGATTTAATTCTCACTATATTTCCATATCATGTTCAGAAGAATAATTATGCAGATTTTCTCTATGAAACTTATTATTTCCCTACGTTCAATCGAGGTGCCCTACCTTGGGCAACTTCCAGTTATATCAGATGTATCGTCGTAGATGTGACTGAGATTCCGGTGGAGGTGCCACTCGCACTAGTGTCCCCGGAAGTAATCGACATAGATGATTAGAGCTAATATGTACCTTTGTACAAATGTTTGTAAAATAATGGTGTGTATGGAAACTCATTATTGTATCACTGTTAATAACAATTATGCTTGGTTAAAGCGATTATTATTACGAGTTAAGTGGTTACAATTAAAGTAGTAATAACGTAATGGAATTTTACAAATATAGAAAAGGAATTTTGTTACATTTACATAAATGGAGTTGTTACACAGGTTCTCTTCTTGCTTTATGGGACGTGTTTCTGCTGGATGTGGAGCAAGGATGATGCTGTTTTCAGCTTGTATGTCCTACGCTACATGTGTGTTTTTAACCCACCAAAGCTGCTGGTGTATTGCTTTACATCATCACGTGCATGCATGGGTAAATATATGTATTATGTTATGCTTGGTGTAAATGAGGCAAGGATATATATACGTAAAGCTTCTCCTTTGCATGTGTAAATGTATAATATAATATGCATGGTAGAGGTGAGAGGAATTACATGCATATATATATATATATGTGTGTGTGTGTGTGTGTGTGTGTATGTGTGTGTGTGTATATATATGTGTATATGTATATATATATATATATATATATATATATATATATATATATTGCATCACATAATGCTTCTTCCTTCCTTATGTTGCTAATCCTAAATTAGTAGCATCCTAAGGAATATATTTGTATCCTATTCCTCTCATTTATGCTCCAAAAATATTTTATTTATATTACTTCTAACCATGAAATGGTACCACATATTTTATAAAGTCTTAATATTCAAACAACTATATATTTTAATTCTTGTTCATCTATGTCTTAATTTATTATTAATCCTAGACTAGTAATGTCTAAAAAATGTATTTGTGTCCTCTCTCCATCTATTATGATCCTAAGAAGTTTATTATAAGCTTCAATATTAACTATGTCACCTATTTTATACTTGCCTTATAACTAAGCATCTTAATTACTTGTCATATGTATTTTCTCATCCTTAAATTTATCTAACTTTATTAGAGGCTTAGGATGTTACAGGGTTTAACTTCCCTTCCCAAATCTCACTACTCCTTTCATAGGAGATATTTTGAGAAAAAAAATGTTCACCTATGGCAAATTCCAATTGTCGACATCTATTATCAACATAAGACTTCTGTCTACTCTGAGCTGCTAATAACCTTTCCTTAATTAATTTTACCTTGACCAATGCATCATGTACCATATCAGGCCCTAAAACCTTTGCTTTGCCCATCTCAAACCATTCGATTGGAGAACGGCAACGCCTACCATATAATGCCTCAAAAGGAGCCATTTGTATATTGGCTTGATAACTATTGTTATAAACAAATTCAACTAAAGCCAGAAATCTTTCCCAACTACCCTAAAAATCTAAAACACAAGCCTGAAGCATGTCTTCCAATATTCGAATGGTTCGTTCAGACTACCCATCTGTTTGAGGATGGAATGCAGTACTGAGATTCAACTTTGTGCCCAAAGCTTCTTGGAAAGCTCCCCAAAAACGAGCTGTGAATTGTAATCCTCGATCAGAAATAATAGATATTAGCACTCCATGAAGCCTCACTATTTTATTCAAATATAATCTTCCATACTGAGCTACATTGTATGTAGTTTTCACTGGTAGGAAATGTGCTGACTTAGTCAACCTATCAATGATCACCATATTGAATCAAACTCTTTTGGTGTTCTCGGTAACCCCATAACAAAATCTATAGTTATTCTTTCCCATTTTCTTTATTAGGTACACAAAATTGCTTACCCAATCTCAGAATTCCTTCAGAGTCAACAGTAAATTCAACTTCACCACCATTCTTTACCTCTTCAATTTTCTTACATAATTTTCTTATACCTTTTTCACCTACTGAATCAAAGATGATTAAAATTGCATATGGGCTAATAATATTCCAGGCTTATGCATATCTTTTCAGCTTATGCATCTCTTTAACCAACGACATTCTTACCATTGTGATATGAGCTAAACTACTCATAGACTTCCTACTTAATGCATCAGCCACAACATTGGCCTTACCTGGATGGTATAGTATTGTACAGTCATAATCTTTAAGTAATTCTATCCATCGTCTTTGTCTCAAATTAAGATCTTTTTTTTGGAAAATATATTTGAGACTTTTATGATTTGTATAAATTTCGCATGTCTCACCATATAGATAATGCCTCCAAATTTTGAGAGTCAAGACAACTGCTGCCATTTCCAAGTCATGAGTCGAATAATTTTGTTCATGTGGTTTAAGCTGTCTAGGTGCATATGCAATGACTTAACCATTTTGTATCAACACACATCCTAATCCAATTCTTGATGCATCACAGTATGCCGTGTATCCTCCTATACCTGAAGGAATAGCCAATACTGTTACTGTAGTCAAACATTCTTTGAGTTTCTGGAAACTTCTTTCAAATTCATCTGACCAGTCAAACTTTATTCCCTTTCTTGTCAACCTCGTCAAAGGAGCAGCTATCTTTGAAAAATCTTTAATGAATATGCGGTAATAGCCTGCTAAACCAAGAAAACTATGAATCTCTATAACTATCATAGGGCGTGGCCATTTCTGCACCGCTTCTATCTTTTTAGGATAAACTTGAATACCATCCTTAGTAACCACATGACCTAGGAAGGTAACACTATTAAGCCAAAATTTACATTTTGAAAACTTAGCATAGAGCTGGTGTTCCCTTAAGGTTTGCAATGCTATTCTTAAATATCGTTCATGCTTCTCTGAACTCTTTAAATATACCAGGATATCATCTATGAATACAGTGATAAATTGATCCAGGAAAGGTTTAAATACTTTATTCATCAAATCCATGAATGTAGCTGGAGCATTTGTTAGACCAAATGGCATTACTAAGAACTTATAGTGCCCATATCAATTCCTAAAAGTAGTTTTATGAATATCCTCCTTCTTTATCCTTAATTGATGATACCCAGATCTCAAATCAATTTTTGAAAAACATTGGGCACTTTGTAGCTGGTCAAATAGATCATCTATACGAGATAATTGATACTTATTACGTACTATTACCTTATTCTACTGTGTGTAATCAGTACACAACCATAACAATCCATCTTTCTTTATCACAAATAGGATTGGAGCACCCCAAGGAGAAGTACTAGGGCGTATAAATCCCTTGTTTAACAAGTCTTGTAACTAGGTTTTCAACTCCTTGAGATCAGTCGGTGCCATTCTATATTGGGGTATAGACACTGGTTGAGTTCCAGGAAGTAAATCAATACTGAACTCAATTTCCCGTTCTGGGGGTAACCCTGCCAACTCATTAGGAAACACATCAAGAAATTTCCTAACCACTGGAACTTACTCTAACTTGGTATACTTTATATCAACATCTTTGACTACTGCTAAATACTCTTGACATCCTTTTTGTAAACGCTTATGAGCTGTTCAAGCTGAAATTAAATTACTAGACTCCTTACTACGTTCTTCTTGTATTAAGAAGAAAGATTCTCTAGGGACATTAAACTTAATCACCTTAAAGTGACAGGCATGACATGATGACAACCATTCCATTCCTAGTATAAACATCAAAGTCTACCATATATAGAACTATGAAATCTACAAGAGTCTCCTTATCTTCTATCAAAATCTCGCATGATTTATACACATTATTTACTAATAGAAATTCTCCCATTGTAGTAGCAACCATGAAAGAACAATGTAAACTAACAGGATCTCTATCCAATTTCTTAGCAAAGCATGGTGATATATAAGAATGAGTAGAACCAGGATCGAACAGGATATATACTTTATGGGAACATACTGATAATGTACCTTTCATAACTATATTTGAGGCCTGAACATCCTGTCGTGTCAAGGCAAAAACTCGAGCTTGTTCTCGGCCTTGACTTCCTGATCCTCTACCAGTACCACCACTACTTACTTGAACGGAAGCTGCTCTATTTGGTCGTGCTGGCACAGATACAGGGGGTAAAGCTAGTTGTATTGATGCTTGACTAAAACATTGTAGTTGTGGGCAACTCCTCATCAAATGACCCATTTGTCCTCACTTAAAACATGCACCAATTTCTCTGCGACACTGTCCAGTATGAGGCCTGCCATAAATAGGACAGGGTGGAATTGATCTCAAATCTTGTTGGTTGATAGGTCTTATATCTTTTTGATTCATTCTTTACTTGTTGATATTCGCTGATGTCTGGTTAGAGTACCAGTTCCTGTTTGAGTGAAGCGCTGTGGATTTTGAAATCTTGATTCTCTGACATTAGGATTATAACTTGTCTGAACATTACTATCTCGCTCTCTTTTTCTTCTCTTTAGACCTTCTATGTCTGATTGCTCTCGTGTTTCCATCATTCTAACATCGTCCACAACTGCTGAATAAGTTGGAAAATGATTTATCTGAGGACCCACTGATTTAAACAATGGGCATATCAATCCCAAAACAAACCTCTTAATCCTATCCTTTTTAGTAGGAACCAGATATGGTGCATATTTGGACAACCAGGTAAAACGAATGTCATATTTAGAAACTATCATGTTCGGTGTCTGTCTTAATTCTTTAAATTCTCTGGCCCTCTTTTCTCTTTCACTCATTGGCATAAAGCATTTCATAAATGCTTCCTTAAATTCGTCACACTCCATTGGTGGTAAAATAACTGCCCTTCCTTGTACAAGTGTCTCAAACCAAACTTGGGCCACATCTGATAGTTGAAAAGACACCAGTTTAACAAATCGTCTACTAGAGCACCCAAAAGCTCTTAGGACTCGTTCCACAGCATCAATAAATATATGTGGGTCTTCCTAAACATCTGACCCAGAAAAAGTCAAAGGTTTCAACTTAAGGAATTGTGGTAATGACACCTCAATCCCTGTAAACTTATCCTCTTGCTTAGCTATTTTTCCTAGTTCTTGCACTTCAGGAGCATTGTCTGGTGGCTGGCCTTCCCTTCTGCCTTGTTCCACTATAAATCCAGCTAATGTCTCTAAACTCCTATGTATACCAGCAATCATATCAACTGTTCTATCATGTGGCTCTTGAGGGGGTTCTACTCTTTCCTTAGGAACTTTATCAGATACATAGGCATGTTCATCTTGTCTTGGGATTCTCATACCCCGTGCACGCGCTCGACCTCTACCTCTTCCTCTAGGTCCGCCTCTACCACGGCCTCTTTGGAATGGAATTGTAGATTGTGCAGACTTTTTTGTAGAGGGTGCACGATCTACAACTTCTCTAGTAATTGCTCTAATTTTTGGCGACATCATCGACTATACAGAACAAAACACATTTTTAAGATACCATAATATTTAATGAAATCTTAGACTCAGAACTTAAGCAAATTTGGAATAGAAAGGAAGTTAATATCCTATAGAATCCCTCAGCAGCACCTAAAGTATAAATATGTCTGGCTCATATCCATACTGAAGGTCCTACTAAAGAATCCTTTGCTCTGATAACCACAGGGAAACCTAATGCTCTGATACCAACTTGTCACGCCCCAATTTAATGAAACGTGAATTACACAATAAACAGATAATTTTACCCTTATATATTTGAATACGACTTTACACATTATCCCATATTCAGAAAATATCATACATTACAAGTTTCCAGTATAGCTAATTATACATGTCAAAGCTACACTTAACAATATTACAACAAAAGTAGAGATCCTGCTTGTGGAGTTAAGAATATAATCTAGATTACAATGACATAACATTTAAACATTTTGAGCTTTAAAAACAACGAAGGCTCACCCAGATAATATAACACCTAGCTGATCACGTAGCTACAGGACCAAACTCTGTATCTTTATCTGAAAAATGTGAAAAAATCGTGTAGTGAGTTTGACAAGTCAGTGAGCAGATAATACCTCCTATGACCTCTCAGATCAACATATGGATATACTCATTAGTTAAAATTTATCATATTAAAATTTACTTTTCAAAATTACATCTATATGGGACCCACATTTTTTAGTATTCTCAGTTCAAATTAATTTAAATATATGTATCCATATATGATACAATATGATCATAAATCAAATAGTGATATGCATTAAAAACATTTTTTATAAAAATCTTAGGAGGACCCCATATTAGAACCACCTTATCAGAGTTCAACTCTTTTCGTACTTTCTTGGTGTAGGATTTGCCTATACTTAGCATCTCAGCCAAGGTTTGCCCTACCACCATTCAAGAGGACACGCAAAGGGACTCTAATAATGGGCAATTCCCCAAGCACATAGCAAGGGAAGGCAAACCACATCTCATATGGAATCTTGCCCAAATAGGAAGCATCCCGCTCTCCATCACATAACATATCGTGTGTTGGCCCTCACATAAGGCTAGCACCACCCCTTCTAGCTGAGGTATCAAGGTGCACCAGGGCTAACATCACCTGCAGTTAGCAGATAGTGTTTCTAATCAGATTTCTCCACAAAATTATCATATGCACATATTCTATATTATTCAAAACAGAGCTTTCAAAATAATTCAAAATCTCAAATTTCAATTCAACTCATCTGTCATAAATTACTCATTCAGGGTTTATCACATATACAAGCCTTTTCTCAAGGCAATCATATAACTTTATAAATCAATGCCATGTGCATAAGTATCCATTTCACAATTTAATGAAAAATACATGTGAAATTAGATATACCATTGGGTTCAGAAATCCAGTTTCAAAACTATACTCTTCTTGAACTATATTTCAAATTGTAGGCAATTCAAATAATTTTAATGCATTTTCTTATAAACATAATCAAACACATGCTTAAAGATCAATAAGAGTATAGGAAAATCCATAGGAAGAATCATCTACTCACAAAGTTAGGGTACCAAGTTATACAACCCCAAAATCCACATTTCTGGTTCAAATTTGGCAAAATAGACCTTAAATTTGAGTCTGTAAGGTCCAAAAACCTTGAAAATGACTCTAAATTTACGAAATTTGGCCTCTTGGAGCTTGGTCAATGCAGGTCAACGCAAACAAGGTTATTTGTCATGCGCTGCACGTACCACCAGGGGAGCTGTGCGTGGGCATCATTCGCCGGGAGAGTTACGGCGCGTGGGGGTGCCTGTGGTGGTGGATGGTCCTAAAATTTAAGATCTTAAGGTTTCAACACCTTTTGGATAGATCTACAGTGTTAGTTTTTGTGTTTGAGAACCACAGATAGGAGTTTTAGATATTACCTTTTTAGGTAATTTTTCCTTCAAATTTCTGGCCAATTCTCCAAAAACCAATCAGATGGATTTGTAGAAATCTTTGTCTTGAGTCCGTTGGTGGTGGTGGTGTCAAAATCTGAGGTCCGGAAGTAGAGAAATCTTAGAGAGAAGTTTGAGAGTTTCAGGAGAGAAAAATCTGAAGAGAGAGAGAGAAAAATCTAAAAATGATCAGCTTCTTGAGTGGCCGAGGGCCTTAAAATATCTCGGGAGACCTTTCTGCAAAAATGAAATTTTAGAGGGAGGTCCTTGCAAATTTTCCTTATTTGCATTTTGACCCCGATGCTTTTAAGAAATTGCATTTTGGCCCCGAAATATAAATTCTCATATTTTCTTTGTAATTATTTAATCCATTTAGTAAATAAACATATTTTCAACGGTTCTTATCTTTATTTTCAAGATCCTCTATTTTTTTAAAATTTTCCTTAATTAGAATTTTCCTTAAATTTATGGTTATTACACTAACCATGCTACTAGTAATTAGTTGAGTAGAGTTGCCTTACTTAGGGCATGATTCCACAATGTAAGAGGTAGTGCTCCTAACTCCATTAGAATTTCCCAACACACGTACATAGACATCTACCTTTATCACTAGAAGGGACGTATGCAGAGGGAAGAAAATATATGGAGTTGTATTATATTTTTGTTGAACTCATGTGAATGGATAATCAGAAATAATTAAATGCTCTTAAATATTTGTGCATATTTGCTATGGAATGTATTCCTTCTATTACTTAGCTACTTATACATGCATTCAACGAACAAACAAGGTAGGAACATGAATGTGGGGTATTGGCTTTAGAATAAGTTAAATTACAACTATGGAAATGAAAAAAAAAACTTAATTCAGGTTATTACATAGGCAGCTTCCTAGCTCTTGCAGCCCATGGTTAACACCTAAACTTTGAATGAATGTTGACCAACCTCCTAAATCTTCCTTTTTGCAATTATGGAGTATTTTTCTAGGTTTTTAAACCTCCTGAATTCATTTTTGAAGTCTTTTTGCATTGAATTCACTTCTAAAATTGTCCTATAAAGAATGATAACTTTGAACCCAATTTTCAAATGAGTAGATAATTCTTATCGTGTCATGTTTTACTATCTTTCTAATTTCCACATCATATTTTTATATTTTTCAGTTATTTATGGCTATTTGGAATCTTCACATCTTTTAATATTTATTTATAATACTTTATTTTATTGTTAAAGAACTGAAATTAACTGAAATATTTACACTGTTTAAATATTCTTCATTTTAAAGCTCTTAGCTATTTTGAGACAGTCTTAATTATTTATACCCTTTGTCATATTGTGAAAGGCATGATCTAAATTAGTATTGGGATTTTGAACATATAATGAAATTGGTATGTTGATGTTGGTTAACTAAGGTTAGCGATTATTGTTGATTGTAAACCTTGCTTTAAATTTTGAGACTTAATGATTTCATTTATTTGAAAATGGAATGAGAACTCATACTTTGAGTTTAAAAAATATGAAATTGTTTATAAGACCAAATATAGTATTTGTTATACCCCTAAAGTTTAAACAATTATATTTTATCCCATTATGTGAATTATAAAGGAATTCACTGTATATGGAATGAGATTGAAAATTTGAGTAAGGTGTAATATGCATTTGGAGTAAAAAATTTGGAAGCTACAATACATTGATTTCTAGAATGACCACCATCGCGATGCTAGGTACCACTATTGTGATGTTAGCATTTAGGAAGCATTATTCCATAATTTTCAAGAGCTTGGCGTTGCTAAACCAATCTAAAAAAAATCCCAAAAAGGGTAAAAATGGCAAAAATGCCCTTTATGACCCTCTAAAGGTAAAACTAATGATTTTCTCCAAAAATCTCCATAATTTTATCCTTTCTCTAGCTACTGTTCACTTCTCTCTCTACATTCTCTCTAAAAATTCAATTACCTTTAGCCCTTTAATTGCAATACCATTAATAGTATTAGAATCAAGACAAGGAATAGTTTGTCAAATAATTTCTTAGATACTGGTTGAAAACTCCAAGCAAAAAATCTTCAAGGTAAGTGAATTTAAGGGACTTCTACTTAGAAAGTTTTAATTGGAAAACTAACACCATATATGGATTTAAGGAGTGTCAAAACCTAAAAGTTCAAGTTGTGTGGTCAAACAACATTTTGTTTACCACTGTGGACTATATTCATATTTAAAACCTCTGTCTGTGAGTAGATAATACTTACTATAACTTATTTTATTATTTCCATAGATAATATATGTTATCTAATGGAAGATATGTTATTCACTGGTTTAATTTTTTTCTAGAAATTCAGTTGTGGTTAAGCTCGGTTTATCTTCTAAGATTTACATGAAATTTTTGAGTAATTGATCATAATTTGTTTGAAATTTCATTATCTTAAAACCCTTAGGTATACAGGACAAGCACTAATTATGCAATAACCTCCATCAAACTTCTAAGGAATATGGTTAAATTTGTGACACCCCTAAGTTTCAAATGGCTATGTTTTGTCAAAAACAATCATATTTTGCTTAAAATGATTATGTTTTGATTTAAGTAATTATTTTTTGCTTTAAGTAATTATGTTTTTCCTTAAACAATCATGTTTCAATTTAAATGATTTCGCTTTGACTTAAATGAGTATGTTTTTTTTTAACATATACATATATGTATGGTTTTATTTTATTGAAATTTTTGTTCAAAAAGTTAATGGCATAAGAATGTAATTAAGGATGTTTTAAAAAATAAACCTATGTTATAAGCTAAATGAAGTCTATATGGAAGTTATTACACGTTTTGGAGGCTGTATCAAGTTTTTTCTTTTCAACAGGCTAGGGTTGCATGCCACATATACATTGTTGCTGTAACATGTGGTTTATTTTTATTATTATTATAGTAACTTTGTAAGATTCGATTTACTTTTTGTTTTCACATTACACATGTTAAATACGCCATATGTATAAACACAATATATATGTATATATATATATTACAAACCTCACACATGTAATAATTATACAATACAATATTTCAGTACATAAATAAGAGTCACTATACAACACTCCACCCTTAAAACACAAAGGTGAGGAGGTGGGTTAACATCGATATCTTCATCAGTAACGCCATTCCCTGTTGCATCTCTTTTTTTTTATCTGAACATAACACCACAATAATAGTGAGAATAAAGATTCCCAGTAGAATTAACATAAATAAAATATAATGAAAAAAACTGTAACATCCTTAATTTCTTTTCTTTTATTAATAAAGGTACATAAATATTTAGTTAAGGAAATAAAATTTATTAAACAATTTTTAGATATATAAGGAAATATAATCCTTTGAAATTCTTCACCTTATGTGTATGCATAAAAAATGTTTCTAACATTAAGGGAATAATTAAAGAGAGAAAAACCTAATAGGAAAAAAATTTAAAATAACATACTAAAGAAAGGAAAAATTCTTGGTTAAGGAAGATAAATTTTTGGGAAGTAAGTCAAGGTCTTAAAATTTCAAGAAGATTGGATTAGGGTAATTTTTCCTAATTCAAGAGCTAGAGTTCCTAAGTTTAACATCTCCAACCATACATTGTGCTTTCACCTATGGACACATCATATAGATTTTTTTCACTTCACATGAGTTTCTAGCAAGCCAATAAGATAGCCCAAGAAAGAAAAAAAACATAGACTTGAACTAGGATATAGAAATTGGACGATAGCCCACAAACCATGAAAATGTTACCAAACCCTCCATGAAAGGTAAAATTTCAGCCAAAGCAAAGAAAATGGGTAAGAATGAGCCCAAATCCAAGAGGGAAAAATAATAATCATATGAGAAAATAGTAGTGTAACAATAATCAAGATTAGGTCACATGGCATTAAGACAAAACATCTATATCCTACATTCATAATTTCAACAAGTAGGTAATAATACATGGTATTAGGACAAAACATCTATATCCTACATTCATAATTTCAACAAGTAGGTAATAATACATAGCCTTATGAAAAAACATTCTTATCCTACATAAATAATTTCAAACAAGTAAGGGAGACTCAAGGGCTGAAAATTTGCCACCTAGAAAGGCAAACTTATCATACTTGATTAAGACAAAAGAAAAAGGAAATGAATCCCTTAATCAAAGGGACCTTGTCCCTTGTCTTAAGAATATTTTATCATAATTTTCAAAATACAAATCTTCTTTTGCTATGCATATCTTGACTAAGGGAGAGGAAGACAAGAACATGAGTTGTCTTTCCCCAAAAAACAACCAAGTGCATCCTAATTGTGATAAGGTAGACCCATGATTATGAAAGGTGAACAACTTGATAGTTTATTTAAGCAAAACCCACTCTTATAACATTATAATTTCATACAAGTGAGGGAGAGGAAAAACATAAGCAAGGTAGAGTAAGGAAAAGAGAGAAAGAGAGGAGAAGAGAGGAAGGAAGAGGAAGGAGAAGTCTAGAGGACTAAGTACTCAAGGTAAGTCAGCTTAATCTCTACTTGAATCCATCTTTTCTCTTCATCTTTGGAGTTCAAAATTCACCATCCTTCTCTTATTTAAGCTGCTAGAAAAGTTAAGGGAATGAAGGAATCTTGCTACTTCCTTCAAGAGGAAACAAGAAAAAAAAATTCACTAAGTGAGTTAAGGAGATCTTTAGGTAAGTTTAACAATATCTCTTTCTGAAGAAATTTTTTAAAATTTGTAACATTTATATGGGATTTTGATCTTATAACTTTGATGAAATTTATAATATTCGTTACTTTGATGATTGGTCATGGATGTTTCTATATCATGTTACATGTTATCTTGCATATAATGGATGTTTTGAACATTTCAGTTGGTGTGGAAAGTTCTACATAGGTATGGCAATGGGTGGCAAAATTTTAGGATTTTTATACTTCTATTTTGTATATTTGAATGTGGTAAAAAATTGATGGAAGATGATTAGATGTAAATTAGGCAGAAAATGGAAGAGGACGTAATAAAATGATAAACTAAAACCTTAGGAAATGTTTGGTTAGGAAATTGGATTTTGGAGTAACTAGGAAAGCTTATATTTTTGAAATTTGGAAAGACTCAGTTAGGAATTAAAAGAAATGGTTAACATGACAAATGTAGATATATGTCTCACGGCGTTTTAGCCACTGGAATCACTTAATTTGGAGTCTGGAGGAGGGAGATATTATCCGATTAGTAAGAATTGGTCAGAAAATGGTTAACTAGGGAAGAATATGTTAGGTAAGCTTCTTTATCTGAATTTATGAGAAACATCTATAGGAAACTACAAGAAATAGTTAACATTAAAAATATGTATATATGTCTCAAGAATTTTTAGCGATTGGAATAATTTAATTTGGAATTCATATTGGGAAGATATGGTCAGATTAGTAAGCAGTGGTTAGAAACTAGCTAACCAAGGAAGAATCTATTAAGTATGCTTCTGTGTTTGAATTTCTGGGCAACCTATATGGGGAATTAAAGGAAATTTTTACCATAATAAATATATATATATATATATGTATCACAGATCTATAGGCTTTAAAATCACTTAATTTGGAGTTCATATGAGGGAGATATAGCTGATTAATGAGTAGAGGTCAGAATCAGTCTAGAATCCAAGGTGGTAAATGTAAGCGTTTTTGTTTTCATTTTTTTTATAATAATTTGTAAGGAATATGAAGAAATGATAAGCATGAAAATTTTATATTAAGTGTCTTAAATTTTTATAGGCTTTGGAATCACCTCAATTGGAGTTCGTATGAGGGAGATATGGTCAGATTAGTATGTAGAGGTCTGAACCTACCCGAGATGAAATAACATTGAATTTGAGGGAGAAGTAACAACATGATTACTTAATATTTCACTAAAATGTTCAACATAAGGGTTTTAGAGGATTGTCTTATCTTTCAATTGACACCAAGATCACCTCAATTGAATTTAAAATGAGGGTGTTATGCTCTGTTTAGTGAGTGAGAAAATAATATTTAAAAAAGAAGAATAATCTTATAAATGAAAATAGTAAATGACTAGTGTATGCCATAGCCATTGCCATTGCATGAATGATCAACTAAATTAAATATAATCGATTTGCTTATATTCATTTAGCTCTATCAGTTTCTCTCGTTCTTAATGCAGTTGATAAGTTAGACTTTGCCGATGTGTTAAAGGATTTTTTATCAATTAGAGTTTAATTGGCACGATTGTTATCAATTCACTAGGCTTAAGGAGGAACTGGGATAGAGTCCGAATGATAGATATTTGGTTTAAGATTGATGATTTTGTCAATGATCGATGCAATCCCTTGATGGTGAATATCGATCGAAACCAACGCTTTTCTCATTAATTACTCTTTTCACTATTTTCATTATTGTTTAATTTAATTTATTCACAATTATCAAACCCCCTTTTCTTAATCACATAAGGTAATTCCAGTCTCTGTGGGATCAACCCTTACTCCCACTACTACAGGTTAGTTTTGAGGTAAGGTATTAATTTGGGTGTACCTGCGACAATGCGCACCAATTAGATGATGATATAATAATGTAATAATAATAAAGATTATGTTACATGGCATTAAGACAAAAATTTAGTAAGTGGTATGATTCTACATTCATAATTTTGGCGAGTGGCATGATAATACAAGGCTTTAGGACAAAAACATCTATATCCTACACTCATAATTTTAGCAAGTGGTATGATAATACATGGAATTAGGACAAAACATTCCTATCCCACACAAATAATATCAACCAAATAATGGAGATTCAAGGGCTAGAAATTTGCCACTTAAAAAGGCAAACCTATCATACTTGTTTAAGACAAAAGAAAATGGAAATGAATCCCTAAATCAAAGGGACCTTGTCCCTTATCTTAAGAACATATCATCATAATTTTCAAAATACAAATCTCGTTTTCCTATGCATATCTTGACTAAGGAAGAGGAAGACAATAACAAAAATTGTTTGTTTTCCAAAAATTCAACCAAGTGTAATATAATTGTGATAAGGTAGACCCATGATCATGAAAGTTGAATTATTTGGTGGTCTATATAAGAAAACCCAACCTTACAACATTATAATTTTGTCCAAGTGAGGTTGAAGAAAAATAGAAGCAAGGTAGAGTGAGGAAAGGAGAGGAAGAAAGGAAGAAAGAGGAAGGAGAAGTCTAGGGTACTAAGTGCTCCAGGTAAGTTTAACAATATTTCTTTTTGAAGAAAACTTTTGAAACTTATAATATTTATATGAGATTTTGATCTTAGAACTTTGATGATTGGTCATGGATGTTGCTATATCATGTTACATATTGATCTTGCATGTGATGTATGTTTGAATACTTAGACTGGTATAGAAAGTTCTGCATAGGTATGGCTATAGGTGGCAAACTTTTTAGCTTCTGTGTTTTAATTTTTGGAAATTATCTGTATGAAATTAAAATAAATGGTTACCCTAAGAATTATAGCTATGTGTGTCATGGATTTTTAACCACTGTAATCATTCAATTTGCAGTCCATATGAGGTAGATATGGTCTGATTAGTAAGCAAATGTCAGAAAATAGTTCATTAGGGAAGAATATGTTAGGATAGCTTCTGTATTTTAATTTTTGGGAATTATCTGTAGGGAATTAAAATAAATGGTTAACATACGAATTAAATATATATGTGTCATGGATGTTTATCCACTAGAAGCATTCAATTTGGAGTCCATATGAGGTAGATATTATCTTATTAGTAAGCAAAGGTCAGAAAATGGTTCATCAGGGAAGAATATGTTAGGATAGCTTCTGTATTTTAATTTCTTGGAATTATCTGTATGGAATTAAAATAAATGGTTAACATAAGAATTATAGATATGTGTGTCATGAATTTTTAGCCACTGGAATCACTCAAGGTGGAGTTCATATGAGGTAGATATGTTCCGATTAGTAAACAAAGGTCAGAAAATGGTTTATCAGGGAAGAATATGTTAGGATAGCTTCGGTGTTTTAATTTCTGGGAACATTATAAAAGGAATTAAAATAAATGGTTAACATACGAATTATAGATATATGTATCACGGATATTTATCCACTGGAATCACTTAATTTGGAATTCATATGAGGGAGATATGGACAGATTAGTAGGTAGAGGTCAGAACTTATCCGAGAAGAAATAACCTGTACTTTGAGGGAGTAATATCACCACGATATCTTAACATTTCGTTGACCTATTCTACGTAATAGTTTTAGATAATTATGGTATCTTTAAATTGAAACCAAGATCACCTACATCGGAGTTAAATTGAGGGAGTTGTGCTCTGATTAGTAAGAGAAGGTTAGATAGGATGAAAACCTGCATCAAGAAAATAAAGAAATAAAATTAATATTTAAAAAAGAAGATGAATCTTGTCAATGAAAATAATAAATGACTAGTATAGCCATAGCCATTGCCAATGTTTGAACTTCTTACCATCGTAAGTGTAAAATTTTGACATGAAAATATTTTATAAAGTGATATTTGAAATAGTTATGGTCATGGCATGATTACTAATGATTTATGGTATTAGTTATATTTTGATGAACATACTTGTTATTGAAAGCATATTTTTGGCTATCATTGTGAAAAGAAAAGAAATGAGCACGGTCACATGGCAATCCGTGTGGTGCACCAGCAGGGGATGCCCTACCAACGGTTATGATCATGTTAATGAGAAAAAAAAAAAGAGAAAGTGGGCCATGTCGGACGGAGCGAGAAAAGCCCGTACTGGAGAGTAGAAAATACTCACCCTGACCGGGGTAGCTTGATATGAGAATAAATTGATAGTCATCATATGATATTCTGAAAATAGTTAATCCTGTCATACATATCATTACTGTATGATTCTTATGTGCATAGATATAATGCATTCATGTGACCAAAGATATTTTCTGTAATTTATACAGCTGAACATAACGTGATAAGCTATATTGATGATGATTTATTGTTGAACTTACTGGTATTTAATTCTCACTATATTTCCATATCATGTTCAGAAAATTAGTTATTCAGATTTTTCTATAGCTCTGGCTTTTAGTGCACGTTTTATCTAGTACTTTATGTTGGGCAGATCCCAGAAGCAAATAAATTGTTTGTGGTCGAGTTGGCTTAGATCCTGGTGAAGGTGCAACCACCCACACCTGTATCTCCGGAATTGGTCAACCAGAATAAATAAGATGTAGATTTTTATGTGTTTGATATGTTGTACATATGTTTTGATTAATGACATGTATGTAAACTCTGTATTGTTTAAATTAAATAAATGTTATATTGAGTTAAGTTGTAACGAGGTAATAACTTCATGGTATTTAAAAAAAATTGATACTTAGATGGAGTTGTTACAATTGACATGTTAAGCATTGAGAAACATAGTTAGATATATCTCTCTTCATACCATACCATACCACCAATAAATTTCCTTTAGATCTTGATACATTTTAGTTTCCCAGGATGAATGGTATACATAGATCATTAAGCTTCTTCTAGAATCTTATTTCTAAGTTCTTCTATGTTAGGCATGCATAACTGCTTACTCAATCTCAAAACTCTTTCAAAATCTACAGTAAATTCAACATCACTACCATTTCCGACCTTTTCAATTTTCTTGCACAAATAGGCATATTCTTCTTGTGCCTTTTTCATTTTTCTACCAAGGACGATTGAAGCTAAATATAGGCCAATAGTATTCCAGGCTCCTTTACTTCTAGCACTACTCCATGTCTTTCCAACTTATACATTTCTTTAACCAACGTCCTTCTTAATTCTACTATATGGGCTAAACTACTCATAGACTTCCTGCTCAATGCATCTGCCACTACATTAGCCTTACTCGAATTATACAATATAGTGCAATCATAATCTTTAAGTAGCTCAATACATCTTCTTTGTTTTAAGTTAAGATCTTTTTGTTGAAATATATATTTGAGATTTTTGTGATCCATATAAATTTCACATGACTCACCATATAAATAATGCTTATAAATGTTGAGAGCAAAAATCACTGCTACCATATCTAAATCATGAGTTGGATAATTTTGCTTATGTTATGTTAAGCTACCTGGGTGTATATACAATAATTCGACTATCTTGTATCAACATTCACCCTAATCTGATCCTCAATGTATTATAGTATACTGCGTATCCTCTAGTACCTAAAGGAATAAATAGCATTGGTACTGTAGTTAAACATTCCTTTAATTTATGGAAATGTTTTTCACAATCATCTGACCACTCAAACATTACTCCTTTCCTAGTCAGGCTTGTCAAAGGAACGACAATTTTTTTAAAGTCTTTAACAAATTTGCAGTAGTAACCTGCCAGTCCTAGAAAACTACGGATCTCTATAACTGTAGTAGGGCATGGCCATTATTGTATCATTTTCTTTTGCTTAAGGTAAACTTGAATACCCTCTTTGGTAACTATATGCCCAAGGAAAGTAACGCTGCTAAGTCAAAATTCACATTTTGAAAACTTATTATATAGATGATGTTCCCTTAAAGTTTGTAAGACCATTCTCAAATGTTGCTTATGCTCCTCTGAACTCTTTGAATATACCAGGATATCATCTATGAACAAAATAAAAAAATGGTCCAAGAAATGTTTAAATACACTGTTTATCAAATACATGAATGCTGCCGGGGCATATGTCAAACCAAAAGATATCACTAAGAACTTATAGTACCCATATTGCGTTCTGAAATTAATTTTTGGAATATCCTCCTCCTTTATCCTCAATTAATGATAATTAGATCTCAAATCAATTTTTGAAAAACATTGAGCACCCTATAACAGGTCAAAAAGATCATCTATACGAGGTAATTAATACTTATTACGTATTATCCCATTATTTAACTGTCTATAATCTATACATAATCGCAATGATCCATCTTTTTTTTTCACAAATAGGATTGGAGTACCCTAAGGAGAAGTACTAGGGTATATGAATCCTTTATCTAACAAGTCTTGCAACTAATTCTTTAATTTTTTGAGTTCAGTCAATGTCATTCTGTATAGGGATATATGTAACATCCAGTAATTTTTATTTTTAAATAATATTATTTTTCTATAAAATAATATATTTTTATTTGTTTAAAAATGATTATGTTTTGCTAAAAGCAAGTCTACTTTTAATTAAAGTAATTATTGTTTTGCTTAAAATAATTATGTTGGCCTTTCACAAATTTTTGTTGTATTTTTAGAAATATTCTTTCTTTTATTATGTATAAAGATATTTATTTTGTGATTTATTTTATTAATACTTTTATAAATAAAAGTCATGATTTAAAATTTTAACTAAAAGTTTATGAGAATGTAAATTTTTAGAAATTTTTAGAATGTTTTAGGATGAAAAAGCGGTATTTATATGAATATATATAAAATAAAATTCTATTATTCAATTATTAAATAATGATTATTATTATTATTATAAAGAATAAAGAAAAAGGGGAGGGAGACGGAAACCGAAGCAGAAACATGAAATGGAGGAAGAGAATAAACAGTGAAATAGTGTGAATAGTATCTCTATGTTTTCTCTTTAAATCTAGAGTGCCTATTGACTTCCGATCTCAAAACTAAAGGTACCACTAGATTCAGACAGAGAATACTATGATTTTAACTGAACAATTTCTCAAATCAGCCGTAAAATTGCCGTAGATCGAAAGTAAAAATTTTTAGAAAAAGGTAAACTCTGAAACTTTTACTTAGAGACCTCAAATTAGAAATCTGACACCGTAGATGGAATTCAGGAGCTAGATAAACATTAGGATATGAAATTTTTCATCTATCTAACAACATTTTGTTCTTGGTGAATAATGTTTCCGACCATAAATAGTGACCAAGTTCTTGAAGTTATTTTCTTAATTTTTGGACCCTCCGAACACGTTTTTGAAGTCTTTTTAGTCAAATATGGATTGGAAAAGTGCATTTTGAGGCTGTCCTATCTGGAGCCCTTACCCTATGAGTAGATGATTCTTTCTATGACTTACCCTATATAATTCTTGATCTTTAAGCATGTATTTGATTATGATTATGAGATATTTACACTTTTAAATATTTCTGAAATGCATTAAAATTATCTGAATTGTTTAAAATTTGGAATATAGTTCAAGAAGAATATAGTTTTGAAAATGGATTTCTGAACTCAGTATATCTGATTTCACATGTATTTCTCATTAAATGATAAAGTGAATATTTATGCACGTGGCATTGATTTGTAAAACTATAAAGTTACTGATTATGATTGAATGGCAAGCGTAAAACTCATGGCGAGTTGCTTGATAATTTTACATTGCATTGATGAATATGCATTTATATATATGTATTTATATGTATGGATGAATATCGACGGGTTGTATGGCTTGTGACAGTACCGAATAGGGATGCCTTATTGGCTTGAGTGAGCCGAGGGAGGACCGCTCTAACCGGGTAACAGTCGTAATGTGAGGAGGTAGATGGGTGATGGACTCACATTCCCTAATCACTATTGTGACTATAGTTGATCGGTCACTATGCGTATAGCAAATGAGTGTGTAGGTTCACCAGATCGCCGAATGAGGCAGGTTATCTTAAAGGTTTATAACTTTATCTCAAAAGCTTACTATTTTACTATAGTTTATGCAGCTGAGCATAATAACATTTGTTTAATGATCATACCGTGCTGAATATGGTTTGGATATTTGAATATCCTTTTATTTGAAAATATTTGAAATACAGGTTCCATATGGATGTACTTCTGAACTGTATTTTCTAAGTGACAAATTTTAAAACATGAGTACATCCATATGTTCACCTCAGAGGTTATAGGAGGTATTATCTACTCACTGAGTTGTCAAACTCACTACACGATATTTCTACATTTTTCATATAAGAGTACAGAGTCTGATCTTGTAGATAGGTGATCAGTTAGGCGACATATTCTCTGGGTGAGTCTACGTTGCTTTCAAGGCTCACAGTTTTGAATTATAATGTGATTGTATTCTAGATTGTGCTCTGAACGCTATAGGCAGCATCTCTGCTTCTATTGTTACTTTGACATATATAACTTGGTCTTTAACGAGCAAGTGAAACAAACATTTTTTTCCCGCAATTAGATTTTTTTTCATAACATGCATAACACTAATCTTTGTCATGGAAATAGATATATATATTGGTTCTCTCATGTATATACATTATACATACCAAGTTATAAATGTCAAAGTAACAACAGAAGCAGAGATCCTGCCTATAGCGTTCGGAGCACACTCTAGAATATAAACACAGTAAAATTCAAAAATGTGAGCCTTGAAAGCAACGTAGATTCAACCAGAGAATATGTCACTTAACTGATCAATTATCTGTAGGATCAGACTTTGTATTCTTATCTGAAAAATATGGAAATATCGTGTCGTGGGTTTGACAACTTAGTGAGCAGATAATACCTTTTATGACCTCTTAGGTCAACATATGGATATACTCATGTTTTAAAATTTGTCACTTAAAAAATACAGTTCAGAAGTACATCCATATGGGACCCGTATTTCAAATATTTTCAAATAAAAGGATATTCAGCACGGTATGATCACTAAACAAATGTTGTTATACTCAGCTGTATAAACTATAGTAAAATAATAAGCTTTTGAGATAAAGTTATAAACTTTTAAAATGACCTGCCTTATTTGGCGATCTAGTCAACCCAGCCACTCATTTTCTATACGCATAATGACCGATTGACTACAGTTACAATAGTGATCAGGGAATGTGAGTCCATCATCCATCTGCCTCCTCACATTACCACTGTCACCGGGTTAGAGCGGCCCACGCTCAGCTCACTCAGGCTAATGGGGTGTATCCTATTCGATACCATCATAAGCCATACAACCCGTCGATATTTATCCATACATATAAATACATATATATAAATGCTTATTCATCAAATGCAATGTATAATTATCAAACAACTCACCATGAGCTTTACGCTTGCCATTCAATCATAATCAGTAACTTTATAGTTTTACAAATCAATGCCTCATGCACATAATATTCACTTTATCATTTAATGAGATACATGTGAAATTAGATATACCATGAGTTCATAAATTCATTTTCAAAACTATACTATTCTCGAACTATGTTACAAATTGTAATTAATTCAGATAATTTTAATGCATTTTAAAAGCATTTAAAAGTGTAAATATCTCATAAACATAATCAAATACATGCTTAAAGATCAATAAGAGTATAGGGCAAGTTATAAAAAGAATCATCTACTCACAAAGTAAGGGCTCTAGATTGAATAGCCCCAAAATAAATTTTTCCAATCCACATTTGACTAAACAGACTTCAAAAACGTGTTCGGAGGGTCCAAAAATCAAGGAAATGACTCTAGGAACTTGGCCACTGATATGATCTTAATTAAGCATGATATTAATACCTTTAAACTTAATTTTTGTTTGATTTAAGTAAAATATGATTAGAAATTAGCATAATTTTGTGTTTTGTGTTGTAGGAACAAAGGAAGAAGAAAAGATAATAAAAAGATAAGAAATTCATGGAAAAATGCTACATTGCAGCGATTCCAGAACCTATCTTCCTCTTATAAACTGCAATCAAAGTGATTCAAGTTGCTGTGAAAGGATAACACAAATATCTACAACTTTTATGTTGAACACTTGGTCAAATTTGGGAGATTTAATAGGGTTAAAGAGCTAGCAAATCAGAATCATAGTGCAGTAGGATGAATTCTTACCTTTGGGCACTAATTTTGGCATATCTCCTTCAATTTAGATCAGATTAAGGTGATTCCAATGGCTATGGAAATCATAGCCATAGAACTACAACTTTTGTATTTTGTACTTTGGCAAATTCTGGAGTTTTCTGGGCATCGCGGTGCTGCGTCATCAAAAATTCGGAGGGCTGCAGCGCCCAAGCATTTGAAATAGAGTGCCTTAGCGATGGATCAAGCAATGTGATGCCCCATCAGAAGGATTTCGTAGCACCGCGGCACTCACTATCGCATCAGTTTGTCGAATTTGCGAATTTTAGGTCTTCTTGACTCCGATTGAAGCCCGATAGGTCGAGATTTGACCTAGAAACACTCCTACTTCGATTAGGAAAAGTGAATCTATAAAAAGGGATGAAAGCAAACAGAGAATTCATGGAATCAATCATCCAAGTTTTTAATTACATTCTTTAATTCTTCTTTAGAATTTCTTATGGCCCTGTGTGGCTAGTTCTTTTTAATTAGTAGAGGTAGATTGAAACCTCAAGGGAAGTCATGCATTGTGAGATTTGGATTTGATTTTATTATTTCAATCTTCATTGAGTATTGATTATTCATCTGCTCTTCTTCTCAATGATTATTCTTATGATTGCTAGGAGGCCTACTAGTATATTGTCTGTCTTAATCTACCACTAAATTATGTTTTGAAAAAAGTCTTCAATTCTGTGATTCATGAGGCAAATAGGTTTGAGAATTTTGGATTATAAATCATTGAACCTATAATGAATAATTAACTAAATTAAATATAGCCAATGTGTTTATCTTTGTTTAGCTCTGTCAGTTTCTCTAGTTCTGCATGCGGTTAATAAGCTATGCTTTACCGATGTGCTAAAGGATTTCTTGTTAATTAGGGATTAATTGGTGCGATTGTCATTAATTTACTAGACTTAAGGAGGAACAATGTTAGAAACCTAATGATAAATATTTAATTATAGATTGATTATGTTGTCAATGATCAATGCAATCCTTTGACGGTGGATATCAACCGAAACCAACGCCTTTCTCATTAATTATTGTCTTAATTATTTTCATTATTGTTTACTTTACTTAATTTGTGATTATCAATCCCCCCTTTTTTCTAATCACATAAGGTAATACCAGTCTCTGTGGGATCGACCCTTACTCCCACTACTACAGGTAGTTTTGAGGTAAGGTATCAATTTGGGTGTATCTGCAACAGTACGCACCAAATTTTGGCGCCGTTGCCGGGGACTGTGTCTATTTATCTTTTGTGATTTTTTCCCTTTTTGTTTATAACCATGAATATGGCAGCCAATTTTCAACAATTTGGCTCTAGGCTGGGCTCTCCATTATGACATGCTAGTGAGGTATGTAGTTCTTCCCTTGAACAACAACTTGCAAATTTAACTTCTCTTGTTCGTCAACGTGTAGAAAATATGCAAAGTGAGAAGTGCTATGGAAATCATTCAGCCATGGGGCATCCTTCTAATGGGTACCCAACTTTCTATGAAGAATCATTTGAGCAAGTAAATATGGTTAGTGATTACTCCGGGCCACCACAAGGGAGGTATGATTCTTATTTAAACATGTATAATCCTGAATGGAAGGATCATCCCAACTTTTGGTATGGGACTACACAAAATTGGCCTGGAGAACAAGATTTTATAAATTTTCATCATAACTAACATGCCTATTATCCTAGACAAACTACATCTCAAGATTTCCAGGTAAGTAGTTATTTAGAAGAAATCATTAAATCTATTACACATAATACTCATCAATTTTAACAAGAGGTAAGTGCTAGCATCCAAAGCTTGACAAATCAAATGGGTCAACTAGCAACAACAGTCAGTCGACTAGATGCTCAAAATTTCGAAATTGAAAGTCCAGCCCCAGCATCATTTGTGGGAAAAAAGAAAAATTTTGCATTGAATTAAAAAGATGACTTGGAATTCGACATTAGTTAGCCTACTAAGAAAGAGGCTATGGAATCTACCTTGAATGCCAAATTCTAAAAGAAAATTACAGTAGGAGAGGAAGCACCAAAAGTGCAGCAAACAGGTAGGGATCTTTCTATGTTACCAATTTCTAATAAGATGACTATACCTTCTATTTTGCAGTATCTTGACTTAGGTTTAAAGAGCTTCCCTAGCCATTTAAGGGGCATTTACAGTGGAGAATCACCCCCAGTGATAATCTCAAATAAATATGCCCTACTCGAAGATAGAGGAAAGTTACCCCATGCTTTGGCAAAATCTCAAAAAGATGAAATTAAATTGGATGCCCAAAGTTATACAAGACACCAGTTATTTCCAGGTAATTTGAGTTCTCATTTAAGTAAACCTTTGATTCATGTTGATTTCACCCCTCATGATGCAGTTGAACCTCAAAATTCTGGAAATCCAATGGAGAGCTAATTCAAAGTGGACATCAAGGATCCTCCTTGAGTGACATAAGAAGCTTTGAGTCGAACCAATGACATTAAACAAAGGCGTTTCTTAGGATGCAACCCAACATAATAAAAAAAAGTGGGAATCAGAAAAATGCAGGGTCCAATAATGCAACATGTTCATTCCACCCCAAACAAATTCAGGGAAGTCCACTTAACTCATATGTTTTCATATATCATTTCCTACTCTTATATTTCTTTTACATTGAGGACAATGTAAAGTTTGAGTGTGGGGATGGAAATATTTTTATCTAAATAATTGTGACCCTATTTTGAGCATCAATTTTCTGATTTTTATTATTAATGCACTTTTATTGCGTTTAGTAAGTTGAGTGATTGTGTGAGTGTTTCAATTTATGTTTTGGGATTTTATGCATAACCAACAACCAATGATATGACTATCCAAAATTTTTTTTAGCTCTTGAAAAATGTAGAAAATTCATGGTTATGTGCAATTTTATCCCTTTTGCAATTTATTACTTTTGACTTTAGAATCTTGAAATATTTTTGCACAATAACTTTGGGCATTCAATTTATATTTTACTTAGAGAAGGTTTATATAATTCAAATATATTTTATGATCTCCACAGGATTTTAGAACTTATTTGAATGCTGCTTGAGGCGAAATCCTAGACTAATACTATTATTTAGGATATGATTTAGGCATTATTTGAATGATTGAGCCTTTCGAGCTTAACCTAAGTAATAAAATATCCTTAACTCCTTTATTTTGAGCTTAATGAATTTTTCCTTCTAAAAACTACAAATAAGCCGAAAGCCAAATTTTGTATGAATATCTTTATTTTTTATCCTATTCACTCATTCCATAATTACTTTTTTAAATACTTGTTTTGTAGAGCTTTATTTACAAAAGCGTGGAAGGGTAGAGCAAGGAAAAGAAAAGAATTATGCAAAGAAAAAAAAAGAATTATGCAAAGGAAAGAGAAAAAAAATTCAAAGAGGATAAAAGCAAATGCTGTGAAAAAAAAATAGAGAACTGAGGAAAAATGATGGATTAAATTCATTTGAAACAAGAAAATGAGTGTGGGGAGAAATCTCCCCAAATTTGAAAAAAAAGATCAATAGATCATATTTAATCATGTGGTGTTGGGTGATTGAGCCTAAATTTGTATAATTTATCCTACCTTATACCCTGACCACATTACAAGCTAAATGAAGTCCTATTGATCTTAGAGATAGTTTTGGACTACATTAGT
Source organism: Gleditsia sinensis (assembly GCA_037074535.1). NCBI lineage: Eukaryota > Viridiplantae > Streptophyta > Magnoliopsida > Fabales > Fabaceae > Gleditsia > Gleditsia sinensis. Next base: position 38,218,056 of record CM073469.1, on the reverse strand, counting down.
GGAGAGTGGCATGAAGAATAAGCATATGAAAATCCTAAACTAATTAGAGATCTAAAACCAAAATTTTGGGATATGTAAATTCATCCGGGTAAAAGAAAATTTATTGACCCAAAAACACACACACACTAGGGATTCAGAAGGATAAAATAATATATTGCATTTGTGTTAATCTTGTACATGATTATGACTTTCCAAAAAATTTCTAGAGTATATTTTCATGTTATGAGGCAAATTTTTGGTAAGCCTAACACTCACTACATATATGGACTATTGTTTTTTGTCTTTAGGAATTACTTTGCTTGAAGACAAGAAAAAGGTTGAGTGTGAGGGTATTTGATATGATCTTAATTAAGCATGATATTAATACCTTTAAACTTAATTTTTGTTTGATTTAAGTAAAATATTATTAGCAATTAGCTTAATTTTGTGTTTTGTGTTGTAGGAACAAAGGAAAAAGAAAAGAGAATAAAAAAATAAGAAATTTATGGAAAAATGCTACATTGTAGCGATTCCAGACCGTTTAGCACTCTTTAGAACATATCTCCCTATTATGAACTCCAATCAAAGTGATTCAAGTAGCTATAAAAAATTAACACAAATATCTACAACTTTTATGTTGAACACTTGGTCAAATTCGGGATATTTAATAGGGTTAAAGAGCTACCAAATCAGAATCACAGTGCAGCAGGATGAATTCTGACCTTTGATCACTAATTTTGGTATATCTCCTTCAATTTAAATCTGATTAAGGTGATTCCAGCAGATATGGAAAGAAGAGATATAGAGATCAACTTTTGTATTTGGTAATTTGGCAACTTCTAGAGTTTTCTGGGCGCTGTGGTGCTCATAAGAGACCGTCGCAGCGCTCCTTCATCACAAATTCGGAGGACTATGGCGCTACCTAGCGCGCCGCGACGCTGGCTGCCCAGAAGCACTGGGCACAGTGGTGCTCGACCATCAGAACCAGAGTGTCTTGGGTATGGATAAAGCGTCGTGGCACCCGTCAGAAGGATTTCGTAGCGCCGTGGCGCTCACCACCGCATCATTTTGCCGAATTTACGAATTTTAGGTCTTCTTAACTCCAATTAAAGCCTGATGGGCCGAGATTTGACCTAGAAACACTCCTACTTCAATTAAGAGGAGTGAATCTATAAAAAGGGAGGAAAGCAAGCAGAGAATTCATGTAATCAATCATTCAAGTTCTTAATTACATTCTTTAATTCTTCTTTAGAATTTCTTATGGCCCTGCATGGCTAGCTCTTTTTAGTTGCTAGAGGAAAATTGAAACCTCAAGGGATTTTCATGCATTGTGAGATTTGGATTTGATTTTATTATTTCAATCTTAATTGAGTATTGATTATTCATCTACTCTTCTTCTCAATGATTATTTATATGATTGCTAGGAGGCCTACTAGTATATTGTCTGTCTTAATCTACCGCTAAATTATGTTTTGAACAAAGTCTTCAATTCTGTTATTCATGAGGCAAATAGGTTTGAGAATTTTGGATTATAAATCATTGAACCTATGATGAATAATTAACTAAATTAAATATAGCTGATGTGTTTATCTTTGTTTAACTCTGTCAATTTCTCTAGTTTTTCATGCGGTTAATAAGCTATGCTTTACCGATGTGCTACAGGATTGCTTGTTAATTAGGGTGTAATTGGTGCGATTGTCATTAATTTACTAGACTTAAGGAGGAACAGGGTTATAAACCTAATGATAAATATTTAATTACAGATTGATTATGTTGTCAATGATCAATGCAATCCTTTAACGGTGGATGTCAACCGAAAACAATGCCTTTCTCATTAATTACTCTCTTAATTATTTTCATTATTGTTTACTTTACTTAATTTGCGATTATCAATCCCCTCTTCTTCTAATCACATAAGATAATACCAGTCTTTGTAGGATCGACCCTTACTCCCATTACTAAAGGTAGTTTTGAGGTAAGGTATCAATTTGGGTGTACCTACGATAGTATGCACCAGTCACTATTCATAGCTAGAAAATACTATTCACCACCGGAAAACATTATTCATCACCGAAAAATATTATTCACCAAGAACAAAAAGTTGTCAGATAGCTAAAAAATTTCATATCCTAAGGTTTATCTAGCTCTTGAATCCATCTACGGTGTTAGATTTCTAATTTAAGGTCTCTAAGTAAGAGTTTCAGAACTTATCTTTTCTTAAGATTTTCTACTTCTGATCTGTGACAATTCAACGGCTGATTTGAAAAATTGTTTGATCAAAATCGTAGTATTTTTCGTCCTGAATCCATTAGTACTCTTAGTTTTGAGATCGGAAGCCTGTAGACACTCCAGATTTAGAGAGAAAAAAGGAGATTACTATTCACATTATTTCATCATCCATCAATTTTAGAAATTCTGCAATTCTTCACTTCGATTTCTATCTCCCCCTTCCCATTTTTTTTTATTTATTTTTTATGATAATAATAATTATTTAATAATTGTATAATGAAATTTTATTTTATATATATTCTTATAAATACCGTTTTTCATCCTAAAACATCCCAAATTTTTTTAAAATTTACATTCTCATAAATTTTTTGTCGAACTCTTAAATTATGATTTTTCTTGATAAAAATCTTAATAAAACAAATCACAAAATAAATATCTTTATACATAATAAAAGAAAGAATATTTCTAAAAATGTAACAAAAATTTATTATTTAAAAATAAAAATTTTGGGATATTACATTCTTCTCCCCTTAAGAAATTCGATCTCCGAATTTCAGCCCATCCTACCACATGTAGGGAATGAAATCAAGGCATAGTATGATGACTTGTATATCAATAATTTCTGATCGAGGACCATAATTCATAGCTCGTTTTTGGAGAGCTTTCCAAGAAGTTTTAGGCACGAAGTTGAATCTCAATACTACATTCCATCCTTAAACGGATGGACTGTCTGAGTAAATTATTCAAATATTGGAAGACATGCTTCAGGTTTGTGTTTTAGATTTTCAGGGTAGTTGAGAAAGATTTCTGCCTTTAGATGAATTTGTTTATAACAATAGTTATTAAGCCAATATACAAATGGCTCCTTTTGAGGCATTATAAGGTAGGTGTTGCCATTCCCCGATTGGGTGGTTTGAGATGGACAAAGCAAAGGTTTTAGGGCCTGATATGATACAGGATGCATTGGATTTATTTAAAACTAGTTTCCTGAAACCATGGTGTAGCTAGAGCTATAGGAATAATAACTAGAATTTGACATCCTCCTACATGTGCAGTTGTAGACACACACCTCATTAACCCACGGTTACCTCCACCATACACTAAATAAATTTTTCTTCTGGCCAGCACTATACCTAAGTTTTGTGCAGCTTTCACATACTCTCAATCTTTTCCAGGACTGGAACCACAAAAGACACAAATATTTCAAAATTGACGGAACGCGATTCCCTCTACCAACTTGGAACACCCCCAATTTTCTAAGACGTGAAACAAACATTTTTTTTCCGCAATCAGATATTTCCTATAACATGCATAACACTATTCTTTGTTATGGAAATAGATACATATAGATTCTCTTATGTATATACATTATACAGACCAAGTTATAAATGTCAAAGTAACAACAGAAGCAGGGATCCTGCTTGTAGCATTCAGAGCACACTCTAGAATACAAACACAGTATAATTCAAAACTGTGAGCCTTGAAAATAACATAGACTCACCAAGAGAATATGCCACCTAACTGATCACCTATTTGCAGAATCGGACTCTATATTCTTATTTGAAAAATGTAGAAATATCGTGTAGCGAGTTTGACAATTTAATGAGCAGATAATACCTTCTATGACTTCTTAGGTCACCATATGGATGTATTCATGTTTTAAAATTTTTCACTTAGAAAATAAAGTTCAGAAGTACATCCATATGGGACCCGCATTTCAAATATTTTCAAATAAAAGGATATTCAGATATTTAAACCTTATTCAACACGGTATGATCATTAAAAAAATGTTGTTATGCTCAGTTGTATAAACTATAGTAAAATAATAAAATTTTGAGATAAAGTTATAAACTTTTAAAATGACCTGCCTCATTCGGCGATCTGGTCAAACTAATTTAAAATGACCTGCCTCATTCAGGAATCTAGTCAATCCACACACTCATTTGCTATACGCATAGTGACTGATCAACTATAGTCACAATAGTGATAAGGGAATGTGAGTCCATCACCCATCTGCCTCCTTACATTACCACTGTCATCCAGTTAAAGCGACCATCCTTCGGCTCACTCATACTACTAGGGCGTCCCTTATTCGGTATCGTCACAAGCCATACAACCCGTCGATATTCATCTATACATATAAATACATATAAATATATATGCATATTCAACAAATGCAATATATAATTATCAAGTAACTCGCCATGAGCTTTACACTTGCCATTCAATCATAATCAGTAACTTTATAGTTTTACAAATCAATGTCTCATGCACATAATGTTTACTTTGCCAAATAATGATAAATACATTTAGAATCACATATACAGGCCCTTTCTTGAGGCAATCATATAGTTTTATAAATCATTTCACATGCATAAATATTCATTTCACCATTTAATGAGAAATACATGTGAAATCAGATATACCATGAGTTCAGAAACTATTTCTCAAAACTATACTCTTCTTGAACTATAATAAAAATTCTAAGCAATTTAGATTTACGGAAAAAAAAATGTTTGTTTCACCTACTCCTAAATTGGGGGCGTTACAATATAAACACCAGTTGGGTTCCATAAAGTAAATCAATACCGAACTAAATTTCTCGTTTTGGAAGAAATCCTAGAAATTCCTTAGGGAACACATCAGGGAAATCTCTAACCACTGAAACATAATCTATATGGGTGTACTTTATATTAACATCTTTGACCATTGCCAAATATACTTGGCACCCTTTTTGTAATAACTTATGGGTTGTTAAAGCAAAAATTAGATTATGGGGTACCTCATTACAGTCTCTTTATATCAAGAAAGGAGATTCTCTGAGAATATTGAATTTAATCACCTTAAGGTGACAGTCCAAAGTTGCATGGCAAGATGCTAACCAATCCATTCCCAGTATCACATCAAAGTCTACCATATCTAGAACTATCAAATCCTTAAGAGTTTCTTTATCTGCTATCAAAATCTCACACAATTTATACACATCATATACCAACAAGAATTCTCCCAATAGAGTAGTAACCATAAAAGTATAATGTAAGTTAGTAGGATCTCTACCCAATTGCTTAGAAAAGCATGGTGATACATAAGAATGAGTAGAACCAAGGTCAAATAATACATATGCTTTATGAAAACATAATAATAATGTATCTATCATTACTACACTTGAGGCCTGAGCATCATGTCATGTCAGGGCAAATACCCAGGCTTGTTCTCAACCTCAACTTCTGGATCCTCTACTAGAACCACCACTACTAACTTAGCCTGAAGCTACTCTAACTAGCCATACTAGTACAAATACAGGGGGTGAAGCTGGCTGTATTGATGCTTAACTTAAACTTTGTAATTGTGGGTAATTCTTTACTATATGCCTGACTTGTCCACACCTAAAACATGCACCTGTTTCTCTATGACACTGTCTAGTATAGGACCTACCACAAATGAGACATAGTGGAATTGATCTTGAGTCCTGTTGACTAGTGGGTCTCATATCTCTCTAAATCATTCTTTGCTTACTAATATTGACTTATGGTTGGATGAATCTACTAGATTCTGCTTGAGTCATACATTATAGATTCTAAAATCTTGATCCTTTTACATTAGGATTATAACCAATCTTGACACTACTATCTTAATGTCTCTTTCTCTTCTTTAGACTCTCTGTTTCTGCTAACTCTCGTGTTTTTATCATTCTAGAACAATCCACAATTGCTGCATAAGTTGGTAAATGATTAATCTGGGGATCCACCGACTTGAACAATAGACATATTAACCCAAAAATAAATCTTTTAATTCTATCTCTTTCAGTCGGAACCTGATAGGGTGCATATCTAAACAGTTGAGTAAAATGAATATCATATTTAGAAATGATCTTGTTTGGCGTCTGTTTCAATTTTTCAAATTCTCTAGCCCTTTTGCCCCTTTCACTTTCAGGCATAAATCGACCCATAAATACTTCCTTAAATTCTTTCCACTTCATCAGTGGAGAGGTAACAACTCTTCCTTGAATCACAGTCTCATACTAGACTTATGCCACATCCAAAAGCTAAAAAACACTAACTCAATAGATCTTCTAGTTGAGTACCCCAAACCTTTAAGAATTTTCTTCATAGCATCAATAAATATCTACGAGTTCTCATGAATATATGATCTAGTAAAAGTGGGAAGTTTTAACTTTTGAAATTATGGCAATGTCACCTCAATCCCTACAGACTTACCCTCATGTTCAACTGGTCTTACCTATTCTTGAACAACAGGAGTATTCACTGGCTTTGGACGATCTCTTTTACCTTGTTCTATTATCAACCCAACAAATGTCTCTAAACTTCTATGTATACCAGCCATCATCTTGGTCGTTCTATCATATGGCTCTTAAGGAGGTTTTACTTTCTCTTTAGGGACTCTATTAAATACATAGTCATATTAATCTTGTCTTGGGGTTCTTATACCCTGTGCATGTTCTCTACCTCTACTTCTAGGCCAGCCTCTACCACGACCTCTTTTTTACAAGGATTACAAATTGTGCATATGCTTATGTAGAGGTTGCATGATCTGCAGCTTCTCTAGCAATCTCACTAGTTCTTGGCAGCATCTTAGATTATACATAAAAAACACCTTTTTAAGATACCACAATATTCAATTAACCTTATACTAGAAATTTTAGGAAACTTGGAATAGAAAGGAAATTGACACCCTATAGAATCCCTTAGCGGCACCTAGAGTATAAATATGTCTAACTCATATCCATACTCAAGGTCTTACAAAAGAATCATTTGCTCTATAGCCACAAAGAACCTTAAAGCTCTGATACCAACTTGTCACATCCTAATTTAAGGGAATGCGATTAAGAAATAAACTTTATCCAGAACATATTCCATATAACCATCTAAAATGTAACATAACATATTTAACATAAACAAAAACATATGTTCATCAGTTTCCAAGCATAATCAAATATACATGCCAAGCCTATATGTCAATATTATAGAAGAAGCAAAGATCTTGCTTGTGGTGTTTAGAGCACACTTTAGATTACAAAATACAATATAAGATAAAAGATATGAGCATTGGAAGAAAAGTAGGATCACCCAGAGAATAAGTCTCCTAACTGATCACCCTCTTGAAGGGGAAGGACCATACTCTATATTTTTAGCTAAAAAAATATGAAAATATCTTGTAGTGAGTTTAACAACTCAATAAGTAGACAAAACCTATTATGATCCTCTAGGTTAGTATAGGGATGCACTTGTATGATAAAATTGTTGCTTTGCTACAAAGTAAACGACATGCTATAAATTAAGCATGTCTTTAGCATATTTTAAGTTGCTTTTTATTTAATTTAAGTAGGAAATAAATAAGAATTAATTATGTTTTATGTTTTATGTTTTAGGAATAAGAAAGAGGAAATATGGAAAAATGCTAATTTTTGACCTTTCATAACTAATTGAGGCATATCTCTCTCATTTGAACTCAGGTTGAGGTGATTCCAATGGCTATGAAAAGAAGAGACATAGAGTGACAATATTTGTGTTCAGCATGTAGAAAATTTTTGGAAGTTTTTGGGCACCACAGTGCTCACAAAAGAGCATTGCAGCGTAGTGATATCACAAGCTCGGAGCATTGCGGTGCTCCCCAACTTGCTGCGGCATGGCTTTTCCTAAGACCTAGACCACTGCAGCACTGGTCCCTAGCGTAATGGCACCTGTGTAGCCAAGGACCAAGCATCATAGCACCCGACTCATAGCACCGCCGTGCCTCGTGGCAATTTCCAAAGTGTTGCGGATATAACTCAGGCGTCGCGGCACCCACCGTCGCACAAGAATGCTGAAATCACAATTTTTATGTCTTTTTAGCTCTAATTAAAACCCAATGGGCTGGGTTTTAACCTAGAAATAGTTCTACTTCAATGAGGAGCAGTTAATCTATAAAAAAGGGAAGAAAGTAAGCATCAAATCATCAATAAAATCTTAATTATCTTCTTGAATTCTTCTTTAGATTTTTTTATGTCCCTGAACGGCTCATTTACTTTTAGTTGGTAGAGAAATATTGAAACCTCAAGGGATCTTCATGCATTATGAGATTTGGATTGGATTTTATTAGTTTAATTTTAATTGGGTATTGATTATTCATCTGCTCTTCTATTCTCAATGATTATTCATATGATTGCTAGGAGACCTACTAGTATATTTTCTATCTTAATCTACTGCTAAATTATGTTTTGAACAAATTTTTTATTACTATGATTCATGAGGCAAATAGGGTTAAGGATTTTGGATTATAAATCATTAAACCTATGATGAATAATTGTCTAAATTAGATATAGCCAATGTACCTATATTTGTTTAGCTCTATCAGTTTCTCTAATTCTTTATACAATTAATATGTTAGACTTTACTGATGTACTAAAAGATATCTTATTAATTAGGGTTTAGTTAAGGCGATTGTCATCAATTACTAGACTTAAGGAGGAACAAGGTTAGAATTCCAATGATAGATATTCAAATTAAAATTGATTATGTTGTCGATGATCAATGTAATCCCTTGACGGTGAATATTAAATAAAACCAACACTTTTATTATTAATTACTCTCTTAATTACTTTCATTCTTATTTACTTTGCTTTATTTCAAATTATCAAACATGTAACATCCCCGATTTTTCCTTATGTTACTAATTGGAATTTATTTCTTTCAGAGAGGAGGAAAGCATTTTGGATCTCAAGGGAGGATTAAATTATTTTACAAATTTACTCAAGTCAAACAAGATCTTAGGATGGTTAAAATCACATTTATGTAATTTAATTGAAATGGCATTTATGTAAATTTCTTAAGATGGCATTTATGTAAATTTCTTAGGAAGGCATTTTTGTAAATAATGGAAGATGGAAAAGTTGTAAATATTGGGTGGTAGGTAGGAAAATTTTTAATAATTATAAAGGAGGTAGGTAAGGAAAATTATTGATAATTATGAGGGAGAGTTAAGACTGATTATGTTGTCAATGATCAATGTAATCCCTTGACAGTGAATATCAAACAAAACCAACACTTTTATTATTAATTACTCTCTTAATTACTTTCATTCTTATTTACTTTGCTTTATTTGTAATTATCAAACATGTAACATCCCCGATTTTTCCTTATGTTACTAATTGGAATTTATTTCTTTTAGATAGGAGAAAGCATTTTGGATCTCAAAGGAGGATTAAATTATTTTACAAATTTACTCAAGTCAAACAAGATCTTAGGATGGTTAAAATGGCATTTATGTAATTTAATTGAAATGGAATTTATGTAAATTCCTTGAGATGGCATTTATGTAAATTTATTAACATAGCATTTATGTAAATTTCTTAGGATGGCCTTTTTGTAAATAATGGAAGATGGCAAAGTTGTAAATATTGGGTGGTAGGTAGGAAAATTTTTAATAATTATAAAGGAGGTAAGTAAGGAAAATTTTTGATAATTATGAGGGAGAGTTAAGATTGATTATGTTGTCGATGATCAATGTAATCCCTTGACGGTGAATATCAAATAAAACCAACACTTTTATTATTAATTACTCTCTTAATTACTTTCATTCTTATTTACTTTGCTTTATTTGTAATTATCAAACATGTAACATCCCCGATTTTTTCTTTTGTTGTTAATTGGAATTTATTTCTTTCAGAGAGGAGAAAGCATTTTGGATCTCAAGAAAGGATTAAATTATTTTACAAATTTACCCAAGTCAAACAAGATCTTAGGATGGTTAAAATGGCATTTAAGTAATTTAATTGAAATGGCATTTATGTAAATTCCTTGAGATGGCATTTATGTAAATTTCTTAAGATGGCATTTATGTAAATTTCTTAGGATGGAATTTTTGTAAATAATGGAAGATGGCAAATTTGTAAATATAGGGTGATAGGTAGGAAAATTTTTAATAATTATAAAAGAAGTAGGTAAGGAAAATTATTGATAATTATGAGGGAGAGAAATGAGTGTCGGTAAGGAGTGTTGGTAAGGAAGAGAAAGAAAAGAAAAAAAAGAGAGGAAAAGAAAGAGGAGGAAAAGGAAAAGGAGGAAGAAGAAGAAGAGAAAGAGGAAGAAGAAGGAGAAGGAAAAGGAAAGAGAAATCAAAGCATCAAGTTTAATGATTTGTTTGAAGTAGGTTTAACATCTACTCATAAATTTTGTACAAAAGTATATATATGTTTTTTAGATTTGTTTAGATGTGATTTTCGATAACATGTGGTCTAGATATTTATATGGAATTCTATTTTGGTTGTATGGACATGCATATGGGTGCATGGGATTACATAAAAGAAAAACAAGGGACAAGTTAGACTAAGCGGAATTTCAGAATAATTTGGGAAGCCTATATTTTTGGAATTCTGGGAAACTTTACCAAGGATTTTAAAGAAATAGTCAAAATATTAATTGTAGATATATGTCTCACGGATCTATTGGCTCTGAAATTATTTAATTTAGAGTCCATATGAGAGAGATATGACTAATTAATTAAGCAGAGGTCGGAATCCAGGATAGTAAAAATAATCATTTTAATTTTTAATTTTTTGAAAATATTCCATAAGGAATCTAAAGCAATGATAAACATAACAGTTGTAGATAATTGTCTTAATTTTTTATTGGCTTTGACATCACCTCAATTGGAGTCCATATGTGGGAGATATGGCTGATTAATTTAACAGAGGTCAGAATCTGTCTGGAATCCAAATTGGTAAAATAAGTAGTTTTGTTTGTAATTTTCTAGGAATAATCCATAATGAATGTAAAGATATGATAAACATAAAGGTTGTAGATAATGGTCTTGGCGTTTTATAGGATTTGAAATTACCTTAATTGGAGTTCGTATGAGGGAGATATGGTTGAATAAGTGAGGAAAGGTCACAGAACATGGCTAGGTCGTGTTTTTGGTTGCTTGACCATGGGTAGGCCGTGTTCAGGGTTTTTTTTAGCATGTTTGAAGTATTTTTCAAGCATGGCCATGTCTTGAACATGGCCAAGCCGTGTTGAATGCTGGATTATCATATTTTTCATTGTTTTCTACCTAAAGATAATCTTGTTTATTGAAATATTTTTAGGAAACATATATCTAAGAAAAATACTTTTAAAATGTTGATTTTGGTATCACAAATTACTATTTTTCTTCATTTGATTTAAATGAATCATATTGGATATTGGTATATGATGAATGTTTATTAATAATTTGGTATAAAAATGATGCATCATATTATGAAAGTGATTAAATAGCAAGCATAAAGCTCATGGCGAGTTACTAGATAATTATATACTGCATTTGATGAATATGCATTTATATATATACATTTATATGTATGGATAAATATCGACGGGTTGTATGGCTTGAGACGGTACCGAGTAGGGGACACCCTATTTGCCTAAGTGAGTCAAAGGAGGTTCACTCCAACTGGGTGACAGAGAAAATGTGAGGAGGCAGATGGGTGATAAACTCACATTCCCTGATCACTTATTGTGACTGTAGTTGTAACATCCTTAATTTTGTTTCTTTTATTAATAAAGGTACATAAATATTTAATGTAATATCCTTAATTTTGTTTCTTTAAAGGTACATAAATATTTAATTAAAAAATAAAATTTATTAGACAATTTTTAGATATCTAAGGAAATATAATCTTTAGAAATTCTTCACCTTATGTGTATGCATAGAAAATATTTCTAACATTAAGGAAACAAGTAAATAGAGAAACCCTAATAGGAAAAATTAGAAATAACATACTAAAGAGAGGCGAAATTCTTTGGTAAGGAAGATAGATTTTTGTGAAGTAAGTAAAGGTGTTAAAATTTTAAGAAGATTATATTAGGGTAATTTTTCCTAATTCAAGAGTTTGAAATTTCTAAGTTTAACATCTCCACCCATAAATTGGGCTTTCACCAATGGACACTTCATATAAAGTTTTTCCACTTCACATAAGTTTCTAGCAAGCCCATTGGATAACCTAAGCAAGAAAGAAAACATAGATTTAGACTAGGATGTAGAAGTTGGATCGATAGCCCCAATTATGAAAATGTGACCAAGCCCTCCAAGAAAGGTAGAATTTTATCCGAAGCAAAGAAAATGGGTAGGAATGAGCCCAAAACCAAGAAGAAAAATAAAATAAAATAAATCATGTGATGAACTAATAGTGTAATAATAATAAAGATTATGTTACATGACATTAAGACAAAAATTCAGCAAGTTGTGTGATAATATCTATATCCTACACTCATAATTTTAGCAAGTAGTATCATAATACATAGCATTAGGACAAAACACTTCTATCCTACAAAAATAATTTTAGCCAAGTAAGGGAGATTCAAGGGCTAGAAACTTGCCACTTAGAAAAGCAAACCTATCATACTTGATTAAGACAAAAGAAAAGGGAAATGAATCCCTAAATCAAAAGGACCTTTTCCCTTGTCTTAAGAACATATTATCATAATTTTCAAAATACAAATCTCCTTTTGCTATGCATATCTTGACTAAGGAAGAGGAAGACAAGAACATGAGTTGTTTGTTTTCCAAAAATCAACCCAGTGCATCTTAATTGTGATAAGGTAGACTCATGATCATGAAAGGTGAACCATTTGATAGTTTATTTAAGTAAAACCTACCCCTATAACATTATAATTTCATCCAAGTGAGGGAGAGGAAAAAAAGAAGCAAGGTAGAGTGAGGAAAGGAGAGAAAGAGATGAGAAGAAAGGAAGGAATAAGAAGGAGAAGTCTAGAGGACTAAGTACTCAAGGTAAGTTAGCTTAATCTCCACTTGAATCCTCTTTCTTCTTCATCCTTGGGATTCAAAAACTCAGCCTCCTTCTCTTATTTAAGCTGCTCGAAAAGCTTAGGGAAGGGAATAATCTTGCTATTTCCTTCAAGAGGAAACAAGAAAAAGAATTGACTAAGTGAGCTAGGGAGATCTTTAAGTAGGTTTAACAATATTTCTTTTTGAAGAAAAGTTTTGAAATTTGTAACATTCATGTGGGATTTTGATCTTATAACTTTGATGAAATTTACAATATTTGCTACTTTGATGATTGGTCATGGATGTTGTTATATCATGTTACATGTTATTTTGTATATGATAGATGTTTTGGACATTAGGGTTGGTGTGGAAAGTTCTGCATAGGTATGGCTATAGGTGGTAAAAATTTTATGATTTTTATGCTACTATTTTGTATATTTGAATGTGGTGAAAAATTGATGTAATATGATTAGATGTAAAGAAAATGGAAGAGGATGTAATATAATGATGAACTAAAACCATAGGAAAGAATTGGTTAGGAAACTGGATTTCGAGGTAACTAGGGAAGCTTCTAATTTTGAAATTCTAGGAAGAATTGGTTAGGAATTAAAACAAATGGTTAACATTAAAATTGTAGATCTATGTTTCACGGAATTTTAGTCACTAAAATAAAATAATTTGGAGTCCAGATGAGAGAGATATTACCCGATATGTAAGCAGTGGTCAAATAATGGTTAACCAGAGAAGAATCTATTAGGTGTGCTTATGTGTTTGAATTTCTGGGATAAATCTGTAGGGAATTAAAAGAAATACTTAACATAAAAAATGTAGATATATGTTTTATGGATTTTTAACCACTGGAATTATTCAAATTAAAATCAATATGAGGGAGATATGGTTAGATTAGTAAGCAAAATTCAGAAACTAACTAACCAGGGAAGAATCTGTTAAGTATGCTTCTGTGTTTGAATTTGTGGGCACAATATGTCGGGAATTAAAGGAAAGTGTTAACATAATAAATATAGATATATGACTCAGGGATCTATAGGCTTTGAAAGCACTTAAGTGGGAGTTCATATAAGAAAGATATGGCTGATTAATAAGTAAAGGTTAGAATTAGTATATAATCCAGTGGTAAATGTAAGTGTTTTTGTTTTTGATTTTCTGGGAGTAATTAGTAAAGAATCTAAAGACTTAATAAACATGAAAGCTGTATATAAATGTCTTAGGGTTTTATAAGCTTTGGAAGCACCTTAATTGAAGATTGTATGAGGGAGATATGGTCCAATTAGTAAGTAGAGGTCTGAACCTATCCGAGAAGAAATAACATTGAATGTGAGGGAGTAGCAACACCACGATTACTTAAGAGTTCACTAAAATGTTCAACATAAAGGTTTTAGAGGATTGTCTTATCTTTCAATTGACACCAAGAGCACCTCAATCAGATTTAAAATGAGGATGTTATGCTCTGTTTAGTGAAGAGAGGATAATAATATTTAAAAAAGAAGAAGAATCTTATAAATGAAAATAATAAATGACTAGTGTATGCCATAGCCATTGCCATTGCATGAACTCCTTGCCATCTTAAGTGTGTTATTTTGACATAGAAATATTTTATAAATTGATATTTGAAACAATTATGATTATGGTAATATTACCAATGATTTTTTGTAATGATTATATCTATGGCATATGAGTATAATGAACATACTTGTTATTGAAATCATATTTTTGGCTATTAATGTGAAAAGAAAAGAAATGAGCACAGTCACATGGCAGTCCGTGTACCAGTAGGGGACACCCTACCAACGGCTATGATTATGTTAATGAGAAAAGAAATTGTGTCATGTCGGACAAAGCGAGAAAAGCCCATACCGGAGAGTAGAAAGTACTCACCCTGACCAAGGTAGCTTGACATGAAAATTAGTTGATAGCCATCATATGATATTTTGAAAATAGTTATTCATGCCATCCATGTCTTTACTGTAAAATTTTCATGTGCATAGATAAAGTGCATTCATGTGACCTAAGGTAATTGCTGTAGCTTATATAGATAAACATGACATGATGAGTTATATTGATGATAATTATGATTTATTGTTGAACCTACTGGGATTTAATTCTCACTATATTTTCATATCATGTTTAGAAAACTAGTTTTACATATTTTTCTTTGGCTCTGGCTCTTAGTGTACATTGGATAGAGTTACTCTATGTTGTGCAGATCCAAGAAATTAATAAGATGTTTGTGGTTGAGTTGATTAAGATCCCGTTGAAGATGCAACCACCCGCACCCGTATCTTCGGAACTGGTCAATAGGGATGAATAAGATGTAGACATATATGTTTTTTATTTGCGTACGGATGTTGTTAATTAATGATGTGTAAACCTTAATTATGCTTGGTTAAATTAATTGAATTTTATTATGAGTTAAATTAAGGTAATGACTTCATGCAACTTTTAAAAAAAATTATATATATGTATATATTTGAAAAAATGGAGTTGTTACAGTAGTCGATCAGTCACTATGCATATAGCAAATGAGTGAATTGAGAACTGTGATATGTCTGAGCATTTAAAAAAAAAGTGAATTTTCAGTGCATATATAGTATGTTAATTATGCATCAACAAAAGTGATGATTTTATCTTCAAATCTTAATGTTTTCTGTAGTTTATACAGCTGAACATAACTCCTATATTTCTCATTATATTTTATTTATGTTAAGTCTATTGGGAACCTTTGTTCTCACTATTATTGTGGTGTTACATTCAGATAAAAAGAAATGAAGTGCAACAGGGAATGGCGTTACTGATAGAGATCTCAATGCCAGCACCACCTCCTCACCCTTTGTATTTCAAGGGTGAAGTGCTGTATAGGGACTCTTATTTATGTACTAAAATGTTGTATTGTATAATTATAACATGTGTGAGGTTTGTAATATATATGTATACATATATATTGTGTTTTGAAATGTTGTATTGTATAATTATGACATGTGTGAGGTTTGTAATAAATATGTATACATATATATTGTGTTTATACATATGGAATATTTCATATATGTAATGTGGAAAAAAAAATTAAAAGTAAGGAAAATTGTGTGCTAGAGCAAGGAAAAAGATGGGATTTACTTCCAGATTTTGGAGAGAGCTATAAGAAGATTTTGACACTTGTTTGTGTTTTAGTACTGCATATCATTCTCAAACTGATGGTCAAACGGAGATAACTATACAGACTCTAGAGGATATGCTAAGAGTGTGTGTGCTATAGCAAGGAAAAAGATGGGATGGATATCTATCACTGGCTGAGTTTGCGTATAATAACAGTTATCATTCCAGTATTGGAATGGCACCTTATGAAGCATTGTATGGTAGGAGATGTAAATCGCCTTTATGTTGGAATGAAGTGGGGGAGAAAAGGATATTAGGACCCGAATTAGTGCAACATACTTCTGAGGAAATACAGATAATTTAGGATAAAATACGAATAGCTCAGAGTCGACAAAAGAGCTATTTTGATAGGAAAAGGAGACCGATACCATTCCAAGAAGGGGAACATGTGTTCTTGAAAATTTCTCCTACTACCAGAATTGGCCAAACAATGAAAATTAAGAAATTGAGTCCGAGATATTTAGGACCTTATCAAATTCTGAAAAGGATAGGGTCATCGGCGTATCAAATTGCACTTCCTCTGCATTTGTCAAATCTACATGATGTGTTCCATGTTTCTCAACTTCGGAAGTATCTACCAGATCCGTCGCACATAATTCAAGAAGAAATAATAGCTATAGACGAGAATCTAACTTACCGACCGAGGCCGATAGTAATTCTGGATAAAGACATGAAACAATTGAGAAATAAAACCATTCCATTGGTGAAGGTAGGTTGGGAGAGTTTAACAATGGAAGAAGCCACATGGGAAAGGGAAGATGACATGAGACAAAAATATCCACAACTATTTGAAGAAAGGTATACCTTGAATTTTGAAGACAAAAGTTTTTTAGGGGGAAGAATTGTAACATCTCCAATTTTTCCTTATGTTACTAATTGGAATTTATTTCTTTTAGAGAGGAGAAAGCATTTTGGATCTCAAGGGAGGATTAAATTATTTTACAAATTTACTCAAGTCAAACAAGATCTTAGGATGGTAAAAATGGCATTTATGGTATAAATTCTTAGGATGGTAAAAATTTACTCATAAATTTTGTACAAAATTATATATATATATTTTAGATTTGTTTAGATGTGATTTGGGATAACATGTGGTATGGATATTTATATGGAATTCTATTTTGGTTGTATGGACATGCATATGGGTGCATGGGATTACATAAAAGAAAAACAAGGGAGAAGTTAGACTAAGTTGAATTTCGGAATAAATTGGAAAGCCTTTGTTTTTGGAAGTTTGGGAAAATTTGGTAAATTTTTTTAAGAAATCATATGAATTGTATATGTATGTCTCATGGGTTTATAGGCTCTGAAATTATTTAATTTGGAGTCCATATAAGAGATATATGGCTAATTAATTGAGCAGAGGTCAGAATCTAAGATAGTAAAAATAATCATTTTACTTTTTAATTTTTTGAAAAACATATGTAAGGAATCTACAGAAATGATAATTGTCTTAGATTTGTATAGGCTTTGAAATTACCTCAAGTGGAGTCCATATGAGGGAGATATGGCTGATTAATTGAACAATGGTCAGAATTAGTCTAGAATCCAGATTGGTAAAATAAGTATTTTAGTTTGTAAATTTTTTGGACTAATCCTTAATGAATCAGAAGATATGATAAACATAAACGTTGTAGATAATTGTCCTAGTGTTTTATAGGATTTCAAATCACCTCAATCGGAGTTCGTATGAGGGAGATATGGTTGAATAAGTGAAGAAAGGTCACATAACATATCTGGGTTGCTTCAGCATGGGTAGGTTGTGTTCATCGCTGTTTTTGAGCATGTTTGAAGTATTTTTCAAGTATGGTCATGTCTTGAACATGGCCAGGCCATCTTGGGTGCTGAATTATCATATTTTTCACTATTTTCTACCTAAAAATAATCTTATTTGTTAAAATATTTTTAGGAAACATATATCTAAGAAAAATACTTTTAAAATGATGATTTTGGTATCACAAATTACTCTTTTTCTTTATTTGATTTAAAATGAATCATATGGGATATTGGTATGTCATGAATATTTCTTAATCATTTGGTATAAAAATGACGCATCATATTATGAAAGTGATTAAATGGCAAGCGTAAAGCTCATGGGGAGTTGCTTGATAATTATATATTGCATTTGATGAATATGCATTTATATATATACATACATATATACATATATACATGTATATACATATATACATATATATGTATATATATATATATATATACATATATATGTATATATGTATATACATGTATATATGTATATATGTATGTATATATATATAGATATATAGATATATATGTATATATGTATATACATATACATATATACATTTATATGTATATATCTATATATATATACATACATACATACATATATACATATATATTATATATATATATATATATATATATATATATATATATATATATATATATATATATATATATGTATATATGTATATATGTATATATGTATGTATGTATGTATATATGTAGATACATATACATACATACATACATATATATATATATATATATATATATATATATATATATATATATATATATATATATATATATATCGATGGGTTGTATGGCTTGAGACGGTACCCAGTAGGGGACGCCCTATTAGCCTTAGTGATCTAAGGGAGGGCCACTCCAACTGGGTGACAAAGATAATGTGAGGAGACAGATGGGTGACGAACTCACATTTCCTGATCACTTATTGTGACTGTAGTCGATCGGTTACTATGCGTATAGCAAATGAGTGAGTTGAGAACTGTGATATGTCTGAACATTTTAAAAAAAGAGTGAATTTTCAGTGCATATATAGTATGTTAATTATGCATCAACAGAAGTGATGATTTTATCTTCAAATCTTAATATTTTCTGTAGCTTATACAGCTGAACATAACTCCTATTTTTCTCATTATATTTTATTTATGTTAAGTCTACTGAGAACCTTTGTTCTCACTATTATTGTGGAGTTATGTTCAGATAAAAAAATGAAGTGCAACAGGGAATGTCGTTACTGATGGAAATTTCGATGTCAGCAACACCTCCTCACCCTTTGTATTTCAAGGGTGAAATGCTGTATATGGACTCTTATTTATGTACTGAAATGTTGTATTGTATAATTATAACATGTGTGAGGTTTGTAATAAATATGTGTACATATATATTGTGTTTATACATATGGCGTATTTATTATGCGTAATGTGGAAAAAAAATTAAAAGTAAATCGGATCTTACAAAGTTGTTATAATAATAATAAATAAATAAAACTAGACGTTACAAAACTCCCTTTCAAGAATCACATAAGGTAATTCCAGTCTCTGTGGGATTAACCTTTACTCCCACGACTACAGATTAGTTGAGAGGAAATGTATCAATTTGGGGGTACCTGTGACAGTACGCACCAAATTTTGGCATCGTTGCTAGAGACTGTGTCTATTACCTTTTGTGATTTTTATTTTGATATATGCTTGTGACTTGATCTGCTAATTCTCAGATTTATAGTTCAATCTAGATATTGAAAAATCTATATACAGGCACAGAAGAGGACTTCAATATTTCCATGAAGATCTTTTGTAGGGAGACAGAAGCATGATAGATGTATCTAGTGGAGGAGCACTAGTAGACAAGATTCCTGAAGTAGCAAGAGTCTTGATATCAAATATGGCTGCCAACTCCCAACAATTTGGCACTAGGCATGATCCTCTAGTTAGACATGTCCATGAGGTAAGTACTTTTTCTCTTCAGCAATATATATTTGAACTTACCTCTTTTGTGTGCCAAATGGCTATAGGTACATCGTAGCAAGTTAAAGTCTGTGGAATATGTTTAGCAACAAGGCACCTAACTGATATGTGTCGTACACTTCAAGAGGAATCCATAGAACAAGTTAATGCTGTAAGAGGTTTTCTTGGCCAACCAAAAAGGTATGATCCTTATGCTAATACATATAATCCTGGATAGAAAGATCATTCTAATTTCAAGTATGGGAATGCACAAAATAGGCCTGCAGGACAAATTTTTTAGCACAATTAGTAGGCTTATTATCCTAGACATAATACATCTTAGGATTTCCAAGTAAGTACTTCTTTTGAAGATATTGTTAAATCTCTTACATATAACTTTTAGCAATTTCAGTAAGAGACAAGAGCCAGCATTCAAAATCTAACAACTCAAATGGGTCAATTAGCAACTATAGTAAGGAAATTTATGTAAGTTACCCTTTTAAACTATGGTAATCGAAGAGAAAATGTCAATGCAATTATTTTAAGGAATGGTAAGGAAATTAAAGATCCACCATCACTTTCCTTTCCTAAGGAACATGAGAAATTAATTAAGGAGAATGGAGCATATACAGGTAAGTCTCCATCTACTTTAAATTATGAAGTAGTGCCTCCCTTTTCAGAAGCTTTTAATGAGAATAGGCTACATGAGAAAACTTTTGAATTGTATGACACCTTCAGAAAATATGAAGTTAATCTTCCCTTTCTAGGTGCTATTAAACAGGTGCTAAGATATGCAAAGTTTTTAAAAGAACTGTGTACTAAAAAAAGAAAGCACAAATTGAAGGGATTTGAAAAGGTTTAGATGAGTCAAAATGTATTTGCCATGATACAAACAAAACTCCCCACTAAATGCAAGGATCCATGTATGTTTACTATTCTATGCAAAATTAGGGATACTCGTGTTAAAAAGGCTATGTTAGATTTAGGAGCTTCCATAAATGTCATGCTATATTATGTATATACTTCATTGAAATTGGGACTATTGAACTCTATAAACTTGGTAATTTAACTAGCAGACAGGTCCAATGCATATCCTAAGAGAGTAATTGAGGATGTCTTGGTACAGGTAGATGATTTAGTTTTTCTTGCAGATTTTTATGTACTTAACATGGAAAATAGGAATTTTACTTCTCTAATATTATTAGGGAGACAATTTTTGAAAACCTCTAAAACCAAGATAGATGTTCACAATGGCACACTCACTATGGAATTTAATGGTGAAGTAATAAAATTTAATATGTATGAGGCCATGAAACACCTAGATGATGATACTCCTATTTATTCTATTAATGTCATTAATTCTTTGGCACATGAAGTAGATGGAAAGGGTAAACTAGAGGCAATTGTGAGCAAATCCATAGAGATAAATGATGGTGAGATAGACTAGGATGTAGAAATAAAGGAGGAATTGGCTACACTGAATGATTTTTTTAGCATGACCACTAATAGGTAAGGTTACTTACATAAAATCACCACTTTCTGATACTACTCTTTTACCTTCTGTTGTGCAGACTCCTACTCCTAAATTGAAGCATTTCCCTAATCTTCTCAAATATGTATTTTTGGGGGAAGGAGAAATACTTCCTATTATAATCTCCAGCTAGCTTAAAGCTGATCAAGACGAGAAATTAATTCAAGTTCTTAAAGAGCTCAAACCTATGATAATATGGAATAGGCATGGACTTAAACCATATTATGAAGGATTTCAGCAAGAGGAACTATAATGGACAACTCTTCAAGATCCTCCTTGATTTTATGAGTTTATGTTGAGCTAGCAACGTTAAATAAAGGCACTAGTTAGGAGGCAACCCTACAACATCTTTTCTTCTTCTTCATATTTTTATTTCTTTTAAATAAATAAAAAATTTTAAGATTGCAGACGCATAGCACTGTAGCACTTAAATTGAGCGTCGCAGAGCTCTGCAATGTAGTAGAGAGCGTCGCAGAGCTCCGTAATGTAGTAAAGAGTGCAGTGGCGCTCTCTATAAGAATCCCGTGTGCCTCTTACGCCATTCCCCTATCCCACATCATTTTTCACTCATTCTGACCCTGAATCACCATTCCTTGCATCCTATCACTCTTAATAAGCTCCAATTATGTTCTTTACTTGGATTATGTGATTTTGCATCTTATTTTGTAGGATTAACCTTCTCTTTCAAGTAATTGGGTGAGAATCTTTAAAGTTTCTAAGGATTTACAAGGCATCTTCAATCTCCATATACTTGACAGCAATTCAAGCTCAATTGGGTGAGAAATTGTTCTCATTATATGCTATTTGTAATATCATCACTACTTTGCTTATAAGTGCATCAAATTGGGACTCCAAATTGGGAATTTATCACCCAAGTTTTCCTAATTCTAAGAGTGTATACCAGCCGCTCAATAAAAAGCCCTAGTGAACTTTCTAAGTTAGATGGCTCATAAAACTTCAAAGTCATTAAAGAGGAAGAATAGAGTAGATGAACCTTCAGCATTTGATAGCACAACATTTGTAAATGAAGAAGTCTATTAGCACCATGTTAAGGTGGTAGTGTATAAACCTATCGTCCCAGAAAGGGGTTTTATTGTCACTATTAGCCTCCTTCATAGAGATAGTATCCTCCAAAGGCATTGGAAAATTTTCTGCAGGAACACAAAACCAGGGGCCATTTCCGTGGTACAGGATTTTTACTCTAATGCTACTATGCATAAGCACCAAAAAGAACAGGTTAGGGGCAAGTTGGTGAAGTTTACTCCTCATGCCATCATCAATGAGTTTTACTCTCTGCCTGACATTGAATATGATGAATACTTTGCACTTATTCAATCATATATTGATTTTGAGGATATTGTTTACACTCTTTACCATAGAAGGGCATCCTAGAAATTGGATAACAATGGCCAACCGGTGTATTTTGCTAGAGTAGATATGAATAAAGTGGCTAAAGCTTAGTATTATTTCGTGGTAGCAAGATTCATGGTTAGCTTGAACATGAGTTAAGTCAGGTAAGACAGGGCCATCTTGATGCCATACTGAAGGGACTTTCAATTGATGTAGGTAAAATTATCCACAGACAAATGCTTTGTATCCATTCTCAAGGCGGCACCCTCTTTGCCCCCAGTTTAATCACTGGTCTATGTAGAAATATTGAAGTAAGCTGGGATTCCACTAAGGCTCTCATCCAACTAATGAAACCTATATCCTACACAAACATACAAAAATATAAAGGGCATAAGGAAGCAAAAGAGGAGGAGTTAGGCGTTCAACCATTGGCTATAGAGGAACTTGGCAGCAGTTTAGCTCTACCACCATCCCAGCATACTATTGAAGATTTATGGGAGCGAATTGACTGCCTCAGCCACCAGATAAATAACTTAGCACTCTACCAATATTTTATAGCACAATATAACAATGCCTGTTTCAGCCAGCTAGCCTATACCCTAAACTTTCTAATAGCATTCTCGGTGCATCCTGAGCTACCCTTTATGCCTGCACCCAAGCATGATGAGATGGATGTGATAATTAATCAGAGAAGTTCTATTGGACCCCTCCTACTTTTATTAATTATCTCTCATATTTTATTATTTTCTATTTTACATTGGGGACAATGTAAATTCTTAACTGTGGGGGGTCACTTTATGATTCAACTGGATGACTATATAATAAATCATATATTTGTGCATTATTTACTTTGCTACGTGCTACAGTAAACTTCTATGATCTATGCACTTTTATTCCAGTTATTAAAAGAGGGTGAACATGTGAACTTATCTTAATCTATGAGTTTGTGTTAGCTGAACCAATAGCCAATAATATAACTATTTAAATTGCTAATAACTCTTGAGAGATGTAGGAAAGTCATGGTTATATGTAATTTTAATTTCTTTGTAATTTATCATTACCTTTTTTTTAGAATCCTAAAACTATTTGCATAGTAACTTTGGGTATTTAATTTGTCTTTTACTTAAAGAAAGTTTATATAACTCAAAATATTTTATGATCTCATTAATTTTCTAGAACTTATTTAAATGATACTTGAGGCAAAATCCTAAGCTGATACTATTAATTAAGAAATGATTTAGGCATTATTTGATAAGATTGAGCCTTTCAAACCTAACCCAAGCAATAAAATATCATTAGTACTTCTATTTTGAACTTAATTAACATTTTATTCCATACCCACTAGAAAGCGAAGACCAAATTTTATGATTAATACCTTTGTTTGTTTTCCTAATTCACTCACTTCATGATTAATTTATGAATACTTGTTTTGTAGAGATACAATAACAAAATGGGGAAGGGTAGAGCAAGGACTAAAGAAAAGGAAAAATCAAAAGGAAAGAAAAATTGCAAAAATATTGATGAAAGTCTAAGCAGTGGGTGAAAGAAAATAAATAGAGAACCAAGAAAAGAAGAAATTGAATTCAATAAAGCAAGGGAATAAGTGTGGGGAAAAACCCCCCAAACTTGAGAAAGCTCAATAGAATTAGACATAATCATGTGGTGCTGGGTGATCGATGTAACACCTGAAATTTTGTCCATAACCTTCACAAATGGAGTGGTAAGAGAGGGTTTAAAGGAGTTAAACGAGGGAGTTATAGAGAAATAACAATAAATGTTTAATCTAAGGAAATATAATCCTTAGAAATTCTTCACCTTACGTGTATATATAGAAATGTTCTAAGATTAATGGAATAGGTAAAGAAAGAAAACCTAAGAAGAAATATTAGAAATAAACATGCTAACGAAAGGTGAAATTCTTAGGTAAGAAAGATAAATTTTTGTGAAGTAAGTAAAGGTCTTAAAATTTCAAGAGGATCAGATTATGGTAAGTTTTCTTAATTTAAGAGCAAAAATTACTAAGTTTAGTATCTCCACCCATAAATTGGGCTTTCACCTATGGACACTTCATATAGAGCTTTTCTACTTCACATAAATTTTTAGCAAGCCAATAGGATAGCTCAATGAAGAAATAAAATAGACTTGGACTAGGATATAGAAATTGGACCGGTAGCCCAAAAATCATGAAAAATGTGACCAAGCCCATTATGAAAGGTAGAATTTTAACCAAAGTAAAGAAAATGGGCAAGAATGAGCCCAAACCCAAGATGAAAAATAAAAATAAAAATAAAAGTAAAGTGATGAAATAATGGTGTAATCAAGATTAGGTGACATGGCATTAAGACAAAAATTTAGCAAGTGGTGTGATATCCTACATTCATAATTTTAGCAAGTAGTACGATAATACAAGGGTTTAGGACAAAAAATCTATATCCTACACTCATAAATTTAGCAAGTGGTATGATAATACATGGCATTAGGACAAAACATTCCTATCACACAAATAATTTCAACCAAATAATAGAGATTCATGGGTTAGAAATTTGCCACCTAAAATGGCAAACCTATCATACTTGATTAAGACAAAAGAAAAAGGAAATGAATCCCTAAATCAAAGGGACCTTGTCCCTTATCTTAGAAACATATTATCATAATTTTCAAAATACAAATCTCCTTTTTCTATGCATATCTTGACTAAGGAAGAGGAAGACAAGAACATAAGTTGTTTGTTTTCCAAAAATTCAACCAAGTGTATCCTAATTGTGATAAGGTAGACCCATGATCATGAAAGGTGAATTATTTGATGGTCTATTTAAGTAAAACCCATCCTTACGACATTATAATTTTCGTCCAACTGAGGGAGAGGAAAAATAGAAGCAAGGTAGAGTGAGGAAAGGAGAGGAAGAAAGGAAAAAAGAGGAAGGAGAAGTCTAGAGGATAAGTGCTCCAGGTAAGTTTAACAATAATTCTTTTTGGAGAAAAGTTTTGTTATATTAGATTTTGATCTTAGAACTTTAATGATTGGTCATGGATGTTGCTATATCATGTTACATATTATGTATGTTTGAATACTTAGGTTGGTGTAGATAGTTCTGCATAGGTATGGCTATGGGTGGCAAACTATTATGCTTCTATTTTTAAAATTCTGGGAAGAATTGGTAAGGTATTAAAACAAATGGTTAACATGAAAAATGTAGATGTATGTCTCACGGATTTTTACCCACTGGAATAACTCAATTTGGAGTCCATATGAGGTAGATATGGTCCGATTAGTAAGTAATAGTCAGAAAATGGCTAATCAGGGAAGAATAAGTTAGGATAGCTTATATGTTTTAATTTTTGGGAATATTCTGTAGCGAATTAAAATAAATGGTTAACATAAGAATTATAGCTATATGTGTAACGGATTTTTAGCCATTGGAATCTCTTAATTTGGAATTATTATGATGGAGATATGGACAAAGTAGTAGGTAGAGGTCAGAACCTACCCGGGAAGAAATAACATGTTCTTTGAGGGAGTAATATCACCATGATTTCTTAATATTTCGTTCAACTGCTCAACATAAGAGTTTTAGATAATTGTTTTATCTTTAATTGATATCAAGATCACCTAAATTGGAGTTAAATTGAGGGAGTTATGCTCTGATTAGTAAGAGAAGGTTAGATAGGATGAAAACCTGCATCAAGAAAATAAAGAAATAAAATTAATATGTAAAAAAGAAGAAGAATCTTATAAATGAAAATAGTAAATGACTAGTATATGACATAGCCATTGCCATTGTATGAACTTCTTACCATCTTAAGTGTGAAATTTTGACATGGAAATATTTTTTAAATTGATATTTGAAATGGTTATGTTCATGGCAAGATTACCAATGATTTTTGGTAATAGTTTTATTTTGTTGAACATACTTGTTATTGAAAGCATATTTTTGGCTATCATTGTGAAAAGAAAAGAAATGAGCACGGTCACATGGCAATCCGTGTGGTGCACCAGTAGGGGACGCCCTACCAACGGTTATGATCATTTTAATGAGAAAAGAAATAGAAAGTGGGTCATGTCGGACGGAGCGAGAGAAGCCCGTACCAGAGAGTAGATAATACTCACCTTGACCGGGGTAGCTTGATATGAGAATAAATTGATAGTCATCATATGATTTTTTTATTGCTTACTTGGTTTTATTTGCAATTATCAATCCCCCCTTTCTCAATCACATAAGCTAATGCCAGTCTCTGTGGGATCGACCCTTACTCCCACTACTACAGATTAGTTTTGAGGTAAGGTATCAATTTGGGTGTACCTGTAACATCCCGTAATTTTTGTTTTTCAATAATAATGTTTTGTTATAAAAAAATATATTTTTATTTGTTTAAAAAGGATTATGTTCTACTAAAAACAAGTATATTTTTAAATAAAATAATTATTGTTTTGCTTAAAATAATTATATTAGCCTTTAATGAATTTTTGTTGTATTTTTAAAAATCTTCTTTCTTTTAATATGTATAAAGATATTTATTTTGAGATTTGTCTTACTACGATTTTTATTAAGAAAAATCATGATTTAAGAGTTTAACCAAAGGTTTATGAGAATGTAAATTTTTAGAAAATTTTGGAAAATTTTAAGATGAAAAACAGAATTTATATGTATTTATATAAAAGGATCCTATTATTAATTAATAAATAATTATTATTATTATAAAAAAAATAAAAAGGGAAGGGGGAAGGTCGGAGACAACGCACGGGATCTGAAGAAATTTTGAAACGGATGAATAGCGATTGAATAGTGAGTAAATAGTAACCTTCAACTTTTTCTCTAGATCTGGAGTGAATATTGGCTTTCAATCTCAAACCTAAAGGTGTTACCGAATTCAGGACGAAGAATACTACTATTTTGATCGATCAATTTTTTCAAATTAGCTGTTGAATTGCCGTAGATCTGAAATAGAAAATCTCAGAAAAGGTAAATTCTAAAACTCTTACTTAGGGACCTCTAATTGAAATTCTGACACCGTAGATGGATTCAGGAGTTAGATAAACCTTAGAATATGAAATTTTTCAGCTATCTAACAACTTTTTGTTCGTCGTGAATAGTGATTTCCATAGGATGAATAGTGTTTTTCCAGCGAGTGAATAGTGACCAAACTCCGGGAGTTATTTTCTAAGTCTTTGGACCCTCCGAACATGTTTTTGTGGTCTAATTGGTCAAATTCAGCTTGGAAAAGTACATTTTAGGACAGTCCAACCAGAAACCCTACCTTGTGAGTAGATAATTCTTTCTATGACTTGCCACGTGCTCTTCTTGAACTATAAATGTATTATTGTTTCTGTTTATAAATTATTTATACTATTATAAGTTTCTAAAATGTGTTAAAATATCTGTTATACTTACGAACTGGCACATAGTTCAAGAAGAGTATGGTTTTAGAAATGAATTTTGAAACTCATTGAATATGTGGTTTTAAATGTATTTATCATTATTTGATAAAGTGAATATTATGTGTACGATGTATTGATTTGTAAAGATATATACTTGTGAAAATGATGCATGTCATATTATAAATGAGATTGAATGGCAAGCGTAAAGCTCATGGCGAGTTGCTTGATAATTTTACATGTAATTATATGTATTGATGAATATCGGTTGGTTGTATGACTTGTGATGGTATCGAATAGAGGACGCCCTATTAGCCTGAGTGAGCCAGGGGAAGGCCGCTCCAACCGGGTGACAGTGGTAATGTGGGGGGGCCAGGAGGGTGATGTACTCACATTCTATGATCACTTATTGTGACTGTGGTCGAGGTCACTATGCGTATATCAAATAAGTTATATTTTCATTGCATTGACCAGATTGTCGAGTGAGGCAGGAGCATTAAATAAATGATTTTATCTCTAAATCATAATATTTTACTATAGCTTATATAGCTAAGCATAACAACATTTGTTTAATGATCATACCATGGTGCATATGGTTTTGGATATCTAAATATCCTTTGATTTGAGAATATTTGAAATACGGGTCCCATATGAATGTACTTATGAACTGTATTTTCTATGTGACACATTTTAAAATATAAGTACATCCATATGCTAACCTAAGAGGTCATAGGAGGAATTATTTTGCTCACTGAGTTGTCAAACTCACTACACGATATTTCCACATTTTTCAGATAAGAATATCAGAGTCTGATTCAGCAGATAGGTGATATATTCTCTGGGTGAGTCTACGTTGCTTCCAAGACTCACAGTCTTTGAATTATATTGTGTTTGTATTCTAGAGTACTCTAAACGCTACAGGCAGGATCCTCGTTTATACTGTACTTTGATGTTTATAGACTTGGTCTGTATATTGTGTATACATGAGAGATCCTATATGTATATGTTCCTATGATAAAGAATTGAATTATGTATCTTTTTGGAAAATATCTGATTGCAGGCAATAATAAAAAAACTTTTTATTTTACGTAACGTAAATTAGGGGCGTTACAGTACCTTCGACAATACGCACCATATGGCCTCCACATGGTGAGTTATGGTAATGAAATATGACACTCTGTGCCTCTTCTTCTGGAATACACCTACAGAAGATGCTATCTGCACACCATTTGTAAATACATAGATCATCCCAGCAATATGACTTGATATCAAAGAAAAATTTCTTTCTCTGATGGTAGCTTAACCCTTCAGGTAAAATCCTGCATGCCAGATAATTTACAAAATCTGCATACCAAGGAGCATCGGTATAAGTTACTACAAGGAGTTGGTCATCAGGAAAAGAATCATTTATAGGTAGCTCATCTTTATCATCTTTCATTAAATCTTACCAAAGCCTTGGAAAATGGTCTGCAACCACATTCTCTGTTCCTTTCTTTTCCTAAATCATAAGATCAAACTCCTGCAATAAAAGGATCCATCTAATCAATCTTGGTTTGCCATCCTTCTTACTTAGCAAATATTTGATGGTAGCATGGTTTGTGTATACGATGACTTCGGATCCTATCAAATATTGGTGAAAATTTTCAATTGTAAACACTACTGCTAGGAGCTCCTTTTTTGTGGTAGAATAGTTGACTTGGGCTTCATCCAAGGCCTTGCTGGCATAGTAAATAACATAAGGCTTTTTATCCCTTCTTTGCCCAAGTACAGCTCCCACAGCATAGTCACTTGCATCACACATGATCTCAAAGGGTAGTCTCCAATCAGTAGGTTGGATGATTGGTGCAGATGTTAGTACCTCCTTTAACCTGCAAAAAGCACGTAAAGAGTCATTATCAAATAAAAAGGGAGTGTGCTTAATAAGCAAATTAGTTAAGGGTTTAGAAATTTTGGAGAAGTCTTGAATAAATCTTCTGTAGAAGCCTGCATGCCCAAGAAAACTCCTCACTTCGTTAACATTTGATGGTCGTGACATTGTTTGGATTGCCTCAATTTTAGCTTTGTCCACCTCTATTCCTCTTTCAGACACCAAGTGTCTAAGTATTATTCCTTCCCTTACCATAAAATGGCATTTCTCCCAGTTTAGTACTAGGTTGAATTCTTCACATCTTTTAAGTACCTATGTCAAATTATTTAGAAATTTACAAATGAGGTACTATAGACAAAAAAATCTTCCATAAATACTTCCATTATATCGTCAATAAGTCTGAGAAAATAGCCGTCATACACCTTTGGAGAGTGGCTGGTGCGTTGCACAATCCAAATGGCATCCTTTTATATGCAAAGGTGCCATAGGGACATGTGAAAGTTCATCTTTTCTTAGACGTCTGGATGGATAGGAATCTGAAAGAATCCTGAATATCCATCCAGATAACAAAAATGTGAATGTTTACCCAACCTTTCCAACAATTGATCAATAAAGGGCAAAGGGAAGTGATCCTTACGGGTGGCCTTATTTAATTTTCTATAGTCAATGTACATACGCCAACCCATAACAGCTTTAGTAGGAATTAATTCATCATGTTCATTCTTAATAACAGTCATACCTTCCTTCTTAAGAACTACATCAACAAGACTTACCCACTCACTATTTGAAATATGATAGATAATACTTCCATCAAGCAATTTGAGCACTTCATTCTTTACTACCTCTTTCATGTTTGGATTATAGGTGTTGCTGCAGGGATTGTTTATTTGGTTATTCACAAAACTTACTTATTCACAATCCTAAGGAACAAAGTTTCCAACCTGGCATTCATTGACTACATGACCAACACTTCTACTAATCTCACATGCAGAAGATGGAGAAGGGTAACCAACAGCATTGATGCTTAACTTATCTAATTTCTAAAACAAGGCATTAACTTTAGAAATTAGATGATTAAATGCATCAACTTCATACATACCTGATGGTTTTCTTGATGGCTGCCTCTCACTAGACCAGGAGTAGTGATTTTGAGCCATATCTTCAATTAACTCACAGGCCTCATCCACTGTTTTGTTCATAATGGCCCCTCTTGCTATAGCATCCACAGACATACAGGTGCTGTAAATTAGTCCATTGTAGAATGTATGGAGTATGAGCCACATCTCCAATCCATGGTGTGGGCATATTCTGAGGAGCTTTTTAAATCTCTCCTAAGCTTCATATAGTGACTCCCCATCTTTTTATGCAAGAGTAGTTATATGATTTCTAAGGTGGGCTACCTTACTTGGTGAGAAGTACTTGGCCAAGAATGCTTGAGAAAGCTGCTGCCATGTAGTTATTGACCCTGATGGAAGAGAATGCAATCATGCACGGGCCTTGTCCCTCAAAGAGAAAGGGAACAATCTCAGTCTAATGGCATCAAAAGATACTCCATTAAGCTTCACAGTATCATAGTATTCTAAAAATATTGATAAGTGGAGATTAGGGTCTTCAGTAGGTGACCCTCCAAATTGATTCTGTAACATCCCGTAATTTTTAGATATTTTTCTTAGAAATTCTTCAACTTACATATATGCATAGAAATGTTCTAATATTAATGGAATAGGTAAAGAAAGAAAACCTAAGAGGAAAAATAAAAAATAAACATGCTAAAGAAATATGAAATTCTTAGGTAAGGAAGATAAATTTTTGTGAAGTAAAGGTCTTAAAATTTCAAGAAGATTGGATTAGGGTAATTTTTTTCCTAATTTAAGAGTAAAAGTTACTAAGTTTAGTATCTCCAACCATAAATTGGGCTTTCACCTATGGACACTTCATATAGAGTTTTTCTTCTTCACATCAATTTTTAGCAAGCCAATAGATAGCCCAATGAAGAAATAAAACATAGACTTGGACAAGGATATAAAAATTGGACCGATAGCCCAAAAAATCATGAAAATGTGACCAAGCCCATTATGAAAGGTAGAATTCTAACCAAAGTAAAGAAAATGGGCAAGAATGAGCCCAAAACCCAAGAGGAAAAATGAAATTAAAAAATAAAAATAAAGTGATGGAATAATGGAGTAATCAAGATTAGATGATTTGACATTAAGACAAAAATTTAGCAAGTGGTATGATAATACAAGAATTTAGGACAAAACATCAATATCCTACACTCATAATTTTAGCACGTGGGTAATAATACATAGCATTATAACAAAACATCTTTATCCCACACAAATAATTTCAACCAAATAATGGAGATTCAAGGGCTAGAAATTTGCCACTTAAAAAGGCAAATCTATCATACTTGATTAAGACAAAAGAAAAAGGAAATGAATCCCTAAATCAAAGGGATCTTGTCCCATATCTTAAGAACATATTATCATAATTTTCAAAATACAAATCTCCTTTTCCTATGCATATCTTGACTAAGGAAGAGAAAGACAAGAACATAAGTTGTTTGTTTTCCAAAAATTCAACCAAGTGTAATATAATTGTGATAAGGTAGACTGATGATCATGAAAGGTAAATTATTTGAGGGTCTATTTAAGCAAAACCCACCCTTACAACATTAGAATTTTGTCCAAGTGAGGGAGAGGAAAAATAGAAGCAAGGTAAAGTGAGGAAAGGAGAGGAAGAAAGGAAGAAAGATGAAGGAGAAGTCTAGAAGACTAAGTGCTCCAAGTAAGTTTAACAATATTTCTGTTTGAAGAAAACTTTTGAAACTTATAATATTTATATTAGATTTTGATCTTATAACTTTGATGATTGGTCATAGATGTTGCTATATCAAGTTACATATTGATCTTGCATGTGATGTATGTTTGAATACTTAGGTTGGTATAGAAAGTTCTGCATAGGTATGGCTATGGGTGGCAAAATTTTAAGCTCCAGTGTTTTAATTTCTGAGAATTATCTGTGGGGAAGTAAAATATATGGTTACTATAAGAATTAAAGATATATGTGTCATGGATTTTTATCCACTGGAATCTTTCAATTTGGAGTCCATATGAGGAAGATATGAGCCAATTAGTAGTCAAAGCTCAAAAAATGGTTCATCAGGGAGAATATGTTAGGATAGCTTCTGTGTTTTAATTTCTGAGAATTATCTATAGGGAATTAAATAAATGGTTAACATAATAATTAAAGATATATGTGTCACGGATTTTTAGCCCTTGGAATCATTCAATTTAGAGTTCATATGAGGTAGATATGTTCCGATTAGTAAACAAAGGTCTGAAAATGGTTTATCAGGGAAGAATATGTTTGGATAGCTTCGGTGTTTTAATTTCTGGGAACATTATATAAGGCATTAAAATAAATGGTTAACATATGAATTATGGATATATGTGACATGAATATTTAGCCACTGGAATCACTTAATTTGGAATTCTTATGAGGGAGATATGGACAGATTAGTAGGTAGAGGTTAGAACCTATCTGAGAAGAAATAACATGTAAATTGAGGGAGTAATATCACCTTGATATGTTAATATTTCACTACAATATTCAAAATAATAGTTTTAGATAATTGTTTTATCTTGAAATTGACACCAAGGTCACCTACATAGGAGTTAAATTGAGGGAGTTATGCTCTGATTAGTAAGAAAAGGTTAGATATGATGAAAACCTGCATCAAGAAAATAAAGAAATAAAATTAATATGTAAAAAAGAAGACGAATCTTATAAATGAAAATAACAAATGACTAGTATATACCATAGCCATTGCCATTGTATGAAATTCTTACCATCTTAAGTGTGAAATTTGACATGGAAATATTTTATAAAGTGATATTTGAAATGGTTATGTCCATGGCATGATTACCAATGATTTTTGGTAATAGTTATATTTTGTTGAACATACTTGTTATTGAAAGCATATTTTTGGCTATCATTGTGAAAATAAAAGAAATAAGCACGGTCACATGGCAATTCGTGTGGTGCACCAGTAGGAGACGCCCTACCAACGGTTATGATTATGATTATGAGAAGAGAAAGAGAAAGTGTGTCATGTCATACGGAGCGAGAAAAACCCGTATCGGAGAGTAAAAGATACTAACCCTGACCGGGGTAACTTGAAATGAGACTAAGTTGATAGCCATCATATGATATTCTGAAAATAGTTAATCCTGTCATACATATCATTATTGTATGATTCTTATGTGCATAGATATAATGCATTCATGTGACCAAAGATATTTTCTGTAGTTTATACAACTGAACTTGACGTGATGAGCTATATTGATGATGACTTATTGTTGAACTTACTGGGATTTAGTTCTCACTATATTTCCATATCATATTCAAAAAATTAGTTATGCAGTTTTTTTCTATGGCTCTGGCTTTTAGTGCACATTGGATCGAGTTACTTTATGTTAGGCAGATCTCAGAATCAAATAAGAAGTTTGTGGTTGAGTTGGCTCATATCCCAGTGAAGGTGCAACCACCCGCACCTGTATCTCCGAAATTGGTCAACCAAAATAAACAAGATGTAAATATATATGTGTTTGATATGTTGCATGTACGTTTTGATTAATGACGTGTATGTGAACTCAATATTGTATAATCATAATAATAAAAGTTTGTTACATAATTGGTATCAGAGCAGGTCGATCCTAGATGGCCCATGGGTGGTTGGTTATCTGAATCGATCTTATAGTATCTTGAGTATGTTGTGGTAGTGCTGTGTAGGGGATCAGTGATTTCATATAGCTAAGAAATTACTAGTGTTTCCTATCTATATGCCGAGGTGGTGTTATGACTGCTGTGAAATTTTTTTTTTTGAAACTGACTATTGGGCTTGATCACCTCAATAGCAGCATAACTTTATTTTTGCCACAGTAGGAAATGGCACCACCAAGGAGGAATCCGGCAAACAATGCGGAGGAAACCCTGCACATCCTTGCCACGGCAATTCAAGAATTTAATATTGATTTACTCCTTAGAACCCAACTAGTATCTATATCTCTATATAGAATGATATCGATTGCTTTTAAAAAAAATTAGTTATAAGACTTGTTGGATAAGAGATTAAAATGCGCTAGTACTTTTTTTTGGAGTGCTCCAGTTCTATCTATGAAAAAGAAAGATGGATCACTATGACTATGCATAGATTATAGACAGTTGAATAAGGTGATAGTGTAGAATAAAAACCTATTACCTCGTATAGATTACCTGTTGGACCAGTTATAAGGTGTTTAATATTTTTCCACAAATTGATTTGGGATATGAGTAACATTAATTAATGATAAGAGAAGAGGATACACGAAAATTTTATTTTAGGACTTATTATGGGCATTATGAGTTCTTGGTAATGTCATTTAAATTGACAAATATTTTAACTGCATTCATAGATTTAATGAATAGTAATTAGGTCATCCCTAGATCAGTTTATTTTTATTAATGATATACTAGAATATTTCAAAAGTTCAGAGGATCATAAGCAACATTCAAAGATAGTTTTACCAACTCTAAAGGAGTATGGTTGGTAAATATGGTATCCAAGTAGACTCTAAGAAAGTAAAAGTAGTACAATAATAGCTACGTTTTACTACATTTAAAGATGAAGATCCAAATCCAATTTACACTTCCTGCGGTTATCTGCCGTCCATTCTATTTGAGTCATAGTTGAATCAGGTACATGAACATATGCTTGTAAAGCATCAATCAACTCCTCAGCATTTGAATCTGAGATGAAATTTGTCGTGCTGAGTGTGAGATAAACCTTTGTTCCACAGCATGATCAAGGAAAGACAACAAACCATCAAAGAAGTGGTTAACATTTAACAAACCTATCGGTTTGTGATGCATATTTAGTTGTGTCCAAGAGACTATTTGGAAAATTTCTTCTAAAGTACCAAAACCCCCTGGTAAGGCAATGAAGGCATCATCATTGCTCATCATTCTAGCCATGCGCTCATGCATATAAGCTACCCTAAACTCTTCCCCAATTGTCTTTCCTACGATGTTAGATGCAGCTAGAGCTATAGGAATAATACCTAGAACTTGGCATCCTCCTACATGGGCAGCTGTAGACACACATCCCATTAATCCACGGTTACCTCCAGCATAGACTAAATGAATTTTTCTCCTGGCCAGTACCAAACCCAGGTTTTGTGCAGCTTTCACATACTATCCATCTTTTCCAGGACTAGAACCACAAAAGACACAAATATTTCGAAATTGACGAAATGCGATTCCCTCCATAGTTGCACACACCTTGACTTGGAGTATGAAAGTAAAGATATTAACGTGTGAATTTATAGAACTTGGAGAATGGCATACTTATGATAGCTATGCGAATAGGCCGGGAATAATTAGAACAATTATGTGAGTGATTGGTGGATATCAACTAAATTGAAGGTGAAATTTTCTAAAATGATGGCAAGCATGTATATGTATAGTAGTAATGATAGTCGCTCATATTAGGCATATAAAGAGAATAAATTTAAGATATCATCAGAAATTTGTCTTTGTTGTCTTTGATGAAACCTTGATATCTTGATTCTTGTAGAGAAGTTGTAGGTGATAGGCGTAATTGAAAAATAAAAGAAAGTGAAAATGTAAACAAATTAGTTGTTGAAGAAGGACAATCAAATGATTTATTTTGTTTTCCCAATATTTTTGCCAGTCGACTATTGGTATTATTAAGTCGACTAGCTATTTTGAGAAATTTTAATTTGGACTGGTTATTTTACAGTTGATTGATTACATCTATTTTGAAGCAATCAACTGCATCCTACCAGTTAACTACGTATTCTTTGATTTTCACAGACTTTTATAAGATCAGAAATGTTTCTTTTTCCATGTAATATCTTTCCACTGAATACCAACAGATTTAAAGTAGATTTTGGCACATATATTCAAACCTTGCGGCCATCGATTTTTGCCAATATAATAGCTAAATTTTTGTTTTCTGATTTTCAAGAATTACGATCACCGATTTTAACTCTCTTTAATGTTTTGTCCAAACTTTTGACTTTCTATTTTAGCACCATTCTTTATTATACTTTTTGTCTATTCTATTGCATTGTCCTACATTAATATTTGGCATTAAATGCAAGATTCTTTTCCTACATTAAAAGAAAAGTTAATTTATTTTCTTTGAAACTCAATTATTATGGTGACTAAGTTGTTAGTAGGTTAAAGTAATGAAAAGTTTGAAAAGAATGGATGGATGATGGTCTTATGGTGTTTTGACGAATGTAATCAAGAGAATTAGTGGTGTTGAAATTCTTGAGGAATAAAATATAGGAAGTAGGATTTAAATTAGTCTTTGAACTCTTAATTTGGAAATATAGAGAATATTCTGAGAACCATGTCCGAAAATAATGTAAGTGATCAAGATATTTGTGTTAAAGGATTATATCATGCTAAATTGAGTCTAGTATCTAGGATGTGAATTATGATTGAGAATTCATGTATGAGTAATTGTTAGGAAAAATCTTCTTGAAATGATTGGGTGAATTAAATGGGATTGACATAAGCTAGAATGAGGTACTTTTGGATATGATAGAAGAAATAATTGAAATTTTTGACAATGAGTTTAATGGTGTTAATAAGCTTGTATAGAATTACTATGATGAGGTAAGTTGGAATTATTAGACATGTGTCAATGGTACATAAACATTATTAAAGGTTTGAAGGAGTTATTGCTATGTATGTTTAACATATTGATTAAAGGATTTGAGGATAAAAATAGATGATAGATTAAGATGATGATATTCAGGGGATGATGTTGATATATGAAAAAAAAATGACTTGATAGAGGTTTAGAATAAGAAAAGATAGTTACCCAATATGAAGGTGAATATGTTCCTTTATGTGTGTGTTTTCTAATATCGACCCATAGATATATCCATGCGAGCTAGAGGATATAAATTGAAGAACTTATGAGTGAAAGAAATCCTTATGGTTAAGTTATATGGCAAAATCACTCAAGTGAATAGACATATTAAAAAGTAAAGATGTTATACAGAAAATATATCCCTAATTATTTAGGTAATAAGGTTGGTAACTCTGAATAATGCCTTAATTTCATTCCTTACATGTGGTAGGATGGACTGAAATTCGGGGACCGAATTTCTTAAGAGGGAAAGAATGTAACATCCCGTAATTTTTAGATATTTTCCTTAGAAATTCTTCACCTTACATATAAGCATAGAAATGTTCTAATATTAATGGAATAGGTAAAGAAAGAAAACCTAAGAGAAAATATTAGAAATAAACATGCTAAAGAAATGTGAAATTCTTAGGTAAGGAAGATAATTTTTTGTGAAGTAAAGGTCTTAAAATTTCAAGAAGATTGGATTAGGGTAATTTTTTCCTAATTTAAGAGTAACAGTTACTAAGTTTAGTAACTCCAACCACAAATTGGACTGTCAACTATGGACACTTCATATAGAGTTTTTCCTTTTCACATAAATTTTTAGCAAGCCAATAGGATAGCCCGATGAAGAAATAAAACATAGACTTGGACAAGGATATAAAAATTGGACCGATAGCCCAAAAAATCATGAAAATGTGACCAAGCCCATTATGAAAGGTAGAATTTTAGCCAAAGTAAAGAAAATGGGCAAGAATGAGACCAAACCCAAGAGGAAAAATGAAAATAAAAAATAAAAATAAAGTGATGGAATAATGGTGTAATCAAGATTAGGTGATTTGACATTAAGACAAAAATTTAGCAAGTGGTATGATAATACAAGAATTTAGGACAAAACATCAATATCCTACACTCATAATTTTAGCAAGTGGGTAATACATAGCATTATGATGAAACATCTTTATCCCACACAAATAATTTCAACCAAATAATGGAGATTCAAGGGCTATAAATTTACCACTTAAAAAGGCAAATCTATCATACTTGATTAAGACAAAAGAAAAAGGAAATGAATCCCTAAATCAAAGGGATCTTGTCCCATATCTTAAGAACATATTATCATAATTTTCAAAATAAAAATATCCTTTTCCTATGCATATCTTGACTAAGGAAGAGAAAGACAAGAACATAAGTTGTTTTTTTTCCAAAAATTCAACTAAGTGTAATCTAATTGTGATAAGGTAGACCGATGATCATGAAAGGTAAATTATTTGAGGGTCTATTTAAGCAAAACCCACCCTTACAACATTAGAATTTCGTCCAAGTGAGGGAGAGGAAAAATAGAAGCAAGGTAGAGTAAGGAAAGGAGAGGAAGAAAGGAAGAAAGAAGAAGGAGAAGTCTTGAAGACTAAGTGCTCCAAGTAAGTTTAACAATATTTCTTTTTGAAGAAAACTTTTGATGATTGGTCATGGATGTTGCTATATCATGTTACATATTGATCTTGCATGTGATGTATGTTTGCATACTTAGGCTGGTATAGAAAGTTCTGCATAGGTATGGATATGGGTGGCAAAATTTTAAGCTTCGATGTTTTAATTTCTGAGAATTATCTGTAGGGAAGTAAAATAAATGGTTACCATAAGAATTAAAGATATATGTGTCACAGATTTTTATCCACTGGAATCATTCAATTTGGAGTCCATATGAGGAAGATATGAGCTGATTAGTAGTCAAAGGTCAGAAAATGGTTCATCAGGGAAGAATATGTTAGGATAGCTTCTGTGTTTTAATTTTTGAGAATTATCTGTAGGGAATTAAAATAAATGATTAACATAATAATTAAATATATATGTGTTACGGATTTTTATCCACTAGAATCATTCAATTTAGAGTTCATATGAGGTAGGTATGTTCCAATTAGTAAACAAAGGTCAGAAAATGGTTAATCAGGGAAGAATATGTTAGGATAGCTTCGGTGTTTTAATTTCTGAGAACATTCTATAAGGAATTAAAATAAATGGTTAACCTATGAATTATAGATATATGTGTCACAGAGTTTTACCCACTGGAATCACTTAATTTAGAATTTTTATGAGGGAGATATGAACAGATTAGTAGGTAGAGGTCAAAACATATCCGAGAAGAAATAACCTGTACATTGAGGGAGTAATATCACCTTGAGTTATTAATATTTCGCTACAATGTTCAACATAATAGTTTTAGATAATTGTTTTATCTTGAAATTGACACCAAGATCACCTACATAGGAGTTAAATTGAGGGCATGATGCTCTGATTAGTAAGAGAAGGTTAGATATGATGAAAACCTGCATCAAGAAAATAAAGAAATAAAATTAATATTTAAAAAAGAAGACGAATCTTATAAATGAAAATAATAAACGACTAGTATATGCCATAGCCATTGCCATTGTATGAACTTCTTACCATCTTAAGTGTGATATGTTGACATGGAAATATTTTATAAAGTGATATTTGAAATGGTTATGTTTATGGCATGATTACCAATGATTTTTGGTAATAGTTATATTTTGTTGAGCATACTTGTTATTGAAAGCATATTTTTGGCTATCATTGTGAAAAGAAAAGAAATGAGCACGGTCACATGGCAATCCGTGTGGTGCACAAGTAGGGGACGCCCTACCAACGGTTATAATTATGATTATGAGAAAAGAAAGAGAAAGTGTGTCATGTCGGATGGAGCGAGAAAAGCCTGTACCGGAGAGTAGAAGATACTCACCTTGACTGGGGTAGCTTGAAATGAGAATAAATTGATAGCCATCATATGATATTCTGAAATTAATTACTCATGTCATACATATCATTACTGTATGATTCTTATGTGCATAGATATAATGCATTCATGTGACCAAAGATATTTTTTGTAGTTTATATAGCTGAACATGACGTGATGAGCTATATTGATGATGACTTATTGTTGAACTTTCTGGCATTTAATTCTCACTATATTTCCATATCATGTTCAGAAAATTAGTTATACAGTTTTTTTCTATGGCTCTGGATTTTAGTGCACATTGGATCGAGTTACTTTATGTTAGGCAGATCTCATAATCAAATAAGATGTTTGTGGTCGAGTTGGCTTAGATCCCGATGAAGGTGCAACCACCCGCACCTGTATCTCTGGAATTGGTCAACCAAAATAAACAAGATGTAAATATCTTTGTGTTTGATATGTTGCATGTACGTTTTGATTAATGACTTGTATGTGAACTCAATATTGTATAATAATAATAATAATAAGGTTGTTACACATTCTACTGAACCATCTACAAAAGAGAAGGCTTCAGCTCAAAGTTGTTGGCTTCAGCAATTGGTCTGACAATACTGGGATTTAGGCCATGAGCATCCGGGGTGGTGAAATCCTTA
Source organism: Gleditsia sinensis (assembly GCA_037074535.1). Classification (NCBI taxonomy): domain Eukaryota; kingdom Viridiplantae; phylum Streptophyta; class Magnoliopsida; order Fabales; family Fabaceae; genus Gleditsia; species Gleditsia sinensis. The sequence continues at coordinate 38,176,725 of CM073469.1, read as the reverse complement.
AGAGAATGGTTATCTCTCTCTGCCATGGTAGGTGCAGAATGTTCTTGCTGCTGTCTTCTTCTTCTCCTTCGTAGTGTTCGTTCAATTTTCAGATCAAATTCAGCGACAAACTCACGTTCTCTTCGCATAAAAGAGAAACACACCTATAAAGGAAGAAAAGAGGCAAAAATCAACAACATAAAATTATGTAGAAAAATTAAAAGAACGTGATCTAGTCTAGCTATTTTGCAAGATATCTAATATTGACAATTGCTCCCCAGCAACGGCGCAAAAAACTTGTTATGTATGTTTTATAAATAATCACAAGCGCACGGCATATCTGTAGCTAGTCCGGTGAGTACATGTCGTATCCCACAGAGAACAATGTCAACTACTAGAATTATACAAAATATGCTATCTAAATCGATGTAATGAGATAGAAAGTTTATCACAATTAAGTAAATAAGTAATTCAATTAATAAAAGTCTAGGGTTATGGTTCACCACACTTATGATATTCAACATTCAACATGGACCTCTAATTGCAATTATCTAGATAATTAGGGATGGTTTAGCCTTAATTAACTAGCAACCTCTTTCAAGCATTACAAATAATACCTAGGTTAATCCAATTGCCTACTTTCGTGGTTCTTAGTTTAACCTAGGTCCATTAAGTTTTATACCAACCATGGAATACAATTAATCAGTTTTCTCTTGCCCACTAATTGATTCATTCCTAGAGAACGTTAAACTACTTTTGTGATTAAGATATCCCTAATTAACTATTAGGTTCCAGTATTAATTTTCAACATTCAGTTCATCAATTAATATCCTAAGACGTGATAGATTGGTGATCAAACATTCTACCAACTCTCATTCATGGATATAATAGTTAATCCTAATTAATCTAGAAGTAATCACAACTAGGGTTCCACAATTCAATTCAATAGTTCAGCATCATCCTACCATAAATGGGTTTACCAAAACCCTAGACCAAATCTACTTAAGCATAATAAAATCAGATTCCAAAATAGTATTCATTAAGTAAACTATTAAAGTTCAATACAATTCAAGAGAAAGGAGTAGAAGTAGAAGTAGAGAACTAAAGTAGAAAGATGAATCCTAAATTACATATTGTAAAGATGAAATACAATACTTCAATTGCGTAAATCCTACTCTAGAACATAAATTCAATAATGAATCTAGTAAAAACCTAATCTAAGAGTGTTTTTAAAGCCTAAAAACTGAGTCTAGAATGTCTATATCCTCTTGGTTGTGCCTCCCCATGTATTTATAACAATTTGGCTGCTCAAAACCCTAGAAATCACGTGGTGTACAGACACGAAGCACGGCCATGCTTCGGGCTAAAAATATGGGAAATTCTCCACTTTGTGCACAGAGCACAACATGCCCATGCTTCAAGGTGCCATTTTCTTTTCTTACGAATTTCTTCAGGGTTGCCTCCTTGCTTTCTCCTCAGCATGCTCCATGTAACATCCTTAATTTTTTTTTCTTTTATTAATAAAGGTACATAAATATTTAATGTAACATCCCTAATTTTGTTTCTTTAAAGATACATAAATGCTTAATTAAGGAAATAAAATTTATTAGACAACTTTTAGAGATCTAAAGAAATATAATCCTTAGAAATTCTTCACCATATGTGTATGCATAGAAAATATTTCTAACATTAAGAGAACAAGTAAAGAGAGAAAACATAATAGGAAAAATTAGAAATAACATAATAAAGAGAGTTGAAATTATTTGGTAAGGAAGATAAATTTTTTTGAAGTAAGTAAAGGTCTTAAAAATTTAAGAAGATTGGATTAGGGTAATTTTTACTAATTCTAGAGTTAGAAATTTCAATGTTTAACATCTCCACCCATAAATTGGGCTTTCACCTATGGACACTTCATGTAGAGTTTTTTCCACTTCACATAAGTTTCTAGCAAGCCCATTGGATAGTCTAAGCAAGAAACAAAACATAGACTTGGACTAGGATATAGAAGTTGGACCGATAGCCCAAAAATTATGAAAATGTGATCAAGCCCTCTATGAAAGGTAGAATTTTAGCCAAAGCAAAGGAAATGGGTAAGAATGAGTCCAAATCCAATAGGGAAAGAAAATAAGAATCATGTGAGGAAATAGTAGTGCAATAATAATCAAGATTAGGTCACATGGCATTAAGACAAAACATTTATATCCTACATTCATAATTTTAACAAGTAAGTAATAATACATGGCATTAGGACAAAACATCTATATCCTACATTCATAATTTCAACAAGTTGATAATAATACATAGCATTATGACAAAACATCCTTATCCTACAAAAATGATTTCAGCCAAGCAAGGGACATCCAATGGCTGATAATTTGCCACTTAGAATGGCAAACCTATCATACTTGATTAAAACAAAAGAAAAAGGAAATGAATCCCTAAATCAAAGGGACCTTGTCCCTTGTTTTAAGAACATATTATCGTAATTTTCAAAATACAAATCTCCTTTTGTTATACATATCTTGACTAAGGAAGAGAAAGACAAGAACATGAGTTGTTTTCCTTTTCCAAAAATCAACCAAGTGCATCCTAATTGTGAAAAGGTAGATCCATGATCATGAAAGGTGAACCACTTAATAGTTTATTTAAGCAAAACCCACCCCTATAACATTATAATTTTGTCCAAGTGAGGGAGAGGAAAAATAAAAGCAAGGTAGAATGAGGAAAGGAGAGAAAGAGAGGAGAAGAAAGGAAGGAAAAAGAAGGAGAAGTTTAGAGGACTAAGTACCCCAAGTAAGTTAGCTTAATCTCCACTTGAATGCATCTTTCTTCTTCATCCTTGGGGCTAAAAGACTCACCCTCCTTCTCTTATTTAAGCTGCTAGAAAAGCTAAGGGATGAGAGGAATCTTGTTACTTCCTTCAAGAGGAAACAAGAAAAATAATTCACTAAGTGAGCTAGGGAGATCTTTAGGTTGGTTTAACAATATCTCTTTTTGAAGATAAGCTTTGAAATTTGTAACATTTATGTGGAATTTTGATCTTGTAACTTTAATGAAATTTACAATATTTGTTACTTTGATTATTGGTCATGTATGTTGCTATATAATGTTACATGTTAGTTTGCATATGATGGATGTTTTGGACATTATAGTTGGTGTGGAAAGTTCTGCATAGGTATGGCTATGGGTGGTAAACTTTTTATGATTTTTATGATACTATTTTGTATATTTGAATATGGTAAAAATTGATGGAATATGATTAGATGTAATGAAAATGGAAGAGGATGTAATATAATGATGAATTAAAACCTTAGGAAAGGTTTAGTTAGGAAACTAGATTTCGGGGTAACCAGGATAGCTTCTGTTTTTGAAATTCTGAGAAGAATTGGTTAGGAATTAAAAGAAATAGTTAACATGAAAAATGTAGATTTATGTCTCACGGATTTTTAACCACTGATGTGGGAGATATTGCTCGATATGTAAGCAGTGGTCAGAAAAAGGTTAACCAGGGAAGAATTTGTTAGGTATGCTTCTGTGTTTGAATTTATAGGATAAATCTGTAGAGAATTAAAAGAAATGCTTAACATGAAAAATGCAGATGTATGTTTCACGGATTTATATCCACTAGAATAATTCAAATTGGGATCAATATGAGGGAGATATAGTCAAATTAGTAAGTAAAGGTCTGAAACTAGCTAACCAAGGAAGAATCTATTATGTTTAGGGAACTAAAGGAAATTATTAACTTAATAAATATAGATATATGTATTATGGATCTAAAAACACTTATTTTGGAGTCCATATGAGAGAGATATGGTTGATTAATGAGTAAATGTTAGAATTAGTCTAGATTCTAGGGTGGTAAATGTAAGTGTTTTAGTTTTTGATTTTTTGAGAGTAATTAATAAGGAATCTGAAGAAATGATAAACATGAAAATTGTATATAAACGTCTTAGAGTTTTATAGGCTTTAAAATTACATTAATTAGAGGTCTGAACCTATCCAAAAAGAAATAACATTAAATTTGAAGGAGTAGTAACACCATGATTACTTAAGATTTCACTAAAATGTTCAACATAAAGGTTTTAGAGAATTGTCTTATATTTCAATTGATACCAAGATCACCTCAATTGGATTTAAAATGAGGGTGTTATGCTATGTTTAGTGAAGAGAGGATAATAATGTTTAAAAAAGAAGAATCTTATAAATGAAAATAATAAATTACTAGTGTATGAGCCATTGCCATTGCATGAACTCCTTACCATCTTAAGTGTGTAATTTTGACATAAAAATATTTTATAAAATAATATTTGAAACGATTATGTTATGGCATGATTACCAATGAGTTTTTGGTAATGATTATATTTTGATGAAAATTATGGCATGTGAGTATAATGAACATACTTGTTATTGAAATCATATTTTTTGCTATTAATGTGAAAAGAAAAGAAAAGAAATGAGTGCAGTCACATTGCAGTCCGTGTGGTGCAATAGTAGGAGATGCCCTACCAACGGCTATGATTATGTTAATGAGAAAAGAAATAGTACCATGTCAGACGGAGCAAGAAAAACCCGTACCGGAGAGTAAAAAGTAGTCACCCTGACCAGGGTAGCTTGGTATGAAAACAAGTTGATAGCCATCAAAATAGTTATTCATGCTATACATGTCATAACTATATGATTTTCATGTGCATAGATAAAGTGCATTCATGTGACCTAAAGATATTTAATGTAGCTTATACAGATGAACATGACATGACAAGCATTATTGATAATGATTTATTGTTGAACCTACTAGGATTTATTTCTCACTATTTTTTCATATCATGTTCAGAAAATTAAGTTATGCAGATATTTTCTATAACCGCCTTTTACCGTATGTTGGGTCGAGTTGGCTAAGAACCTAGTGAAGGTGGAACCACCTGCACCCGTATCTCTGGAACTAGTCAATATGGATAAATAAAATGTAGTCTTATATGTGTTTGATTTTTGTACATATGTTTTGATTAATGATGTGTACGTGAACCCATAATTGTATAAGTGTTAATGGTATTTCTTAATCCTTATTTATGTTTGGTTAATTTAATTGAATGTTATTATGAGTTAAATAGTTTGAAGAAGAAGGTAATGACTTCATGGAACTTTAGAAATATACATATAAGTATATATGTAAAAAAAATGGAGTTGTTATATAATTGGTATTAGAGCAAGTTGATCCTAGATGGCCAGTGGGTGGATGGTTATCTGAATCGATCTTATATTGTCTTGAGTATGTTGTGGTTGTGCTGTGTAGGGGATCAGTGAGTTAATATAGGTAAGAAATTACTAGTGTTTTCTATCTATATGTCGAGTTGGTGTTATGACTGCTGTTAAATATTTTTGAAACTAACTATTGAGTTTGATCAACTCAATAGTGGCATAACTTTGTTTTTGCCACAGTGGAAAATGACACCACCAAGGAGGAATTTGGTAAACAATGTGGAGGAAACCCTCCACAACCTAGCCATAGCAATTTGAGACTAGGTCATGATCACCAATCAAATTCTACAATACCTCTAGAATGCTAATAACCTGAATGGTGAGAATGGTGTTAATAACCGGATGGCAGGGAATGATAACGGCATATCGGAGTTGCTAAGGACTAGACCAACTTATTTTTAATGCAGCTTTGACCCAATTATAGCTGAAAGGTGGATAAGGGAACTAGAGAAAATCTTTGAAGTGATGGATTGTACTGAGGAGTAGCAAGTTATCTTCGCTACATATATAATGAAAGATGAAGAAGAATACTTGTGGCGTGGAGCTAAAGAACTTTTAGCTCACCAGGGAAGGCAGATCACCTAGTTGGTGTTCAAAGACACCTTTTTAGAAAAGTACTTTCTAAGTACTATGCAGGCAGAGAAGGAGTTTGAATTTCTCCAACTCAGGTAGGCAACATGACCATAGACCAATACATTGCGAGGTTCAAGGAGTTGTTTTAGTTCTTCTCTTACGTACGATTTAACCCCGATGAAGCATGAAAGGCTGTTAAATTTGAAGTGGGATTGATCCCAAAGATAAGGAATGCTATTGTAGCTATGGAGATAAGTGAATTTGTACCTCTGATAAATAAATGTAGACTCCTGGAAAAGATCTTGAAGGCAGTAGAGTATGAGAAACAAAGATGAAACTTCTGGAAAAGGAAGAACGGGCCACAAAAATTTGGCAAAAATGTTAGAGGAAAAAGATAGGGTACTGGCAAGAGGCCAATGACTGCAGGTCCCCATCCCTTCCAACAAAACTTTTCCACAGTCAAGTGTACTAAGTGCGAGCATATGCATGGTAACCGACCATGCTACATGGGATCAGATATTTGCTTCAAATGCAAACAGAAAGGTCGTTATGGAACTACCCATAGAATATGGAGAAGCAGCTGGAACCAAGACCTCACGTGAAAGGAAGGGTTTTCACCTTGAGCAGCCAAGAGGCAGCTCAATCCTTCAAAATAATTCAAGGTACATACTACATCTATGAATTTGCTCTTTTGGTGTTGTTTGACTCTGGTGCTTTTCATTCATTTATATCAGAAGAATGTATTAGGGAGCTTCAGTATACTATTTTTAAAACCCCCTTTGAATTATTTGTAGTAACCCCCACGAAGGAAAGGATCTTAACTTTCTCGGTATGTAAAGACTGTCAGGTCACCATTCAGCAGAAAATGTTTTCTGTAGACCTCGTCTGTCTACCTTTAAAAGGTATTGATGTCATTTTAGGGTTATACTGGATGTTTAGAAATCGGGTCTTGCTGAATTGTTGCAACAAGACCATTGAATTTCTAACTCTTACTTCAGAAGAGGATATGCAATTATTGATCCTTAATGCCAATCAAGTCAATAGGGAGTTAAAGAATGGAGTATTTGGATACATTCTCTTGCACTTATCAAATCTAGAAGTTGAATCGAAGCTTGATGAAATTGCAATAGCCAACGAGTTTCCTGAAGTATTTCCATCAGATATTCCAGGCTTACTTCCCAATAGAGAGATAAAGTTTTCTATTGATCTCCTACCTGGGACAGGGCCTATCTCTATTGTACCTTATAGAATGGCCTCAAAAGAACTATAGGAACTTAAGAAACAGTTGGAGGAATTGTTAGATAAGCAATTCATTAGACCAAGTATATCACCTTGGGGAGTTCCTGTATTATTTGTTAAGAAGAAAGATGGGAGCTTGAGACTATGCATAGATTACAAACAGCTAAATAAGGTGACTATCAAAAATAAGTATCCTCTCCCTAGGATAGATGATTTATTAGATCAACTGAAGGGAGCCTTCATCTTTTCTAAAATTGACTGAAGATCATCAAATTAGGATCAAGGAGGAGGATGTACAAAAAATAGACTCCAGCACTAGGTATGGGCACTATGTGTTTCTCGTAATGCCTTTCGGTTTGACAAATGCACTTGCAATTTTCATGGATTACATGAATCGTATTTTTTTACCCTACCTAGATCAATTTGTGGTAGTTTTCATTGATGACATCTTGATATATTCTAAGAGTGATAAAGAACATGAACAACATCTCCGAATCGTGCTGTAAGTGTTGAAAGAGAAAAAGTTGTATGCCAAATTGGAGAAGTGTGGATTTTGGCTGTTATAGGTAAAATTTCTCGGACATGTTATTTCTAATAAAGGGGTAGCTATAGACCCTAGCAAGACAGAAGCAGTGATTCAGTGGGAAAGAGCAAAGACGGTTACCGAAGTCAGAAGTTTCTTGGGTTTGGCAGGATACTATAGGAGGTTTATACAAAACTTCTCTCATATAGCCTTGCCATTGACTAAATTGATTAGGAAGGGAAGTCCTTTCAAATGGACGGATTAATGTGAAGCTAGTTTCTAGGAGCTTAAAACAAGATTGATCACTCCTCCTGTTTTAATTATTCCAGACCTCACAAGACATTTTGAAGTGTATAGTGACACTTCAAAGAAAGGGCTAGGGTGTGTGCTAATGCAAGACAAGAGAGTAGTTGCTTGCGCCTCAAGGCAACTAAGACCCTATGAAGGAAATTATCCATCCCATGATCTTGAATTGGCAGCGGTGGTGTTTTCCTTAATGATTTGGCAACACTATTTGTATGGTACAACATTTAAAGTATACTTTGATTGTAAGAGTCTTAAGTACCTTTTTTATCAGAAGGAGTTAAATGTGAGACAATAAAGATGGGTAGAATTTCTCAATGACTACAAGTTTAAGATAAAGTATCATCCAGGAAAAGGCAAATGTTATAAATAATGCCTTGAGTCAAAAATCTCTACACATGGGTCAGATGATGGTGTATGAGATGCAGATGCTAGAAGAGTTTTAAAAATTGAAGATGGCCACTACTTTTACTCCAAAGAAGCTAATCATTAATGGTTTAAGTATAGGGTTTGACCTTAGAGCCCAGATTAAAGAGGCTGAATCTCATGACCAGTACTTACAGGATCATAAAGATCAAGATAATTTTTTTGTTATGGAATATGGAGAAATCATGTATTAGGGAAGGATTTGTGTCCTTTAAGAACAAGAGTTGAGGACTAAGATCCTGCAGGAAGCACATTAGAGTAAGTACACAGTCCATCCTGGATCCATTAAAATGTATCAAGACTTAAAGAAGATCTACTGGTGGCTAGGGATAAAAAAGACATTGCTGAGTTTGTGACGAAATGTTTTATTTGTAAGAAGGTGAAGGTAAAGCATCAAAAGGTAGTAGGATTTCTACAACCTCTTGAGATTCTTATGTTGAAATGGGACAGTATTTTGATAGACTCTGTTATGGGCTTACCGAAGACTTTAGTTGGACATAACTCTATCTGGGTAATAGTTGATAAATTAACCAAATCTACTTACTTTTTTCCCATAAAAATTAACTATTCACTAGACAAATTAGCCCAATTATACGTCCAAGAAATAGTTAGACTGCATGGAATTCCCTTAATATCTTCTTGATAGAGATTTGAGATTCACGTCGAGGTTTTGGAAGGCATTGCAGGAAACTTTTGGTACCTAGTTACGGTTCAATACATCCTACGATCCTCAGACTGACGGGCAAACAGAACGAACCATTTCAAACCCTAGAAGAAATGTTGAGGGCCTGTGTGATAGAGCAAGGTAAAGGATGGGATAAGTACCTACTTTTAGTGGAGTTTTCTTATAATAATAGCTATCACTCTTGTAACAACTCCACTTATGTAACAAATTTTTTTCTATATTTGTAAAATTTCATGAAGTTATTACCTCATTACAACTTAACTCAAAATAACATTTATTTAATTTATACAATATTGAGTTTACTTACACATCATTAATTTACAAACATCTATACAAAAGTCTAACATATACATATAAGCCCTAATCATCCACGTAGACTGCTTCCAGAGACACTGGTGCAGGTGGTGGCACCTCCACCGGAATCTCAGTCACGTCTACTATAGATATACCCGATATAATTGGTAGTTATCCAAGGTAGGGCAACTCGATCCAACGTACAACAATAATAAGTGTCATGGAGAATAGCTGCATAGTTAATCTTCTAAACATGATATGGAAAAATAGTGAGAATTAAATCCTAATAGGTTCAACAAAAAATCATAATCATCATCAATATAACTCATCACATCATGTTCATTTGTATAAGCTACAGTAGAAACCTTTGGTCACATGAATGCACTTTATCTATGCCCATGAAAATCGTACAGTAATGACATGTATGGAAGGATTAAATATTTTCAGAATATCATATGATGGCTATCAATTTATTCCCATATCAAGCTACCCTGGTCAGGGTGAGTATTTTCTACTCTCCGATACAAGCTTTTCTTGCTCCATCCGACATGGCACACTTTCTCTTTCTTTTCTCATTAACATCATAATAATTGTTGGTAGGGCATCCGCTACTAGTGCACCACACGGATTGTCATGTGACCGTGCTCATTTCTTTTCTTTTCACAATAATAGCCAAAAATATGATTTAAATAACAAGTATGTTCATTAAAATCACATCAAAATATAATTATTACCAAAAATCATTGGTAATCATGCCATGAACATAACCATTTCAAATATCACTTTATAAAATATTTCCATGTCAAAATTACACACTTAAGATGGTAAGAAGTTCATGCAATGGCAATGACTATGGTATACACTAGGCATTTATTATTTTCATTTATAAGTTTCTTCTTCTTTTTTAAATATTATTTTTATCTCTTTATTTTCTTGATGCAGGTTTTCATCCTATCTAACCTTCTCTTACAAATTAGAGCATACCTCCCCAATTTTAACTCTGATGTAGATGATCTTAGTGTCAATTTAAAGACACAACAATTATCTAAAACTATTTTATTGAATAGGTTAGCCAAATATTAAAGATTCTTGGTGATATTACTCCCTCAAATGATAGGTTTTTCCTTCTCGGGTAGGTTCTGGCCTCTACTTACTAATCTATCCATATCTCTCTCATAAGAATTCCAAATTGAGTGATTTCAGTGGCTAAAATTCCGTTACACATATATCTATAATTGGTATGTTAATTAGTTATTTTAATTCCCTATATAATTTTCCCATCAATTCAAACACAGAAACTTTCCTAACAGATTCCTCTCTGATTAATCATTTTCTAACCACTGCTTATTAATCGGACCATATCTACCTCATATGGACTCCAAATTGAGTGATTCTAGTGGCTACAAATCCATGAGACATAGATCTACAATTTCAAGTTAACCATTGATGAGTGAGTTTTATACTCATAAATTAAATATTTTCATCTTATCTTTTGCCATAATTAAGCATAAATCTCCCTTACTTGTCTTTAGTTTTGTGTCTTTCTTATAGACGGAGAGAAGAGTCAAAAATGGACTTAATTGGAGGAATCAGAGTTAAATTGTGGTTCTTTGGAAATGATGTCTATAAATCAAGCAGATAAAACAAATTCATTAAGGATGGTTGAGTAAGGAGCATTATCATATTGTCTCTTGAGACGCATCCTAATGGATATATGCACAAATTTATTCTTGATTTATGATCACATTTCCAAAAGACCTAAAACATAAAGATTCAAGGCAAAGCACCCAATGTTGAGAATATGTTTGCTGGTTGCAGTCCAGCCCAACCTTGCTGTAGTACTTTGGCCATATCTCTGAAAATACATATCCAATATGTATGCAATTTGGTAGGTGTGTAGCTGACACAATTGGGTACAACTTTCATGTTCAAGTGGTCAGAAAATACGGATATTAAAAGGGCCAAAAGTGGGCTAGAAGAGAATCTGACTACTGCTGTAGTCCAGCCCGACTTTACTCTAGTATTTTGACCATAACTCACACATTACGTATCCAATTTGTCCACAATTTGTCTTGACGGAAAGTTAATGAAATTGTCTACAACTTTCATGTTGATGAAGTCAGAAAATTCGGCGGTGTTCAAGACGATATTCAAGGATCAATTTCGGTGCACATATGGAATTCAAATTGTCAACTTTGTACAACTTCCTACCTAACAATTTTGACAATTACCACACCAACCACACTTAATTGTATCTATAAATAGAGGGCTTGAGGGGTGAGTGAGGGAGTTTTTTGGAGAGTTTTTTTGGAGAGTTTTTGGAGAGCTTTGGATAGAGCTTGGGAAAGCTTTGTTGGAATTCTACGAACTTGTAATGTTATTCTCTCTTTAGACATCTTGTATTTTTCATTTTCTTTCGTAATATTATCATGTTTCTTCATCTTTCATTTGACTTTCTTGCCTTGATTATGGAGAACTAATCTCCTAATGCTAAGGTGAAAGGGTGAAACTCTTGGTATGAGAATAATAATTTATCTAACTCTTAATCTTAATGTTTATCTTTGATATTGTATTTACCTTCCTATTTCTTTTCTCATAATTATTTCTTAATGGCTGGTTTTATCATACCGCCGATTTCTTGTTATGTTATTGGCTGGTTTTATTAGACCGCCTATCTCTTATTATTTTCAAGGTTGGCTTTACCACCTACTTTATTTTATTTTACTATTGGATGACTTTGCCACCTATTCTATTTCATTTTATTTTGTTATGTTAATTAATTTTCTACCTTTCATTTTTTTTGCATAAGTTAATATTGTAAAATGTGAATTTTGATATATTGTAGACAATATAATGATTGGCACAATTTATGCTTGAATCCATTTACAAGTTATCTTTTGCATCTTTGTATTTTTAATCTTGTGAAGTGTGAACCTTGATACATTGTAGACAATTTTTGGCACAATAAATACTTGAATCACTCTTGATTTATTGTAGACAATATATTGATTGGCACAATGTACACTTGAATCCATTTTACAAGAATGTTTTAATTACTAGAAAGGAGGTAAATATAATTCATGTATAAACAAAATTGAGCTTAAATTAACATATCATCCGATTAGAACTTTATTCGTGTAAAGATTCTAATTGAGTAATAAAAGAGTTAAATTTATTTTTATTCGATATACCAAGACTGGATCTCCTAACCTTAGCATGCTTCTTTACCTTGAATACATCTTCATTTAATTTTAGTATATTAGTTCTTTGCATATTTTGTTCAATATTCCTCTCACAAAACAAGACATCGGGAACTAGGTTAGAAGTATTTATTTCGGATCTATACTAGAATTTTCTCTCAATTGGCAATCTCTGTGGGATCGACCTTGCATACCACTAAATCTATACTCCAATAGATTCGTGCACTTGCGAGTTTTAATTAAAACAACAACAAGTTTTTGGCGCCGTTGCCGGGGATTGCGACGGAAAAGCTATTTGGATCCAAGTAAGTACTTTTCTTCCACTAGTTATAGTTAGAACATTTGTTTATTCTATGTATAGAAATTTTTCTTTAGAATTGTTTCCTGAAAATTGGTGTAGTAATTTGGGTGTATAAAATTGGTTGATTCTGTCAACAAGGCTAAAAGCGCCTAAGGAGTATGGGTTTTAAGAGAAACCATTGTGATTCCTCCATATTTTTCTGGGAGTCTACCGATTAAATACTACCCATTATTACTAACACTTTGAAAAAAAAAGAGTTTGTATAATTTTGTGATTTTTATTTTGTGGTATTTGCATTTTGTAGCCGTTGTGTAGTTAGATACTTTTTCATAATTAGGAAGCAATTTTTTTAGTTTATGCGTGCTTGGAAACGCAATAAAGATAAGCGGTTGGTTAGGAAAAGTTTAGGGTCAACCATTGAGTGTACAATAGAGACATTAGATTCTGCTGGATTACCATTAAAAATGGAAGAACAAGTTGTGCATAATAAAACTCTTATGGAGTACTTCTCACCTGTCCTAGTCAATACTCCATCTTGCATAGTTTTGCCACAAACTAATGCAACTCATTTTGAAATCAAACCATCCATACTCCAACTTTTACCATCATTTTATGGTTTGGAAAGAGAAGATCCATACATGCACATTAAAGAGTTTCTTGAAATCTGCTCGACTTTTCGCTTCCAAAATTTTAATGATGAGTCAATCAGGCTCAGAATGTTTCCATTTTCATTGAAAGATAAAGCTAAATCCTGGTTGAACTGCCTTCCTATAGGAACTATCACTAGTTGGAACCAATTAGTAAATAAGTTTCTGGCAAAAATTTTCCCTATGTCTAAAACTGATGCCCTTCGGAGAGAAATTTCTGATTTTTATCAAAAATAGGGTGAACAATTTTTTGAATGTTGGGAAAGATTTAATGATCTTCTTCTGAAATGTCCTCATCATGGTTTTGAAACTTGGAGATTGGTGAAATATTTCTATGATGGCTTAACTTCATCAAACCGTCAAATGATCCAAAGCATGCATGGTGGGAGATTTTCACAATTGAATGAGGGGGAAGCTTGGGAATCCTTAGGATCTTTATCTGAAAATTCTCAGCATTGGAACTGTATAGATCCCAGGGATAAGAAGTCTCAAATACAAAAAAAGGGAGGAATTTACGAAGTGAGTGATGACACAGATGTGAGAATTGCCTTAGCTAGCCTAACTAGAAAGGTAGAAGCTTTAACTTTAAGTCATACTCTGAACCCTTATACCAATACTAGGATAGAGGCATGTGCCTTATGTTCTAGTACATCTCACATTGCACAATTTTGTCCATCCATACCAGCTTACCAAGAAGCATTTTCTGAGCAAGCTAATTCTCTTCAGTCTTATGGAAAATCATCAGATAGTTCATTTGCACCCACATATAATCCAAATTGGAGGAATCATCCAAATTTTTCATGGAGGCAAAATCAACCTGCAATGAATCAAAATGGGCAACAATTTGCCTCTTCCAATTCATACCCTCAAGTTCCTCATCGTGCTCCTCCTTTTGGGGTACCATAACAAAGAAAACCTTCTTTGGAGGATACCTTGCAACAGTTCATGCGATCGACCCAACAAGTATTGCAATCTCACACTCAAGCTATTTCAAAGCTTGAAACACAATTGGGTCAATTAGCCAATGCTGTACGAGAGAGAGAAAAAGGAAAATTCCCTAGTCAACCTATTCCTAATCCTAAGGGTCAATTTGAAGTAGGATCATCAGCAAAACCTAAGGAAGAAGTAAAATCTGTGACAACCCTTAGATCTGGAAAGGTTATTGATAATCATGTTTATATGCCAGAAAATGAGGAACAGAGTCAACATGAGTCTCAAACCAATGACTCAAGTGAAAAGAAAAGTGAACAGATTTCTTATGCCCCAAAAGCTCCTTTCCCTCAAAGACTTGCATCAAATAAGAAAGGTACTCAATATAATGACATTTTAAAGGTGTTTAAGCAAGTAAGCATTAACATCCCTTTTCTTGATGCTATCAAACAAGTACCTGCTTACTCAAAATTCTTGAAAGATCTTTGCACGGTGAAAAGAAAGACTAATGTTCCAAAAAAGGCATTCTTGACTGAACAAGTAAGTTCTATAATTCAGCAAAAAGCTCCTGTCAAGTACAAAGATCCAGGTTGTCCTACAATTTCTTGTATTATAGGTGACCATGTGATTAACCGAGCCTTACTTGATCTAGGAGCAAGTGTGAATTTGCTACCCTACTCTGTGTATGAGAAACTTGGGTTAGGAAAACTGAAACCTACACCAGTGACCCTTCAGTTAGCTGATAGGTCTACAAAAATTCCTAAAGGTGTCATAGAGGATGTGCTCATTAAGGTTGATAAATTCTACTTTCCAGTAGATTTCATTGTTCTTGACACTGAACCTGTTGAGAATACAGAGACACAAATTCCAGTCATTTTGGGCAGACCATTTCTGGCAACATCCAATGCAATCATTAATTGTCGAAATGGAATTTTGAATTTATCTTTTGGAAATATGACTGTGGAATTAAATGTTTTTAATGTCTCTCATCAACCTGTGGACATGGATGATTTATGTGAGGTCAACCTAATTGAAAGTGCCATTTTTGATTCATTTTTAGACTCCTTTAGTAATGATCATCTAGAAAAATATTTGATTCATTTTGATAAGGATAAAAATGAGGATTATCTGGTTCGTGAAGTAGACTCTTTGTTATAGACAACTCCACTAATGGATACTGATAAATGGAAAGCCAAAAAAGAAAAAGTCTCACCTTTTGAGTCAATTCCATTACCATCTGTTGTTCATACTGTTTACCCACATGGTGCATTAAAGATCGAAAATCCCAAGAACGGTGATGTGTTTAAAGTAAATGGTCAAAGATTGGAAGCATTTTTGGAATTACCAAATTCGGAGATAGAGGAGACACCTTTGCATGATCCTATCTACAAGGATTGATCTGCTTCTGTTGTTAAAGGTTACCGTGCACGTTATCTAGGTAAGATCTTTCTTTATTTAACTTGCATTAATTTTTCCCTTCAGTGTTATCTTCTTTTGAATTTCTATTGTTTTCCCTCCCTTTGTTGCTTTTGCTTTTTCAAAAAAAGAAAAAAAAAAGAAAAGAGAAAAGAACAATCGAGTTGATAATGGAGGACATTCTAGCACAATTGAAAAATCATTTTCCTTCACTTCCACCCAATGCATTGACAAAAATTTACAAAGCACGGGTTGAAAGATTGAGGTTAATGATGATCATGGGAATACCTGCTGATATTCGTTGGCTAATTGAAGTTAAGGTACGGTTATCAGGTGAATCTGCAAATGATTTCATCTCTTACATGCCTGGTTTAGGAAAAAGTAGTTTTGCTAAAATGCGCAGAGCTAAACGAATGGGTGTTTGTTACAAATGTGGACGTGAAACTTATAACAAACGTTGCCGTTCTTTGGGTTGGGTGTCTGTAAATCGGGAAGACAAAATTAAGTTCATTAAGGATGGCTTGAGTAAGGAGTCATTGGATGATGACTTTCATCCAACGTCTCTTGAGACACATCCTAATGGATCTGTGCATATCGGTATTGTCGGTCTATGGCCCCATTTCAAAAAAGAACATAAACAGTACAGTCTTGGGAATCTGACGTTAAAAGACCATGTTTGCCAATTTATAAGAAAATTGGATGGGAAGCATATCCTCGACCCATAGAGGGCGTTTAAGCCGTTACTGGACGTAAAACCAGAGGAAGATGTGAGCCACAATCACAACTACTGTACATATACATGCGTGCCGTCATTTTTGAATTTTTCACCTTTAATTTAGCTGACATTTTTCGGCCTACTCTTATAGCTATGGAAATTATGCCCCCGGCCTATTCACATAGCTATTACAAGTATGCCCTTATTTGAGTCTTATAAATGCGCACCTCATTATCTTCATCTTCATAATCAAAGTCAAGGTGAGTACAGATATGGAAGGAATCGCAGTTTGTCACTTTCGAAATATTTGTGTCTTTTGTGGTTCTAGTCCTGGGAAAAATGGAGAGTATGTAAAAGCAGCACAAACTTTGGGTATGGTACTAGCCAAGAGAAAGATTCATTTAGTGTATGGTGGAGGTTGTCGAGGGTTAATGGGGAGTTTGTCTGGATCTGCATATCTAGGAGGATGCCAAGTTCTTGGTATTATTCCTACAGCTCTAGCTGTATCAAACATAGTAGGAAAAATAATTGGGAAAGAATGTAGGGTATCCTCCATGCATGAACGAATTGCTAAAATGATGTGCAACGCTGACGCCTTCATTGCCTTACCTGGAGGTTTTGGTACTCTAGAGGAAATTTTTCAAATCGTCTCTTGGGCACAACTGAACATGCACCATAAACCCATAGGTTTGTTGAATGTTAACAATTTCTTTGATGGTTTGTTGTCTTTTCTTGATCATGCTGTAGAACAAAGGTTTATCTCGCACTCAGCACGTCGGATTCTCATCTCGGCCTCGAATGCTGACGAGCTAATTGATGTGTTACAAGCATTTGTTCATGTACCTGATCCAGTTATAACTCAAATAGATTGGACAACAGAACACCGCAGAAAGCGCAAACTGGACTTAAATCTTCATTTGTAATACCTTTTATTTGCTTGAGTAAATTTGTATTTTCTGTTTAGTTTGTTGTAGGTTCATCTTTTCTTAGATCTCCTTCCAGGTAATATCTCTTTTAATCTTTATTGTTTATTTTGTGTTTCTTCATCTTTCAAAAAAAAAATAAAAAAAATTGAGTGATGTTTTGGGATTAGGCAAAGCTAGCACCAATGATGAAAATGGTTTAAAATGCTTGTAACCTTTGAAAAATTGATGAGTTCTGGGTGTTATGTGTGAACTTGAACTCTACTGTAACTTATATTTTATTTGAGAATCCTAATATCTGGTGCACTTAATCTTTTACATTTGACTGATTGTTTATTCAAAAAAAAATTATGTGATTTAGATATGTTAATTGATCTCATAAGACTCTAGAACTTATTCGATTGTCACTTGAGGCGAAATCCTAGACTACTCTCCATTTGAGAAATGAATTAAGCATTTTTGGAATCGTTTGAGCCTTTCAAACCAACCTATACATGATGATATCCCTAGCAACCTATTTTGAGCTTATATTTATCCTTTCTTGAACACCTATATTTCTATCTAGCCTTTAAATAAAAATATGTCTAACTCTTACCTTTCACTCACAGGCATGATCATTTGAAAAGTTATGATTCAAGGGTGGATGGTAGAAGTTTAAAAAAAATGAAGAAAAAAAGAAGAAAGAAAGTTAATACTCCCTAAATAAATACGTTTGGGGGTGTTTTATTCAAAAAAAAAAATATAGTATGAGCAAATAAATGTAAGGATGATGAAAAGGTTGGAGATAGAATTCACAGTATAATATCAAAAGTATTTGTGAGGCTTTAAATGATTATGTACGTCGAAGAGTGAGTTGAGCTTTCATTCATATCATTTTATCCACCTTTAACCTGTGCCATACATTACAAGCCTAATGAAAGTCCTAATGATCTTAAATGTTATGATTAGTCTACATTAGTGGAGAGTGACATGAAAAATAAGCTTATGGAGTCTCAAATGCATATATCTAGAGATCTGTTTTAAATATTTGATTACATAAATTTATTTGAATGCAAAAAGTCCAATGTCATAAGACTACTACACACACACACTTGGGATTCAAGAGTAAACCATATGTTGTATTTGAATAAAAGTTCTACATAACCTTAGAATTCTGATATCTTTCTTGGTTGCACATTTTAGATCCTTGAGGAATGCTTAGTAAGTCAAAAAAAATTCATCACTCACTCATAATTTGAATTTTGAAGTTTGTGTGTTTTGCTTGAGGACAAGCAAAAGATTAAGTCTGGGGGTATTTGATAAGTGAGTTTTATACTCATAAATTAAATATTTTCATCTTATCTTTTGCCATAATTAAGCATAAATCTCCCTTACTTGTATTTAGTTTTGTGTCTTTCTTACAGATGGAGAGAAGAGTAGAAAATGGACTTAATTGGAGGAATCAGAGTTAAATTGTGGTTCTTTGGAAATGATATCTATAAATCAAGCAGATAAAACAAATTCATTAAGGATGGCTGAGTAAGGAGCATTATCATATTGTCTCTTGAGACACATCCTAATGGATATATGCACAAATTTATTCTTGATTTATGATCACATTTCCAAAAGAACTAAAACATAAAGATTCAAGGCAAAGCACCCAATGTTGAGAATATGTTTGCTGGTTGGAGTCCAGCCCAACCTTGCTGTAGTACTTGGGCCATATCTCTGAAAATACATATCCAATATGTATGCAATTTGGTAGGTGTGTAGCTGACACAATTGGGTACAACTTTCATGTTCAAGTGGTCAGAAAATACGGATATTAAAAGGGCCAAAAGTGGGCTAGAAGAGAATCTGACTACTGCTGCAGTCCAACCCGACTTTTCTCTAGTATTTTGACCATAACTCACACATTACGTATCCAATTTGTCCACAATTTGTCTTGACGGAAAGCTAATGAAATTGTCTACAACTGTCATGTTGATGAAGTCAGAAAATTCGGCGGTGTTCAAGATGATATTCAAGGATCAATTTCGGTGCACATATGGAATTCAAATTGTCAACTTTGTACAACTTCCTACCTAACAATTTTGACAATTACCACACCAACCACACTTAATTGTATCTATAAATAGAGGGCTTGAGGGGTGAGTGAGGGAGTTTTTTTGGAGAGCTTTTGGAGAGCTTTGGATAGAGCTTGGGAAAGCTTTGTTGGAATTCTACGAACTTGTAATGTTATTCTCTCTTTAGACATCTTGTATTTTTCATTTTCTTTCGTAATATTATCATGTTTCTTCATCTTTCATTTGACTTTCTTGCCTTGATTATGGAGAACTAATCTCCTAATGCTAAGGTGAAAGGGTGAAACTCTTGGTATGAGAATAATAATTTATCTAACTCTTAATCTTAATGTTTATCTTTGATATTGTATTTACCTTCCTATTTCTTTTCTCATAATTATTTCTTAATGGCTAGTTTTATCATACCGCCGATTTCTTGTTATGTTATTGGCTGGTTTTATTAGACCGCCTATCTCTTATTATTTTCATGGTTGGCTTTACCACCTACTTTATTTTATTTTACTATTGGATGGCTTTGCCACCTATTCTATTTCATTTTATTTTGTTATGTTAATTAATTTTCTACCTTTCATTTTTTTTGCATAAGTTAATATTGTAAATTGTGAATTTTGATATATTGTAGACAATATAATGATTGGCACAATTTATGCTTGAATCCATTTACAAGTTATCTTTTGCATCTTTGTATTTTTAATCTTGTGAAGTGTGAACCTTGATACATTGTAGACAATTTTTGGCACAATAAATACTTGAATCACTCTTGATTTATTGTAGACAATATATTGATTGGCACAATGTACACTTGAATCCATTTTACAAGAATGTTTTAATTACTAGAAAGGAGGTAAATATAATTCATGTATAAACAAAATTGAGCTTAAATTAACATATCATCCTATTAGAACTTTATTCGTGTAAAGATTCTAATTGAGTAATAAAAGAGTTAAATTTATTTTTATTCGATATACCAAGACTGGATCTCCTAACCTTAGCATGCTTCTTTACCTTGAATACATCTTCATTTAATTTCAGTATATTAGTTCTTTGCATATTTTGTTCAATATTCCTCTCACAAAACAAGACATCGGGAACTAGGTTAGAAGTATTTATTTCGGATCTATACTAGAATTTTCTCTCAATTGGCAATCTCTGTGGGATCGACCTTGCATACCACTAAATCTATACTCCAATAGATTCGTGCACTTGCTAGTTTTAATTAAAAACTATTTATTTTAATTCCTTACCGATTCTTCCCCCATATTTAAAAATATAAGCTAAAAATGTTGGCACCCATAGTTATACCTATGCAGAACTATTTACACCAACCTAAGTATTCAAAGATACATCACATGCAAGATCAATATGTAACGTGATATAACAACATCCATGACCAATTGTCAAAGTTCTAAGATCAAAATCCCTTATAAATGTTACAAATTTTAAGACTTTTCAAAAAGAAATATTATTAAACCTACCTAAGGATCTCCCTAGCTCACTTAGTGAATTCATTTTCTTGTTTCCTCTTGAAGGAAGTAGCAAGATTCCTCCCTTCCCTTAGCTCTTCTAGCAGCTTAAATAAGAGAAGGAGATTGAGTTTTTTGAACCTTAAGAATGAAGAGAATAGATGGCTTGAAGTGGAGATTTAGTTAACTTACATTGAGCATTTAGTCCTCTAGACTTCTCATTCCTCTTTCTTCCTCTCGTCCTCTCCTTTCTTCACTCTACCTTGCTTATGTTTTTCCTCTCCCTCACTTGGACAAAATTCTAATGTTATAAGGGTGGGTTTTGCTTAAATAGACTATAAAATAATTCAAATTTCACGATCATGGGTTTACCTTATCACAATTAAGATGCACTTGGTTGATTTTTGGAAAACAAACAACTCACGTTCTTGTCTTCCTCTTCTTTAGTCAAGATATGCATAGGAAAAGGAGATTTGTATTTTGAAAATTATGATAATATGTTCTTAAGACAAGGGACAAGGTCCCTTTGATTTAGGGATTCATTTCCTTTTTCTTTTGTCTTAATCAAGTATGATAGGTTTGCCTTTCTATGTGCCAAGTTTCTAGCTCTTGAATCTCCCTTACTTGACTGAAACTATTTGTGTGGGATAAGAATGTTTTGTTCTAATGCCATGTATTATGATACCACTTGCTAAAAGTATGAGTGTATGGTGCATACTATCGCAGGTACACCTAAATTGATACCTTACCTCTCAACTAATCTGTAGTAGCGGGAGTAAGGGGCGATCCCACAGAGACTGGTAATACCTTATGTAATTGAAAAAAGGGAAATTTGATAATCGCAAATTAAGTAAAGTAAACAATAATGAAAATAATTAAGCGAGTAATTAGCGAGAAAGGCGTTGGTTTCGGTTGATATCCACCGTCAAGGGATTGCATTGATCATTAACAACATAATCAATCTGTAATTGAATTTCTATCATTGGGTTTCTAACCCTGTTCCTCCTTAAGACTAGTTAGTTAATGACAATTGCACTAATTAAACCCTAATTCACAAGCAATCAGTTAGCACATCGGTAAAGCATAGCTCATTAACCGCATGAAGAACTAGAGAAACTGACAGAGCTAAACAAATATAAACACATCGGCTATATCTAATTTAGTTAATTATTCATCATAGGTTCAATGATTTATAATAAAAAATCCTCAAACCTATTTGCCTCATGAATCATAGAACTGAAGACTTTATTCAAAACATAATTCAGCAGTAGATTAAGATAGACAATATACTAGTAGACCTCCCTAGCAATCATATGAATAATCATTGAGAAGAAGAGTAGATGAATAATCAATACTATATTAACATTGAAATAATAAAATCAAATTCAAATCTCACAATGCAATAAGATCCTTTGAGATTTCAATCTACCTCTACCAACTAAAAGTAACTAGCCACGCAAGGCCATAAGAAACTCTAAAGAACAATTAAAGAATGTAATTAAGAACTTGGTTGATTTATTGAATGAATTCTCTTCTTACTTTCCTCTCTTTTTATAGATTCACTCCTCCTAATCGAAGTAGGAGTGTTTCTAGGTCAAATCCCAGCCCATCGGGTTTCAATTGGAGTTAAGAAGACCTAACAATCACAAATTTGGCAAACTGATACGGCGGTGAGCACTACAGCGTGGTACACGGGCACCATGGTGCTTCGAAAATTTGAAATAGGGGCACTATGACACTAGGTGCTTCTGGGGACTCCCCACCATAGTGCACTGGGAAGCACCTTGGCGCTTTAGCAAAGACGCAACGCCACAGCTCCTAGAAGTCTCTAGAATTTGCCAAAGTGCCAAACACAAAAGTTGTATCTTTATGTCTCTTCTTTCCTTAGCCACATGAATCACTTCAATTGGATTCCAAATGAGTGAGATATGCCTCAATTTGTGATGAAGGGTTAGCATGTCAAATACCCCCACACTTACTCTTTTGCTTGTCTTTAAGCAAATTAATCCATGTGAACAATATTCAATATATGAGATAAGTGAAAGACTTACCAATAAATTGCCTCATCGTGAAAATTATATGCTCTTAAAGAAGTGTCAACAAATATTAATAACTATGTGCAATATTTAACTCAAATGCAATTCATGATTTATTTTCTAGAGCCTTGAGTATGTGTGTGTCTTTGAGCTATTCAACTATCTTTCACCCAAATTAGTTTATATATCTCAGGAAATTGGTTATGGACCTCTTTTTATGATTTTCATATGCTTATTTTTCATGCTACTCTCCACTAATGTAGGCTAAAACTACTTTTTAGGATCAAAAGGACTTTAATCAGCTTGTAATGTGGCTAAGTTATAGGGTGAGAGAAAAGATATAAATTTAGGCTTGATCACCCAATACCACATGATTAATTATACTTCACTTGAGCTTTCTCAAGTTTGGAAAAATTTTCCCTCACACTCATTCCTTTATTTTACTGAATTCATCACCATCACATTTTTTTTTCACTGCTTAGACTTTCATCTGTATTTTTGGACTTTTTCTTTCTTTTGTCCTTACTCCACCCTTCCAACTTTTTATTAATATAGCTCTACGAAACAAGCATTTCAAAATTAATCATGGGATGAGTGAATTAGGGAAAACAATTAAAGGGATTAAGCATAAAATTTGGTCTTGGCTCTGCAGTGGATATGAAAAAAATGGAATATATTAATTAAGCTCAAAATACAGGTGCTAAGGAATTTTATTACTTGGTTTGACTTGAAAGGCTCAATCTCATCAACTAATGCCTAAATCATCTCCTAATTAATAGTATCAGCCTAGTGATATTATCTTAATTAAGCATGATATTAATACCTTTAAACTTACTTTTTGTTTGATTTAAGTAAAATATAATTAGAAATTAGCTTAGTTTTGTGTTTTGTGTTGTAGGAACAAAGGAAGAAGAAAAGAGAAGAAAAAGATAAGAAATTCATGGAAAAATGCTACATTGCAGCGATTCCAGACCTTTCAGTACTGTTTTGAGTATATCTCCCTCTTATGAACTCCAATCAAACTGATGCAAGTGGATGTGAATAGATAACACAATTATTTACAACTTTTATTTTGAACACTGGGTCTAATTCGGGAGATTTCATAGCTTTATAGAGCTCGCAAGTCAGAATCACAGTGCAGCAGGATGAATTCTGACCTTTGGTCACTAATTTTAGCATATCTCCTTCAATTTATATTGGATTAAGGTGATTCCAGTGGTTAACAAAAGACGGGACATAGAGATACAACTTCCGTGTTTGGTTATTCGGTAAATGTTGGAGTGTTCTAGGCTACGCGGCGCTCACAATAGAGCACCGCAGCGCTGCATCAATACAAGTTCGAAGGGCCGTGGTGCTCCCTAGCGCGCCACGGCATTTGTTGCCCAGAAGTAACGGGCACCACGGTGCCCAATACCCAGAGCCACGGCGCTTGAGTGTCAGAATCCAGAGTGCGCCAGAGCTAGTCTAGGCGCCACAGCGCCCTGTGTAACAACTCCATTTAAGTATCAAATTTTTTTTAAAAATACCATGAAGTTATTACCTTGTTACAACTTAACTCAATATAACATTTATTTAATTTATACAATACAGAGTTCGCATACATGTCATTAATCAAAACATACGTACAACATATCAAACACATAAAAATTTACATCTTATTTATTCTGGTTGACCAATTCCGGAGATACAGGTACGGTTGGTTGCACCTTCAACGGGATTTAAGCCGACTCGACCACAAACATTTTATTTGCTTTTGGGATCTGCCCAACATAAAGTACTCGATCCAACGTGCACTAAAAGCCAAAGCTATAGAAAAATCTACATAATTAATTTTCTGAACATTATATGAAAATATAATGAGAACTAAATCCCAGTAAGTTCAACAATAAATCATCATCAATATAGCTCATCACATCATGTTCAGCTGTATAAACTACAGAAAATATCTTTGGTGACATGAATGCATTATATCTATGCACATAAGAATCATACAGTAATAATATGTATGACAGGAGTAACTATTTTTAGAATATCATATGATGGCCAACAACTTATTCTCATTTCAAGCTACCCTAGTCAGGGTGAGTATCCTCTACTCTCCGGTACGGGCTTTTCTCGCTCCGTCCGACATGACACACTTTCTCTTTCTTTTCTCATACTCATAATCATAACCGTTGGTAGGGCATCCCCTACTGGTGCACCACACGGATTGCCATGCGACCGTGCTCATTTCTTTTCTTTTCACAATGATAGCCAAAAATATGCTTTCAATAACAAGTATGTTCATCAAAATATAACTATTACCATAAATCATTGGTAATCATGCCATGAAATAACCATTTCAAATAACACTTTATAAAATATTTCTATGTCAGAATTTTACACTTAAGATGGTATGAAGTTCATACAATGGCAATGGCTATGGCATATACTAGTCATTTATAAGATTCTTCATCTTTTTTAAAATTTTAATTTTATTTCTTTATTTTCTTGATGTAGGTTTTCATCATATCTAACCTTCTCTTACTAATCAGAGTATAACTCCCTCAGTTGAACTCCGATGTAGGTGATCTTAGTGTCAATTTCAAGATAAAATAATTATCTAAAACTATTATGTTGAACATTGTAGCGAAATATTAAGAAATCAAGGTGATATTACTCCCTAAATATACAGGTTATTTCTTCTCGGATATGTTCTGACCTCTACCTACTAATTGGACCATATCAACCTCATATGGACTCCAACTTGAGCAATTCCAGTGGCTAAAAATCCATGACACACATATCTATAATTCTTATGTTAATCATTTATTTTAGTTCCATACAGATAATTCCCAAAAATTAAAATACACAAGCTGTCCTAACATATTCTTCCCTGATGAACCATTTTCTGACCTTTGACTACTAATCAGCTCATATCTTCCTTATATGGACTCCAAATTGAATGATTCCAGTGGCTAAATATCCATGCCACACATAGATATAATTCTTATGTTAACCATTTATTTTAATTCCATACAGATAATTCTGAGAAATTAAAATACAGAAGCTATCCTAACATATTCTTCCCAGATGAACCATTTTCTGACCTTTGACTACTAATCAGCTCATATCTTCCTCATATGGACTCCAAATTGAATGTTTCCAGTGGCTAAAAATCCATAACACACAAAGATATAATTCTTATTTTAACCATTTATTTTAATTCCATACAGATAAATCCCAGAAATTAAAATACAGAAGCTGTCCTAACATATTCTTCCCCGATGAACTATTTTCTGACTTTTGACTACTAATCAGCTCATATCGTCTTCCTATGGACTCCAAATTGAACGATTCCAGTGGCTAAAAATCCATGACACAAATATCTATAATTATTATGTGAACCATTTATTTTAATTCCATACAGATAATTCCCAGAAATTAAAATAGAGAAGCTGTCCTAACATATTCTTCCCTGATGAACCATTTTCTGACCTTTGGCTACTAATCAGCTCATATCTTCCTCATATGGACTCCAAATTGAATGGTTCCAGTGGCTAAAAATGCATGAGATATAATTCTTATGTTATCCATTTATTTTAATTCTATACAGATAATTCCTAAAAATTAAAATACAGAAGCTGTCCTAACATATTCTTCCCTGATGAACCATTTTCTGACCTTTGACTACTAATCAACTCATATCTTCCTCAAATGGACTCCAAATTGAATGATTCTAGTGGCTAAAAATCCATGACACACATAGCTATAATTCTTATGTTAACCAGTTATTTTAATTCCATACAGATAATTTCTAGAAAGTAAAATACATAAGGTGTCCTAACATATTCTTCCCTGATGAACCATTTTCTGACCTTTGTTTACTAATCGGACCATATCTACCTCATATGAACTCTAAATTGAACAATTCCAATGGCTAAATATCCATGACACACATATCTATAATTCATATGTTAACCATTTATATTAATTCCTTATAGCTTGTTCCCAAAAATTAAAACACCGAAACTAAAAATTCTGCCACCCATAGCCATAACCATGTAGAACTATCTACACCAACCTAAATATTCAAACATACATCACATGCAAGATCAATATGTAACATGATATAGCAACATCCATGACCAATCATCAAAGTTCTAAGTTCAAAATCTCATATAAATATTATAAGTTCAAAAGTTTTCTTCAAAAAGAAATATTGTTAAAATTACCTGGAGCACTTAGTCCCCTAGATTTCTCCTTACTCTTTCTTCCTTTCTTCCTCTCCTTTCCTCACTCTACCTTGCTTCTATTTTTCCTCTCCCTCACTTGGACATAATTATAATGTTGTAAGGGTGGGTTTTCTTATATAGACCACCAAATAATTCACCTTTCATGATCATGGGTCTACTTTATCACAATTAGGATACACTTTGTTGAATTCTTGGAAAACAAACAACTTATGTTCTTGTCTTCCTCTTCCTTAGTCAAGATATGCATAGGAAAATGAGATTTGTATTTTGAAAATTATGATGATATGTTCTTAAGATAAGGGACAAGGTCCCTTTGATTTAGGGATTCTTTTCCATTTTCTTTTGTCTTAAACAAGTATGATAGGTTTGCCTTTTTAGGTGGCAAATTTCTAGCCCTTGAATCTCCACTATTTGGTTGATATTATTTGTGTGGGATAGGAATGTTTTGTCCTAATGCCATGTATTATCATACCACTTGCTAGAATTATGAGTGTAGGATATAGATGTTTTTGTCCTAAAGCCTTGTATTATCATGCCACTTGCCAAAATGATGAATGTAGAATCACACCACTTGCTAAATTTTTGTCTTAAAGCCATGTAACCTAATCTTTATTATTACATTATTATATCATCACCTAATTTATTTTATTTTATTTTTTCTCTTGGATTTGGGCTTATTCCTACCCATTTTCTTTGCTTTGGATAAAATTCAACCTTTCTTGGAGGGCTTGGTCACATTTTCATAATTTTTAGGTTATTGGTCCAATTACTATATCCTAGTCCAAGTCTATGTTTTATTTCTTGCTTAGGTTATCCAATGGCTTGCTAGAAACTTATGTGAAGTGGAAAAACTCTATATGAAGTGTCCATAGGTAAAAGCCCAATGTATGGGTAAAGATTTTAAACTTAGTAACTCTAGTTCTTGAATTAGGAAAAATTACTCTAATCCATTGTTCTTGAAATTTTAAGACCTTTATTTTTTTCTAAAAATTTATCTTCCTTTTCCAAGAATTTTTCATCTCTTTAGTATGTTATTTCTAATTTCTTTCCTATTAGGTTTTTCCTCTTTATTTGTTCTCTTAATGTTAGAAACATTTTCTATGCATATACATAAGGTGAAGAATTTCTAAGGATTATATTTCCTTAGATATCTAAAATATTGTCTAATAAATTTTATTTTCTTAATTAAATTTTTATGTACTTTTATCAATAAAAGAAACGAAATTAGGGATGTTACACCCCGTTAGAAGCTTTCCGTAGCGCCGCGGCGCTCGCCGCCACACCAGATTGCTGTATTCATGATTTTTAGGTCTTCTTGACTCTAATTGAAGCCCGATGGGCCTGGATTTAACCTAAAAACACTCATACTTCAATTAGGAGGAGTTAATCTATGAAAGAGAGGAAAGCAAGCAGATAATGTATTCAATCCTTCATCCAAGTTCTTCAATTCTTCTTTAGATTTTCTTATGGCCATACGTGGCTAGTTCTTTTTAGTTGGTTGAGGTAGGTTGAAACCTCACGGGATCTTCATACATTGTGAGATGTGGATTTAATTTTATTATTTCAATTTGAATTGAATATTGATTATTCATCTGCTCTTCTTCTCAATGATTATTCATATGATTGCTAGGAGGCCTACTTGTATATTATCTGTCTTAATCTACCGCTGAATTATGTTTTGAACAACAACAATAACAACTAAGCCTTTTCCCACTAGGTGGGGTCAGCTACTAGTATATTATCTGACTTTGTTATGAACAAAGTCTTCAATTCTGTGATTCATGAGGCAAATAGTTTTGAGGATTTTGGATTATAAATCATTGAACCTATGATGAATAATTAACTAAATTAGATATAATCGATGTGTTTATATTTGTTTAGCTCTGTTAGTTTTTGTAGTTCTTCATGCGGTTAGTAAGCTATGCTTTATCGATGTGCAAAAGGATTGCTTGTTAATTAGGGTTTAATTAGTGCGGTTGTCATTAATTTACTAGACTTAAGGAGGAACAGGGTTAGAAACCCAATGATAGATATTCAATTACAGATTGATTATGTTGTCAATGATCAATGTAATCCCTTGACGGTGGATATCAACCGAAACCAACGTCTTTATCGTTAATCACTCTGTCTTATTTATTTTCATTATTTTTTACTTTACTTAAATTGCGATTATCAATCCCCCCTTTTTCAATCACATAAGGTAATTCTAGTCTCTGTGTGATTGACTCTTACTCCCACTACTACAGGTTAGTTTTGAGGTAAGGTATCAATTTGGGTGTATCTGCGATAGTACACACCAAATTTTGGCGTCGTTGCCTAGGACTGTGTGTATTTACCTTTTGTGATTTTTTTTCCTTTTCTTTTTGCTCATAACTTTGAATATGGCAGCCAATTTTCAACAATTAGGCGTTAGGCTAGGGTCTCCAATAAGACATGCTGGTGAGGTATGTAGTTCTTCCCTTGAACAGCAACTTGCAAATTTAACCTCTCTTGTTCGTCAACATGTAGAAAATATGCAAAGAAAAAATTTCTATGGAAATCATTCTATCATGGAGCATCCGTCTATTGGGTACCCAACTTTCTATGATAAGTCATTTGAGCAGGTAAATATGGTTAATGGTTTCCATGAACCACAACAAGTGAGGTATGATTCCTATTCAAACATGTACAATCCTGGATGGAAGGATCATCTCAACTTTAGGTGTGAGAATGCACAAAATAGTCTTGTAGAACAAAAGTTTGCAAATTTTCATGATGTGATCTTAATTAAGCATGATATTAATACCTTTAAACTTACTTTTTGTTTGATTTAAGTAAAATATAATTAGGAATTAGCTTAGTTTTGTGTTTTTTGTTGTAGGAACAAAGGAAGAAGAAAAGAGAAGAAAAAGATAAGAAATTCATGAAAAAATGCTACATTGCAGCGATTCCAGACCTTTCAGCACTGTTTTGAGCATATCTCCCTCTTATGAACTCCAATCAAAGTATTTCAAGTGGCTGTGAAACGATAACACAATCATCTACATTTTTTATGTTGAATACTTGGTCAAATTCGGGAGATTTCATGGCGTTACAGAGCTTGCAAATCAGCATCACAATGCAGCAAGATGAATTCTGACCTTTGGTCACTAATTTTAGCATATCTAATTCAATTTAGATTGGATTAAGGTGATTCTAGCGGCTATGGAAAGAAGAGACAACTTTTGTGTTTGGTACTTTCGCAAATTCTGGAATTTGCTGGGGGTTGCGGTGCTCGCATGAGAGCGCCACGGCGCTGCGTCATTGCAGGTCCAGAGCGCTGTGGCGCCGCCGCCGTACAGCTCATGAAATTCACGATTTTTAGGATTTTTTGACTCCAATTGAAGCCCGATGGACTGGGATTTGACCTAAATACAATCCTACTTCGATTAGGAGAAGTTAATCTATAAAAAGGAAGCAAAACAAGCAGAGAATTCATTCAATTCTTGATCCAATCCTTCATTCAAGTTCTTTAATTCTTCTTTAGATTTTCTTATGGCCCTGCGTGGCTAGTTCTTTTTAGTTGGTTGAGGTAGGTTGAAACCTCAAGGGATTTTTATACATTGTGAGATGTGGATTTGATTTGATTATTTCAATTTGTTTTGAGTATTGATTATTCATCTGTTCTTCTTCTTAATGATTATTCATATGATTGCTAGGAGGCCTACTAGAGTATTGTTTGTCTTAATCTACCGCTGAATTGTGTTTTGAACAAAGTCTTCAATTCTGCGATTCATGAGGCAAATAGGTTTGAGGATTTTGGATTATTAATCATTGAACCTATGATGAATGATTAACTAAATTAAATATAGCCGATGTGTTTATATTTGTTTAGCTCTATCAGTTTCTCTAGTTCTTCATGCGGTTAACAAGTTATGTTTTACCGATGTGCTAAAGGATTGCTTGTTAATTAGGTTTTAATTAGTGCGATTGTCATTAATTTACTAGACTTAAGGAGAAACAGGATTAGAACTCCAATGATAGATATTCAATTACAGATTGATTATGTTGTCAATGATCAATGCAATCCCTTGACGGTGGATATCAACTGAAACCAACGTCTTTATCATTAATTACTTTCTCTTAATTACTTTCATTATTGTTTACTTGATTTTATTTACAATTATCAATTCTCCCCTTTTTTAATCACATAAGGTAATACCAGTCTCTGTGGGATCAACCCTTACTCCCACTACTACAGGTTAGTTTTGAGGTAAGGTATCAATTTTGGTGTACCTGCGACAGTGCGCACCATTTCACCATACCCTACAGGCCTATTATCCTAGACAGAATACATCTCAAAATTTCTAGGTAAGTACTCCTTTAGAAGATATTGTTAAATTTCTTACACAAAATACTCATCAATTTCAACAAGAGGTAAGGGCTAGCATTCAATGCTTAACAAATCGAATTTGGCAATTAGCAACAACAGTCAGTAGGTTAGAGGCTCAAAATTCAAAAATTAAAAGTCTAGCCCCAGCATCGTTATTGCAAAAGGAAGAAAATTCTGCACTGAATGAAAAAGATGACTTAGAAGTTGACACTAGTAAGCCTACTAAGAAAGAGGTTATGGAATGTACCCTAAACGCCAAATTTGAAGAGAAAATTACAGCAGGAGAGGAAGCACCAGAAGTGCAGCAAACAGGTAAGGATCTTTCTATGTTGTTACCAATTTCTAATAAGATGCTTGTACCTTCTATTGTGCAGTATTCTGACCTAGGCTTAAAGAGCCTCCCTAGCCATTTAAAGGGCATATACAGTGGAGAACCACCGGCAGTTATAACCTCAAACAAATATACCCTACTCAAAGATAGAGGAAAGTTACCGCATGCTTTGGTAGAATCTCAAAAGGATGAAATTAAATTGGATGCCAAAAGCTACTCAAGACATCGGTTATTTCCAGGTAAGTTGAGTTCTCATTTAATTAAATATTTGACTAATGCTAACTTCCCTCTTCATAATGCAGCTAAACCTCAGAATTCTGCACATTCAAAGGCAAGCCAATTCAAAGTTGACATCAAGAATCCTCCTTGAATGACATAAGGAGCCTTTAGTCGAGCCAACGACATTAAACAAAGGCGCTTATTGGGAGGCAACCCAACATAAAAAGAAAAAGAAAAAAGAAAAGTGGGAATCAAAATATTCATGGTCCAGTAATGCAACATGCACATTCCAATCCAAACAAATTCAGTGAAGTTCACTTAACTCATATGTTTTTCTATATCTTTCCATAATTCTTATCTTTCTTTTACATTGAGGACAATGTAAAGTTTGAGTGTGGGGGTGAAAGTTTATTTGTCTGATTAATTGCGACCCTATTATGAGCATCAATTTTCTAATTTTCACTATTAATGCATTTTTATTGCGTTTAGCAAGTTGAGTGATTGTGTGAGTGTTTCAATTTATGTTTTGGGATGTTAGGCACAACCAACAGCCAATGATATGACTATCCAAAATTTTTTTAGCTCTTGAAAAATATAAAAAATTTATGATTGTGTGCAATTTTATCCCTTTTGCAATTTATTACTTTTGACTTTAGAATCATGAAATATGTTTGCACAATAACTTTGGGCATTAAATTTATCTTGTACTTAGAGAAGGTTTATATAATTCAAACATATTTCATGATCTCCACAGGATTCTAGAACTAATTCGAATGCTCCTTGAGGCGAAATCTTAGGTTAATACTATTATTTAGGAGATGATTTAGGCATTATTTGATAGATTGAGCCTTTCTAGCTTAACCTAAGCAATGAAATATCCTTAGTTCCTCTATCTTGAGCTTAATGAACTTTTCCTTCTATAAACCACAAACAAGCTGAAAAGTCAAATTTTGTATGAATATCCTTATTTTTGATCCTATTCACTCACTCCATGATTATTTTTCTGAATACTTGTTTTATAGAGCTTTATTTACAAAAAGGTGGAAGGGTGGAGCAAGGAAAAGAAAAGAATTATGAAAAAAATAAAATTATGCAACGGAAATAAAAGAAAAATCCGAATGCTGTGAAAAAAAAATTTGAGAACCAAGGAAAAGGATGGATTAAATTGAAACAAGAAAATGAGTATGGGGGGAGAAATCACCCCAAATTTAGGAAAGCTCAAGAGATCAGATTTAATCATGTGGTGCTGGGTGATTGAGCCTAAATTTGTATCTTTTATCTTACCTTATACCCTGGCCAAGTTATAAGATAAAAAAAGTCCTATTGATCCTAGTGGTAGTTTTGGCCTACATTAGTAGAGAGTGGCATGAAGAATAAGCATATAGAAATCCTAAACTAGTTAGAGATCTACAATCAAAATTTTGGGATATATAAACTCATCCGGGTAAAAGAAAATTTATTAACCCAAAAACACACACACACACGAGGGATTCAAAAGGATAAAATAATAGATTGCATTTGTGTTAATCTTGTGCATGATTATGACCTTCCAAAATTTTTCTAGAGTATATTTTTATGAGGAAAATGTTTGGTAAGTCTAACACTCACTACATTATTGATTGTTGTTTTCTTTTCTTTAGGGATTATTTTGCTTGAGGACAAGCAAAAGGTTGAGTGTGGGGGTATTTGATGTGATCTTAATTAAGCATGATATTAGTACCTTTAAACTTGCTTTTTATTTGATTCAAGTAAAATATAATTAGAAATTAGCTTAGTTTTGTGTTGTAGGAACAAAGGAAGAAGAAAGGAGAAGAAAAAGATAAGAAATTCATGGAAAAATGCTACATTGTAGTGATTCCAGACCTTTCAGCACTGGTTTAAGCATATCTCCCACTTATGAACTCCAATCAAAGTGATGCAAGTGGATGTGGAAAGATAACACAATTATTTCCAACTTTTATGTTGAACACTTGGTCCAATTCAGGAGATTTCATAGCTCTATAGAGCTCGTAAATCAGAATCACAGTGCAGCAGGATGAATTCTGAACTTTGGTCACTAATTTTCGCATATCTCCTTCAATTTAGATTGGATTAAGGTGATTCTAGTGGCTATCAAAAGAAGAGACATAGAGCTACAACTTTCATGTTCAGGGAGGTGATCAAGAGTGCGCCAGACCTAGCCTAGGCGCCGCAGCACCCCGTCAGAAGCTTTCCGTAGCGTCGCGGTGCTCACCGCCATACTAGATTGCTGAATTCACGATTTTTAGGTCTTCTTAACTCTAATTGAAACCCAATGGGCCAGGATTTGACCTAAAAACACTCCTACTTCAATTAGGAGGAGTTAATCTATAAAAAGAGAGGAAAGCAAGTAGAGAATGCATTCAATCCTTCATCCAAGTTCTTCAATTCTTCTTTAGATTTTCTTATGGCCCTACGTGGCTAGTTCTTTTTAGTTAGTTGAGGTAGGTTGAAACCTCAAGGGATCTTCATACATTGTGAGATGTGGATTTAATTTTATTATTTCAATTTGAATTGAGTATTGATTATTCATCTGCTCTTCTTCTCAATGATTATTCATATGATTGCTAAGAGGCCTACTAGTATATTATCTATCTTAATCTACCGCTGAATTATGTTTTGAACAAAGTTTTCAATTCTGTGATTCATGAGGCAAATAGGTTTGAGGATTTTGGATTAAAAATCATTGAACCTATGATGAATAATTAACTAAATTAGATATAATCGATGTGTTTATATTTGTTTAGCTCTGTCAGTTTCTCTAGTTCTTCATGCGGTTAGTAAGCTATGCTTTACCGATGTGCTAAAGGATTGCTTGTTAATTAGGGTTTAATTAGTGTGATTATCATTAATTTACTAGACTTAAGGAGGAACAGGGTTAGAAACCTAATGATAGATATTCAATTACAGATTGATTATGTTGTCAATGATCAATGTAATCCCTTGACGGTGGATATCAATCGAAACCAACGTCTTTATCATTAATCACTCTGTCTTATTTATTTTCATTATTGTTTACTTTACTTAAATTGCGATTATCAATCCCCACTTTTTCAATCACATAAGGTAATTCCAGTCTCTGTGGGATCGACCTTTACTCCCACTACTACAGGTTAGTTCTGAGGTAAGGTATCAATTTGGGTGTATCTGCGACAGTACACGCCACCTAGGATTTCGCCTCAAGTAGCATCTAAATAAGTTCTAGAAAATTATTGAGATCATAAAATATTTTGAGTTATGTAAACTTTTTCTAAGTAAAAGATAAATTAAATACTCAAAGTTATTGTACAAAATAGTTTTAGTATCCTAAAAAATAGATAATAATAAATTGCAAGAAAATTAAAATTACACATGATCATAATTTTCCTACATTTCTCAAGAGCTATTAGCAATTTAAACATTTATATCATTGGCTATTGGTTTGACTAACACAAACTCAAATATTGAAATAAGTTCACATGCTCACCCCCTTCAATAACTGGAATTAAAAGTGCATAATTCATAGAAGCAAAGTAAATAGTGCATAAGTATATGAGTTATTATACAGTCATCCATCTGAATCATAAAGTAACCCCCCCATACTTAAGAGTTTACATTGTCCTCAATGTAGAATAGAAAAGCATGAAATAAGATAGACAATTAATAAAAGGAGGAGGTTTCAATGAAACCTCCCTGACTAGTTGTCATCATCGATCTCATCCTGCTCAGGTGCAAGCCTAAAAGGTGGCTCAGGAGGCGCCAGGAATGCTATAGGAAGCATGGGCCAGTTGGCTGAAGCAAGCATTGTTGTGCTGTTCTATGGAGTATTGGTAGAGAGCTAAGTCATTCATCTAATGGGTGAGGACCTCTGTTCGCTCTCATAGATCTTCAATATTGTGTTAGGCTGGTGGTGGAGCTGAATTGCTACTAGGTTCCTCTGTAATCATAGGTTGAATGTCTAACTCCTCCTCTGCTGCTTCCTTCTGCCCCTTATATTTCTGAATTTTTACGTAGGAAATAGGTCTCATTGGTTGAATGAGAGCCTCAGTAGAATCCCAGCTGACTCTAGCCTTCCCACATAGACCACTGATTAAACTGGGACATAGAGGGATCCACTTCTAGAACGAATACAGCCAAGCATCTGTCTTTGGATGAGTTTTCCCATGTCAATGGAAAAACCCTTCAATATAGAAAAAATTAGTGGCATGAATCGTGCTGCCACGAAATAGTGCCAAGCTTTAGCCACTTTATTCATTTCTACCCTGGCAAAATACACTGGCTGCCCATTGCTATCCAACTTCCAGGAAGCCCCTTTATAGCAAAGAGTGAATATGATATCTTCAAAGTCTATGTCTGATTGAATGAAGGCAGAGTACTCATCATCTTCAATGTCAGGTAGAGAATAGAATTTATTGATAGCATGAGGATTGAAATTCACCATCTTGCCTCTAACTCGTGCTTTATGGCGTTCATGAACTATTGAATTGGATTAAAACTCCTGTACCACAAGAATGACCCCTGGTTCTGGGTTCCTACAGAAAATTCCCCAATGCCTATAGAGGATATTGTCTCTATGAGGTAGCCCAATGGTAACAACAAATCCTCGTTCTAGAACGATGGGTTTATACACCACCACTTTGATCTGGTGTTGATAAACCTCTTTAGTAATAAACGCCGTGCTATCAAATGCTGGGGAGTCCTCTGCTCTATTCTTCCTCTTTGAGAGTGTCAACTTTGAAGTTTTTAGAGCCATTGGACTTAGAAAATTCACTGGGGCATTTTACTGAACACCTAGTGTGCGCTCTTAAAATGCAGGCAAAATAGGTGGTAGATTCCCAACTTAGAGTCCAAATTAAGTGTAACCAAGAAACAATGGAGTATGGAGATCAATCTACAGCAGAAAGATGAAGAAATCTATACCCAATTAAGCTTGATTTGTGGCTAGAAAATGCAAGATCACACTTACCTTAGAACCTTAGAAAATTTTCATTGAATCTAACCCAAATGCTGAAAGAGCTGTTTAATCTTGCAAAAGAAGATGAGAAATTAGTTAATTCAAGTAAGGAAACGTAATAGGAGGTTAGTGTAGTTGATTGGAGGCAAGAATTTGTATTCGGGGTTGAAGGGGATGCAAAAACGGGTATGGAGGAAGAAGAGACCTGTGGCCTCTTATAGAGAGCGTTGTGGCGCTTGCCCTTTCTGGGTATGTAGCACCGCGACACTT
The DNA here is from genome assembly GCA_037074535.1 of Gleditsia sinensis. Classification (NCBI taxonomy): domain Eukaryota; kingdom Viridiplantae; phylum Streptophyta; class Magnoliopsida; order Fabales; family Fabaceae; genus Gleditsia; species Gleditsia sinensis. The sequence goes on along the minus strand of CM073469.1, from coordinate 38,139,393 downwards.
TGGGTCAGCGTCGCAACTCTCGCCTAATTTGGACGATGGGCGCCACAGTGCTTGTACGTCCACAGGCTGCAATTTTTTTTATAAAAGAAAGTGAAAAGCAAAAAAGAAGAAGAAAATATGTTGTTGGGTTGCCTCCCAACCGGCGCCTTTGTTTAATGTTGTTGGCTCGACAAAAATTCATGAGCTCAAGAAAGATCATGAAGAGTTATCCATTATAGTTCCTCTTGTTGAAGTCCTTCATAAAATGGTTTAAACTTGTGCCCATTCCATCCTATTGCAAATTTGTACTCATGAATTGATTTCTCCTCCTGATTAGCTTCAAGCTTGCTGGAAACTTTATCAGGGGGTATTTCTACTTTCCCCAAAAACACATATTAGAGAGGATCAGGAAAGGGCTTCAATTCAGGAGTAGGAACTTACACAACAAAAGGTAAAAGCGTAGTATCAGTAAGTGGTAATTCTACGTAAGCAACCTTACCTGTTGGTGACTCTGCTGAGGAATCATTTAGTGCAGCTAAGTCCTCCTTTGTTTCTATATCCTGCTCTATCTCACCATCATCTTCCTCTATGAATTTCCTCACAATCACTTCCAATTCATCCTTTCCATTTACTTCATATGCCAAAGAATTAATGACATTGATAGAATAAACAAGAATATCATCACCTGGGTGTTTCATGGCCTCATACATATTAAACTTTATTACTTCACCATCAAATTCCATAGTGAGTGTGCCATTGTGAACATCTATTTTAGTTTGAGAGATTTTAAAAAATGGTCTCCCTAATAATATTAGAGAAGTAGGATCCCTATTTTCCATGTCAAGTACATAAAAATCTGTAGGGAAAACCAAATCATCTACCTATACCAAGACATCCTCAATTACTCCCTTAGGAAATGTATTGGACCTATATGCTAGTTGAATTATCAAATTTGTTGTGTTTAAGGGTCCTAATTTCAAAGAAGTTTATATAGAATATGGCATGACATTTATGGAAGCTCCTAAATCTAACATAGCCTGTTCAACAGGAGTATTCCCAAATTTGTATGGAATAGTAAACATACCTGGATCCTTGCATTTAGTGGGAAGTTTTGTCTATATCATAACAGATACATTCTGACTTAGCTGAACCTTTTCAAATCCCTTTAATTTTTGTCTTCTCTTTTGAGTACATAGTTCTTATAAGAACTTTGCATATCTTAGCACCTGTTTAATAGCATCTATAAGGGGAATATTAACTTCACATTTTCTAAAGGTTTCATACAAGTCAGAAGTCTTCTTATGTAGCCTATTCTCTTTAAGAGCTTCTGGAAAAGGAGGCACTACTTCATAATTCGGAGTAGATAGAGACTTACCTATAGATGCTTCTTTCTCCTTATTTAATTTCTCATACTTTTTAGGAGAAGAAAGGAATGGTGGACCTTCAATTTCCTTACCATTCATTGAAATAATTGCACTAACATTTTCTCTAGGATTTACCACAATTTGAGAGGGTAACTTACCTGAGTTTTGAGCATCTAATCGACTAACTGTGGTTGCTAAGTGACTTACTTGAGTTGTCAAGTTCTGAATGCTAGCTCTTGTCTCTTGTTGAAATTGATGAGAATTATGTACAAGAGTTTCACAATATCTTCTAATGGATTATTTACCTGGTGATCCTGGGATGCATTCTGTCTAGGATAATAGGCCTGTTGATTTTGTTGAAAATTTTGTCCTACAAATCTATTTTGTGCATTCCCATATCTTAAATTGGGATGATCCTTCCATCCAAGATTATATGTATTAGCATATGGATCATACCTCTTTGGTTGGCTAGGAAAACCTCCTACATCATTAGCTTGTTCTGTGGATTCCTCTTGAAGTGTAGGGCACATATCAGTAGGGTGCCCTGTTGTTGAACATATTCCACAGACTTTAACTTGCTGTAGTGTACCTATAGCCATTTGACGCATAAGAGAAGTAAGTTTAGATATTTGATTTTGAAGAGAAGTAGTACTTACCTCATGTGTATGTCTAATAGGAGGATCATGCCTAATGCCAAATTGTTGAGAATTGGCAACCATATTTGATATTAGGACTCTGGCTACTTTAGGAGTCTTGTCTACTAGTGCTCCTCCACTAGCTACATCTATCATGCTCTTGTCTCCCTGTAAAAGACCTTCAAAGAAATATTGGATTAGTAGCTGCTCATTAATCTAATGATGTGGGTAGCTTGCACAAATATTTTTAAACATCTCCTAATATTGATAAAGTGTCTCTCAGTGCAATTGCCTAATGCCGCAAATTACTTTCCTGATATTAACAGCCCTAGATGCAAGAAAATATCGTTCTAGAAATATTCTTTTCATCTCATTCCATGTGGTGATAGTGTTAAAGGGTAAATAATAGAGCCAATCTTTGGCTGAATCTCTTAATGAAAAAGGAAAAGCCTTGAGTTTTATTTGTTCTTCAGTTACTCTAGGGGCTTCATGTTGGTACATGCCACATGGAATTCCTTCAAGTGTTTATACGAGTCTTCACCTACAAGACCATGAAAATTAGGTAAGAGATGAATTAATCTAGATTTCAACTCAAAATTAACATTGTCATTAAGATTAGGAAAATTAATGCATAAGGGTTGTTGATGCAAATCTGGAGCTGTCAGCTCCTTTAGAGTAGGGTGCCTCACCATGATTACTTCCTCCTTTTTTTGATCAATGTCCACTTGAAGTTCTCTTCTGTGCTTGTATACAGATTTTTCAATATCTGGATTGAACTATAAATCTTGAGAATTAGAAGAACGAGTCACATGCATAAATCAAAATAAAAACCACAAAAAGTAATAGATGCAGTCCCAAGCAACAGCGCCAAAATTTGGGGCGTACTATCGTAGGTACACCCAAATTGATACCTTACCTCTCAATTAATTTGTAGTTGTGGGAGTAAGGGTCGATCCCATAATGATTGGTATTACCTTATGTAATTGGGAAAATGAGGGATTGATAATCGTAAATTAAGTAAAGTAAACAATAATGAAAATAATTAAGAGAGTAATTAATGAGAAAGGCATTGGTTTTAGTTGATATCCACCGTCAAGGGATTGCATTGATCATTAACAACATAATCAATCTGAAATTGAATATTTATCATTGGGTTTTTATCCCTGTTCCTCCTTAAGTCTAGTTAATTAATGACAATCGCACCAATTAAACCCTAATTAATAAGTAATGCTTTAGCACATCGGTAAAGCATAGCTTATTAACCGCATGAAGAAATAGAGAAACTGACAGAGCTAAACAAATATAAACACATCGGCTATATCTAATTTAGTTAATTATTCATCATAGATTCAATGATGTATAATCCAAAATCCTCAAACCTATTCGTCTCATGAATCACAAAATTGAAGACTTTGTTCAAAACATAATTCAACGGTATATTAAGATAGAGAATATACTAGTAGGCCTCCCTAACAATCATATGAATAAAAATTGAAAAGAAGAGCAGATTAATAATCTATACTCAATTAACATTGAAATAATAAATTCAAATTCAAATCTCACAATGCATGAAGATCCCTTGAGGTTTCAATCTACCTCTACCAACTAAAAGTAACTAGCCACGCAGGGCCATAAGAAACTCTAAAGAAGAATTGAAGAATGTAATTAAGAACTTAGATGATTGATTGAATGAATTCTCTGCTTGCTTTCCTCTCTTTTTATAGATTCACTCCTCCTAATCGAAGTAGGAGTGTTTCTAGGTCAAATCCCGATCCATCTGGCTTCAATTGGAGTCAAGAAGACCTAATAATTGCAAATTTGGAAAATCGATGTAGCGGTGAACGCCACGACACTTGTGTAGCACCATGGCACTTCAAAAATTTGATAGTGGGGTGCCATGGCACTAGGTGTTTATAGGGACTCCCCGCTGCAGTGCACTGGGAAGTGCCTCGGTGCTAGGTTCTTCTAGGGATTCCCCACCGCGGTGCTCTGAGTTTGCAAAGATCCAGTGCCGCGGTGCCTAGAAATCTCTGGAATTTGCCAAAGTACCAAACACGAAAGTTGTATGTTTATGTCCATTCTTTCCATAGCCGCTAGAATCACCTCAATCAGAGTCCAAATGCATGAGATATTCCTCAATTAGTGATGAAGGGTCAGAAATCAGCATTTTTCCATGATTTTATCTCTATTTTCCTCTTATTTTCTTCTTTATTCCTCCTAAAACACAAAACACAAAATTCAATTAATTCATATCTATTTTCTACTTAAATTAAATAAAAAGCAACTTAAAACATGTTAAAGACATGCTTAATTTATAGCATGTCAGTGTAGGATATAGATGTTTTGTCCTAATGCCATGTATTATCATACCACTTGCTAAAATTATGAATGTAAGATATAGATATTATCACACCACTATTTTTTCTTAATGCCATGTAACCTAATCTTTATTATTATTACACTATTATTTCATCACATGATTTATTTTATTTTATTTTTTTCTCTTGTATTTGGGTTCATTCCTACCCATTTCCTTTGCTTTAGATAAAATTCTACCTTCCCTAGAGGGATTGGTCACATTTTCATAATTTTTGAGCTATCGGTCCAACTTCTATATCTTAGTTCAAGTCTATGTTTTATTTCTTGCTTAGGTTATCCAATGGGATTACTAGAAACTTATGTGAAGTGGAAAAACTCTATATGAAGTGTCCATAGGTGAAAGCCCAATTTATGGGTGGAGATGTTAAATTTAGAAATTTTTAACTCTTGAATTAGGAAAAATTACCCTAATCAAATCTTCTTAAAATTTTAAGACCTTTACTTACTTCCCAAAAATTTATCTTCTTTACCAAAGAATTTTGCCTATCATTAGTATGTTATTTCTAATTTTTCCTATTAGGTTTTTTCTCTTTACCTGTTCCCTTAATGTTAGAAACATTTTTTATGCATACACATAAGGTAAAGAATTTCTAAGGATTATATTTCCTTAGATATCTAAAACTATCTAATAAATTTTATTTCCTTAATTAAATATTTATGTATCTTTAAAGAAACAAAATTAGGGATGTTACATTAAATATTTATGTACCTTTATTAATAAAAGAAACAAATTTAAGGATGTTACATTTCTCTCCCACTAAAAGAAATTTTATCCTCAAAATTTCAGAAATTACCTAATAAGAACAATTGCGGATATTTCTTCCTCATGACTTCTTCCAGCTCCTAAGTTGCTTCTTCCAGAGTCAATCCTTCCCATAACACCTTAACCAGGGGAATGGTTTTATTTCTCAGTTGCTTCACATCAGTGTCCAATATGGATGCAGGTACTATCTGGTATGTCATGTTATCCTTTATTTGGATTGGTTCATCCTGTATTATATGTGAGGAATCTGAAAGATACTTCTACAGTTGTGATACATGGAAAACATTATGCAGGTTCGACAAATTAGGTGTGAGGACAACTTGAAATGCTGACGTCCCCACTTTCTTCAGAATTTGGTAAGGTCCCAAAAATTGCAGACTTAACTTTCTAGTTTTGAGAGACCTACAAACTCCAGAACTCAGGAAAAGTTTCAGAAATACACGGTCTCCTTTCTCAAACTCCAGAGGTCTATGTCTCTTATCATAGTAACTCTTTTGTCGACTCTAAGCTATAAGTATTTTGTCTCGCATCATCCTAATTTGTTCAGTGGTTTGTTGAACTAGATCAGAACCTAGCAAGTTCTTTTCTCCTACCTCAAACCAACGTAGCAGAGATCGATACTTCCTACCGTATAAGGCTTCGTAGGGGGCCATCTTAATACTAGAGTGATAACTATTATTATAAGCAAACTCCACTAAAGGTATGTATTTATTCCATCCTTTACCTTGCTCTATCACACAGGCCCTCAACATATCTTGTAGGGTTTGAATGGTTCGTTCTGTCTATCTGTCAGTCTAAGGATGGTAGGCAGTACTGAACCGCAACTGGGTTCCAAAAGCCTCCTATAACATCTCCTAAAACTTCGATGTGAACCTTGGATCTCTATCAAAAACGATATTTAAGGGAATTCCATGTAGTCTAACTATTTCCTAGACGTACAACTGGGCCAATTTCTCCAGTGAATATTTAATCTTTATGGGCAAAAAGTAAGTAGATTTGGTTAATCTATCAACTATTACCCAGATAAAGTGATGTCCAACAGAAGTCTTAGTAAACCCACGACAAAGTCCATCAAAATACTGTCCCATTTATATTTAGGGATCTCAAGAGGTTGTAAAAATCCTACTAGTCTTTTATGCTCTACCTTCACCTTCTGACAAATGAGACATTTTTCCACAAACTCAGCAATGTCCTTTTTCATCCCTGGCCACCAATACATCCTCTTTAAATCCTGGTATGTTTTAGTACATCCATGATGGACTGTGTATTTACTCTGATACGCTTCCTGTAGGATCTTAGACCTCAACTCTCATTCTTGACGGACATAAATCCTTCCCTGATACTTGATTGCTCCATCTTCCATGACAGAAAAATTACCTTGATCTTTATCATCCTGTAAGTATTGCTCGTGAGCTTGAGCTTCTTTAATTTGGGTTCTAAGGTCACACCCTATACTTAAAACATTAATGATTAGCTTCTTTGGAGTAAGAGTAATGGCCAGCTTCAAATTTCAAACCTCCTCTAGCATCTGCATCTCACACACCATCATTTGACCCATGTATAGAGATTTTTGACTCAAGGCATCAACTGCAACATTTGCCTTTCCTGGACGATACTTTATCTCAAACTTGTAGTCATTAAGAAATTCTACCCATCTTCGTTGTCTCATATTTAACTCTTTCTGATCAAAAAGGTACTTAAGACTCTTATGATCACAATATACTTCAAATGTTACACCATACAAATAGTGTTGCCAAATCTTTAAGGAAAACACCACCGTTGCCAATTCAAGATCATGGGTTGGATAATTTCCTTCATGGGGTCTTAGTTTCCTTGAGGCGTAAGCAACTACTCTCTTGTCTTGCATTAGCACACACCCTAGCCCTTTCTTGGAAGCATCATTATACACTTCAAAATGTCCTATGGGGTCTGGAATAATTAAAATAGGAGGAGTGGTAAACTTTGTTTTAAGCTCCTGGAAACTAGCTTCACATTGATCAGTCCATTTAAAAGGACTTCCCTTCCTGGTCAATTTAGTCAATGGCAAGCCTATATGAGATAAGTTTTGTATAAACCTCCTATAGTATCGTGCTAAACCCAAGAAACTTCTGAGTTCTATAACCATCTTTAGTCTTTCCCACTGAATAACTGCTTCCATCTTGCTAGGGTCTATGGCTACCCTTTTATTGGAAATGACATGTTCGAGATATTTTACCTCTGACAGCCAAAATCCACACTTCTCCAATTTGGCATACAACTTTTTCTCTTTCAGCACTTGCAACATGATTCGGAGAAGTTTTTAATGTTCTTTCTCACTCTTAGAGCCTAGATCAAAGAGGCTCAAGCTCACGACCAATACTTACAGGATCATAAAGATCAAGGTAATTTTTCTTTCATGGAAGATGGAGCAATCATGTATCAAGGAAGGAGTTGTGTCCCTCAAGAACGAGAGTTAAGGACTAAAATCCTACAGGAAGCGCATCACAGTAACTACATAGTCCATCCTGGATGCACAATATGTACCAGGATTTAAAGAGGATGTATTGATGGCCAGGGATAAAAATGGACATTGTTGAGTTTGTGGCGAAATGTCTCATTTGTCAAAAGGTGAAGGTAGAGCTTCAAAAGCCGGCAGGATTTTTACAACCTCTTGAGATCCCTAAATGGAAATGGGACAATATTTTGATGGACTTTTTCATGGGCTTACCCAAGACTTCAGTTAGACATGACTCTATCTGGGTAATAGTTGATAGATTAACTAAATCTGCTCAATTTTTTGCCCATAAAAATTAACTATTCACTAGACAAATTAGCCCAATTGTACGTCCAGGAAATAGTTAGACTGCATGGAATTCCTATAAATATCATCTCTAATAAAGATCTAAGGTTTATGTCGAAGTTTTGGAAGGCATTGTAGAAAGCTTTTGGTACCCAGTTGCGGTTTAGTATTTCCTACCATCCTCAGACTGACGGGCAGACAGAATGGACCATTTAAACCCTAGAAGATATGTTGAGGGCTTGTGTGATAGAGAAAAGTAAAGGATGGGATAAGTACCTATCTTTAGTAGAGTTTGCTTATAATAATAACTATCACTCTAGTATTAATATGGCCCCCTGTGAAGCTTTATACAGTAGGAAGTGTCGATCTCCACTACGTGTGATTGAGGAAGGAGAAAAGAACTTGTTAGGTCCTAATCTAGTTCAACAAACCACTAAACAAATCAAGATGATATGAGATAAAATACTTACAGCTCAGAGTCGACAAAAGAGTTAATATGATAAGAGACATAGACTTTTGGTGTTTGAGGATGGAGACCATGTATTTTTGAAACTTTCTCCTACTACTAAAGTTGATAGGTCTCTCAAGACCAAAAAGCTAAGTCCACGATTTTTGGGACCCTACCAAATTCGGAAGAAAGTGGGGACGTCAGCATATAAAGTTGCCTTTCCCACCTAATTTGTCCAACCAGCATAATGTTTTCCATGTATCATAGCTACGGAAGTATCTTTTAGATTCCTCACATATAATGCGGGATGAACCAATCCAAATAAAGGAGAACATGACATACCAGCTAGTACCTGTATCCATATTGGACACCGACGTGACGCAACTGGGAAATAAAACTATTCACCTGGTTAAGGTGTTTTGGGAAGGTTTGACTCTGGAAGAAGCAACTTGAGAGATGGAAGAAGTCACGAGGAAGAAATATCCGAAAAATAGTTATTCATGTCATCCATGTCATTACTGTATGATTTTCATGTGCATAGATAAAGCGTATTAATGTGACATAAGGTAATTGCTGTAGCTTATACAGATGAACATGACATGATAATCTATATTGATGATAATTATAATTTATTGTTGAACTTACTGGGATTTAATTCTCACTATATTTCTATATAATGTTTAGAAAACTAGTTTTGTAGATTTTCTTTAACTCTCGCTCTTAGTGTACGTTGGATCGAGTTACTCTATATTGGACAGATCCCAAAAATTTATAAGGTGTTTGTGGTCAAGTTGGCTAAGATTCCGGTAAAGGTACAACCATCCGCATCCGTATTCCTGAAACTGGTCAACAAGGATGAATAAGATGTAGACATATATGTGTGTGATTTTTGTACAAAAGTTGTTAATTAATGATGTGTAAACCTTAATTATGCTTGGTTAAATTAATTGAATGTTATTATGAGTTAAATAAAGGTAATGAATTCATGGTATTTTACAAATATAAAAAAAAAATGAGTTGTTATATAAATAGAGTTGTTACACAATTGCCTATTTTCGTGGTTCTTAGTTTAACCTAGGTCCATTAAGGTCTATGCCAACCATGGAATACAATTAATCAGTTTTCACTTGCCTACTAATTGATTCATTCCTAGAGAACCTTAAACTATTTCATGATTAAGATATCCATAATTACCTATTAGGTTCCGGTATTAATTTTCACCTTTCAGTTCATCAATTAATATCCTAAGACATGATCAAACGTTGTCCAGACATTCATTAACTAATATGATCAATGCATAGTAGTCAATCCTAATTAACCATGGATAATACACTTAGGGTTCTAATGATTCAATGTGCACTGTGTATCATTACATCATAAGTGGGTTTACCAAAACCCTATATCAAATCTACTCAAGCATAATTGAAAGAGAAAACATAATCAAATTCATTAAAGTAATCATCAATGTTCAATACAAACTAAAAGAAAGAGTAGAAGAAGAAGTAGAGAACTAAAGTAGAAAGATGAAACCTGGTTTGTAGAGAAGAAAAGATGAAATTCAACCTTCCATTGGTATAAATCCTACTCTAGAACATAAATTCAACAATAATTTAAGTAAAAACCTAATCTAAGAGTGTTTCCTAATCCTAAAAACTGAGTCTAAGATGTATGTCGGTCTGAATGTTTGCCTCTACGTTTTCCCATGCATATGTATCATCTTGGCTACTCGAAACCCTAAAAATCACGTGCTATACGAACACGAACCAAGGCTGTGTTCCAGGACACGGCCTGGCCATGCTTCGGACTGGATTCTGGGACTTTTCTCCAACTTTTGCACAGAGCACGGCCTAGCCGTGCTTCAAGCTACTAGTCTCAGAATTTGCTAATTTCTTCAGGGTTGCCTCCTTGCTTCCTCCTTACCATGTTCCAAGTCCATATGGCTCCTCTCATGAGTGTTTTCCCTTGCTTCTTGGCCTTTTTTCTCAACTACAAGCATAAAACAAACTAAAGCAGTATCTAGAACAAAGTATAACCAAAAACAGGGGAATAATCATAAGTTTACTACTAATTAGGGGATAAAATATAACCATTAAACAATCAAATTTCCCCTTTATCAGGCTTCTGTTCCGGTTGCTTCCCTAAATTTTGTGAGTAGTTCTTTACAAAATAACCATTCTGTCTGCAATTGAACCAAACATCTGATCCTTTGTAGCATGGCCGGTTACCATGAATATGTCCGCACTTAGTACACTTGACTATGGAAATGTTCTATTGGAAGGGTCAGGGATTTGTAGTGATTGGCCTCCTGCTAGTACCCTGTCATTTTCCTCTAACATTTTTGCCAGTGTTTTATGGATCGTTCTTCCTTTTCTATAAATTATGTCTTTGTTTCTCATTTGCCACTACCTTCAAGCTCTTCTCCAAGAGTCTGCATTTATTTATCAGAGGTACAAACTCCCTAATCTTTATAGCTACAACAACATTCCTTATCTCCAAATTCAATCCCGCTTCGAACTTAACAGCCTTCCATGTTTCATCGGGCTTAAATTGCAGGTAGGAAGAGAACTTAGACAACTCCACAAACTTTATGATGTACTGGTCTATGGTCATGCTGCCCTGACTAAGTTGGAGAAATTCAATCTCCTCCTCTGCGCGCATAGTACTTGGGAAGTACTTTTCCAAAAAGTTTTCTTTGAACTCTTGCCAGGTGATCTGCCTTCCTTGGTGAGCTAAAAGTTCTCTAGTTCTACGCTACCAGTATTCAGCTTCATTTTTAACATATATACAGCAAAGATAACTTGCTGCTCCTCAGTACAACCCATCACTTGAAAGATTTTCTCTAGTTCCCTTATCCACCTTTCAGCTACAATTGGGTCAAAGCTACCTTAAAAACATGGTGGTCTAGTCCTTAAGAACTCACATATGCCATTATCATTCCCTGCCATCTGGTTATTAACATCATTATCACCATTCAGGTTATTAGCATTCTCAAGGTATTGTAGAATTTGATTGGTGGTCGTGACCTAGTCTCGAATTGCCATGGCAAAGTTGTGCAAGGTTTCCTCCGCATTGTTTGCCAGATTCTGCCTTGGTGGTGCCATCTCCTACTGTGGAAAAAACAAAGTTATGTTGCTATTGAGGTGATCAAGCCCAATAGTTAGTTTCAAAAATATTTAACAACAGTCATAATGCCAACTCGGCACATCGATAGGAAACACTAGTAATTTCTTACTTATATGAAATCACTGATCCCCTACACAGCACAACCACAACATACTCAAGACACTTTAATATCGATTCAGATAACCATCCACCCACTGGCCATCTAGAATCCACCTACTTTGATACCAATTATGTAACAAATCCATTTATGTAACAATTTTTTTTCTATATTTGTAAAATTCAATGAAGTTATTACCTTGTTACAACTTAACTCAAAATAACATTTATTTAATTTATACAATACTGATGTTACATACACATCATTAATTTACAAACATCTATACAAAAGTCTAACATATATATATATATTAGCCCTAATCATCCCCATAGACTACTTCTGGGGACACTGCTGCAGGTGGCGGCACCTCCACCAAAATCTCAGTCACGTCTATTACAAATATATCCAATATAATCAAAAGTTGCCCATGGTAAGGTAGCTCAATCCAACGTATAGCAATAATAAGTCTCATGGAGAATAGCTGCATAGTTGATCTTCTAAACATGATATGGAAAAATAGTGAGAATTAAATCCCAGTAGGTTCAACAATAAATCATAATCATCATCAATATAGCTCATCACATCATGTTCATCTGTATAAGCTACAGCAAAAACCTTTGGTCACATGAATGCACTTTATCTATGCCCATGAAAATTGTACTGTAATGACATGTATGGCAAGATTAACTATTTTCAGAATATCATATGATGGCTATTAATTTATTCTCATATCAAGTTACCCCGATCAGAGTGAGTATTCTCTACTCTCTGGTACAGGCTTTTCTTGCTCGGTCTGATATGGCACACTTTCTCTTTTTTTTCTAATTAACATAATCATAACCATTGGTAGGGCGTCCCCTACTGGTGCACCACACAGATTTCCATGTGACCATGCTCATTTCTTTTCTTTTCACAATAATAGCCAAAAATATGATTTCAAAAACAAGTATGTTTATTAAACTCAAATCAAAATATAATTATTACCAAAAATTATTGATAATCATGCCATGAACATAACCGTTTCAAATATCACTTTATAAAATATTTCCATGTCAAAAATACACACTTAAGATAGTAAGAAGTTCATGGAATGGCAATGACTATGGCATATACTAGTCATTTATTATTTTAATTTATAAGATTCTTTTTCTTTTTTAAATATTATTTTTATCTTTTTATTTTCATGATGTAGGTTTTCATTCTATTTGACCTTCTCTTACTAATCAGAGCATAACTCCCTCATTTTTACTCTGATTTAGATTATCTTGGTGTTAATTTAAAGATAAAACAATTAACGAAAACTATTATGTTGAACAATTTACCCAAATAGTAAAGCTTCTTAGTTATATTACTCCCTTAAATGACAAGTTATTCCTTCTTGGGTAGGTTCTGACCTCTACTTACTAATCTGTCCATATCTCTCTCATAAGAATTCCAAATTGAGTGATTCTAATGGTTAAAATTCCGTGATACATATATCTGTAATTTGTATGTCGACTAGTTATTTTAATTCCCTACAAAATGTTTCTAGAAATTCCAAGCAGAAGCTTTCCTAACAGATTCTTCCCTGATTAATCATTTTCAGTTAACTGCTTGCTGATCAGACCATATCTACCTCATATGGACTCCAAATTAAGTGATTCTAGTGGCTAAAACTCTGTGAGCCATAGATCTACATTTTTCATGTTAACCATTTATTTCACTTCCTTACCTATTCTTCCCAGAATTTTAAAAACAAAAACTTAAATTTTTGCCACCCATAGCCGTACCTATGCAGAACTATCTACACTAGCCTAAGTATTCAAACATACATCACTTGCAAGATCAATATGTAACATGATATAACAACATCCATGAACAATCATCAAATTTCTAAGATCAAAATCCCTTATAAATGTTACAAATTTCAAAACTTTTCAAAAGGAAATATTGTTAAACCTACCTATGGATCTCTCTAGCTCACTTAGTGAATTCGTTTTCTTGTTTCCTCTTGAAGGAAGTAGCAAGATTACTCCCTTCCCTTACTCTTCTAGCAGCGTAAATAAGAGAAGGAGAGTGAGTTTTTTGAACCTTAAGAATGAAGAGAAAAGATGGATTCAAGTGGAGATTTGTCTAACTTATCTTGAGCAATTATTCCTCTAGATTTCTCCTTCCTCGTTCTTCCTCTCTTTCTCTCCTTTCCTCACTCTTCCTTGCTTATGTTTTTCCTCTCCCTCACTTGGACAAAATTCTAATGTTATAAGGGTGGGTTTTGCTTAAATAGACTATCAAATCATTCAACTTTCATGATCATGGGTCTACCTTATCACAATTAGGATGCACTTGGTTGATTTTTGGAAAACAAACAACTCATGTTCTTGTCTTCCTCTTCCTTAGTCAATATATGCTTAGGAAAATGAGATTTGTATTTTGAAAATTATGATAATATGTTCTTAAGACAAGGGACAAGGTCCCTTTGATTTAGGGATTCATTTTCTGTTCTTTTGTCTTAATCAAGTATGATAGGTTTTCCTTTCTAAGTGGCAAGTTTCTAGCCCTTGAATCTCCCTTACTTGGCTGAAATTATTTGTGTGGGATATGAATGTTTTGTCCTAATACCATGTATTATGATACCACTTGCTAAACTTATGAGTATAGGATATAGATGTTTTGTCCTAATGCCACGTATTATCATACCACTTACTAAAATTATGAATGCAGGATGCATATATTATCACACGACTTACTAAAATTGTGTTTTAATGCCATATAACCTAATCTGTATTATTATTACACTATTATTTCATCACATGATTTATTTTATTTTATTTTTCCTCTTGGATTTGGGCTCATTCCTACCCATTTCCTTTGCTTTAGATAAAATTCTACCTTTCTTGGAGGGCTTGGTCACATTTTCATAATTTTTGGGCTATTGGTTCAACTTCTATATCCTAGTCCAAGTCTATGTTTTATTTCTTACTTAGGTTATCCAATGGGCTTTCTAGAAACTTATGTGAAGTGGAAAAAATCTATATGAAGTGTCTATAGGTGAAAGCCCAATTTATAGGTGGAGATGTTAAACTTAGAAATTTCTAACTCTTGAATTAGGAAAAATTACCCTAGTCCAATCTTCTTAAAATTTTAAGACCTTTACTTAAAAAAAATTATCTTCCTTACCAAAGAATTTTTCCTATCTTTAGTATGTTATTTCTAATTTTTCCTATTAGGTTTTCTCTCTGTACTTGTTCCCTTAATGTTAGAAACATTTTCTATGCATACACATAAGGTGAAGAATTTCTAAGGATTATATTTCCTTAGATATCTAAAAATTATCTAATAAATTTTATTTCCTTAATTAAATATTTATGTATCTTTAAAGAAACAAAATTAGGGATGATACATTAAATATTTATGTACCTTTATTAATAAAAGAAACAAATTTAAGGATGTTACAACTCTAGTATTAAGATGGCCCCCTATGAAGCTTTATACGGTAGGAAGTGCTGATCTCCACTTTGTTGGTCTGAGGTAGGAGAAAAGAACTTGTTGGGTCCTGATCTAGTTCATCAAACCATTGACCAGTTTAGGAAGATACGAGACAAAATACTTACATCTTAGAGTCGACAAAAGAGTTACTATAATAAGAGACATAGACCTCTGGAGTTTGAGGAAAGAGACCATGTATTTCTGAAACTTTCCCCGACTACTAAAGTTAGTAGGTCTCTCAAAACTAGAAAGCTAAGTCCACAATTGTTGGGACCCTACCAAATTTTGAAGAAAGTGGGGACGTCAGCATATCAAGTTGCCCTCCCACCTAATTTTTCCAACCTGCATAATTTTTTCCATGTGTCATAGCTACGAAAGTATCTTCTAGATTCTTCACATGTAATACGGGATAAACCAATCCAAAAAAAGGAGAACATCACATACCAACTAGTACCAACATCCATATTGGACACCGACGTGAAGCAACTGAGAAATAAAAATGTTCCCCTCGTTAAGGTGTTATGGGAAGGTTTGACTCCAGAAGAAGCAACTTGGGAGTTGGAAGAAGTCATGAGGAAAAAATATCTGTAATTGTTCTTCTTAGGTAATTTCTAAAATTTTGAGTACAAAATTTCGTTTAGGGGGAGAGAAATGTAACATCCTTAATTTCGTTTCTTTTATTAATAAAAGTACATAAATATTTAATGTAACATCCCTAATTTTCTTTCTTTAAAGGTACATAAATACTTAATTTATGAAATAAAATTTATTAGACAATTTTTAGATATCTAAGGAAATATAATCCTTTGAAATTCTTCACCTTATGTGTATGCATAGAAAATATTTTTAACATTAAAGGAAAAAGTAAAGAGAGAAAACCTAATAGGAAAAATTAAAAATAACATACTAAAGAGAGGTGAGATTCTTTGGTAAGGAAGATAAATTTTTGTGAAGTAAAGGTCTTAAAATTTTAAGAAGATTAGATTAGGGTAATTTTTCCTAATTCAAGAGTTAGAAATTTCAAAGTTTAACATCTCCACCCATAAATTGGGCTTTCACCTATGGACACTTCATATAGAGTTTTTCCAATTCACATAAGTTTCTAGCAATCCCATTGGATAGCCCAAGCATGAAATAAAACATAAACTTGGACTAGGATATAGAAGTTGGACCGATAGCCTAAAAATTATGAAAATGTGATTAAGCCCTCCATAAAAGGTAGAATTTTAGCCAAAGCAAAGGAAATGGTTAAGAATGAGCCCAAATCAAAGAGAACAAAAAAATAAGAATCATGTTAGGAAATAGTAGTGCAATAATAATCAAGATGAGGTCACATGGCATTAAGACAAAACATCTATATCCTACATTCATAATTTCAACAAGTAGGTAATAATACATGGCATTTGGACAAAACATCTATATCCTACATTCATAATTTCAACAAGTGGATAATAATACATAGCATTATGAGAAAACATCCTTATCCTACACAAATATTTTTAGCCAAGCAAGGGACATCCAATGGCTGAAAATTTACCACTTAGAATGGCAAACCTATCATACTTGATTAAGACGAAAGGAAAAGGAGATGAATCCCTAAATCAAAAGGACCTTGTCCCTTATCTTAAGAACATATTATCATAATTTTGAAAATACAAATCTCATTTTGCTATGCATATCTTGACTAAGGAAGAGGAAGACAAGAATATGAGTTGTTTTTTTTTCAAAAATCAACCAAGTGCATCCTAATTTTGATAAGGTAGACCTATGATCATGAAAGGTGAACCACTTGATAGTCTATTTAAGCAAAACCCACCCCTATAACATTATAATTTCGTCCAGGTGAGGGAGAGAAAAAATAGAAGCAAGGTAGAGTGAGGAAAGGAGAGAAAGAGAGGAGAAGAAAGGAAGGAAGAAGAAGGAGAAGTCTAGAGGGCTAAGTACTCAAGGTAAGTTAGCTTAATCTCCACTTGAATCTATCTTTCTTCTTTATCCTTAGGGTTCAAAAACTCACCATCTTTCTCTTATTTAAGCTGCTAGAAAAGCTAAGGGAAGGGAGAAATCTTGTTACTTCCTTCAAGAGGAAATAAGAAAAAGAATTCACTACGTAAGCTAGGGAGATCTTTAGGTAGGTTTAACAATATCTCTTTTTAAAGAAAAGCTTTGAAATTTGTAACAATTATGTGTAATTTTGATCTTACAACTTTGATGAAATTTACAATATTTTTTACTTTGATGATTGGTCATGGATATTGCTATATCATGTTACATGTTATTTTGCATATAATGGATGTTTTGGACACTACAGTTAGTGTGGAAAGTTCTGCATAGGTATGGCTATGGGTGGTAAAAATTTTATGATTTTTATGCTACTATTTTGCATATTTGAATATGGTGAAAAATTGATGGAATATGATTAGATGTAAAGAAAAAAGAAGAGGATGTAATATGGTTTAAGCTTGTGCCTGTTGACTCCTATCATAGACTATTGATCTTGACTTAATTTCTCCTTCTGATCAGCTTCAAACTTGCTAGATATTTTAATAGGAAGATTTTCTCCTTCCCCTAAAATACATATTTGAGGTCATTAGGAAGTGGCTTGACTTTAAGAGTAGGATCCTACATAACAGAAGGTAAAAGAATAGTATCAGAAATTGGTAATTCTATGCAAGCAACCTTACCTATTGGTGGCCCTGTTGAAAAGTCATTTAGTGCAACTAATTCTTCCTTTGTTTCTACAACTAGGTCTATCTTACCATCATTTTCCTATGTGGATTTTTTCACAATTGCCTCATGTTTATCCTTTCCATCTACTTCTTGTCTCAAAGAATCAATGACATCAATAGAATAAATAGGAGTATCATCACCTGTATGTTTAATGTCCTCATACATATTAAATTTTATTACTTCACCATCAAATTCCATAATGAGTGTGCCATTGTGACCATCTATCCTAGTTTTAGAGGTTTTCAAAAATGGTCTCCCTAATAATATTGGAGAAGTAAAATCCCTATTTTCTATGTCAAGTACATAAAAATATGTAGGAAAAAACAAATCATCTACCTGTACCAAGACATCCTCAACTACTCCCTTAAGATATGCATTGGACTTGTTAGCTAGTTGAATCACCAAATTCATAGAGTTTAATGGTCCCAATTTTAAAGAAGTATATATAGAATATGGCATAACATTTATGGAAGCTCCTAAATCTAACATAGCATGTTCAACATGATTATTCCCAATTTTGCATGGGATAATGAACATACCTGGATCCTTACATTTAGTGGGAATTTTTTTTTGTACCATGGCGGATACATTTTGACTTATCTAAACATTTTCAAGTCCCTTCAATTTTTTCCTTCTCTTTTAAGTACATAATTATTTTAAGAACTTTACATATCTTGGCATCTGTTTAAGAAGGGGAAGATTAACTTCACATTTTCTAAACATGTCAAACGATTTAGAAGTTTTCTCATGTACCTTATTCTCTTTAAGAGCTTCTGAAAAAGGGGGCACTATTTTATAATTTAAAGTAGATGAAGACTTACCAGTGGATGTTTTATTCTCCTTAATTAATTCCTCATGTTCCTTAGGTGAAGAGGGCGATGGTGAATTTCCAATTTCCATACCATTCCTTAAAATAATTGCACTGACATTTTCTCTTGGATTTACCACAATTTGAGAGGGCAACTTAAATGAATTTTGAGCATCCAATCGACTAACTGTGGTTGCCAATTGACCCATTTGAGTTGTCAGGTTATGAATCCTAGCTTTTGTCTCTTACTAAAATTACTAAAAATTATCAGCAAGAGATTTAACAACATCTTCTAAAGAAGTACTTACATAGGAATCCTGAGATGTATTCTATCTAGGATAATAGGACTATAGATTTTGATGAAAATTTTGTCCTGCAGACCTATTTTGTGCATTCCCATATATCCATGATTATATGTATTAGCATAAGGATCATACCTCTTTGGTTGGCCAAGAAAACCTCCTACAACATTAGCTTGTTCTATGGATTCTTCTTGAAGTGTATGACACATGTTAGTTCGGTGCCCTGTAGCTGAATATATTCCACAGACTTTAACTTGATGCGGCGTACCTGTAGCCATTTGGCTCAGAATAGAGTTAAGTTCATATATCTATTGCTAAAGATAAGTAGTACTTACCTCATGGGCATGTCTTGGAGGATCATGCCCAGTGCCAAATTGTTGAGATCTGTAGCCATATTTGATATCAAGACTCTAGCTGCTTTAAGAGTCTTGTCTACTAATGCTCCTTCACTAACTACATCTATCATGCTCTTGTCTCCCTACAAGACCTTCATAACAATATTGGATTAGTAGCTGCTCACTAATCAGATGATGTGGGTAGCTTGCAAATTTTTTTTTAAATCTCTCCCAATATTTATAAAGTGTCTCTCCATGCAATTGTCTAATGCCATATATTTCTTTCCTGATATTAGCGGCTCCAGATGCAGAAAAAATATTGTTTTCAAAATATTCTCTTCATCTCATTCCAGGTGGTGATAGTGCCGAAGGGTAAATAATATAACCAATCTTTGGCTGATTCTCTTAATGAAAAAGGAAAATCCTTGAGTTTTATTTGTTTCTCAGTTACTCTAGGGGGTATTCATGCTAATAGATACGACATGGAATTTTGTCAAATGTTTATGTAGGTCTTCACCTGCAAGACCATGAAAATTAAGTAATAGATGAATTAATCCAAATTTTACTTCAAAATTAACATTATCATCAAGATTAGGAAAATTAATGCATAAGGATTGCTGATGCAAATCTGAAGCTGCCAGCTCTTTTAGAGTGGGATGCCTGGCCATGATTACTTCCTCCTTTTTCTTAATCAATATCTTCTAGAAATACTCTTCTGTGCATGTATACAGATTTTCCAATATCTAGATTAACCTATAAATCTTGAGAATTAGTAGATCGAGTCACATGCATAAATCAAAATAAAAATCGTAAAAAGGTAATAGACGTAGTCCCGAGCAACAGTGCTACAAGTGCATACTATCGCAAGTACACCCAAATTGATACCTTACCCTCAACTCAACTATAGTAGTAGGAGTAAGGGTCGATTCCACAAAGATTAGAATTACCTTATGTGATTGAGAAAGGGGTAATTGATCATTGCAAATAAAACAAAGTAAACAATAATGAAAGTAATTAAGAGAGTAATTAATAAGAAAGGCATTGGTTTTGGTTGGTATCCACCATCAAGGGATTGCATTGATCATTGACAATATAATCAATCTTAATTTGAATATCTATCATTGGGATTCTAACCATGTTCCTGCTTAACTCTAGTAATTGATGACAAGCCTCAATTAACCCTAATTAACAAACAATACTTTAGCACATCGGTAAAGCATAATTTGTTAATTGCATGAAGAACTAGAGAAATAGATAGAGCTAAACAAATATAAACACATTGGCTATATCTAATTTAGTTGATCATTCATCATAGGGTTAATGATTTATAATTCAAAATCCTTAAACCTATTTGCCTCATGATACAGTAATGAAAACTTTGTTCAAAACCTAATATAGTAGTAGATTAAGACAGACAATATACTAGTAGGCCTCTTAGCAATCATATGAATAATCATTGAAAAGAGAAGTGTAGATGAACAATTAATACACAATTAAGATTGAACTAAAATAATCAATTCCAAATCTCACAATGCATAAAGATCCCTTGAGGTTTCAATCTTCCTCTACCAACTAAAAGTAAATCAGCCGCGCAAGGCCATAAGAAAATCTAAAGAAGAATTGATGAAGGTAATTAAGAGCTTGAGTTCCCTTTGATGCTTCCTTTCTTCTCCTTTTTACAGATTGGATTCTCCTCATTCATGTAAAACTGTTTCTAGGTCAAAACTCGGCCCATCAGGCTTTAATTGGAGCCAAAAAGACCTAAAAATTGCGACTTTAACATTTTGGTGTGGCACTACAAAAATACACTAATGAGGCACTACGGCTCTTGAGTTAGTGTCGTAGCGGTTCAAAATTCTAGCGACGAGGCACCGCGGCGCACTTAGTCGAGTACCGTGGGCCCCAGAAACTCCTGAATTATGCCAAAGTGCCGAACACAAAAGTTGTAGTTCTATGTCTCTTCTTTCCATAGCTGCTAGAATCACTTTAATCGGAGTTCAAGTGACTGTGGGTTGAAAATTAGCATTTTTGCATATTCCCTCTCTATTAATTCCTATTTATTCCCTACTTAAATTAAATAAAAAGTAACTTAAAACATGCTAAAGACGTGCTTAATTTAAAGCATGTCATAAACATGAATATAAACCTAGAATTTTTAAATTACATAAAAAACTTAAGGATTCCAACTCATTACCTATAGCTATCCACCTCTTCAGAATCACCCAAAAAGGCTTGAATCTTGCTGATGCACCTTTTTATTTTTTTTACCACGAAAGAGAGATTTTAGCCTCACAAAAAATGGTTTCTTTAGCTATATTTTGGGAGGAAGAAGAGCTTTTAAAGGGGAGAGTTGTTGCTCTATTTGATTGGAAGTAGGAAGCAAGTTGTTGGATTTTTCAACAAATTCCAACCATAGAGTGAGATGAAGATCCAAGGGTATTTTGGTCATTTCATAGTTACTTAAAGGGAAAAATTGTCATTTTAAAAAATAAAATTTTATGAAGGGTATTCTTTGTAACATTCTCAAATTTTATTCATCCTAAACTAACACAAAATATTTCTAGAAAAATATAAATGAGAAGTGGAGGGTGTAAAGAGAAGATTAAAGAAGAAATAGATCAAATTGATGATGGAGTGGTGTTTTCATGCCAAGCATAGGGGAAAAGAATAAAGTGAATAAAGATTATATTTTTTTTAGAAAATGGGACAAGATACATTAATCCTAATTTTTATAAGAAAAATAATTTCTAAGAGGTATTATGTGATTTTTTATTTTTAAGAAAATAATTAAAAATGCTATATCATGGAATGTTGAGATAATGAAATGTAAAATTTAAACAAGGAGTTAAAACATGAGAATTTTCTGAATTAGACATGCAAACCTTACTAGTTATATCTTATAGATGGCAAAAAGGGAATATCCAAACACAACTTAAAGGATATGCTTTAGTGACACCTTATATATTTAATGATTAAATTTTGGGACAGCTCATTAAGAAATTAATAAGCTAAATGGGAGGATAGGCTTTGGCCAGGAAAAATCAAGAGGAGCAGAAAATATCTAGTAAAACATGTAAAGAGAAGGATAATGAAAAATAAGGAGAAATGAAAGAGAAAGTGGTGATCCAAGGTGAGAACTGTAACAACTCCATTTTTCTTACATACAAACATATATATAAATTT
The DNA here is from genome assembly GCA_037074535.1 of Gleditsia sinensis. Taxonomy (NCBI): domain Eukaryota; kingdom Viridiplantae; phylum Streptophyta; class Magnoliopsida; order Fabales; family Fabaceae; genus Gleditsia; species Gleditsia sinensis. The sequence goes on along the minus strand of CM073469.1, from coordinate 38,117,006 downwards.
TTAAAATCACATGAAGTTATTACCTCTTTACTTATAATTACTTAACTCAAAATAACGTTCAATTAATTTAACCAAGCATAATCAAGGTTTAAGGTCTACAATACTAATTTTACATACACATTATTAATTAAAACATACGTACAAAAATTAAACACATAAATATCTACATCTTATTCATTCATGTTGACCAATTCTGGAGATATAGGTGTGGGTGGTTTCACCTTCACCGAAATCTTAACCAACTTGATTACAAACATCTTATTATTTTATATGATCTGCTCAACATAGAGTAACTCGTTCCAACATGCACTAAAAGATAGAGCCATAGAAAAATCTACACAACTAGTTTTCTGAACATTATATTAAAATATAGTGAGAATTAAATCTTAGTAGGTTCAACAATAAATCATAATTATCATCAATATAGTCCATCATGCTATGTTAATTTGTATAAACTACGAAAAATATCTTTAGGTTACATGAATGCACTTTATCCATGCACATGAAAATCATACAGTTATGGCATGTATGGCATGAATAACTATTTTTAGAATATCATATTATGGCTATCAACTTATTTTCATATCAAGTTACCCCGGTCAAGTTGAGTACTTTCTACTATCCAGTACGGGCTTTTCTCGCTCCGTCCGACATGGCACACTTTCTTTTCTCATTAACATAATCATAGCCATTGGTAGGGGATCCCCTACTTGTGCATCACACGAACCGCCATGTGACCGTGCTCATTTCTTTTCTTTTCACATTAATAGGCAAAAATATGATTTTAATAACAAGTATGTTTATTATAGTCACATGCCATAATTTTTCATCAAAATATAATCATTACCAAAAATCATTGGTAATCTAGACATGAATATAATCGTTTCAAATATCACTTTATAACATATTTCCATGTGAAAATTACACACTTAAGATGTTAAGGAGTTCATGCAATGGTAATGGCTATGGCATACACTAGTCGTTTTTTATTTTCATTTATATGATTCTTCTTCTTTTTAAATATTATTTTTATCTCTTCATTTTCTTTATGCTTGATCTCTAGTCACTTTCCTCCTACTTATATTATTTACAACAAATCTTTTCACAAATTTAATACATCATTCTTCTTCAATTTCCTCCTACTTATATCATTTAAGGTAGAAAAATATTGAAAATAAGCTTTACCAGCTCCCAACACGGCCTAAACGTATCCTGTAACATGGCTTGGCTATTTTCTGTAGAACAACCATGCTTTAGGCTTGAAAATACCCTTTCCAGCATTGAACACGCCCTGGCCGTGCCTTGGAACACGGCCATGCTCTATGCTGTATTATTCCCTAATGCATATTTTCGTCCTACCTGACCTTCTTTAACAAATCAAAGTATAACTCCCTCATTTTAACTCTGACTTAGGTGATCTTAGTGTCCATTTAAAGAAAGAACAATTCTCTAAATGTAACATCCTTAATTTTGTTTCTTTTATTAATAAATGTACATAAATATTTAATGTAACATCCCTAATTTTGTTTCTTTAAAGATACATAAATATTTAATTAAGAAAATAAAATTTATTAGACAATTTTTTGATATCTAAGGAAATATAATCCTTAGAAATTCTTCAACTTATGTGTATGCATAGAAAATGTTTCTAACATTAAGGGAACAAGTAAAGAGAGAAAACCTACTTGGAAAATTAGAAATAACAGACTAAAGATAGGCGAAATTCTTTGGTAAGGAAGATAATTTTTTTTGAAGTAAGTAAAGGTCTTTAAATTTTAAGAAGATTGGATTAGGGTAATTTTTCCTAATTCAAGAGTTGATGGCATGATTACCAATTATTTTTGGTAATGATTATATTTTGATGAACATACTTGTTATTGAAAGCATATTTTTGGCTATTATTTTGAAAAGAAAAGAAATGAGCACAGTCACATAGCAATTCATGGGGTGCACCAGTAGTGGACGCCCTACCAACGGTTATGATTATGTTAATGAGAAAAGCCCGTACCGGAGAGTAGAAAATAGTCACCCTGACCGAGGTAGCTTGATATAAGAATAAATTGATAGTCATCATACGATATTCTGAAAATAGTTAATCCTGTCATACATGTCATTACTGTTCAATTCTCATGTGCATAGATAAAGTGCATTCATGTGAGAAAATATATTTGTTGTAGTTTATACAAATCAACATGACGTGATAAGCTATATTGATGATGATTTATTGTTGAATTTACTAGGATTTAATTTTCACTATATTTCCATGTCATGTTCAGAAAATTAGTTATGCAGATTTTTCTATGGCTCTAGCTTTTAGTGTACGTTAGATCAAGTTACTTGATGATGGGCAGTTCCCAGAAACAAATAAAGTGTTTGTGGTCAAGTTGGCTCAAATACCAATGAAGATGTAACCACCCGCACCTATATCTCTGAAATTAGTCAACCAGAATAAATAACATGTAGATATTTATGTGTTTGATATGTTGTACGTACATTTTTATTAATGACGTATATGGGAACTCTATATTAGATAATAATAATAAATAAATAAAAATTTGTTACACCTTGTCCTTTGTCTTAAGAACATATTATCATAATTTTCAAAATACAAATCCCCTTTTCCTATGCATATCTTGACTAAGGAAGAGAAAGACAAGAACATGAGTTGTTTGTTTTCAAAAAATAATCAAGTGCATCCTAATTGTGATAAGGTAAACCCATGATCATAAAAGGTGAATTATTTGATAGTCTATTTAAGCACAACCCACCCTTATAACATTAGAATTTCGTCCAAGTGAGGGAGAGGAAAAATATAAGGAAGGTAGAGTGAGGAAAAGGAGAGGAAGAAAGAGGAAGGAGAAGTCTAGAGGACTAAGTGCTTAAGGTAAGTTTGACAATATTTCTTTTTGAAATTTTATGAAATTTGTAACATTTATATGAGATTTTGCATGTGCTGTATGTTTGAATACTTAGAACTTTGATGATTGGACATGGATGTTACTATATCATGTTACATATTGATCTTACATGTGATGTATGTTTGAATACTTAGGCTGGTGTAGATAGTTTTGCATAGGTATAGCTATAGGTGGCAAAATTTTAAGCTTCTGTTTTTAACATTCTGGGAAGAATCGATAAGGAATTAAAATAAATGGTTAACATGAACAATGTAGATCTATGTATCATGAATTTTTAGCCACTGGAAGCACTTAATTGGGAGTCCATGTGAGGTAGATATGGTTTGATTAATAAGTAGTGGTCAGAAAATGATTAATTAGGGAATAATTTGTTAGGAAAGCTTTTGTGTCTGAATTTCTATGAACATTTTGTTGGGAATTAAAATAACTAGTTAACATAAGAATTATATATTTATGTATCATGGAATGTTAGCCACTAGAATCACTCAATTTGGTATTCTTATGAGAGTGATATTGATAGATTAGTAAGTAGAGATCAGAACCTATCCGAAAAAGAATAACCTATCAATTGAGGGAGTAATATTACCAAGAATCTTTAATATTTGTCTAAACTTATCAAGATAATAGTTTTAGATAATTTTTTATCTTTAAATTGACACCAAGATCACCTAAATCGGAGTTCAAATGAGGGATTTATGTTATGATTAGTAAGAGAAGGTCAGATCTGCATAAAGAAAATAAAGAGATAAAAATAATATTTAAAAAAGAAGAAGAATCTTATAAATGAAAATAATAAATGACTAGTATATGACATAGTCATTGCCATTGCATGAACTTCTTACCATCTTAAGTGTGTGATTTTGACATAGAAATATTTTCTAAAGTGATATTTGAAACAGTTATGTTCATGGTATGATTACCAATGATTTTTGGTAATAATTATATTTTGATGTGAGTTTAATGAACATACTTGTTATTAAAATCATATTTTTGGCTATTAATATGAAAAAAAAAGAAATGATCACGATCACATGACAATCCATGTGGTGCACCAGTAGGGGACGCCCTACCAACGGTTATGATTATGTTAATGAGAAAAGAAAGAGAAAGTGTACTATGTGGGACAGAGCGAGAAAAGCCCATGCGGGAGAGTAAAAAATATTCACCCTGATCGAGGTAGCTTGATATGAGAATTAATTGATAGTCATCATATAATATCTTGAAAATAGTTAATCCTGCCATACATGTCATTATTGTACGATTTTCATGGGCATAGATAAAGTGCATTCATGTGACCAAAGGTTTTTGCTGTAGCTTATATAAATGAACATGATGTAATGAGCTATATTGATGATGATTATGATTTATTGTTGAACCTACTGGGATTTAATTCTCACTATTTTTCCATATCATATTCAGAAGATTAAATATGTAGCTATTTTCTATGACTCTTATTATTGTTGTACGTTGGATCGAGGTGCCCTACCTTGGGCAAATACCGATTATATCAGATGTATCAGTAGTAGATGTGACTGAGATTCCAGTGGAGGTGCCGCCCACACCTGTGTCCCCAGAAGTAGTCTACACGGATGATTAGGTCTCATATGTACATGTATATGTTAAAATTTTGTACGGATGTTTGTAAATTAATGATGTGTATGTGAATTCAGTATTATATCAATAATAATGGTCGATTTTAAACCTTAATTACGATTGGTTAAATTAAATAAATGTTATTATGAGTTAAGTAGTAAAAATGTAATAACTTCATGGTATTTTATAAATATTTAAAAAAATTTTGAGTTGTTACAATAAAACTATTATGTTGAACATTTTAGCGAAATCTTAAGGAATCTTGGTGATATTACTCTATCAAGTTAAACGTTATTTTTTCTCGGGTAGGTTTGACCTTTACTTATTAATCTGACCATATCTCCCTCATATGAATTTCAAATTGAGTGAGTGATTCTAGTGGCTAAATTTTCGTGAGACATATATATATATATATATATATATATATTCTATGTTAACCAGTTATTTTAATTCCCTACAGAAGTTTCCCAGAAATTCAAACACAAGCTTTCCTAATAGATTCTTCCCTGGTTAATCATTTTCTGACCACTTCTTACTAATATGACCATATCTACCTAATATGGACTCCAAATTAAGTGATTCTAGTGGCTAACAATCCGTGAGACATATATATATATATATATATATATATATATATATATATATATATATATATATATATATATATATATATATATATATATATCATGTTAACCATTTCTTCTAATTTCTAACTGATTCTTCTTAAAATTTGAAAACCAAAAGCTTCCTTGGTTATTATGAAATCTAGTTTCCTTTTCTAAGGTTTTAGTTCATCATTTTATTATGTGTTCTTCCATTTTCCTCCTAATTTACATCTAATCATATTCCATTAATTTTTCACCACATTTAAATATACAAAATAGCAGTATAAAAATCTTAAAATTTTGCCACCTATAGCCATACCTATGCAGAACTTTCCACACCAACCTAAGTATTCAAACATACATAACATTCAAGATCAACATGTAACATGATATAGCAACATCCATGGCCAATCATCAAGGTAACAAATATAGCAAATTTCATCAAAGTTCTAAGATCAAAATCCCATATAAATGTGTCTAATTTCAAAGCTTTTCTAAAAATAATATTGTTAAACCTACCTAATGATCTCCCTAACTCACTTAGTGAATTCTTTTTCTTGTTTTCTCTTGAGGAAAGTGGTAAGATTCCTCATTTCCCTTGTCTTTTTCAATAACTTGAATAAGAGAAGGAGAGTGAGTTTTGAACCCCAAGCAAGAAGAGAAAAGATGGATTCAAATGGAGATTAATCTAACTTACCTTAAGTACTTAGTCCTCTAGACTTCTCCTTCTTCTTTCTTCCTTTCTTCTCCTCTCTTTCTCTCATTTCCTCACTCTACCTTGCTTCTATTTTTTCTTTCCCTCACTTAGACGAAATTTTAATGTTATAAGGTTGGGTTTTGCTTAAATAAACTATCAAGTGGTTCACCTTCCATGATCATGGGTCTACCTTCTCATAATTAGGATGCACTTAGTTGTTTTTTTGGGAAAGACAACTCATGTTCTTGTCTTCCTCTCCCTTACTCAAGATATGCATAGCAAAAGAAGATTTGTATTTTGAAAATCATGATAAAATGTTCTTAAGACAATGGACAAGGTCCCTTTGATTTAGGGATTCATTTCCTTTTTCTTTTGTCTCACACAAGTATGATAGGTTTGCCTTTCTAAGTGGCAAATTTCTAGCTCTTGAATCTCCCTTGCTTGGCTAAAATTGTTTGTGTATGATAGGTATGTTTTGTCCTAATGCCATGTATTATTATACTACTTGCTAAAATTATAAGTGTAGGATCTATATATTTTGTCCTAATGCCATTTATTATTACAGCACTTGTTGAAATTATGAGTGTAAGATATAGATATTATCACACCACTTGCTGAGTTTTTGTCTTAATGCCATGTGACCTAATCTTTATTACACTATTATTTCATCACATGATTCTTATTTTTCGCTCTTGGATTTGGGCTCATTCTTTCCCATTTCCTTTGCTTTGGCTGAAATTCTACATCTCATGGAGAGCTTGGTCACATTTTAATGTTTTTTGGGCTATCGATCCAACTTCTATATCCTAGTCCAATTTTATGCTATTTCTCTTGCTTGGGCTATCCAATTGGCTTGCTAGAAACTCATGTGAAGTGGAAGAATAAACTCTATGAAGTGTTCATAGTTGAAGGTCCAATGTATGAGTGGAGATGTAAAACTTAGTAACACTTGCTCTTGAATTAGGAAGAATTAGCCTAATTCAATCTTCTTTAACTTTTAAGATCTTTACTTACTTCCAAAAAATTTTATCTTCCTTACCCAAGAATTTTGCCTCTCTTTGGGATGTTATTTCTATATTTTTTCCTATCAGGTTTTCTCTCTTTACCTATTTCGTTAATGTTGGAAACATTTTCTGTGCATACACGTACGGTGAAGAATTTCTAAGGCTTATATTTTCTTAGATATCAAAAAGAATTGTTTAATAAGTTTTATTTCCTTAAATATTTATGTACATCTACTAATAAAATAAATGAAATTAGGGATGCTACAAGAACGCTTCATGTATGGCTACCCTAGCATCTTCCCTTCTTCTCTTTTAGTTGATAACATGTTTCTACCCCTAATGGAGTGCACAACATCAATGATTTTTGTGTAAGAAATTCGCATGAACTAGATAGAGAAAGGATGCAAGAAGGAGAAACAAATCAAAGAAAGGAAAAAAAGCCTTTAGGAGGTGTTTTGGGTTAGGTTTAATGTTTTTCACTTGAAAAACTGATTCTGTACAAAGTTAGAAAACTTTTATGGGCACTTTCATGTAGTTTTCATCTTGTGTATTTGTGGAAAATTCTTGTTTTTGGTGTCTAGGACTAGCCATAAGTGTAGTGTGTCTTGATGTGTATTGTGGATGATTATATTCTTAAAATGGTTTCATTTGTATAGCTAGAAAACTTGCCAGACTAATGCTATGTTTGGTTGTGAAGGTGTAGACATATACATCCTAATGCAATTTATTTGGAAGCAAATGATAGTTAATGGAAGCAAATATTTGATAGAGAAGAATGTAAAGGTTATAGGGGTAAAATTTCTATTTTTCAAGTTTTGGAATGAGGAAAACTGTGGCTAGATGTGATAACCTAAATATTAAATTAGCTTACATGGAATTAATGTAAGGAGTAAAGATTTAATGGAAGAAATGTGTTATTGTGTTATCAAATCCAAGTGGCCATATATATACGATTAGTTAGGAATATATATATATATATATATGCATACGTAGGTTAGGTTAGTAAATGAACAAATAAAAGAAATGCAAGTAAGATATGATGAAAAAGTGAAAGCATACATACTAGACATATTTTTTTGGTTTGGCCAAATGCTTGGTGTGCAAAGAAAACATATGTAATTATATGTATTTATGTCTATGTGTATGTCAAATAGGGATTGTGAATAAGGAAGTGATTAGCATAAAATGGAATATCTATAGATAAGTTGAGTAAGCTAAAAATTAAGAATACAAAGTAAATAGAGCAAAGAATAAGTGATGTAAAGTGAAAGATTAAATAATCAAGGATGATCTTGTAGAAAAAGGAAATGAGGGAAATTTTATTCTCTCATTTGCGAGTTGGCCGAAGTTATAAGGATGCCTCAATATAGTATTAGACAAAATAGTTATGCTATTATAATATCATAAGAACACTACTTTAAGAAGAATGAATATAAATGGGTTTAATATCTTAGGAATAATTTATAAATAATTTAGAAATAAGGAAATTGCTAATGCATGATAAAGAAAATTAAATGATTTCCAAATGAATTAAGTTATAGGATGCAGAAAATGGCCAATTGAATAGTAAATGGCTTAATGAGTCATGTAAGTCTAATTCTAATTCTTATAAAACGATGACCTTAGGAGACAAATAAAGATAAAGACTCTAAGATAAGGTGAATAACAGTGAATGTAATAGTAATAATCATAGAAAAGTAACTAAAAAAAAGTAAAGAGTTATAAGGGAATTATAAGATGAATGTAATTAACAATAAGCAAAATATACCCTAGTTGGTCTAGATGTGTAAGTAAAGTGTAAAATTAAATCAAACATTAAGATTTGTCAAAAATATATTATGAATAAATTTTTTATATTGGTAAGTGGAAAACTAAAGAATATTAGAAGTACAAATAAATATAGTAGACATGAAGAGATAATTAAATAATTTCCTAAACATTTGCTAGCTTAAATTTTAATTAGAGAAATAAAATTCTCTACTTAGCATATAAGTAAGCAAACCTTAAAACCCTTTTAGGTAAGACCGTGAAAGGCATAAGGGAATAAAACAATGGAAAATGAGTAATTGACTAGGAAATAAGGATATTGGAAGGCATGCAAGACCTAGCCATTTCCAACCATATAAATTATTTACATTCATAGCATTGATTATATATGATAATGTGGATGCTATTTATAATGCTTAATGATTTATCTCTAGCAATCCATAACAGTTGCTTAATTGCATTGATATATGCATATGTATGATTTTGAATGAATATATGTTATGCATTATGTTAGACGCAAATATGTGGATGTATTATGATTATATATTAATGGATAAAAGAATCAATATTATACCTTGGCTATTCATGTGAATAGAAAATAAAAGTACAAAAGGGGTATGACCCTTAGTAGCGCAAAGTGACGCTAGGTCTCATGGCTTTCCTATCGATACCAAATAGGGGACGCTCTATTTATAGATAATAGATAAAATATGAATTTTTCCATAAATAGATAGTGTGAGGCAAACACATTCAAGGGTGAGTTTATGCTTATTTGACCTCTAACAGTAGTGAGTTGACGCTAAATTAATTTTAGAACCAGTAAATTAGCTAAAACAAGAGAAATAGCCTCAAAATGAAAAGGTTATGATTCATGAGCATGTGATATGATATTAATGAACTTATTGCACAGTCTAGCATACTTATGGTTGCCATGTTCATGTAATATTATATGCATTAAGAATATTATAATGATTATGGCTACATGCATTATGTAGTATATACAACTGAACATGATATGATATTTGAGATAATTGTGCATTGTGTTCATTATAAAACCTATTGGGAATTTCTATTCTCACTGTTGTCTCATATTATGTTTAGTATGCTAGTATATGTGATGACTTTGATGTTTGTAGTCCATTCAATAAAGCTGTCCTACTTAGGGTAAATACCGGTAATGTAAGATCTAGTTATAGTGTACATGTTTGAGCTCCAAGTGCATGTGCTACTGCCACTAGCTCCATCACCGGGGGGATAAGATGGGTAGACTAAGTAGTTGATAACTTACTATGTAGATATTTGTACTAACCAAACCGGCATGAGATTTTACTTTTGGAACAGTGACTAAGTACCCTTATACTTTTTATAATACAGATAGTACCCTGATTACTATAGTTTGTATATAAACATCTCGATGGTTTTTATGCTAATTTAAAGCTCCCTAAAGTAATACAAGTCTACTGTGTATTGCCTATGTTTATATTGTGCTGCTTTTTTATATTAGCCTATTAGTAATTAATTAATTAATTAATGAAGTGGTGAGGAAGCAAATAAATATAGTAAAAGGAGAAACGTAATAGTATCATAAATGAAAGAAAACTGTCTATAACTATTAGAAAAAAAATTATGAGGTCATTTCATTCTTCGCATTCTCATAAAGTTTTAAGGGAAAAATTGGAAACCAAAAAGAAGGACATAAGTGGGATTTTCACAAAGCTATAAAGTTAAAATTAGAAATTTAAAAGCGGGATATAATTGGAATTTTTATAAAGTTATGATGTGTTCATAATTAAGCATGATTTTTATACCTTTAAACTTACTTTTTTTTTATTTAAGTAAAATAAGATTAGGAATTAGCTTTTTTATTTATTTTTTGTTGTAGGAGCAAAGAAAGTAGAAAAGAGGAGAAAAAGATAAGAAATTCATGGAAAATGCTAAATTGCAGTTATTCCAAACCTTTTGGAAATAACTAGACCATATCACCTACATATAAACTCCAATATAAGTGATTAAAGTGCCTGGAAAACAATAAGCCAATAATATACAATGTTTTATGTTGGGTACTTACACAAATTCTGGAGAATTCAAAGCGTTACAGAGCTAGAAAATCAAAATTGCAGTGCAAAAAGTTAACTCTAATTGTAATTTTAAGTCCTTTTTTACTGTAATTGAAGCCTAAATCCCCGGGAACCGACCTAGAAGCAATCTTACTTCATTTAGGACTCTCCAAACCTATAAATAATAGGGAAAGCAAGAATGAAAAGATATCTAAGGATCAAATCATTAAATTCTCAATTATCTTCTTCTTTTCTTCTCTTATATTCTCTTATGGCCCTACGTGGCTAATTTCCTTTTTATTGGATAGGGGAGATTGAAACCTCAAGGATCTTTCATGCATTGTGAGATTTAGATTTGAGTTTACTAGTTTAATATTGATTGACTTTTGATTATTCATCTGCTCTTCTTCTCTATGATTATTCATATGATTGCTAGGAGGCCTACTAGTATAATTTTTTGTTTTAATCTACTACTGAATCATATATTGAACAAAATTTTCATCATTATGATTTAAAAAGCAAATAGGGTTAATAATTGCATGATTATGAATTATTAATTCTATGGTAGATGATTGACTAAATTAAATATAGCCGATGTGTCTATGTTGTTTTAGCTCTATCAATTTCTCTAATTCTTCATGCGGTTAATAAGTTATACTTTACCGATTTGATCCATATTATTTTTTAATTAGGGTTAATTGAGGCGATCATCATCAATTACTAAACTTAAGGAGGAACAGGGATAATATCCCAATGGTTGATGCTCAATTTAAGATTGATTATGTTATCAATGATCAATGTAGTTCCTTAATGGTAGATATCAACCGAAACCAATGCTTTCATTATTAACCACTCTCTTGTAATATTTTCAATAATTCTCTTTTACTTTATTAATTTAGTTTCAACATTCAAACCCCCTTTCTTATTCACAAAAGGTAATACTAGTCTTTGTGGGATCGACCTTTGCTCCCTCAAGTACAAGTTAGTTTTGAGGTAAGTTATTTATTATATTTGTTGTACCCACGATAGTATCTACCAAGTTATAAGATCAAAATTGGAAACTAAAAAAATGGGACAGGGTTGTATTTTCATAAAGTTGTAGGGTTAAAATTGAAGTCTAAAGCAAACAGAATTTCTTATGCAAATTGACTAGTTTCCAAGTCTCCTAATGAACTAATTTCCAAAGTTTAAAACATGCTTTCTCTCTTAATGAATTATCATATGTCATTTCAAAAATTTATAGAGCATTACATTCTCCCCCTTTAATAAATTTAGTCTCTAAAATTCAAATTATTAATTCATATAAGCACAACTGGAATTTGTACCTTATTAATCAAAGAGTTGTAGGCATCTCTTCTTTATTTCATTTTTAAAATCCCACATCACTTCCTCTACAGAATGGTTACGCCATATTACCTTCAGTATAGGTTTTTCTTTCAATCTCAATTTATTTACTTGTTTATTATTGTTATTTTAATTAAAACTCGCAAGTGCACGAATCTATTGCAGTATAAATTTAGTGGTATGCAAGGTCGATGCCACAAGGATTGCCAATTGAGAGAAAATTATAATTTAGATCCAAAATAAATAATTCTAACCTAATTGCCAATGTCTTGTTTTGTGAAAAGAGTATTGAACAAAATATGCAAAGAACTAATATACTGAAATTAAATAAAGATGTATTCAAAGTAAAGAAACATGCTAAGTTTAGGGAATCCACTCTTGGTATCTCAAATAAAAATAAATTTTACTCTTTTATTACTCAATTAGAATCCTTACATGAATAAGGTTCCAATAGGAAGATATGTTAATTTAAGCTCACCATTGTTTATACATGTGTTATATTTACCTCCTTTTTATTGTATTACTAATATATAAAACATTCTTGTAAAATGGATTCAAGCGTACATTGTGCCAATCATCATCTTGTCTACAATAAATCAAGATTAATTCAACTATTTATTGTGCCAAAAATTGTCTACAATGTATCAAGGTTTAAACTTTACATGATTAAAAATACAAAGATGCAAAAGATAACTTGTAAATGGATTCAAGCATAAATTGTGCCAATCATTATATTGTCTACAATATATCAAAATTCACATTTTATAAGAGTAACTTATGCAGAAAATAAAAAAGGTAGAAAACTAATTAACATAACAAAATAAAATGAAATAAAATAGGTGGCAAAGCCAACTAATAATAAAATGAAATAAAGTAGGTGGCAAAGCCAACCATGAACAATAAAAATAAAAAGTAGACGGCAGCACCAGCCATTGAACAAGAAGAAGAAATAGGTGGCTCAGCCAGCTATCAAAACATAACATAACAAAAGGAGGAAGTAAATATAACATCAAATATAAACACTAAAATTAAGAGTTAGATGAATTATTATTTTCATACCAAGAGTTTCACCCTTTCACCTTTGCATTAGGAGATTAGTTCTCCATAATTAAGGCAGGAAAGTAAAATGAAAGATGAAGAAACAAGATAATATTATGAAAGAAAATGAAAATACAAAATGTCTAAAGAGAGAAGAACATTACAAGCACGTAGAATTCTAACAAAGCTTTCCCAAGCTCTCTCCAAAAGCTCCCAACTCACTCCTCCAGCCCTCTATTTATAGATACAATTAAGTGTGGTAGGTGTGGTAATTGTCAAAATTGTTAGGTAGGAAGTTATACAAAGTTGACAATTTGGATTCCATCATGTGAACTGAAATTGAACCTTGAATATATTCTTGAACTCGGCAGAATTTTCTGACTCTATCAACATGAAAGTTGTAGAAAATGTCATTATCTTTCCGTCAAGACAAATTGTGGACAAATTGGATACGTAATTTGTGACTTATGGTCAAAATACTAGAGCAAAGTTGGGCTGCCAACATATTCTCTTCTAGACCAATTTTGGCCCTTTTAATGTCCAAATTTTCTGACCACTTGAACATGAATGTTGTACCTAATTGTGTCAGCTACCCACCTACCTAATTTCATACATATTGGATATTTATTTTTTAAGATACAGCCAAATACTGTAGCAAGGTTGGGCTAGACTACAAATAGCAAACATATTCTCAACATTGATTGCTTTGCCTTGAATCTTTATGTTTTAGTTCTTTTGGAAATGTGATCATAAATCAAGAATAAATTTGTGCATATATCCATTAGTATGTGTCTCAGGGGTTAATATGATAATGCTCTTTACTCGGCCATCCTCAATGAATTTGTTTTATCTGCTTGATTTATCGACATCATTCTTAAAGAACCACAATTTAGCTCTGATTCCTCCAATTTAGTCCATTTTTTATTCTTCTCTCAATTTGTAAAAATACACAAAACTAAAGACAAATAAGGGAGATATATGCTTAATTATGGAAAAAAGATAATATGAAATATTTATTTTATGAGTATAAAACTCACTCATCATTTATTAATAATAGCTACCAAATTTTCTTATGACAAGTCTTTATCTAATTGTACCTCCTAGGGTTAAATAACATGGGAAAGATCTAGTAAATACTTTTGTAACATAGAAACATGAAATATTGGATGAGTATTTACCAATTCAGGAGGTAAAGCTAAACAATATGCCACTTATCCAACTTTATCTAAGATCTCAAAGAACCACTACTAATTAATAACTAATAAAGAACTCTAATTCATGCCTTCTGTTATCTAAATAAGGTTTTGTCTACTTTGTATAGCCAATAACCTTTCTCTTATTAACTTCATCTTATCCACTGCTCCTTGTATTGGATTTCGCCCTATAAACTTGGTTTCTCCTACTTCAAACAACCCAACAGGGGATCAACAACACCTTCCATATAAAGCTCGAATAGGGCTATTTGAATGCTTGCTTGATGACTGTTATTATAAGTAAACTCTAGTAAAGGTACATATTTCTCCTAGTTTGCTCCAAACTCTAGAACACATGCCCGAAGTATATCCTTTAAAATCTGAATTGTTTGTTTAAATTGACCATTCATCTAAGGATGAAAAGGCGATGCTTAAATCTAATTACATCCTAAATGCTTCTTAGAAAGCTCTCCAAAATCAACTTGTAAACCACACTCCTCAATAAAAAATGATGAATATTGGAACTCCATGTGGCCTAACTATTTCATTCAAATAAAGGCTTATGTACTAAACCATATTATACGTAGTCTTTACTAGTAAGAAATGGGCTGATTTGGTCATGCGATCAATAATCACCTAGATTTAAGTCATATCCTTTTGAAGTCCTTCGTAGTCTAGTTACAAAATCCATAATGATTCTTTGTTATTTCCAATTTGGTATTTCTATATATTTATACAACCTAGCAGGCTTCTGATGTTCTGCTTTTATCTACTAACATACCAAGCATTGGCAATGAATTTTTTTCATCCTTTAATCATCACTCTGACCATTTCTTACCTCATTTTTTATCTTACATAAACTAGTATCTTTATCCTAATTAGCTTTGATATGTTCCAACAAAGATGGTTGAAGCTGTATATGAGCAAACAACAACCTTTGTTCTTTCACTACAAACTTTATCCCTCCACTTTCTTGCTGGTGGATATCTTTTATTAACAACCTCCATAATACTACTATATGAGCTAAGCTTCTCATAGACTTTCTACTTAGTGTATCTACCACCATATTCATTTTCCTTAGATGGTACAAAATTGTATAATCATAATCTTTGAGAAGCTCCATCTATCTTCTTTTCCTTAAGTTCAAATCCTTTTGTTGAAAAATATATTTGAGGATTTTATGCTTTGTATAAACTTCACAAGATACACCATAAAGATAATATCTCCATATTTTCAAAGAAAAACCACTTAGGCCATTTCTAAGTCATAGGTTAGATAATTTGGCTCATGTTTCTTTAATTGCCTAGATACATATGTGATCACCCAGCCATTCTACATTAACATGGAACTTAAACCCATTCTAGAGGCGTCATAAAATACCATGAAACCCTTAGTAATGGAATAGTTAAAATTGGGCCCATGGTCAATCTTTTCTTCAGCTCCTAAAAATTTTCTTCACAAGCATTAGATCATTCAAACTTTACTCTTTTTATTGGTCATCTTGGTATAGGAACAACAATCTTAGAGAAGTAATTAATAAATCTTCTGCGATATGCCCCCAATAGTTATTTCTCCCTGAAAGACTATAAAAACTATTATTAAATGCTTCCCATGCTCCTCTAAAATTTTTTAATACACTAATATATCATCTATAAATATAACAAGAAATTACTTTAAAAAGGGTTTAAAGACCCTATTCATCAAGTTCATAAAAGTAGCTGGTGTGTTAGACATCCCAAATAGCATGATTAAGAAATTGTAATGACCATATCGTTTCCTGGAAGCAGTCTTCAGAAGATCTTCCTCCTTAATCCTCAATAGATGATATCCTAATCCTAAATCAATTTTTGAAAAACACTTTGCCTTTTGAAGCTGATCAAATAAATCATTAATTTTAAGTAGAGGGTAATTATTTTGAATGGTTACCTTATTCAGTTGTCTATAGTTAATACATAGGCATAAGGATCCATCTTTCTTCTTTACAAATAAACCTTGTACTTAGCCATATAAATCCCTTATCTAATAAACCTTGTAATTGATTCTTCAACTCTTTTTATTTTACCGGTACCATTCTATAAGGCAATATAGTTATTGGTTGAGTTCTAGGAATTACATCAATGCCAAATTTTATTTCACATTCCAACGGTAATCTCGATAACTCCTTTGCGAATACATATGGAAACTCCTTAATCTCATGGATTTGATCTAAACTAGAAGGTTGTTTATTGACATTTCAAATCAAAGCTAAGTATCTTTGACATCATTTACACAAAAATTTTTGAGCTCCCAAACCTGATATCAAATTACTAGGTACTTCATTGCGTTCACATTGGAATTAAAATGGAGGCTCATCAAGAATATCAAAATTTTTTACTTTGAGATTATAATCTAAAGTATTATAGCATGAAACCAAGTAGTCCATACCCAATTTTACATCAAAATTTAGCATGTAGCATTATTAGATCAACAAATATTTCTCTGCCTAACACTAACACCTGGCAAAATGTATACACATGTTCTACTAACTTACATTCCCATATAGACGTAGCAACCACAAATAGAGAACTTAGTAGAATTCTTATGCATCTAATTAGCAAAATGTAAAGATACATATGAATAAGTAGATCCAAGATCAAACAATATATGAGCTTAAAATGAGTAAATAGTAAGAATACCTATCATCACATCATTAAAATCTTGTACATCCTCTCTAATGAAAGCAAAAACTCTCATTTGGCCTTTTCCTACTTAACATTGAATTTTCTCTACTATTCCTCTTCCTATGCGATTACTGCTAGCTTGAGTAGGCACTGCCTTACAAGTTGAGTAGCCATTGGTGTAGATAGCAAAGCAGCTTAAGTTGATCCATAATTAGATCTTTGTCTCAATAAGTAGTCTCTTATCATATACTCAACTTTCCCCAAAACTAACAAGCCCATGTCTCTCTGTGGCATAGCCCGATACACATTCTACAACACGTCAAACATTAAGGTCTTGATGGCTAAACCATTCTAAGGCCTTGCTGACTAACTGGCCTAATATTCCTCTAACCTTTTTTTTCCTACCACTACTTACTATTCCTTGGCTAAAAGTTCCATATTCAATTTGTAACAACCGTAGCTATGTTTAAGCTTTAAAAGTACTAGTTTGAAAACTGGATTTACCATTGTTACCACCACTACGACTTCTTTTTTGTTTCCTCTACATTTAATTTTTAGCCAAATCCTGTGCCTCAATCATATAGGCACAATCCATAATAGTAGCATAACTAAGGAACTGATTCATCTTTAGGGTTACCACCCTATATAATGGACAAATCAAACCACTAATAAATCTCTTCATTTTGTCTTTCTCTATAGGAATAAAATATAGGGCGTATCTGGAGAGCTAAGTGAAATGAATGACGTATTCCATCACTATCATGCCCAGTATTTGTCTTAAATCTTGGATTTCTGTTACTTGAGCATCTCTAACACTATTGGGTAAAAACCAACTTATAAAAGGTTCCTTGAATTTATTCCACATCATAGGAAGAGCTATAACTACTTTAATTTGGCTTAGGGCTTCAAACTATACCCTTGCCATATCTAATAACTAAGAAGATGCTAGCTCTATTGATCTCATATCAGCTTAACCAAGTGCTCTACAAATTCTATCAACTACATTAATAAACTACTATAGGTTCTTAGTATTAGATATCCTAGAGGAAACATATGGCTTTAGCTTCAAAAACTCTATTAAACTATCTAGTACCTTAGCTTGTCTATTTTCCTATTCAGCCAGTCTCTTATACTCCTGAGTTACCAATTGTGGAGGCTCCCAATTACATTAATCTACAATCATTTCTGCTAAATTATGCATTACTTGTTAGAGTCCCTAAAAACTAGTCTACATTACTAACATCATCCCTCCTTCAGATTCTGGGGGAGGTTCCATTCTTTCCTTTGGGGCACTTCCACAGACATTGCTCCAACCATCTTGATTAACAGGTCTAGTAGCTTCATTCTCACTACTTTTTTTCTAGATTTAGCAACACAACCTTTACCATGGCCTCTAATAGTTGGAATCCTAGACTGGGTAGATTTTTCAGTTATTGACTCCTTATGCATAACTCTTCTAGCTCTGAGTCATGGTTTAGGTTGGCATCTTCACACACTATCCAATACAAAACACATTTCAAAGCAAACATGCACAATCACACACACACACACACACACACACACACACACACACACACACACATATATATATATATATATATATATATATATATATATCTTATAATAGGTTCAAAAGAATGGACTCAAACAAAAGGTTGATGACACCTTATTGAATCCATTAGAATTACTTTAAGAATAAATATGGCCAGCATCATATCCATATGTAACACCCTCAATTTTATTCATAAAAAATTATATTAATATGCGTCTTAAAGCATAAAGTAGGAAAAACTAAGTAATATGAAATGATGGAAAAATTTTAGGAAAGATGTATAGGAAAATGCAATAAAAGTTTGTCAATAAAGTATATCGGTCCGAAAATGACAAAAATGGCTAGGAAAAGGGGGAAAATTAATAAGAGTAATTTTCATTGCATAGAATGAGGTGTGTTGGATCTATATTCGTAGGAAATTGTTCTTAAAGAAAGAATACAAAAGTTCTATATTTTTTGAAAAGAAAAGGACAAACAGGGGAATTTTGAGTAACTAAGTGTAAAATTTTTGGAAAGGGATTAAGTCATAAAAATTGGCCTAATTAAAGACTTAAAACATGTTAACAAAATCTTAATAAAGAATTGAAGGAAATCAATAAATTTGGTAAAATAAATAAATGCCTAAGAAAAGAATAAGAATTAGGTTGGTAATGTTAATTTGTGCAAGAATAAAAGTGTAATTACATAGCCTAATGATAACTTACCCAAAATATTTCCATCCCTCATGATTAGGGTGGTGGAAGGGGATCAAATACGGGCTGAAATTCTTGTTGAACATACACAAACTAGTGGGGGAAAAGATAGAAAAATCAAGACCAAAGAGGGAGAAGGAAGAAAGCCACCAGGGTAAGTTATTTTATTCCTACCTCCATACATCCATTCTCTCCCTATTCTTAGTCCCTTAAGTTCATGTTTTTCTCATGGAAAATTATAGAAACAGTGAGCAAGAAGGAGGAAGTTGTGGCGCTAAAGAGAGGAAATCAAAAGTTAGCTAGAGAGATCAAACTATAAGACTTGAGAGAATAGTGAATAGGTTGGTTTAACAATAATTTCTACTTGAAATTTTTTGAAATTTTCATGTTTTGGATTGAACCCTATACTTAAGGTTTCATAAAATATCACCACAAGAAAATCAGGATTCTATGACAACTAAACTCTTCAAAAAAAGTCAAAAATCCTCACTGAATGCATTTAGTGTTAGCTTTTAGTCATCACGTCTTTGTTGTAAATAAAACCATTGCTAAAGCATTTCCGTGATGATTTTTGGGGGTCATCACTGAAAGTGTTCACTTTCATTGATGACTAAAGTGGTCATTGAAATCCATAAAAATTGTCAATAACATCGTAAAGACATCACAGAATGACCTTATGGTGCTAATGTCAAGGGTATTAGTGACAACTTTGGTCATCACTAATTGTGTTTTTTGTGATGACCATAGAAAGTTGTTTAATTTCATGCAAAGATGAATGCAGTGTCCGAACGCAAGTGCATGTGTCGTGACCAAATAATAAAGTGATGAGTGAGTATCGTCCCACGAGGAGTGAACTAAAACTATTATAAAGACTTTTTCTGTGTGAAATGTTGTAGCAAGAATAAGATGGCTCACAAGATAAAATAGAGGTAGATCAATTAAATGCAACTATAACTAAGATGAGGAGTACTAGGGTGCAGAAGAAAATGATAATAGGTGATCTAGGGTTGCTCAGGGTTGCCATGAACTACAGCACTCGTATTTGCTCTAGGGATTGCTCCATCAATTGCTCTAAGTGCCAAGTTCAGTCTTGAATAGAGTCTTCCCAAACTTCCATTCTTTGCAATTCTGAGGTTCAGACATGCATTCCTGCATCAGTCCTCACCCTAGAATTGTGCATGAAGCTCTACTGTTGGGGTAACAGGGGAACCATATATTCCTATATTGGCTTAATCCCATATATTCAACTATTTTTCCAGCCTCCATTCCCCTCCCAGGTGAATTTTGGCCTAAGTCTTCCTCCACTAAACTTCCATTATCAGGGGAAATTAAAATATAAACACAGTTGAATGTTAAAACAATGCTGCAGCAAAATGTGTTGTTACTAAAAACGTGCTCAAGTTCATTACAACCCTTATGCAACCCTAGTTGGAAACTAGCCAAGCCTCATGGTTACACTGGTTACAAATATCCCAAAATCACTAGTATGCATCCCAAGTGATATAAAAATACAAGTGCAGTTTCTTGATAAAAACAAAAGAAAAAGAAAAACACAACAGGGATCAATGGAAATCTGGAATTGCCAACTATCCCGTGCTCTAAAGCTTCTATGCAGTCTGTGGCTATTCTTCTTCCTCCCCTCTGGTCTATTTCCCCCGTGGCTCTGCTTTCTATCCTTTTTATAATCAGGCCTTGTGGTCCCAGTAAAGTATCCTGGGTTGCTGACATTCTCCCTGCTCTGCAGCCAACATCTCTGCATGCAGCTTTTTCCTCTCCACTTTCAGTAGTGGAGGCAGTTTTATACCAACCCAACCAGCAGCCTGCAGTATGAGCTTGCTGCTTTCTCCTGCTAGGTGGTGGCTGCACCTGCTGCGCAGCTCTGCTCCCCTGCCACATGCGCCATATCAAATAGAATCAGTGCCTTACAGGAAAAAGGGACCAGCTTTACTCAATATCACTTGGTTCGCTGCCAAGATTGCCACATATGCACACTCCATTGCTGCAGCACATAGGGTGGATGATATTGCATCTAAGGGAGTCATCACATTCAATTATATCTGGGAATAAGAGTACTTAATAATCAAAACAGCACAATAAACACACTCGGAAAGCATATAAACATTGCAGTAAATTGAAGTTATCAAATCCCCCCAAACTTAAAGAATTGCTTGTCCCCAAGCAATCTGCTTTGCTCACCACACCCCTACAAAAGAAATTCCAACCCTTTCTCTTGCATGATTCCGTATAGTTCTGCTGATAGCTTTCAACTCTCAGGATTGCTTCCATATAAGGGACACCACAAGCCTTTCTCCCACTCACAACCAAGACCTTCTTTGAAGTTGTGTGTGTGACATGGACAGTTTCCCAAAGAGTTACTTGGGTCAAAATCAACCAGAGTTCCTTAGATTTTCATGCTAATATATCGAGCTTCCTTCTTAGGACAAGTTGGCATGCCTCATAGGCACAGCCAGGGCAACATATATGGAGGGGTAGCTCACTGATTTCCTTTCTTTCTTTGCTTTTATATATATTCTTCTTCTCTCTTTTTTGTATTATTCTAGCTGAGGTCATTAGTGCCTTTTGACGCAAATGCCAACATGTACGATGTAGGCACCCGGTTACTCAGCCTTATCACCCTTAAGCAGCATTCCACTCATACTCTATGTCCTTGTTTTACGCAAGGGTACACATGGGGCTCATGCATATCCTTGGTTACTAAGGAACTACAGAGGCATTAATTTGTCCAAATTTTTCTCTACTTTCCCTACTTCCCCCCCAAACTTAAGCCTTTCTAACCATACGTAAATGCCTCTTTTATAATTCTGCTGAAAGCTCTCAATATTAGCTCTAAAACTTAGGTCCCATTTCTGAAAAATCACTAAATTTCTTTTGGCAAACTGCCCATGATCCTGTGCTTATTAGAAGAAGGTTCTGTGTGTGGTTGGGTAGGTGTGCAGGTCACCTATTCTAGTTTTTTAATGAAATTCCCAATCCTCATCATGGAGTATCACAGAGCTAACAACAGGCTATGCAATGTGCAGACTCATCTTTCTCTACATTTCTCTCTTTTTTTTATTTTTTTATTTTTTATTTTTTTTCTTTTATATATATATATATATACATCGTAAACAGACAGTAAGACAGGCAGTAGCAAGTAATAATGTAGTCTAATCCAATACAGTCAGGCAGAAACACAAATAAACACCAACACAGATAAACAGAACACAAATAAACAAGTCCAAGCCTAACATATGCTTCAGCAAACACTACAGCAATACTAAAACAACACTAATTAAATTCTCCCGCAGATGCCACAGCAAACATTATACAGTCAACATTATATCACACCCCCCAAACTCAATGATGAGCAGTGTCCCTACTACTGATTAAATTGCCAAAAACACAAAAAACACCAATCAAAAACAGAAGCAGAGCCAAAGGAATTCTAAATGCAGCAGCGAAGGAATAGGAGATAAGGAAACTTCCTGAGGGTTCTTGTAGGGATGCTGCAGCACCCTAGGGGCATTGACCCCCAGAAGACCTTGAAGAGCTTCAGAGCCCACTCCTTCGCTGTGTTGATTGTTATGGGGCCTTTCTTTTGTGCATCATTGCTGCCTGTTTAGCAATGGGTTCATCATCGTTTAAGGACTCGATGCCCACTGGAGTCTGCTGGGGTTCTGGTTATGGCTTTTTGCTGTTTGAGAAGTCTTGAGACTCCTTGTTCTCTTTTGCCTGCGGCTCCGGTGGTTGGCCTTCCTCCTCAAAGGTAGCATAGAGTAAGTCAGTAGGGAACTCTGGAAATGGGAAAAATTGTTTGTAATTTTGCTCAAGGGTGGTGTGGAGGGCAAAGTCCTTTTTCTACTCATAGCACCAAAATGTCTGCTAATGTTGCAAAAGCTTTGCTTGCTGTCTGAGGATGGTAGCTTGTTGCTGGAGGATGAGCTGAAGGGTTTTGTCAGCTGGCTGGGGGCAGAGGTAGAAACAGAGGGTCTGACAGATTGTGGAGGACCTCGGGAGGCAACTGGTGGGTATGGGGGCAGCTTTTTCTTGGACAATCCTAACAATGGTGATTGCGGTGATGGGGCTGGTTTCCTTCAATGTTTCTTCATCAATGGAGACTGGGACTCCACGATTCTTGCACAGAAGAGTGATGAGGGAAAGGAAGAGTAAGCTTCCCTTTCCCCGGTTGGCGCATACTTCAATTTGGCCACTGATGATTCGGCCAACATTGAGTGGTCTACCTGAGATGAGTGTGTCAACCATTGCTACCCTATCTTAGCTCATTATCTGCCTATGGGTTGAAGGTAGTAAGCGGGTCTTGAGAAAGTGGTACCACACATTTTCAGCTGGTACCAGAAAGACTCGATTGATTGTGGTGAAGCCTTGTGGGGATTTGTCCCAGGTCGTACCTGGAAGGCATACCCGGGTAAGCATTGCGTCCCAGTTCTACTCTGTTAGAGCCTGTAGATATTCCTCGTACTGGTCTTCCTCGTCTGGCAGATTGTAAGCCTTGTTAATGGAGGCTTGGTCGAACCAAACCCTAGTCTCCCTAACTGTCACCCAATTCTCATTGCCTGGTGAGTTTGCGTAGAACTCCCATACCAGAGGGATAAGGGCAAGTTGCTGGTGTCTGGCAAAAGCTTCCCAACCCCTCTGCTTGACCACAGTGCCAACGTACATTGGCAGTCCTAAATCTTCCATGGCCGTGGAAGTGAAACCCTTCTCTACGCAGAAGCTTCGCAGCAAAATCTCTTCATCGTGTCTTTGCTTGTTTTCCTCGGAGGTGAATTTCTTCACCTTGCTCGCCTTCCTTGGCACTGTCTTAATCCTCGGCATGGTTTGTTACGGGGTTTGGAATTGAAGGTCTCTGGTACGAAGGTGGCTCTGGACTCTGGTAACGTCGAGGGTTAAGAGAACGAGGGGGATCTGGGTAGGTGAAGGGGTTGAGGGAGTTGTAGAGGTGTAATGAGGGTGTTAGGGATGTGGGTTTACGACTTATGGGATTCTGCCAGTTTTCCCACCATTTTTGCTTTTGTCAAAATATTTATTTATATTTATTTATATATATAACATAGCAGAGGGGAACCCCTTTATTTAGTGTTGAATGCATTTGCTGCAGCAACTTTTGCAGCAAAAACTAGCTTGCCTAGGTTTTTGCTGCAACAGAGGTGGCTTGCCCAAAATCTTGCTTCAACAGAGCAAAGACTAACTTCCACCTAGGTTTGCTGCAGCAAACCGAAAACTGTCCTACATACTACTATGTTTCCCCACCTGCGTAACAAACACAAATGCGATTAAATTCATGAATTAAACTTTTCTAAAACTGCTAAATTAACCAACAACAGATTTAAACGTGGGTTGCCTCCCATGAGCGCTGATTTTGGAGTCATCATCCTGACTTCCTTCCT
Source organism: Gleditsia sinensis (assembly GCA_037074535.1). Lineage (NCBI taxonomy): Eukaryota > Viridiplantae > Streptophyta > Magnoliopsida > Fabales > Fabaceae > Gleditsia > Gleditsia sinensis. The sequence continues at coordinate 38,092,478 of CM073469.1, read as the reverse complement.
GTTCATTCCTCTTGTAGATGGATGGAGGTGTGTTGTCTATCCACATCACCTCCCAGATAATGCTTGACTCTTTGTCCATTTACCCTGAATGTCCTCCCTTCCTTTTTTTTTCCAATTCAACAGTTCTAAAAGGGAAGACCTTGCTTATGTGAAAAGGACCAGACCAACGAGATTTCAATTTCCCAGGAAACAAGGTCAGCCTGGAGTTGTACAGTAGTACTCTCTGTCCCACTTCGAAGTTCCTTGGTTGTATCTTCTTGTCATGCCATTGCTTTGCTTTCTCCTTGTATAGTTTGGCATTCTCGTAAGCCTGACCACAGAATTCATCTAGCTCATTAAGCTACAGTATCCTTTGCTCACCAGCATCTTCTAGATTCAAGTTTAGCTTTTTCACTACCCAATATGCTCGATGCTCTAACTCTACTGGTAGATGATAAGCCTTCCCGAACACTAATTTGTATGGTGACATGCCCAGTGGTGTCTTGTAGGCTGTTCTATAGGACCATAATGCATCATCCAACCTCGAGGACCAATCCTTCCTCATGGGGCCTACTGTTTTCTCCAAGATTCTCTTGATCTCTCTGTTGGAAACTTTAGCCTGCCCACTCGTTTGTGGGTGATAGGGTGTTGCCACCTTGTGCCTTACTCCATATTTTGATAAGAGTGCTTTGAACTGCCGATTGCAGAAATGGGTCCCTCCATCGCTGATGATGGCTCTACGGGTTCCAAACCTTGTAAAGATGTTTCTCTTCAGAAATCTGGTCACCACCCTTGCCTTATTAGTTTGAGATGCACTTGCTTCTACCCACTTTGAGACATAGTCTACAGCTACTAGGATGTATTGATTCCCAAAACTCGAAGGGAATGGGCCCATAAAATTTATTCCCCACACATCAAATAATTCGACCTCTAGGATGTTGTTCAGTGGCATTTCATGTCTGCGAGATATATTCCCTGTCCTCTGTGTAATAGCTCCATTTATGTAACAATTTCTTTTTATTTAACATCATGAAGTTATTACCTCATCTTAACTCACAATAACATTTATTTAATTATACAATACTAAGTTTACACTCACATCATTAATACAAACATTTGTACAAGACATACATGTACATATAAGCCCTAATCATCCACATAGACTATTTCCGGGGCCACTGGTGCGGGTGGCAGCACCTCCACCGGAATCTCAATCACTTCAACAACTGATATGTCCGCAATAATAGGTATTTGCCCAAGATAGGGCACCTCGATCATACGTACGGCAATAATAAGTCTCATTGAAAACAACTGCATAGCTAATTTTCTGAACATGATATGGAAATATAGTGAGAATTAAATCCCAGTATGTTCAACAATAATTTATCATCACTATAGTTCATCACGTCATGTTCAGCTGTATAAACTACAGAAAATATCTTTAGGTCACATGAATGCACTTTATCATGCACATGAAAATTGTACAGTTATGACATGTATGGCATGAATAACTATTTTTCGAATTTCATATGATGGCTATCAACTTATTCTTCCTTCCAGCTACCCTGGTCAGGGTGAGTATTTTCTACTTTTCGGTACGGGGTTATCTCGCTCCGTCCGACATGGCACACTTTCTCTTTCTTTTCTCATGAACATAATCATAACCGTTGGTAGGGTGTCCCCTACTGGTGCACCACACGGATTGCCATGTGACCATGCTCATTTCTTTTCTTTTCATATTAATAGCCGAAAATATGATTCCAATAACAAGTATGTTCATTATATTCTCATGCCATAATTTATCAAAACATAATCATTCTCAAAATTCATTGGTAAACTGAAATTATGCCATGAATATAATCATTTTCTAATTTTTACTTTATAAAATATGTCCATGTCAAAATTCTACACTAATACCTCGATAACTGGATAGTAATTGTAGTCTGTAAACAGCGCACCAGGAAAGTTCCCAGGAAAGAGAGGTGGGTCACTAATGGACACGCTTAAGTACCAAGGCTTTCCTTGCCAGAGCTTTCCTTAGACATGCACTTTTCACAAATCACAATTTTTTCCAGTAACTAGAATAATTCTTTTCTAATGTGGAAATACTGCAACCACGGAGCATACTAAGATTTTTCAAATAAAACCGGCACTTTCAAAACTTCTTGGAAATTTTATATGAGTACTAGGGTAAATTCCATGTTAAAAATTACACACTTAAAATGGTAGTAAATTCATGCAATGGCAATAACTAGGGCATACACTAGGCATTTATCATTTTCATTTATAAAATTCCTCTTCTTTCTTGAATATTATTTTCATCTTTTCTTTTTCTTTATGTCTAGGCATTTAGTCATTTTATTTTTACTTATATCATTTCCAACACATGTTCTTACAAATTTTATAGAGCATTTTTCCTCAAATTGATTTCTACTATTAACCTATAGTTTAAAAAAATTCATCTAGGGTAGAAAAAAATATTGAAAATAGGTTTTACTAACTTTTAACACAGCCTTTGCTTACAAATCAGAGTATAACTCTCTCATTTTAACTCCGATTAAGATGATCTTAGTGTCTATGAAAAGCTAAGACAATTATCTAAAACTATTATGTTAATCATATCAACAAAATAGTATCATATCCTGGTGTTATTACTCCTTCAAATTTAATATTATTTCTTCTCGTGTAGGTTCTGACCTTTACTGACTAATTAGACCATATCTCCCAAATTTGAACTCCAAATTGAGTTATTCCAATTGGCAAAAATCCACGAGCCATATATCTATAATTTTTATTTTGGCACGCTATTTTAATTCCCTATAGAATATTCCCAGAAATTCAAAAACTAAAGCTTTAATAACATACTGTTTCCTGAATAAACATTTTCTGACCTCTGCGCACTAATCGGATCATATCTACCTCATATGAACTCCACATTGAGTTATTCCAGTTGGTAAAAATCCACGAGCCATGTATCTATAATTGTTATTTTGGCGTGCTATTTTAATTCCCTACAGAATATTTCTAGAAATTCAAAAACTAAAGCTTTAATAACATATTCTTCCCTGAATAAACATTTTCTGACCTCTGCGTACTAGTCGGATCATATCTACCTCATATGAACTCCAAATTGAGTTATTCCAGTTGGTAAAAATCCATGAGCCATATATCTATAATTGTTATTTTGGCGCGCTATTTTATTTCCCTATAGAATATTCCCAAAAATTCAAAAACTAAAGCTTTAATAACATACTCTTCCCTGAATAAACATTTTCTGACCTCTGCGTAATAATCGGATCATATCTACCTCATATGAACTCCAAATTGCATAATTCCAGTGGTTAAATTTCCATGAGACATAGATCTATAACTTTCTTGTTAACTATTTATTTTAATTCCTTACCGATTTTTCCCAGATTCTTAAAAACAGAAGCTAAAAGTTTTACCGCCCATAGCCATACCTATGCAGAACTATCTAAACCAGCCTAAGTATTCAAACATACATCACATGCATGATCAATATGTAACATGATGAAGCAACATTCATGACCAATAATCAAAGTGCTAAGATCAAAATCCCATATAAATATTACAAATTTCAAAACTTTTCTTCAAAAAGAAATATTGTTAAACTTACCTAAAAATCTCCCTAGCTCACTTAGTGAATTGGTTTTCTTGTTTGCTCTTGAAAGAAGTAGCAAGACTCCTCCCTTCCCTTAGCTTTTCTAGCAGCTTAGGTAAGAGAGGGAGGGTGAGCTTTTGATCCTCAAAGATAAAGAAGAAAAAAATAGATTCAAGTGGGGATTAAGGTAACTTACCTTGAGTATTTAGCCTTCTAAACTTCTCCTTCTTTTTCCTTCCTTTCTCCTCCTCTCTTTCTCTCCTTTCCTCACTCTACCTTGCTTCTATTTCTCTCTCTTCCTCACTTGGACAAAATTAAAATGTTATGGGGTGGGTTTTGATTATATAGACCACCAAATAATTCACCTTTCATGATCATGGATCTACCTTATCACAATTAAGATACACTTTGTTGAATTTTTGGAAAACAAACAACTTATGTTCTTGTCTTCCTCTTCCTTAGTCAAGATATGCATAGGAAAAGGAGATTTGCAATTTGAAATTTATGATGATATGTTCTTAAGATAAGGGACAAGGTCCCTTTGATTTAGGGATTCATTTCCATTTTCTTTTGTCTTAAACAAGTATGATAGGTTTGCCTTTTTAGGTGGCAAATTTCTAGCCCTTGAATTTCCATTATTTGGTTGATATTTTTTGTGTGGGATAGGAATGTTTTGTCCTAATGCCAAGTATTATCATACCACTTGCTAAAATTATGAGTGTAGGATATAGATGTTTTTGTCCTAAAGCCTTGTATTATCATGCCACTTGGCAAAATTATGAATGTAGAATCATACCACTTACTAAATTTTTGTCTTAATGCCATGCAACCTAATCTTTATTATTATTACATTATTTATTTTATTTTATTTTTTCTCTTGGGTTTGGGCTAATTCCTACCCATTATGGGCTTATTCCTACCCATTTTCTTTGCTTTGAATAAAATTTTACCTTTCTTGGAGGGCTTGAACACATTATCATAATGTTTTTTGGGCTATTGGTCCAATTTCTATATCCTTATCCAAGTCTATGTTTTATTTCTTGTTTAGGTTATCCAATGGGCTTGCTAGAAACTTATGTGAAGTGGAAAAATTCTATATGAAGTGTCTATAGGTAAAAGCCCAATGTATGGGTGAAGATGTTAAACTTAATAATTCTAGTTCTTGAATTAGGAAAAATTACCCTAATCCAATGTTCTTGAAATTTTAAAACCTTTACTTGTTTCTAAAAATTTATCTTCCTTATCCAAGAATTTTACATCACTTTAATATGTTATTTCTAATTTTTTTCCTATTAGTTTTTTCCTCTTTATTTGTTTTCTTAATATTAGAAACATTTTCTATGCATATACATAAGGTGAAGAATTTCTAAGGATTATATTTTCCTTAGATATCCAAAATATTGTCTAATAAATTTTATTTCGTTAATGTACTTTTAACGAAATTAGGGATGTTACATTTCTCTCCCCCTAAAAGAAATTTTGTCCTCAAAATTTCAAAAATTACCTGATAAGAACAATTGCGGATATTTCATCCTCATGACTTCTTCCAGCTCCCAAGTTGCTTCTTCCGGAGTTAAACCTTCCCATAACACTTTAACCAGGGGAATGGTTTTATTTCTCAGTTGCTTCACGTCGGTGTCCATTATGGATGCAGGTACTAGCTGGTATGTCATGTTCTCCTTTATTTGGATTGGTTCATCCTGTATTACATGTGATGAATCTGGAAGATACTTCCACAACTGTGATACGTGGAAAACATTATGCAGGTTGGACAAATTAGGTGGGAGGGCAATTTGATATGCTGACGTTCCTACTCTCTTCAGAATTTGGTAGGGTCCCAAAAATCGTGGACTTAGCTTCCTAGTCTTGAGAGTCCTGCCAACTCCAGTAGTCGGAGAAAGTTTTAGAAATACATTATCTCCTTCCTCAAATTCCAGAGGTCGATGTCTCTTATCATAGTAACTCTTTTGCCGACTCTGAGCTGTAAGTATCTTATCTCGTATCATCCTGATTTGTTCAGTGGTTTGTTGAACTACATCAGGACCCAGCAAGTTCTTTTCTCCTACCTCAAACCAACATAGTGGAGATCCGCACTTCCTACCGTATAAAGCTTCATAGGGTGCCATCTTAATGCTAGAATGATAGCTATTATTATAAGCAAACTCCACTAAAGGTAGGTATTTATCCCATCCTTTCCCTTGTTCTATCACACAGGCCCTTAACATATCTTCTAGGGTTTGAATTGTCTGTTCAATCTGCCCATCAGTTTGAGGATGATAGGCAGTACTGAACCGCAACTGGGTTCCAAAAGCCTCCTGTAATGCCTCCCAAAACCTCGATATAAACCTTGGATCTCTATCAGAAATGATATTTAAGGGAATCCCATGTAGTCTAACTATTTCCCGGACATACAATTGGGCCAATTTATCCAGCGAATAGTTAATCTTTATGGGCAGAAAATGAGCAATTTGGTTAATCTGTCAACTATTACCCAGATAGAGTCATGTCCAACTAAAGTTTTAGGTAAACCCACAACAAAGTCCATCGAAATACTGTCCCATTTCCATTCAGGAATCTCCAGAGGTTGAAGAAATCCTGCTGGCTTTTGATGTTCCACTTTCACCTTCTGACAAGTTAAACATTTTGCCACGAACTCAGCAATGTCATTTTTCATCCCTGGCCACCAATACATCTTCTCTAAATCCTGGTACAATTTAGTGGATCCGGGATGGATTGAGTATTTACTCTGATGCGCTTCCTGTAGGATCTTAGTCCTCAACTCTTGGTCCTGAGGAACACATACCCTTCCTTAGTACATGATTACTCCATCTTCCGAAATAGAAAAACCACCCTGATTATTATGATCCCGTAAGTTTTGGTCATGGTCTTGAGCCTTTTTAATCTGGGCTCTAAGGTCACACTCTATACTTAACCCATTGATGATTAACTTCTTTGGAGTAAGAGTAGTGGCTAGCTTTAAATTTCGAAACTCCTCTAGCATTTGCATCTCAAACACCATCATCTGACCCATGTGTAGAGATTTTCGACTCAAGGCATCAGCTACAACATTCGCCTTTCCTGGATGATACTTTATCTCAAACTTGTAGTCATTGAGGAATTCTACCCATCTTCGTTGCCTCATATTTAACTCCTTCTAATCAAAGAGGTATTTAAGACTCTTATGATCATAATATACTTCAAAGGTTGCCCCGTACAAATAGTGTCGCCAAATCTTTAGGGCAAACACGACTGCTGCCAATTCAAGATCATGGGTTGGGTAGTTTTCTTCATAGGGTCTCAGTTGCCTAGAGGCGTAAGCAACTACTCTCTTGTCTTGCATCAACACACACCCTAGCCCTTTCTTTGAAGCGTCACTATACACTGCAAAATATCCTGAGGGGTCTGGAATAACTAAAACAGGAGGAGTGGTTAATATGGTCTTAAGCTCTTGAAAACTAGCTTCACGTTGATCAATCCATTTAAAAGGACTTCCCTTCCTAGTTAATTTAGTCAATGGCAAGGCTATACGAGATAAGTTTTGTATAAACCTCCTGTAATATCCTGCCAAACCCAGGAAACTTCTTATTTCTGTAACCGACTTTGGTCTCTCCCACTGAATCACTGCTTCTGTCTTGCTAGGATCGACTGCAACCCCTCTATTAGAGATGACATGTTCGAGAAACTTTACCTCTGATTGCCAAAAGTCACACTTCTCCAATTTGACATACAACTTTTTCTCCTTCAGCACTTGCAGCATGATTCGGAGATATTGTTCATGTTCTTTTTCACTCTTAGAATATATCAAGATGTCATCAATGAATACCACCACAAATTGATCTAGGTAGGGTCGAAAAATGCGATTCATGTAATCCATGAAAATTGCAGGTGCATTTGTCAACCCAAAGGGCATTACGAGAAACTCATAGTGCCCATACCTAGTCCTAAAGGCAGTTTTTGATACATCCTTATCCTTGATCCTAATCTGATGATATCCTGACCTCAAGTCAATTTTAGAAAAGATAGAGGCTCCCTTCAGTTGATCCAATAAGTCATTTATCCTAGGGAGAGGGTACTTATTTTTAATAGTCACCTTATTCAGCTGTCTGTAATCTATGCATAGTCTCAAGCTTCCATCTTTCTTCTTAACAAACAATACAGGAGCTCCCCAAGGTGATACACTCGGTCTAATGAATTGCTTGTCTAACAGTTCCTCCAACTGTTTCTTAAGTTCCTGTAGTTCCTTCGAGGCCATTCTATAAGGTGCAATAGAGATAGGCCCTGTCCCAGGTAAGAGATCAATAGAGAAGTCTATCTCTCTCTTAGGAGGTAATCCTGAAATATCTGATGGAAATACTTCAGGAAACTCTTTGGCTATTGGGATCTCATCAAGCTTTGATTCGACTTCTAGGTTTGATAAACACAAAAGAATGTATCCAAGTACTCCATTCTTCAACTCCCTATTAACTTGATTGGCATTAAGCATTAATAACTGTATCTCCTCTTTTGGAGTAGGAGGTAGAAATTCAACGGTCTTGTTACAACAATTTAGCAAGACCCGATTTCTAGACATCCAGTCTAACCCCATAATGACCTCAATACCTCTTAAAGATAAACAGACGAGGTCTACTAAAAAAGTTTTCTCCTAGATGGTGACTTGACAGTCCTTACATATAGAGAAAGTTAATACCTTTTCCCTTGTGGGGGTTACTACGGATAGCTCATAGGGAGTTTCAGAAATAGGAAACTGAAACTTCCTAATACATTCTTCTGATATAAATGAATGACTAGCACCAGAGTCAAATAACACCATAAGAGCAAATCCATAGATATAACATGTACCTTGAATCATTTCAGAAGATTGAGCTGCCTCTTGACCGCTCAGAGTGAAAACCCTTCCTTTCAGCTGAGGCCTCTGATCCGACTGCTTTCCCACATTCTGTGGGCAGTTTCTCGCAAAATGACCTTTCTGTCCACAATTGAAGCAGACATCCTGTCCTATGTAGCATGGCCGATTACCATGCATGCGTCCGCACTTAGCGCACTTGACTGGGGCAAAGTCCTGTTGGAAAGGTCGGGGACTTGTAGTCAATGGCCTCTTGCCAATAGCCTGTCTTTTTCCTCTGACATTTCTGCCAGAGTTTTGTGGCCCGTTCTTCTTTTTCCAGAAGTTCTGTCTTTGTTTCTCATCCTCCACTGCCCTCAAGCTCTTTTCCAGGAGTCTGCATTTATTTATCAGAGGTACAAACTCCCTGGTCTCCATAGCTACGACAGTATTCGTTATCTCCGGGTTCAGTCCCGCTTCGAACTTAACTGCCTTCCATGCTTCATCAGGGTTAAATCGTAGATAAGAGGAGAACTTAGACAATTCTTCGAACCTTGCGATGTATTGGTCCACGGTCATGCTGCCCTGCCTGAGTTGGAGAAATTCAATCTCCTTCTCCGCCCGTACAGTACTTGGAAAGTATTTTTCCAAAAAAGTATTTTTGAACACTTGCCAGGTGATCTGTCTTCCCTGGTGAGCTAAAATTTCTTTAGCTCCACGCCACCAGTATTCTACTTCATCTTTTAGCATATATGCAGTGAAGATTACTTGCTGCTCCTCAGTACAACCCATCACTTCAAAGATTTTCTCTAATTCCCTTATCCACCTTTCGGCTATTGTTGGATCATAACCACCTTGGAAACAAGGTGGTCTGGTTTTCAGGAATTCGGATATGCCGTTATCATTTCCAGCCATCCGGTTGTTAGCACCATTCGAGTTACTAGCATTCTGGAGGTGTTGTAGAATTTGGTTGGTGGTCAAGACTTGGTCTCGAATTGCTGTGGCCAGGTTATGCAGGGTTTCTTCCGCATTGTTTGCCGGATTCCTCCTTGGTGGTGCCATTTCCTACTATGGCAAAAACAACGTTATGCTACTATTGAGGTGATCAAACCCAATAGTTAGTTTCAAAATATTTAACAGCAGTCATAACACCACCTCGGCATATAGATAGGAAACACTAGTAATTTCTTACCTATATGAAATCACTGATTCCCTACACAGCATAACCACAACATACTCAAGACACTATAAGATCGATTCAGATAACCATCCACCCACTGGCCATCTAGGATTGACCTTCTCTGATACCAATTATGTAACAGCTTCATTTATGTAACAATTTTTTTTTATTTAACATCATGAAGTTATTACCTCATCTTAACTCACAATAACATTTATTTAATTATACAATACTAAGTTTACACTCACATCATTAATACAAACATTTGTACAAGACATACATGTACATATAAGCCCTAATCATCCACATAGACTATTTCTGGGGCCACTGGTGCGGGTGGCGGCACCTCTGTCTGAACATGATATAGAAATATAGTGAGAATTAAATCCCAGTATGTTCAACAATAATTCATCATCAATATAGTTCATCACGTCATGTTCAGCTGTATAAACTACAGAAAATATCTTTAGGTCACATGAATGCACTTTATCATGCACATGAAAATTGTACAGTTATGACATGTATGGCATGAATAACTATTTTTCGAATTTCATATGATGGCTATCAACTTATACTTCCTTCTAGCTACCCCGGTCAGGGTGAGTATTTTCTACTTTTCAGTACGGGGTTATCTCGCTCCGTCCGACATGGCACACTTTCTCTTTCTTTTCTCATGAACATAATCATAACCGTTGGTAGGGTGTCCCCTACTGGTGCACCACACGGATTGCCATGTGACCGTGCTCATTTCTTTTCTTTTCATATTAATAGCCGAAAATATGATTCCAATAACAAGTATGTTCATTATATTCTCATGCCATAATTTATCAAAACATAATCATTCTCAAAATTCATTGGTAAACTGAAGTTATGCCATGAATATAATCATTTTCTAATTTTTACTTTATAAAATATGTCCATGTCAAAATTCCACACTAATACCTCGATAACTGGATAGTAATTGTAGTCTGTAAACAGCGCACCAGGAAAGTTCCCAGGAAAGAGAGGTGGGTCACTAATGGACACGCTTAAGTACCAGGTCTTTCCTTGCCAGAGCTTTCCTTAGACATGCACTTTTCACAAATCACAATTTTTTCCAGTAACTAGAATAATTCTTTTCTAATGTGGAAATACTGCAACCACGGAGCATACTAAAATTGTTCAAATAAAACTGGCAATTTCAAAACTTCTTAGAAATTTTATATGAGTACTAGGGTAAATTCCATGTTAAAAATTACACACTTAAAATGGTAGTAAATTCATGCAATGGCAATAGCTAGGGCATACACTACGCATTTATTACTTTTATTTATAAAATTCCTCTTCTTTCTTGAATATTATTTTCATCTTTTCTTTTTCTTTATGTCTAGGCATTTAGTCATTTTATTTTTACTTATATCATTTCCAACACATGTTCTTACAAATTTTATAGAGCATTTTTCCTCAAATTGATTTCTACTATTAACCTATAGTTTAAAAAAATTCATCTAGGGTAGAAAAAATATTAAAAATAGGTTTTACTAACTTTTAACACAGCCTTTGCTTACAAATCATAGCATACCTCTCTCATTTTAACTCTGATTAAGATGATCTTAGTGTCTATGAAAAGCTAAGACAATTATCTAAAACTATTATGTTAATCATATCAACAAAATAGTAAGATATCGTGGTCTTATTACTCCTTTAAATTTAGTATTATTTCTTCTCGTGTAGGTTATGACCTTTACTGACTAATTAGACCATATCTCCCAAATTTGAACTCCAAATTGAGTTATTCCAGTTGGTAAAAATCCACGAGCCATATATCTATAATTTTTATTTTGGCGCGCTATTTTAATTCTCTATAAAATATTCCCAGAAATTTAAAAACTAAAACTTTAATAACATACTCTTCCCTGAATAAACAGTTTTTGACCTCTACGTACTAATAGGATCATATCTACCTCATATGAACTCCAAATTAAGTTATTCCAGTTGGTGAAAATCCATGAGACATATATCTATAATTTTTATTTTGGCACGCTATTTTAATTCCCTACATAATATTCCCAGAAATTCAAAAACTAAAGCTTTAATAACATACTCTTCCCTGAATAAACATTTTCTGACCTCTGCGTACTAATCGGATCATATCTACCTCATATGAACTCCAAATTGAGTTATTCTAGTTGGTAAAAATCCACGAGACATATATCTATAATTGTTATTTTGGCGCGCTATTTTAAGTCCCTATAGAATATTCCCAGAAATTCAAAAACTAAAGCTTTAATAACATACTCTTCCCTGAATAAACATTTTCTGACCTCTGCGTAATAATCGGATCATATCTACCTCATATGAACTCCAAATTGCATAATTCTAGTGGCTAAATTTCCTTGAGACATAGATCTATAACTTTCATGTTAACCATTTATTTTAATTCCTTACCGATTTTTCCCAGATTCTTAAAAACAGATGCTAAAAGTTTTACCGCCCATAGCCATACCTATGCAGAACTATCTAAACCAGCCTAAGTATTCAAACATACATCACATGCATGATCAATATGTAACATGATGAAGCAACATTCATGACCAATAATCAAAGTGCTAAGATCAAAATCCCATATAAATATTACAAATTTCAAAACTTTTCTTCAAAAAGAAATATTGTTAAACTTACCTAAAAATCTCCCTAGCTCACTTAGTGAATTGGTTTTCTTGTTTGCTCTTGAAAGAAGTAGCAAGACTCCTCCCTTCCCTTAGCTTTTCTAGCAGCTTAGGTAAGAGAGGGAGGGTGAGTTTTTGATCCTCAAAGATAAAGAAGAAAAAAATAAATTCAAGTGGGGATTAAGGTAACTTACCTTGAGTATTTAGCCTTCTAAACTTCTCCTTCTTTTTCCTTTCTTTCTCTCCTTTCCTCACTCTACCTTGCTTCTATTTCTCTCTCTTCCTCACTTGGACAAAATTAAAATGTTATGGGGTGGGTTTTGCTTATATAGACCACCAAATAATTCACCTTTCATGATCATGGATCTACCCTATCACAATTAAGATACACTTTGTTGAATTTTTGAAAAACAAACAACTTATGTTCTTGTCTTCCTCTTCCTTAGTCAAGATATGCATAAGAAAAGGAGATTTACAATTTGAAATTTATGATGATATGTTCTTAAGATAAGGGACAAGGTCCCTTTGATTTAGGGATTCATTTCCATTTTCTTTTGTCTTAAACAAGTATGATAGGTTTGCCTTTTTAGGTGGCAAATTTCTAGCCCTTGAATTTCCATTATTTGGTTGATATTTTTTGTGTGGGATAGGAATTTTTTGTCCTAATGCCAAGTATTATAATACCACTTGCTAAAATTATGAGTGTAGGATATAGATGTTTTTGTCCTAAACATTGTATTATCATGCCACTTGGCAAAATTATGAATGTAGAATCATACCACTTACTAATTTTTTGTCTTAATGCCATGTAACCTAATCTTTATTATTATTACATTATTTATTTTATTTTATTTTTCCTCTTGGGTTTGGGCTTATTCCTACCCATTTTCTTTGCTTTGAATAAAATTTTACCTTTCTTGGAGGGCTTGAACACATTATCATAATTTTTTTTGGGCAATTGGTCCAATTTCTATATCTTAATCCAAGTCTATGTTTCATTTCTTGTTTAGGTTATCCAATGGGCTTGCTAGAAACTTATGTGAAGTGGAAAAATTCTATATGAAGTGTCTATAGGTAAAAGCCCAATGTATGGTTAAAGATGTTAAACTTAATAATTCTAGTTCTTGAATTAGGAAAAATTACCCTAATCCAATGTTCTTGAAATTTTAAGACCTTTACTTGTTTCTTAAAATTTATCTTCCTTATCCAAGAATTTTACATCTCTTTAATATATTATTTCTAATTTTTTTCCTATTAGGTTTTTCCTCTTTATTTGTTTTCTTAATGTTAGAAACATTTTCTATGCATATACATAAGGTGAAGAATTTCTAAGGATTATATTTTCCTTAGATATCTAAAATATTGTCTAATAAATTTTATTTCGTTAATGTACTTTTAACGAAATTAGGGATGTTACACTCTGACACTGGTCGCATTGCTTTGCGAAAGAGTGGGAGTCCTTGAATAGAGAGGGCCAGTAGAACCTGGCCTGCAGTACCTTGTTTTCAGTTCTAACTCCTCCAAAATCACCTCCATAAGGGGAAGCATGGCATTTCTGCAAGATTTGCTCCATCTCTTCGCTGGATATGCATCTCCTTATCATCTGATTAGGACATTACTTGTAAAGGTATTGTTCATCCCAGTAATATGAGTTCACCTCATGCAAAAAAAATTTCTTCTGTTGTAACGGCAAGTCTGGTGGGAGCATTCCACTCAAAAGGTAATTTACATAATCAGCATACCATGGCACACTATCTTAGGACAAGACGTAAAGTTGTTCGTCTAGGAATCTCTTATTAATTTCATTTTCTCCTAAGCTGTCCCCTTCCAATCTAGAGAGATGGTTTGCCACTTGATTTTCAGTTCCCTTTCTATCCCTGATATCCAGGTCGAATTCTTGAAGCAAAAGCACCCATCGAATGAGTCTAGGCTTGGAATCCTTTTTTCTAACCAGGTGTTTAATGGCAGAATGGTCTGTGTGCACTATCACTTTTGCTCCTACCAGATATGCTCTGAATTTTTCAAAGGCGAAAACTACTGCAAGCAATTCCTTCTCTGTCACTGTGTAGTTCAGTTGGGCACCCTGCAATGTTTTGCTTGCATAATATGTAGAGTGAAAAAGCTTGTTCCTATGCTGCCCGAGGACAGCTCCCAATGCTACTTCACTAGCATCCCACATTAGCTTGAATAGAGAAGTCCAGTCTGGTGCCACGATAACTGGGGCTGTACTCAATTTCTTCTTAAGGTCGCAAAATGTTGTCATACAACTTTTATCAAAACAGAAAGTTCTGTCCTTCTCTAGCAAACTGCATAAAGGTTTGGCAACCTTAGAGAAGTCTTTAATGAACCTCCTATAAAATTCTGCATGACCTAGGAAGCTTTGAATGCCCTTGACAGAGTTGGGAGGAGGCAGCTTTTCTATGATTTCCACCTTGGCCTTGTCAACTTCAAGTCCTCTTTGAGAAACTTTATGTCCCAGCACAATTCCCTCTTTTACCATAAACTAACACTTCTCCCAGTTTAGCACCAAGTTTGTTTCCTCACACCATTGTAAGACTTTAGCAAGGTTTCCTAAACATAGGTCAAAGGAGTCCCCGAAGACTAAGAAGTCATCCATGAAAATTTCCATAAATTGTTCAGCCATTTCTATAAAAATTGCCATCATGCATCGCTGAAACGTTGCTAGAGCATTGCAAAGCCGGAATGGCATTCTTCGAAATGCAAAGGTACTATAAGGACATGTGAATGTGGTATTATGTTAATCTTCCGGTGCTATAGCAATCTAGTTGTACCCTGAATATCCATCCAGGAAACAATAATATTCTCTTCTTGCGAGTCGATCTAACATCTAATCAATGAATGGCAGGGGAAAATGATCATTCCTGGTGCTTTTGTTTAGCTTCCGATAATCCATGCAAATCCTCCAGCCAGTCACAACCTTGGTGGGGATGAGCTCATTATTTTTGTTTTCCACCACAGTCATACCCCCTTTCTTAAGAACACATTGGACCAGACTCACCCAAGAGTTGTCTGATATGGGGTAGATAATTCCAGCATCTAGCCACTTAATAATTTCCTTCTTAACCACCTCCTTCGTTATCGGGTTCAGCCTCCATTGGGGTTCTATGGACCCTCTTTCATTGCTTTCCAAAAGGATCTTATGCATGCCAAATGAGGGGCTGATTCCCTTAATATCAGCAAGTGTCCAACCAATGGCCCTTCTGAATTTCTTCAATGTCAGGACCAATTTCTCCTCTTGTTCCTCTATCAAAAATGCTGAGATAACCATAGAAAGAATGGTTGTTTCTCCTAAATACGCATACTTGAGGTGTGCTGGTAGAGGCTTCATTTCTAAGACTGGTGGTTCCTCTACTGATGCCTTCAGCAGCCTTGATTCTGGTGGGGTCATGTATAATGGCTCCTTTATTGGCTCCTATATCTTATTTCCATGACTGACATCAATCCAGGCTCATTCTTTCTCGTCTTCCCCTTCTGAATCTGAGTTGTCTATCCATGCTACTGGTGATGGGTCCTTGCAGCATTTTTCTAACTGCACTGAGTCTATCATAGACACAACTGCACATTCCTCTTCTTCACTAGCAAACTTCATGGTTTGGAGTAATTGAATGTAACCTGCTCATCCTGGACTCTCATGGTTAATTCCCCTTTTTGAACATCAATTAATGTCCTATTGGTTGCTAGGAATGGTCTGCCCAAAATAATTGGTACCTCTGCATCAGCTTCATAGTCTAGTATTATAAAGTCTACTGGGAAGATGAACTTGTCCACCTTAACCAGGACATCCTCGATTTTTCCTTCTGGATGAGCTATGGATCTGTCTGCAAGTTACAGTGAACTGTGGTAGGCCTTGCTTCTCCAATTCCTAGTTTTTTAAATATGGCCATTGGTATGAGGTTGATGCTTGCTCCCAAATCGCAAAGTGCCTTGCCAAAATACTGGCTCCTGATAGAACAAGGTATGGTGAAACTGCTTGGATCCTTAAGTTTGGGTGGCAGCTTATTCTGTAGCACAGCACTGCATTCTCTTGTGAGAGCAACAGTCTCAAACTTGCCAAATCTTCTCTTCTTGGTCAGGATGTCCTTCATGAACTTTACATAATTAGGCATCTGCTCTAGTGCTTCCACTAGAGGAATGTTAATGTATAGTTGTTTCAGGACATCTAGGAATCTTCTAAATTGCTGGTCATTCTGCTGTTTCTGGAATCTCTGAGGGAAGGGGGAGGTAACTTAGTTTGCTGTATGCCTTGCTGCGGCAAAGTTGTCGAATTTTACTGTGGCATAGCTGTAGCATTTTCTCCAGAGATGGTTGCTTCCTCGCTCACCTCCTCTTCTTGCTTTTTCTTGTCTTTCTTCTTCTCTAGGGGTACAGTGGAGTCTTTCTGGTCCTGTCCTCTTGCTTTTGGTGCCTCCACCATCTTCCCACTTCTCAGAGCTATAGCCTTGCAGTTCTCTTTCCCTTCTCTGCTAGGGACTTCGGTATTGCTTGGAAGTGTCCCTGGAGGTCTATTTTTTAGTTTATTAGCAAGCTGTCCCACTTGAGTTTCTAGATTTTATAATGAGGCTGCTTGACTCTGGATTAGAGCATCATTCCTTGCCATATATTCCTTCATCAGGGATTCCAGTGAAGTGGGGGTTTCCTGAGGCTACTGTCTTTGCTGCCAAGGGGGCCTGTGGTCTTTGTAAAGTAGAGTTACTCCCTTGTCCCGTACCATAGTTACTCCAGGAAAAATTGGGGTGTTGCCTTCATCCTGGGTTATACGTGTTGGAATAGGGATTGTTATTGCGATTCATATTTCCCACATAGAACACCAATTCTACGTTTGAGGGACAAGTTTCAAATAGATGTGGTCCATTGCACAATACACAAGATGGTCCAGTCTCTTGGACTGCATTGGCTGCTTGAGGGCGGATTAATTGCTGGCTTTTTAAGACATTAACTAGTGAAGCTAGCTGGGCTATGAGAGAAGTAACTTCACTTACTTCATGCATGCTCGCTGCTTTCTTTCCCGTTGAAACTCTGTCCATTGGCCATTGGTAGTTGTTACTGGCCATCCTTTCAAGCAGCTCGTGCGCTTCATTATATGTTTTGGACAGTAGTGGCCCATTAGCTGCAGCATCCACTATGGTGCGGGTTTGAGCATTAAGGCCATTGTAAAAGGTCTCCATCTGAATGCAGTAAGGGATTCTGTGATGGGGGCATCTCCGTAATAGCTCTTTATACCTCTCCCAGGTCGCACACAATGATTCACCTTCCAATTGCTGGAAAGAGGTGATGTCATTTCTCAATCTGGCATTCTTGGTGGGCGGGAAGTATTTTAGCATAAATTTCTCAGCCAAATCACTCCAGTTAGCAATAGAGTCGGGTGGCAGAGAGTTCAACCACACTCTTACTCGATCTCTTAATGAGTAAAGGAACAGCTTTAGCTTAAGCACTTCTTTTGTTACCCCATTCATTTTGAAAGCATCTGTAACTTCCATGAATACTCTTAAGTGAAGATGAGGGTCATTTGTAGGCATTCCACTGAACTGGCCTACAGTCTGCAACATCTGGAACATTACTGGCTTGAGCTCAAAATGAAGAGCCTCGATTTCTAGTCTCACAATGCTCGGGTTCAACCCATTCAGGTTTGGTTGAACATAAGCATTTAAGACCCTATCTCTATCGTCCATGTTGCCTGCACCACTCTGATTGGCCATTCCTGCCTGCAGTTGAGGTCCTAACTGTCCTCTTTTTCTTCTCAAAAGCGTTCTTTCTATCTCTGGATCTAGAGGCAGAAATTCTCTATCAGCCCAGCTCATGCACTGCGTTACCTATTCAACAAGACACCAGAGTGAATAATAGATGTAACTAAAAACACTTCACACAGTCAAGTAACTAAGAACAATTTTTAAGTTGACACTCCCCGGCAACGGCGCCAAAAACTTGTTAAATTTCATGCAAAGATGAATGCAGTGTCCGAACGCAAGTGCACGTGTCGTGACCAAGTAATAAAGTGATGAGTGAGTATCGTCCCACAAGGAGTGAACTAAAACTATTATAGAGACTTTTGTCGTGTGAAATGTTGTAGCAAGAATAAGATGAGTCACAAGATAAAATAGAGTTAGATCAATTAAATGCAACTATAACTAAGATGAGGAGTACTAGGGTGCAGAAGAAAATGATAATAGGTGATCTAGGGTTGCTTAGGGTCGCCATGAACTACAGCACTCGTATTTGCTCTAGGGATTGCTGCAGCAATTGCTCTAAGTGCCAAGTTCAGTCTTGAATAGAGTCTTCCCAGACTTCCATTCCTTACAATTCTGAGGTTCAAACATGCATTCCTGCATCAGTCTTCATCCCCGAATTGTGCATAAAGCTCTACTGTTGGGGTAACGGGGGAACCATATATACCTATATTGGCTTAATCCCATATATTCAACTGTTTTTCCAGCCTCCATTCCCCTCCCAGGTGAATTTTGGCCTAAGTCTTCCTCCACTAAACTTTCATTATCAAGGGAAATTAAAATATAAACACAGTTGAATGTTAAAACAATGCTGCAGCAAAATGTGTTGTTACTAAAAACGTGCTCAAGTTCATTACAACCCTTATGCAACCCTAGCTGGAAACTAGCCAAGCCTCATGGTTACACTGGTTACAAATATCCCAAAATCACTGGTATGCATCCCAAGTGATATAAAAATACAAGTGCAGTTTCTTGATAAAAAAAGAAAAAAAAAAGAAAAACACAATAGGGATCAATGGAAATCTGGAATTGCCAACTATCCCGTACTCTAAAGCTTCTATACATTCCGTGGCTATTCTTCTTCCTCCCCTCTAGTCTATCTCCCTATGGCTCTGCTTTCTACCCTTTTTATAATCAAGCCTTGTGGTCCCAGTAAAGTGTCCTGGGTTGCTGACATTCTCCCTGCTCTGCAGCCAGCATCTCTGCGTGCAACTTTTTCCTCTCCACTTTCAGTAGTGGAGGCAGTTTTGTACCAACCCAACCAGCAGCCTGCAGTGTGAGCTTGCTTCTTTCTCCTGCCAGGTGGTGGCTGCACCTGCTACGCAGCTCTGCTCCCCTGCCACCTGCGCCATATCAAACAAAATCAGTGCCTTGCAGAAAAAAGGGACCAGCTTTACTCAATATCACTTAGTTCGCTGCCAAGATTGCCACATATGCACACTCCATTGCTGCAGCACATAGGGTGGATGATATTGCATATAAGGGAGTCATCACATTCAGTTATATCCGAGAATAAGAGTATTTAATAATCAAAACAGCACAATAAACACACTCAGAAAGCATATAAACATTGCAGTAAATTGAAGTTATCAAAAGTCATCACTGAAGGAGGGATCAAAAAACCATTTAGTGATGATGAAAGTTGTGACAAAATCCCTCTTTCGTGATGACTTGTGAAGGTTGTCATTGAAGGTTATTGCTTTAGAGACGACTTTTGTCATCAATGAAAATGGATTCAATGACCACTTTTTGGAGTCATCACTAAAAGTATCTTACGTGGAGGGTTTTAGTGATGAAGGAAGTCATCACTGAATCTATTTTTAGTGACAAAGTTTTGGAGTTGTCACTAAAAGTATCTTACATGGAGGGTTTCAATGACGAATAAAGTCATCACTAAATCTTCTCTATTAGTTTTTTATATTGAAAATTACATTACATTAAAAATAATATAGCATAATGGAAAAAACTTAAGAACCAAAACAAGTAATAAAATGATATATATTGAGATAATTTCAACTATAACAAATATTTTTTGGTAAACATTTTTTAAATGTCAATTAATAGAAAATAGTACACATTACAAAATATATACAAATTAAAACAATTAATTCGGTGGTTCTCTTGGAGATACTGATGCTGCATTATTTGTAGAACTTGGTACAACACTACTTGTTGGAGCTATTGTAACTTCTCTCGGTTTATAACACATAATAGCAAACTAATACTCGAAAGTAATGCAAAATGAAAGAAAATTAAATAGTAACAACAATTATATATACAGTTTAGTAATTTCTAACATTCAAGATTAAATTAAATAAGCATTTATGGTTGTTGTCTTTGAAGGATATTGATACACTACTGTGAGATTTGTATTGTTACCAAAAGTTAAAGCATGCATGCCCCAGCTACAAAGGTAAGACAAAAACATCGGTTTATTTCTAAAAGAAATCCTACTCTTTTGACCATCCTACTTTTTTAGAGATATATAAAAAAAATAATCAACAAGTCTAAGCTTGAGTGTCATTATTATTGAAGTGAATAATAATTAAAAAAACATAGGTAGAATATAAGTCATCTCTCTCTACTACTAAGTTTGATAAAAACTAGAATTTACAAACACATCCTAATATATTTCTATCCAAATGGTGAATTCACATTATTGTTAAAGTCTTACAATATCTTATTTATACACATATAGTTAGCTAACTAGTATACTAAATCAATTTAACCCATATATCTAGCTTTGAGGGGTCATTATCCCAAAAATGATCAAACATTCAAAATACATATCAATTTTTTTTCGTGTCCTCCTTCCAAATTATATCCATTTCTTTATCTAAACTAAATAAATAATACTCCACTAATGCCAATGATTTTGTGGTTCTCATTTTATGATCCTCGTCCACTTTTAAAGTTGCCTGGTCAATGATAATAGAGGAAATAAATATTTACTTGAAAAAAAATGCATAAACCAAATATGTTTTGCTATTATCCCTAAGTTTAATTTCACTAAGCCAAATAACTTTCATTGTATAATGCCATCTCATCAGTAGAACATTACCACAAAGTAACACCACCAATAGAGTAGATAGATGTAGAAAATATAGAATGTTAAGCATGGTTAAGGAGCTGGTTGAAGCCATAGAACTAGCTAAAAACTTGATCACCTTAAACATAAACTTTAGTGTTATTCTACCACATTTAGATAAACGAACTTAAAATAATTATCAGAATTCTTGCTGCTTGGGCAAAATTAAATGCAAATCTTATACTTCATATCATCAATTCTACCAATAAAGTGAAGGGAAATAATGAACGCCAACCTTTACAATTATTAAGCGATGAAATGGTTTTAGGCTTTCAACATAAAATTTAGATTCAATATGCTCGTAATACAAACCAATATGAAATTTATGTATATGCAAACACCCATGGATGTAAAGAAGCACGTGCACAAACACTTATAAGCATAGTAATGGAAAATGGGTAGGCTTTTAAGTGCACAAATTCAATAACAATTTTCTAGAGAGAAGTAGAAAATGTATTATTGGTATGAGCCAGAACAACAATCTATAATTGATGCATGACATAGTAGCTACTATTAAGAATTCTAGGATTCAATTCATTAAGCAACACACAGTTCAAAATAAAAATATTAATGGAATGAATGGTCTAACCCTTAAGTTTTAAGAACTAGAGAGTTATACACAAGGAAAAACGATGCCATCATTATTAATGCTGACTTGCACTACCTTGTTTCACTTACATGAAATCAAAAGAAATGAGATAAAATATGAAATGGAAAATGAATTATTGAAATCCATCCTAAAGATAATATCACCATAGTAATATCACCTTATAAAAATGAAATACATATTTCTATGGGAGATTTCTCACCATTCAAAAGGCCCAAACATAATCATTTAGAAATGAGGATTTATGACCAACTTCCTTAAGCATTGAAATTCAAGTATCTATAGCAAAAAAAAATCAAGCATGGGTGGTTCCACTATGATTCTTTTCATGCTGTGAAATTAGATATGCTTAGCTAACCCGTATTTTTACATCTTTTACACTCAATTCTAGAAATTGTTTTTGTCTTTCTCCCTTCCCAAATTTATACTATATGATGGACCACCGATCACTAAGCTAACCCATATTTTTATATTCCATGAATGAAGCTAAAAAAACTTAACTAGAAAGTTATTTTAGTGTGTTAAACTTGCAAATGTAACATCATTACTTAAAAAGTAACATTCCCAAAAGTTCCTTTTTATTTTGTTAGTTTACACCTAAAAGAATGGGAAATAAACATCAGCATCTATAATTTTTTCAAGAGAGTTGGTATATGGCAATGTTAATTATATACAAAAACTATAATAAAAGCTACATACGAAATAATATTTTTGAGAGTGTTGGTATATGGCAATGTAAATGCAGAAGTCTACATAAAAATGGCTATAATTTCCTACTTGCAATTCCACATGCAATTCTATTAAACATGAAAAGATCAAGCATTTGTTGTCTACCTAAAGACTAATAAAACAATATAAACATAGAAAATTATCTTAAAATGTGGGTGAATGGATGATGAGGATTTAGGATGGACACACAACAATGAAGTAATAGTTACCTTAACTTCTTACCTTACTGCTATACCTTTCTAGCATTGTTCATACACATCTAAGAGTTATTAGTTGTCCAAAACACACAACTACAAGAGATGAGGCCGTAGGATAAATTTAAAGCAGCAAAAGCACCAAGGCAAAGGAATCACACTTATGGCAAGTACAAATTGAAAACTAGTGTTTCATCTATGCTTGTTGTTTCAAATGTCGCTGAAAAACTAGGTTTGGTAATCATTATCTCATGATCTCTGCTAACCTATTTGAAAATAATACTAACTAAGCATGAGTTAGACAGGTATAACAAATAAATGAAAAAAGAGAAATCAAAAGAAAAGGTGGAGGAAATGAACTGGATCTAATCAATGGTAATACTTGTTTGTTTTAGAGTTTTAAATATGAAGAATAAACTAATAATTGCAATTTAAAATAAACTCATACACAAACTCCATGGTATGTATTGTTGTAGGTATACCCAAGTTAATACCTTACCTCTCGACTAACTTGTAGTCGTGAGAGTAAGGGTCGATCTCACAAAGAATATAATTACCTTTTGTGAAATCAATTAATGGGGCGTGATAATTGCAAGTAAAACAAAGTAAACAAGAATGAAAGTAATTAAAAAGAGAGTATTTAAGAATAAAGGCGTTGGTTTCGGTTGATATCCACCGTTAAGGGATTGCATTGATCATTGACAACATAGTCAATCTTATTTTGAATATCTATCATTGGGATTCTAACCTTGTTCCTCCTTAAGTCTAGTAATTGATGACAGTCGCCTTAATTCAACCCTAATTAATAAGATATCCTTTACCACATCGGTAAAGTCTAACCTATTAATCATATGAAGAACTAAAGAAACTGATAGAGCTAAACAAATATAGACACATCAGCTATATCTAATTAAGTCAATTATTCAGCATAGGTTTAATGATTTGTAATCCAAAATCATTCAGCCTATTTTCCTCATGAATCACAATAATGGAAACTTTGTTCAAAACATAATTCAACAGTAGATTAAAATAGATAATATACTAGTAGACCTTCCTAGCAATTATATGAATAATCATTGAAAAGAGAAGAGAGCAGATGAATAATCAATACTTAATTAAAGTTGAACTAATAAAATCAAATCTAAATTTCACAATGCATGAAGATCCCTTGAGGTTTCAATCTTCCTTTACCTATTAAAAGTAAATTAGTTGTGCAGGGCTATAAGAAAATCTAGAAAGAACTGAAGAAGGTAATTAAGAGATTGATTGATTATTTATATACTTTCTTTCTCACCCATTTTATAGATTGACTTCTCCTCATTGAAGTAGAATTGTTTCTAGGTCAAAACCCAGTCCATCGGGCTTCAATTGGAGCTAAAAAGACCTAAAAATCGCTATTTTAGCATTCTGGTGTGACAGCGAGTGCTGCAGAGTTACGAAAATAGATTTACAGGGCTCCGTGATTCCTGAGCTAGTGCCACACTGCTTTGGAAGTCCTACAAGGGACACTGCAACACTCGACTTCTTATGTACTCGGGCACCACTGAGTTTCAGTCCAGCACTGTAGAACTCAATTTCTAGGTAGCTCAGTGTTGCAACGCGCTAGGAAAAGTCTTGGAGCTTTGAATCCTTGATGACACGGTGTCGCAGTGCTCTATTTTGAGAGCCACAATGCCTAACAATTTCTGAATTTTGCCAATGTACTAAACACAAAAGTTGTAGGTCTCTTCTTTCTATAGTCACTGAAATCACCTCAATCAGAATTCAAATGAGAGAGATATGCCTCAATTAGTGACAAAGGGTAAAAAATAAGCATTTTTCCATATTTTCTCTCTATTTTCCTCTTTATTCTTCCTAAAACATAAAACACAAAACTTAATTAATTCCTATTTATTTTTTACTTAAATTAAATAAAAAGTAACTTAAAACATGCTAAAGACATGTTTAATTTATAGCACGTCACTCCAACACAAAACCAAATAGAAATGAAGAGAAGCAATACCTCAAAAATTTCAAAAGTTATAAATTGGACAAGAATAAATCAATTACCATATGCTAATAGTAGCCATTCTTATATTCTATAGCAGATAAATAAAATATTATTTTGATAGCTTTATTCATTAACTTGTGATCAATATAAAAGAACAAACATATGAAATTATCTGCTAGAGAGATGTGATTAAAGAGGCCATCTATGCTTGCAACCTTTCTTCAAATTGTACTTGCAATGTTGTGTACATCTTTTCATCTTGTAATTTCATCTCTTCATACATCTTGTAACATCCCGTAATTTTTAGATATTTTCCTCAGAAATTCTTCACCTTACATATCTG
This sequence comes from Gleditsia sinensis, assembly GCA_037074535.1. Lineage (NCBI taxonomy): Eukaryota > Viridiplantae > Streptophyta > Magnoliopsida > Fabales > Fabaceae > Gleditsia > Gleditsia sinensis. The sequence continues at coordinate 38,067,532 of CM073469.1, read as the reverse complement.
CATAGAAATGTTCTAATATTAATGGAATAGGTAAAGAAAGAAAACCTAAGAGGAAATATTAGAAATAAACATGTTAAAGAAAGGTGAAATTCTTAGGTAAAGAAAGATAAATTTTTGTGAAGTAAGTAAAGGTCTTAAAATTTCAAGAAGATCGGATTAGAGTAATTTTTCTTAATTTAAGAGCAAAAGTTACTAAGTTTAGTATCTCCACCCGTAATTGGGCTTTAACCTATAGACACTTCATATAGAGTTTTTCTACTTCACATGAATTTTTAGCAAGCCAATAGGATAGCCCAAGGAAGAAATAAAACATAGACTTGGACTAGGATATAGAAATTGGACCGGTAGCCCAAAAATCATGAAAACGTGACCAAGCCCATTATGAAAGGTAGAATTTTAACCAAAGTAAGGAAAATGGGCAAGAATGAGCCCAAACCCAAGAGGAAAAAAATAAAAAATAAAAATAAAATTAAAGTGATGAAATATTGGTGTAATCAAGATTAAGTGACATGGCATTAAGACAAAAATTTAGCAAGTGGTGTGATTCTACATTCATCATTTTGGCAAGTGGCATAATAATACAAGGCTTTAGGACAAAAACATCTATATCCTACATTCATAACTTTTGCAAGTGGGTAATAATACATAGCATTATGACAAAACATCATTATCCTAAACAAATAATTTTAGTTAAGTAAGGAAAATTCAAGGGCTAGAAATTTGCCACTTAAAAAGGCAAATCTATCATACTTGATTAAGACAAAAGAAAAAGGAAATGAATCCCTAAATCAAAGGGATCTTGCCCCATATCTTAAGAATATATCATCATAATTTTCAAAATACAAATCTTCTTTTTCTATGCATATCTTGACTAAGGAAGAGGAAGACAAGAACATAAGTTGTTTGTTTTCCAAAAATTCAACAAAGTGTATCCTAATTGTGATAAGGTAGACCCATGATCATGAAAGGTGAATTATTTGGTGGTCTATATAAGAAAACCCACCCTTACAACATTAGAATTTCGTCCAAGTGAGGGAGAGCAAAAAATAGAAGCAAGGTAGTGTGAGGAAAGGAGAGGAAGAAAGGAAGAAAGAGGAAGGAGAAGTCTAGGGGACTAAGTGCTCCAGGTAAGTTTAACAATATTTCTTTTTGAAGAAAACCTTTGAAACTCAAAATATTTATATGAGATTTTGATCTTAGAACTTTGATGATTGGTCATGGATGTTGCTATATCATGTTACATATTGATCTTGCATGTGATGTATGTTTGAATACTTAGGTTGGTGTAGATAGTTCTGCATAGGTATGGCTATGGTTGACAGAATTTTAAGTTTCGGTATTTTAATTTCTGGGAACAATCTATAAGGAATTAAAATAAATGGTTAACATAAGAATTAAAGATATATGTGTCACGGATTTTTACCCACTGGAATCATTCCATTTGGAGTCCATATGAGGTAGCTATGGTCAGATTAGTAAGCAAAGGTCAGAAAATGAATCATCAGGGAAGAATATGTTAGGATAGCTTCGGTAATTTAATTTCTGGGAATTATTGGTAGGGAATTAAAATAAATGGTTAACATAAGAATTAAAGATATGTGTGTCATGGATTTTTAGACACTGGAATCATTCAATTTGGAGTCCACATGTGGTAGATATGGTCCGATTAGTAAGCCAAGGTCAGAAAATGGTTCATCAGGGAAGATTATGTTAGGACAGCTTTTGTATTTTAATTTCTTGGAATTATCTGTATGGAATTAAAATAAATGGTTAACATGAAAGTTATATATCTATGTCTCATGGAAATATACCCACTGGAATTATGCAATTTGGAGTTCATATGAGGTAGATATGATCCGATTAGTAAGCAGAGGTCAGAAAATGTTTATTCAGGGAAGAGTATGTTATTAATGCTTTAGTTTTTGAATTTCTGGGAATATTCTGTAGGGAATTAAAATAGCGCGCCAACATAACAATTATAGATATATGGCTCATGGATTTTTACCAACTGGAATAACGCAATTTGGAGTTCCAATTTGGGAGATATGGTCTAATTAGTCAGTAAAGGTCTGAACCTATCCGAGAGGAACTATCCTGTACTTTGAGGGAGTAATATCACCTTCGTTTCTTAGTTTTTCGCTACAATGTTCAACATAATAGTTTTAGATAATTGTTTTATCTTGAAATGGACACCAAGATCACCTACATCAGAGTTAAATTGAGGGAGTTATGCTCTGATTAGTAAGAGAAGGTTAGATAGGATGAAAACCTGCATCAAGAAAATAAAGAAATAAAATTAGTATTTAAAAAAGAAGATGAATCTTAATAAATGACTAGTATAGCCATAGCCATTACCATTGTATGAACTTCTTACCATCTTAAGTATGAAATTTTGACATGAAAATATTTTATAAAGTGATATTTGAAATGGTTATGTTCATGGCATGATTACCAATGATTTATGGTAATAGTTATATTTTGATGAACATACTTGTTATTGAAAGCATATTTTTGGCTATCATTGTGAAAAGAAAAGAAATAAGCACGGTCACATGGCAATCCGTGTGGTGCACCAGTAGGGGACGCCCTACCAACGGTTATGATCATGATAATGAGAAAAGAAAGAGAAAGTGGGCCATGTCGGACGGAGCGAGAAAAGCCCGTACCGGAGAGTAGATGATACTCACCCTGACCGGGGTAGCTTGAAATGAGAATAAGTTGATGGCCATCATATGATATTTTGAAAATAGTTAATCCTGTCATACATATCATTACAATATGATTCTTATGTGCATAGATATAATGCATTCATGTGACCAAAGATATTTTCTGTAGTTTATACAGCTGAACATGACGTGATGAGCTTTACTGATGATAATTTATTGTTGAACTTACTGGGATTTAATTCTCACTATATTTCCATATCATGTTCAGAAAATTATTTATGCAGCTTTTGTTTCTAAGGCTCTGGCTTTTAGTGCACATTGGATCGAGTTACTTTATGTTGAGCAGATTTCAGAATCAAATAAGATGTTTGTGGTCGAGTTGGCTCAGATCCCGGTGAAGGTGCAACCACCCGCACCTGTATCTCCGGAATTGGTCAACCAAAATAAACAAGATGTAAATATCTATGTGTTTGATATGTTATACGTCTGTTTTGATTAATGACATGTATGTGAACTCAATATTGTATAATAATAAAGGAAAAAAAAAAGAGGTTGTTACACATCTCCCCACATAGTTTTGTAGCAACTTCTTCATGTATTTTATTATTTTGCTCTTGAAGAGTTGGGGAGTGATTTGGATAGAGGTTCTCTTGGAAGGAGGTTGAGCACCATATCATTTTGTTGTGAACATACCCTATTTTTTGACCTAAGCCTTGGGTCAAGATTTCTTTGTTGCTTAATGTAACATCCCCTGATTTTTATTAAATATAAAATAATTTTAGTGGTTAAGGGAAGGAAAGAGAATGAAATGGAACATTGAAGAAACCTTAGAAAATGATAAAGTAACTAAATGGTAAAAAAGAAAACTAGGAGAGAAATTGTAATTTTCTAATTCTTTGGGGTTAGATCCAGACATAAAGAAATGAGCTAAAGATATGTTTTCGGTGTGACCCCAAAACCCTTTGGAATTTTTCTCAAGAGAAGATTAAAGCATTTTGGGACTTTACGCAAGCCAAACAAGGCCTTAGTCAAGGGGCTAGTCACAATGTAATGGGATGACACTTTTGTAATATTGGCATGGTTAGGGGATATATTTGGAAGGGGAAATTGAGCTTCTAGAAGAAGTGTTTATTTTAATAATTTTCTTAGTGATTATTGAGGAAGTTGACTAAGGGGAAGGAAGGCAAAAAAATATGCAGCCAAGAAGAGAGAAAGGAGAGGAAAAATCGAGAGAAGCGGAAGAAGGAAGAGAAGAGAGAGAAAAGCAACAAGAAGGAAGATTAAGGTAGTTTCTATGAATCTAAGCTCTTAAATCTTCTCTCATCATTATTCTAAGCTTTCTAAAAGATGGTTTTGATGGTGTAACAACCCTAATTTTTCCCTTTATTAATAAGGCACATAAAATATTTAATTAAAGAAACAATAGAAGAATAAAGATTTATTGAGCCTTAGAAATTCTTAACATTGTGTGTAGGCATAGGAAATTTTCTAACATTAAGGGAGGAGAACCGAAGAGGCAAAAATTAGAAATAATGGCTAGTGAGTGGAAAAATTATTGGGCAAGGAAATAATTTTTTAGAAGTTGGGTGGAGGTTTTGGAATTTTAAGAAGTTGGATGATGGGAATTTTCCTATTTTAAGAATGAAATTCCCTAAGTTTAAAACCTCAACCTACACTATTTGGCTTCCACTTAGGATGGCACCTCATCTAAGACTTTTCCACATCATAGGAGTTGTTGGCAAATTGTATGGATAGCCTAATAAAGATTCATGACATAAGCTTGGACTAGGATGGAGAAGATGGGCCAATAACCCAAACCATGTGAAGGTAAACCAAGCCCTCCACTCTTGGGTGGAGATTTTAACCCAAGTAAGAAAGGAAGGAGACAGAGACCAAGCCCAAGGGAGAAAATGGAGCTCAAATCTAAGAGGATGAGAGTCACATGGTGTAATAGTAGTAGAATAGTAACAAAGATTTCCCACCATAAGATGAACAAGAAGTAAGATTTTGGCAGGTCCTATAAGTTAGGAAAACATTTATTGCATGAGTGCCCATAAGTAAACATTTTTTTACATGGCTTTGAGGTAAAAACATTCGAACCCCAAACATGTATTTCGGCTAAGCAAGGAGGGAACAAACAGCTAGAATTTTGCCACCTAAGATGAATTTAATGAACCTTTGAGTGAGCCAAAAGAAACATGAAATAAATCGTAAAACTTGAGGAGATCTTGCCACTTGTTTAAAGCTCACTTCATCACAATTTCAAACACTTCATTTCCCATTTATGTTGTGTACATTTCGGCCAAGGGAGAGGGAGAGAAGGCAAGATTTTGTATCCCACAAGAAGCAACCATAATGGACTTTAATGATGACTTTATGGAATGCCCCATAAGTAAAGCAAAAGACTCGTTATTAGGAGAGGTTAACCACTTGAAATTTTTAAGCAAAAGCCACTCTTAGCATAAGAAAGTTTTAGCCAAGTAAGGGAGAGGAAAAGTAGAAGCAAGGTATAGGAAAGAAAGGAGTGAAAAAGAAGAGAAGAAAGGAAGGGAAAAGAAGAAGTCTATGGGACTAAGTGATCAAGATAAGCTAACATAATCTACACTTGAATTTATCATTTCTCTTTACTCTTAAGGTTTAAAACGTACCCTTATCCTTCTATTCAAGTTGCTGGATAAGCAAAAGGGAGGGAAGAAACTCACAATTCCTTCAAGTGGGAAAAAAGAAGGAACTCACTAAGTAAGCTAGGAAGATTTGTAAGTAGATATAGCAATATCTCTTTTTATAGAAAGCTTTGAAGTTTGTAACATTTATATGGGATTTTAATCCTAGAACTTTGATGAAATTTGTAATATTTGATACTTTGATGATTGGCCATGGATGTCTTTATATCTTGCTACATGTAAATCTTGCATGTGATGGTTGTATGCTTGCTTGGGTTGGTTTGAATTTTTGCATGGTTCTTGGCTATGGGTGGCAAAAATCCTAGGGCTGTTATAATGCCTATTTTAATTGATTTGGCTATGGTAAAAATGATGGAAGAAGGCTTTGTTGGATATAATCAGAAAGGACTCAAGATCTAGGAAAAACTTTGGGAAAATTTCAAGTTAGAACATTCTTGATACTGCTTGAGTAAATTTTGTTTTTGGAAGAAGTGGATGATAGAGTATGTTATAATAAGTAAGAGTTATAGGTAAAGCATTAGATATTAGATTTTAGAGTAATCAAACTTTTGGAGACTAAAATGTCTAACCATGATCCTAACAAGATCATAAGAGAAGCTTAAGAAGCAAAGAATCTAGAAACCTAAGGCAGTGTGCAGAAGCATTTTGTTTTCGAATTTCTGGGAAGCATTTGTAAGGAATTAAAAGAAATGGTTAACATGAAAAATGTAGATATATGTCCTTCGGAATTTTAGCCACTGGAATAATCTAGTTTGGGGTTCACAAGAGGTAGATATAACTAGATCAGTAAGAAAAGGTCACAACCCAACCAAGGTGAAATAACAGTGAATTTGAGGGCTTGATAACACCCAGATTTCGTAGGTTTTTGCCAAAAATGATGAACATAGAAATTGTAGGTGTCTTAGATTTCCATAGGCTCTTGAATCACATCCAAATAAGAGAGATACGGCCTAAATAGTAACCAAATGTCTAGGGCCCGAAATCTAGAATTTCTTTTAGGATTTAGAACTTGAATGGATGGAAATTCTAATAAAAGGAGTACTAAAACTTTGAGGAATTAATAGGCAAGAGGTATATCAAGCCACAAATAAGATTTTAGCACAAATGTTTTCAAGAGAAATTTTTGAAATAAGAATTTAAGGGCATATGTTAAAGAATAATTTAAGTAGGATTTATTTAAGGAGAAAAGCATAGGTTAGAGGCCAAGAATAGGAGAAAATAAAGAAATTAAATTAAATTAAGAAAGAAGAAGAATTTTGATCAGTTAAAAACGAAAGAGGACTGGATAAGTCTTAATTTAAGCCCTAGCCTTTACAATTGCACGAATTATTTACCATCCTAAGTGTGTGATTTTGACATGGAAATATTTTATAAAATGATATTTGAAAATGATTATGTTTTTGGAAATGCAATTCATGGCATGATTACATTTTATAAATGATATTTTAAATGACTATGCTTTGATGAATTTTTGGCATGTGGGCATATTGGACATATTTGTTGAAAATCATACCTTGGCTATTAACATGAAATGAAAAAAAAAGAGAACAGTCACATGGCTTTCCATTGTGGTGCACCAAATAAGGGATACCTTATTCATGGATATCCATTATATAAGATCTTGCCTGACAAGATGTAGTGTTAGCCTGATCAGATGTTTCCATACCTAACGGGACATAATGTTAGCCCGATCAGAGGTGAGAAGAAGGAGAAAAAGACACTTACCTTGACCCGATCAGAGGTGAGAAGAGTGAGAAAAAGATGCTCACTATAACAACTCCATTTTTTTTCTCATGAAGTCATTACCTCTTTACTTCTAACTATTTAACTTATAATAACATTCAATTTAATTAACCAAGCATAATTAAGGTTTATGATATACCATTAATACTGATACAATTCTAGATTCACATCAATAATTAAAAACGTCCATACAAAAGTCAAACACACATGTGTCTACATTTTATTCATCCATATTGATGAGTTTTGGGGATACGGGTGCAAGTGGTTTCACCTTCTCCAGAATCTTAGCCAACACAACCCAACGTATGCTAAAAGATGGTCATAGAGAGAATCTGCATATTTAGTCTTCTAAACATGACATGGAAATATAGTGAGAATTAAATCCCAGTAGGTTCAACAATAAATCATATTTATCATCCATATAGCTCATCAAGTCATGTTCATCTGTATAAGCTACAACAAATGTCTTAGGTCACATAAATGCACTATATCTATGCACATGAGAATCATACAGTAATGACATATATGGCATGAATAACTATTTTCAGAATATCATATGATGGCTATCAACTTATAATCATTTCAAGCTACCTCGATCAAGGTGAGTACTGTTTACTCTCCAGTATGGGCCTTTCTTGTTCCGCCCGACATGACACTTTCTCTTTCTTTTCTCATTGTCATAATCATAGCCGTGAGTAGGGGGTTTGTAACATCCCTAATTTCATTTCTTTTATTAATAAGGTTACATAAGTATTTAATTAAGGAAATAAAATTTATTTGACAATTTTTACATATATACGAAATATAATCCTTAGAAATTCTTCACCTTATTTGTATGCATAACAAATGTTTCTAACATTAAGGGAATAAGTAAATAGAGAAAACCTAATAGGAAAAATTAGAAATAACATACTAAAGAGAGGCAAAATTCTTGGGTAAGGAAGATAAACTTTTGTGAAGAAAGTAAAGGTCTTAAACTTTCAAGAAGATTGGATTAGGGTAATTTTTCCTAATTGAAGAGCTAGAGTTACTAAGTTTAACATCTCCACCCACAAATTGAGCTTTCACCTATGGACACTTCATATAGAATTTTTCTACTTCACATGAATTTCTAGCAAGCCAATAGGATAGCCCAAGTAAGAAATAAAACATAGACTTGGACTAGCATATAGAAGTTGGATCGATAGCCCAAAAATTATGAAAATGTGACCAAGCCCTTCCTGAAAGGTACAATTTTAGCCAAAGCAAAAGAAATGGGCAAGAATGAGCCCAAATCCAAGAAGGAAAAAAAATAAGAATCATGTGAGAAAAAAATAGTGTACTAATAATCAAGATTAGGTCACATGGCATTAAGACAAAACATCTATATCCTACATTCATAATTTCAACAAGTAGATAATAATACATGGCTTTAGGACAAAACATCTTTATCTTACACAAATAATTTCAGCCAAGCAAGGGAGATTCAATAGATGAAAATTTGCCACCTAAAAAGGAAAACCTATCATACTTGATTAAGACAAAAAAAAGGAAATAAATCCCTAAATCAAAGGGATCTTGTCCCTTGTCTTAAGAACATTTTAACATAATTTTCAAAATACAAATCTCCTTTTGCTATGCATATCTTGACTAATGGAGAGGAAGACAAGAACATAAGTTGTCTTTCCCCGAAAAACAATCAAGTGTTTCCTAATTATGATAAGGTAGATGGTGCATACTGTCGCAAGTACAACCAAATTGATACCTTACCTCAAAACTAACCTGTAGTAGTGGGAGTAAGGGTCGATCCCACAGAGAATAGAATTACCTTATGTGATTGAGAAAGGGGGGATTGATAATTGCAAATAAAACTAAGTGAACAATAATGAAAGTAATTAATGATAAAGACGTTGGTTTCGGTTGATATCCACCATCAAGGGATTACAGTGATTATTGACAACATAATCAATCTGTAATTGAATATCTATCATTGGGGTTCTAACCCTGTTTCTTGTTAAGTCTAGTAAATTAATGACAATCGCACTAATTAATTAAACCCTAATTAACAAGCAATCCTTTAGCACATCGGTAAAACATAACTTATTAACCGCATGAAGAACTAGAGAAACTGACATAGCTAAACAAATATAAACACATCGGCTATATCTAATTTAGTTAATCATTCATCATAGGTTCAATGATTTATAATCCAAAATCCTCAAACCTATTTTCCTCATGAATCGTAGAATTGAAAACTTTGTTCAAAACACAATTCAGCGGTAGATTAAGACAAACAGTATACTAGTAGGCCTCCTAGCAATCATATGAATAATCATTGAGAAGAAGAACAGATGAATAATCAATACTCAATTCAAATTGAAACAATAAAATCAAATCCAAATCTCACAATGCATGAAGATCCCTTGAGGTTTCAATGTACCTTAACCAACTAAAAAGAACTAGCCATGCAGGGCCATAAGAAAATCTAAAGAAGAATTGAAGAATGTAACTAAGAATTTGGATGAAGAATTGGATCCAGAATTGAATGAATTCTCTGCTTGTTTTGCTCCCTTTTTATAGATTAACTCCTCCTAATCGAAATATGATTGTATTTAGGTCAAATCCCAGTCCATCGGGCTTCAATTGGAGTCAAAAAACCCTAAAAATCGTGAATTTCACGAGCTGTACGGAGGCGGGGCCGCGGCGCTCTACTCGGGCACTGCGGCGCTACAGACCTGCATGACGCAACACCGTGGCGCTCTCTAGCGACAAAAAAATCCAAAATTGGACAAAGTGCCAAACATGAACATTGTAGCTCTACGTCTCTTATTTCCATAGCCACTGGAATCACCTTCATTGGATCTGAATTGAAGGAGATATGACAAAATGAGTTACCAAAGGTCAGAATTCATCCTGCTACACTGTGATGCTGATTTGCAAGCTCTATAACGCCATGAAATATCCCAAATTTGACCAAGTGTTCAACATAAACATTGTATATTATTGTGTTATAGTTGCACATCTACTAGAATCACTTTGATTGGAGTTCATAAGAGGGAGATATGCTCAAAACAGTGCTGAAAGGTTTGGAATCCCTGCAATGTAGCATTTTTCCATGAATTTCTTATCTTTTTCTTTTCTTTTCTTCTTTCTTTGTTCCTACAACACAAAACATAAAATTAAGCTAATTCCTAATTATATTTTACTTAAATCAAACAAAAAGTATGTTTAAAGGTATTAATATCATGCTTAATTAAGATCACATCAGTAGACCCATGATCCTGAAAGTTGAACCACTTGATAGTCTATTTAAGCAAAACCCACTCTTATAACATTAAAATTTTGTCCAAGTGAGGGAGAGGAAAAATAGAAGCAAGGTAGAGTGAGGAAATGAGAGAAAGAGAGGAGAAGAAAGGAAGGAAGAAGGAGAATTCTAGAGAATTAACTACTCAAGTTAAGATGGATTAATCTCTACTTGAATCCATCTTTTATCTTCCTTCCCTGGGTTTCAAAAACTCACCCTCCTTCTCTTATTTAAGCTGCTAGAAAAACTAAGGGAATGGAGGAATCTCGCTACTTCCTTCAAGAGGAAACAAGAAAAAGAATTCACTAAGTGAGCTAGGGAGATCTTTAGGTAGGTTTGACAATATTTCTTTTTAGAAAAGCTTTGAAATTAGAAATATTTATATGGGATTTTGATCCTAGAATTTTGATGAAATTTACTATAATTGTTACTTGGATGATTGGCCATGGATGTTGCTATATCATGTTACATGTTGATTTTATAAGTGATGTATGTTTGAATACTTAGGTTGGTGCGGAATGTTCTGCATAGATATGGCTATGGGTGACAAAATTTTAAGATTTTTAATGTTATTATTTTGTATATTTAAATGTGGTAAAAAATTGATGAAATATTATTAGATTTAAATTAAGAAGAAAATGGAAGAGGACATAATAAAATGATGAACTAAAACATTAGGAAATGTTTGGTTAGGAAACTGGATTTCAGAGTAACCAGGGAAGTTTCTGTTATTCAAATTCTAGGAAGACTTGGTTAGTAATTAAAAGAAATGGTTAATATATAAAGTATAGAATCACTCAATGTGGAGTCCATATGAGGTAGATATGGTCATATTAATAAGCAGTGGTCAAAAAATGGTTAACCAGGGAAGAATCTGTTAGGAAAGCTTTTGTGTTTGAATTTCTGGGAAAATTATGAAGGGAATTAAAGTAAATGGATAACATAAAAAATATAGATCTATGTCGTACGAAAATTTAACCACTGGAATCACTCAATTTGGAGTTCATATGAGGGAGATATGTTCCAATTTGTAAGTAAAGGTCAGAATCTACCTGAGAAGAAATAACATTTAACTTGAGGGAGTAATATCACAATTATTACTTACTATTTTGCTAAAATAGTTAACATAATAGTTTTAGATAATTGTTTTATCATTAAATGGACACCAAGATCACCTAATGTAGAGTTAAAATGAGAGAGTTATGATCTGATTAGTGAGAGAAGGTCAGGCAGAACAAAAACCTGTATCAGGAAATAACACAACATAGAGCATTGCCATGTTCTAAAGCACGGCCAGGCTGTGTTCGGTGATAGAAATGAAATTTTGAAGCCTAAAGCATGGATGTTTTATAGGTAATGGCTAAGTCGTGTTACAAGATACGTTTAAGCTGTGTTGGAAGTTGGTAAAGCTTATTTTCAACATTTTTTCTATCATAAATGAACCTCATTAACTATAGGATAATAATAGAAATCAAATTAAAGAAGAATGCCATATTAAATTTGTGAGAACATGTGTTAGAATCGATATAAGTAGAAGGAAAGTGACTAGAGGCCAAACATAAAGAAAATGAAGAGATAAAAATAAAATTTTTTAAAAAAGAAGAATCTTATAAATGAAACTAATAAATGACTAGTGTATGTCATAGCCATTACCATTGCATGAACTCTTTACCATCTTAAGTGTGTAATTTTGACATGGAAATATTTTAAAGTGATATTTGAAATGATTATGTTCATGTCATAATTACCAATAATTTTTTATAATGATTATATTTTGATGAAAAATTATGGCATGTGAGTATATTGAACACACTTGTTATTGAAATCATATTTTTGGCTATTAATGAGAAATGAAAAGATAAGAAATAAGCACGGTCACATGGTGATCCATGTGGTGCACCAGTAGGGGATGCCCTACCAATGGCTACGGTTATGTTAATGAGAAACAAAAGAGAAATTGTGCCATATCAAACAGAACAAGAAAAATATGTACCAGAGAGTAGAAAGTACTCACCCTGATTGAGGTAGCTTGATATGAAAATAAGTTAATAGCCATCATATGGTAATCTAAAAATAGTTATTCATGCCATACTTGTCATTACTGTATGCTTTTCATGTGCATAGATAAAGTGCATTCATGTAACCTAAGATATTTATTGTATCTTATATAGATCAACATGGCATGATGATCTATATTGATGATAATTGTGATTTATTGTTGAACTTACTAGGATTTAATTCTCACTATATTTCCATATCATGTTCAGAAAATTACTTTTGCAGAATTTTCTTTAGCTCTGACTCTTAGTGTACGTTGGATCTAGTTACTCTATGTTGGGCAAATCCCAGAAATTAATAAGATGTTTGTGGTCGAATTGGCTAAGATCCCGGTGAAGGTACAACCACCCACACCCGTATTCCTGGAACTAGTCAATATGGATAAATAAGATGTAGAGATATATATGTTTGATTTGTTTACGGATGTTGTTAATTAATGGTGTAAACCTTAATTATGTATATTTAAATTAATTGAATTTTATTATGAGTTAAATAAATGTAATGACTTCATAGGACTTTAAAGAATTTATATATATGTATATAAAAAATGGAGTTGTTACAGCATCCCCTACTAGTGTACCACATGAACTGTCATGTGATCATGCTCCTCCCTTTTTTTCCTTTTCACATTAATATCCAAAAATATGATTTCAATAACAAGTATGTTCATTATGCTCACATACCATAATTTATCATCAAAGTATAATCATTACCAAAAATTGTAACAACTTTTTTATTATTATTATTATTATACAATATAGAGTTTCCATACATGTCATTAATCAAAACATACGTACAACATATCAAACACATAAAAATCTACATCTTATTTATTCTAGTTGACCAATTCTGGAGATACAGGTGCGGGTGGTTGCACCTTCACCCGAATGTAAGCCAACTCGACCACAAACATTTTATTGGCTTCTAGGATCTGCCCAACATAAAGTACTCGATCCAACGTGCACTAAAAGCCAGAGCCATAGAAAAAATCTGCATAACTAATTTTATGAACATGATATGGAAATATAGTGAGAATTAAATCCCAGTAAGTTCAACAATAAATCATCATCATCAATATAGCTCATCACGTCATATTCAGCTGTATAAACTATAGCAAATATCTTTGGTCACATGAATGCACTATATCTATGCACATGAGAATCGTACAATAATGACATGTATGACATCATTAACTATTTTCAGAATATCATATGATGACTATCAATTTATTATTTTATCAAGCTACCCCGGTCAGGGTGAGTATTTTCTACTCTCTGGTACGGGCTTTTCTCGCTCCGTCTGACATGGACCACTTTCTCTTTCTTTTCCCATTAACATGACCATAACCGTTGGTAGGGCGTCCCCTACTGGTGCACCACATGGATTGCCATGTGACTGTGCTCATTTCTTTTATTTTCCCAATGATAGCCAAAAATATGTTTTCAATAACAAGTATGTTCATCAAAATATAACTATTACCAAAAATCATTGGTAATCATGCCATGAACATAACCATTTCAAATAACAATTTATAAAATATTTCCATGTCAAAATTTCACACTTAAGATGGTAAGAATTTCATACAATGGCAATGGCTATAGCATATATTAGTCATTTATTATTTTCATTTATAAGATTCTTCTTCTTTTTAAATATTAATTTTATTTCTTTATTTTCTTGATGCAGGTTTTTATCCTATCTAACATTCTCTAACTAATTAGAGCATAAATCTCTCAATTTAACTCCGATGTAGGTTATCTTGGTGTCAAATTCAAGATAACACAATTATCTAAAACTATTATGTTGAATAGTTTAGCGAAATATTAAGAAATCAAGGTGATACTACTCCCTTAAAGTTTAGATTATTTCTTCTCAGATAGGTTCTGACCTTTACCTACTAATATGTCCATATCTCCCTCATACGAATTCCAAATTAAGTTATTCCAGTGGCTAAAAATCCATGACACATATAGACTTTTATGTTACTCATTTATTTTAATTCCCTACATAATGTTCCTAGAAATTAAAACACAGAAACTATCCTAAAATATTCTTTCCTGATTGACCAATTTCTGACCATTGCATACTAATCGGACCATATCTACCACATATGGACTCCAAATTAAGTGATTCCAGTGGATACAAATCCGTGACACATATATCTATAAGTCCTATATTAACTAATTATTTTAATTCCCTACAAAAAATTCCCATAAATTAAAACACAGAAGCTATCCTAACATATTCTTCGATGATTAACCATTTTCTGACCACTGCTTACTAATCAGACCATATCTACCACATATGGACTCTAAATTGAGTGATTCCAGTGGCTAAAAATCCATGACACATATATCTATAATTTGTATGTTAATAATTTATTTAATTCCCTACAGATAATTCTCAGAAATTAAAACACAGAAGCTATCTTAACATATTCTTCCTTGATTAACCATTTTCTGACGTATGACTACTAAGTGAACCATATCTACCTCATATGGACTCCAAATTGAGTGATTTAAGTGGGTAATAATCCGTGTGACATAAATATACATTTCTCATGTTATCCATTTCTTTAAATTCTTTACCAATTCTTCTCAAAATTTTAAAAATAAAACCTTAAAATTATGCCACCCATAGCCAGATCTATGCAGAACTATCTACACCAACCTAAGTATTCAACATACATAATATGTAACCTGATATAGCAACATCCATGACCAATCATTAAAGTTCTAAAATCAAAATCCCATATCAATATTACAAGTTTTAAAACTTTTCTTCAAAAAGAAATATTGTTAAACTTACCTGGAGCACTTAGTCCTCTAGACTTCTCCTTCCTCTTTCTTCCTTTCTTCCTTTCCTTTCCTCACTCTACCTTGCTTCTATTTTTTCCTCTCCCTCACTTGGACAAAAATTCTAATGTTGTAAGGATGGGTTTTTCTTAAATAGACCATCAAAAAATTCACCTTTCATGATCATGGGTCTACCTTATGATAATTAGGATACACTTGGTTGAATTTTTGGAAAACAAACAACTTATGTTCTTGTCTTCCTCTTCCTTAGTCAAGATATGCATAGCAAAAGGAGATTTGTATTTTGAAAATTATGATAATATGTTTCTAAGATAAGGGACAAGGTCCCTTTGATTTAGGGATTCATTTTCATTTTCTTTCGTCTTAATCAAGTACGATAGGTTTGCCTTTTTAGGTGGCAAATTTCTAGCCCTTGAATCTCCATTATTTGGTTGAAATTATTTGTATGGGATAGGAATGTTTTGTCCTAATACCTTGTATTATCATACCACTTGCTAAAATTATGAGTGTAGGATATAGATGTTTTGTCCTAAAGCCTTGTATTATCATACCACTTGCTAAAATTAAGAATGTAGGATATCACACCACTTGCTAAATTTTTGTCTTAATGCCATGTCACCTAATCTTGATTACGCCATTATTTCATCACTTTACTTTTATTTTTATTTTTATTTTTCCTCTTGGGTTTGGGCTCATTCTTGCCCATTTTCTTTACTTTGGTTAAAATTCTACCTTTTCATAATGGTCTTGGTCACATTTTCATGATTTTTGGGCTACCGGTCCAATTTCTATATCCTAGTCCAAGTCTATGTATTATTTCTTCATTGGGCTATCCTATTGGATTGTTAAAAATTTATGAGAAGTAGAAAAACTCTATATGAAGTGTCCATAGGTGAAATCCCAATTTATGGGTGGAGATACTAAACTTAGTAACTTTTGCTCTTAAATTAAGAAAATTACCCTAATCCGATCTTTTTGAAATTTTAAGACCTTTACTTACTTCACAAAAATTTATCTTCGTTACCTAGGAATTTCACCTTTATTTAACATGTTTATTTCTAATATTTCCTCTTAGGTTTTCTTTCTTTACCTATTCCATTAATATTAGAACATTTCTATACATACACATAAGGTGAAGAATTTCTAAGGATTATATTTCCTTAGATATCTAAAACTTGTCTAATAAATTTTATTTCCTTAATTAAATATTTAAGTACCTTTATCACTAAAAGAAATAAAATTATGGATGTTACTTTGAATACTTTTGTACTTTCATTAATACATGAAACGAAATTAGGGATGTTACATTCTCTCCCCCTAAAAGAAATTTTGTCCTCAAACTTTTAGAAATTACCTAATAAGAACAATTTCAGATATTTGTTCCTCATGACTTCTTCTAGCTCCCAAGTTGCTTCTTCCAAAGTCAAACCTTCCCATAACACCTTAACTAGGGGAATAGTTTTGTTCCGTAATTGCTTCACGTCAGTGTCCAATATAGATGCTGGTACTAGCTGGTATGTCATGTTCTCCTTTATTTGGATTGGTTCATCTTGTATCACATGTGATGAGTCTGGAAGATACTTCTGGAGCTGTGATACATAGAAAACATTATGAAAGTTAGACAAATTAGGTGGAAGAGCAACTTGATATGCTGATGTCCCTGATTTCTTCAGAATTTGGTAGGGTCCCAAAAATCGCGGACTTAGCTTTCTAGTTTTGAGGGACCTACCAACTCCAGTAGTCGGGGAAAGTTTCAGAAATACATGGTCTCCTTCCCCAAACTCTAGAGGTCTATGCCTCTTATCATAGTAACTCTTTTGCCGACTTTGAGCTGTAAGTATTTTGTCTCATATCATCCTGATTTGTTCAGTGGTCTGTTGAACTAAATCAGGACCCAGCAAATTCTTTTCTCCTACCTCAAACCAACATAGTGGAGATCGGCACTTCCTACCGTATAAAGCTTCGTAGGGGGCCATCTTAATACTGGAGTGATAATTATTATTATAAGAAAACTCTACTAAAGGTAGGTACTTATCCCATCCTTTACCTTGTTCTATTACACAGGCCCTTAACATATCTTCTAGAGTTTGAATGGTCCATTCTGTCTGCCCGTCAGTCTGAGGATGATAAGCAGTACTAAACCGCAACTGGGTTCCAAAAGTTTCTTGCAATACCTTCCAAAATCTCAACAAAAACCTGGGATCTTTATTAGAAACGATATTTAAGGGAATTCCATAAAGTCTAACTATTTCCTGGACGTACAACTGGGCCAATTTGTCCAGTAAATAGTTAATCTTTATGGACAGAAAGTGAGCAGATTTGGTTAATCTGTCAACAATTACCCAGATAGAGTAATGTACCACTGAAGTCTTAGGTAATCCCACAACAAAGTCCATTAAGATACTATCCTATTTCCATTTAGGGATCTCAAGAGGTTGTAGAAATCCCCCTGGCTTTTGATGCTCCACCTTCACCTTTTGACAAATGAGACATTTCGCCACAAACTCGGCAATGTCCTTTTTCATCCCTGGCCACCAATACATCCTCTTTAAATCCTGGTACATTTTATTACATCCAGGATGAACTATGTACTTACTCTGATGCGCTTCCTGTAGGATCTTAGTCCTCAACTCTCGTTCTTGAGGGATACAAATTGTAACAAAATTTTTTTTCTCTTTATTATTATACAATCTTGAGTTCACATACACGTCATTAATCAAAACGTACAAGCAACATATCAAAGACATAGATATTTACATCTTGTTTATTTTGGTTGACCAATTCCGGAGATACAGGTGCAGGTGGTTGCACCTTCACCAGGATCTGTGCCAACTCGCTCACAAACATTTTATTTAGGATCTGCCCATCATAGAATAACTCGATCCAACGTGCACTAAAAGCCAGAGCTATAGAAAATCTGCATAACTAATTTTTTGAACATTGGAACATGATATGGAAATATAGTGAGAATTAAATCCCAGTAAGTTCAACAATAAATCATCATCAATAAAGCTCATCACGTCATGTTTAGCTGTATAAACTACAGAAAATATCTTTGGTCACATGAATGCATTATATCTACGCACATAAGAATCATACTGTAATGATATGTATGACAGGATTAACTATTTTCAAAATATCATATGATGGCCATCAACTTATTCTCATTTCAAGCTACCCCAGTCAGGGTGAGTATCCTCTACTCTCTGGTACGGGCTTTACTCGCTCCGTCCGACATGGCCCACTTTCTCTTTCTTTTCTCATTATCATGATCATAACCGTTGGTAGGGCGTCCCCTACTGGTGCACCACACGGATTGCCATGTGACCGTGCTCATTTCTTTTCTTTTCACAATGATAGCCAAAAATATGCTTTCAATAACAAGTATGTTCATCAAAATATAACTATTACCATAAATCATTGGTAATCATGCCATGAACATAGCCATTTCAAATATCACTTTATAAAATATTTCCTTGTCAAAATTTCACACTTAAGATGGTAAGATGTTCATACAATGGCAATGGCTATGGCTATACTAGTCATTTATTAAGATTCATCTTCTTTTTTAAATACTAATTTTATTTCTTTATTTTCTTAATGCAGGTTTTCATCCTATCTAACCTTCTCTTACAAATCAGAGCATAACTCCCTCAATTTAACTCTAATGTAGGTGATCTTGGTGTCAATTTCAAGATAAAAAAATTATCTAAAACTATTATGTTGAACATTGTAGCGAAATATTAAGAAATCAAGGTGATATTACTCCCTAAATGTATAGGTTATTTCTTCTCGGATAGGTTATGACCTCGACCTACTAATCGGATCATATCTACCTCATATGGACTCTAACTTGAGTGATTCCAGTGGCTAAAAGTCTATGACACACATTTATTTTAATTTCATAGAGATAATTCCCAGAAATTAAAATATTGAAGCTGTCCTAACATATTCTTCCTTGATGAACCATTTTTTGACCTTGGACAACTCATCAGCTCATATATTCCCCATATGGACTCCAAATTGAATGATTCCAGTGGCTTAAAATCCATGACACACATAGCTATAATTCTTATGTTAACCATTTATTTTAATTCCATACAAATAATTCCCAGAAATTAAAATATAGAAGCTGTCCTAACATAATCTTCCCTGATGAACCATTTTCTGACCTTTGACTACTAATCAGCTCATATATTCCTCATATGGAATCCAAATTGAATGCTCCAGTGGCTTAAAATCCATGACACACATAGCTATAATTCTTATGTTAACCATTTATTTTAATTCCTTATAGATTGTTCCCAGAAATTAAAACACCGAAACTAAAAATTCTGCCGCCCATAGCCATAACCATTTAGAACTATCTACACCAACTAAGTATTCAAACATACATCACATGCAAGATCAATATGTAACATGATATAGCAACATCCATGACCAATCATCAAAGTTCTAAGATCAAAATATCCTATAAATATTATAAGTTTCAAAAGTTTTCTTCAAAAATAAATATTGTTAAACTTACCTGGAGCACTTAGTCTCTTAGACTTCTCCTTCCTCTTTCTTCCTTTCTTCCTCTCCTTTCCTCACTCTACCTTGCTTCTATTTTCCTCTCCCTCACTTGGACGAAATTCTAATATTGTAAGGGTGGGTTTTCTTATATAGACCACCAAATAATTCACCTTTCATGATCATGGGTCTACCTTATCACAATTAGGATACACTTTGTTGAATTTTTGGAAAACAAACAACTTTTGTTCTTGTCTTCCTCTTCCTTAGTCAAGATATGCATAGCAAAAGGAGATTTGTATTTTGAAAATTATGATAATATGTTCTTAAGATATGGGGCAAGGTCCCTTTGATTTAGGGATTCATTCACTTTTTCTTTTGTCTTAATCAATTATGATAGGTTGCCTTTTTAAGTGGCAAATTTCTAGCCCTTGAATCTCCATTATTTGGTTGAAATTATTTATGTGGGATAGAGATGTTTTGTCCTAATGCTATGTCTTATCATACCACTTGCTAAAATTATGAGTGTAGGATTTAGATGTTTTTTTCCTAAAGCCTTGTATTATTATGCCACTTGCCAAAATGATGAATGTAGAATCACACCACTTGCTAAATTTTTGTCTTAATGCCATGTAACCTAATCTTGATTACACCATTATTTCATCACTTTAATTTTATTTTTATTTTTATTTTTCCTCTTGGGTTTGGGCTCATTCTTGCCGATTTTCTTTACTTTGGTTAAAATTCTACCTTTCATAATGGGCTTGGTCACATTTTCATGATTTTTGGGCTACCAGTCCAATTTCTATATCCTTGTCCAAGTCTATGTTTTATTTCTTCTTTGGGCTATCCTATTGGCTTGCTAAAAATTCATGTGAAGTAGAAAAACTCTATATGAAGTGTCCATAGGTTAAAGCCCAATTACGGGTGGAGATACTAAACTTAGTAATTAAGAAAAATTACCCTAATCCGATCTTCTTGAAATTTTAAGACCTTTACTTACTTCACAAAAATTTATATTTCTTTTCCTAAGAATTTCACCTTTCTTTAGCATGTTTATTTCTAATATTTCCTCTTAGGTTTTCTTTCTTTACCTATTCCATTAATATTAGAACATTTCTATGCATATATGTAAGGTGAAGAATTTCTAAGAAAAATATCTAAAAATTACGGGATGTTACACAAATCCTTCCCTGGTACATGATTGCTCCATCTTCCATGATAGAAAAATTACCTTGGTCTTTATGATCCTATAAGTATTGGTCGTGAGCTTAAGCCTCTTTGATCTGGGCTCTAAGGTCACATCCTATACTTAAACCATTAATGACTAACTTCTTTGGAGTAAGAGTAGTGGCTAGCTTCTAATTTCGAAACTCCTCTAGCATCTGCATCTCATACACCATCATCTGACCCATGTGTAGAGCTTTTCGACTCAAGGCATCTGCTACAACATTTGCCTTTCCTGGATGATACTTTATCTCAAACTTGTAGTCATTGAGGAATTCTACCCATCTTCATTGCCTCATATTTAACTCCTTCTGATCAAAGAGATATTTAAGACTCTTATCACAATATACTTCAAAGGTTGCCCCGTACAAATAGTGTGGCCAAATCTTTAAGGCAAACACCACTGCTGCCAATTCAAGATCATAGGTTGGATAGTTTCCTTCGTGGGGTCTCAGTTGCTTAGAGGAGTAAGCAACTACTCTCTTATCTTGCATCAGCACACATCCTAGCCCTTTCTTTGAAGCGTCACTATACATTTCAAAATGTCTTGTGGGGTTTGGAATAATTAAAACAGGAGGAGTGGTCAGTCTTGTCTTAAGCTCCTAGAAACTAGCTTCACATTGATAAGTCCATTTGAAAGGACTTCCCTTCCTAATCAATTTAGTCAATGGCAAGGCTATACGAGAGAAGTTTTGTATAAACCTCCTGTAGTATCTTGCCAAACCCAGGAAACTTCTTACTTCCGTAACCGTCTTTGGTCTCTTCCACTGAATCACTGCTTTTGTCTTGCTAGGATCTACGGCTACCCCTCTATTAGAGATGACATGTCCGAGAAACTTCACCTTTGACAGGCAAAATTCACACTTCTCTAATTTGGCATATAACTTTTTCTATTTCAGCACTTGCAGCACGATTCAGAGATGTTGTTCATGTTCTTTCTCACTCTTAGAATATATCAAGATGTCATCAATGAACACTACAACAAATTGATCTAGGTAGGGTCATAAAATGCGATTCATGTAATCCATGAAAATTGCAGGTGCATTCGTCAACCGAAAGGGCATTACAAGAAACTCATAGTGCCCATACCTAGTCCTGAAGGCAGATTTTGGTACGTCCTCCTCCTTGATCCTAATCTGATGATATCCTGAGCTCAAGTTAATTTTAGAAAAGATGGAGGCTCCCTTTAGTTGATCTAATAAGTCATCTATCCTAGGGAAAGGGTACTTGTTTTTTATAATCACCTTATTCAGCTGTCTGTAATCTATGCATAGTCTCAAGCTCCCGTCTTTCTTCTTAACAAACAATACAGGAGCTCCCCAAGGTGATACACTCGGTCTAATGAATTTCTTGTCTAATAGTTCCTCTAACTATTTCTTGAGTTCCTGTAGTTCCTTCGAGGCCATTCTATATGGTGCAATAAAGATAGGCCCTGTCCCAGGTAGGAGATCAATAGAGAACTCTATCTCTCTCTTGGGAGGTAAGCCTGGAATATTTGATGGAAATACTTCAGGAAACTTGTTGGCTATTGGGATTTCATCAAGCTTCGATTCGACTTCTAAGTTTGATAAATACAAGAGAATGTATCCAAGTACTCCATTCTTCAACTCCCTATTAACTTGATTGGCATTAAGCATCAATAACTGGACCTCCTCTTTCGGAGTAAGAGGTAGAAATTCAACGATCTTGTTACAACAATTCAGCAAGACTCGATTTTTAGACATCCAGTCTAACCCTAGAATGACCTCAATACCTCTTAAAGATAAACAGACGAGGTCTACAGAAAAAGTTTTCTCCTGGATGTTGACTTAATAGTCCTTACATACAGAGGAAATTAATACCCTTTCCCCTGTGGGGGTTACTACAGATAGCTCACAGGGAGTTTTAGAAATAGGAAACTGAAACTTCCTAATACATTTTTCCAATATATATGAATGACTAGTACTAGAGTCAAATAACACCACAAGAGCAATTCCATAGATATAGCATGTACCTTGAATCATTTCAGAAGATTGAGCTGCCTCTTGGCCATTCAGGGTGAAAACCCTTCCTGATAGATGCATTTCATTATAGTTTCTATGAGCTGTCCATGTATGTTTACTGAAATTTTTTGGTATTTGAAGCACTCTTACCCCCTGATTTAATTAAATAGGATTCCTCTTCTAGATATAACATCAGTTACCCCTTTGCTACAGTATTTCAGTAAGCATATGTAGCAATGATAGTAAAACCCCGGGTGATAGTGGTAAGCTGCTCCCTCTTTCCTGCAATACGCTGATACTGTTTGATATGGTAAGCAGCAGGGACACTGTAGGCTGCTGGTACAAGTCTGCCCCTACTACTGAAAGCGGAGAAAAAAAAAGCTGCACAACAAGGGTGCCGGCTGCAGAGCAGAAGGAATGTCAGCAATCCAGGGCACTTTACTGGGACCACAAGGGCTGTCTATAAATGGCCATAAAGCAGCTATGGGAAGAGAGCTGGCAGGGGAGAAAGAGGAGAGAATTAAAGAGAAAAGAACACCATAGCCTAGAGTGCTGCTAACACCAGGAGGTGCAGCATGAAGGGATAGTGCGCTAGTTTAGAAAGGAATTTTGGTCACTGTTGTTGTTTTACTGTTTTATCAAAAAGAAAGAACTGCATTTTGTAATTTAGTTTTTATTTCTTAGAATGCATAACAGTGTTTCTGGGATTTTTGTAACCAGTGCACCTATGAGGCTTGGCTAGTTTCCAGCTGGGGTTGCACAAGGGTTGGAATGTACCGAGCATATTTTTATTGTTAATCCATTTTGTTACAGTTGTTGTTCGCCATTCAATTGCATTTCTTATTAGTTTTTCTTTCCCTAATAACGGAAGTTTGGAGGAAGAAAACCAAGGCCACCATTCACCTGGAAGGGTAATGGAGGCTGGGAAAAAGCAGAATGAAAAGGGGTTATCTCATGTAGGGATATACGGGTACCCCATTAGTCCCATAATGAACTTCTTGCACAATTTGAAGGTGAGGACTGATGCAGGAATGCGTGTTTGAACCTTAGAATTATAAGGGATGGCAGTCTGGGAAGACTCTATTCAAGACTGAATTTGGCACTCAGAACAATTGCTACAGCAAAGCCTAGAGCATATATGATTGCTGTAGTCCATGTCAACCCTGTGCAACCCTAGTTCCCCCAATATAGTTTCCTTTTCTATTTCCTATTACTCTTTATTTTAGTTATAGTTAAAGTCAGTCAACCCACTTCTATTCCAATTTTGTGAAACATCTTAACATTGCTACAACATTCATACAGCAAAAGTCTCTAAACAGTTTTAGTTCACTCCTCGTGGGACGATACTCACTCATCACTTTATTACTTGGTCACGACACGTGCACTTGCGTTCTAACATTGTATTCATCTTCGTATGAATCACAACCCAACAAGTTTTTGGCGCCGTTACCGAGGAGTGTCAACTTAAAATTGTTTTTAGATACCCAACTGTGTGAAGTATTGCTTTGTTGTATTTATTTTTACTCTGGTGTCTTGTTGAGAAAGTAACACAGTGCATGAGCCGAGCTGACAAAGAGCTTCTGCCCCTTGATCCAAAGATAGAAAGAATGCTTTTGAGAAGAAGAAGAGGATAGTTAACACACCAGCAGTAGGTAGAGATGGCTAACCAGAATAGAGCAGACAACATGGACGATAGAGATAGGGTCTTAAATTCTTATGTTCAACCAAACCTGAATGGGTTGAACCCGAGCATTGTGAGACCAGAGATTGAGGCTCTACATTTTGAGCTCAAACCAGTAATGTTCCAGATGCTACAAACTGCAGGGCAATTCAGTGGTATGCCCACTAAGGACCCTCACCTTCATTTGAGAGTGTTCATGGAAGTCACGGATGCTTTCAAAATGAATGGGGTAACAGAAGAAGTGCTCAGGCTAAAGTTGTTCCCTTATTCATTAAGAGACCGAGCAAAAGCATGGTTGAACTCTCTACCACCTGACTCTATCGCTAACTGGAGTGATTTGGCAGAAAAATTTCTACTGAAATACTTCCCTCCCACCAAGAATGCCAAATTGAGAAATGATATCACCTCTTTCCAGCAATTAGAAGGTGAATCTTTGTATGAGACCTAGGAGAGATATAAAGAGCTATTACGGAGATGCCCCCATCATGGAATTCCTTACTGCATTCAGATGGAGACCTTTTACAATGGCCTCAATGACCAAACCCGTACCATAGTGGATGCAGCACCTAATGGGGCACTTTTGTCCAACACATGTAATGAAGCACATGAGCTGCTTGAAAGGATGGCCAGCAACAACTATCAATGGCCAATGGACAGAGTTTCAACTGGAAAGAAAGCAGCAGGCATGCACGAAGTGAGTGAAGTGACTTCTCTCACAGCCCAGCTAGCTTTACTAGTTAATGTCTTGAAGAGCCAACAAATTGCTCGCCCTCAAGCAGCCAATGCAATCCAGGAAACTGGACCATCTTTTGTACTATGCAATGGACCTCATCTATTTGAAGCTTGTCCCTCAAACCCAGAATCACTGTGTTTCATAGGTAATATGAATCGCAATAACAACCCTTACTCCAACACATATAACCCAGGATGGAGGCAACACCCCAATTTCTCCTAGAGTAACTATGGTACAGGACAAGGGAGTAACTCTGCCCCACAAAGACCACAGGGTCCACCAGGCTTCCAGCAGCAAAGACAACAGCCTTAGGAAGCCCACACCTCACTGGAATCCCTGCTGAAGGAATATATGGCAAGGAATGATGCTTTAATCCAGAGTCAAGCAGCCTCATTGCGGAATCTGGAAACTCAAGTGGGGCAACTTGCCAATGAACTAAAAAGCAAACCCCTAGGGACACTTTGTAACATCCCGTAATTTTTAGATATTTTCCTTAGAAATTCTTCACCTTACATATATGCATAGAAATGTTCTAATATTAATGGAATAGGTAAAGAAAGAAAACCTAAGAGGAAATATTAGAAATAAACATGTTAAAGAAAGGTGAAATTCTTAGGTAAAGAAAGATAAATTTTTGTGAAGTAAGTAAAGGTCTTAAAATTTCAAGAAGATCGGATTAGGGTAATCTTTCTTAATTTAAGAGCAAAAGTTACTGAGTTTAGTATCTCCACCCGTAATTGGGCTTTAACCTATAGACATTTCATATAGAGTTTTTCTACTTCACATGAATTTTTAGCAAGCCAATAGGATAGGCCAAGGAAGAAATAAAACATAGACTTGGACTAGGATATAGAAATTGGACCGATAGCCCAAAAATCATGAAAATATGACCAAGCCCATTATGAAAGGAAGAATTTTAACCAAAGTAAGGAAAATGGGCAAGAATGAGCCCAAACCCAAGAGGAAAAATAAAAATAAAAATAAAATTAAAGTGATGAAATATTAGTGTAATCAAGATTAAGTGACATGGCATTAAGACAAAAATTTGACAAGTGGTGTGATTCTACATTCATCATTTTGGCAAGTGGCATAATAATACAAGGCTTTAGGACAAAAACATCTATATCCTACATTCATAACTTTAGCAAGTGGGTAATAATACATAGCATTATGACAAAACATCATTATCCTACACAAATAATTTTAGTTAAGTAAGGAAAATTCAAGGGCTAGAAATTTGCCACTTAAAAAGGCAAATCTATCATACTTGATTAAGACAAAAGAATTAAAGATATATGTGTCACGGATTTTCACCCACTGGAATCATTCCATTTGGAGTCCATATGAGGTAGATATGTTCTGATTAGTAGTCAAAGGTCAGAAAATGAATCATCAGGGAAGAATATGTTAGGATAGCTTCGGTAATTTAATTTCTGGGAATTATTGGTAGGGACTTAAAATAAATGGTTAACATAAGAATTAAAGATATGTGTGTCATGGATTTTTAGCCACTGGAATCATTCAATTTGGAGTCCACATGTGGTAGATATGGTCCGATTAGTAAGCCAAGGTCAGAAAATGGTTCATCAGGGAAGATTATGTTAGGACAGCTTTTGTATTTTAATTTCTGGGAATTATCTGTATGGAATTAAAATAAATGGTTAACATAAGAATTAAAGATATGTGTGTCATGGATTTTTAGCCACTGGAATCATTCAATTTGGAGTCCACATGTGGTAGATATGGTCTGATTAGTAAGCCAAGGTCAGAAAATGGTTCATCAGGGAAGATTATGTTAGGATAGCTTTTGTATTTTAATTTCTAGGAATTATCTGTATGGAATTAAAATAAATGGTTAACATTAAAGTTATATATCTATGTCTCATGGAAATATACCCACTGGAATTATGCAAGTTGGAGTTTATATGAGGTAGATATGATCCGATTAGTAAACAGAGGTCAGAAAATGTTTATTCAGGGAAGAGTATGTTATTAATGCTTTAGTTTTTGTATTTCTGGGAATGTTCTGTAGGGAATTAAAATAGCGCACCAACATAACAATTATAGATATATGGCTCATGGAGTTTTACCAACTGGAATCACTCAATTTGGAGATTCAATTTGGGAGATATGGTCTAATTAGTTAGTAAAGGTCAGAACCTATCCGAGAGGAACTATCCTGTACATTGTCGGAGTAATATCACCTTTGTTTCTTAATTTTTCGTTACAATGTTCAACATAATAGTTTTAGATAATTGTTTTATCTTGAAATAGACACCAAGATCACCTACATCAGAGTTAAATTGTGGGAGTTATGCTCTGATTAGTAAGAGAAGGTTAGATAGGATGAAAACCTGCATTAAGAAAATAAAGAAATAAAATTAGTATTTAAAAAAGAAGCTGAATCTTAATAAATGACTTGTATAGCCATAGCCATTGCCATTGTATGAACTTCTTACCATCTTAAGTGTGAAATTTTGACATGGAAATATTTTATAAAGTGATATTTGAAATGGTTATGTTCATGGCATGATTACCAATGATTTATGGTAATAGTTATATTTTGATGAACATACTTGTTATTGAAAGCATATTTTTGGCTAACATTGTGAAAAGAAAAGAAATGAGCACGGTCACATGGCAATCCGTGTGGTGCACCAGTAGGGGACACCCTACCAACGGTTATGATCATGATAATGAGAAAAGAAAGAGAAAGTGGGCCATGTCGGACGGAGCGAGAAAAGCCCGTACCGGAGAGTAGAGGATACTCACCCTGACCGGGGTAGCTTGAAATGAGAATAAGTTGATGGCCATCATATGATATTTTGAAAATAGTTAATCATATCATACATATCATTATAGTATGATTCTTATGTGCATAGATATAATGCATTCATGTGACCAAAGATATTTTCTGTAGTTTATACAGCTGAACATGACGTGATGAGCTTTACTGATGATAATTTATTGTTGAACTTACTGGGATTTAATTCTCACTATATTTCCATATCATGTTCAGAAAATTATTTATGCAGCTTTTGTTTCTAAGGCTCTGGCTTTTAGTGCACATTGGATCGAGTTACTTTATGTTGGGCAGATTTCAGAATCAAATAAGATGTTTGTTGTCGAGTTGGCTCAGATCCCGGTGAAGGTGCAACCACCCGCACCTGTATCTCCGGAATTGGTCAACCAAAATAAACAAGATGTAAATATCTATGTGTTTGATATGTTATACGTCTGTTTTGATTAATGACATGTATGTGAACTCAATATTGTATAATAATAAAGGAAAAAAAAAGAGGTTGTTACACACTTCCTAGTAATACTGAAGTCCCCAGGAGAGAAGGGAAAGAGCACTGCAAGGCTATAGCCTTGAGGAGTGGGAAGATGGTGGAAACACCAAAGGCAAGGGAACAAGACCAGACAGACTCCACTGTACCCCTGGAGAACAAAAAAGACAAGAAGAAGCAAGAGGAGGAGGTAAGCAAGGAGGACACCACCTCTGGAGGGAATGCTGTAGCGATGCCACAGTAGAATTCGGCAACTTTGCCGCAGCAGGGCATGCAGCAAACCAAGCTACCTCCCCCCTTCCCTTAGAGATTTCAGAAGCAGCAGAATGACTAGCAATTTAGAAAGTTCCTAGATGTCCTAAAACAGTTACACATCAACATCCCTCTAGTGGAAGCACTGGAGTATATGCCGAATTATGTGAAATTCATAAAGGACATCCTGACCAAGAAGAGGAGATTTGGTGAGTTTGAGATTGTTGCTCTCACAGGAGAATGCAGTGCTGTGCTGCAAAACAAGTTGCCACCCAAACTTAAGGATCCAGGCAGTTTCACCATACCTTGTTCAATCGGGAACCAGTATTTTGGCAAGGCACTTTGTGATTTGGGAGCAAGCATCAACCTTATGCCAATGGCCATCTTTAAAAAGTTAGGAATTGGAAAAGCTCGGCCTACCACAGTCACACTGCAATTGGCAGACAGATCCATTGCCCATCCAGAGGGAAAAATAGAGGATGTCCTGGTTAAGGTGGATAAGTTCATCTTCCCAGTAGAATTCATAATTCTGGATTATGAAGTTGATGCAGAGGTACCAATTATATTGGGCAGACCATTCCTAGCAACTGGCCAGACACTAATTGATGTTCAGAAAGGTGAGTTAACCATGAGAATCCAGGATGAGCAGGTTACATTCAATGTGCTCCAGACCATGAAGTTTTCCAGTGAAGAAGAGGAGTGTGCAGTGGTGTCTATGATAGACACATTAGCATTAGAACAATTGGAAAAATGCTGCAAGGAGCCACCACCAGCAGCATGGACAGACCACTCAGATTCTGAAGGAGAAGATGAGAAGGAATGTGCCTGGATTGATGTCAGACAAGGCTTTAGGAAGCAGGAGCCATTATATGAGACCACACCAGATTCAAGGCTGCGGAAAGCATCAGTGGAAGAACCACCAGCTTTGGAGATGAAGCCTCTGCCAGCACACCTTAAGTATGCATATTTAGGAGAAACATGCACTCTTCCTGTGGTTATCTCAGCACTTTTGACAGAGGAATAAGAGGAGAAATTGGTCTTGACACTGAAGAAATTCAGAAGGGCCATTGGCTAGACACTTGCTGACATTAAGGGAATCAGTCCCTCATTTTGCATGCATAAGATCCTCTTGGAAAGCAATGAAAAAGGGTCCATAGAACCTCAGCGAAGGCTCAACACAATATGAAGGAGGTAAATAAAAAGGAAATTATCAAATGGCTAGATGTTGGAATTATTTACCCTATATCAGATAGCTCCTGGGTGAGTCCAATCCAGTGTGTTCCCAAGAAAGGGGGTATAACTGTGGTGGAAACCGCTAGCAACGAACTCATCCCTACCAAGGTTGTGACCAGCTGGAGGATTTGCATGGACTATAGGAAGCTGAACAAGAGCACTAGAAAGGACCACTTCCCTCTTCCATTCATTGATCAAATGCTAGATAGACTTGCTGGAAGGGAATATTATTGTTTCCTGGATGGCTACTCAGGGTATAACCAGATTGTTATAGCACCAGAAGATCAGCATAAGACCACATTCACATGTCCTTATGGTACCTTTTCATTTCGAAGGATGCCATTTGGGCTGTGCAATGCTCCAGCAACATTCCAGCGATGCATGATGGCAATATTCACAAAAATGGCTGAGCAGTTTGTGGAAATCTTCATGGATGATTTCTCAGTCTTTAGGGACTCCTTTGACCTATGCTTGGGAAACCTTGCTAAAGTCTTGCAAAGATGTGGGGAAACAAACTTGGTGCTGAACTGGGAGAAGTGTCAGTTTATGGTAAAAGAAGGGATTGTGCTGGGGCATAAGATTTCTCATAGAGGACTTGAGGTTGACAAGGTCAAGGTGGAAATTATTGAGAAATTGCCTCCTCCCACCTCGGTTAAGGGCATTCAAAGCTTCTTGGGACATGCAGGATTTTATAGGAGGTTCATCAAGGACTTCTCTAAGGTTGCCAAACCTTTATGCAATTTGCTAGAAAAGGACAGAACTTTTTGTTTTGATGAAAGTTGCATGACAGCATTCTGCGATCTCAAACAGAAATTGAGTACAGCCCCAGTTATTGTGGCACCAGACTGGACCTCCCCATTTGAGCTGATGTGTGATGCTAGTGAAACAGCATTGGGAGCTGTCATCGGGCAGCGCAGAAACAAGCTGTTTCACTCTATTTACTATGCTAGCAAAATGCTGCAAGGTGCCCAGCTGAACTACACTGTGACAGAGAAGGAATTGCTTGCAGTAGTGTTTGCCTTTGAGAAATTCAAAGCATATCTGGTAGGAGCAAAGGTGATAGTGCACACAGACTACTCTGTCATCAAACACTTGGTTAGGAAAAAGGATTCTAAACCCAGGCTAATCCGGTGGGTGCTTTTGCTTCAAGAGTTTGATCTAGAGATCAGAGACAGGAAGGGGACTAAAAACCAAGTGGCAGACCATCTCTCCAGGTTGAAAGAGCACAGCTTCGGGCCAAAACAAATCAATGAAAGATTTCCAGACGAGCAACTTTATCTCCTGTCTCAGGACGATGTGCCATGGTATGCTGATTATGTAAATTACCTTGTGAGTGGAATGCTCTCACCAGACCTGACGTGGCAGCAGAAGAAAAAATTTCTGCATGAAGTAAACTCATACTACTGGGATGAACCATATCTTTACAAGCAATGTGCTGATCAGATGATACAAAGGTGCATACCCAGTGAAGAGATGGAGCAAATCTTGCAGCAATGCCATGCTTCCCCTTATGGAGGTCATTTTGGAGGAGTTAGAACTGCAAACAAGGTGTTGCAGGCAAGGTTCTATTGGCCATACCTATTCAAGGACTCCCACTCATTTGCAAAGCAATGTGACCGGTGTTAGAGGACAGGGAACATATCTCGCAGACATGAAATGCCACTGAATAACATCTTAGAGGTAGAATTATTTGATGTCTGGGGCATAGATTTCATAGGACCATTTCCCTCAAGTTTTGGCGATCAATACATCCTTGTAGCTGTAGACTATGTCTCAAAGTGGGTGGAAGCCAGTGCATCCCAGACTAATGATGCCAGAGTCGTGACCAGATTCCTGAAGAGAAACATCTTTACAAGGTTTGGAACCCTCAGAGCCATCATCAGTGATGGAGGGACCCATTTCTGCAATCGGCAGTTCAAGGCACTACTTGCCAAATATAGAGTCAGACACAAGGTAGCAACCCCTTATCACCCACAAACGAGTGGGCAGGCTGAAGTCTCCAACAGAGAGATTAAGAGAATCTTGGAAAAAACAGTAGGTCCCACGAGGAAGGATTGGTCCTCAAGGTTGGATGATGCACTTTGGGCATATAGAACAGCTTATAAGACACCTCTGGGCATGTCACCTTACAGGTTGGTATTCGGGAAGGCATGTCATCTACCAGTAGAGTTGGAACATTGAGCATATTGGGCAGTGAAGAAGCTAAACTGGAACCTAGAAGCTGCAAGTGAGAAAAGGATGCTACAGCTAAATGAGCTGGATGAATTTCGTGGTCAGGCCTATGAAAATGCCAAATTATACAAGGAGAAAGTAAAGCAATGGCATGACAAGAAGATACAACCCAGGAGATTCGAAGTGGGACAGAGAGTACTACTATACAACTCCAGGCTGACCTTGTTTCTTGGGAAATTGAAATCACGTTGGTCTGGTCCCTTTTGCATAAGCAAGGTCTTCCCATTTAGGACTATTGAATTGGAAGAAGAAAAGGAAGGGAGGACATTCAAGGTTAACAGACAACGAGTCAAGCACTATCTGGGGTTGATGTGGACAGACAACACACCTCTATTCAGCTGCAAGAGGAATGAGTTGGGGGAAAGTTAGGCTGAAGACTCTAAACCAAGCGCTCATGGGAGGCAACCCATGTTTAAATTTGTGTTCTTTAAGTTTTAAGATAGTTTAAATCATGAGTCTGATAGCTTTTGTGTTTGTTATGCAGGATAGGAAGCATAGAACTTGCAGGACCAGTTTTGTTTTGCTGCAGCAACCCTGTACTAAAGATAGTCCCTGCTTTGCTACAGCAGGATTAATAACAAAGCACTCTACTGTAGCAAAAATCCTAGGCACCCAGTTTTGCTGCAACATTGCTGCAGCAACACAATCAGCTCTAAACCAAGGGTTCCCCTGTGCTATGTTTCTTTCAAAAAAGAAAAAAAAAATATTTTTAAAGTGGGCGGGAAAACTGGCAGAAGGCCATAAGACACCCACGGCCTTTAACCTCTGCAACTTCCAACCCACGTCACCCACGAGTTAAGACACCCACATTTTCACCTCTACAACTCCCCTTCCCACTTCACCCTTCCGACTTCACCTCTCCCGAGTTCTCAAGCCCTACAACCTCCTCACCTCCTTCATTCCCAAAAGCTCTACCTCCAAACCCTTGAACCAATCATGCTGAGAATCAAGACAGTGGCTAGGAAGGCAAGCAAGGTGAAGAAATTCACCTCTGAAGAAAACTGGCAGAAGCACGACGAAGAAATTGTGCCCAGAAACTTCTGTGCCGAGAAAGGGTTCACCTTCACCCCCTCTGGCGATTTGGGGGTGCCAATGCTCACTCGGGTGTGCCTTCCTAGCACCACCTGGGATAATCTCCTCAGGGCTCCAGCACTATCAATTGAATCTCCCTGGTGCCGGCAGCGAAAGTCTGGTATCATTTTCTCAAGACCCGTCTGCTACCTTCCACCCATAGGCAGACGGTGAGCTGGGACAGAGTGGCAATGGTGGACGCTCTCATATTTAGCAGACCACTCAACATTGGCCGCATTATCAGTGGCCAAATCCGAGCATGCGCTAGCCGAAAGAAGGGAAGCCTACTTTGTCCTTCCCTCATGACCATCCTGTGCAAGAATCATGGAGTAACAGTCTCCATCGATGAAGAAGTCTTGAAGGACACCAACCCCATCACACCTACCACCATTGCTCAGATTGTCCTGGAGAAAGCGGCCCCACATCCCCCTGCTACCTCTCGAGACCCTCCACAAGCTGCTAGACCATCTGCTTCTTCCTCTGCCCCTCAGCCACATGACAAGACCCTCCAGCATATTCTACAGCAACAAGCTATAATCATTAGACAGCAATCACAGCTGCTGCAGCATCAGCAGACCTTTTGGCGCTATGCACAGAAGAGGGACTTTGCCCTCCACACCACCCTAGAGTAGAACTTTAAGCAATTATTCCCATTTCCACAGTTCCCAACTGACCTGCTCCATGCCACTTTCGAAGAATCCGCCCCAGCACCTGCACCACAGACAGAGCAGGGATTCCGAAGGATCCTCCTCCAGCAAGGAGCCCCACTCGGAACCCCACCAGACACCAGAAGGAACTGAGTCCTCTGATGACAATGAGCCCATTGCAAAACGGGCAGCAATGATGCGAAAAAGGAAGGCCCCAGAGCAATCAGCACAGCGGAGGAGTGGGCTTCGAAGTTCATCAAGGTCTTCTAGGGGTCCATGCCCCTAGGGTGCTGCAGCATGCCTACTAGCACCCTCAAGAAGTTCCCTCAAATCTTTTTCCTTCTCTGCTGTATTTGGAATACTTTTGCTTTTATTTTTGGGTGTCTTTTGTTTTATGGCCATTGCATCAGCAGTGAGGACACTGCTCAATTTAAGTTTGGGGGGATTGGGAGGTGTGATATAATGTCTGCTGGGGTGTGATATAATGTTGTTGTGGCACTTTTGTGTTTTGTTCATTACTGTAGTATTGCTGGAGCATATGTTAGATTTAGACTTGCTTCTTTGTGTGTTGCTTATCTAGGTGACTGTTTATATTGCTGTTCACTTATGTTTTTGTTTACCTATGTTGAAAGAGTCTGCTTTAGAACTTGTTGATTTTGATGAATACAGTTATAATTGGATGATAAAAAGCTTTCAAAAAAAATTTTAGAGTGAAATAAGTTGCATATTGCATAACCTGCTGAAAGTTCTGGGATACTCCATGAGGAGGATTGGGTAGTTCACTAGAAACCAAAATAGGAGACCTACAACCTCACCCAATCACACAGAACCCTCTTCTAATGAGCACAGGATCATGGGCAGTTTGCCAAAGAAAAACTTGGTGATCTTTCAGAAATGGGACCTAAGACCTAGAGCTAGTATTAAGAGCTTTCTGTAGAATTATAAAAGGGGCATACACATAGGGTCATCAAGGCTTAAGTTTGGGGGGGAAGTAGGAAATAAAGAGAGAAATATGGACACTCTAATGCTCTGTAGCTCCTTAGTAATCAGGGGTATGCATGAGCCCCATGTGTGCCTTTGCGTAAAACAGGGATATAGAGTATGAGTGGGAAGCAGTTTAAGGGTGATGAGGCTGAGTAATTGGGTGCTTGCATTGAACATGTTGGCATTCACGTTAAAAGGCTATAATGACCTCTGCTAGAATAAGATCTATGCCAAAAAAAACAATAAAGAAAGAAAATCAGTGAGCTACCACTCCCCCCACATTTGTTGCCCTGTCTGCACCTATGTTGAATGCCAACTTGACCTAGGAAAGGAAGCTCGATATATTAGCATGAAAGTCTTAGGAACTCTGGCTGTTTTTAACCCAAGTGGCTCTTAGGGAAACTATCCATGTCACACACACAACTTCAAAAAAGGTTTTTACTGTGATTGGGAGAAAGGTTGTGGTATCCTTTATATGGAAGAAATTCTGAGAGTTGAGAGCTATCAGCAGAACTATGGATTCATGCATGAGAAAAGTCTAGAATTTCTGGGTGGTAGGAATATAGTGAACAGAGTAGGTTGCTTGGGGACAAGCAATTCTTTAAGTTTGGAGGGATTTGATAGCTGCATTTCATTATAGTTTCTATGAGCTGTCCGTGTATATTTACTGAAATTTTCTGGTGTTTTAAGTACTCTTACCCCCTAATTTAATTAAATAGGATGCATCTTCTAGATATAACATCAGTTACCCCTTTGCAACAGCATTTCAGTAAGCATATGTAGCAATGATAGAAAAACCCTGGGTGATAGTGGTAAGCTGCTCCCTCTTTCCTGCAATACGCTGATACTGTTTGCTATGGTGCAGGTGGTAGAGCTGCACAACAGGAGCAGCCACCATTGAGCAAGGGACAGCAGCAGGGACACTGCAGGCTGTTGGTACAGGTATGCCCCCACTACTGAAAGTGGAGAAAAAAAAAGCTACACAACAAGGGCGCGGGCTGCAGAGCAGAAGGAATGTCAACAATCCAGGGCACTTTACTGGAACCACAAGGGCTGTCTATAAAAGGTCATAAAGCAGCTATTAGAAGAGAGCTAGCAGGGGAGAAAGAGGAGAGAATTAAGGAGAAAAGAACACCATAGCCTAGAGTGCTACTAACACCGGGAGGTGCAGCATGAAGGGATAGTGCGCTAGTTTAGAAAGGAATTTTGGTCACTGTTGTTGTTTTACTGTTTTATCAAAAAGAAAGAACTGCATTTTGTAATTTAGTTTTTATTTCTTAGAATGCATACTAGTGTTTCTGGGATTTTTGTAACCAGTGCACCCATGAGGCTTGGCTAGTTTCCAGTTGGGGTTGCACAAAGGTTGGAATGTACTGAGCACAATTTTATTGTTAATCCATTTTCTTACAGTTGTTGTTCGCCATTCAATTGCATTTCCTATTAGTTTTTCTTTCCTTAATAACGGAATTTTGGAGGAAGAAAACCAAGGCCACCATTCACCTGGAAGGGTAATGGAGGCAGGGAAAAAGCAGAATGAAAAGGGGTTACCTTATGTAAGGATATACGGGTACCCCATTAGTCCCATAATGAACTTCATGCACAATTTGGAGGTGAGGACTGATGCAGGAATGTGTGTCTGAACCTTGGAATTGTAAGGTATGGCAATCTGGGAAGACTCTATTCAGGACTGAATTTGGCACTCAGAACAATTGCTGCAGCAAAGCCAAGAGCATATATGAGTGCTGTAGTCCATGTCAACCCTGAGCAACCCTAGTTCCCCCAATATAGTTTCCTTTTCTATTTCCTATTACTCTTTATTTTAGTTATAGTTAAAGTCAGTCAACCCACTTCTATTCCAATTTTGTGAAACATCTTAACGTTGCTACATCATTGATACAACAAGAGTCTCTAAACAGTTTTAGTTCACTCCTCGTGGGACGATACTCACTCATCACTTTATTACTTGGTCAGGACACGTGCACTTGCGTTCTGACATTGCATTCAACTTCGTATGAATCACAACCCAACACTTCCTTTCACCTGAGACCTCTGTTTTGGCTGCTTCCCCACATTCTGTGGGCAGTTTCTCATAAAATGACCCTTCTGTCCGCAGTTGAAGCAGACATCTTGTCCCATGTAGCATGGCCGATTACCATGTATGCGTCTGCACTTAGCGCACTTGACTAGGGCGAGGTCTTGTTGAAAAGGTCTGGGACCTGCAGTCAATGGCCTCTTACCAGCTCCATATCTACTTCTTTTCACGTTCTTGCTAGGGTTGGGAAATTTTTTCTTCCTTTTCCATAGGTTTTGCCTTTGCTTCTCGTCCTCCACTGCCTTTAAACTTTTCTCCAAGAGTCTGCATTTATTGATCAGAGGTACAAACTCCCTGATCTCCATAGCTATAACAGCATTCTTTATCTCCGGGTTCAGTCCCGCTTCGAACTTAACAACCTTCCATGCTTCATCTGGGTTAAATCGCAGATAAGAGGAGAACTTAGACAACTCCTTAAATCTCGCGATGTACTGGTCTACAGTCATGCCGCCTTGCTTGAGTTGAAGAAATTCAATCTCCTTCTCTGCACGCACAGTACTTGGAAAGTACTTTTCCAAAAAGGTGTCTTTGAACATCTGCCAAGTGATCTGCCTTCCCTAGTGAGCTAAAAGTTCTCTAGCTCCACGCCATCAGTATTATGCTTCATCTTTTAGCATATATGCAGCGAAGATTACTTGCTGCTCCTCAGTACAGCCCATCACTTCAAAGATTTTCTCTAACTCCCTTATCCATCTTTCAGCTACAATCGGGTCAAAGCCACCTTGAAAACAAGGTGGTCTAGTCCTCAGGAACTCGGATATACCATTATCATTTCCAGCCATCCGGTTGTTAACACCATTCACACCATTCGAGTTATTAGCATTCTTGAGGTATTGTAGAATTTAATTAGTGGTCATGACATGGTCTCGAATTGCCATGGCCATGTTGTGAAGGGTTTCCTCTGCATTATTTGCTGAATTCCTCCTTGGTGGTGCCATTTCCTACTGTGGTAAAAATAAATTTATGCTGCTATTGAGGTGATAAAGCCCAATAGTTAGTTCAAAAATATTTAACAATAGTCATAACACCACCTCGGCATGTAGATAAGAAACACTAGTAATTTCTTACCTATATAAAATCACTGATCACTTACACAGCACAACCATAACATACTCAAGACACTATAAGATCAATTCAAATAACCATCCACCCACTGGCCATCTAGGATCGACATGCTCTGATACCAATTATGTAACAACTTATTATTATTATTATTATACAATATAGAGTTTACATACATGCCATTAATCAAAACATACATACAACATATCAAACACATAAAAATCTATATCTTATTTATTCTGGTTGACCAATTCCGGAGATACAGGTGCAGGTGGTTGCACCTTCATCGGGATGTAAGCTAACTCGACCATAAACATTTTATTTGCTTCTGGGATCTGCCCAACATAAAGTACTCAATCCAATGTGCACTAAAAGCCAGAGTCATAGAAAAAATTTGCATAACTAATTTTCTGAACATGATATGGAAATATAGTGAGAATTAAATCCCAGTAAGTTCAACAATAAATCATCATCATCAATATAGCTCATCATGTCATGTTCAGCTGTATAGACTACAGCAAATATCTTTGGTCACATGAATGCACTATATCTATGCACATGAGAATCGTACAATAATGACATGTATGACAGCATTAACTATTTTCAGAATATCATATGATGACTATCAATTTATTCTCATATCAAGCTACTCCAGTTAGAGTGAGTATTTTCTACTCTACGGTACAGGCTTTTCTCGCTCCGTCCGACATGGCCCACTTTCTCTTTCTTTTCTCATTAACATGATCATAACCGTTGGTAGGGCGTCCCCTACTGGTGCACCACACGGATTGCCATGTTACCGTGCTCATTTATTTTCTATTCACAATGATAGCAAAAAATATGCTTTCAATAACAAGTATGTTCATCAAAATATAACTATTACCAAAAATCATTGGTAATCATGCTATGAACATAACCACTTCAAATATCACTTTGTAAAATATTTCCATGTCAAAATTTCACACTTAAGATGGTAAGAAGTTCATACAATGGCAATGGCTATACCATATACTATTCATTTATTATTTTCATTTATAAGATTCTTCTTCTTTTTAAATATTAATTTTATTTCTTTATTTTCTTGATGCAAGTTTTCATCCTATCTAACCTTCTCTAACTAATCAGAGCATAACTCCCTCAATTTAACTCCTATGTAGGTGATTTTGGTGTCAATTTCAAGATAAAACAATTATCTAAAACTATAATGTTGAATAGTTTAGAGAAATAGTAAGAAATTAATGTGATATTACTCCCTCAATGTATAGGTTATTTCTTCTCGGATAGGTTCTGACCTTTACCTACTAATCTATCCATATCTCCCTCATACGAATTCCAAATTAAGTTATTCCAGTGGCTAAAAATCCATGACACATATAGAAATAATGTTTATGTTAATCATTTATTTTTATTCCCTACAGAATGTTCTAGAAATTAAAACACAGAAGCTATCCTAAAATATTCTTTCCTGATTAACCATTTTCTGACCATTGCATACTAATCGGACCATATCTACCACATATGGTCTCTAAATTAAGTTATTCCAGTGGATAAAAATCCATGACACATATATCTATAAGTCTTATGTTAACCATTTATTTTAATTCCCTACAACAATTCCCAGAAATTAACACACAGTAGCTACCCTAACATATTCTTCCCTGATTAACCATTTTTTGACCACTGCTTACTAATCATACCATATATACCACATATGGACTCCACATTGAGTGCTTCCAGTGGATAAAATTCTGTGACACATATATCTATAATTATTATGTTAACCATTTATTTTAATTCCCTACAAATAATTCTCCAAAATTAAAACACAGAAGCTATCCTAACATATTCTTCCCTGATTAACCATTTTCTGACCTTTGACTACTAAGCGAACCATATCTACCTCATATGGACTCCAAATTGAGTGATTTAAGTGGCTAACAATCCGTGAGACATAAATCTACATTACTCATGTTATCTATGTCTTTAAATTCCTTACTAATTCTTCTCAGAATTTTAAAAATTGAAGCTTAAAAGTCTGCCACCCATAGCCATATCCATGCAGAACTATCTACACCAACCTAAGTATTCAACATACATAATATGTAACATGATATAGCAATATCCATGACCAATCATTAAAGTTCTAAAATCAAAATCCCATATTAATATTACAGGTTTCAAAACTTTTCTTCAAAAAGAAATATTGTTAAACTTACCTAGAGCACTTAGTCCTCTAGACTTCTCCTTCCTCTTTCTTCCTTTCTTCCTTTCCTTTCCTCACTCTACCTTGCTTCTATTTTTTCCTCTCCCTCAGTTGGACAAAAATTCTAATGTTGTAAGGGTGGGTTTTGCTTAAATAGACCATCAAATAATTCACCTTTCATGATCATGGGTCTACCTTATGACAATTAGGATACACTTGGTTGAATTTTTGGAAAACAAACAACTTATGTTCTTGTCTTCCTCTTCCTTAGTCAAGATATGCATAGAAAAAGGAGATTTGTATTTTGAAAATTATGATAATATGTTTCTAAGATAAGGGACAAGGTCCCTTTGATTTAGGGATTCTTTTTCTTTTTCTTTTGTCTTAATCAAGTATGATAGGTTTGCCTTTTTAGGTGGTAAATTTCTAACCCTTGAATCTCCATTATTTGGTTGAAATTATTTGTGTGGGATTGGAATGTTTTGTCCTAATGCCATGTATTATCATACCATTTGCTAAAATTATGAGTGTAGGATATAGATGTTTTGTCCTAAAGCCTTGTATTATCATACCACTTGCTAAAATTATGAATGTAGGATATCACACCACTTGCTAAATTTTTGTCTTAATGCCATGTCACCTAATCTTGATTA
This sequence comes from Gleditsia sinensis, assembly GCA_037074535.1. Lineage (NCBI taxonomy): Eukaryota > Viridiplantae > Streptophyta > Magnoliopsida > Fabales > Fabaceae > Gleditsia > Gleditsia sinensis. Next base: position 38,026,428 of record CM073469.1, on the reverse strand, counting down.
CGCCATTATTTCATCACTTTACTTTTATTTTTATTTTTATTTTTCCTGTTGGGTTTGGGCTCATTCTTGCCCATTTTCTTTACTTTGGTTAAAATTCTACCTTTCATAATGGGCTTGGTCACATTTTCGTGATTTTTGGGCTACCGGTCCAATTTCTATATCCTATTCCAAGTCTATGTTTTATTTCTTCATTGGGCTATCCTATTGGCTTGCTAAAAATTTATGTGAAGTAGAAAAACTCTATATGAATTGTTCATAGGTGAAAGCCCAATTTATGGGTGGAGATACTAAACTTAGTAACTTTTGCTCTTAAATTAAGAAAATTACCCTAATCCGATCTTCTTGAAATTTTAAGACCTTTACTTACTTCACAAAAATTTATCTTCCTTACCTAAGAATTTCACCTTTCTTTAACATGTTTATTTCTAATATTTCCTCTTAGGTTTTCTTTCTTTACCTATTCGATTAATATTAGAACATTTCTATACATACACATAAGGTGAAGAATTTCTAAGGATTATATTTCCTTAGATATCTAAAACTTGTCTAATAAATTTTATTTCCTTAATTAAATATTTATGTACCTTTATAAATAAAAGAAATGAAATTATGGATGTTACTTTGAATACTTTTGTACTTTCATTAATACATGAAACGAAATTAGGGATGTTACAAAAATCATTGGTAAAAATGCAATCATGCCATAAACATAATCATTTTCAAATATCACTTTATAAAATATTTTCAAGTCAAATTTACACACTTAAGATAGTAAGGAGTTCATGCAATGGCAATGGCTAGGGCATACACTAGTCATTTATTAATTTCATTTATAAGATCCATCTTCTTTCTTAAACATTATTTTTATTTCTTCATTTTCTTTATTCTTGCTCTCTAGTCACGTTCCTCCTACTTACATAATTTTCAACACATGTTGACTCAAATTAAGGAAAAGGATGTTTTGTGATACAAAAAAACATTATTTTTAAAAATATTTTTCTTGGATATATGGTTCCTAAAAGTTTTAGAACAAGTAAGCATATTTTTAGGTCAAAAACAGTGAAAAATTAGATAATCCAACATCCAACACGGCCTGGCCCTATTACAGAACACGACCATGCTTGAAAAATACACCAAACATGCTCTAAAATAACCTCGAACACGGCCTACTGTGCTGAAGGAACCTAAAACACGACATGGTCGTGTTCTATGACCATTACTCACTAATCAGAGCATAACTCCTTAATTTTAACTGTAATTGAGGTGATCTTGGTTTCCATGGAAAGTTAAGACAATTATCTAAAACTATTATGTTGAACATTTAAGCAAAATCTTAAGGAATGTTGGTGTTATTACTCCCTTAAATTCAATGTTATTTCTTTTTGGGTAGGTTCTGACCTCTGCCTACTAATTTGACCATATCTCCCTTTTATGGACTTTACATTAAGTGATTTCAAAGCCTATAGATTTGTGAGACATATATCTATATTTTTTTATGTTAACCATTTCTTTTAATTTGGAATAGATTCTTCCTTGAATTTCGAAAACAGAAGCTTCCCTAGTTACTCCAAAATCAAATTTTCAAACCAAACCCTTCCTAAAGTTCTAGTTCATCATTTAATTACATTGTTTTCCATTTTCTTCTTAATTTACATCTAACCATAAGAATACTCATTTCAATATTTAAATTATATTTCTTACACTTAATTTAACATATTCCATCATCTACTTCTCAAAAAAACAGAAATCAAATCATGTATTATTAAGGGTGTTTCCCAACCGAAATTTCTCATGGTCTTCTTCTAATTGTTTAAGGCCATATTTATTTTATCAATATAACAATATTCCATTACTTTTTCACCAAATTCAAATATACATAACAGCAGCATAAAAGCCCTAAAATTTTGCCATCCATAGGCATATCTATGTAGAACTTTCCATACCAACCGAAGTATTCAAAAAATCCATCACATGCAAGATCAACATGTAACATGATATAACAACATCCATGGCCAATCATCAAAGTAGAAAATATTGTAAATTTCATCAAAATTTCTAGGATCAAAATCCCATATAAATGTTATAAATTTCAAATCTTTTTTTCAAAAAGAGATATTGTTAAACCTACCTAAAGATCTCCCTAATTCACTTAGTGAATTCTTTTTCTTGTTTCCTTTTGAAGGAAGTGGCAAGATTTCTCCCTTCCCTTATCTTTTCCAATAGCTTAAATAAGATAAGGAGAGTGAGTTTTGAACCTTAAGGATGAAGAGAAAAGATGGATTCAAGTTGAGATTTAGCTAACTTACCTTGAGTACTAGTCATCTAGACTTTTCCTCCTTCTTCCTTCCTCTCTTTCTCTCATTTCCTCACTCTACCTTGCTTCTATTTTTTTCCTCTCCCTCACTTGGACAAAATTATAATGTTATAAGAGTGGTTTTTGCTTAAATAAACTATCAAGTGGTTCACCTTTCATAATCATGGGTCTACCTTATCAAAATTAGGATGCACTTGGTTGATTTTTGAGGGAAAGACAATTCATGTTCTTGTCTTCCTTTCCCTTAGTACAGATATGCATAGCAAAAGGAGATTTGTCTCTGAAAATTATGATAAAATGTTCTTAAGATAAGGAACAAGGTCCCTTTGATTTAGGGATTCGTTTTCTTTTTCTTTTGTCTCACTCAAGTATGATAGGTTTGCCTTTCTAAGTGGCAAATTTCTAGCCCTTGAGTCTCCCTGGCTTGGCTGAAATTATTAGTGTAGGATATAGATGTTTTGCCTTAATGCCACGTATTATTTCACCACTTGCTGAAATTATGAGTGTAGGATATAGATGTTTTGTACTAATGTCATGTGACCTTATCTTGACTATTATTACATTAATATTTCCTCATATGGTTTTAATTTTTTTTCCTCTTGGATTTTGACTCATTCTTGCCCATTTCCTTTGCTTTGGTTGAAAGTCTACCTCTCATGGAGGGCTTGGCCACAATTTCATAATTTTTAGGCTCTCGGTCCAACTTCTATATCCTAATCCAAGTCTATGTTGTCACGCCCCAATTTAATGTAACGTGAATAACACATCTATCAAAAAACTTCACCACTTATTTATTTGCATACGGCTCACAATATCACATATCAGGAAAATATCATACGTTTACAAGTTTCTAGTATAACTAATTATACATGCCAAAGCTACACTTAACAATATTATAGCAGAAGCAGGGATCCTGCCTGTGACGTTCAGAGCATACTCTAGATTACAATGACATAATATTTAAAACATTTCGAGTCTTGGATGCAATGTAGGCTCACCCAGAGAATATAACACCTAGCGGATTACGTAACTACAGGGCCAACCTTTGTATCTTTATCTGAAAAATGTGAAAATATTGTGTAGTGAGTCTGATAACTCAATAAGCAGATAATACCTCCTATGACCTCTTAGGACAACATATGGAAGTACTCATTATTAAAATTTATTATATTAGAAATTACAGTTCAGAAGTACATTCATATGGGACCCACATTTTCAAATATTCTCAGTTCAAATTAGTTCAGATGTCTATATCCATATATGATATAATATGATCATTAATCAAATAGTGATATGCATTAAAAAAATTTCTTATAAAAATGTTAGGAGAATCCCATATAAGAACCACCATATCAGAGTTCAATCCCTTCTGTACTTTGTTGGTGTAAGATTTACCTATACTTAATATCTCAGCCAAGTTTGCCCTACCACCATTCAAGAGGACATGTGAAAGGTCTTTAATATGGGAAATTTCCCAAGCACAAAGCAAGGGAAGGCAAATCACATCACATATAAATGGCATCTCGCTCAAATAGGAGGCATCCCATTCTCCATCATATATTATATCCTGTGTGTTGGCTCTCACACGAGGCTAGTACCACCCCTGCTAGCTGAGGTATCAAGGTGCATCAGTGCTAACATCACCTGCTGTTAGCAGACAATGTTTCTAATATAATTCCTCCACAAAATTATCATATGCACATATTCTATATTATTCAAAAATAGAGCTTTCAGTATAATATAGAATCACAGTCTCAATACAGATCATCTATCATAAATTATCCATTCAGGTTTTATCTCATTTACATGCCCTTCTCGAGGCAATCATATAGCTTTATAAATCAATGCCACATGTATAAATATTCACTTTACCATTTAATAAGAAATATATGTGAAATCAGATATACCATGAGTTCAGAAATTCATTTTCAAAACTACACTCTTCTTGAACTATATTCCAAATTGTAAGCAATTCAGAAAATTTTAATGCATTTCAGAAACATATAAAAGTGTAAATATCTCATAAACATAATCAAATACATGCTTAAAGATCAAGAAGAGTATAGAGCAAATCATAGAAAGAATCATCTACTCACAAAGTTAGGGTTCCAAGTTGAACAGCCCTGAAATCCACGTTTTCGATCCAAATTTGGAAAACTAGACCCCAAACTTGAGTCAAAAGGGTCCAAAAAACTTAAAAATGAGTCCAAATTCATGAAATTTGGCCTTCAGGAGCTTAGTGAACGCTGGTCAACTGTGGTGAGTATTCACTGTCGGAAATTTTTATTTACAACGGTCGGATTTACTGTTCACAACATACAAAAGTTGTCAGATGGCAGCCAAATTTCATATCCAAAGGTTTTTCCACCTTCTAAACCCATCTATGGTGTCAGATTTCCAATTTAAGGACTTTAAGTAGGAGATATAGAACTTACCTTCCTAAGGTTTCTCTTTCACTTTCTGACAGATTTTCGACCAAATTTTCAGAAACCAATCAGATAGAATTGTAGTCTTCGTCATTCTGAATCCATAGACAGTGATGGTATTGAAATCCGAGGTCCAGTAGTGTTAGAAATCTAGAGAGAAGTTTTAGGGTTTTTAGAGAGAGAAAGTAAATTTTGGGAGAGAGTGTAGAAAAATCTTCACGCCACTTCTGCATCTGATTTCTTTTAAATCATCTAAGGGACCTGTTAGCGAAATTTCAATTGTTGAGGGTTGTCCTTTCAATTTTTGTTATTTACATTTTGAACCCTAAACTTTTAGGAAATTATATTTTGGCCCAAAACTTAAATCCTCATATTAGCTTCACATATTTCCAATGGCACTTATCTCAATTTCCCATAATCCTCACTTTTATTCAAAATTTCCATTGTTATAAGCAAATTCAGCCAAAGGCAAAAATCTTTCCCAACTACCTTGAAAATCTAAAGCACAAGCCCGAAGCATGTCTTCCAAACACAAGCGTAAAGCTTCTTGGAAAGCTCTCAAAAAATGAGCTGTGAATTGTGGTCCTTGATCAGAAATAATTGATATTGGCACTCCATGAAGTCTCACTATTTCATTCAAATATAAATTTTCATACTGAACTGCATTATTTGTGGTTTTCACTGGTAAAAAATGTTCTAACTTAGTCAACCTATCAATGATTACCCATATTGAATTGAACCGTTTTTGGTGTTCTTGGTAACCCAGTAACAAAATCTAAAGAATGAATTTTATACTCATAAATTAAATATTTTCATCTTATCTTTTTGCCATAATTAAGCATATATCTCCCTTACTTGTCTTTAGTTTTGTGTATTTCTTACAGATAGAGAGAAGAATAGAAAATGGACTCAATTGGAGGAATCAGAGATAAATTATGGTTTTTTGGGAATGATGTCTATAAATCAAGTAGATAAAACATTTTCATTAAGGATGGCTGAGTAAGGAGCATTATCATATTGACTCCTGAGACACATCCTAATGGATATATGCACAAATGTATTCTTGATTTACGATCACATTTCCAAAACAACTAAAAAATAAAGATTCAAGGAAAAGTACCCAATGTTGAGAATATATTTGTTGTTTGCAGTCCAGGCCAACCTTGCTGCAGTACTTGGGCTGTACCTCAAAAAATACAAATCTAATATGTATGAAATTTGGTAGGTGAGTTGCAGACATAATTGGGTACAACTTTCATGTTCAAGTGGTCGAAAAATTCGGATATTAAAAGGGCCAAAAGTGGGTTGGAATAGAATCTGTCTGCTATTGCAGTCCAGCCCGAATTTGCTCAAGTATTTTGACCATAAGTCACAAATTATGTATCCAATTTGTCTTGAAGAAAAAATAATGAAATGTTCCAAAACTTTCTTGTTGATGGAGTCAGCAAATGCTACGGATTTCAAGAAGATATTCAAGGCTCAATTTCGATGCATATGATGGAATCCAAATTGTCAACTTTGTATAACTTCCTACCTAACAATTTTGACAACTACCATACCTACCACACATAATTGTATCTATAAATAAAGGGGTTGAGGAGTGAGTTAGGGAGCTTGGGAGACCTTGGGAAAACTTTGTTGGAATTCTATGTTTTTGTAATGTTCTTCTCTCTTTAGACATTTTGTATTTTTCATTTTCTTTCGTAATATTATCATATTTCTTCATCTTTCATTTTACTTTCTTGCCTTAATTATGGAGAACTAATCTCCTAATGCTAAGGTGAAAGGGTGAAACTCTTGGTATGAGAATAATAATTCATTTAACTCTTAATTTTAATGTTTATATTCGATGTTGTATTTACCTCCTCCTTTTCTTATGTTATATTTTAAATGGCTGGCTGAGCCACCTATTTCTTCGTCCTGTTTAATGGCTAGCTTTACTGTCTATTTCTTATTTTTATTGTTCATGGTTGGCTTTGCCATCTAATTTATTTTATTTTATTATTGGTTGGCTTTGCCACCTATTTTATTTCATTTTATTTTGTTATGTTAATTAGTTTTCTACCTTTCTCATTTTCTGCATAATTCAATCTTGTAAGATATGAATTTTGATATCTTGTAGATAGTCTTTAGCACAGTAAATGCTTGAATCAATATTGATTTATTGTAGACAATATAATGATTGGCACAATTTATGCTTGAATCCATTTATAAGTTATATTTTGCATCTTTGTATTTTTAATCTTTTAAAGTGTGAACCTTCATACATTAAAGGCAATTTTTGGCACAATAAATACTTGAATGAATCTTGATTTATTGTAGACAAGATGATGATTGGCACAATGTACGCTTGAATCCATTTTACAAGAAGGTTTTATATATTAGTAATACAATAAAAATGAGGTAAATATAATTCATGTATAAACAATTGTGAGCTTAAATTAACATATCTTCCTATTGGAACCTTATTCATGTAAGGATTCTAATTGAGTAATAAAAGAGTAAAATTTATTTTTATTTAAGATACCAAGAGTGGATTCCCTAACCTTAGCATGTTTCTTTACTTTGAATACATCTTTATTTAATTTTAGTATATTAGTTCTTTGCATATTTTGTTCAATATTTCTCTTACAAAACAAGACATTAGCAACTAGGTTATAATTATTTATTTTGGATCTAAATTATAATTTTTTCTCAATTGGTAATCCCTGTGGGATCGACCTTGCCTACCGCTAAATCTATACACCAATAGATTCGTGCACTTGAGAGTTTTAATTAAAACAACAAGTTATTTGAGTAATAAAGTTGGTAACTCTAAACTATGCCTTGATTTCATTCCCTACATGTGGTAGGATGGGTTGAAATTCGGGGACCAAATTTCTTAAGGGGGAAGAATGTAACATCCCGTAATTTTTATTTTTAAATAATAATGTTTTGCTATAAACAAATATATTTTTATTTGTTTAAAAATGATTATGTTTTGCTAAAAGCAAGTCTACTTTTAATTAAAGTAATTATTGTTTTGCTTAAAATAATTATATTGGCCTTTAATAAATTTTTGTTTTTTTAGAAATATTCTTCTTTTATTATGTATAAAGATATTTATTTTGTGATTTATTTTATTAAGATTTTTATCAAGAAAAATCATGATTTAAGAGTTCAACTAAAGTTTTATGATAATGTAAATTTTTAGAAATTTTTGGGATGTTTTAGGATGAAAAACGGTATTTATATGATTATATATGAAAAAAGATGTAAATAAATATAAAAATTTAATTATTAAATAATAATAAAAGGGAAAGGAGAACGTGGAAGGGAGACAAAAACCGAAGCAGCAAAATTTCGATATGATGAATAGTGAAATAGTGTGAATAGTATCTTCATGTTTTCTCTCTAGATCTGGAGTGCTTATTAACTTTTGATCTCAACACTAAGGGTACCACTAAATTCAGAATGGAGAATACTATGATTTTGATAGAACAATTTCTCAAATCAGCCGTAGAATCGCTGTAGATCAGAAGTAGAATCGTTGTTTAGTGAAATGTGGATCGAAAAAGTGCATTTTGGGGCTATCCTTGTGAGTAGATGATTCTTTCTATGACTTGCCCTATACTCTTCTTTATCTTTAAACATGTATTTGATTATGGTTACGAGATATTTACAATTTTAAATGTTTCTGAAATGCATTAAAATTATTTGAATTGCTTACAATTTGGAATATAGTTTGAGAAGAGTATAGTTTTGAAAATGAATTTATAAACTCATGGTATATTTGATTTCACATGTATTTCTCATTAAATGATAAAGTGAATATTAATCCATGTGGCATTGATTTATAAAACTCTAAAGTTACTCATTATGATTGAATGGCAAGCGTAAAGATCATGGCGAGTTGCTTGATAATTTTACATTGCATTGATGAATATGCATTTATATATATGTATGTATATGTATGGATGAATATTGACGGGTTGTATGGTTTGTGTAACATTCTTGATTTTTTTTTCTTATGTTACTAATTGAAATTTATTTCTTTCAGAGAGGAGAACAGATTTTCGATCTCATGGGAGGATTAAATTATTTTTACTTAAGTTAAATAAGATAGTAGGAATGGTTAAAATAGCATTTAATTTATGTAATTAATAGGGATGACATTAGTGTATGTATGGATGATGGTAAGGGCATTTTGGAGATAAAGAGGTGGTAGGTAGGGGGTAAGTAGGGAAAAAATAAAATAAAATAAAATAATAGAAAGATAAGAAGGAGAAGGGGAGGGAGTGACAGAGGGAAAGAGAAGAAAAAGAAAAAGGAGAAAAAGAAAGGGAAAGAAGAGAAAAGGGGAAGAAGAAGAAGAGAAAGAAGAAGAAGAGAAAGAGGAAGAAGAAGAAGAGAAAGAGGAAGAAGAAGGAGAACGAAGAGTAAAGAGAACTCAAGGAATCAAGCACCGAGTTTAAAGGAATTTGAGGTAGGTTTAACATCTAATAAATTTTTGTACAAAATTATATATACATTTTTAGATTTGTTTAGATGTGATTTTGTATAACATGTGGTCTGGATATTTATATGAAATTCTGTTTTGGATGTTTGGACATGCATATGGGTGCATGGGATTATATAAAAGAAAATCAAAGGAGAAGAGAAATTAAGCTGAATTTCGGAATAATTGGGCAAGCTTCGGTTTTTGGAGTTCTAGGAAACGTCGGTAAGGATTTTAAAGAAATGTTCAACATATGAATTGTAGATATATGTCTCACGGATCTATAGGCTTTAGAATTACTTAATTGGGAGTTCATATGAGGGATATATGGCTGATTAATTGAGCAGAGGTCGGAATTCAGGATAGTAAAAATAAGTGTTTTATTTTAATTTTCTGGGACTAATCTGTAGAGAATTTGAAGAAACTATAAACATAACGGTTGTAGATAATTGTCTTATATTCCTATAGGATTTAAAATCACCTCAATCGGAGTTCGTATGACGGAAATATGATGGAATAAGTGAAGGTCACAGAACACGGCCAGGTTGTGTTCTAGGTTGCTTCAACACCGGTAGGCTGTGTTCTGGGCTATTTTTAAGCATGTTTGAAGTATTTTTCAAGCATGGCCGTGTCTTGAACATGGCCAGGCCGTGTTGGGTGCTGGATTATCATACTTTTCACTATTTTATGTCTAAAAATAATCTTGTTGTAATATTTTTAAGAAACATATATTCAAGAAAAATACGTTTAAAATGATGATTTTGGTATAAAAAATTACTCTTTATCTTTATTTAATTTAAAATGAATTATATTGAATATTGGTATGTGATGAATGATTATTAATCATTTGGTATAAAAATGATGCATCATATTATGAAAGTAATTAAATGGCAAGCATAAAGCTCATGACGAGTTGCTTGATAGTTATGTATTGTATTTGATGAATATGAATTGATATATATACATTTATATGTATGGATGAATATCGACACGTTGTATGGCTTAAGACGGTACCGAGTAGGGGATGCCTTATTAGCCTGAGTGAGCCAAGGGAGGGCCGCTCCAACCGGGTGACAGTGGTAATGTGAGGGGGCAAGAGGGTGATGTACTCACATTCCCTAATCACTTATTGTGACTGTCGTCGATCGATCACTATGCATATAGCAAATGAGTAAATTAAAAGCCGTGATATGGCTGAGCATTAAAAAAAATGGACTTCTAGTGCATGTGTAGTATGATAATTATGCATAAACAAAAATTATGATTTTATCTCAAAATTTTGATAATTTTCTGTAGCTTATACAGCTGAACATAACTCATGTTTTCTCATCATATTTTACTTATGTTAAATCTACTGGGAACCTTTGTTCTCACTGTTATTGTGGTGTTATGTTCAGATAAAAAGAAATGAGATGCAACACAAAATGATGTTACTGATGGAGATCTAGATGTCAGCACCACCTCCTCACCCTTTGTATTTCAAGGGTGAAGTGGCGTATAAAGACTCTTAATTATGTACTGAAATGTTGTATTGTATAAATATAATATGTGTGAGGTTTGTAATATATATATATATATATATATATATATATATATATATATATATATATATATATATATATATATATATATATATATATATATATATATATATATATATATATATATATATATGTAAACATGTATATTGATTACAGGCAATTGAATAAGGCAACTATTAAGAATAAGTATCCGTTGCCTAGAATACACGATCTATTAGATCAATTAAAGGGAGCTATTATTTTCTCTAAGATAGACTTGAGGTCAGGATATCATCAGATCGGAGTTAAAGAAGAAGACATTCCTAAAATAGCTTTTAGAACTCGATATGGACACTACAAATTTTTAGTCATGCCTTTTGGGGTCACAAATGCACCTGCAGTCTTTATGGACTATATGAATCGTATTTTTAGACCCTACTTGGATCAATTCATAGTAGTGTTCATAGATGATATTTTAATCTACTCTAAGAGTGAGGAAGAACACAACCAGCATCTTCGATTAGTACTTCAAGTCTTGAAGGAAAAGAAACTTTTCTCTAAGTTGGAAAAATGTGAATTTTGGCTGGAAGAAGTGAAGTTTTTGGGTCACGTAATTTCTAAAGATGGTGTGTCGGTGGATCCTAGTAAAATTGAAGCAGTTCTGAAATGGGAGAGACCAAAAATTGTGACTGAAATTAGAAGTTTCTTGGGTTTAGCAGGATATTACAGAAGGTTTATACAGGGATTCTCTCAAATAGCTTTGCCTTTGACTCGATTGACCAGAAAAGGAAGTCTTTTTAATTGGACTGAAGAATGTGAGAATAGTTTCCAAGAGCTCAAAGTCAAATTGACTTCTCCACCTGTTCTAGTTGTTCCTAACCCTTCTAGATGCTTTGTAGTCTATATAGATGCTTCCAAGAAAGGTTTAGGTTGTGTTTTGATGCAAGAAAGTAGAGTAGTTGCTTATGCATCTCGACAATTGAGACCGCATGAGGAGAACTATCCTACTCATGATTTAGAGTTGGCTGCTATAGTTTTTGCCCTGAAGATGTGGAGACATTACTTGTATGGAGCTATATTTGAAATATACAGTGATCACAAGAGTTTAAAATATCTCTTTGACAAAAAAGAATTGAATATGAGACAAATAAGGTGGATGGAATTCATTAATGATTACAAATTTGAATTAAAGTATCACCCAGGGAAGGCAAATGTAGTAGCTGATGCATTGAGCCAGAAGTCGTTGTATTTAAGTAAATACTGATAAAAGAAATGGAGCTAATTGAGGAATTCAGAAACTTGAAATTATCAGTTATGACTGTCCCTGGTAGTTTGATTGTTAGTGAATTAAGAATTGAAAGTGACTTGAAGACTCAGATTAAAGAAACGCAGACACATGATCAATTTTTACAAGATCGAAGAGATCAGCCTGACTTTGCATTGTCAGAGGATAGAATTATTATGTACAGGGGCAGAACATGTATACCACAAGGAGAGAATTTAAAGGCTAAGATTATGGAGGAAGCTCATCAAAGTAAGTATACAATCCATCCAGGATCTACAAAAATGTATCAAAATTTGAAAAGATTATACTGGTGGCCAGGAATGAAGAGAGACATTGCTGAATATGTGTCTAAGTGTCTGGTTTGTCAAAAGTTGAAGATAGAACATCAAAAACCTTCTGGGATGTTACAACCTTGAGAAATCCCTAAGTGGAAATGGGATAGTATATCTATGGATTTTATTGGTAATAGTTGATAGACTGACGAAATCTGCGCACTTTTTACCCATGAAGAAAAACTACTCGTTGAATAAGTTCGCCCAATTATATATGAAGGAAATTGTACGGTTGCATGGAATTCCTAATAGTATCATTTCAGATCGAGATCCTCGATTTACTTCCAGATTTTGGAGAGCACTGCAAGAAGTTTTTGGTACTCGTTTGTGTTTTAGTACTGCATATCATCCTCAAACAGATGGTCAAACGGAGAGAACTATACAGACTTTAGAGGATATGCTAAGAGCGTGCGTGCTAGAGCAAGGAAAAGGATGGGATGGATATCTGTCATTGGTTGAGTTTGCGTATAATAACAGTTATCATTCTAGTATCAGAATGGCACCATATGAAGCTTTGTATGGTAGGAGATGTAAATCGCCATTATGTTGGAATGAAGTGGGGGAGAAAAGGTTATTGGGGCCCAAGTTAGTGCAACATACTTCTGAGTAAATACAGATAATTCGAGGTAAAATGCAAACAACTCAGAGTCGACAAAAGAGCTATTTCGATAGGAGAAGGAGACCGATACAATTCCAAGAAGGTGAGCATGTGTTCTTGAAAATTTCTCCTACTACCGGAATTGGCCGAGCAATGAAAATTAAGAAATTAAGTCCGAGATATTTAGGACCTTATCAAATTCTAAAAAGGATAGGGTCATCGGCGTATCAGATTGCACTTCCTCCGCATTTAACAAATCTGCATGATGTGTTCCATGTTTCTTAACTTCGAAAGTATCTACCAGATCCATCGCACATAATTCAAGAAGAAAGAATAGCTGTAGACGAGAATCTAACCTACCGACCGAGGCCGATAGTAATTCTAGATAAAGAAGTGAAACAATTGAGAAATAAAATCATTCCATTGGTAAAGGTAGGTTGATAATTATGCATAAACAAAAATTATAATTTTATCTCAAAATTTTAATATTTTTCTGTAGCTTATACAGCTGAACATAACTCCTGTTTTCTCATCATATTTTATTTATGTTAAATCTATTGGGAACCTTTGTTCTCACTATTATTGTGGTGTTATGTTCAGATTAAAAGGAATGAGATGCAACACAAAATGACGTTACTGATGGAGATCTAGATGTCAGCACTACCTCCTCACCCTTTGTATTTCAAGGGTGAAGTGTGTAATAACCATAAAATTTAACAAAAATTCCAATTAAATAAAATTTAGAATAAAAGAAAGAATTTTGAAAATAGAGATAAGAACCGGTGAAAATAAGTTTTACATAGATTTACAAAAGAAAATATGAGCATTTAAGTTTTGGCGCGTAATCTCTATTTTTAAATGATAGTATTTCGCTATAAGAAAATATATTTTTATTTGTTTAAAAATGATTATGTTTTGCTAAAAGTAAGTAAACTTCTAATTAAAAGATGTATTGTGTTGCTTAAAATAATTATATCGGCCTCTAATGAATTTTTATGATATTTTTAGAAATATTTTTTTCTTTTATTATGTATAAAGATATTTATTTTGAGATTTATTTTGTTACAATTTTTATCAATAAAAATCGTGATTTAAGAATTTAACTAAAGGTTTATGAGAATGTAAATTTTTAGAAATTTTTGGAATATTTTAGGATGAAAAACGGAATTTATATGAATTTATATAGAGAAAATCCTATTATTAATTATTAAATAATAATTATTATTATTAAAAAAAATAAAAAGGGCAGGGAACGTAAGGGAGATACGGCGAACTATTTTGCAAATTTCGGGAAGACAAATCGATAAGTGAATAGTGAGTAAATAGTAACCTTCAACTTTTTCTCTAGATCTAGAGTGCCTATTGGCTTCCGATATCAAAACAGAAAGTGTTATTAGATTCAGGACGAAGAATATTACAGTTTTGACCGATCAATTTTTCAAATCAGCCGTTGAATCGCCATAGATCTGAAATGAAATATCTCATAAAAAGGTAAATGTTAAAACTTTTACTTAGAGACTTCCAATTGAAATTCTGACGCCGTAGATAGATTCAGGAGCTAGATAAACCTTAAGATTGGTATATTTTCGGCCATCTAACAGTCTTTTTGTTCGTTGCGAATAGTGTTTTTTGGCGGGTGAATAGTATTTTTCGGCGGGTGAATAGTGACCAAATCCTGAAGTTGCTATCTTGATTGTTTGGACCCTCTGGATATGTTTTTGAGGTCAATTTGATCAAATAGAGATTGGAAAAGTACATTTTAGGGTTGTCCAATCTGGAGCTCTTACCTGTGAGTAGATACTTCTTTCTATGACTTACCCCGTGCTCTTCTTAAACTATAAATATATAATTGTTTCTGTTTATAATTATTTATGCTATCATAAATTTCTGAAATGTGTTCAAATATTAATTTTGCTTACGAATTGGCATATAGTTCAAGAAGAGTATGGTTTTAGAAATAGATTTTGGAACTCATTGAATATGTGGTTCTAAATGTATTTATCATTATTTGATAAAGTGAATATTATGTGCACGATGCATTGATTTGTAAAGCTATATACTTGTGAAAATGATGCATGTCATATTATAAATGAGATTAAATGGCAAGCGTAAAGCTCATGGCGAGTTGCTTGATATTTTACATGTATATATATGTATTGATGAATATCGGCTGGTTGTATGGCTTGTGACGGTACCGAATAGGGGACGCCCTATTAGCCTGAGTGAGCCAGGGGAGGGCCGCTCTAACCGGGTGTCAGTGGTAATGTGGGGAGGTAGTAGGGTGATGTACTCACATTCCCTGATCACTTATTGTGACTAAGGTCGAGGTCACTATGCGTATAGCAAATGAGTTATATTTTCATTGCATTGACCAGATTGCTGAGTGAGGCAGGTGCATGAAAAGTGATGATTTTATCTCCAAATCTTAATATTTTACTATAGATTATACAGTTGAGCATAACATTTGTTTAATGATCATACCGTGCAGCATATGGTTTTGGATATCTGAATATCCTTTACTTTGAGAATAGTTGAAATACGGGTCTCATATGAATGTGCTTCTGAACTGTATTTTCTATGTGACATATTTTAAAACATAAGTACATCCATATGCTGATCTAAGAGGTCATAGGAGAAATTATTTACTCACTGAGTTGTCAAACTCACTACACGATATTTTCACATTTTTCATATAAGAATATCAAAGTCTAATTCAGCAGATAGATGATATATTCTCTAGGTGAGTCTACGTTGCTTCCATGACTCAGGGTTTTTGAATTATACTGTGTTTTTATTCTAGAGTGCTCCGAATGATTCAGGAAGGATCCCCATTTCTGCTATACTTTGATGTTTATAGAGTTGGTCTGTATATTATGTATACATGAGAGAAATGACAAAGAATTGAATTGTGCATATTTATGGAGATTATCTTATTGGGAAAACAATGTTTATTTTACGTAACGTAAATTGGGGGCATTACAAGTTGGTATCAGAGCATTAGGTTTCCCTGTGGCTATCAGAGCAAAGGATTCTTTAGTAGGACCTTTAGTATTGATGTGAGCCGGACATATTTATACTTCAGGTGCTGCTGAGAGATTCTATAGGGTTTCAAATTCCTTTCTATTCCAAGTTGCTAAAGTTTATAAAATAAGATAGATTGAATATTGTGACATATTAAGAAGTATATATGGATCAATTATAGCTTGAAAGTGGAAGAGATATGCGTCTTGAAGAATTTAAAGAATTGATACAAATACCAAATATGGTGGTTTCTGAATGTGACATCTGATGTACCCGGTTGTCTAGATATGGTAGACTGTCATGTGATATTGAGAATGGATTAGTTGGCATTATGTCATGTCATTATGAAATATCACTATTAAGTGATTAAATTCAATATTCTTGGGAAATTTTCTTTCTTGATACAAGGAGATCGTAGTGAGATACCCAGTAATCTAATCTTTTCTTTAACATCCCATAAGTGATTATAAAAAGTTGTCAAGAATATTTGACAATGATGAGAGATGTTGATATAAAGTATATCAGTGTAAATCAAGTTCCATTGGTTAAAGAATTTTCTGATGTAATTCTTGAAGAATTGCCAGGATTACCTCGAAACGTAAAATATAATTTGGTATTGATTTACTTCCTGGAACCCAACCAGTGTCTATACCTCTATATAGAATGGCACCGATTGAACTTAAAGAATTGAAGGATCAGTTGTAACACTTGTTAGACTAGAGATTTATATACCTTAGTACTTTTACTTGGAGTGCTCCAGTTTTATTAGTGAAAAAAAAAGATAGATCACTATGACTATGCATAGATTATAGACAAGTGAAAAAAGTGATAATGTGGAATAAATACTCATTACCTCATATAAATGATCTGTTTGACCAGTTATAAGGTGCTCAACATTTTTTTTAAAATTTGAATTGATTTGATATCTGGATATCATCAATTGAGGATAAGGGAAGAGGATATTCGAAAAATTTCTTTTAGGACTTGTTATGGGCATTATGAGTTCTTGGTGATGTCATTTAGTCTGATAAATGCCCAGTTGCATTCTTGGACTTGATAAAAAAAAGTATTGAAGCCATCCCTGGATTAATTTGTTATCATAATTATTGATAATATATTAGAATATTCCAAGAGTACAGAGGATCATAAGCAACATTTAAAGATAGTTTCACAAATTTTAAGGGAGTATGTTTGACAAGGATGATATCCAAGTAGATCCTAAGAAAGTAAAAGCGGTACAACAATAGCCATGTACTACTAGTTACAGATAGAGATCTAAGTCCAATTTGCGCTTTCCACGGTTGTCTGTTATCCATTCAATTCGAGCCATAGTTGGATCAGGTACATGAACATATGCTTGTAAAGCATCGATCAACTCCTCAGCATTTGAAGCCGAAATGAGAATTCGTCGTGCTGAGTGTGGGATAAACCTTTGTTCCACAGCATGATCAAGAATGATCAAGAAAAGACAACAGACCATCAAAGAAATGGTTAACATTTAACAAACCTATCGGTTTATGATGCATATTCAATTGTGCCCAAGAGACTATTTGAAAAATCTTTTCTAAAATATCAAAACCCCCTGGTAAGGCAATGAAGGCATTAGCATTGCTCATCATTCTAGCCATGCGCTCATGCATGGAAGCAACCCTAAATTCTTCTCCAATTGTTTTTCCTATGATGTTGGATACAGTTAGAGCTGTAGGAATAATACCTAGAACTTGACATCTTCCTACATGTACAGCTGTAGACACACACCCCATTAACCCATGGTTACCTCCACCATAGACTAAATGAATTTTTCTCCTGGCCAGTACCATACCCAGGTTTTGTGCTGCTTTCACATATTCTCCATCTTTCCCAAGACTGGAATCACAAAAGACACAAATATTTCGAAATTGCTGGAATGCGATTCCCTCCATAGTTATACACACTTTAATTTTGAATATGAAAGTAAAGATACTAACGTGTGTATTTATAGAATTCAGAGAAAGACATACATATGATAGTTATGTGAATATGCCGGGCATAATTAGAATAACTATGTGAGTGATTGATGGATATCAGGTAAATTGAAGATGAAATTTTCAAAAATGACGGCAAGCATGTATATGTACAGTAGTTGTGATAGTCGATCATATTAGGCATATAAAGAGAATAAGGTTAAGATATCACCATAAAATTTTCTTTTTCTTGTTGTCCTTGATGAAGGAGGGATGTCTTGAGTCATGTAGGGAAGTTGTAGATGATAGGCATCATTGTAAAAAAAATGAAGATGTAAACCAAATAATTAGTGAAGAGGGACATTTTTCTTGTTTTCTCAATGTTCTTCCCAGTAGACTATCGGTATTATGAAATCGACTAGCTATTTTGAGAAATTTTAATTTGGACTGGTTATTTTACAGTTGATTGATGACATCTATTTAGAAGCAATCAACTGCATCCTACCAGTTAACTACGTATTCTTTGATTTTCACAGACTTTTATAAGCTTAGAAATATTTCTTTTTCCATGTGCTATCTTTCCACCAAATACCAACAGATTTGACACATATATTCAAAATTTGCGGCCACCGATTTTAATTTTATTTCAATGCTTTGTCCAAATTTTTGACTTCCTATTTTGCCACCATGCTCTATTATGAATTCCACATTTTCTGCTGCATTGTCCTACATTAATGTTTGGCATTAAATGCAAAGTTCTTTTCCCTCATTACAAGAAAATTTAATTTAATTTCTCTGAAACTCAGTTATTTTGGTGTCCAAGAGGTTAGTAGGTTAAAGAAATAAAAAGTTTGTAAGGAATGGATGGATGATGGCCTTATGGTGTTTTGACGAATGTAATCAAAAGAATTAGTAGTGTTGAAGATCTTGAGGAAGAAAATATGAGAAGTAGGATTTAAATTAATTTTTGAACTCTTAATGTGGAAATATAGAGAATATTCTGAGAATCATGTTCGAAAATAATGTAAGTAAATAGCAAAAATTATAATATGAGGTTGAATAATATTTTGTATTTAAAATTTATGCTATGTGATGAAGTTATGTAATTTAAGTTATTGATCAATTCTTTTCATTGGAAATTGGTGAATTGGATGGTGTATGAATTTATGTGGGTGAAACTACATGTATGTGATTATAGGGTAAATTGTTTGGAAATATGAAGCATCAAGAAAATGTTTTAAAGAGAGGATTTGAGATATGTGGGATTTATGTGAGCATAGGCAAAATGAGACAAGGGAATTAGTGATCATAATTTTTATTTGGAAGTGTTGATAGTGAAAATTTTTGGTGGAACGTAAATATTAAATTTCTTACAATGTAATTAGTGATTTTAGCTACTGAAAGTATATCGAAAGGTTTATTTGAAAAGAATCAATTGAGAATCAATGGTGCTAGAACTCTTTGATAATGGAATGTGGAAAGTAGAGTTTAAGTGAATTAGTTTGGCCTACCAAAGTGGGTGTGTGGAGAACATTTTCAAATAACGTCCCAATAGAGTATAAGTGATCTAGGTATATGTACTAATGGGTTAAGACATACTAAGATGAAGTCCTTTATGTAAAATTTGGGATAGTTCAAGATTAGAAATTTTATGTGTGTACATTTGTTATGAAACCCTTTAAGGTGCTAGGATTGGTAAAGTGGAATTGAAGAGGTTAGAATTTTATGTTGCTATATTGGAAGCATAAGAAAGATTTTAGTACTTTGTATAAAGTAAAATTGATTAGAAAAGAAATACAAGTAACTCAATATCGATTAAAAGTCTATAAGGACCATGAATGTTGAGCACTAGAAATTATCAGTTGGTGACCACATATTCTTGAAGGACTCACCATTGAAAGAGGTAATCATATTTGGAAAGAAAGCGAAGTTACACCCTCGGTATATAGAACCATTTGAAATTCTTGATAGGATCGGTTCAGTGGCTTATCATTTGGCTTTACCACCTAAATTGGGTAATGTCCATCTAGTTTTCATGTGTCTATGTTATGAAAATATTTACTGGATCCTACACATGTTATACAGTGTCCACAGATTCAGTTACAAAAAGATTTAACCTAAGAGGAACAACTAGTAGCAATAGTGGACAGACAAGTAAAGAAGTTACGGTAAAAAAAAATACCTACAATGAAGGTGATATGGAAAAATCACTCTTCTGAGGAAGTTACTTGGAAAAGAGAGGAGGATATACGCGCTAGATATCTGCATTTGTTTGAACAATGAGGTTAGGATTTATCTGCAATTAAGGTGATGAAATTCGGGGACTGAATTTCTTTAAGGGGGGAAGAATGTAATAACCATAAAATTTAACGAAAATTCCAATTAAAGAAAATTTGGAATAAAAGAAAGAATTTTGAAAATAGAGATAAGAATCGGTGAAAATAAGTTTTACATAGATTTACAAAAGAAAATATGAGCATTTAAGTTTTGGCGCATAATCTCTATTTTTAAATGATAGTATTTTGCTATAAGTAAATATATTTTTATTTGTTGAAAAATGATTATGTTTTGCTAAAAGTAAGAAAACTTTTAATTAAAAGAAGTATTGTGTTGCTTAAAATAATTATATCGGCCTCTAATGAAATTTTATGATATTTTTAGAAATATTTTTTTCTTTTATTATGTATAAAGATATTTATTTTGAGATTTGTTTTATTATGATTTTTATCAAGAAAAATCGTGATTTAAGAGTTTAACTAAAGGTTTATGAGAATGTAAATTTTTAGAAATTTTTGGAATATTTTAGGATGAAAAACTGAATTTATATAGAGAAAATCCTATTATTAATTATTAAATAATAATAATTATTATTAAAAAAATAATAAAAAGGGAAGGGGCCGAAGGGAGACACGGCGAACAATTCTGCAAATTTCGGGAAGACAAATCGATAAGTGAATAGTGAGTAAATAGTAACCTTCAACGTTTTCTCTAGATTTAGAGTGTCTATTCTGTTCCGATCTCAAAACTGAAGGTGTTATTGGATTCAGGATGAAGAATACTACAATTTTGACCAATCAATTTTTTAAATCATTCGTTGAATCGCCGTAGATCTGAAGTAAAAAATCTCAGAAAAAAGGTAAATCCTAAAAATTTTACTTAGAGACTTCCAATTGAAATTCTGACGCCGTAGATAGATTCAGGAGCAAGATAAACCTTAAGATAGGTATATTTTCAGCCATCTAACAGTCTTTTTGTTCGTCATGAATAGTATTTTTCGGCGGGTGAATAGTGACCAGTTCCCGAAGTTGCTATCTTGATTGTTTGGACCCTCCGGATACGTTTTTGAGGTCAATTTGATCAAATAGAGATTGGAAAAGTACATTTTAGGGTTGTCCAATCTGGAGCTCTTACGTGTGAGTAGATACTTCTTTCTATGACTTATCCCGTGCTCTTCTTGAACTATAAATATATAATTGTTTCTGTTTACAATTATTTATGCTATCATAAATTTCTGAAATGTGTTCAAATATTTATTTTGCTTAAAAACTTGCACATAGTTCAAGAAGAGTATGGTTTTAGAAATGGATTTCGGAACTCATTGAATATGTGGTTCTAAATGTATTTATCATTATTTGATAAAGTGAATATTATGTGCACGATGCATTGATTAGTAAAGCTATATACTTGTGAAAATGATGCATGTCATATTATAAATGAGATTAAATGACAAGCGTAAAACTCATGGCAAGTTGCTTGATAAATATGACAACCGTAAATCTCATGGCGAGTTGCTTGATATTTTACATGTATATATATGTATTGATGAATATCGGCTGGTTGTATGGCTTGTGACGGTACCAAATAGGGGACGCTCTATTAGCTTGAGTGAGCCAGGGGAGGGCCACTCCAACCGGGTGACAGTGGTAATGTGGGGAGGCAGTAGGGTGATGTACTCACATTCCCTGATCACTTATTGTGACTAGAGTCGAGGTCACTATGCGTATAGAAAATAAGTTATATTTTCATTGCATTGACCAGATTGCCGAGTGAGGCAGGTGCATGAAAAGTGATGATTTTATCTCCAAATCTTAATATTTTACTGTAGCTTATACATCTGAGCATAACATTTGTTTAATTATCATACCGTGCAGCATATGGTTTTGGATATATGAATATCCTTTGCTTTGAGAATAGTTGAAATATGGGTCTCATATGAATGTACTTCTGAACTATATTTTCTATGTGACATATTTTAAAACATAAGTACATCTATATGTTGACCTAAGAGGTCATAGGAGGAATTATTTGCTCACTGAGTTGTCAAACTCACTACACGATATTTCCACATTTTTTAGATAAGAATATCAAAGTCTGATTCAGCAGATAGTTGATATATTCTCTAGGTGAGTCTACGTTGCTTCCACGACTCATGGTTTTTGAATTATACTGTGTTTGTATTCTAGAGTGCTCTGAATGGTTCAGGTAGGATCCCCATTTCTGCTGTACTTTGATGTTTATAGAGTTGGTCTATATATTATGTATACATGAGAGAAATGACAAAGAATTGAATTGTGCATATTTATGGAGATTATTTTATTGCGAAAAAAAAAATGTTTATTTTACGTAACGTAAATTGTGGACATTACAAAGTGCTGTATAAAGACTCTTAATTATGTACTGAAATGTTGTATTGTATAAATATAATATGTGTGAGGTTTGTAATATATATATATATATATATATATATATATATATGTATATATATATATATATATATATGTAAACATGTATATTGTGTTTTGAAATGTTGTATTGTATAATTATAACATGTATGAGGTTTTTAATAAATATATATATATATATATATATATATATATATATATATATATATATATATATATATATATATATATATTATGTTTATACATATGGCGTATTTAACATGCGTATCGAAAAAAAAACCCGAATGTTATAGTTTGTGACAATACCGAATAAGGGACGCCCTATTAGCTTGAGTAAACCGAGAGACGGCTGCTCTAACCTGGTAATAGTGGTAATGTGAAGAGGCAGATGGGTGGTGGAGTCACATTCCCTGATCACTATTATGACTGTAGTTGATCGGTCACTATGCGTATAGCAAATGTGTGTGTGAGTTGATCAGATCGCCGAATGAGGCAAGTTATTTTAAAAGTTTATAATTTTATCTTAAAAGTTTATTATTTTACTATAGTTTATACAGCTGAGCATAACAATATTTGTTTAATAATCATACCGTGTTGAATATAGTTTGGATATATAAATATCCTTTTATTTGAAAATATTTGAAATACGGGTCCCATATGGATGTACTTCTGAACTGTATTTTATAAGTGACAAATTTTAAAACACGAGTACATCCATATACTGACCTAAGAGGTCATAGGAGGTATTATCTATTCACTGAGTTGTCAAATTGACTACACGATATTTCCACATTTTTTAGATAAGAATACAGAATCTGATTCTGCAGATGGGTGATCAGTTAAGTGATATATTCTCTGGGTGAGTCTACGTTGCTTTCAAGGCTCACAGTTTTGAATTATACTGTGTTTGTATTCTAGAGTGTGCTCTGATTGCTACAGACAGTGTAATAACTGTAAAATTTAATAAAAAGTTCAAATTAACGAAATTTTGAATTAAAGAGAGGATTTTTAAAATGAAGATAAGAATCGATGAAAATAAGTTTATTATTTACATGGGTTAAAGAACTACAAAGAAAATATGAGAATTTACGTTTTGGCACGTAAATTTTATTTTTAAATGATAGTATTTTGTTATAAGCAAATATATTTTTATTTGTTTAAAAATGATTATGTTTTGCTAAAAGTAAGTAGACTTTTAATTAAAATAAGTATTTTTTTGCTTAAAATAATTATATTGGCCTCTAAGGAATTTTTGTTGTATTTTTAGGAATATTCTTTCTTTTAATATGTAAAAAGATATTTATTTTGAGATTTGTTTATTACAATTTTTATCAAGAAAAATAAAGGTTTATGAGAATGCAAATTTTTGACTTTCTATTTGTCACCATTTTCTATTATGCTTCTTGTTTGTTCTACTACATTCTCCCTTATTAATGTTTGCCATTAAATGCAAAGTTCTTTTCCCTCATTACAAGAAAAGTTAATTTATTTTCTTTGAAACTTGATTATTATGATGTCTAAGTTGTTAGTAGGTTAAAGTAATGAGAAGTTTGAAAG
Source organism: Gleditsia sinensis (assembly GCA_037074535.1). Lineage (NCBI taxonomy): Eukaryota > Viridiplantae > Streptophyta > Magnoliopsida > Fabales > Fabaceae > Gleditsia > Gleditsia sinensis. The sequence goes on along the minus strand of CM073469.1, from coordinate 38,002,273 downwards.
GAATAAATGGATGATAGCCTTATGGTGTTTTGACGAATGTAATCAAGAGGATTAGTGGTGTTGAAGTTCTTGAGGAATAAAATATGGGAAGTAGGATTTAAATTAATCTTTGAACTCTTAAATTGGAAATATGGAGATTTTGAAAGAATTTATCTAACAAAGAATGTATTTAAAAAAAAATAGCTATATCAAGTATGTATAACTGTGTAAGTTGATAGATTATGTGCAAATTAGAAAGAATAATGAGTTTACAGTATATATTGATTGAGTATTAAGGTATGAAGAACACCTAAGTTTACCTAATGTGGTTGAGAAGGGAAAAGAGAATAATTTGAGAACTATGTTCGAAAATAATGTAAAGTGATCAAGGTATTTGTGTTAAGGGTTTATATCATGCTAAGTTGAGTTTAGAATCTAGGATGTATCGAGGATGTGAATTATGTTGAAGTTGGAAATTCACGTGTGAATATTGTAAATGAGATTTTAGAAAAGTCATAGATTTTGAATATTGATAACCCCAAGGCAATAAGAATACTAACATATGAAAGAATTGTACTAGTATAATGGTAAAAAGAATATACAAATGATATTTCTTTTGTTGTTCAGTGTGTCAGTAAGTAAAAAGTGAATATATTATTTCAAGAGAGCTAATTAGAAAGCTTAGGATCTTAACTAGATTATAGTATGGCTAATAGTAAATCTAAATTATGTCTTTATATATTAGAAGTTATGCTTTAGGTATCTTTATATAATTTTGGTGAAATTTTGGAGAAAATCATTTATCCTTAGTTGAACTTGCCTATGTAAGTAATTATCAGGCTAACAAATAAATGGCACTATTTAAGGTTTTACATTAAACATTGTAGAACTCCTAATAGGTGGATGAGTTTAATAAGATTAAGTTTTTTGAATCTAATATGGAATATCAAGAAATAGATAGAAAATTATTAACCTAAATTGATGATGTTAATTTAGAGAGTATGCTTCAAGCGTATGTCTTCAAGTTTGGAGGGAGATCCCGTAACAGAATTTTCTTATAATAAAGTGTTATTGGATGATTTAAAGCCTAAAGTAAAGGTGCTACAAATTTTTTGTTTGATGACTCAGTGGAGTTAGACTTATGGTAAAATGTCGTTGATAAAATGAAATGGAAAAAAAAAAGAATACAAGCAACTCAATACAGGCCAAAAGTCTATAAGGACCATGAATGTTGAGCACTAGAAATTATCAGTTGGTGACCACATATTCTTGAAGGACTCACCAATGAAAGAGGTAATGAGGTTTGGAAAGAAGGAAAAAGTTAAGCTCTAATATATAGAATCTTTTGAAAATTTGAACAAAGTAGGCATAGTAATACATTGCCTAGCCTTGTCATCAAGATTGAGTAAAGTGGATATAGACTTTCTTGTATCAAAGCTAAGGAAGTACCTATTAGATTCTTCTTATGTTACTTAATTCCAAGAAATTCAATTGGACAAAAATTTGGCTTAACTATAGGTACAATCGATGTTTATTGTTGATCGACAAGTGAAGATCTTATGGATGAAAGAAATACTTATAGTTAAATTATATGGCAAAATCACTCAAGTGAAGAGACATATTAAAAAGTAAGATGATATACAGAAAAGATATCCCCAATTATTTGAGTAATAAGGTTGGTAACTTCAAACTATGCCTTGATTTCATTCCCTACATGTGGTAAGATGGGTTGAAATTCGGGGACCGAATTTCTTAAAGGGGGAAGAATGTAACATCCCGTAATTTTTATTTTTAAATAATAATGTTTTGCTATAAACAAATATATTTTTATTTGTTTAAAAATAATTATGTTTTGATAAAAGCAAGTCTACTTTTAATTAAAGTAATTATTGTTTTGCTTAAAATAATTATATTGGCCTTTAATAAATTTGTTTTATTTTTAGAAATATTCTTTCTTTTATTATGTATAAAGATATTTATTTTGTGATTTGTTTTATTAAGATTTTTATAAGTAAAAATCATGATTTAAGAGTTCAACTAAAGTTTTATGAGAATGTAAATTTTTTTAAAAAAATTGGGATGTTTTAGGATGAAGAACAATATTTATATGAATATATTTGATATAAAATGTAAATAAATCTAAATATTTAATTATTAAATAATATTAAAATAAAAAATAATAATTAAAGGGAAAGAAGAACGTGGAAGGAAGATGGAAACCGAAGTGGCAAAATTTCGATATGATGAATAGTGAAATAGTGTGAATAGTATCTCTATATTTTCTCTCTAGATTTAGAGTGCTATTAACTTCTGATCTCAAAAATAAAGGTACCACTAGATTCAGGACGGAGAATACTACGATTTTGACCGAACAATTTCTCAAATCAGTTGTAGAATCGCCATAGATTAGAAGTAGAAAATCCCCAAAAAAGTTAAACTCTGAAACTTTTACTTAGAGACCTTAAATTGGAAATCTGACACCGTAGATAGATTCAGGAGCTAAATAAATCTTAGGATCTGAAATTTTTCAGCTATCTAACAATTTTTTGTTCTTGGTGAATAGTAGTTTCCGACGGAGAATAGTGTTTTCTGGCCATGAATAGTAACCAAGTTCCTAGAGTCATTTTCTTGATTTTTGGACCATCCGGACACATTTTTTAAGTCTTTTTAATTAAATGTGGATTGAAAAAATATATTTTGGGGTTATTTAATCTGGAGCCCTTACCTTGTAAGTGGATGATTCTTTTATAACTTGTCCTATACTCTTATTGATTTGTAAGCATGTATTTGATTATGTTTATGAGATATTTATACTTTTAAATATTTCTGAAATGCATGAAAATTATTTGAATCGCTTACAATTTGAAATATATTTCGAGAGGAGTATAGTTTTGAAAATGAATTTATGAACTCATGATATATCTGATTTCACATGTATTTCTCATTAAATGATAAAGTGAATATTTATGCATGTGACATTGATTTGTAAAACTATAGAGTTACTCATTATGATTGAATGGCAAGCGTAAAGGTCATGGCAAGTTGTGATGCGTTCCTCTAAACGAAGAAACTGAGTGTTTGGCGAAAGCAAGGATCATCTTGAAAATTCAATGGATGTTTGATCGCCACGAGTTGCCTCGATAAGATCGGATTCAGTTCTTTGCCCAAGAACTAAGGGAAACTCTCACTTTAGGAGAAAACCCAATCTTTATTAATCATCAAAATCTTAATTACATGAACTTAGAGAACCCTTGTATAGGCAATCAATCCTAACCCTAATAGGAAAACCTTTTAAAACCCTATTTGGACTTCTAATAGAATATGGCCTAAATAACATTAATTATCTGGCCCAACTAAACTAACAAAAATAAACCTATAATTAAACTACTATTTGGACTGCATAAAGAATAGGCCCAAATACTAATAATATCCAAAACAAAATATTTAAACTAAAGCCCATAATACATCTTTAAATAAATGTAGATTTGAGCTAGTTATCTTCAAGATCCAACAAACTTTATTGGGCCTCCGGACTGCCCTCTTTAATGCCATCCTCAAGGCTACAAAGTGTGGCCCACTTGATGTCTTGACTTGACCCAATAACTTCCTCTTTAGCCTGCACATCCAAGATCAAGCCCAGTAAAGCTTCTTTGGCCCACTTCGCCCTGTTCCCAGTCATTGGACTGCCTATCCCTTGCAAAGGATCTTGGGAACGGTTTATAGTAGCTTTGACAGCACCTTGATCTCCATCAAGTTGATTGATAATTTTACATTGCATTGATGAATATGCATTTATATATATGTATTTATATGTATGGATGAATATCGATGGGTTGTATGGCTTGTGACGGTACCAAATAGGGGACGCCCTATTAGCCTGAGTGAACCGAGGGAGGACTGCTCCAACCGGGTGACAGTGGTAATGTGAGGAGGCAGATGGGTGGTGGACTCACATTCCCTTATCACTATTGTGACTGTAGTCGATTGGTCACTATGCGTATAGCAAATATGTGTGTGAGTTGACCAAATCGTCGAATGAGACAAGTCATTTTAAAATTTTATAACTTTATCTCAAAAGCTTATTATTTTACTATAGTTTATATAGCTGAGCATAACAACATTTCTTTAATGATCATACCGTGCTGAATATGGTTTAAATATATAAATATCCTTTTATTTGAAAATATTTGAAATATGGATCCCATATGGATGTACTTGTGAATTATATTTTCTAAGTGACAAATTTTAAAACACGAGTATATCCATATGCTGACCTAAGAGGTCATAGGAGGTATTATCTGCTCACTGGGTTGTCAAATTAACTACACGATATTTCCACATTTTTTTGGTAAGAATACAGAGTCTGATCCTGCAGATAAGTGATCAGTTAGGTGACATATTCTCTGGGTGAGTCTATGTTGCTTTTAAGGCTCATAGTTTTGAATTATACTGTGTTTGTATTCTAGAGTGTGCTCTGATTGCTACAGGCAGGATCCTTGCTTCTGTTGTTACTTTGACATTTATAATTTGATCTGTATTATGTATATACATAAGAGAACCAATATATATCTATTTCCATGACAAAGATTAGTGTTATGCATGTTATGAAGAAAATATCTAATTGCGAAAAAAAATGTTTGTTTCACCTGCTCATAAATTGGGGACGTTATAGTTATGGCTTGAATAATGAGGGAAAATCAGGTTGGTTGAGAACCTGTAGTGCAAAACATGGCAGTGTTTCAAGCTATTTTAGAGGCTGCAGCACGTTTAAGTTAATCTCAAGCATGTCCATGTTCTAGGGCATGGCCAGGCTAGACTTAAAGCTATTTTTGTCCTATTTTATCTGCAAATGGAATTAAATGAATCCCATTAATTATATGATAATTAGAGAAACTAAATTGAAGAAGAATTTCATATAATATTTGTGATATATACTATTTTTCACTACTCCTTGTGATAACAAGTTTTATATACATTGGGAATTAATACATATTTGTTAAATGATAAGATATTGATGCAATGCCTATGCAAGTATATCAATGCATGATGATTAGAAGAATTGATATATGCATTGTCACAAGATGGTAAGTGTATTAATACATATTAGTTAATTGATATGGTGATGATGACAAGCATGATGTTAGTAATGTATGTGGTGGATGCATAACCTTATTGTGTTGGTGATGATGATGATTAGAGAGCATGATGTATACATTATAGTATCAATGCATGATTATTAGATGTATGAGGTATACATTGTTACATGGTTGTGAAATGATTTGATGACGATGGTAAGCATGATGTTTGTGATGAATATGGTTGATGTAAAATCTCCATTGACATGAAGATGGTAAGCATGATACTAGTAATGATAATATGTTGATGAGACATACACTTGATATATTGATGAGATGCATGCTATAGATGTTGATGAGATGCATACTTGATATTTTGACGAAATGCATGCTTGAGATGTTGTTGAGAGGCATCCTTAAGATATTGATGAGATGCATACTTGATATGTTGATGAGATGTATGCTTAATATGTTGATGAGATGCATGGTTGAGATGTTGATGAGATGCATACTTGGTATATTGATGAGACGACATCACATATTGTATTGATGATAAAGAGGATGATGTTATGCATGTGGCTAAATATGTGAAATAGACAGATACTTGTGGCAACTTTTGGCTGTAGAGTGACCAAGCAAGAAGTATCGAGATGACTCTTACCTTAGCAAGGCAACCCGACGACATGTGGCACCTTGTGGCGATAAGATGACTAGACGGGTCATATTGCTTAGAGACGATACCGAATAGAAGACACCCTATTAGCCTTAAGTGAGCCGAGAGGAAGTATGGCCACTCTGACTGAGTGACAGTGGTATATGAGTAGCAAGAGGGTGAATGGCTCATATTACCCTGTTACTAAGACATAGATGGATAACGAATGAACAACCACCATGCATGATGTTCTGTATACTGCAATTGTGATTATCAAGATTGTGCATAATGTACTAAATCATATTATTTATAAGTATTATGATTTTATCATGAAAGATTGATAGTGTTTTAGCATGCCATAATTATGATAATTGAGCATCAGTACATATCATGTTTTATCATGCCATCTTATTGGTGATGTATATATATATATATATATACATGTTATTAATGATAAATGTTTTTTGTGGCTTATATAGTTGGACATAACACTATGATCATTCTTACTGATATTATGCATTTATTATTAAACCTATTGGGAACTCATGTTCTCGTTATTGTTGTTGTTATGTTCAAATAAAATCAGAAAATATGCCAGCTGTTTCCGTGCACTTGATCATATATATCCAGTGGATGGCAATGCCTTGTGTAGATCTCAATTCTAGCACCACTTATTCCACCCTTTGTACTCTAGGGGAGGTGTGTTGTTTGAGGTTTAATGTTAGATTAATGTAATTATGTAAATCTGTTTTACTTTGTATAAATTTTAACCACCGACGTAGATTTTTGTATGATGAAAACGAAAATGTGTCATTTGTAAAAATAAAAAAGAAAATGGCTCTTATAAAGTGGTCAAATGAGCATCAACTCATGCTTAAATGTGTTTGTCTCACACTATCCAACATGGGAAAAATCATATTTTCTTTGTCTGTGAATAAAGAGTCCCTTATTTTGCTACCAATATGGAGGTCATGAGACCTAGGGTCACCTTGGGCTACCAAGGATCGTCCCTCTTCTGTGTGCATTCATTTTCATTTATTAGAAAAACCAATATATAATATCAAATTCATATAGCCAACAAAATAACCATTTTAGGCATACATTGTCACATATATCATGTATGTTATATAAATATTTAATATAGTGATTTACTACTCATTTTATTTATATATCAATTCAAATAGCAATGCCACTTGGATGCCAATAAATCATTTTGAAATAAGCAAATGCATCCATAATGAATGTTGTGAATGGAAATGATTCTTATGTTTTGAATTGACTAGGATGTGCACACCCTTAATTAATGCCTTGTTCCTTAGCCATTTACTTATCTATGTTTGCTATATCTCCTTAAGTTATTTATGGTCATCCATTTGAGTATTTTAGGATCACATATACTAATATCATTAGTTGTCTAAGGTATTCATACCATTTGTATTTCAATTGCCCAGTATCTAAGAATTGGTTGAATTACCATTCTATGTCTAATCTACTTACTTACCTTTATGCATTTCTTTAGGTTTTTACTTCCTTTGCTTAAAATAGCATTTTATATATATAACCTTTAATTCTCCTACTACTTTACATTTCTCCTTATGCAAATTTATAATGGTTTCTCAATTATTTACTTTACACCACTAATTCCATTTTTTTTATGCACTTAAGTTTCTACTTATTGTTCATGCTCGTAAGCAACCATTTCCTATCATTTACTAATCTATTCAGTAACCAAAATCTTGTTTTGGTGCATATACATACACTTCATTATAGGTTATGCATGGTCAATTCGTTCCAGCATACCTCATCTTATCCATAATACCATAACTTACATGCATTTTATATCATTTAACCCATTATTATAATTAACTTCAGCATCAAGTATGGCCTGGCTATGTCTTATGGCCTGGTCGTTCTTAGAGTTACTTCAAGCCTGTATGTTCTTTCTACCTTTCCTGAAGCACGACCTGGCTATGTCCTAAGGCATGATTGTGCTTCAACTTCATGATTCTTAGCTCTTTTACCTCTAAATTTGGTACTCTATCATCCTTTTCATTGCTTTCTTAATCTAATTACTAATCAAGTTAAACAAAGCCACAATTTTCACATTCCAAAGATCCGAAGCATCATAATCTTATCCTTATAACCCTTTCTCTTCTCCATCAAATAATTGCTTCCAATTAAATACATTAGAAATCATATATATATTAGCTTACAACATGTCTGCAAATAGAGCACTACTCCAGTAGTTTCCAACCATATAAATAAAACTACTCCTGACCATATAATTTATCATATTACATCAAACACATACATCAAGGCATATTATACTTATGGCTAGCTTTGGTGGTAAAAAACTAGAACTTTTTCCCATGAATACAAAACCAAAAAATTTTCATGGGGAATAATTAGAAAATTCTTCCATTTTTCACAAAAATAATTAGTTTGTAAAAGGAGAACACCATTAAACCTAATTTTAGGGCACGTGAAACACGTATACCATGAACATATATTTTTCATAAACATGAATATTCCAATCATTTATCATGGAAACAAATACATATAGGTTCTCCCATACATATACCGTATACTGACAAAGTTCATAAACATCAGAGTAACAACAGAAGCAAAGATCCTTCCTATGGCATATAGAGCACACTCTAGAGTACAAGTACAATATAAATCAAAATCTACGAGCCTTGGAAACAAAGTAGGCTCACCCAAAGATCATGTCGTCTAGCTGGTCAACTATCTGAAAGGAAAGGACCAAACTCTATATCCTTATCTGAAAAACATATAAATATCGTGTAGTGAGTTTGACAACTCAGTGAGTAGATAATATCTTTTATGACCTCTTAGGTCAACATATGGATGTATTTATATTTTAAAATTTATCACAGAAAATACAGTTCAGAAGTACATCCATATGGGACTTGCATTTCAAATATTCTCAGTTAATATCACATTCAGATATTCAAAGTCTTATGCAATACGGTATAATCATTATTCAAATATTGTAATGCATCAAAACTTTTTACATGAAAACATTAGGAGGATCCCATATTAGAACCATCATATCAGAGTTCAAGCCCTTTCGTACTTTGTTGGTGTAGGATTTGCCTAAACTCAGCATCCTGCTGAGGTTTGTCCTACCACCATTCATGAGGACACGCGAAGGGACTCTAATATGGGTATTTCCTAAACACACAGCAAGGGAGGCAAGTCACATATCTTATAGTAGGCATCTCGCCTATATAGGAGGCATCCTGCTCTCTATCATATATCATATCCCGTGTGTTGGTCATCACATGAGGCTAGCACCACCCCTGCTAGCTGAGGTATCAAGGTGCACCAAGGCTAACATCACCTGTTGTTAGCAGGCAGTGTTTCTAATAGGATTCCTCCACAAAATTATAATATGCACATATTTCGTATTATTCAAAACAGAGCTTTCATTATAATACATAATTCCAGTCTCAATACATATCATATGTTATAAATTACCCATTCAGGGTTTATCACATATACATGCCCTTTCTCGAAGAAATCATATGGTTTTATAAATCAATGCTACGTGCATAAATATTCACTCTTCATTTAATGAGAAATACATGTGAAATCAGATATACCATGAATTCAGAAATCGATTTTCAAAACTATACTCGTTTTAAACTATATTCCATATTGAAAACAATTCAGATAATTTAAATGCATTTCAAGAACATATAAAAGTGTAAATATCTTATAAACATAACCATATACTCATTTAAAGATCAAGAAGAGTATAGGGCAAATCATAGAAAGAATCATCCACTCACAGGGTAAGGGCTCCAGATTGGGCAGCCCCAAAATGCACTTTTTCAATTCACATTTGACTAAACAGACTTCAAAAACATGTTCGAAGGGTCCAAATATCAAGGAAATGACTTTAAGAACTTGGTCACTATTCATGGCTGAAAATACTGTTCACAGAAAAATACTATTCACCAAGAACAAAAAGTTGTCAAATGGTTGAAAATTTTCATATCCTAAGGTTTATCTAGTTCCTGAATTCATCTATAATGTCAGATTTTCAATTTGAGGTCTTTAAGTAAGAGTTTCAGAATTTTCCTTTTTCTAAGATTTTCTACTTCCGATCTACGACGATTCTACAGTTGATTTGAAAAATTGTTCGGTCAAAATCGTAGTATTCTCCGTCTTGAATTCAGTGGTATCTTCAGTTTTGAGATCAGAGGCCGGTAGATACTCTAGATCTAGAGAGAAAACATGGAGGTAATATTCACACTATTCATCTAAGTTTTTTTACAGACGCTGCTTGCTCTTTGTTCATCTCCCCCTCCTCGTTTTCTCTTATTTATTTATTTATTATTATTTAATAATTAAATATTTAATATTATTTTTATTTTATTTTATATATATTCATATAAATATCATTTTTCATCCTAAAATATCCCAAAAATTTCTAAAAATTTACATTCTTATAAAACTTTAGTTGAACTCTTAAATCATGACTTTTCTTGATAAAATTTTAATTAAAAAAATCACAAAATAAATATCTTTATGTATAATAAAAGAAATAATATTTCTAAAAATAAAACAAAAATTTATTAGAGTCCAATATAATTATTTTAAGTAAAAAAATAATTATTTTAATTAAAAGTATACTTTCTTTTAGCAAACCATGCATAATCATTTTTTTTTTAAAAATACTTGTTTATAGTAAAATATTATTTAAAAATAAAAAATTACGGGATATTATAGTTTTCACACTTTGCTATGGCAGAGGTTTAACATGAAACAACCCCTTTCTAGGTAAAATGGTGAGCAAGGAAAGAAGATATTTTTATAATGTAATGATTAACTCTTTAATTCTAATATGCCCTTAGTAACTACAACCTTGCATCTTAACTTTCTAGTTGCCATTAGTTTCCTAGTTTATTCTATCAGAACCTGATTTTTTTTAGGAGTTAATACAGGAATAAAGAAATCATATAAATAAAACATCACAGTATACAAGTGTTAAGGTAAAACATATTTTGTTAATATCATACCAGACAACTACATTAGTGGTTAGTGCCTATATAAGAGTAACCTTGGGTATTACCTATGGTACCAAAAATAGGATATTACCTGGTTACCCTTCCAAAAGATACACTAAGTCACATAATTACGAACATAATATTAAATGTTATTAGCACATCACTCCTAAGGTGCAAAGGGTGGAGGAGGTGGTGTTTCCATTGTAGTCTCGGACATTCACCACTATAATGTCTTGTAGAATGGTGAATTGACCCAAATAAAGTATATCTACCTATTTAATCTCCAATATCAAAGCTAGGAAAAATGTTGGCATCTCAGTTATCTTTATCTGAACATAACACCAAATCAAATAATTAGAACAAAAGTCCCAATAGATTTACCATTAAAATATATTATATAATAAATAATTATCACTTTGTTATGCCTAGTTGTATAAGCTATAGAAAAAAATGCTAATCGTTTGCAATTGAGGCATAACGTACATGGATGGCATGATAAAAATATATTATGCACAAGTATTTGATAGTCATATTTTCCATATAGAAAAACATCACATATGGTGGTTGTTTATTCATTATTCATCTTCGTCTTAGTAACAAGGTAATGTGAGTCATTCTCCTACCAGTTACTCCTATACCACTGTTACTCAGTTGGAGTAGCTATACTCCCCTTTGGCTTACTTAAGGCTAATAGGGCATCCTCTATTCAGTACCATCTCAAAGCCATATGATTCGCCTGGTCACCTTGTCATTGCAAGGGTTATCTCGATAATTCCCTGGTCGTATTCTAAAACTCAACTGTACTTCAGGATCAAAATTTTTCTCCTTTTAGACTCAATTCCAATCACTCTTTAATGCATCCAATTAGTTAATGAGGTGATACATGCATGTATACAAGTCCTCTAATTAAACATATATTTATGTGTATATGGTTATTTAAACTTGTTATTTCATCAATTACTCCTTTCACAACCCATCCATCAAAACATTTACTATTCGTATGGTCATGTATTATTCATGTGGTCATGCTTCTTTTAGGTTTATGTCATCTTATTCTATTATTGAGTCTCCCTTTCTCCTATCAATGTAACCATCAATCATTCTTTTCAAACACTTGTCTCTATCCATTTTAAGACAAAATACTTCGTACAAAATATATATATATATATATATATATATATATATATATATATATATATATATATATATATATATATATATATATATATATATATATATATATATATATATATATATATATATATATATATATAGTCACCCATGATGCTCTTCCCTTGCACGAACAATTACAAGCACACATTATTCAACATCATAAGACATTAAGCCATATATAGTTCAAAACATCATCTACTTTCCAAGAATCACAAAATTTCAAGGGAAGTTTAATGTTAAACCTACCAAGATATCTACTTTATCCTATATACTATCAAAAGTCCTTTGAATATACCCTTCTTGGTTAACCCCCAATTCTTTTTTCCTTGAAAAGTTCTGCATTTTTCACCATCAAAAATTAGTTTTGAGAAGCTTAAAATGAAGAGGAGAGAAGATTAAGGAGGTTAGATGGATAGAAAATCATTTTGGCTCCATTTCTTGGCCTTTCTCTCTTCTTTCTTTCTTCTTTCTCTCTTCTCTTTCTTCTTTCTTTTCTTTTCCTTTTGGTCGACTCTCCTCCCTCTCCCTACTCCTTGGTCAACTTCTCCTTCAAGTCTCCTATATAATATTAAAAAAATGGTGGCTTGGCCAAGTAGCCATTCCTTCCTTCCAACTATATCCTCTAACTACCACTTATTTACTTGTTTGTCACTCTATTACATTCTAACTATCCATTAGTTTAGGTCTTGTTTGGCTTTTCCAATTTCTATAAATTCTTTAATCTTCTCTTACGAAGATACTAAGAGGTTTTAGGGTAAACTAAAAGTATATCTCTTGTTCATTTCTTGATGTCTTATCCCCAAAGAGTTTATAAATACCAAATTTTCCATTCTAGTTTTTCTTCAAGAATAAAAATGCCTTTCTTTATCTCTTATGGATATTTACTTATGGAATGATAATAGCAACAATTTTCCCTTTTGTTATTTAAGTCACTTTATCATTATCCTTCCTTTCCCTAGTGTTATCATTATTATAATTTTATTGAAAATAAAATTGGGGGATGTTACATGTTCTTTTTGGCTGAATCATAAATGATTCATATGCCTTCCTTGGCCAGCTTAGGAAGCAAGACTACATATAGTGCCATTTTCTTATTAACATATTCTTTTTCTAACTTCATGTTGATCTTGAGTTCCTTATCCCCATTTATGCTTATTTGAATTTTTTTTCCAAATTCTTTGCTCTTGAACTTTTACTCAATATGAAGCCAATAAAGTATAATCCTCTAATATAACATATCCTTGTTATTTAATTTCCCCTAAAAAATCTTAGGTTTACATATTCTTTATTTTTAATTCCTATCTATCTCTAAAAATTTATTTCTACTCTAATCCTTAGAAATAATTTTTATAAAACACTTAATAAGCAAGAATTTGTTGAGATGTTACAACCAGCATTTAAAAGAATTCTACGTAGTGTGTACCAACATGAAGTCACCTAGAGTAACTAAAGAACAAATTAAACTTAGGGCTGGTGGAGGAGGTGGTCCCCTGGCCATCACCCCTAGCGTACTGCTAGTGGAGGAGGTGGGCCAGGAGCGGGGACCTCTACCATGTTAATTACCAACAAGTTCACTATGACTGTGAACTGTCCCAAGTAAGGGACATCTGCCGTCTGTAGTTCTAGGAGAATAGTCAGCATAACAAACGACATCTCTATTGATATGAACATAACATTAAAACATAGTGAGATATAAAATCCTAGCAAGGTCAACATCCAATACATATAAGCATGCGAAAAAAATACTTACATGCTATGTCCAACTGTATAAGTTACAGAAAATATTTTCTCTTTTTATGTAATAAAGGTACAGTAAAGTACATGCAAGCCTTTTTATAGGTTATGCATCAATATCACGCATGATAAAATAAAGCATGTATTTATAAAATACCTGTGCCGTTATTCATGGTTCATACGTCACTCACAGTGGCTCATAATCTGTTAATCTCTCTCAATTGCAATTCTCAATGTTGCGTGAGCTTTACCCCTCCAACTACTCACCCACTCTTTGAGGGCCATTGGTCGGAAGGTCCTTCTTGTCTTGACCACTCTAGGTTATAGGGCATCCCCTATCTCGGTACCATATCCAAGCCATGACTCTTCAGTCGCCTTACCTCGTAAGGTGCCACACTCCCGGGTCACCTTAATGGATAAGGGTCATTTTGGACTAATTAGTCTCTTCAATACAGTAAGGGAGGCACCTGTTTCTAGGCCACCCTGTTTCAGAGAGGATCATTTTGACTTGTCAGTCGCCTTAATACAGTAAGGGAGACACTTGTTACCAAGCCATCCTGCATCAGAGAGGGTCCTCTTGACAAAGTTTAAGTCTTTTACATCTCTCTAGCCACTTAACACAACAAACGTATGCATAATAATAAATATCCAAAACATAAACCATACTCATCCTTAAGCATGTTACAATAACTCATCATGGATGAACATACATGTATTGATAGCCTTTCATGATATACATACAACAATAACTCACTTGCAGCCATACATACAAGTAGTCTATAATATGCAAATATAGCATTAACGCATCATTCTTCATGTTTACATAAATGATTCAATGAACATACATGATGAAATAAATATGGCACATGCAAATATAGCATTCATGCATCATAAAACCATCATTGACATCCCAAAAATATTGGTGATTAATTAAGATTCAGAAAGGAAACAGAAAAAAAGAGAAAGGGTGACACAACAAGAAGCACAACCGTGCCTCACGACCATGTTTCTCCCCGTGTTTTCCTCTCAACTTGGCCATGTTTCGCACAGGCCAGCCACAAGCACGACTTGGCTGTGCTTCATGGCCGTGTTCATATTTTTTTCCAGATTTCCAAATTTTCATCTTTCCAACCCCAAGCATGGCCTGGCCGTGTCTCCAAGCACGACTGTGCTTCAGGCGCAAAAACTACCAAAAATTCCATTTTTCTCCTAAACCATCCAAGAAAACCCAACACTGAAAATACCAACGTTTTGAGCATGAAAAACACAATTTTTCAAAAAAAAAAAAACCAACCAAAACATGGATTTAATCTCAAAACCAACTTCACAAAGTTTTCCTAAAACACTACTACATGCATATGAATGAACAATGACCATGGATGCTATAACTACCTCAATAAAAGCTCTATCTAACTTCCCACCTACTTTAAATGTTCACATACAACCACCCATAAAGTGATCCAACTACAAATAAAAAAGGAGAATGTTGATCTTACCTTCTTCTCTTCAAAAATTTACTTTTCTCTCTCTAGTTTCTGCTACTTTCTCTCTCTAGAAAGCTTCATCAAAATAGCAGATTTTCCTTCTATCCATTAGTTTCCATAGAAGATTTGGGGATAAGCAAGAGATCAAGAGTTTAATCTTACCTTTCCTTTATGATTTTCCACTTCTCTTTCTAGCTCTCTTCTTCTTTCTTTCTCCTTCATTCTTTCTTTCTTTCCTTTTCTTTCTTCTCTCTTGTCGTGGAACTCTCTTCTTTGAGTAGGGAAAGTGGCAACTTGGCCACCAAGCAAGGAGATATATTATAAAATAATATTGGCTTCTTCAAGAAGCTACCTTGCCCTTAACCTTCACCCTTCCTTTTCCTAACAATTTCCAAAATGCCACTCCATTACATTGTGACTAAGGGGGTTGGCTAAGGCCTTGTTTGGGTGGAAGAAAACTTACCAAGTGTTTAATTCCTTCTTGAGCCTTACTTCAATGGATTTTTGTGCAACTTTCTTTATGGCTCCACATCTCTATTATTGTTGTCTATTTGTGGTCCTGCAAACAAGGAAATTACTATTTCTTCCTTAACCAACTCTTCCAAAAATGAGAAAACTGTTATTAAATATTCACAATTATATCCTTATAACTCCCCCATTCAACCATTTTTAATCTTTTCTTACTATTCCATTTTGTGAATATTATTAACAAAATTTCGGGCGTTACACTTCTCCCCCCTTAATAGGAATGTTGTCCCTAAAATTTAAGAATTTTACCTGTCCTCAAACAACTGTAGATAAGAGTGCCTCATATCTTCCTCTCTTTCCTATGTATCTTCCTCTTCGAATAGCCCTTTCCATAACACCTTCATCAGCGGAACAGATTTATTGCATAGCTATTTCATACTTCGATCCAAGATCATGACAAGTTTCGGTTGATAAGTCAGGTTCTCTTTCACTACTACTTCTTCTTCCTAAATCACATGTGATGGATCTGGTAGATATTTTCGTAGTTGGGAGATGTGAAACACATTGTGCAGAATAGACAGTCTTGTGGGTAGAGCTATTTGATATGCCGAGGGACCAACTTTCTTAATTATCTGGTAAGGTCCTATATAACGTGGATGCAATTTCTTAACCTTCATAGCTAGGCCAATTCCAGTGGTCAGAGAAATCTTCAAAAATACTTGTTCTCCTTCTTAGAAATACGAGGGCTTCCTTCTCTGGTCATAATAACTTTTCTGATGACTCTGGGTAGTCCGCATTCTATCTTGTATCATTTGTATCTGCTCTGTAGTATGCTGGACTAACTCCGGACCCAACAACTTTCTCTCACCCACTTCATACCAACACAGAGGTGATTTGCATCTTTTGCCATACAGAGCTTCATACGGTGCCATCCTAATACTTGCATGGTAATTTTTGTTGTAAGAAAACTCCACCAAAGGAAGATACTTATCCCAATCTTTCCCTTGATCTAGGGTACATGCTCTCAACATGTCTTCCATCGTCTGTATCGTCCTTTCAATCTGACAATTTGTCTGTGGATGATACGCAGTACTAAATCGTAATTTAGTATCGAAAGCCTCCTGTAGTGCTTTCCAAAATCTGGAAGTGAATTTAGGATCTCGATCAGAAACGATGTTACTTAGAATCCCATGCAATCGGACTACCTCTTTCATATACAAATGTGCCAACTTATCTAGGGGTAATTAATCCTTATAGGTAAAAAGTGTACAGATTTTGTCAATCTATCCACTATTACCCATATGGCGTCATAACCTGCCTGAGTCTTGGACAACCCAGTCAGGAAATCCATACCAATACCATCCTATTTCCATTCAGGAATCTCCAAGGACTATAATGTCCCAAAAGGCCTCTAATGTTCGATCTTGACTTTTTGGCAAGTCAATTTGCTATGTATTCCACTATGTCTTTCTTCATTCTCGGCCACCAAAACAATTACTTTAAATTCTGATACATCTTTATGGCTCCTAGATGGATATCATATTTACTCTGATGTCCTTCTTATAAAATTTTTGTCTTCAGGTCCTCCCTTTGAGGCACACATATTCTTCCTCGATAGAGGATGATTCCTTCTTCTGATTTTGTGAAGCTCGGTAAATTTTATTTATTCTGCAAGAAAAGATCTTGTACTTGCGCTTCCTTAATCTGCATTTTCAAATCACATTACTCTCATAGCTCACCAATAAGCAAACTACTAGGAGTAGTTATCACCGACAATCTCAAATTCCTGAATTCTTCAATCAAGTTCATCTCTTTCACTAGCATGTGACTCAAATGCAACGACTTTCGGCTTAATGCATCCACCACCACGTTCGATTCTCCTAGTTGGTATTTTAGCTTAAATTTGTAATCATCAATAAACTCCATCCATCTCATTTTTCTGATATTCAATTCCTTCTGATCGAAAAGATATTTCAAACTTTTATGATCACTATACACTTCAAACACTGCACCATTAAGAGTAAGTATGAAAACCAACTACAACATGGAGTTAATCTCAAAACCAACTACACAAAGTTTTCCCAAAACACTACCACATGCATATGAATGAACAGTGACCATGGATGCCATAACTACCTCAATAAAAGCTCTATCTAACTTCCCACATACTTTAAATGCTAACATACAACCAGCCTTAAAGTCATCCAACTATAAATCAAAAAGGAGGATGTTGATCTTACCTTCTTCTCTTCAAAAACTTACTTCTCTCTCTCTAGTTTCTACTACTTTCTCTCTCTAGAAAGCTTCACCAAAACAACAGATTTTCTTTCTATCCATTAGTTTACATAGAAGATTTGGGGATAAGCAAAGGGATCAAGAGTTTAATCTTACCTTTCCTTCTTGATTTTCCACTTCTCTCCCTAGCTCTCTTCTTATTTCTTTCTCATTCCTTCTTTCTTTTTTCTCTCTTACCGTGTAACTCTCTTTTTTGGGTAGGAAAAGTGGCAACTTGGCCACCAAGCAAGGAGAGATATTATAAAATAATATTGGCATCTTCAAGAAGCTACCTTGCCCTTAACCTTCACCTTTCCTTTCCCTAACAATTTCTAAAATGCCACTCCATTACATTGTGATTAAAAGGGTTGGCTAAGGTCGTGTTTGGGTAGAAGAAAACTGACCAAGTGTTTAATTCCTTCTTGAGCCTTACTTTAATGGATTTTTGTGCAACTTTCTTCATGGCTCCCTATCTCTATTATTGTTGTCTATTTGTGGTCCTGCAAACAAGGAAATTATTATATCTTCCTTAACCAATTCTTCCAAAAATGAGAAAACCCTTATTAAATATTCATAAGTATTTCCTTATAACTCCCCCATTTAACCCTTTTTAATCTTTTCTTACTATTCCATTTTGTGAATATTATTAACAGAATTTCAGGTGTTACACTTTTCCTTTCTCTTTAAAAGATTCTGCCAAAGATTGATTATGTTATTTACCATCTAAAACCATCATTATGTGAAATGATATGGAAAAAGTTATTTTTAGAAAGATATTTTCGTACATCTAGATCCACAAATCTAAGAAAAGAAATATGCAGCATTAGTCAACAACATTGAGAGATCCTTTATGAATTCTCTAAAGATTTAAAAAGCTTTCTCCAAGTCGTCCATATCATCAAATGAGTGAGCAATTAATTATTCAATATTATTGTGAGGGTCTTTCACAGGGTGATAAGAGCTTGACCGATGTAGCTAATGGAGGTACACTAGAAGGCAAAACTCTTGAAGGAGCTAGAAACTTGATATTAAATATGGCTGCTAACTTCCAACAATTTGGCATTAGGCTTAATCCCCTAATTAGGTTTACCCATGATGTAAGTACTCATTCCCTTGTCTAAGAGCATTTTTTTTCCAAATAAAATTACCACATTCCAACATCAAATAATACACAAGTATAAAAGTAGTTCATATTGTATTACTGTCATACTAAAAGGGCCATATTAGTGGTTAGAGCTTATACAGGAGTCACATAATTACATCATCTTAACATTAGACACTATATCGCACATCACCCCTGCGTATAAAGGGTGAAGGAGATGGTGGTGGCATCGAGATCTCGACAATATTAACTGCATATTGATGGATTGACCCAACTAGGGTATTTCCACCATCTGAAACTCCCAAGCAGCGATAAGAAAACTACTGACGTCTTAATTACTCGTATTTGAACATAACACTAAACATTAATGAGAATAGGCTCTCAATAGGTTCAACATTAACCACATCATATGATAAGTAAAAAAAATCACAGTGTTATGTACAGTTGTATAAACTATAGAAAATGTCAATCCTTTTGTGATGAAGTCATAATATTTACAACTACATGATTAAAATAGTATAGTCACATACTCAACAATTACAAATATTATATGCAGTGCTTTTATGCATGGTGACTGATTGTCTACAGCCACAATTCAACACACAGTATCGTCTGTAGCAACAATTTAACACACAGTGACTAATCATCTATAGCCACAATTCTACCATATACAATAACATCATGTAACAATGTATTCATCATCAGTATTCAGCAGTATCCATTAACATTACATAACCATATATGCATTATTTGTTTCCTCAAGTTAATCATGTAACAACTCCTTTTTTTTTGTTTTTACATACAAACATATATATAATTTTTTGTTTAAAATATCCCATAAAGGCATTACCTCTTTACTTATAATTACTTAACTCAAAATAACTTTCAATTAATTTAACCAAGCATAATCAAGGTTTAAGGTGTACAATACTGAGTTCACATACACATCATTAATTAAAACGTATGTACAAAAATCAAACACATAAATATCTACATTTTATTCATTCCTGTTGACCAATTCTGGAGATACGGGTGCAGGTGGTTGCACCTTCACCGGGATCTTAGCCCAACATAGAGTAACTCATTCCAACGTGCCTAAAAAGCCAAAGCCATAGAAAAATCTGCACAACTATTTTTTTGAACATGATAAGGAAATATAGTGAGAATTAAATCCCAGTAGATTCAACAATAAATTATAATTATCATCAATATAGTTCATCATGTCATGTTCATTTGTATAAACTAAAGCAAATATCTTTAGGTTACATGAATGCACTTTATCCATGCACATAAAAATCATAGAATTATGACATGTATGCACTTTATCCATACACATATTTTCATATCAAGCTACCCCGGTCAGGGTGAGTACTTTCTACTCTCCAATACGGGATTTTCTCATTCTGTCTGACATGGCATACTTTCTTTTCTCATTACATAATCATAGTCATTGGTAGGGTGTCCCTTACTAGTGCACCACACGGACCACCATGTGACTGTGCTCATTTCTTTTTTTTTCTTTTTTTTTTCACATTAATAGCCAAAAATATGATTTCAATAACAAGTCTGTTCATTATACTCACATGCCATAATTTTTCATCAAAATATAATCATTACCAAAAATCATTACTAATCATGACATGAATATAATTGTTTCAAATGTCACTTTATAAAATATTTTCATGTCAAAATTATACAGTTAAGATGGTAAGGAGTTCATGCAATGGCAATGGCTATGGCATACACTAGTCATTTATAAGATTCTTCTTCTTTTTTAAATATTATTTTTGTCTCTTCATTTTCTTTATGCTTGGCCTCTAGTCACTTTCCTCCTACTTATATCATTTCCAACACCTGTTCTCACAAATTTAATATGGCATTCTTCTTCAATTTGGTTTCTATTATTATTCTATAGTTAATGAGGTTCATTTAGGGTAGAAAAATGTTGAAAATAAATGTTACCAGCATCCAACACGGCCTAAACGTATCCTGTAACACAGCTTAGCCAATTCCTATAAAAAAATCATACTTTATGCTTCAAAATGTCCTTTCCAGCACCGAACACGGCCTAGCTGTGCCTTGGAACATGGCCATGCTTTATGTTGGGTTATTCCCTAATGCAGGTTTTCATCCTGCCTGACCTTTGCTCACTAATTAGATCATACCTCCCTCATTTTAACTCCTACATAGGTGATCTTGGTCTCTATTTAAATATAAAACAATTCTCTAAAACTATTATGTTGAACATTTTAGCATAATCTTAAGGAATCTTGGTGATATTACTCTCTCAATTGAAACGTTATTTCTTCTCGGGGAGCTTCTGATCTCTGCTTACTAATCTGACCATGTCTCCTTCATATGAACTCCAACTTAAGTGATTCTAGTGGATAAATTATCGTGAGGCATATATCTATAGTTTTTATGTTAACTAGTTATTTTAATTCCTTACAGAAGTTTCCTATAAATTCAAATATCGAAGTTTTCCTAATAGATTCTTCCCTGGTTAATCATTTTCTGACCACTACTTACTAATTTGACCATATCTACCTCATATAGACTCCAAATTGAGTGATTCAAGTGGCTAAAAATTTGTAAGACATATATCTATATATTTCATGTTAACCGTTTCTTTTAATTCCTAACTTATTATTCCTAGAATTTGAAAAGCAGAAGCTTCCCTAGTTACTCCGAAATCCAGTTTCCTAACCAAACCTTTTCTAAGGTTTTAGTTCATCATTTTATTATGTCCTGATGTGATCTTAATTAAGCAAGATATTAATACCTTTAAACTTACTTTTTGTTTGATTTAAGTAAAATATAATTAGGAAGTAGTTTAGTTTTGTGTTTTGTGTTGTAGGAACAAAGGAAGAAGAAAAGAGAAGAAAAAGATAAGAAATTCATGGAAAAATGCTACATTGCAGCGATTCCAGACTTTTCATAACTGTTTTAAACATAGCTCCCTCTTATGAACTCGAATCAAAGTGATTCAAGTGGCTGTGAAAAGATAACACAATCATCTACAACTTTTATGTTGAACACTTGGTCAAATTTGGGATATGTCATAGCGTTACAGAGCTTGCAAACCAGCATCACAGTGCAGCAAGATTAATTCTGACCTTTGGTCACTAATTTTAGCATATCTCCTTCAATTTTGATTGGATTAATGTGATTCTAGTGGCTATGGAAAGAAGAGACATAGAGCTACAACTTTTGTGTTCGGTACTTTCACAAATTCTAGCGTTTGCTGGGCGCCGCGGCGCCCCGTGTCCTTGTCTCCGGAGCACCGCGGCGCCCGTCGTCGCACCATAATGATGATTTTTGCGATTTTAGGTCTTTTTCACTCCAATGGAAGCCCGATGGACTGGGATTTGACCTAAATACAATCCTACTTCGATTAGGAGGAGTTAATCTATAAAAAGGGAGCAAAACAAGTAGAGGATTCATTCAATTCTTGGTACAATCCTTCATCGAAGTTCTTCAATTCTTCTTTAGATTTTCTTATGGCCCTGCGTGGCTAGTTCTTTTTAGTTGGTTGGGGTAGATTGAAACCTCAAGGGACCCTTATGCATTGTGAGATTTGGAATTGTTTTCAATAGTTCAATCTTAACTAGGTATTGTTTATTCATCTGCTTTTCTTTTCTAAATGATTTTTCATGTGATTGCTAGGAGGCCTACTAGTATATTGTATGTCTAAGTCTACTGCTGAATTAGGTTTTGAACAAAGTTTTCATTACTTGATTCATGAAGCAAATAGGATTAAGGATTTTGGATTATAAATCATTAACCCTATGATAAATGATCAACTAAATTAAATATAATCGATTTGCTTATATTTATTTAGCTCTATCAGTTTCTCTCGTTCTTAATGCAGTTGATAAGTTAGACTTTGCCGATGTGTTAAATGATTTTTTATCAATTAGAGTTTAATTGGTACGATTGTTATCAATTCACTAGGCTTAAGGAGGAACTCGGATAGAGTCCCAACGATAGATATTTGGTTTAAGATTGATAATTTTGTCAATGATCGATGCAATCCCTTGATGGTGAATATCGACCGAAACCAACGCTTTTCTCATTAATTACTCTTTTCACTATTTTCATTTTTGTTTAATTTACTTTATTCACAATTATCAAACCCCCCTTTTCTTAATCACATAAGGTAATTCCAGTCTCTGTGGGATCGACCCTTACTCCCACTACTACAGGTTAGTTTTAAGGTAAGGTATTAATTTGGGTGTACCTGCGACAATGCGCACCATGTCCCCTTCCATTTTCTTTCTAATTTTACATCTAATTGTATTTCATCAATTTTTCACCAAATTTAAATATACAAAATAGCAGCATAAAAATCTTAAAATTTTGCCACCCATAGCCGTACCTATGCAGAACTTTCCACACCAACCTAAGTATTCAAACATACATCACATGCAAGATAAAGATGTAACATGATATAGCAACATTCATGGCCAATCATCAAGGTAACAAATGTAGTAAATTTCATCAAAGTTTTAGGATCAAAATTCCATATAAATATTTCTAATTTCAAAGCTTCTCTAAAAAAAATATTGTTAAACCTACCTAATGATCTCCCTAGCTCACTTAGTGAATTCTTTTTCTTGTTTCCTCTTGAAGAAATTGACAATATTCCTCCCTTCCCTTAGCTTTTCCAACAACTTGAATAAGAGAAGGAGGGTGAGTTTTGAAACCCACAGATGAAGAGAAAAGATGGATTCAAGTTGAGAAGGGAAAGGAGAATAATTTGAGAACCATGTTCGAAAATAATGTAAAGCGATCAAGGTATTTGTGTTAAGGGTTTACACCATGCTAAGTTGACTCTAGTACCTAGGATGTGAATTATATTGAGATTGGAAATTCACATGTGAACAATTGTTGAGAAAGGAAATTTCAGAGAAAGCCATAAATTGTGAATATGGGTAACTCGAGACAATAAGGATATACTAAGATATGAAAGAATTTTACTAGTATAATGGTAAAAAGAAAATAAAAGTGAAATATTTATCGTTGTTTAGTATGTTAGCAAGTAAGAATTGAATATATTGTTTCAAGAAAGCTAATAAGGAAGCTTAGGATCTTAACTAGATTATAGTATAGTTGATAGTAAATTTAAATGATGTGTTTATACATTAGAAATTATGTTTTAGGTATCTTTATATAATTTTGGTGAAATTTTGGAGAAAATCACTTATCCTTAGTTGAACGTGCCCTATCAGTAATTATTAGGCGAACATACAAATGACACCATTTGAGGTTTTATATGAAATATCGTAGGTCCCTTAATAGGTGAGTGAGTTAAGTAAAGTTAAGTTTTTGGAATCTAATTTGGAATATCATGCAATATATAGAATATGACTAACCTAAATTCATGATGTTAATTTAGAGAGTATGCTTCAAGCGTATGTCTTCGAGTTTGGAGGGAGATCTCTTAGCAGAATTTGCTTATAATAAAGTGCTATTGGATGATTTAAAGCCTTATGTAAGAGGTGTTACAAACTTTCTATTAGATGACTTAGTGGAGTCAGACTTATGGTAAGATGTCATTAATAAAATGCGATTGATTAGAAAAAAATAAACAAGAAACTCAATACAGGCCAAAAGTCTATAAGGACCATGAATGTTGAGCACTAAAAATTATTAGTTGGTGATCAAATTTTCTTAAAGGACTCACTCATGAAAGAGGTAATGAGGTTTGGAAAGAAAGGAAAAGTTAAGATTTAATATATAGTCTCCTTTGAAATCTTGGATAAAGTATGCATAGTATATATCGCTTAGCTTTACTATCAGGATTAAGTGATGTTGGTACAGTCTTTCTTACATCAATGCTAAGGAAGTACCTATCAGATTCTTCTCATGTTATCTAATTCTAAGAAATTCAATTGGACGAGAATTTGGCTTAATCATGGAGAAAAACTTATGTTTATTATTGATCGACAAGTAAAGAACTTATGGTTGAAGGAAATCCCAATGGTTAAGATTATATGGCAAAACCACTGAAGTGAGGAAGGCCCCTGAAAAGTAGAGGATGACGTATAGATGAGATATCCCCAATTATTTGAGTAATAAGGTTGGTAACTTTGAATTATGCCTTGATTTCATTCCCTACATAAGATAGGATGGTTTGAAATTCGGGGACTGAATTTCTTAAGGGGGAAAGAATGTAATATCCCATAATTTTTAAATAATAATGTTTTACGATAAAAAATATATTTTTACTTTAAATGATTATGTTTTGCTAAAAGTAAGTATACTTTTAATTAAAATAATTATTATTTTGTTTAAAATAATTATATTAGCCTCTAATAAATTTTTGTTCTATTTTTATAGATATTCTTTCTTCTATTATGCATAAAGATATTTATTTTGTGATTTGTTTTATTAAAATTTTTATCATGAAAAGTCATGATTTAGGAGTTCAACTAAAGTTTTGCAATAATGTAAATTTTTAGAAATTTTTGGAATGTTTTAGGATGAAAAACGGTATTTATATGAATATATATAAAATAAAATAAAAATAATCTTAAATATTTAATTATTTAATAATAATAAATAAATAAAAGGAATACCGGGAAGGGGAGACGAACCGAGAGGCAACGTGTTCTACGAAATTCTCATAAATAGTATGAATAGTAACCTCCAAGTTTTTCCTCTAGATTTCGAGTGTCTACAGGAGTCTGATCTCAAAACTAGGGATACCACTGGATTCAGGACAGAGTATACTATAATTTTGACTGAACAATTTTTCAAATCAGTTGTACAAATGCCGCAGATTGGAAATAGAAAATGTTAGAAAAAGTTAAGTTCTGAAGCTTCTATTTAGAGCCCTGAAATTGAAAATCCGACACCGTCGATGGATTCAAGAGCTAGTTAAACCTTAGGTTATGAAATTTTTTAGTCATCTGACAACTTTTTGTTCTTCATGAATAGTGATTTCGACTGTGAATAGTATCTTCTACGTGATGAATTGTGATTTCGGCCTGCGTGAACAATATTTTCCAGGTGTGAACAGTGACTAAGCTCCCAGAGTCATTTCTTAAGTTTTTGGACCCTCCGAACTCGTTTTTGAGATAAATTTGATCAGATTTGACTTGAAAAATTACATTTGGGGTTGTCCAACCTAGAGCCTGAACCTGTGAGTGGATAATTCTTTCTATAACTTGTCCTATACTCTTCTTGATCTTTAAATGTGTATTTGATTATGTTTATAAGATATTTACACTTTTATATGTTTTTGAAATGTGTTAAAATATTTGTTTTGCTTACGAATTGGCACATAGTTCAAGAAGAGTATGGTTTTGCAAATAGATTTTGAAACTTATTGAATATGTGGTTATAAATTTATTTATTATTATTTGATAAAGTGAATATTATGTGCATAAGGCATTGATTTGTAAAACTATATGGTTGTTGATTATGATTGAATGGCAAGCGTAAAGCTCATGGTGAGTTGCTTGATAATTTTACATTGCATTTGATGAATATGCATTTATATATATGTATTTATATGTATGGATGAATGTCGACAGGTTGTATGGTTTGTGACGGTACCGAATAGGGGACACCCTATTAGCCTGAGTGAGTCGAGAGAGGACCACCCCAACCTGGTGACAGTGATAATGTGAGGAGGCAGATAGGTGATGAACTCACATTCCCTAATCCCTATTATGACTGTAGTCAATTGGTCATTATGCATATATTAAATGAGTGAATTAAGTGTGTGGGTTGACCAGATCTCCAAATGAGGCAGGTCATTTTAAAAGTTATAATTTTATCTCAAAAGCTTAATATTTCACTATAGTTTATACAGCTAAGTATAACAACATTTGTTTAATGATCACACTGTTCTGAATATGGTTTTGGATATCTGAATATCCTTTTATTTGAGAATATTTAAAATACAGGTCCTATAAGGATGTGCTTCTGAACTGTATTTTCTATGTGACAAATTTTAATACATGAGTACATCCATATGCTGATCTAAGAGGTCATAGGAGGTATTATTTTCTCACTGAGTTGTCAAACTCACTACAAGATATTTCCACATTTTTCATATAAGAATACAAAGTTTGATCCAACAGATAGGTGATCAGTTAGGTGACATATTCTCTAAGTGAGTCTACATTGCTTTCAAGGCTCATAGTTTTGAATTATACTGTGTTTGTATTCTAGAGTGTGCTTTGAACGCCACAAGCAGGATCTCTACTTCTATAGTTACTTTGACATTTATAACTTGGTCTATATAATGTATATACATGAGATAACCTATATGTATCTATTTCTATGACAAAGAATAGTGTTATGCATATTATGAAAAATATTTGATTGTGAAAAAAAAAGTATTTGTTTCACCTGCTCATAAATTGGGGGTGTTACAACCAGCACCCAACACGACCTGGTAATGTTCCAAGACATGGCTATGCTTGAAAATAGTTCAAACATATTCAAAAAATAGCCCTGAACACAACCTACCAGTACTGAAGCAACTCAGAACACGGCCTGCCCGTGTTTTGTAACCTTTGCTTACTTATTCAACATTATCTCCCTCATACGAACTCCAATTGAGGTGATTCCAAAGCCTACAAAAACCTGAGACACTTTTCTACATTTTTCATGTTAACCATTTCTTTAATTCCTAACTGATGATTCCCAAAATTTCAAAAACAAAAGCTTCCCTGGTTACTCTAAAATCCAGTTTCCTAACCAAACCTTTCCCTAGATTTTAGTTCATCATTTTATTACGTCATCTTCCATTTTCTTCTTAATTTACATCTAATCATCTTCCATCAATTATTCACCACATTCAAATATACACAATAGTAGCATAAAAATCCTAAAATTTTGCCACCCATAGCCATACCAATGCAAAACTTTCCATACCAACCGAAATGTTCAAAACATCCATGATATTCAAGATAACATGTAACATGATATAGTAACATTCATGACCAATCATCAAAGTAGAAAATATTGTAAATTTCATCAAAGTTCTAAAATTAAAATTTCATATAAATGTCACAAATTTCAAAGCTTTTTTTCAAAAAGAGATTTGGTTAAACCTACCTAAAGATCTCCCTAACTCACTTAGTGAATTCTTTTTCTTGTTTCCTCTTAAAGGAAGTAGCCAGATTCCTCCCTTCCCTTAGCTTTTCTAGCAGCTTAAATAAGAGAAGGAGGGTGAGTTTTGAAACCTAAGGATGAACAGAAAAGATGGATTCAAGTAAAGATTAAGCTAACTTACCTTGAGTACTTAGTCTTCTAGACTTCTCCTTCCTCTTCCTTCTTCTTTTCTCCTCTTTTTCTCTCCTTTCCTCACTCTACCTTGCTTATGTTTTTCCTCTCCCCCACTTGGACAAAATTGTAATGTTATAGGGTGGGTTTTGCTTAAATAAACTATCAAGTGGTTCAAATTTCATAATCATGGGTCTACCTTATCACAATTAGGATACACTTTGTTGTTTTTTGGGGAAAGACAACTCATGTTCTTGTCTTTCTCTCCCTTAGTCAAGATATGCATAGCAAAAGGAGATTTTCATTTTGAAAATTATGATAAAATGTTCTTAAGACAAGGGACAAGTTCCTTTTGATTTAGGGATTCATTTCCTTTTTCTTTTGTCTTAACCAAGTATGATAGGTTTGCCTTTCTATGTGACAAATTTTTAGCCCTTAAGTCACCCTTGCTTGGCTGAAATTATTTGTGTAGGATAAGGATGTTTTTTCATAATGCCATGTATTATTACCAATTTGTTGAAATTATGAATATAGGATATAGATGTTTTGTCTTAAAGCCATGTGTCCTAATCTTGATTATTATTACACTACTATTTCTTCACATTATTCTTATTTTTCCCTCTTGGATTTGGGCTTATTCTTACCCATTTTCTTTGCTTTGGTTGAAATTATACCTTTCATGGAGGGCTTGGTCACATTTTCATGGTTTGTGGCCTATCTGTAAAATTTCTATATCATTGTCCAAGTCTATATTTTATTTCTTTCTTAGGCTATCCTATTGCCTTGCTAGAAACTCATGTGAAGTGGAAAAACTCTATATGAAGTGTCCATAGCTGAAAGCCCAATGTATGGGTGGAGATGTTAAACTTAGGAACTTTAGCTTTTGAATTATGAAAAATTACCCTAATCCAATCTTCTTAAAATTTTAAGATCTCGACTTACTTCGCAAAAATTGATGTTCCTTACCCAAGAATTTTGCTTCTCTTTAGTATGTAATTTCAATTTTTTTCCTATTAGGTTTTTCTCTCTTTACTTATTCCCTTAGGGCTCATTTAGAGAGCAAGATATGATAGGATAGGATAGGATAGGATAGCAGATAGAATAATAGCAGGATAGGATATAGGCCTAATAGCTCCTATCCTATCCTATGTTTGATATGCAACAGGATAGGCATTATGCTATCTTATCTTATGTTTGGAGTAAATCAGATAGTGGTAAGATAGGATAAGAATGGTATAAAATGACAAAATTACCCTTATAATAAAATTGCATATATACTTATTTTAAATTAATTTTAATACATTTGTTTGATTATTTTATATATTGGTATAAATCCTACTATAGCTAAAATTAATTAGGATCTATAAAACATGGATGTTTCACAAAGGGAATGGTGTTGATATTCAAGTTGTATTGAACACTTATATTGGATTGCAATTCAAATGGTCCTATATTGGTTTGGTGTTGTGTGTTTATATCAATGTCTATGCATCTAAAGTTAGAATTCTTTTAGCAGTATGCTTGCCTTGACTACATTATTTTCTTGGGTGATCCAAAGGGGCTACATTTGCAACATTAATAACATCACTGAACTTCTAAACTGAGTGAAGTTCCATGCTCAAAATTGCTTGAGAAAATATAAAAGATGAAAAATAATATAAAGAGAAAGGTATAGAGGCACATGATTACAGTACTTCAATTAGTAATTGTTATAGCAAAATCTAGTACTTGGGAAGACAACATGATCTTCAATAATTGAAACAGACCAACATTTTCCCAAGACATTGACACTGAACAAATCCAAATGGCCTATAAAGGTCTTTAAGTTATTTAACTTGTAAAAAGAAAAGAGAGGAAACAGCCAATATAGCAAAATAATAACAACACATCACATTTATGCTTTCATTAATCCAAAACAACTAACAATCACATCATTTTGGTACCAAAAACAAACACTATATAAACTCTCTACATTGTCTTATATAATATTAAACTATACATTACAGAAGACCCTGACTACACAAACTGATTCAATTCCATTTAGCGAATAATATCAGTGAGAAATATTGCATTTGTTTTTCTTTCACTTGTCTTCCAGACCTTAAAATTTAAAGCATCAACGGCAGTCTTATTCCATAGCTTCAGCAATGAAAATGATAAGGGCCCCCTTCTTTCACCATAGGGACCCACACAATACCAAATAGAAATCTCAGCACTTTCAATTTCCTATTTTTGTACTAGAACATTTGCATCATGTTCATCCTCGCTGCTTAACATGATATGGTCAGCAATTGACGTGGCTTGCTTCTCCTTTATTATCTGTTCAGAATTAATAGCAACATCCAATTTTCTTCCATAAAAACCAGAACCAGAGTCGAGGTGCCTCAGTTGAGAAATACCACATTTTGTTGTGTTACAGTTCAGAGGTTTGAAGGTTTATTCCTCAAAAATTACATACATAGAGTTAACTTGCCTCACTTGTGAAGTCGATTGAAGCTGCATTCTTGAAAGAGTGCTTTCATCTTGAACAAAAGCAGTAGCAAATGATTGCTCAATTGTTCTGCCATATTGGTCTCTCACTGCCGTATTCTTTGGAGCTAGGCCATGAAAATTAACACAACATATATACAGATTATTTTCCATAAATACTAATTTGTTATAAAAATTAACTAAGCTTGAGGCAAGCAAAAGTCACCTTAGATAGTGTAATGGAATACATACTTAGATGAAATAAATGAATGAAAGAAAATGAGTCCATTGGAATATGATAAAAGACATATAAACTTTAATTTCTAGTTGATCCAAGAAGCGAGCCTAGTCCAAGTAAAACATCGAGTTTATTCTATTCAAATTTTAGAACAGAGGGGGAAAAAGGCTCAAAATTGTAAAGGGATCTTGACATGGTGAATAAGAATGCAAAGAGCCTACAGAAGACATATGTAACCCTACTAAACACCAAAGGTGCTGAAAAATGATGATGTTATAACTTACAAGAACAGATAGATACAAATATGTGCAGAGAAAGGAGAGAAAGGACAGCTTGGAAAACCTGCAGCATCTGTTCTATTATTGAGGCTAGTGTCTTTGGGGTAATTACCAAGAAGACTAAAAGCTTGTCCCAATACCAATTCGCCATTTTTCATTGACTTAACTTTCCTTGGAGCATCCTCTGGCTCCTGTGATAGTTTGTTATACACTTTGGGAATTACTCTTGGAATATCCTATAGTACACGTGATTGTTCTAAACAGTAAGGAAACCCTCCACCAGCCAGCTCAAACATATACTCATACAACCATAAAAACCAGAACAAGTGACAAAGAGGAAACATGCAAATCACAGGTAGAAATCAAGCAAAAAGTGACAGAGATAATGGATAGTGAGCTGGCTGAAATCACAGGCTGGAAACAGAACAAATCACAGTGCAAATATAGCAAGAAATCAATACCTAAGCAGAAATCACAAGCAACAAACCGAGTAGAGGTGCCTAAACCAAGTAGAAAGGGAATCAATACCAAACTAAACAAGAAAACCAAAATATAGGATGAAATCAATACCGCCAAATGCAGGCAGAAATCAATACCTAAATACCCAAGCATTCACGATAGAGTAGCAATGGTGGGAGGAATTGAAAGAACAAAACTATACAAAGGGAGAAATTGATGCTTACCTCGGCTGATGGAGAGCAACGGTGGGAGGAGGCTCATTCTCGGCTTGACGATTAAGTAGCGTTCTCGAGGAGGGAGGAGGTTGAGGGCAAAGATGATAAGGACCGAGAACGCGTCTTCTGAGGGAGGAGCTCCAGGTTGAGGGAGGAGATTGAGAGATCGGGCGAGCGAGCTCAAGGGTGAAGAGCTCAAGGGTGAGATAGAGGGTGAGGGAGCTCAAGAGCTCGAGTAAGGGTAAGGGAGAGACAACTCGAGGGTGAAGGCAAGGAAGGCGAGAAAGCCCGAAGGTGAAGTAGCTCGGGATATTGAGGGTTAATTTTAGGGGTAAAGCTGAGATATCCGGTCTCAATCCTAAGTGTAAAGACAGAATAGAACTTTGCACTGAGGAACAGGATAGGATACTAATTGAGATAATATTATCATGTATGATTGGTTCTCCAAACATAAAATAGCAATAAGATAGGATATATTATCCTATCCCATTGCTCTTATTTGGTGCTGTAAACGAGCCCTTAATGTTAGAAACATTTTTTATGCATACACATAAGGTGAAGAATTTTTAAGGATTATATTTCCTTAGATATCTAAAAAATTTCTAATAAATTTTATTTCCTTAACTAAATATTTATGTACTTTTATTAATAAAAGAAACGAAATTAGGGATGTTATATTTATCTCCCCTTAAAAGAAATTTTGTCCTCAAAATTTAAGAAATTACCTAATAAGAACAATTGTGGATATTTCTTCCTCATGACTTCTTCTGGCCCCCAAGTTGATTCTTTCAGAGTCAAACCTTCCTATAACACCTTAACCAGAGTAATCATCTTATTCCTCAATTGATTCACGTCGATGTGAAGTATGGATGCCGATACTAGCTGGTATGTCATGTTCACCTTTAATTAAATTGGTTCATCCCGTATTACAGGTGATGAATCTGGAAGATACATTCAGAGCTATGATAAATGAAAAACATTATGTAGGTTTCACAAATTAGGTGGGAGGGCAACTTTGTAATAATTCCAAATTATGTAACAATTTTTTATTTATTTATGCAACATAGAGTTTACATACACGTCATTAATCAAAATGTACGTACAACATATCAAACACATAAATAACCACATCTTATTTATTCTGGTTGACCAATTCTGGAGATACAGGTGCGGGTGGTTGCACCTTCACCGGGATCTGAGCCAACTCGACCACAAACATTTTATTTGATTCTGGGATCTGCCTAACATAAAGTAACATGATCCAACGTGCACTAAAAGCTAGAGCCATAGAAAAATCTACATAACTAATTTTCTAAACATGACATGGAAATATAGTGAGAATTAAATCCCAATAAGTTCAATAATAAATCATCATCAATATAGCTCATCACGTCATGTTCAGCTGTATAAACTACATTAAATATCTTTGGTCATATGAATGCACTATATCTATGCACATGAGAATCGTACAATAATGACATGTATGACAGGATTAACTATTTTTAGAATATCATATGATGACTATCAATTTATTCTCATATCAAGCTACCTTGATCAAGGTGAGTATTTTCTACTCTCCGGTACGGGATTTTCTCACTCCATCCGACATGGCACACTTTCTCTTCCTTTTCTCATTAGCATAATCATAACCGTTGATAGAGTGTCCTCTATTGGTGCACCACACGGATTGCCATGTGACCGTGCTCATTTCTTTTATTTTCAAAATAATAACCAAAAGTATGCTTTCAATAACAAGTATGTTCATCAAAATATAATTATTACCAAAAATCATTGGTAATCATGCCATGAACATAACCATTTCAAATATCACTTTATAAAATATTTTTATGTCAAAATTTCACGCTTAAGAAGGTAAGACGATCATACAATGGCAATGGATATGGCATATACTAGTCATTTATTATTTTCATTTATAAGATTCTTCTTCTTTCTTAAATATTAATTTTATTTCTTTATTTTCTTGATACAGGTTTTCATCCTATCTGACCTTCTCTTGCTAATCAGAGCATAACGCCCTCAATTTAACTCCGATGTAAGTTATCTTATTGTCCATTTAAAGATAAAACAATTATCTAAAACTATTATGTTGAACAGTTTAGTGAAATATTAATCAATCAAGGTGATATTAGTCCCTCAAAATACATGTTATTTCTTCTGGGGTAGGTTCTGACCTCTACCTACTAATATCTCCATATCTCCCTCATAAGAATTCTAAATTAAGTGATTCTAGTGGCTACAAATCCGTAACACATATAGAAATAATTTTATATTAATCATTTATTTTAATTCCCTACATAATATTCCCAAAATTTTTTTAAAAAAAGCTATCCTAAAATATTCTTCCTTAATTAACCAATTTCTGACCACTGCATACTAATCAGACCATATCTGCCTCATACGAACTCCAAATTGAGTGATTCTAGTGGCTAAAAATTCGTGACACATATATCTATAATTCTTATGTTAACCATTTATTTTAATTCCCTACAAATTGAGCCCAGAAATTCAAACACAGGAGCTAACCTAACATATTCTTCCCTGATTAACTATTTTCTGACCGCTGCTTACTAATTGGACTATATCTACCTCATATGGACTCCAAATTGAGTAATTTCAGTGGCTAAAAATCCGTGAGACATAGATCTACATTTTTCAGATGCTAGAGGAGTTTCAAAATTTGAAGCTAGCCACTACTCTTACTCCAAAGAATCTAGTCATTAATGGTTTAAGTATAGGGTCTGACCTTAGAGCCCAGATCAAAGAAGCTCAAGCTCACGATCAATACTTACAAGATCATAAAGACCAAGGTAATTTTTCTGTAATGGAAGATGGAGCAATCATGTATCAGGGAAGGATTTGTGTCCCTCAAGAACAAGAGTTGAGGACTAAGATACTGAAGGAAGCGCATCAAAGTAAATACACAATCCATCCTGGATGCACTAAAATGTACCAGGATTTAAAAAGGATGTATTGGTGGCCAGGGATGAAAAATGACATTGCTGAGTTCGTGGCAAAATGTTTAACTTGTCAGAAGGTGAAAGTGGAACATCAAAAGCCAGCAGGATTTCTTCAACCTCTGGAGATTCCTGAATGGAAATGGGACAGTATTTCGATGGACTTTGTTGTAGGTTTACCTAAGACTTCAGTGGGACATGACTCTATCTGGGTAATAGTTGACAGATTAACCAAATCTGCTCACTTTTTGCCCATAAAAATTAACTTTTCACTAGATAAATTGGCCCAATTGTACGTTCAGGAAATAGTTAGACTCCATGGGATTCCCTTAAATATTGTTTCTGATAGAGATCCGAGGTTCACGTCGAGGTTTTGGAAGGCGTTGCAAGAAGCTTTTGGTACTCAGTTGCGGTTCAGTACTGCCTACCATCCTCAAACTGACGGGCAGACAGAACGAACCATTCAAACCCTAGAAGATATGTTGAGGGCCTGTGTGATAGAGCAAGGTAAAGGATGGGATAAGTACCTACCTTTAGTAGAGTTTGCTTATAATAATAGCTATCACTCTAGCATTAAGATGGCCCCCTATGAAGCTTTATACGGTAGAAAGTGCCGATCTCCACTATGTTGGTTTGAGGTAGGAGAAAAGAACTTGTTAGGTCCTGATCTAGTTCAACAAACCACTGAACAAATCAGGATGATACGAAACAAAATACTTACAGCTCAGAGTCGGCAAAAGAGTTACTACGATAAGAGACATAGACCTCTAGAGTTTGAGGAAGGAGACCATGTATTTCTGAAACTTTCCCCGACTACTGGAGTTGGTAGGTCTCTCAACACAAGAAAGCTAAGTCCGCGATTTTTAGGACCCTACCAAATTCTAAAGAAAGTTGGGACATCAGCATATCAAGTTGCTCTCCCACCTAATTTGTCCAACCTGCATAATGTTTTCCACGTATCACAGCTGCGGAAGTATCTTTCAGATTCATCACATATAATACTGGATGAACCAATCCAAATAAAGGAGAACATGACATACCAGCTAGTACCTGCATCCATATTGGACACTGACGTGAAGCAACTGAGAAATAAAACCATTCCCCTAGTTAAGGTGTTATGGGAAGGTTTGACTCCGGAAGAAGCAACTTGGGAGCTGGAAGAAGTCATGAGGAAGAAATATCCGCAATTGTTCTTATAAGGTAATTTCTGAAATTTTGAGGACAAAATTTCTTTTAGGGGGAGAGAAATGTAACATCCTTAATTTCGTTTCTTTTATTGATAAAGGTACATAAAAAATTTAATTAAGGAAATAAAATTTATTAGACAATATTTTAGATATCTAAGGAAATATAATCCTTAGAAATTCTTCACCTTATGTATATGCATATATACATAGAAAATGTTTCTAACATTAAGAGAACAAATAAAGAAGGAAAATCTAATAGGAAAGAAATTAGAAATAACATACTAAAGAGATGCAAAATTCTTGGATAAGGAAGATAAATTTTTAGAAACAAGTAAAGGTCTTAAAATTTCAAAGAACATTGAATTAGGGTAATTTTTCCTAATTCAAGAACTATAGTTACTAAGTTTAAAATCTTTACCCATACATTGGGCTTTTACCTATGGACACTTCATATAGAGTTTTTCCACTTCACATAAGTTTCTAGCAAGCCCATTGGATAACCTAAACAAGAAATTAAACATAGACTTGGACTAGGATATAGTAATTTCACCAATAGCCCAAAAATTATGAAAATGTGACCAAGCCCACCAAGAAAGAAAGAATTTTATCCAAAGCAAAGAAAATGGGTAGGACAAGCCCATAATGGGTAAGAATAAGCCCAAATCCAAGAGGAAAAAATAAAATAAAATAAATTAGATGATGATATAATAATAAGAATAAAGATTAGGTTACATGACATTAAGACAAAAATTTAGCAAGTGGTGTGATTCTACATTCATCATTTAGGCAAGTGGCATGATAATACAAGGCTTTAGGACAAAAACATTTATATCCTTCACTCATAATTTTAGCAAGTGGTATGATAATACATGGTATTAGGACAAAACATTCATAGCCCACACAAATAATATCAACCAAATAATGGAGATTGAAGGGCTAGAAATTTGCCACTTAAAAAGGCAACCTATCATAATTGATTAAGACAAAAGAAAAATTAAATGAATCCCTAAATCAAAGGGACCTTGTCCCTTATCTTAAGAACATATCATCATAATTTTCAAAATACAAATCTCCTTTTCCTATGCATATCTTGACTAAGGAAGAGGAAGACAAGAACATAAGTTGTTTGTTTTCCAAAAATTCAACAAAGTGTATCTTAATTGTGATAAGGTAGATCCATGATCATGAAAGGTGAATTATTTGGTGGTCTATATAAGAGAACCCACCCTTACAACACTTGAATTTCGTCCAAGTGAGAAAGAGAGAGAAATAGAAGCAAGGTAGAGTGAGGAAAGGAGAGAAGAGAGAAGAAGAAAGGAAGGAAGAAGAAGGAGAAGTTTAGAAAGCTAAAGGTAAGTTTAACAATATTTCTTTTTGAAGAAAACTTTTGAAACTTATAATATTTATATGAGATTTTGATCTTAGAACTTTTATGATTGGTCATGATGTTGCTATATCATGTTACATATTGATCTTGCATGTGATGTATGTTTGAATACTTAGGTTGGTGTAGATAGTTCTGCATGGTTATGGCTATGGGTGGCAGAATTTTAAGCTTCGGTATTTTAATTTCTGGGAACAATCTACAAGGAATTAAAATACATGGTTAACATAAGAATTAAAGATATATGTGTCCCGGAGTTTTAGCCACTGGAATCATTCCATTTGGAGTCCATATGAGGTAGATATGGTCTGATTAGTAGTCAAAGGTCAGAAAATGAATCATCAGGGAAGAATATGTTAGGATAGCTTCGGTAATTTAATTTCTGGGAATTATTGGTAGGGAATTAAAATAAATGGTTAACATAAGAATTAAAGATAAATGTGTTATGGATTTTTAGCCACTGGAATCATTCCATTTGGAGTCCATATGAGGTAGCTATGGTCTGATTAGTAGTCAAAGGTCAGAAAATGAATCATCAGGGAAGAATATGTTAGGATAGCTTCGGTAATTTAATTTCTGGGAATTATTGGTAGGGAATTAAAATAAATGGTTAACATAAGAATTAAAGATATGTATGTCATGGATGTTTAGCCACTGGAATCATTCAATTTGGAGTCCATATGAGGGAGATATGAGCCGATTAGTAGACAAAGGTCAGAAAATGGGTCATCAGGGAAAAATAAGTTAGGATAGCTTCGGTATTTTAATTTCTGAGAAGTATCTGGAAGGAATTAAAATAAATTATTAACATAAGAATTAAAGATAAATGTGTCATGGATTTTTAGGCACTGGAATCATTCAATTTGAAGTCCATTTGAGGTAGATATAAGCTGATTAGTAAGCAGAGGTCAGAAAATGTTTATTCAGAATATGTTATTAAAGCTTTAGTTTTTGAATTTCTGGAAAATATTCTGTAGGGAGTTAAAATCGTACGCCAAGATAACAATTATAGATATAGGGCTCATGGATTTTTACCAACTGGAATAACTCAATTTGGAGTTCAAATTTGGGAGATATGGTCTAATTAGTCAGTAAAGGTCAGAACTTACACGAGAAGAAATAATCTGTACATTTAGGGAGTAATATCACCTTGATTTCTTAATATTTCGCTACAATGTTCAACATAATAGTTTTAGATAATTGTTTTATCTTGAAATTGACACTAAGATCACCTACATCAGAGTTAAATTGAGGGAGTTATGCTCTGATTAGTAAGAGAAGGTTAGATAGGATGAAAACCTGCATCAAGAAAATAAAGAAATAAAATTAGTATTTTAAAAAGAAGATGAATCTTAACAAATGACTAGTATAGCCATAGCCATTGCCATTGCATGAACTTACTACCATTTTAAGTGTGTAATTTTTAACATGGAATTTACCCTAGTACTCATATAAATTTACAAGAAGTTTTGAAAGTGCCGGTTTTATTTGAAAAATCTTAGTATGCTCCGTGGTTGCAGTATTTTCACATTAGAAAAGAATTATTCTAGTTACTGGAAAACAAAATTGTGATTTGTGAAAAGTGCATGTCTAAGGAAAGCTCTGGCAAGGAAAGACATGGTACTTAAGCGTGTCCATTAGTGACCCACCTCTCTTTCCTGGGAACTTTTCTGGTGCGCTGTTTACAGACTACAATTACTATCCAGTTACCAAGGTTTTAGTATGGAATTTTGACATGGAAATGTTTTATAAAGTGATATTTTAAATGGTTATGTTCATGGCATGATTACCAATGATTTATGGTAATAGTTATATTTTGATGAACATACTTGTTATTGAAAGCATATTTTTGGCTATCATTGTGAAAAGAAAAGAAATGAGCACGGTCACATGGCAATCCGTGTGGTGCACCAGTAGGGGATGCCCTACCAACGGTTATGATAATGTTAATAAGAAAAGAAAGAGAAAGTGTGCCATGTCGGACGGAGCGAGATAAGCCCGTACCGAAAAGTAGAGAATACTCACCCTGACCGGGGTAGCTTGAAGTAAGAATAAGTGGATAGCCATCATATGAAATTCGAAAAATAGTTATTCATGCCATACATGTCATAACTGTATAATTTTCATGTGCATGATAAAGTGCATTCATGTGACCTAAAGATATTTTCTGTAGTTTATACAGCTGAACATGACGTGATGAACTATATTGATGGTAAATTATGATTTATTGTTGAACTTACTGGGATTTAATTCTCACTATATTTCCATATCATGTTCAGAATAATAAATATGCAGATATTCTCTATGACACTTATTATCTCTGTACGTTGGATCAAGGTGCCCTACCTTGGGCAACTTCCAGTTATTTCAGATATAACTGTCGTAGATGTAACTGAGATTCCGGTGGACGTGCCACCCGAACCAGTGTCCCCGGAAGTAGTCGATATAGATGATTAGAACTAATATGTATTTTTGTACAAATGTTTGTAAAATAATGGTGTGTAGTTTGTAAAATAATATTGTGTATGGAAACTCAGTATTGTATAAATTAAATAAATGTTATATTGAGTTAAGTTGTAACGAGGTAATAATTTCATCGTATTTTTTTTAAAAAAAAAATTTACATAAATGGAGTTGTTACATTCTTCCTCTCCTTTCCTCACTCTACCTTGTTTTTATTTTTCCTCTTCCTCACTTGGACGAAATTATAATGTTATAAGGGTGAGTTTTGCTTTTATAGACTATCAAATAATTCACCTTTCATAATGATGGTCTACCTTATCACAATTAGGATGCACTTGGTTGAATTTTTGGAAAACAAACAACTCATGTTCTTGTCTTCCTCTTCCTTAGTCAAGATATGCATAGGAAAAGGAGATTTGTATTTTGAAAATCATGATAATATTTTCTTAAGATAAGGGACAAGGTCCCTTTGATTTAGGGATTCATTTCTTTTTTCTTTTGTCTTAATCAATTATGATAGGTTTTCCTTTTTAGGTGGAATATTTCCAACCATTGAATCTTCCTTACTTAGCTAAAATTATTTGTGCAGGATAAGGATGTTTTGTCATAATGCTATGTATTATTACCCACTTGCTAAAATAATGAGTGCAGGATATAGATGTTTTGTCCTAATGCCATCTATTATCATACTACTTGCTAAAATTATGAATGTAGGATATCACACCACTTGTTAAATTTTTGTCTTAATGCCATGTCACTTAATCTTGATTACACCATTATTTCATCACTTTATTTTATTTTTATTTTTATTTTTCCTCTTGGGTTTGGGCTCATTCTTGCCCATTTTCTTTACTTTGGTTAAAAATTCTACCTTTCATAATGGGCTTGGTCACATTTTCATGATTATTGAGCTACCGGTCCAATTTCTATATCCTACTCCGAGTCTATGTTTTATTTCTTCCTTGTGCTATCCTATTAGCTTGCTAAAAATTCATGTAAAGTAGAAAAACTCTATATGAAGTGTCCATAGGTGAAAGCCCAATTTATGGGTGGAGATACTAAACTTAGTAACTTTAACTCTTAAATTAGGAAAAATTACCCTAATCCTATCTTTTTGAAATTTTAATACCTTTACTTACTTCACAAAAATTTATCTTCCTTACCCAAGAATTTTACCTTCCTTTAGTATACTTATTTCTAATTTTCCATCTTAGGTTTTCTCTTTTTACCTATTCTATTAATGTTAGAACATTTCTATGCATATACGTAAGGTGAAAAATTTCTAAGGATTATATTTCCTTAGATATCTAAAAATTGTCTAATAAATTTTATTTCTTTAATTAAATATTTATGTACCTTTATCAATAAAAGAAATGAAATTAGGGATGTTACTTTGAATAGATGAAACAAAATTAGGGATGTTACAAACTTGATATACTGACATCCCTACTTTCTTCAAAATTTGGTAGGATCCCAAAAATTGTAGACTTCGCTTTCTGGTCTTAAGAGACCTACCAACTCCAATAGTCGGGAAATTTTTTAGAAATACATGGTCTATAACAACTCCATTTTTTTACATATATATATGTACATATATATATATATATATATAGATATATATTTTCTAAAATTCCATGAAGTCGTTACCTCTTTACTTATAACTATTTAACGCATAATAACATTCCATGAAATTAACCAAACATAATTAAGGTTTCTGACATACCATTAACACTTATACAATTCTGAATTCACATACACATTATTAATCAAAACATCTGTACAAAAATCATACACATATAAGTCTACATTTTATTCATCCATATTGACCAGTTCTGGAGATACGGGTGTGGGTGGTTACACCTTCACCGGGATCTTAGCCAACTCGACCCAACTTATGCTAAAAGCCAGTCATAGAGAATATCTACGTAACTTAGTTTTCTGAACATGATATGGAAATATAGTAAGAATTAAATCCCAATAGGTTCAACAATAAATCATAAACATCATCAATAATGTTTGTCACGTCATGTTCATCTGTATAAGCTACAACAATTATTTTAGGTTACATGAATGCACTTATCTAAGCACATAAAAATTGTACAGTAATGACATGTATGACATGAATAACTATTTTCAAAATATCATATGATGGCTATCGACTTATTTCATATCAAGCTACCCTAGTCAGGGCGAGTACTTTCTACTCTTTGAAATGGACTTTTTTCGCTCCGTCCGACATGGCACACTTTTTCTTTCTTTTCTCATTAACATAATCATAGTCGTTGGTAAGATGTCCTGTACTAGTGCACCACACAGACCACCATGTGACCGTGTTCATTTCTTTTCACATTAATAGCCAAAAATATTATTTTAATAACAAGTATGTTCATTATACTCACATGCCATAAATTTTCATCAAAATATAATCAT
The DNA here is from genome assembly GCA_037074535.1 of Gleditsia sinensis. Lineage (NCBI taxonomy): Eukaryota > Viridiplantae > Streptophyta > Magnoliopsida > Fabales > Fabaceae > Gleditsia > Gleditsia sinensis. The sequence goes on along the minus strand of CM073469.1, from coordinate 37,959,955 downwards.
TACTAAAAATCATTGATAATCATGCCATGAACATAATCGTTTCAAATATCACTTTAAAATATTTTCATGTCAAAATTACACACATAATATGGTAAGGAGTTCTTGCAATGGCAATGGATATGGCAAACACTAGTCATTTATTATTTTCATTTATAAGATTATTCTGCTTCTTTTAAATATTATTTTCCTCTCTCGCTAAACAGATCATAACACCCTCATTTTAAATTCGATTGAGGAGATCTTGGCGTCAATTGAAAGATAAGACAATCCTTTAAAACCCTTATGTTGAAAATTTTAATGAAATCTTAAGTAATCATGGTGTTACTACTCCCCCAAATTCAATATTATTTTTTCTTAGGCAGGTTCAGACATCTACTTATTAATCTGACCATATAACCCTCATACGAACTCTAATTGAGGTGATTCCAAAGCCTATAAGACACTTATATACAACGTTAATGTTTATCATTTCTTTAGATTCCTTACTAATTACTCCCAGAAAATCACAAACAAAAATACTTTTATTTACCACACTGGATTCTACACTGATTCTGACCATTACTCATTAATCAGCCATATATCCTTCATATGGACTCCAAATTAAGTGATTTCATAGCCTATAGATCTGTAATACATATACCTACATTTATTATGTTGAAAATTTCCTTTAATTCTCTACAGATTATGCCCAGAAAGTTAAACACAGAAGCATACTTAATACATTCTTTCCTGGTTAATTATTTTCTAACAAATGCTTACAAAATAGGAAATATCTCACTCATATGGACTCCAAATTAAGTGATTCTAGTGGCTAAAAATCCGTGAGACATAGCGCTACATTTGTTATGTTAACCATTTCTTTTAAATCCTAACTAATTCTTCCCACAATTTCAAAAATAGAAGCTTCACTTGTTACTCCGAAATCTAGTTTCCTAACCAAACCTTTCCTAAGGTTTTAGTTCATCTTTATATTACATCCTCTTCCATTTTCTTCCTAATTTACATATAATCATATTCCATCAATTTTTCACCATATTCAAATATACAAAATAGCGGCATAAAAATCATAAATTTGTTACCACCATTAGCCATACCTATGCAGAAGTTTCTACACCAACCGAAATGTTTAAAATATCCATCATAAGCAAAATAACATGTAACTTGATATAGCAACATCCATGACCAATCATCAAAGTAACAAATATTGTAAATTTCATTAAAGTTCTAAGATCAAAATCCCATATAAATGTTACAAATTTCAAAGGTTTTCTTCAAAAAAAGATATTGTTTAACCTACCTAAATATCTCTCTAGCTCACTTAGTGAGTTCTTTTTCTTGTTTCCTCTTGAAAGAAGTAGCAAGATTCCTTCATTCTCTTAGCTTTCTAGCATCTTAAATAAGAGACGGAGGGTGAGTTCTAAACCCCAAGGATGAAGAGAAAAGATGGATTCAAGTGGAGATTAAGCTAACTTACCTTAAGTACTCAGTCCTCTAGACTTTTTTTCCTTCCTTTCTTCTCCTCTCTTTCTCTCCTTTCCTCACTCTACCTTGCTTTTATTTTTTCTCTCCCTTACTTGGACGAAATTATAATGTTATAAGGTTGGGTTTTGCTTAAATAAACTATCAAGTGGTTCACCTTTCAAAATCATGGGTCTACCTTATCACAATTAGGATGCACTTTGTTTTTTTTTTGGGAAAGACAACTCATGTTCTTGCCTTCCTCTCCATTAGTCAAGATATACATAGCAAAAGGAGATTTGCATTTTGAAAATTATGATAAAATGTTCTTAAGACAAGGGACAAGTTTCCTTTGATTTAGGGATTCATTTCCTTTTTCTTTTGTTTTAATCAAGTATGATAGGTTTGCCTTTCTAAGTGGCAAATTTTTAGCCCTTGAATCTCCCTTGATTGGCTAAAATTATTTTTGTAGGATAACGATGTTTTATCATAATGCTATGTATTATTACCCACTTGTTGAAATTATGAATGTAAGATATAGATGTTTTGTCCTAATGCCATGTATTATTACCTACTTGTTGAAATTATGAATGTAGGATATAAATGTTTTGTCTTAATGCCATGTCACCTAATCCTGGTTATTATTACACTACTATTTCCTGACATGATTCTTTTTTTTCCTCTTAGATTTGGGCTCATTCCTACCCATTTTCTTTGCTTTGGCTAAAATTCTACCTTTTATGGAGGCCTTGGTCATATTTCCATAATATTTGGGCTACGGGTCTAACTTCTATATCCTAATCCAAGTCTATGCTTTATTTCTTGCTTGGGCTATCCAATTGGCTTGCTAGAAACTTATGTGAAGTGAAAAAAGCTCTATATGAAGTATCCATAGGTGAAAGCCCATTATATGGGTGGAGATGTTAAACTTAGGAACTTTAACTCCTGAATTAGGAAAAATTACCATAATATAATCTTCTTGAAATTTTAAGACTTTTACTTACTTCACAAAAATTTATCTTTCTTACCAAAGAATTTCGCCTCTCTTTAGTATGTTATTTCTAATTTTTCCTATTATGTTTTCTCTCTTTACCTATTCCTTTAATGTTAGAAACATTTTTTATACATACACATAAGGTGAAGAATTTCTAAGGATTATATTTCCTTAGATATCTAAAAATTGTCTAATAAATTGTATTTCCTTAATTAAATATTTATGTACCTTTATCAATAAAACAAACAAAATTAGAGATGTTCCATTAAATATTTATGTACTTTTTATTAATAAATAAAACGAAATTAGGGATGTTACATGGTCTCTTACCTTAAACTCTAGAGGCCTGTGTCTCTTATTATAGTAACTCTTTTTTCGAATCTGAGCTATAAGTATTTTGTCTCGTATCATCCTGACTTGTTCAGTGGTTTGTTTAACTAGATCAGAACCCAGTAAGTTCTTTTCTCCTACCTCTAACCAAGATAGTGGAGATCAGCACTTTCTACCATATAATGCTTCGTAAGGGGCCATCTTAATACAAGAGTGATAGCTATTATTATAAGCAAACTCCACTAAAGGTAGGTACTTATCCCAACTTTTACCTTACTCTATCATATAGGCCCTCAATATATCTTCTAGGGTTTGAATGGTTCGTTCTGTCTGCCCATCAGTCTGAGGATGGTAGGCAGTACTGAACTGCAACTGGGTTCTAAAAACTTCCTGCAACACTGTCCAAAACCTCGACGTGAACCTCAGATCTCTATCAAAAACGATATTAAAGGGAATTCTAAGTAGTCTAACTATTTCATAGACGTACAATTGGGCCAAATTGTCTAATGAATAGTTAATTTTTATGGGTAGAAAGTGAACAGATTTGGTTAATCTGTCAACTATTACACAAATAAAGTCATGCCCAACTGAAGCCTTCGGTAAGCCCACCACAAAGTCCATCAAAATACTATCCTATTTCCATTTAGGGATCTCAAGAGGTTGTAGAAATCCCATTGGCTTTTAATGCTCTACCTTCACCTTCTGACAAATTAAATATTTTGCCACAAACTTAGTAATGTCCTTTTTCATCACTGGCCACCAGTACATCCTCTTTAAATCTTGATACATTTTAATGGATCCAAGATGGACTGTGTACTTACTCTGATGTGTTTCATGCAAGATCTTAGTCCTCAACTCTTGTTCTTGAGGGACACAAACCCTTCCTTTATATATGATTACTCCATCTTTCGAGACAGAAAAATCATCTTTTTCTTTGTGATCCTCTAAGTATTAGTCATGAGCTTGAGCCTTTTTAATCTTAGATATAAGATTACACTCTATACTCAACCCATTGATGATTAACTTCTTTGGGCTAAGAGTAATGACTAGCTTCAAATTTCAAAACTCCTCTAGCATCTACATCTCATACACCATCATTTGACCCATATACAGAGATTTTCGACTCAAGGCATCAGCTATAACATTCGCCTTCCCTGGATGATACTTTTCCTCAAATTTATAATCATTGAGAAATTCCACCCATCTTTGTTGCCACATATTTAACTCTTTTTTATCAAAGAGGTATTTCAGACTCTTGTGATCGCAATATACTTTAAAGGTTTCTCTCGTATAAGTAGTGTCGCCAAATTTTTAAGGCAAACACTACTACTGCTAATTCAAGATCATGGGTCAGGTAGTTTGCCTTAGATGGCCTTACTTGCCAAGAGGCATAAGCAACCGCTCTCTTGTCTTACATCAACACACACCACAACCCTTTCTTTCAATCATCACTATATACTTCAAAATGTACTATGGGGTCTGAAATAATTAAAACTGGAGGAGTGGTCAATCTTGCCTTAAGTCCTAGAAACTAGCTTCACATTGATCAGTCCATTTGAAAGGACTTCCCTTTCGGGTCAATTTCGTCAATGGCAAGGCTATACGAGAAAAGTTTTGTATAAACCTCCTGTAGTATCTTGCCAAACCTAATAAATTTCTAACTTCTGTAACCGTCTTTAGTCTTTCCCACTGAATCACTGCTTCCGTCTTGTTAGGGTCTATGGCTACCCTTTTATTAGAAATGATATGTCCGAGAAATTTTACCTCAGACAGCCAAAATCCACACTTCTCTAATTTGGCATACAACTTTTTCTCTTTCAGCACTTGCAGCACTATTTGGAGATGTTATTCATGTTCTTTCTTACTCTTAGAATATATCAAGATGTCATCAATTATCACTACCACAAATTGATCTAGGTAGGGTCAAAAAATTTGATTCATGTAATCCATGAAAATTGTAGGTGCATTTGTCAACCCGAAGGGCATTTCAAGAAACTCATAGTGCCCATACCTAGTCTTGAAGGTTGTTTTTGGTACATCCTCCCCTTTGATCCTAATCTGATGGTATCTCGATCTCAAGTCAATTTGAGAAAATATGGAGGCTCCCTTCAGTTTATCTAATAAATCATCTATCCTAGGGAGATGGTACTTATTTTTTACAGTCACCTTATTCAACTGTCTATAATCTATGTATATTCTCAAGCTCCTGTCTTTCTTCTTAACAAACAATATAGGAGCTCTCCAAGGTGATATACTTGGTCTAATGAATTTCTTGTCTAACAATTCATCCAATCGTTTCTTAAGTTCCTATAGTTCCTTTGAGGCCATTCTATAAGGCGCAATAGATATAGGCCCTGTCCCAAGTATGAGATCAATAGAGAACTCTATCTCTCTCTCGGGAGGTAACCCTGGAATATCTGTTGGAAATACTTCAGGAAACTCATTAGCTATTAGGATTTCATTAAGCTTCGGTTTGACTTCTATGTTTAATAAAAATAGGAGAATATAACCAAGTACTCTACTTTTCAACTTCCGATTGACTTGATTGGAATTTAGCATCAATAACTGCATCTCTTCTTGTAGAGTAGGAGGTAGAAATTCAACGGTCTTGGTGCAATAATTTAGCAAGACCTAATTTTTAGACATCCAGTCTAACTCTAGAATGACATCAATAACTCTTAAAGGTAGATAAATGAGGTCTACAAAAAAAGTTTTCTCTTGGATGGTGACCTGACTGTCTTTACATACAGAGGAAGTTATGACCCTTTCCCCTGTGGGAGATACTACAGATAGCTCATAGGGAGTTTCAAAAATAGGATACTGAAGCTCCCTAATACATTCTTCTGATATAAATAAATGACTATCAGTAGAGTCAAACAACACCATAAAAGTAAATCTATAGATATAGGATGTACCTTGAATCATTTCAGAGGATTGAGCTACCTCTTGGCCACTAAAGGTGAACACCCTTTCAACTGAGGCCTCTGCTCTGACTGCTTCCCAACATTCTGTGGGCAGTTCTTTACAAAATGACCCTTCTGTCTGCAATTGAAGCAAACATCTGATCCCATATAGCATGGCTAGTTGCCATGCATACATTTACACTTAGTGCACTTGACTGTAGAAAAGTTCTGTTGGAAGTATCAGGGACTTGTAGTCATTGGCCTCTTGCCAGTACTCAGTCCTTTTCTTATGACATTTCTGCTAGAGTTTTGAGGCCCGTTCTTCCTTTTTCTAGAAGTTACTCCTTTGTTTTTCATCCACCACTGCCCTTAAGCTCTTTTCCAGTAGTCTTCATTATTTATCAGAGGTACAAACTACCTAATCTCCATAGCTAGAATAGCATACCTTATCTCTGGATTTAATCCCACTTCAAACTTAATAGCCTTCCATGCTTCATCGGGGTTAAATCGAAGGTAAGAGGAGAACTTAGACATTTCTTCGAACCTCGTAATGTACTGGTCTACGGTCATGCTGCCCTGCCGGAGTTAGAGAAATTCGATCTTCTTCTTCTCCTGCGGAGTACTTGTGAAGTACTATTCCAAAAGGGTGTCTTTGAACACCTGCCAGGTGATCTGTCTTCCCTAGTGAGCTAAAAATTCTCTAATTGTACGCCACCAGTATTCTGCTTCATCTTTCATCATATATGCAGTGAAGATAACTTGCTACTCTTCAGTACAACCCATCACTTCAAAGATTTTCTCTAGTTCCCTTATCCACCTTTCAGCTACAATCGGGTCAAAGTTACCTTGAAAAGAAGGCGGTCCAGTCCTTAAGAACTCAGATATGCCTTCATCAATCCTTACCATCTAGTTATTAGCACCATACTCACGATTCTGGTTATTAGCATTCTAGAGGTATTGTAGAATTGGTTGGTGGTCGTGATTTGGTCTCAAATTGCCGTGGCAAGGTTATGCAGGTTTTCCTCCGCATTGTTTGCTGGATTCCTCGTTGGTGGTGCCATTTCCTACTGTAGCAAAAACAAAGTTATGCTACTATTGAGGTGATCAAGACCAATAGTTAGTTTCAAAAATATTTAACAGTAGTCATAACACCACCTTGGCATATAGATAGAAAACACTAGTACTTTCTTACCTATATGAAATCAATGATTCCCTACACAGTACAACCATAACATACTCAAGACACTAAGATCAATTCAGATAACCATCCATCCACTGGCCATCTTGGATCGACCTGCTCTAATACAAATTATGTAACAACTCCATTTTTTTTACATATATACAAATATATATATATTTTTAAAATTCCATGAAGTCATTACTTCTTTACTTCTAAATATTTAACTCATAATAATATTAAATTAAATTAACCAAACATAATTAAGGTTTATGAAATACCATTAACACTGATACAATTTTGAGTTCACATACACATCATTAATTAAAAACATCCATAAAAAAAAGATCAAACACATATATGTCTACATCTTATTCATCCATATTAACTAGTTTCGGAGATACGAGTGTGGGTAGTTGAACCTTCACTGGGATCTTAGCCAACTCAACACAAGTACGCTAAAAGCCGATCATAGAGAATATCTGCATATCTAGTCCTTTGAACATGATATGGAAATATAGTGAGAATTAAATTCCAATAGGTTCAAAAATAAATCATAAATTATCATCAATATAGATCTTCATATCATGTTCATTTGTATAAGCTACAACAAATATCTTAAGTCACATGAATGCACTTTATTTATGTACATGAATATCATACAGTAATGACATGTATGCCATGAATAACTATTTTCAAAATATCATATGATGGCTATCAACTTCTTTTCATATCAAGCTACCCCGATCAGGGTAAGAACTTTCTACTCTCTGGTACAGGCTTTTCTCATTCCGCCCGACATGGCACACTTTCTCTTTCTTTTCTCATTAATATAATCATAGTCGATGGTAAGGCATCCTCTACTGGTGCACCACACGGACCGCCATGTGACCATGCTTATTTCTTTTCTTTTCTCATTAATAGCCAAAAATATGATTTCAATAACAATTATGTTCATTATACACACATGCCATAATTTACCATTAAAGCATAATAATTACTAAAAATTATTGGTAAAATACAATCTAGCCATGAACATAATCATTTTCAAATATCACTTTACAAAATATTTCCATGTCAAAATTATACATTTAAGATGGTAAAGAGTTCATGCAATGGTAATAGCTAGGGCATACTCTAATTATTTATTATTACCATTTATAAGATTCTTCTTCTTCTTTTTTAAATATTAATTTCATCTTTTCAATTTCTTTAAACTTGGCCTCTAGTTACTTTCCTCTTACTTATATCATTTCCAACACATGTTCTCAAAAAATTTACAGGGCATTCTTCTTCAATTTGGTTTCTATTAATACCCTATAGTTAATGAGGTTCATTTAGCGTAGAAAAATGTTAAAAATAAGTTTTACCAACTCCCAACACAGCCTGGTCATGTTTCAGGATATGGCCATGCTTGAAAATACTTCAAACATACTTAAAAGATAGCCCTGAACACGGCCTACCAATGCTGAAGCAGCCCAAAACACAGTTTGGCCGCATTCTGTGACCTTTCCTTATTTCTTCAACCATATCTCCCTCATACAAACTCTAATTGAGGTGATTCTAAAGCCTATTAAAACCTAAAACACTTATCTACATTTTTCATGTTAACAATTTCTTTAAATTTCTAACTAATTCTTTTCAAAATTTTAAAAATAGAAGCTTCACTAGTTACTCCAAAATCTAGTTTCCTAACCAAACATTTCCCTAGGTTTTAGTTCATCATTTTATTACGTCATCTTCCATTTTTTTCCTAATTTACATCTAATCATCTTCCATCAATTTTTACCACATTCAAATATACAAAATAGCAGCAAAAAAAATCTTAAAATTTTTCCTATGCAGAACTTTCCACACCAACCAAAATGTTCAAAACATCCATCATATTCAAGATAACATGTAACATGATATATCCATGACGAATCATCAAACTAGAAAATATTGTAAATTTCATCAAAGTTCTAAGATCAAAATTTCATATAAATGTTACAAATTTCAAAACTTTTTTTCAAAAAGAGATATTGTTAAACCTACCTAAAGATCTCCCTAGATCACTTAGTGAATTCTTTTTCTTGTTTTCACTTGAAGGAAGTAGCAAGATTCCTCCCTTACCTTAGCTTTTCTAGCAGCTTAAATAAGAGAAAGAGGGTGAGTTTTAAACCCTAAGGATGAACAGAAAAAATGGATTCAAGTAGATATTAAGCTAACTTATCTTGAGTACTTAGTCCTCTAGACTTCTCCATCCTCTTCCTTCTTTTCTTCTCCTCTTTTTCTCTCCTTTCCTCACTCTACATTGCTCATATTTTTCCTCTCCCTCACTTAGACGAAATTATAATGTTATAGGGTGGGTTTTGCTTAAATAAACTATCAAGTGGTTCACCTTTCATAATCATGGGTCTACCTTATCACAATTAGGATGCACTTAGTTATTTTTTGGGGAAAGACAACTCATGTTCTTGTCTTCCTCTCCCTTTGTCAAGATATGCATAGCAAAAGGAGATTTGTATTTTGAAGATTATGATAAAATGTTCTTAAGATAAGGGATAAGGTCCCTTTGATTTAGGGATTCATTCACTTTTTCTTTTGTCTTAATCAAGTATGATAGGTTTTCCTTTCTAGGTGGCAAATTTTTAGCCCTTGAGTCTCCCTTACTTGGCTAAAATTATTTGTGTAGGATAAGGATACTTTGTCATAATACCATGTATTATTACCTACTTGTTAAAATTATAAATGTAGGATATAGATATTTTGTCCTAATGCCATGTATTATTACCAACTTGTTGAAATTTTAAATATAGGATATAGATGTTTTGTCTTAAAGCCATGTAACTTAATCTTGATTATTATTACATTACTATTTCTTCACATGATTATTATTTTTCCATTTTCTTTGCTTTGGCTGAAATTTTACCTTTCAAGGAGGGCTTGGTCACATTTTTATGGTTTGTGGGCTATCGGTCCAATTTCTATATCATAGTTCAAGTTTATTTTTTATTTCTTTCTTAGGCTATCCTATTGGCTTGCGAGAAACTCATGTGAAGTGGAAAAAATCTACATTAAGTGTCCATAGGTTAAAACTCAATGTATGGTTGGAGATGTTAGACTTAGGAACTCTAACTCTTGAAATAGGAAAAATTACCCTAATCCAATCTTCTTGAAATTTTAAGACCTTGACTTACTTTCCAAAAATTTATCTTCCTTACCCAAGAATTTTGCTTCTCTTTAGTATGTCATTCCAAATTTTTTTCCTATTAGGTTTTTCTCTCTTTACTTATTCTCTTAATGTTAGAAACATTTTCTATGCATACACATAAGGTGAAGAATTAGTAAATATTATATTTCCTTAGATATTTTAAAATTGTCTAATAAATTTTATTTCCTTAACTAAATATTTATGTACCTTTATTAATAAAAGAAATGAAATTAGGGATGTTACAATTGATCCCTTTATTTTTTCATATCGGAGTTCATATGTGGGAGATATGATCTAATTAGTGCCAAAAGGTCTGGAATCACTATAATTCAGTATTTTTTATGAATTTCTTATATTTTTTCTTCTCTTTTCTTCTTACTTTGCTCCTATAACACAAAACACAAAACTAAGCTAATTCCTAATCATATTTTAATTAAACCAAACAAAAAAGTACGTTTAAAGGTATTAAAATTATGCTTAATTATGAACACATAATAAAAACATTACTACCATAATAGAATTCTCAAAACTGTATCTCTTATAAACTATCATTTATCTTAAATCAACCAACTATCCAATTTGTAAGGACTTTTTTTTTGTCTTTTTGAATTAATATGGAATGGAATAACATAAAATAAGAAGTCAACAATACACTTGAACAAACATCATATATATCTTTAGCCTTTTTTTCAATATTACGTCAATGATTAGCCTTATATACAAGTGAAACATTAAGTATGAAGTATATATTCAAAAAGACAAAGTACCATATTAGGTTACACCTAAAAAATGGATCAGTTTATCAAATTACATAATTTATACTACCTACATATAAGTTTTATAGGGCACATCACCACTGGGGTGCAAAGGGTGAACGAGGTGGCGTTGGTGCTGGAATCTCAAAAATATTAACAACAATAATATTAGATATTATGGTGAATTGTCCTAAGTATAAGACCTCTACTAATTGGATCTCTAGAATCAGTGATAAGAGCACTACCACCATCCTACTTACCATTATCTGAACATAATACCCAAAATAAAATAGTGAGAATAGATGTCCTAGTAAGTTCAACATTAACAAACATATATGATAAGTAAAACCATACGAGGTTATGTCAAATTGTATAAGCTACAGAAAAACATCTTTCTTTTTGTAATACAAACATAACATGGGTAATGCATGATTAATATATTATGCTTGCATGCTTGAAAATTATAGTGATATTATGTAGAGTAGTATGCATAGTTGCTGATCATTTGTAATTCATCTTTGTTCAACAACAGAGTAATGTGAGCCATTCTCCCACCCACTACTCACACACCACTATTATCTGGTTGGAGTAGCCATACTCCCTCTCAACTCACACAAGGCAAATAGGGCATCCTTTACTCGGTACCATCTTAAGTAATATAACCTCGTCCAGTCACCTTATTATTATAAGGGTTATTCTACATCATCGTCATCAACATTCAACAATATGCATTAACATCATATAACTATATATGCATCATATCCCATACGCATAATCAACATCACATCATGTATGCATCAAATTTTTCATCAAGTTAATCCCCATATTTGAATCATTATGTAGTAATCCGTAATGTAAAAACACATTTAACACGGTAAGAATGAGGAAATTAATGTTGTATCACATTTATCTTTAAACCATTCTTCTTTGATTTAGGTTATCTAATCACTATCCAATTGTTGTGATTCATTTGGGGTAGAAATTAGTTAAAATTGAACTAAAACAGCCCTGGACATGGCCTGGCCCTGTCCTGGAACATTACCATGCTCTGGATTGCACAAAACCCCTACCTATGTAGAACACAACCATGTTCTGTGTATGTCTATTTTCCCTCTTGCTTTGCACACTCCCAAATGGCTAACCAAGTACCAAAATAGCCAATAATGCAAACATACATAAAAATTTAGGTAACATATACACATGTCTAAAAGGTTAAATTAACTCAAAACTCCATGAATGACTTTCTTTTTTCTTTTTCTACCTTATACATCTACTATACATATGATCAAATTTCCAACCCATTTTTAAACTCCATCATCTAGCTTCAAAAAGCAAGCACATAACCAAAAACACATATATCCATAATCAATACATACAAAAGTTCAAGATGAGATTAATGTTAAAGCTACCTATCCTCACTTTCCTATATTTTTCTCCCTTGGTTCCTTGTGTTCTTCCTTTCTCCTCTACCACAAAATTTTGCATATTTACCCCCAAAAAGTCCCTTAGGAAGTTTATCAAGAGAAGAAAAGTAGGTTGGAGAAGTTAATTCATATGAAAATTTACCTTGGTCTTCTTCCCTTGGCTTTTTGTCTCGTCTTTCTCTTTCCTTATTCTTCTTCTTCTTCCTTGGTTAGCTGTACACTCCTTCCTCTCCCGCTTGTTTAGTCAACTTCTTCAAGAAGTCTTTAAGAAAATATTAAAACAAATCTTGCTCAAGAAGTCATATTTTCCATGCCAACTATATCCCAAACCATGTTAAAATTACAACTTTTCCATCCACGAAAATCCTAACTAGTCATTGGCTAAGGCTATGTTTGGCTAACGAAAAATCCAAAATTCTTTAATCTTCTCTTGAGGAAGGTGCTAATGTACTTTATAGATACACTTTCTGTAACAAACTTTTTTTTTCTTTATTATTATACAATATTGAGTTCACATACACGTCATTAATCAAAACGTACATGCAACATATCAAACACATAGATATTTACATCTTGTTTATTTTGGTTGACCAATTTCGGAGATACAGGTGCGGGTGGTTGCACCTTCACTGGGATCTAAGCCAACTCGACCACAAACATCTTATTTGATTCTGAGATCTGCCCAACATAAAGTAACTCGATCCAATGTGCACTAAAAGCCAGAGCTATAGAAAATCTGCATAACTAATTTTCTGAACATGATATGGAAATATAGTGAGAATTAAATCCCAGTAAGTTCAACAATAAATCATCATCAATATAGCTCATCACATCATGTTCAGCTGTATAAACTAAAGAAAATATCTTTGGTCACATGAATGCATTACATCTATGCACATAAGAATCATACAGTAATGATATGTATGACAGGATTAACTATTTTCAGAATATCATATGATGGCCATCAACTTATTCTCATTTCAAGCTACCCCAGTCAGGGTGAGTATCCTCTACTCTCCGGTACGGGTTTTTCTCGCTCCATCCGACATGGCCCACTTTCTCTTTCTTTTCTCATTAACATGATCATAACCATTGGTAGGGCGTCCCCTACTGGTGCACCACACGGATTGCCATGTAACCGTGCTTATGTCTTTTCTTTTCACAATGATAGCCAAAAATATGCTTTCAATAACAAGTATGTTCATCAAAATATAACTATTACCATAAATCATTGGTAATCATGCCATGAACATAACCATTTCAAACATCACTTATAAAATATTTTTGTGTCAGAATTTCACACTTAAGATGGTAAGAAGTTCATACAATGGCAATGGCTATGGCATATACTAGTCATCTATTAGTTTCATTTATAAGATTCGTCTTCTTTTATAAATATTAATTTTATTTCTTTATTTTCTTGATGTAGGTTTTCATCATATCTAACCTTCTCTTTATGCTTGGCCTTTAGTAATTTTCTTCATATTTATATCATTTCCAACACATGTTCTTACAAATTTATAGAGAATTGTTCTCCAATTTGATTTCTACTATTACCCTATAGTTAAAGAGGTTCATCTAGGGTAGAAAAATGTTAAAAATAGGCTTAACTAGCTTCCAACACAGTCTGGCCATGTTTCAGGACATGGTCATGCTTTAAAAATACTTCAAATGTACTCAAAAACAACCCCGAACACGGCTAGCCCGTGCTTGAAGCAACCAGACCACGGCCTGGCCGTGCTCTGTGACCTTTTCTCACTAATCAAAGCATAACACTCTCATTGTAACTCCGATTGAGGTGATTTTGGTGTCTATGGAAAGCTAAGACAATTATCTAAAACTATTATGTTAAGTATATCATCAAAATAGTAATAAATATTGGTGATATTACTCCCTCAAAGTACAGGTTATTTCTTTTTGGGTAGGTTCTGACCTCTACCTACTAATATGTCCATATCTACATCATATGAACTCTAAATGGAATGATTCTAGTGGCTAAAAATCCATGACACACATATCTATAACTCATATGTTAACCATTTATTTTAATTCCTTATAAATTGTTCCCAAAAATTAAAACACCAAAACTATGCTAACATATTCTTCCTTGATTATTCATTTTCTGACATTTGTTTACTAATCGGACCATATCTACCTCATATGAACTCTAAATGGAATGATTCCAGTGGCTAAATATCCATGACACACATATCTATAATTCATATGTTAACCATTTATTTTAATTCCTTATAGATTGTTCCCAGAAATTAAAACACCGAAGCTAAAAAGTCTGCCACCCATAGCCATAACCATGCAGAACTATCTACACCAACCTAAGTATTCAAACATACATCACATGCAAGATCAATATGTAACATGATATAGCAACATCCATGACCAATCATCAAAGTTCTAAGATCAAAATCTCATATAAATATTATAAGTTTCAAAAGTTTTCTTCAAAAAGAAATATTGTTAAACTTACCTGGAGCACTTAGTCCCTTAGACTTCTCCTTCCTCTTTCTTCCTTTCTTCCTCTCCTTTCCTCACTCTACCTTGCTCCTATTTTCCCTCTCCCTCACTTGGACGAAATTCTAATGTTGTAAGGGTGTGTTTTCTTATATAGACCACCAAATAATTCACCTTTCGTGATCATGGGTCTGCCTTATCACAATTAGGATACACTTTGTTGAATTTTTGGAAAACAAACAACTTATGTTCTTGTTTTCCTCTTCCTTAGTCAAGATATGCATAGGAAAAGGAGATTTGTATTTTAAAAATTAGGATGCTATGTTCTTAAGATAAGGGACAAGGTCCCTTTGATTTAGGGATTCATTTCTATTTTCTTTTGTCTTAAACAAGTATGATAGGTTTGCCTTTTTAGGTGGCAAATTTCTAGCCCTTGAATCTCCATTATTTGGTTGATATTATTTGTGTGGGATAGGAATGTTTTGTCCTAATACCATGTATTATCATACCACTTGCTAAAATTATGAGTGTAGGATATAGATGTTTTTGTCCTAAAGCCTTGTATTATTATGCCACTTGCCAAAATGATGAATGTAGAATCACACCACTTGCTAAATTTTTGTCTTAATGCCATGTAACCTAATCTTTATTATTATTATTACATTATTATATCATCACCTAATTTATTTTATTTTATTTTTCCTCTTGGATTTGGGCTTATTTCTACCCATTTTCTTTGCTTTGGATAAAATTCTACCTTTCTTGGAGGGCTTGGTCACATTTCATAATTTTTGGGCTATTGGTCCAATTACTATATCCTAGCCCAAGTCTATGCTTTATTTCTTGCTTAGGTTATCCAATGGGCTTGCTAGAAACTTATGTGAAGTGGAAAAACTCTATATGAAGTTTCCATAGGTAAAAGCCCAATTTATGGGTAGAGATACTAAACTTAGTAACTTTTGCTCTTAAATTAAGAAAAATTACCCTAATTCGATCTTCTTGAAATTTTAAGACCTTTACTTACTTCACAAAAATTTATCTTTCTTTACCTAAGAATTTCACCTTTCTTTAGCATGTTTATTTCTAATATTTCCTCTTAGGTTTTCTTTCTTTACCTATTCCATTAATATTTGACAAATTTCTATGCATATATGTAAGGTGAAGAATTTCTAAGGAAAATATTTAAAAATTACGGGATGTTACACTTTCCATATATCTTCAACTCACTCCTCGCCGCTCAGCTCTAGCCCTAAAAGATGAGAAATTACAATTTTACCCTTATGATTTTTCTTCAAAGATAAAAATCCCTTTCTTTATCTTCAATAAGCATTTACTTAGGAAATAATAAAACTCACTCATTTTGACTCTTCTTGTTTGATATTTAGTAAAAGCTAGGAAATCAGGGGATGTTACAATTCTCCCCCTAAAAAAAGAATTGTCCCCAAAATTTTGAGTTTACCTATCTTCAAAAAGCTGAGGGTATTTCTATATCATATCATCTTCTTTTTCCCGTATGGCTTCTTCTTTATGTAATCCTTTCCAAACTATCTTCACTAAAGGAATACTCTGATTTCATAGTTAATTAAGGTCTTTATATAAAACTATGATCGGCTTTGGTCGGTACATTAAGTTTTCATTCACAGTTAATTATTCATCCTGAATTGCGTGTGACAGGTCTAGGAGATAGTTACGAAGCTAGGAAATGTGAAACGTGAAACATATGATGAAGATTTAACCTTTTCAGGGGAAGAACGACCTGGTAAGCTGATGGCCCTGCTTTCTTGAGAATCTAATAAAGGATTGTGTATCACGGGCTCAATTTCTTAATTTTCATTGCTCGACCAATTACAACAGTTGGAAAGAATTTTAAAAACACATTCTCCCCTTCCTAGAACTGTATCAACGTCCTCCTTTTGTCGTAATAGCTTTTTCGTTTACTATGTGCAATTCGCATTTCATCTTGAATCATTTGTATATGTTTTGAACTATGACGCACCAATTTTGTACCTAGAAAATTTCTACCCCCCACTTCTTACCAATATAGAGGAGATTTGGATCTTCTGCCACACAGAGCTTCAAAGGGTTTTATTCCGTCTACGGATGATATATGGTGCTAAATCACAACTTGATTCCAAAAGCTTCTTGCAAAGCTCTCCAACACATGAAAGTGAATCTAGGATCTCGATTTGAAATGATGTTGTTAGGGACTCCATGAAGTCGAACAATTTCCCTTACGTATAATTGAGCCAGTTTTTCAAGTGAATAATTAATTCTAATGGGCAAGAAATGTGTAGACTTCGTTAATCTGTCAATTATTACCCATATTGCATCATAGCTTGCCTGTGTCCTTGATAACTTATCAATGAAATCAATAGAAATGTTATCCTAGTTCCACTCAGGGATTTCAAGCATTTGTAACAGTTTACAGGGTTTTTTATGTTCTATCTTGACCTTTTGACAAGTTAAACATTTGGTTACGAATTTGGTGATATCTTTCTTTATTCCCGGCCACAAATAAGACTTCTTCAAGTCCTGATCCATCTTAGTAGTTCTTGGATGGATGGTATACTTACGCTGATAAGCTTCCTCTATAATCTTCAATTTCACACTCCCCCTTATAGTACATAGATCCTCCCTTGATATAAAATAATTCCATCCTCTAACATTATAAAACCAAGTAAGTCTTTCTAGCTATATAGAAATTAATCTTGCGACTGCGTTTTCCTAATTTGTGTTCTCAAATTACATTCAATTCACAATTCACTGACAACCAAACTCTTAAGAGTAGCTATAACGGACAATCTGGGATCTTGGTTTGAAATGTTGTTAGGGACTCCATGAAGTCGAACAATTTCCCTTACGTATAATTGAGTCAATTTTTCAAGTGAATAATTAATTCTAATGGGCAAGAAATGTGTAGACTTCGTTAATCTGTCAATTATTACCCATATTGCATTATAGCTTGCATGTGTCCTCGATAACTTATCAATGAAATCCATAGAAATACTATCCCACTTACACTCAAGGATTTCAAGCATTTGTAACAGTTTATAGCGCTTTTTATGTTCTATCTTGACCTTTTGACAAGTTAAACATTTGGTTACGAATTTGGTGATATCTTTTTATATTCCTGGCCACCAATAAGACTTATTCAAGTCCTGATACATCTTAGTAGTTCTTGGATGGATGGTATACTTATGCTGATAAGCTTCCTCTATAATCTTCAATTTCACACTCCCCCTTATGGTACATAAATCCCCCCTTGATATAAAATAATTCCATCCTCTAACATTATAAAACCAAGTAAGTCTTTCTGGCTCTATAGAAATTCATCTTGTGAGTGTGTTTCCCTAATTTTTCGTCTCAAATTACATTTTATTCACAATTCACTGACTAACAAACTCTTAGGAGTAGCAATAACAGACAATCTGGGATTTTGGTTTGAAATGATGTTGTTAGGGACTTAATAAAGTCGAACAATTTCCCTTACATATAATTGAGTCTGTTTTTCAAGTGAAAAATTAATTCTAATGGGCAAGAAATGTGTAGACTTCGTTAATCTATCTATTATTACCCATATTGCATCATAGCCTGCCTATGTCCTCGATAACTTAACAATGAAGTCCATAAAAATACTATCCCACTTCCACTCAGGGATTTCCAACGGTTGTAACAGTTTAGAGAGTTTTTTATGTTCTATCTTAACCTCTTAACAAGTTAAATATTTGGTTATGAATTTGGTGATATCTTTCTTTATTCCCGACCACCAATAAGACTTCTTCAAGTCCTAATACATCTTAGTAGTTCCTGGATGGATAGTATACTTAGGCTAATAAGCTTCCTCTATAATCTTCAATTTTACACTCCCCTTTATGGTACACCGATCCTCCCTTGATATAAAATAATTACATCCTTTGACATTGTAAAACTAAGTCTTTCTATCTATAAAGAAAGTAATATTGCGATTACATTTCCCTAATTTGTGTTCTAAAATTACATTTAATTCGTAATTCACTGAAAACCAAACTCTTAAGAGTAGTTATAATAGACAATCTCAAACCTTTGAATTCTTCTACCATCTTCATTTCTTTCACCAACATCTGACTCAAATGCATTGACTTCTGGCTTAATGCATCTGCTACTACATTCGCTTTTCCAAGATGATACTTCAATTCAAACTTATAATCATTTATGGACTACATCCAACTTATTTGTCTCTTCTTTAATTCTTTTTGATCAAAGAGGTCTTTCAAACTCTTATAGTCACTATATACTTCGAATACAATGCGGTACATATAATGTCTCCAAATTTTTAGAGTAAATATTATTGTAGCCAACTCTAGGTAATGATTAGGATAGTTTTCTTCATGCGGTCTTAATCATTTGGATGCATAGGCAACTAATATGTTCTCTTCCATCACAACACATCTTAACCCTTTCTTAGAAGCATCTTTTTTTTGGTACAGAACAAGAGTCATAGACTAAACACAAATACGACGTGGGAAGGAGACTCCCCTAATGTCATCCGCAATCAACTGGCTCAACCATTGGGTGGTTCCATGAAGTAATGCACTCCTAACTCCATGTTATGGCCTTCTTTGGCTAAATAACCATCCACTTTATTTCCTTCCCTTAGGGTATGCTTTAGTGACACCTCCCAATTTCTACTTAGGAAATTCCTGATAGTGGCAACAATTCCCACACAAGGGTGTTCCTTGTTGCAGCCTCTAGTACATAACTCCATCGCTTCCTTTGAGTCAGTTTCCACTTCCACTTTCCTAAAATTCCTTTCCCTTGTAATTTAAAGGCCTGTGAGTATACCCCATAACACGGCTTTAGGAATATTGCCTCTACCTAGGTTCCTTGTGAATCAAATGATCCAATTTCCTGCCATGTCCCTGAGCATTCCTCCACAGCAAGCCTGATAACCATTTCTCACTGATCCATCCACATTTTACTTGACCACATTACTACGTGGTGCCATCTAATTCAATTCCCTGATGTTCACTCTATTCCCTTGTAATCTGCTTTTGTCTTCCACAGCTTGTAAATAGTTACTCATTCAGCTTAGGCATGCATAAAACAAGTCTTGCTTGTGCTGCTCATTTGGTTGAAACAATAACTCACATCTTAAGACCCAGATACTCCAGCTAGTGATTCCAAATTGGATTTTCCACGATTGGTAGGTTAAACCGCCCCTATTTAGATCCCTCAAAAGGTTCATAGGCAACCCGTCTATTCTCTCATATGCAAAGAATCTTTTCTAGTATTTAAAGTGAATGAATCTCTTCTAGAGCTTTTTGGCATGTTCACAATCACGCAAACAATGGAGGATTGTTTCTGGGCCTTTTTGGCATAGGCCACATATTCTTATGAGGTCCAGATGATTATCAAACATAGTTTATTTGTCAATAAACTATTGTGCGCGATTAACCACATGAAAGTCTGAATATTCTAAGGTCCTAACCACTGCCATATTTTTCTCCAAAGATTAGAATCCTACTATTACCTTCCATTATGGGCTCCATATGTTGTCTTAATTAAAAACTCCCCATTGTTGCTAAATTTCCATGCTGGTGAGTCATCATCCAAATCACTGTGTAGGGGCATAACATGTTCAATGAGGTTCAACATCGTTCCAAGGAGGAATTGTTAGAATTTTGCCCAATTCCATCTTCCCTTCGGGGTTGCTCTGCCTGCAACCTTATAGTTGATTAAGACCTTTGGGATTGGGCAGACAATTCATTGTATAAGTCTTCCACCTTCAGGGACCCAGTCATCTAACCAAAAAAGTGTTTCCATTCCATTCCCTACAACCTTCCTAATTCCCTTCTCAACCTCTTCCCATACCTTCTAGACTCTTTTCCAAAGGTTGGAGGAGTTATGTAATATCCCGTAATTTATAAATAATAATTTTTTACAATAAAAAAATATTTTTACTTTAAATGATCATGTTCTGCTAAAAGTAAGTATACTTTTAAATAAAATAATTATATTGGCCTATAATAAATTTTTGTTCTATTTTTAGAGATATTCTTTCTTTTATTATGCATAAAGATATTTATTTTTTGATTTATTTTATTAAAATTTTTATCATGAAAAGTCATGATTTAGGAGTTCAACTAAAGTTTTACAATAATGTAAATTTTTAGGAATTTTGGGATGTTTTAGGATGAAAAACGATATTTATATGAATATAATAAAAAAAATACCAAATTTTAAATATTTAATTATTAAGTAAATATAATTAAAAAAAAGGAAAGAAAAGGGGGAGGGGGAGTCAGAAGCGTGAAGGAGGGATGCGATTTCCGTAATCAATCAATAGTGTGAATAGTAACCTTCATTTTTCTCTCTAGATCTGGAGTGTTTATTGGCTTCGATATCAAAACTAAGAGTATCAATGAATTCAGGACGAAGTATGCTACGATTTTGACTGAACAATTTTTCAAATAAATTGTAGAATCGCCACAGATCGAAAGTAGAAAATCTCAAAAAAAAGGAAAACTCTAAAACTCTTACTTTGAGACCTCAAATTGGAAATCT
Organism: Gleditsia sinensis; assembly: GCA_037074535.1. Classification (NCBI taxonomy): domain Eukaryota; kingdom Viridiplantae; phylum Streptophyta; class Magnoliopsida; order Fabales; family Fabaceae; genus Gleditsia; species Gleditsia sinensis. Next base: position 37,938,709 of record CM073469.1, on the reverse strand, counting down.
GACACTGTAGATGGATTCAGGAGCTAGATAAACCTTATAATATGAAATTTTCAATCATCTGACAACTTTTTATTCTTCGTGAATAGAGATTTATAACGGTGAATAGTGATTTCGGCCAGCGTGAATAGTATTTTTTGGCCATGAACAGTGACCAAGATGTCGAAGTCATTTCATAGGTGTTTAGACCCTCTGGACTCGTTTTTGAGATCCATTTGATTAGATTTGGCTAGGAAAAATACATTTAGGGTTGTCCAACCTAAAGTCCTGACCAGTGAGTATATGATTCTTTCTATGACTTGCCATATACTCTTCTTGATCTTTAAGCATGTATTTGATTTTGTTTATGAGATATTTACACTTTTAATTGTTTTTGAAATGCATTAAAATTATTTGAATTGCTTACAATTTAGAATATAGTTCGAAAATAGTATAGTTTTGAAAATAGATTTCTGAACTCATGGTATATCTAATTTCACATGTATTTCTCATTAAATGATAAAGTGAATATTTATGCACATGGCATTGATTTGTAAAACTATAAAGTTACTGATTATGATTGAATGGCAAGCGTAAAGCTCATGGCGAGTTACTTGATAACTTTACATTGTATTTTAGGAATATGCATTTATATATATGTATTTATATGTATGGATGAATATCGATAGGTCGTATGGCTTGTGACAGTACCTAATAGGGGACGCCCTATTAGCCTGAGTGAGCTATGGGAGGGCCGCTCCAATCAGGTGACAGTGGTAATGTGAGGAGGCACACGGGTAATAAACTCACATTCCCTTATCACTATTGTGATTGTAGTCGATCGGTCACTATGCATATAGCAAATGAGTGTATGGGTTGACCAAATCGCCGAATGAGGCAGGTCATTTAATAATTATAACTTTATCTCAAAAACTTAATATTTTACTATAGTTTATACAGCTGAGCTTAACAACATTTTTATAATGATCATATCGTGCTGAATATGGTATTGGATATCTGAATATCTTTTTATTTGAGAATGCTTGAAATACGGGTCCCATATGGATGTACTTATGAACTGTATTTTCTATATAACAAATTTTAAAGCATGAGTACATCCATATTCTGACCTAAAAGGTCCTAGGAAGTATTATCTACTCACTAAGTTGTTAAACTCACTTCACGATATTTCCACATTTTTCATATAAGAATACAAAGTCTGATCCTACAGTTAGGTGACATATTCTCTGGGTAAGTCTACGTTGCTTTCAACGCCCACAGTTTTGAATTATACTGTGTTTGTATTCTAGAGTAAGCTTTGAATGCCACAGGTAGGATCTCTGTTTCTGCTGTTACTTTGACATTTATAACTTGATCTGTATAATGTATATACATGAGAGAACCTATATGTATCTATTTCTATAACAAAGAATAGTGTTATGCATGTTATGAAAATATCTAATTGTAGGAAAAAAAATGTTTGTTTCACCTGCTCAAAAATTGGGGGCGTTACAAGTTACCTCTTCTTTAGTTTATCCAGGGAATTATGTGATCAGAGACTTTATACTTTGCTTTCAATGTTCTCACCCAGAGTCCCACTGGGTTCCTTATGATCCCCTATACAATCTTCATCAAAAAGGCCTCATTCATTTCCCTTAATCTCTTGACTCCCAAACCTCCATCCATCCTAGGTTGGGAGATCTTATCCCATTGTACCAGGTGAAGTTTTCTTGATCCATCTCCATCACCCCAAATGAACCTTCTACTTATTCTCTCTAGCTCATCACATAGGCCTAGTGGGAGGATGGATGTTTGCATGGAAAAATATGGAAGATTATTTAGAACGTTGCATGTAAGTGTTACCTTGCCTACAAGAGACAAAGTCTTGTACTTCCAATTGCTCAATCTTTTATTGACCCTTTCGGATACACGCTTGAAGGTTTTCCTGCTAACCCTCGAGCGCAGAAGTGGCATACCCAGATATGTTCCTAGGCTATTGGTAAAGGGGAATCATAACTCCATACGATATTGCTCCATTCTTGAATGGTTGATGTTTCTTGAGAAGAAACATCTTGATTTGGATTCATTTACTAACTGACCTGAGCTACCACAAAAGGAGTCAAGGCATTCCTTAATTAACCTACATTGTTTAAGATCAGCTTCTGCAAAAAGAACCAAATCATCTACAAAAAGAGGTGAGAGAGATTAGGACCATTCCTGCCAAGGCGTATAGGTTTCCAGAGTCTTTCCTCAATTGCCCAATTAATACAATAGGACAATCTCTCTATACAACTCCATTTTTTTACACATATATATATTTGTAAAACCCTATGAAGTCATTACCTCTTAATTTCTAACTATTTAACTCAAAATAACATTCACTTAAATTAACCAAGCATAATTAAGGTTTATAGTATAGCAATAATACTAATACAAATTTAGGTTCACATACACATCAATTCAAATCATTTGTTCAAAAATAAAACACATATATGTACACACCTTACTCATCCCTATTGACCAATTCTGGGGGTACGGGTACGGATGGTTGCACCATCACTGGGATCTTAACCAACTCGACCCAACGTACGCTAAAAGTCAGTCATAGAGAATATCTTCATATTTAGTCTTCTGAATATGATATGGAAATATAGTGAGAATTAAATCCCAATAGGTTCAACAATAAATCATAATTATTATCAATATAGCTCCTCATGTCATGTTCATCTGTATAAGCTACATCAATTACCTTAGGTCACATGAATGCACTTTATCTATGCACATGAAAATCGTACAGTAATGACATGGATGTCATGAATAACTATTTTTAGAATATCATATGATGGCTACCAACTTATTTTTATATCAAGCAACCTCGGTCAGGGTGAGTACTTTCTACTCTCTAGTACGAGCTTTTCTCGCTCCGTCCGACATGGCACACTTTCTTTTCTTATTAACATAATCATAGCTGTTGGCAAGGTGTCCCCTACTGGTGCACCACACTTTCTTTTCTTTTCTTTTCTTTTCTTTTTACATTAGTAGCCAAAAATATGATTTCAATAACAAGTATGTTCATTATGCTCATATGCCATAATTTAACATCAAAGCATAATCATTATCAAAAATCATTGCAAAAAAATAACCATGCCATCAACATAATCATTTTCAAATATCACTTTAAAATATTTACATGTCAAAATTACACACTTAAGATGGTAAAGACTTCATGCAATGGCAATGGCTATAGCGTACACTAGTAATTTATTATTTTTATTTATAAGATTCTTCTTTTTTAAAAAATATTATTTTTATCTCATCATTTTCTTTATGCTTGGTCTCTAGTCACTTTCCTCCTACTTACATCATTTCCATCATATGTTCTCACAAATTAAATACAGCATTCTTCTTCAATTAGAATTATATTATTATCCTATAGTTAATGAGGTTCATTTATGGTAGAAAAATGTTGAAAATAAGATTTCCAGCTTCCAACATGACCTAAACGTATCCTATAACACGGCTTGGCCATTACCTGTAAAACAGCAATTCTTTAGACTTCAAAATTCCATTTCCAGCACTGAACACAGCCTTGATGTGCCTTGGAACACGGCTATGCTCTATGTTGTGTTATTCCCTGATGCAGGTTTCCGTCCTGCCTGACCTTCTCTCACTAATCAGAACATAACTCCCTCGTTTTAACTCTGAATTAGGTGATCTTGGTGCCCATTTAAATTTAAAAAAAATTATCTCAAACTATTATACTAAACATTTTAGCTAAATCTTAGTGATCATACTCCCTCAAGTTAAACATTATTTCTTCTCGGGTAGGTTCTGACCTCTACTTACTAATCTGACCATATCTCCCTCAAATGAACTCCAAATTGAGTGATTCTAAATTTGTGAGACATATATATATATATATATATATATATATATATATATATATATATTTCATGTTAACCATGTTTTTTAATTCCTAACCAATTCTTTCTAGGATATGAAAAACATAAGCTTCCCTGGTTACTTTGAAATTCAGTTTCCGAACTAGACCTTTTCTAAGGTTTTAGTTCATCATTTTATTATGTCATCTTCTATTTTCTTCCTAATTTACATCTAATCATATTCTATCAATTTTTTCCCACATTTAAATATACAAAATAGCAGCATAAAAATCTTAAAATTTTGCTACACATAGCTATACTTATCCAAAACTCTCCACACCAACCTAAATATTTAAACATACATCACATGCAAGATCAACATGTAACATAATATAGCAATATGCATGGCTAATCATCAAAGTAACAAATATTGTAAATTTTATCAAAGTTCTAGGATCAAAATCCTATATAAATGTTTCTAATTTCAAAGCTTTTCTCTAAAAAAAAAATATTGTTAAACCTACCTAATGATCTTCCTAGCTCACTTAGTGAATTCTTTTTCTTGTTTCCTCTTGAAGAAAGTGGCGAGATTCCTCCCTTCCCTTAGCTTTTCCAACAACTTGAATAAGAGAAGGAGGGTGAGTTTTGAACCCCAAGGATGAAGATAAAAGATTGATTCAAGTGGAGATTAAGCTAACTTACCTTGAGTACTTAGTCATCTAGGCTTCTCTTTCTTCTTCCTTCCTCTTTTTTCCTCTCTTTCTCTCCTTTCCTCACTCAACCTTGCTTTTTATTTTTCCTCTTCCTTACTTGGACGAAATTCTAATGTTATAAGGGTGGTTCTTGCTTAAATAAACTATCAAGTGGTCCTTCTTTCATAATCATGGGTCTACCTTATCACAATTAGTATGCACTTGGTTGCTTTTTGAGGAGAGACAACTCATGTTCTTGTCTTCCTCTCCCTTAGTCAAGATATGCATAGCAAAAGAAGATTTGTATTTCAAAAATCATGATAAAATGTTCTTAAGATAAGGGACAAGGTCCCTTTGATTTAGGGATTCTTTTTCTTTTTCTTTTGTCTCACACAAGTATGATAGGTTTGCCTTTCTAAGTGCCAAGTTTCTAGCCCTTGAATCTCCCTTGCTTGGCTGAAATTATTTGTGTCGGATAGGAATGTTTTGTCCTAATGCCATGTATTATTATACCACTTTCTAAAATTATGAGTGTAGGATATAGATGTTTTGTTCTAATGCCATGTATTATTATACCACTTGCTAAAATTATGAATGTAGGATATAGATATTATCACACCACTTGCTAAGTTTTTGTCTTAATGCTATGTGACCTAATCTTTATTATTACTACACTATAATTTCATCACATGATTTATTTATTTTTCCTCTTAGATTTTGGCTCATTCTTGTCCATTTCTTTTTCTTTGGTTGAAATTCTACATCTCATGGAGGGCTTGGTCACATTTTAACGATTTTTGGGCTATTAGACCAAATTCTATATCCTAATCCAAATCTATGATATATCTCTTGTTAGGGCTATCAAATTGGCTTGTTAGAAACTCATGTAAAGTGGAAGAACAAACTCTATGGAGTGTCCATAGGTGAAGGCTCAATGTATGGGTGGAGATGTTAAACTTAGTAACTCTAACTCTTGAATTAGGAAAAATTACCCTAATTCAATCTTCTTGAACTTTTAAGATCTTTACTTACTTCCAAAAAAATTTATCTTCCACACCCAAGAATTTTGCCTCTCTTTATGATGTTATATCTAATTTTTTTCCCTATTAGATTTTCTCTCTTTACCTATTCCGTTAAATGTTAGACCAATATAATTATTTTAAGCAAAACAAAATCATTTTAATTAAAAATATATTTTCTTTTAGCAAAACATAATCATTTAAAATAAAAATATATATTTTTATCATAAAACATTATTATTTGAAAATTACGGGATATTACATGTTAGAAACATTTTCTATGCATACGCATAAGGTGTAGAATTTCTAAGGCTTATATTTTCTTAAATATAAAAAAGAATTGATTAATAAGTTTAATTTCTTTAAATATTTATGTACATCTGCTAATAAAAAAATGAAATTAGGGATGTTACAATCCCCTTGCCTTATGCCTCTTGATCTATTGAAGGATTCTGTCATCTCTCTATTTCATAGTATGCACATAGAAGCCAATGAGACACATTTCAGGATAAGGTGAATAAAGTGACTATTCAAAGCTATCTCCTTTAATGTATCCTCTAAGAACTCCCATCTGAGTCTATCATAAGCTTTTTCAAGGTCTACTTTTAGCGCCATCCATCCTTTCTTTCCCTTCCTACCTCTTATTGAGTGAATGACTTCTTGAGCAATAATAATGTTATCATTGATGCTCCTTCTAGGAATGAAGCTACTTTGACATGGGCTACCCATTTCTCCATAAAAGGCTTCAATCTATTTGCAATTGTTTTGGTTAGGATTTTAAAAATCATGTTGCAGAGTGTTATTGGCCTGAATTCCTTTAGGGAGCTAGGATTGTCTACCTTGGGAATGAGTACTAGGAGAGTTTGGTTAAATTCTTTGATCCTGTTTGAGTTTTGAAATGAATCCTTGATAGTTCTGCAAACTAAACCCCCCACCAGGTCCCACTGGCTTTAGAAAAATAATGCATGCAATCCATCCGGTCCTGGGGCTTTGAGTCCACCCATGTTAAAAATAACCCTCTTAATCTCCTCCTCTATTGGTAGGTTCTATAGGTGAGATAACTCTTCATCATCAATTTTTGGAAAGCTTCCCTCAAAAGGTAGAGGGTGATATAGAGTGTTGTCCTGGTTGAAGAGGATGTGAAAGTAGGCCCCTAACATCCCTTTAAGAGTTTCATTATCCTGTATCCACTATCCTTCCTCATTTTTCAAAGCCCTGATTTTGTTCCATCTTCTTCTCACCATTGTGGCTATATGGAAATACCTGGTGTTCCTGTCTCCCATATTCAACTAATTGCATTGGGATTTTTGTGCCCAGATGGCTTCCTCTTTTATCAAAATTAGTTCATAATCCTTCCATAGTTGCTTTCTAAGTTTCTAAAGGAATGGATTCCTCTAGTTACTCAGAACTCTGTCAATGCCTTTTAGTCTCCAGATGATTTCTTTTTTCTATTTGAATACGTTCCCAAACACCCTGTGATTCCACTTTGTTGGTTCCTTCTTGAATTTGATTGAGGCTTCCTTCCATTGTCTACCGTTTTCCCAATCCTCCTTAACCAACGTATGGAATGACTCGTCCAGGAGCCAGGCTGATTGGAATCTGAATGCCTTGGCTTTGGGTTTTAGGAGACATCTGGTTTTAATTTGATGCACAGTGGTCTATGATCCGACTTCAAAGATGGAAGGTGAAAGATGACTGATTTAAGGAATTCAGAATGCCATCTTAGATTTCCCTATCCTTGGTCTATGCGTTCCTTTACATCTCCCCTTTCCCATGTAAATTCTAGTCATTTGAAATGCATATACACCAGATAGTAAAAGGAGATGAAATTGCTAAAATCATGCATGGATCCCTAGTTGAAAAAATTGCTCCCCTGTTTCTCGTTAATGTTCTTGTAAGAATTAAATTCACCCATTACCAACTAGGGCTTCGTTTGCTGGATGTTCATATTTTTCAGTTCCTCCCATAACTCATTTCTCTTGGTTTGCTGTGAACTTCCATAGACTAAGGTGAGCAAGTAGGGTGTCTCTTCCCCTTTGAATAAAACATCCATGTGGATGAATTGTTGATGGCCTTTTATAATGTTGACATCTGGAGTTCCTTTATCCCAAATCACCCAGATGCCTCCAGCGAGGCCATTGGCTTCCACCCGGTAATGGCCATCTTAGCCAATTTTCTTTATTACATTATCCGCTTTTTGCCACTTATTTTTGTTTCCACTAGTGACACTGAGCTTAACTGATTCATCCTGATTAAATCTTTTATCAGGTTTGGAAATGCATTGGCTCCCGCCCCTCTGCAGTTCCACAATAAAAAATTATATTCATAAAGGAAACAAGGTTGGGAAAGAGAGAACATGGATTTACAGCAAACTGTTGTATACTCTGGCAGAACCTAACAGCTCGAAATCTTCCCATCCATCCTCGCTGGGGAGAAGGTTCCTTTCTGCTAGCTTAATCAATTACAAGTCAGGATCCGAAGGCTTCTTATCATGAGATGAGCTTTGGGTGTTACTCTGACTATCATCTTCACCTTCAGTGTTCGGGTTGATTGTAGCGATTGGAGTTTTGGTTGTTAGGTTACCATTGTCATGCACTAGCTCTTTTATGATTAGGAAGTTAAATGGGCCGGCCTCCTTAAGTTGGTTGGGAAACTTTGCGATTTTCGCTAGGGACTGTCTATTGGAGTTAGGCCCATTGCTAGCTGAGCTTCTTGCTATAATCTTTATTGGGTACTTCCTTGGGTTTATCCTACCCCGTGTGGGCTCCTCTTATGGGCCATGTGGCCTTGATCTATTGCGATGCCCTTTAGTTTTTTCTGCTTATTTTTTTGAGCACCTAGGGTTATATTCTCTTTCCCATACGCATCCACTTCCCCTTTCTTCTTTCTGTCATCTGCTGATTCTATCACCTTTCTTTCCTTTCCCATGTAATCTCCTACCATATTAGGTAAACCTACTGCGTCTTTGCCACTTCTTGTAGAGGTTGTCTCTAGACAGCCTAGACCCTCTGGTTCCTCGATTGATTCGTCCAGTATGTCAAACTTGCTCCCGTATCTGCTCCTCGAAAAACTCAACTCTGCAACTACTTATCTGTCTTCTCCTTTATTGATCGGTGGCCTATGGTGATCCTCTGTTGTTCTCGGCCTCTGCCTCTACCTTATGTCTGGCCTTTTAACGATCATCCATAGTCCAAAATCACTCCCGCTTGCCAGATCTAGCATCTCGGAGTCTCCTTGTGGGTTGTTTGCGTTCTAGCCTGCAATCGGTGTGTTCCTTACTTCCTTTTGCTCTGGTTGTTCATTGGTATCTTTATTCCTTTCACATTTACACTACTAAAAAAGTGGGGCATTGCGATGGTCATTTAACAATGGTCACAGAAACCATCATTAAATAACGCTTTAACGACGGTTTTATCGACCGTCGTTAAATGCAAACATCTAACGACGGTTATTATAGAGACCGTCATTATACAACGACGGTTCAAGATGAACGGTCGTAAAATGAGGACGATTAGAAAAACCGTCGTCATACAACGATGGTTAACCAAAACCGCCATAAATTCCCACAATAAATTGACCGTTAACATTGGAATTATGTCACGGTTTAACGATAGTCTCAAAATCGTCGTTATTTATACGACGGTTTGTATAAACTGTCGTAAAATTCCACGAAAATTGGACTGTTTATGGGGAATTGGTCCGATTTGACGACGGTTCTTCGAAAACTGTCGTTATGCCACGCGCCATTTGGACGACGGTTCTTGTGAAACCGTCGTTAAAACAAGTTTTAGCGACAGTTTTTTTGTAACCCTCGTTAAAAGTCAATTTAACGACGGTTTTTTTAAACCGCGTCTTTTCCTATAAATTCATCTTTCCTCCTCAATTTTCATTACACAATTTGAGCTTCTCTCTTTTTATTCTTACAAATACTTGTGAGTTTCTTCTTGTGACAAATATTTGTGAGTTTAGTGGTATTGGTGGTTCGAATTTAATTACTCTTATTTGAGGTAAGTTTTTATATACTTGTATTATTATGAATTAATTTTTTTATTTAAATTGTAAGTTTGATTAAATTTATTAAATTATTTATTTTTTAACTTTTTATGTAAATATTTCGCTTATATACAGACACTTGTGATTTAGAGTTGTTTATTTTCACATAAGGTATGTATTTTAATTATTTTTAATGTTTTGAAAATTTTTTTGATATATTTGTATGTTTGACTTAAATAGTTTATGCTTTTAGTTTATTAGAAATTGTATGTTATGCTTTTAGTAAATAATGTATTATGTTATATATGTTAAATATCTGTTATTAATTTAATCAAATTAATAGTAAAAATAATTAATATTTATCTTTTTTAATTATAATAATAAAATAATTATTAATTATTATTTAAGAAGAATGTCATAATTATTAACATTGAATTTTATCTTAATAATTATAAGGTGAAACAATTTAAATTAATTAAGAAGTAAAAAATATAATTAAGTTACACAAATAGTCAATTTTGTAATTATTATTAAAAAAATCAGAATATAATAATAATAGTATTAAAATTTAATTTGTGATTGGAAAAAAGGTTATCATATTGATAAATATAATTAAATATTGTACATAAATTATTAATAAAAAAATTGGTTAATGATAATTATTTAAAGTAAAATTTATATTTATTTATTATTAATAAATAGTAACTTAATTAAGAAATAAATAAAATATTTTTATATTTATAAGTTTAAAAAGATGATAATAACTAAAAGTAAGTTATAATTTTATGTTAGTAATTATAAGGTGAAAAAAATTGAATTAATTAAGAAATAAAAATTATAATTTGGTTATCCAAGTAGTAAATTATGTAATTGTTATTAAAAACAAAATAATATGGTAATAATAGTACTAAAATTAGATTTGTGATAATAAAAAAACTTATTATATTAATAAATGTAAGTAAATATTATACATAAATTATAAAAAAAAATTGATTAACGATAAACATTTAAAGTAGAATTTATATTTATTTATTATTTTTATAACTATAAATTTAAAAAGATAATATTAGTTAGGAAATATAAAGTCAAGTCAAGTTCTATAAAAAAAAATTAACAATTGTTATTAAAAAAATAGAATCATAATAATATAAATTTATTGATTTATAACAGTATGATAAATAATTTATATATAATAAATTTTATTGTTATATGATTAAACGTAATTAAATATTTGAGTTAAATTATTAATAGAGGAATCGAAATCTTAGTTAAGGACAAAGATTGGAAGTGAACTTTATGCATGTTTATTATTTAGGAAAAATATAATATAATTAATAAAGTAAAGATATTATTTTTATAACTTTTAAATTAATTAAGAAGTAAAAAATAAAATGAAAGAAAAAAAACAAAATAATATAAATTTATTAATTTATTACAATCGTATAAATAACTTAGATATAACAATTTTAATAAGTAGATAATAAAACATAATTAAATATTAAATTTAAATTATTAATAGATGAATCAAATAAATAGACATTATGGAATGATATTATAAGAGAAAATAAAATATATTTTTTACGTGATGTATATGACAAATATGAAATCGGGTAAATTAATTAATAGCAAAATTCAATGAACAGTAGAATGAAAAAACAAATGGATAACATCCAAAAAAAAAATTCAACAGAGAAGGGCTGAAGCATGTATTTCCATTATTCAATCCTAAATAAACAATGATCAAATTCTCATTGTAAAAGATATTGAACGTGAATTTAGTGTGAATTCAAAATATGATAAGTTAGTTTCTCTTCTAGTTAAAGTGACATGTGAACAGAAAATTGTACGAAAAATTGTATAGCAGATTTAAATATAGCTTTTCATCTCAATAAAATTAAACTGAGATATTACAACGATGCTCTAATACCAAGTGTTATAATATCTCAATAGAATAAATAAGAGTAATCAAGTATAGATTAATAAAACGTACCAGAAGAATTCATAGATTAAAGAGAAGCATAATTACAACCTATTGGACTCTTTTAGCTTTCAGAGAGAGTTCAGAATTACAACCTACTGACCTCTTCTTAAGTATACTTTAATATTTTTAATGTTTCATTGATATTTGTATTATTTTTTGTAGACACATTTTAATGTGACGGATCTCCATAAGAAGTTAATTTTACAATCACTTGGAGCCAAGTGAAGAGCTGCACGTTATAATATGTTTCGGCTCAAGTACAATGGGACAAAGTCGAGGGAGGAGTTGTTGAATGACGTCTCCTCTGGCATTCCACGTGACCACTGGGCTACGTTTATTGATTATCGACTTAACGCAAGGACCAGAGTAATTATTTATATTTATTTTTTCATATATATTTTCTTTCTAAAAACATTGATTAATTAATCTATTTATGCAATTATTTAGGATGTGACTGCTCAAAATAGGCGTAACAAAAAACGTATGACGATGCCACATACAACTGAATCCAAGAGCCTTGCACGTAGAAAAGCTGAGCTTGTGAATTTTTTTCCATAAGAATTTTATTTCATTTTAAATAAAATACAATTTTGTTTAAAAAATTTATTAATTGTTAACTTAATTAAGAGGTAGGGTTGGGGCCTAGTGACTCGCGGCGATGTATGGACAGCAGCACATAAAAGGGCTGACGGAACATACATCAACGACAAGGCTTGAGTAGTTGCAGTATGTATAATTTTGCTATTATTTTGTTAATTTACTATTTTATTTGATTGTTTTGTTAATTGTAATAAAAATTTAACGTTTGTTTTTTATTTTATAGGAAAAAATTGCCTCGATGCAACAGGAGAATAGCTCTTCCCAAGAGCTCTCGATAAATGATTCACTTGCGAGAGCCTTGGGAATTACAGAGCACTCGGGTCGTATTCGAAGATTTGGGTTAGGTGTTTGTCCAACCCAAGTCTTCAGACGTGCCTCTGTTGGGTCGAGCTTTGGGTTTGGCCCTTCATACGAGAAATTATAGACTGAGGTGGCTCATCTAAAAGCAGCCATACATGAACGAGACGTCGAGCAGCAGCGATGAGAGGTGGAGCAAGAGGCACATGACGCTAACATGACAGTCTAACAGAAACAGATGGAGGCAGCTATAACGTTCTTACTCCAGAACTTTAAGGGTCAAGTGCCGACTAAAATTGCACTTGTTCACAGTGCAAATCTTAGGGTAATATTTAAATCCTAAATTTCATAAATAATTGTTATTATTAATTTATTTAATTTTAAAACTCTTACATAATAAAATTAATTTTCAGGTTCCCAATGATAAACGTAGTGGACATAAACCAGATCAAACGCCACAGGGTCCTCAGGGTCCGAGTTTATGATTGTATTGTATATTATTTTTTTGTAAAAAAATGTAAATTGTAATTTTAATTTTTAAGTCATTATTAATTTTATTTTTGTAATTTATTTATGAATGTGCTTTACATTACATTATTTTTAAAAAAATATTTAATATATATCAATATAATTCATAAAAATATTTAAGATTGTAAAATAGACAATTTCAAACAAAAAGATATTTTAAAAAATTAAATATAAAAATAATAAAATTAAATTAAATTATAATGTAAATTATGAATTTTGAAATAAATAAATTAAATTAAATTATAATGTAAATTATGAATTTTGAGATAAAAATAAAAATAAATAATAATGTAAATTATGAATATTGAAATAAAAATATATATTTTAAAAGATTACATATGATAAGAATAATATAAAATTAAATAATAATGTAAATTAATAATTTTTTAATAAAAATTTATAAGCAATAACAACGGTTGAACCATCGTTATTTTTAAAGACATAACGACGGCTATAGGCCCTTTGTTATATAACGATGATTTTAGGAACCATCGTTAATCTAGACATGGCGACAGTCTAGTAACCGTCGTTAAGATTGGACTTAACGACGGTTCTTATAATTTAACGTCGATTCAAAACCGTCGTTGTACCCTGTCTTAACGATGTTATTCCCACGGTTGGTCTAAACCGTCGCAAAGACACTCTCTCCACGACGGTTATGCCAACTGTCGCTAATGCCACTAAAAAACGTCACTATTCCACGCTTTTGTAGTAGTGTTATCTTTATGGTGTCCATATTTTTCGCATTTCAAACATATTAGATGTAACCCTTCGTACTCGATGCTGAATATCTTCCTCCTCAACTTAAACATAGAGACCAATTTCCTCCTTAGGTCTATATCCACACAGATCCTTGCGAACTTCCCTCGCTCGACTCCATACCCTTCTCCTGTGTTTGAACTCATTTTGCGTAGTGTGTGCATTAATCTCTAAGGTCCTCACAACTCTGTTCCCCAACCTCCACAAAAAATGCTATTATAATATTCGATAAGGAGCCATGGTACCTTAACCCAAATGGCCACCTTCCTGAATTGGTCTTCCTGGGATCGAAAATTAGGTCTCCATCTCTAAACGATCAAATAATGGTCTGCAATCATCTAAGGACCCTTGTGTAAGGCAAACTGGTAATCCTCCATATTAGTGAAATTGGCTAAGTAAAAATCATTGCCAATGTATATCAAGTTGAAGCTTCTAGTGGGATACCATAATTTTGATAATCTGTCCTTCAAGTACCTAAAGCCGATTCTCCTCCCTATTAGTTTAATTAATAGGGACTTTCTCCGTGGTTTTTAGTAGCTTTTGTGTTCCTCTGCTATAATCTCTATTATTGGGCATGCTCCCTCATCCTGGTCCTCTACCTCGTCCATACACTCATCCTTCGATTCATCCTCTAACCACTCTGAATTTGAGCTAAGCTCTATCTCTGGTTCATTCATTATTCCATTGAATCCAAGCAGTTTGTCCCTATAAAAGCCATTCCTAGTGATGTTAGTTTTCTCTCTCGAGTATTCTGTTTTGGATGGTTCCAAAATGGATGCAGGGCAGGCAAGAGCTCTATCTATTGTCTGCAAGTCACTTATCGTAACTAGGCCATCCTTAGTATATATGATCGAGTTATTCTGAGAATATTCCAGTTTAGCCTGTTGATTAGTTTATCCCTTTTTAATACGGGTATCAGAAGTTCTTTCCAGTGTTTGCAAAATGTTATCCTTTACAGGTACATCATTTACTAGTATACCTTACTTGCTATGGCTAATTTCCAGTCCTGGTAGTTGGTTAGTTTCCCCCATAATGTCATCCATGGGTTCTTCTATCAGTTTATTCGCTCTTTCCTTCTTGTTGCTTCTGTTTAGTAAGTCTTCCTCCTCAGATGAAGGTTCTTGAGTCTCAGCCTCTCCTTCGCTCTCCATTCTCCCTTTATGGTTGAAGATGATGAAATTACTCTTCACACTTCTTAGAAGCATCTGTATACACCTCAAAATGTTCCTAGGGGTCAGGAATGGTCAGAATTGAAGAGGACATCAATCAAATCTTGAGTTCTTGGAAACTATCTTTGCATTTTTTAATGCATTTAAAAAGACTTCCCATTCTAGTTAACCTAGTCAGGTGTAAAGCTATTTGAGAAAATCCTTGTATAAATCTCTTATAGTACCCAGATTTCCCCAGAAATTTTTTGATTTAGGTCACAGTTTTTTATCTTTCCCACTTTAGCACTGCTACTGTTTTACTAGAGTCCACTGACACACCATCCTTGGAAATGATATGGCCTAGGAATTTCACTTCTTTTAAATAGAATTCACTTTTTTCTAACTCGGCAAAGAGTTTCTTCTCCTTCATAGTATGGAGTATTGTCCAGAGATGTTGACTATGTTTCTCTTCATTCTTAGAGTATATTAGGATATCATCTATAAATACTACTATGAACTGATCCACGTAAGGACAAAAAATATGATTCATATAATCAATAAAAGCTGCAGGTACATTTTGTGACTACAAATGGCATCCTTAAGAATTCGTAATGCCCATATCTAGTTCTGAATGATGTCCATAGAATGTCTTCTTCCTTCACTTTTATCTGATAATATCCCGATCTGAAATCTATCTTAGAGAAAATAGTGGCTCATTTTAGGTTATATAAAAAGTCATCTATTCTGGGCAACGGATACTTATTCTTGATAGTTGCTTTGTTGAGTCTCCTATAATCAATGCATAATCGCAAATTGCCATCTTTCTTCTTCACGAATAATACAAGCACTCCACAAGGTGATACGCTGGGCCGAATGAAGTTCTTTTCTAATAACTCTTCAATCGACCTCATAAGTTCCTTCAACTCCATAGAGGATATCCTATAAGTTGTTTCCCTCAGCACCAAGTCAATAGAGAACTCTACTTTCCTCCTAGGCGATGGTTCTAAGATTTTAGAGGGAAAAACCTTTGAAAATGCACAAACTATCGAGATTTCTGACTGCTCTAGTTTTATTTCTGGGTTAGTTGCATACAAAAGAATGAAACTCAAGTTCATATCTATTAACTCTTTACAGAGTCTATTAGCAATAATAATGCTACACCTTTGTCCCTTTGCAATGTTAGAGAGAAACTTAAGAGTCTTACTTCAAAAATCCAAAAG
The DNA here is from genome assembly GCA_037074535.1 of Gleditsia sinensis. Lineage (NCBI taxonomy): Eukaryota > Viridiplantae > Streptophyta > Magnoliopsida > Fabales > Fabaceae > Gleditsia > Gleditsia sinensis. Next base: position 37,922,615 of record CM073469.1, on the reverse strand, counting down.
AACCTGGTTTTAGCTCAACCAATCTATGGCCAAAATAACATCTATGTCATCCAAGGGTAGAAAAAATAGATCAACTACAAAATATCTATTATATACCATAATGGAGGAATTCATGTGTAACGCTCCCAATTTACATTACGTAAAATAAACACTTTTTTTTTATTTTCCACAATTAGATATTTTCTAGAAAGGTACATAATTCAATAATCAGATATTTCCCAAAAAGGTACATAATTCAATTCTTTATCATGGAAACAAATCCATATAAGATCTCTCATGTATACACAATATACAGACCAAGTCTATAAACATCAAAGTACAGCAGAAACGGAGATCTTGCTTGTAGCGTTCAGAGCACTCTAGAATACAAACACAGTATAATTCAAAGACCGTGAGTCTTGGAAGCAACGTAGAGTCAACCAGAGAATATATCACCTATCTACCGACTCAGTGTAACATCCCGTAATTTTTAGATATTTTTTTTAGAAATTCTTCACCTTACATATATGCATAGAAATGTTCTAATATTAATGGAATAGGTAAAGAAAGAAAACCTAAGAGGAAATATTAGAAATAAACATGCTAAAGAAAGGTGAAATTCTTAGGTAAAGAAAGATAAATTTTTGTGAAGTAAGTAAAAGTCTTAAAATTTCAAGAAGATCGGATTAGGGTAATTTTTCTTAATTACTAAGTTTAGTATCTCCACTCGTAATTGGACTTTAACCTATGGACACTTATATAGAGTTTTTCTACTTCACATGAATTTTTAGCAAGCCAATAGGATAGCCCAAGGAAGAAATAAAACATAGACTTGGACTAGGATATAGAAATTGGACCGGTAGCCCAAAAATTATGAAAATGTGACCAAGCCCATTATGAAAGGTAGAATTTTAACCAAAGTAAAGAAAATGGGCAAGAATGAGCCCAAACCCAAGAGGAAAAATAAAAATAAAAATAAAATTAAAGTGATGAAATAATGGTGTAATAAAGATTAGGTGACATGGCATTAAGACAAAAATTTAGCAAGTGGTGTGATTCTACATTCATCATTTTGGCAAGTGGCATAATAATACAAGGCTTTAGGACAAAAACATCTATATCCTACACTCATAATTTTAGCAAGTGGTATGATAAGACATAGCATTAGGATAAAACATCTCTATCCCACATAAATAATTTCAACCAAATAATGGAGATTGAAGGGCTAGAAATTTGCCACTTAAAAAGGCAACCTATCATAATTGATTAAGACAAAAGAAAAAGTAAATGAATCCCTAAATCAAAGGGACCTTGTCCCTTATCTTAAGAACATATCATCATAATTTTCAAAATACAAATCTCCTTTTCCTATGCATATCTTGACTAAGGAAGAGGAAGACAAGAACATAAGTTGTTTGTTTTCTAAAAATTCAACAAATTGTATCCTAATTGTGATAAGGTAGACCCATGATCATGAAAGGTGAATTATTTGGTGGTCTATATAAGAAAACCCACCCTTACAACATTAGAATTTCGTCCAAGTGAGGTAGAGGAAAAATAGAAGCAAGGTAGAGTGAGGAAAGGAGAGGAAGAAAGGAAGAAAGAGGAAGGAGAAGTCTAGGGGACTAAGTGCTCCAGGTAAGTTTAACAATATTTTTTTTTTGAAGAAAACTTTTGAAACTTATAATATTTATATGAGATTTTGATCTTATAACTTTGATGATTGGTCATGGATGTTGCTATATCATGTTACATATTGATCTTGCATGTGATGTAAGTTTGAATACTTAGGTTGGTGTAGATAGTTCTGCATGGGTATGGCGATGGTTGGCAGAATTTTAAGTTTAGGTGTTTTAATTTCTGGAAACAATCTATAAGGAATTAAAATAAATAGTTAACATAAGAATTATAGCTATGTGTGTCATGGATTTGTAGCCACTGGAAACATTCAATTTGGAGTCCATATGTGGTAGATATGGTCCGATTCGTAAGCAAATGTCAGAAAATGGTTCATCAGGGAAGAATATGTTAGGATAGCTTCTGTGTTTTAATTTCTGAGAATTATCTGTAGGGAATTAAAATAAATGGTTAACATAAGAATTAAAGATATATGTGTCACGGATTGGTAGCCAGTAGAAGCATTCAATTTGGAGTCCATATGAGGTAGATATGGTCCGATTAGTAGTCAAAGGTCAGAAAATGGATCATCAGGGAAGAATATGTTAGGACAGCTTCTGTATTTTAATTTCTGGGAATTATCTGTATGAAATTAAAATAAATGGTTAACATAAGAATTATAGCTATGTTTGTCATGGATTTTTAACCACTGGAATCATTCCATTGGGAGTCCATATGAGGAAGATATGAGCTTATTAGTAGTCAAAGGTCAGAAAATGGTTCATCAGGGAAGAATATGTTAGGACAGCTTCTGTATTTTAATTTCTGGGAATTATCTGTATGGTATTAAAATAAATGGTTAACATAAGAATTATAGATATGTGTGTCACGGATTTTCAGCCACTGTAATCACTCAAGTTGGAGTCCATATGAGGTAGATATATTCCGATTAGTAGGTAGAGGTCAGAACCTATCCGAGAAGAAAAAAACCTATACATTTAGGGAGTAATATCACCTTGATTTCTTAATATTTCGCTACAATGTTCAACATAATAGTTTTAGATAATTGTTTTATCTTGAAATTGACACCAAGATCACCTATATCAGAGTTAAATTGAGGGAGTTATGCTCTGATTAGTTAGAGAAGGTTAGATAGGATGAAAGCCTACATCAAGAAAATAAAGAAATAAAATTAGTATTTAAAAAAGAAGATGAATCTTAATAAATGACTAGTATAGACATTGCCATTGCCATTGTATGAACTTCTTACCATCTTAAGTGTGAAATTCTGACATTAAAATATTTTATAAAGTGATATTTGAAATGGTTATGTTCATGGCATGATTACCAATGATTTATGGTAATAATTATATTTTGATGAACATACTTGTTATTGAAAGCATATTTTTGGCTATCATTATGAAAAGAAAAGAAATGAGCACGGTCACATGGCAATCCGTGTGGTGCACCAGTAGGGGACGCCCTACCAACGGTTATGATCATGATAATGAGAAAAGAAAGAGAAAGTGGGCCATGTTAGACGGAGCGAGAAAAGCCCGTACCGGAGAGTAGAGGATATTCACCCTGACCGGGGTAGCTTGAAATGAGAATAAGTTGATGGCCATCATATGATATTTTGAAAATAGTTAATTTTGTCATACATATCATTACAGTATGATTCTTATGTGCGCAGATATAATGCATTCATGTGACCAAAGATATTTTCTGTAGTTTATACAGTTGAACATGACGTGATGAGCTTTATTGATGATGATTTATTGTTGAACTTACTGGGATTTAATTCTCACTATATTTCCATATTCTTATGTGCGTAGATATAATGCATTCATGTGACCAAAGATATTTTCTGTAGTTTATACAGCTGAACATGACGTGATGAGCTTTATTGATGATGATTTATTGTTGAACTTACTAGGATTTAATTCTCACTATATTTCCATATCATGTTCAGAAAATTAGTTATGCAGATTTTCTATAACTCTGGCTTTTAGTGCACGTTGGATCGAGTTATTTTATGATGGACAGATCCTAAATAAAATGTTTGTGAGCGAGTTGGCATAGATCCCAGTGAAGGTGCAACCACCCGCACCTGTATCTCCGGAATTGGTCAACCAAAATAAACAAGATGTAAATATCTATGTCTTTGATATGTTGCATGTACGTTTTGATTAATGACGTGTATGTGAACTCAATATTGTATAATAATAAAGAAAAAAGGATGTTACATAATTGGTATCAGAGCAGGTCGATCCTAGATGGCCAGTGGGTGGTTGGTTATCTGAATCGATCTTATAGTATCTTGAGTATGTTGTGCTAGTTCTGTGTAGGGGATCAGTGATTTCATATAGGTAGGAAATTACTAGTGTTTCCTATCTATATGCCGAGGTGGTGTTATGACTACTGTTAAATTTTTTTTTAAAACTAACTATTGGGCTTGATCACCTCAATAGCAGCATAACTTTATTTTTTACCACAGTAGGAAATGGCACCACCAAGGAGGAATTCGGCAAACAATGCCGAGGAAACCCTACATAACCTTGCCACGGCAATTCGAGAATTTGATTTTGATTTACTCCTTAGAACCCAACTAGTATCTATATCCCTATATAGAATGATATCGATCGAATTTAAAAAAAAAATTAGTTACAAGACTTGTTAGACAAGGTATTTAAATACCCCAGTACTTTTATTCTGAGTGCTCCAGTTTTATCCGTGAAAAAGAAAGATGGATCACTATGACTATGCATAAATTATCGATAGTTGAATAAGGTGATATTGTAGAATAGAAACTCATTAGCTCGTATAGATTACCTATTTCACCAGTTATAAGGTGTTCAATATTTTTCCACAAATAGATTTGGGATATGAGTAACATTAATTAAGGATAAGAGAAGAGGATGTAGGACTTATTATGGACATTATGAGTTCGTGGTGATGCATTTAAATTGACAAATATTTTAGCTGCATTCATAGATTTAATGAATAGTAATTAGGTCATCCCTGGAACAATTTGTTATTATATATATGGATGATATACTAGAATATTTCAAAAGTTCAGAGGATCATAAGCAACATTCAAAGATAGTTTTACCAACTCTAAAGGAGTATAGTTGGTAAATATGGTATCCAAGTAGACTCTAAGAAAGTAAAAGTAGTACAAAAAATAGCTACATTTTACTACATTTAAAGATGAAGATCCAAATCCAATTTACGCTTCCTACGATTATCTGCCGTCCATTCTATTGGAGTCATAGTTAGATCAGGTACATGAACATAGGCTTGTAAAGCATCAATCAACTCTTCAGTATTTGAAGCTGAGATGAGAATTCATCGTGCTGAGTGTGAGATAAACCTCTGTTCCACAGCTTGATCTAGAAAAGATAACAAACCATCAAAGAAGTGATTAACATTTAACAAACCTATCGGTTTGTGATGCATATTCGGTTGTGCCCAAGAGACTATTTGGAAAATCTCCTCTAGAGTACCAAAACCACCTGGTAAGGCAATGAAGGCGTCAGCATTGCTCATCATTCTAGCCATGCGTTCATGCATGGAAGCTACCCTATATTCTTCCCCAATTGTCTTCCCTATGTTGCTGAATGTAGCTAGAGCTGTAGGAATAATACCTAGAACTTGGCATCCCCCTACATGTGCATCTGTAGCCACACACCCCATTAACCCACAGTTACCTCCACCATACACTAAATGAATTTTTCTCCTAGCCAGCACCATACCCAGATTTTGTGCTTCTTTAACATACTCCTTATCTTTTCCAGGACTGGAACCACAAAAGATACAGATATTTCGAAACTGACGGAATACGGTTCCCTTCATAATTTCTATCACCTTAACTTTGAGTATAGACAAAGATACTAATGTAAGTATTTATAGAACTCAGAGAAGGGCACATTTATAAAAGCTATGCGAATAGGCCGGGTATTATTAGAACAACTATGTGAGTGATTGGTGGATATCAGCTAAATTAAAGGTAAATAAAAAAAAATTCAAAAATGACAGCAAGCATGTATATGTACAGTAGTATGACTGTGACCCATATTAAGCACATAAAGAGCATAAGATAATATATCATCAGAAATCTGTCTTTATCTTGTTGTCTTTGATGAAACATTGATGTCTTGATTCTTGTAGAAAAGTTGTAGGTGATAGCCGTCATTGAAAAAAAAATGCAATCAAATGATTTATTTTGTATTCTCAATATTTTTGCCAATCAACTATCAGTATTATTAAGTCGACTAGTCATTTTGAGAAATTTTAATTTGGACAGGTTATTTTACAGTTGATTGATTACATCTATTTTGAAGCAATCAACTGCATCCTACCAGTTAACTACATATTCTTTGATTTTCATAGACTTTTATAAGCTCAGAAATGTTTCTTTTTCCATGTGATATCTTTCCACTGAATACCAATAGATTTAAAGTAGATTCTGACACATATATTCAAAATTTGCGGCCATCGATTTTTGCTGAAATCATCAATAGATTTTGTTTACAGATTTTCAAGAATTACGGCCACTGATTTTAATATTTTTCAATGCTTTGTCGAAATTTTTGACTTTCGCTTTTGGCACCATTCTCTATTATGCTTTTCGTCTGTTTTACTTATTAACAGTTGGCATTAAATGCAAGGTTATTTTCCCTCATTACAATGAAAGATAATTTCTTTTCTTTGAAACTCGGTTATTATGGTGTCCAAGTTGTTAGTAGGTTAAAGTAATGAAAAGTTTAAAAAGAATGGACGGATGATGGTCTTATGGTATTTTGACGAATGTAATCAAGAGAATTAGTGGCGTTGAAGTTCTTGAGGAATAAAATATAGGAAGTAGGATTTAAATTAGTCTTTGAACTCTTAATTTGGAAATATAGAGAATATTCTGAGAACCATGTCCGAAAATAATATAAGTGATCAAGATATTTGTGTTAAAGGATTATATCATGCTAAATTAAGTCTAGTATCGAGGATTTAAATTATGTTGGAATTGAGAATTCATGTATGAGTAATTGTTAGGAAAAATCTTCTTGAAATGATTGGGTGAATTAAATGGGATTGACATAAGCTAGAATGAGGTGCTTTTGGAGATGATAAAAGAAATAATTGAAATTTTTGACAATGAGTTTAATGGTGTAAATAAGTTGGTATAGAATTACTGTGACGAGGTAAGTTGGAATTATTAGACATGTATCAATGGTACATAAATGTTATTAAAGGTTTGAAGGATTTAGTGCAACGTATGTTTAACATATTGATTAAAGGATTTGAGGATAAAAATAGATGATAGATTAAGACGATGATATTCAGGGGATGATATTGATATATGAAAAAAAAAATGACTTGATAGAAGTTTAGAAAAAGAAAAGATAGTTACCCAATATGAAGGTAAATATGTTCCTTTATGTGTGTATTTTCTTATATCGACCCATAGATATATCCATGCAGGCTAGAGGATATCAATTGAAAAACTTATGAGTGAAAGAAATCCTTATGGTTAAGTTATATGGCAAAATCACTCAAGTGAATAGACATATTAAAAAGTAAAGACGTTATACAGAAAAGATATCCCTAATTATTTAGGTAATAAGGTTGGTAACTCTGAATAATGCCTTAATTTCATTCCCAACATGTGGTAGGATGGATTGAAATTCGGGGACCGAATTTCTTAAGGGGCGAAGAATGTAATATCCCGTAATTTTTAGATATTTTTCTTAGAAATTCTTCACCTTACATATATGCATAGAAATGTTCTAATATTAATGGAATAGGTAAAGAAAGAAAACCTAAGAGGAAATATTAGAAATAAACATGCTAAAGAAAGGTGAAATTCTTAGGTAAAGAAAGATAAATTTTTGTGAAGTAAGTAAAAGTCTTAAAATTTCAAGAAGATCGGATTAGGGTAATTTTTCTTAATTACTAAGTTTAGTATCTCCACTCGTAATTGAACTTTCACCTATGGACACTTCATATAGAGTTTTTCTACTTCACATGAATTTTTAGCAAGACAATAGGATAGCCCAAGGAAGAAATAAAACATAGACTTGGACTAGGATATAAAAATTGGAAAATGTGACTAAGCCCATTATGAAAGGTAGAATTTTAACCAAAGTAAAGAAAATGGGAAAGAATGAGCCCAAACCCAAGAGGAAAAAATAAAAATAAAAATAAAATTAAAGTGATGAAATAATGGTGTAATCAAGATTAGGTGACATGGCATTAAGACAAAAATTTAGCAAGTGGTGTGATTCTACATTCATCATTTTGGCAAGTGGCATAATAATACAAGGTTTTAGGACAAAAACATCTATATCCTACACTCATAATTTTAGCAAGTGGTATGATAAGACATAGCATTAGGACAAAACATCTCTATCCCACATAAATAATTTCAACCAAATAATGGAGATTGAAGGGCTAGAAATTTGTCACTTAAAAAGGCAACCTCTCATAATTGATTAAGACAAAAGAAAAAGTAAATGAATCCCTAAATCAAAGGGACCTTGTCCCTTATCTTAAGAACATATCATCATAATTTTCAAAATACAAATCTCCTTTTTCTATGCATATCTTGACTAAGGAAGAGGAAGACAAGAACATAAGTTGTTTGTTTTCCAAAAATTCAACAAAGTGTATCCTAATTGTGATAAGGTAGACCCATGATCATGAAAGGTGAATTATTTGGTGGTCTATATAAGAAAACCCAACCTTACAACATTAGAATTTCGTCCAAGTGAGGTAGAGGAAAAATAGAAGTAAGGTAGAGTGAGGAAAGGAGAGGAAGAAAGGAAGAAAGAGGAAGGAGAAGTCTAGGGGACTAAGTGCTCCAGGTAAGTTTAACAATATTTCTTTTTGAAGAAAACTTTTGAAACTTATAATATTTATATGAGATTTTGATCTTAGAACTTTGATGATTGGTCATCGATGTTGCTATGTCATGTTACATATTGATCTTGCATGTGATGTATGTTTGAATACTTAGGTTGGTGTAGATAGTTCTGCATGGGTATTGCTATGGTTGGCAGAATTTTAAGCTTAGGTGTTTTAATTTCTGGGAACAATCTATAAGGAATTAAAATAAATGGTTAACATAAGAATTATAGCTATGTGTGTCATGGATTTTTAGCCACTGGAATCATTCAATTTGGAGTCCATATGTGGTATATATGGTCCGATTAGTAAGCAAAGGTCAGAAAATGGTTCATCAGGGAAGAATATGTTAGGACAGCTTCTGTATTTTAATTTCTGAGAATTATCTATATGGTATTAAAATAATTGGTTAACATAAGAATTATAGATATTTGTGTCACGGATTTTTAGCCACTGGAATCACTCAAGTTGGAGTCCATATGAGGTAGATATAGTCCGATTAGTAGGTAGAGGTCAGAACCTATCCGAGAAGAAATAACCTATACATTTAGGGAGTAATATCACCTTGATTTCTTAATATTTCGCTACAATGTTCAACATAATAGTTTTAGATAATTGTTTTATCTTGAAATTGACACCAAGATCACCTATATCACCTATATTTTTGGCTATCATTGTGAAAAGAAAAGAAATGAGCACGGTCACATGGCAATCCGTGTGGTGTACCAGTAGGGGACGCCCTACCAACAGTTATGATCATGATAATGAGAAAAGAAAGAGAAAGTGGGCCATGTCAGACGGAGCGAGAAAAGCCCGTACCGGAGAGTAGAGGATACTCACCCTGACCGGGGTAGCTTGAAATGAGAATAAGTTGATGGCCATCATATGATATTTTGAAAATAGTTAATCTTGCCATACATATCATTACAGTATGATTCTTATGTGCGTAGATATAATGCATTCATATGACCAAAGATATTTTCTGTAGTTTATACTGCTGAACATGACGTGATGAGCTTTATTGATGATGATTTATTGTTAAACTTACTGGGATTTAATTCTCACTATATTTCCATATCATGTTCAGAAAATTAGTTATGTAGATTTTCTATAGCTCTGGCTTTTAGTGCATGTTGGATCGAGTTATTCTATGATGGGCAGATCCTAAATAAAATGTTTGTGAGCGAGTTGGCACAGATCCTGGTGAAGGTGTAATCATCCACACCTGTATCTCCGGAATTGGTCAACCAAAATAAACAACATGTAAATATCTATGCCTTTGATATGTTGCATGTACGTTTTGATTAATGACGTGTATGTGAACTCAATATTGTATAATAATAAAGAAAAAAGGATGTTACACTCAGACTCTAATATTCTTATTTGAAAAATGTGAAAATATCGTGTAGTGAGTTTGACAACTCAGTGAGCAAATAATTCCTCCTATGACCTCTTAGGTCAGCATATGGATGTACTTATGTTTTAAAATATGTCACATAGAAAAGACAATTCAGAAGTACATTCATATGAGACCCGTATTTCAAATATTCTCAAACCAAAGGATATTCAGATATCTAAAACCATATGATGCACGGTATGATCATTAAACAAATGTTGTTATGCTCAACTGTATAAGCTATAGTAAAATATTAAAATTTATAGATAAAATCATCACTTTTAATGCACCTGCCTCACTCGGCAATCTGGTCAATACAATGAAAATATAACTCATTTGCTATATGCATAGTGACCTTGACCCTAGTCACAATAAGTGATCAGGGAATGTGAGTACATCACCCTCATGCCTCCCTACATTACAACTGTCACCCGGTTGGAGTGACCCTCCCCCGGCTCACTCAGGCTAATAGGGCGTCCCCTATTCGGTACCGTCACAAGCCATACAACCAGCCGATATTCATCAATACATATATATATACATGTAAAATTATCAAGTAATTTGCCATGAGCTTTACGCTTGTCATATTTATCAAGCAACTCGCCATAAACTTTACGCTTGTGATTCAATCTCATTTATAATATGACATGCATCATTTTCACAAGTATATAACTTTACAAATCAATGCATCATGCACATATGCCATATAATCCAGTATAAAATTCTCAATATAATACAGACTTTGAGTCTCAGTATATTCATCTGTCAAAACTTTCTAATCAGGGGAATCATGTATACATGCCCATATCCGAGGCAAACATATTACTGTATAAATCAATATCATATGCATAAGATATTTCCTTTGCCATGTAATGCGAAATACATTTAAAAATCACATGTTCAATGTGTTTCAAAATTCATTTCAAAAGTCATACTCTTCTTGAATTAAATATCATATTTCAACCATTTCAGATATTTCAAACCATTTCAGAAACACATGAAAGTATAAATAACATGTAAACACACTCATTAGCAATGTAAAGTTCAAGAAGAGTAAAAACAAGTCAAAGGAAGAATCATCTACTCATAAATTTAGGATACCAAGTTGGACAACCCTAAAATCCTCGTTTCGGATCCGATTTTGGGAAAACAAACTCCAAAATTGAGTCTAGAGGGTCCAAAAATCCATTCACCGCCGAAAAACACTATTCACGATGAACAAAAAGGCTGTTAGATGGCCAAAAATATAACTATCCTAAAGTTTATCTAGCTCCTGAATCTATCTACGATGTCAGAATTTCAATTAGAGGTCTCTAAGTAAGAGTTTCAGAGTTTACCTTTTTATGAGATTTTCTACTTCAGATCTACAACGATTCAACAGTTAATTTGAAAAATTAATCGGTCAAAATCATAGTATTCTCCGTCCTGAATCCAATAACACCCTTAGTTTTGAGATCGGAATACAATAGGCACTACAAATCTAGAGAAGAAGTTGAAGGTTACTATTCACTCACTATTCATCTTCTCTATTTTTTTTCTCGAATTTCTGCCTCTGTCCCCGATTCTCCTTTCCCCATTTTGTTTTTGTTTTTTTTATAATAATAATAATTATTTAATAATTTAATAATTGAATAATAAGATTTTCTTTTAAATAAATTCATATAAATTCCGTTTTTCATCCTAAAATATCCCAAAAATTTCTAAAAATTTACATTCTCATAAACCTTTAGTTAAATTCTTAATTCATGATTTTTCTTGATAAAAATTGTAATAAAACAAATCTCAAAATAAATATCTTTATATATAATAAAACAAAAAATATTTCTAAAAATACAACAAAATTTCATTAGAGGTCAATGTAATTATTTTAAACAAAACAATACTTCTTTTAATTAAAAGTCTACTTACTTTTAGCAAAATATAATCATTTTTAAACAAATGAAAATATATTTGTTTATAGCAAAACATTATTATTTAAAATTAAAAATTACGGGATGTTACATCATGCATACTGAAAAGGTGCTTATCTTTCCTCCCGTAAGGGTCACCACCACTCTCTCATAAGATAGATCAGAAATAGGATATCATAACTTACTCACACATTCTAGTGTTATAAAGGAATGGCTAGCACCCGAATGAAAAAAGCACAGCCAGAGGAAAGTTATTGAGGTAACACATACCTTGTATCAGGTCGGGAACTTGTTTTTCCTTTATACTACTCAAGGTAAGAACTATTCCCTTCAGTGGTGGGGCTCATTCAAGCATTTTCTCATTCTCTATTGAGCACCGTCGTGCTAAATGCCCTTTTATCTACAATGAAAACATATAACTTAATTGGAGAAGAAAGGTTTATTATTGTAACATCCCGTAATTTTTATTTTTAAATAATAATGTTTTGCTATAAACAAATATATTTTTGTTTGTTTAAAAATGATTATATTCTGCTAAAAGCAAGTATATTTTTAATTAAAGTAATTATTGTTTTGCTTGAAATAATTATATTGGCCTTTAATAAATTTTGTTGTATTTTTAGAAATATTCTTTCTTTTATTATGTATAAAGATATTTATTTTATGATTTGTTTTATTAAGATTTTTATTAAGAAAAGTCATGATTTAAGAGTTTAACTAAAGGTTTATGAGAATGTAAATTTTTAGAAATTTTTGAGATGTCTTAGGATGAAAAACGATATTTATATGAATAAATATAAAATAAAATTCTATTATTCAATTATTAAATAATAATTATTATTATTATTAAAAAAAATAAAGAAAAGGGGGAGGGGACAGACGGAATGAAGAAACGTGAAAAATTCTGTAAATAGATGAATAGTGAAATAGTGTGAATAGTAACTTTCATTTTTCTCTCTCGATCTGGAGTGTCTACAGGCCTCTGATCTCAAAACTAATGGTATCAATGGATTTAGAACATAGAGTACTATGATTTTGATAAAACAATTTCTCAAATCAATCATAGAATCGCCGTAGATCGGAAGTAAAAAATCTCAGAAAAAGGTAAACTCTAAAACTCTTACTTAGAGAGCTCAAATTGGAAATTTGACACCGTAGATAAATTCAAGAGTTAGATAAACCTTAGGATATGAAATTTTTTAGCTATTTGACAACTTTTTGTTCTTGGTGAATATATTTTCTGGCGATGAATAGTATTCTTCGGCGGTGAATAGTGTTTTTCGGCCATGAATAGCGACCAAGTTCCCGGAGTCATTTCTTTGATTTCTGGACCCTCTAGACATGTTTTTGAAGTCTGTTTAGTCAAATGTGGATTGGAAAAGTGCATTTTGGGGCTGTCCAATCTGGAGCCCTTACCTTGTAAGTAGATAATTCTTTCTATGACTTACCCCGTGCTCTTCTTGAACTATAAATGTTTAATTGTTTCTGTTTACAATTATTTATGCTATCATAAATTTCTGAAATGTGTTTAAAGAATTTATTTTGCTTCAGAACTGACACATAGTTCAAGAAGAGTATGGTTTCATAAATGGATTTTGGAACTCAGTGAATATGTGGTTCTAAATGTATTTATCATTATTTGATAAAGTGAATATTATGTGCACGATGCATTGATTTGTAAAGCTATATACTTGTGAAAATAATGTATGTCATATTATAAATGAGTTTTATGGCAAGTGTAAAGCTCATGGTGAGTTGCTTGATAAACATGACAAACGTAAAGTTCATGGCAAATTGCTTGATAATTTTATATGTATGGATGAATATCGACGGGTTGTATGGCTTGTAACGGTACCGAATAGGGGACGCCCTATTAGCCTGAATGAGCCGGGGGAGAGCTGCTCCAACCGGGTGACAGTGGTAATGGGGGGCATGAGGGTGATGTACTCACATTCTCTGATAACTTATTATGACTGTAGTCGATAAGACAATATGCATATAGCAAATGAATTATGTTTTCATTGCATTGACTAGATTGCCGAGTGAGGCAGGTGCATTAAAAGTGATGGTTTTATCTCCAAATCTTAATATTTTACTATAGCTTATACAACTGAACATAACAACATTTGTTTAAAGATCATATCGTGCTGCATATGGTTTTGGATATCTGAATATCCTTTGAATTGAGAATATTTAAAATACATGTACCATATGAATGTACTTCTGAACTATATTATCTATGTGACAAATTTTAAAATATAAGTACATCCATAAGCTGACCTAAGAGGTCATAGGAAGTATTATTCACTCACTGAGTTGTCAAACTCACTACACAATATTTTCATTTTTTTCAAATGAGAATACAGAGTCTAATCCTGCAGATAGGTGATCAGTTAGGTGACATATTCTGTGGGTGTGTCTACGTTGCTTCAAAGGCTCACGATTTTTGACTTATACTGTGTTTGTATTCTAGAGTGCTCTGAACGCTACAGGCAAGATCCCCGTTTCTGCTGTCCTTTGATATTTATAGACTTGATCTGTATATTGTGTATATGATGCGTATTTTCGCAAGTGTACGAATCGTTCAAGTAATAAAGTGTACAAAAGTACGGATATCGAACCCACAAGGAATGGTGTTACTAAGTACCGAAATTGACTAATCCTAATTTTATCTGAAAACCAAATTTTTGATTGTGTAAAAGACAAATTAACTTACAAATAAATGCAAAGAACACAATTAAATGTTTGTTCACAAATGATTAAAACGCTAAGGCATTTGATTTCGCTGAATCAATTCACTCCAATTTCATGGCATGTTATATGAGGATCAAAGTTACAATTGATGGTTGAAAAACCCGAACTTATCTAATACTCTTTCTCAAGTTATATTAGAATTACTTGTCTATGCTAATCAACTATATTTCTATGAAGATTAATCACAAACAAGCACATTATGATCTATGGAATTTCCAGGATAACCACATACATCATGCATTAGTTCTCACACTCGCATTCAACATATGGTACTTATCACAAGAAGCATTCATTACACATCTCCTCTCGGTCTCAATATAATGCAACTAATCATCTAAATTTTGGCCAGAAATTCAGAAGCATTGAGCATGGAAATAAATACTCAACTGAAATCAATGAACTCATATACCATTAACCACAAAAATCAGAGTTTCATGATTCAACTACATCATAGCCTTAGCAAAAACGAATTAGCTCATAATTAAAATAAGAACAACAACTATCTCAACAGAATACATCATTACAAATTCGAAATAAACTGCAGAAAAACAAAGCTAAGGAGAAGAGATGAAAAACTCTTGGAGATGAACACTTGGCAGCAACTATGGTGATGATCCTTCAAGATTCTCCAAGCTTGATCTCCAAAATGGCTTCCTCTCCTCCAAAAACGCCTATTCTAGGTCTATTTCGCCGTCCCCTCTCTCTGTACCTTATGGTATTTATAGATCTAGGGTTTTGGGGGACAAATTTGGAACAAAAATCATAGAAAACGCGTTTGGCCGCCGAAACTCGCCGCCGGCGAAGTAATTCTCGCCGCGGCGAGTTTCTGAAAAATCACCTCGCCGCGGCGGGAGTCCTTTTTCGCCGGCGGCGAGACACATTTCGCCGCCGGCTAACTCATTTGGCCGGCGGCGAAAATGATCTCGCCGGCGGCCAGATTCAAATCCAAAATTTCGCTCTCGGGAAAATTTGCTGCAGCATTCTCGCCGCGGCCAAAATATTCTCGCCGCGGCCAGATTTCCAAACCTTGAAATCTTGCTTTTCTTGATTCTAACTCAATCCCGGTCATTGGCATTTGTCCAAAACTTCTCCAAACTTATGATTTTACCTGAAATTTACACTTTAAACACGAAATACCCGTGAAATGACATTTGTGGATTAAATAGTCAATAAACACAATTTTCACACAAATATCAATCTTTAAATCATAACAAAAGTGCAATAATATGACTCTTATCAACAACCCCCAACCAGCTTCTTGCTAGTCTCTAGCAAGAAAAGCGATCTATGAATAATTTCAAAGGAGACTTTAAAAGAAAAAATTCAAAGAAAATTTATTCTCTTTACAAAATTGCATTAAGCGTATGCAATAAGCCTTTAAACCCCTAGGCGGCCCTAGTAGGACGAGTTGTAGTCTCGTGAGGGCTTCCAGTGATGATACCCACAAACATCTTACCCTAATTTATACTAACTCAAAATAATCTAATCACACAACAATTAATTTGCACAAATGTTTCAAAAATTGTAAATATCACATAACACATAGAATAACTAAATGTCACCTAAGCTTTAAGAAATCTCAAATGCCAAGTTACTTTTGTTATTGACTCTTAAACATCCATCATACCACAAACCAATAGCCATAATGCCTAGATAATATTATGCACAACATCCACAAACACAAAGGTGAAATCTCAAACTCCATATGCTCATTTTTCAAACCTCTCTCCACTAATAAAAGAAAAATACACCATTTTGGATCAATAGGACTTAATATGCTTGTAATGTTAGGCTTAGGTATTTGGTTAAGAAAAAATGGGAAGTGTCAAAATACAAATAAGAGAACTTATTAGATTAAACACAACCAATTAAGCAAAAATAAAACCATTAAACCCACATTGTTTCTTCTGATCATATCCCATTTTTCCAAGGATAAACAAAATTCTTTCTCAATCATTCACTTCAGTATAACTATCACTAACACTCTTTTATTTACTATAATGTGAAAGCCCTTTTTTTTTTTTTTTTTTTTTTTTCTTTCTCTCTTTTTTTTTTTTTTTTTTTTTTTTTTTTTTTTTTTTTTTTTTTACAATAGATAACCCCCAACCAAATTCTTTCAATATATGTGGAAAATAGCATTCCAATTGCTCTTTACAAGTTTGTGTTCAAAATTAAGTGCTCTTAACAAATAAGGTGGGAATTATATATATATTGTGGCTAAATAAAAGGTAGATTATAGAAAGGAAAAAGAAAGAAAAATAAGGCTAACAATGTATATAAATAGGCTCAAAGAGGTAACTAGTGATATAAGAATAACAAGGTAAGCTTAAAAATGGCACAATCGATCCAAAAACGGCCTATATCATATCCTAAACAGTGCAATTCCAAATTATTTCGCCTCAAGAGATTTTCAAATGAGTTCTAGAGTTTGTTGAGATCACAAAAATATCCATGAAAAATTCGCACATAAGACTTCTCTAAGCATTTAAACTAATCAACCAAGTCATACCTCATACCAAAAGAGTCGCCAACTAAGTAAAATCAACATATGAAATTATCTTTAAACCGAAGCAAAATTTAATGTCTTCTAAAAGCTACGTGTTATCACAATCACATTGTTATCATCAACGTGCAAATTAAATAAAATGCAAATGAAATCGAAATGCAAACACACAAACAAAATTACTAAAAATGAAATAACACAATTAAACACACAAACAAAATGACTAAAAATGAAACTAAGAAAAATGTACCGTTTATCGTACAAAAACTTGATGCGTATTTTCGCAAGTGTACGAATCGTTCAAGTAATAAAGTGTACAAAAGTACGGATATCGAACCCACAAGGAATGGTGTTACTAAGTACCGAAATTGACTAATCCTAATTTTATCTGAAAACCAAATTGTTGATTGTGTAAAAGACAAATTAACTTACAAATAAATGCAAAGAACACAATTAAATGTTTGTTCACAAATGATTAAAACGCTAAGGCATTTGATTTCGCTGAATCAATTCACTCCAATTTCATGGCATGTTATATGAGGATCAAAGTTACAATTGATGGTTGAAAAACCCGAACTTATCTAATACTCTTTCTCAAGTTATATTAGAATTACTTGTCTATGCTAATCAACTATATTTCTATGAAGATTAATCACAAACAAGCACATTATGATCTATGGAATTTCCAGGATAACCACATACATCATGCATTAGTTCTCACACTCGCATTCAACATATGGTACTTATCACAAGAAGCATTCATTACACATCTCCTCTCGGTCTCAATATAATGCAACTAATCATCTAAATTTTGGCCAGAAATTCAGAAGCATTGAGCATGGAAATAAATACTCAACTGAAATCAATGAACTCATATACCATTAACCACAAAAATCAGAGTTTCATGATTCAACTACATCATAGCCTTAGCAAAAACGAATTAGCTCATAATTAAAATAAGAACAACAATTATCTCAACTGAATACATCATTACAAATTCGAAATAAACTGCAGAAAAACAAAGCTAAGGAGAAGAGATGAAAAACTCTTGGAGATGAACACTTGGCAGCAACTATGGTGATGATCCTTCAAGATTCTCCAAGCTTGATCTCCAAAATGGCTTCCTCTCCTCCAAAAACGCCTATTCTAGGTCTATTTCGCCGTCCCCTCTCTCTGTACTTATGGTATTTATAGATCCAGGGTTTTGGGGACAAATTTGGAACAAAAAGTCACAAAAACGCGTTTGGCCGCCGAAACTCGCCGCCGGCGAACCTGTTCTCGCCGCGGCGAGATTTCTGGAAAAAATATGAAATGCTGATTTTTAGGATTTGGCCGGCGGCCAGATTTATTTGGCCGGCGGCCAAGTGGTCTCGCCGGCGGCTAAATATTTTCGCCGGCGGCCAATTCTGGATCATTCAAATTTCGTGCTCTCGGGAAAATTTTGCTGCAGCATTCTCGCCGCGGCCAAAATATTCTCGCCGCGGCTAGACTTCCAAACCTTGAAATCTTGCTTTTCTTGATTCTAACTCAATCCCGGTCATTGGCATTTGTCCCAAACTTCTCCAAACTTATTATTTTACCTGAAATTGCACTTTAAACACGAAATACCCGTGAAATGACATTTGTGGATTAAATAATCAAATAACCACAATTTTCACACAAATATCAATATTAAAATCATAACAAAAATGCAATAATATGACTCTTATCAACAACCCCCAACCAGCTTCTTGCTAGTCTCTAGCAAGAAAAGCGATCTATAAATAAATTCAAAGGAGACATTAAAAGAAAAATTCAAAGAAAATTTATTGTCTTTACAAAATTGTATTAAGCATATGCCATAAACCTTTAAACCCCTAGGTGGCCCTAGTAGGACGAGTGGTAGTCTCGTGAGGGCTTCCAGTGATGATACCCACAAACATCTTACCCTAAATTATACTAACTCAAAATAATCTAATCACACAACAATTAATTTGCACAAATGTTTCAAAAATTGTAAATATCACATAACACATAGAATAACTAAATGTCACCTAAGCTTTAAGAAATCTCAAATGCCAAGTTACTTTTGTTATTGACTCTTAAACATCCATCATACCACAAACCAATAGCCATAATGCCTAGATAATATTATGCACAACATCCACAAACACAAAGGTGAAATCTCAAACTCCATATGCTCATTTTTCAAACCTCTCTCCACTAATAAAAGAAAAATACACCATTTTGGATCAATAGGACTTAATATGCTTGTAATGTTAGGCTTAGGTATTTGGTTAAGAAAAAATGGGAAGTGTCAAAATACAAATAAGAGAACTTATTAGATTAAACACAACCAATTAAGCAAAAATAAAACCATTAAACCCACATTGTTTCTTCTGATCATATCCCATTTTTCCAAGGATAAACAAAATTCTTTCTCAATCATTCACTTCAGTATAACTATCACTAACACTCTTTTATTTACTATAATGTGAAAGCCCTTTTTTTTTTTTTTTTTTTTTTTTCTTTCTCTCTTTTTTTTTTTTTTTTTTTTTTTTTTTTTTTTTTTTTTTTTTTTTACAATAGATAACCCCCAACCAAATTCTTTCAATATATGTGGAAAATAGCATTCCAATTGCTCTTTACAAGTTTGTGTTCAAAATTAAGTGCTCTTAACAAATAAGGTGGGAATTATATATATATTGTGGCTAAATAAAAGGTAGATTATAGAAAGGAAAAAGAAAGAAAAATAAGGCTAACAATGTATATAAATAGGCTCAAAGAGGTAACTAGTGATATAAGAATAACAAGGTAAGCTTAAAAATGGCACAATCGATCCAAAAACGGCCTATATCATATCCTAAACAGTGCAATTCCAAATTATTTCGCCTCAAGAGATTTTCAAATGAGTTCTAGAGTTTGTTGAGATCACAAAAATATCCATGAAAAATTCGCACATAAGACTTCTCTAAGCATTTAAACTAATCAACCAAGTCATACCTCATACCAAAAGAGTCGCCAACTAAGTAAAATCAACATATGAAATTATCTTTAAACCGAAGCAAAATTTAATGTCTTCTAAAAGCTACGTGTTATCACAATCACATTGTTATCATCAACGTGCAAATTAAATAAAATGCAAATGAAATCGAAATGCAAACACACAAACAAAATTACTAAAAATGAAATAACACAATTAAACACACAAACAAAATGACTAAAAATGAAACTAAGAAAAATGTACCGTTTATCGTACCCCCAACCAAAACCTTACATTGTCCTCAATGTAAGAAAGGAAAACAACGGGTTTTTATTTTAACCCTAGATGGGAATGGTAGTGGCTTTAGCTCAATCTGGTTGGCTTCCTTCTTGACCACTGAGGTTGGAGTTTCATTTGTTCCCAAGTCCTTGAATGTTTGATCACTAAACAAATATGCATCATGTTCTAACAGTAATTCTAAACATTGTCTCACTCCCTCGTCTTTCTCCTCAATTGTTGCAGATTTCAAAAGGCAAGCTTCTAGTGGTAGCAATGGAGGTATCTTTTCAAAAGTTTCTGGGATTAACCTGTCAAGGGTGTTAATTTGAAAACAAGAATATACCTCACTTGGAGATTTCATTGCTTCAAAAACATCAAAAGTCACTTGTTCATCTTGCACCCTTAGAATTAGTTTTCCTTGCTGAACATCAATCAATGTTCTTCCAGTTGCAAGGAATGGTCTCCCCAATATCAACGGCATCTCTCTATCTTCCTCCATGTCAAGCACCACAAAATCTGCAGGAAAAATGAATTTGTCAATTTTAATTAAAACATCCTCAATTACCCCTCGAGGATATTTCACCGATCTATCCGCTAATTGTAGAGAAATTGAAGTAGGTTTTACTTCTCCCAGGCCTAGTTTCCTGAAAACAGAAAGTGGCATCAAATTAATACTTGATCCTAAATCACATAGGACTTTATCAAAATTGCAACTTCCTATAGTACAAGGTATAGTAAAACTCCCTGGGTCTTTCACTTTCTGTGGCAGTTTTCTTTGAAGAACTGCACTGCACTCCTCATTTAGCATGACAGTTTCATAATCTCCCAGCTTCCTTTTCTTTGATAGAATTTCCTTCATGAATTTTGCATACTTGGGCATTTGTTCCAACATCTCTGCAAAAGGAATGTTAATATGCAATTTTTTAAAAATTTCCAGAAATTTACCAAATTGATTATCAAGCTTTTTCTTCTGCAATCTTTGAGGATATGGGATAGGAGGCTCATATTTTGCATATGGGGAAGGTTGAACATCTTGGAATGTTGATGGCTTTTCTTTAGCTTCCTCCATCTTTTGCTCTGATTTCTTCTGCCATTCAAGTTCTTTACCACTTCTCAATGTGATAGCCTTTACATGCTCTGTAGGATTTATTGTGTCACTTGGCAATGATCCTTGAGGCCTTTCTGCAATCTGCTTTGAAAGCTGACCCAGTTGGTTTTGGATGTCCCTGTTGATTGCCTCTTGATTTCTGAAATTTGTTCTTGACTCCTCAATGAACTTCCCCAAAATTTCTTCCAAATCTGTTTGTTTCTTCTCTTGGGGTTGGTAGGAAGATGACGGTTTGAATCCCCCTTGGTTATTTCCCCATGACAAATTCGGATGATTCCTCCAACCTGGATTGTAGGTATTCGAATATGGGTTATGTGGAGGTCTTTGGAAATTTGAGACATAGTTGGCTTGTTCAGCATTTGGTGAAGCAAATGGATTTCCAACTTGGCACTCAATACTAGCATGATTTCCACCACATAAATTACATTCTGCAGTTCGTTTGGATTCAAACTTGGATGACAAAGAATCCACCTTTCTTGAAAGAGCAGCAACTTGAACCGACAAAGCATTCACGGAATCAATTTCATGCACTCCTGCTGGTCTTTTTGCAGTTACCCGCTCTGAATGCCACTGATTGTTATTTTCTGCCATAATCTCTAACAACTCATGAGCATCCTCTGGTGTTTTTCCCATTAAAGACCCTCCAGATGCAGCATCAATCATTGCCCGATAGTTTGAAACCAACCCATTATAAAATGTAGAGACTTGCAGCCAAATTGGTATACCATGATGTGGGCACTTCCGCAACATTTCTTTGAATCTCTCCCAAGCTTCATACAATGATTCTTGATCATATTGTGTGAAAGATGTGATTTCATTCCGCAATTTTGCTGTCTTAGCAGGAGGAAAGAACTTGGACAAGAACTTCTGAACCAACTCATTCCATGTTGTAATTGATCCCGGTGGTAATGAGTTTAGCCAGTCCTTGGCTCTATCCCGAAGTGAAAAAGGAAAAACCCTTAATCTTATGGCATCTTCAGAAACACCATTTATCTTGTAAAGATCACACACCTCCAGAAAGTAAGCAATATGTGCATTAGGATCATCCTTTGACATTCCCCCAAACTGATTTGATTGAACCATTTGGATAAAAGATGGCTTTATCTCAAAGTTATTGGCTTGAACAGTTGGCCTCCTTATACCCGAAGTGGTTCCAGCAACATTAGGCGCAGCATAATCCCTCATAGCTCTACGATTTCCACCTCCCTCAACAAATTGTGGATCCATGGCTGATTGTCTATTAGGAGCGGAGGTTGAACGCCTTCTCTCTCGGTTTAGACGCCTATATGTTCGATCAATTTCCGGATCAAAAGGAAGAAGGTTAAGGCTTCGTGCACGTCGCATACAAAAGTCCTACAATCTGAAAAATCAATAAGCACTCACACAACACAAAGTTACCTGTTTTTTTTTTCTTTTATGATAAATAAAATAGAAGAGCAAAACAAATAACTGAAAAATCTGCAAGAAATGACTAACTAAATAATGCAAACAAGCAGCAACAACTCTAAATGAACAAATGTTCAACACAACTCACAAACTCAATTTAGAATAAAAATAAAACTGAAACAATGAGAAAGCAAATTAACTTCAAATTAAAACTAAGATTAGGTAGTATCGATATTAATAATCAAACCATTCCCCGGCAACGGCGCCAAAAACTTGATGCGTATTTTCGCAAGTGTACGAATCGTTCAAGTAATAAAGTGTACAAAAGTACGGATATCGAACCCACAAGGAATGGTGTTACTAAGTACCGAAATTGACTAATCCTAATTTTATCTGAAAACCAAATTTTTGATTGTGTAAAAGACAAATTAACTTACAAATAAATGCAAAGAACACAATTAAATGTTTGTTCACAAATGATTAAAACGCTAAGGCATTTGATTTCGCTGAATCAATTCACTCCAATTTCATGGCATGTTATATGAGGATCAAAGTTACAATTGATGGTTGAAAAACCCGAACTTATCTAATACTCTTTCTCAAGTTATATTAGAATTACTTGTCTATGCTAATCAACTATATTTCTATGAAGATTAATCACAAACAAGCACATTATGATCTATGGAATTTCCAGGATAACCACATACATCATGCATTAGTTCTCACACTCGCATTCAACATATGGTACTTATCACAAGAAGCATTCATTACACATCTCCTCTCGGTCTCAATATAATGCAACTAATCATCTAAATTTTGGCCAGAAATTCAGAAGCATTGAGCATGGAAATAAATACTCAACTGAAATCAATGAACTCATATACCATTAACCACAAAAATCAGAGTTTCATGATTCAACTACATCATAGCCTTAGCAAAAACGAATTAGCTCATAATTAAAATAAGAACAACAACTATCTCAACAGAATACATCATTACAAATTCGAAATAAACTGCAGAAAAACAAAGCTAAGGAGAAGAGATGAAAAACTCTTGGAGATGAACACTTGGCAGCAACTATGGTGATGATCCTTCAAGATTCTCCAAGCTTGATCTCCAAAATGGCTTCCTCTCCTCCAAAAACGCCTATTCTAGGTCTATTTCGCCGTCCCCTCTCTCTGTACCTTATGGTATTTATAGATCTAGGGTTTTGGGGGACAAATTTGGAACAAAAATCATAGAAAACGCGTTTGGCCGCCGAAACTCGCCGCCGGCGAAGTAATTCTCGCCGCGGCGAGTTTCTGAAAAATCACCTCGCCGCGGCGGGAGTCCTTTTTCGCCGGCGGCGAGACACATTTCGCCGCCGGCTAACTCATTTGGCCGGCGGCGAAAATGATCTCGCCGGCGGCCAGATTCAAATCCAAAATTTCGCTCTCGGGAAAATTTGCTGCAGCATTCTCGCCGCGGCCAAAATATTCTCGCCGCGGCCAGATTTCCAAACCTTGAAATCTTGCTTTTCTTGATTCTAACTCAATCCCGGTCATTGGCATTTGTCCAAAACTTCTCCAAACTTATGATTTTACCTGAAATTTACACTTTAAACACGAAATACCCGTGAAATGACATTTGTGGATTAAATAGTCAATAAACACAATTTTCACACAAATATCAATCTTTAAATCATAACAAAAGTGCAATAATATGACTCTTATCAGTATACATGAGAGATATGACAAAGAATTGAATTGTGCATCTTTATGGAGAATATCTAATTGTGGAAAAAAATATTTATTTTACGTAACTTAAATTGGGGGCGTTACAATTATCGTGGGACCATCTACATTTTGCACTTTTTTCTTCTGTAGCATACTGAGGAAAAGGTCTAGATCCCATGGCTAAGGGCTCCTATCCTCCTATAACATTCTTTCCTCTTACATTTCTATCAATAGTCAAAAACTCCATCTTCTTCTTCTATGTGGTCTGCCTCTTTCTCTCTTCTTTTGCTACCATCAAACTTTTCTCTAGCAATCGACATTTATTACTTAAGGGAATGAATTCCCGAATTTCTAAGGCAACTACAACACTTCTGATCTCCAAGTTCAGTCCTACTTCAAAATTTATTACTTTCCAATCTTCATCTGAATTGTACCTCAGATAAGTTAAAACTTTTGGCGATTCTTCAAATTTAATAATGTACTAGTCAATAGTCCAATTTCCTTGATTAAGATGGAGGAATTCAATCTCCTTTTCAGTTCTCACACTATTGGGAAAATACTTGTCTAGAAAATTATCTTGAAACATTTTCCATGTGATCTATCGACCTTGATGGATCAGCAACTCACTGGGATCTCTCAACTAGTACTCAACTTCTTCCTTCAGTATATATACAGCAAAATTAACTTTCTGCTCGTCAGGGCAGTCCAAGACTTTAAAAATCTTTTCTAGTTCCATCAGCCACCTCAACAACCATGGGTTTATATCCACCCACAAACGAAGGAGGCCGAGTCCTCATAAAATCTGCCTATCCATATCGATTCCCCTTGCCCCACCATTTGTATTATTATTCTAAATGTGACGTAAAATCTAGTTCATGGCAGGAACTTGATCTTAAATAGCTGAGTAGCCTACGTACTCTTAATTAGATTCATCCTTGATGATGCCATTGTCTATTGTATCAATCAAAAGAAAAAAGTCACTATTGAGGTTATCAAGCTCAACAATAGATTTAAAAGAAAATTAACAGTAGTTATAACATCATTCAAGTATACATATAGGAAATGCTAGCAATTTTCTAACTATCAGAACATGCTACCTTATGCCTTTTATCCCTAACTTATTTAAGATACTCTTAGATCGATCTAGGCAATTATCCAACCCTATGGTCACTTAGGATCGACTTGCTCTGATACCAACTATGTAAGGGCAGTCCAAGACTTTAAAAATCTTTTCTAGTTCCATCAGCCACCTCAACAACCATGGGTTTATATCCACCCACAAAAGAAGGAGGCCGAGTCCTCATAAAATCTACCTATCCATATCTATTCCCCTTGCCCCACCATTTGTATTATTATTCTAAATGTGACGTAAAATCTAGTTGATGGTAGGAACTTGATCTTAAATAGCTGAGTAGCCTACGTACTCTTAATCAGATTCATCCTTGATGATGCCATTGTCTATTGTATCAATCAAAAGAAAAAAGTCACTATTGAGGTTATCAAGCTCAACAGTAGATTTAAAAGAAAATTAACAGTAGTTATAACATCATTCAAGTATACATATAGGAAATGCTAGCAATTTTCTAACTATCAAAACATGCTACCTTATGCCTTTTATCCCTAACTTATTTAAGATACTCTTAGATCGATCTAGGCAATTATCCAACCCTATGGTCACTTAGGATCGACTTGCTCTGATACCAACTATGTAAGGGCAGTCCAAGACTTTAAAAATCTTTTCTAGTTCCATCAGCCACCTCAACAACCATGGGTTTATATCCACCCACAAAAGAAGGAGGCCGAGTCCTCATAAAATCTGCCTATCCATATATATTCCCCTTGCCCCACCATTTGTATTATTATTCTAAATGTGACGTAAAATCTAGTTGATGGTAGGAACTTGATCTTAAATAGCTGAGTAGCCTACGTACTCTTAATCAGATTCATCCTTGATGATGCCATTGTCTATTGTATCAATCAAAAGAAAAAAGTCACTATTGAGGTTATCAAGCTCTATAGTAGATTTAAAAGAAAATTAACAGTAGTTATAACATCATTCAAGTATACATATAGGAAATGCTAGCAATTTTCTAACTATCAGAACATGCTACCTTATGCCTTTTATCCCTAACTTATTTAAGATACTCTTAGATCGATCTAGGCAACTATCCAACCCTATGGTCACTTAGGATCGACTTGCTCTGATACCAACTATGTAAGGACCTTTTTTGGGTCCTTTAAAATTAATATGGAATGGCATAACATAAAATAAGAAGTCAATAATACACCAAAACAAACATCATATATAACATTAGCATCCTTTTCAAAACTACGTCAATGATTAGCCTTATATACAAGTGTAACCTCAAGTACTAAGTATATATTCAAAAAGAAAAAGTACCATATCAGGTTACACCTCAAAAATGGATCAGTTTATCTAATTACATAATTTATACTAGCTACATATTAGCTTGATATGGTACGTCACCCCTAAGGTGCAAAGGGTAAAGAAGGTGGTGCATGTAACATCCTTAATTTTCATTTACTATTAAGGCATGAAAATTACTAAATTAATGAAATAAAGAATAGGAGCTTACTAAGAAATTCTAGATAAATATTTAATAGAAGTTATGCCTTAGAAATTCTTAATCTTATGTGTAGGCATAGGGAGAATTTTTATGACATTAAGGAAGTAGAAGAAGGGAGAAAACCTAAGAGGCAAAATTATAAACAAAAATAACATCCTAAAAGGGGAAAAATTCTTAGGCACTGAAGAGTTAAATTCCATAAGCTTCACACCTCACCCTACAAACAACTTAATACTGGTCAAAAGTCTATACAGACCATGAATGTTGCCTATAGCATTCAAAGCACACTCTAGAATACAAACACAGTATAATTCAAAACTGTGAACCTTGAAAGCAACGTAGACTCGCCCAAAGAATATGTCACCTAATTGATCACTTATCTGTAGAATTAGACTCTGTACTTTTATCTGAAAAATGTGAAAATATCTTGTAGTGAGTTTGACAACTCAATGAGCAGATAATACCTCCTATGACCTTTTAGGTCAGCATATGGATGTACTCTTGTTTTAAAATTTGTCACTTAGAAAATACAGTTTAGAAGTACATCCATATGGGACCCGTATTTTAAATATTTTCAAATAAAAGAATATTTAGATATCTAAACCATATTCAACACAGTATGATCATTAAATAAATGTTGTTATGCTCAACAATATAAACTATAGTAAAATAATACTCTTTTGAGATAAAAGTTATAAAATTTTAAAATGACCTGCCTCATTTGGCGATCTGATCAACCCACACACACATTTTCTATACACATAGTCGCCTTTTAACTGCAGTCACAATAGTGATCAAGGAATGTGAATCCATCACCCATCTGCCTCCTCACATTACCACTGTCACCCGGTTAGAGCGGCCCTCCCTTAACTCACTCAAGCTAATAGGGCGTCCCATATTCGGTATCGTCACAAGCCTTACAACCAGTCGATATTCATCCATACATATATATATATATATATATATATATATATATATGTGTGTGTGTGTGTGTGTGTGTGTGTGTGTGTGTGTGTATATGTATATATGTGTATATATGTGTATATATGTGTATATATATATATATATGTGTGTGTGTATATATATATATATATAAATGCATATTCATCAATGCAATGTAAAATTATCAAGCAACTCGCCATGAGCTTTTCGCTTGCCATTCAATCATAATCAGTAACTTTATAGTTTTACAAATCAATGCCACGTGCATACATATTCACTTTATCATTTAATGAGAAATACATGTGAAATCAGATATACCATGAGTTCAGAAATCTATTTTCAAAACTATACTCTTCTTGAACAATATTCCAAATTGTAAGCAATTCAGAAAATTTTAATATATTTCAGAAACATTTAAAAGTGTAAATATCTCATAAGCATAATCAAATACACGATCAAATATTAAGAAGAGTATAGGGTAAGTCATAGAAAGAATCATCTACTCACAAGGTAAGGGCTCCAGATTGGGCAGCTCCAAAATGCACTTTTCCAATCCACATTTGACTAAACAGACTTCAAAAACGTGTTCGGAGGGTCCAAAAATCAAGAAAATGACTCCTTGATTTTTGGTCACTATTCATGGCTGAAAAACACTTTTTACCGCTGAAAAATACTATATATCACCGAAAAATACTATTTACCAAGAACAAAAAGTTGTCAAATAGTTGAAAATTTTCATATCCTAAGGTTTATCTAGCTCCTAAATCCATCTATGATGTCAGATTTCCAATTTGAGGTCTTTAAGCAAGAGTTTCAAAGTTTACCTTTTTCTAAAATCTTCTACTTCCGATCAATGGCTGGTTTGAGAAATTGTTCAGTCAAAATCGTAGTATTCTCCATTCTGAATCCAGTGGTACCCTTAGTTTTGAGATCAAAAGCCAATAGGCACTCCAAATCTAGAGAGAAAATATGGAGATACTATTCACACTATTTCACTATTCATCATATCAAAATTTTGTCGCATCGATTTCTGTCTCTCCCTCCCCTTCTTTTTTTTATTTAATAATTAAATATTCAAGATTTTTTTTTATATATATATTCATTTAAATATTGTTTTTCATCCTAAAACATCCAAAAAATTACTAAAAATTAACATTATTGCAATACTTTAGTTGAACTCCTAAATCATGACTTTTCTTGATAAACTTTAGTTAAGCTGCTAATAACCTTTCCTTAATTAATTTTACCTTGAACAATGCATCCTGTACCATATCAGGCCCTAAAACCTTTGCTTCACCCATCTCAAACCATCCAATCGGGGAACGGCAATGCCTACCATATAATGTCTCAAAAGGAGCCATTTGTATACTGGCTTGATAACTATTATTATAAGAAAATTTAGCTAAAGGCAAAAATCTTTCCCAACTACCTTAGAAATCTAAAACACAAGCCCGAAGCATGTATTCTAATATTTGAATGGTTCGCTTAGACTGTCCATTCGTTTGAGGATGGAATGTAGTACTGAGATCCAACTTCGTGCCCAAAGCTTCTTAGAAAGCTCTCTAAAAAAGAGCTGTGAATTATGGTCCTCGATTAGAAATTATTGATATTGGCACTCCATGAAGCCTCACTATTTCATTCAAATATAATCTTGCATACTGAGCTACATTGTATGTGGTTTTCACTGGTAGAAAATGTGCTGACTTAGTCAACCTATCAATGATCACCCATATTAAATCAAACTCTTTTGGTGTTCTTGGTATCCTCGTAACAAAATCTATAGTTATTATTTCCCATTTCCATTCAGATATTTCTATCTACTGATGTAGTCCTGCAGGCCTTTGATGTTCTGCTTTCACCTGCTGACAGGTTAAACATCGAGACACGTAATCCACTATGTCTTTCTTCATACCTTCCCATCAATAAATTTCTTTTAGATCCTTACACATTTTAGTTATTCCTGGATGAATCGTATACATGGATCTATGGGCTTCCTCTAAAATTCCTTTCTTAAGTTCTTCTTTATCAGGTACACATAACCGCTTGTCCAATCTCAGAATTCCTTCAGAGTCTACAGTAAATTCAACTTCACCACCATTCTTCACCTCTTCAATTTTTTTCCTTTTTCACCTACTCGATAAAAGATGATTGAAATTGCATATGAGCTAACAATATTCTAGACTCCTTTACTTCCATTACTATCTCATCACTTTCCAGCTTATGCATCTCTTTAACCAACGGCCTTCTTACTGTTGTTGTTTTAATTAAAACTCGCAAGTGCACGAATCTATTGGAGTATAGATTTAGTGGTATGCAAGGTCGATCCCACAGAGATTGCCAATTGAGAGAAAATTCTAATATAGATCCGAAATAAATACTTCTAACCTAGTTCCCGATGTCTCGTTTTGTGAGAGGAATATTAAACAAAATATGCAAAGAACTAATATACTGAAATTAAATGAAGATGTATTCAAGGTAAAGAAGCATGCTAAGGTTAGGAGATCCACTCTTGGTATATCGAATAAAAATAAATTTAACTCTTTTATTACTCAATTAGAATCTTTACACGAATAAAGTTCTAATCGGATGATATGTTAATTTAAGTTCAATTTTGTTTATACATGAATTATATTTACCTCCTTTCTAATAATTAAAACCTTCTTGTAAAATGGATTCAAGCGTACATTGTGCCAATCAACATATTGTCTACAATAAATCAAGAGTGATTCAAGTATTTATTGTGCCAAAAATTGTCTACAATGTATCAAAGTTCACACTTCACAAGATTAAAAATACAAAGATGCAAAAGATAACTTGTAAATGGATTCAAGCATAAATTGTGCCAATCATTATATTGTCTACAATGTATCAAGGTTCACACTTCACAAGATTAACTTATGCAAAAAATGAAAGGTAGAAAATTAATTAACATAACAAAATAAAATGAAATAGAATAGGTGGCAAAGCCAACCAATAGTAAAATAAAATAAAGTAGGTGGCAAAGCCAACCATGAAAATAATACGAAATAGGCGGTCTAATAAAACCAGCCAATAACATAACAAGAAATCGGCGGTATGATAAAACCAGCCATTAAGAAATAATTATGAGAAAAGAAATAGGAAGGTAAATACAATATCAAAGATAAACTTTAAGATTAAGAGTTAGATAAATTATTATTCTCATACCAAGAGTTTCACCCATTCACCTTAGCATTAGGAGAATAGTTCTCCATAATCAAGGCAAGAAAGTGAAATGAAAGATGAAGAAACATGATAATATTACGAAAGAAAATGAAAAATACAAGATGTCTAAAGAGAGAATAACATTACAAGTTCGTAGAATTCCAACAAAGCTTTCCCAAGCTCTATCCAAAGCTCTCCAAAAACTCTTTAACTCACCCCTCAAGCCCTCTATTTATAGATACAATTAAGTGTGGTTGGTGTGGTAATTGTCAAAATTGTTAGGTAGGAAGTTGTACAAAGTTGACAATTTGAATTTCATATGTGCACCGAAATTGATCCTTGAATATCGTCTTGAAAACTGCCAAATTTTCTGACTTCATCAACACGAAAGTTGTAGACAATTTCATTAGCTTTCCGTCAAGACAAATTGTGGACAAATTGGATATGTAATGTGTGAGTTATGGTCAAAATACTAGAGTAAAGTCGGGCTAGACTGCAACAGTAGTCAGATTCTCTTCTAGCCCACTTTTGGCCCTTTTAATGTCCGTATTTTCTGACCACTTGAACATGAAAGTTGTACCCAATTGTTTCAGCTACACACCTACCAAATTGCATACATATTGGATATGTATTTTCAGAGATATGGCCCAAGTACTACAGCAAGGTTGGGCTGGACTGCAACCAGCAAACATATTCTCAACATTGGGTGCTTTGCCTTGAATCTTTATGTTTTAGTTCTTTTGGAAATGTGATCATAAATCAAGAATAAATTTGTGCATATATCCATTAGGATGCGTCTCAAGAGACAATATGATAATGCTCCTTACTCAGCCATCCTTAATGAATTTGTTTTATCTACTTGATTTATAGACATCATTTCCAAATAACCACAATTTAACTCTGATTCCTCCAATTAAGTCCATTTTCTACTCTTCTCTCCATCTGTAAGAAAGACACAAAACTAAAGACAAGTAAGGGAGATTTATGCTTAATTATGGCAAAAGATAAGATGAAAATATTTAATTTATGAGTATAAAACTCACTCATTAC
This sequence comes from Gleditsia sinensis, assembly GCA_037074535.1. Lineage (NCBI taxonomy): Eukaryota > Viridiplantae > Streptophyta > Magnoliopsida > Fabales > Fabaceae > Gleditsia > Gleditsia sinensis. Next base: position 37,890,343 of record CM073469.1, on the reverse strand, counting down.
TTACCATTGTGATATGAGCCAAATTACTCATAGACTTCTTACTTAAAGCATTAGCTACAACATTGGCCTTACTTGGATGATATAGTATTGTGCAGTCATAATCTTTAAGTAATTCCATCCATCATCTTTATCTCAAATTAAGATCTTATTATTGTAAAATATATTTGAGAGTTTTATGATCTATATAAATTTCGCATGTCTCGCCATACAGATAATGCCTCTAAATTTTGAGTGCAAAGACAATTGCTACTGTAACGTCCGATTTTTTTTCCACATTACACATGTTAAATATGCGATATGTATAAACACAATATATATATATATATATATACACATATTTATTACAAACCTCATACAAGTTATAATTATACAATACAACATTTTGAAATACAATATACATGTTTACATATATATTACAAACCTCATACATGTTATATTTATATAATACAACATTTTAATACATAAATAAGAGTCTTTATACAGCACTTCACCCTTGAAATACAAAGGGTGAGGAGGTGGTGCTGACATCTAGATCTCCATCAGTAACGCCATTTTGTGTTGCATCTCATTTCTTTTTTTCTGTACATAACACCACAATAATAGTGAGAACAAAGGTTCCCAGTATAATTAACATAAATAAAATATGATGAGAAAATAAGAGTTATGTTCAGCTATATAAGCTACAGAGAAATATCAAGACTTTGAGATAAAATCATAATTTTTGTTTATGCATAATTATCATACTACACATGCACTAAAATTCATTTTTTTTATATAATACTCAGCCATATCACGGCTTTTAATTTACTCATTTGCTATAAGCATAGTGACCGATCGACTACGGTCACAATAAGTGATCAGAGAATGTGAGTACATCACCATCTTGCCCCCTCACATTACCACTATCACCCGGTTGGAGCGGCCCTCCCTTAGCACACTCAGGCTAATAGGGCGTCCCCTACTCTGTACCGTCTCAAGCCATACAACTCGTCGATATTCATCCATACATATAAATATATATATATATATATATATATATATATAAATTCATATTCATCAAATACAATACATAACTATCAAGCAACTCGTCATGAGCTTTACGCTTGCCATGTAATTACTTTCATAATATGATGCATCATTTTTATACCAAATGATTAATAATCATTCATCACATACCAATTCTCAATATAATTCATTGATACCAAAATAATCATTTTAAAAGTATTTTTCTTGAATATATGTTTCCTAAAAATATTACAACAAACAAGATTATTTTTAGGCATAAAACAGTGATTAGTATGATAATCCAGCATCCAACACAGCCTGGCCATATTCAAGACACGGCCATGCTTGAAAACTACTTCAATCATGCTTAAAAAAATAGCCCCGAACACGGCCTACCCGTGTTGAAGCAACCCAGAACATAGCCTGGTCGTGTCCTGTGACCTTCCTTCACTTATTCCATCATATCTCTTGCATACAAACTCCGATTGAGGTGATTTCAAATCCTATGGGAAGCTAAGACAATTATCTACAACTTTTATATTTATATTTCCTTCAAATTGTCCACGGATTATTCCCAAAAAATTAAAATTAAAACACTTATTTTTACTATCCTAAATTCCGACCTCTGCTCAATTAATCATCCATATCTCCCTCATATGAACTCCAAAGTAAGTAATTCTAAAGCCTATCGATCTATGAGACATATATCTACAATTCATATGTTGACCATTTCTTTAAAATCCTTACCAAATGTTTCCAGAATTCCAAAAACCGAAGCTTCCCCAATTATTCCAAAATTCAACTTAATTTATCTTCTCCTTTGATTTTCTTTTATATAATCCCATGCACCTATATGCATCTCCAAACATCCAAAACAGAATTTCATATAAATATTCAGACCACATGTTATCCAAAATCACATCTAAACAAATCTAAAAATGTATATATAATTTTATACAAAATGCATAAATAAATGTTAAACCTACCTCAAATTCCTTTAAACTCGGTGCTTGATTCATTGATTTCTCTTTACTCTTCCTTCTCCTTCTTCTTCCTCTTTCTCTTCTTCCTCTTTCTCTTCTTCTTCTTCCTCTTTCTCTTCTTCCTCTTTCTCTTCTTCTTCTTTCTCTTCTTCTTCTTCCCCTTTTCTCTTCTTCCCCTTTCTTTTTCTCCTTTTCTTTTTCTTCTATTTCCCTCTGTCACTCCCTCCCCTTCTCCTTCTTATCTTCCCATTATTTTATTTTATTTTTTTCCCTACTTACCCCCTACCTACCACCTCTTTATCTCCAAAATGTCCTTGCCATCATCCATAATTACACTAATGCGATCCCCATAAATTACATAAATTAAATGTGATTTTAACCATTCCTACTATCTTATTTGACTTAAGTAAAAATAATTTAATCCTCCCATGAGATCCAAAATCCGTTCTCCTCTCTGAAAGAAATAAATTTCAATTAGTAACATAAGAAAAAAAAATTAAGGATGTTACAACTGCCATTTCCAACACACGGGATATGATATGTGAAGGAAAGCGGGATGCCTCCTATATGGGTGAGATGCCAACTATAAGAGATGTGATTTGTCTTCCCTTGTTGTGTGCTTGGAAAATACCTATATTAGAGTCCCTTTACGTGTCCTCTTGAATGGTGGTAGGACAAACTTTAGCGGGATACTAAGTTTAGGCAAATCCTACACCAACAAAGTACGGAATGGCTTGAACTCTGATATGGTGGTTCTGATATGGGATCCTCCTAATATTTTAATGTGAAAGGTTTTGATGTTTATTGTTGATCGACAAGTGAAGAACTTATGGATGAAAAAAATCTCCATGGTTA